>JAQPPZ010000012.1:10000000-11404418 GCA_028583015.1 Wollemia nobilis
CTATTGATTCCTTTATCATTACACCTTGTTAGAGATTTTTTTTCCTTCCATTTTATAGAATCCCAAAACTTTTTATTATTGGGGTCTTTCCTAACCTCTTGCTTTTAAATCATATAATGCACTCTCAAAATTTTGTCCTATCTCCTTCATTTGTAATTTCTATAAAATTACAATTACCTCTTGATTGGAAATTTTCCCCCTTAAAACTTTTTCTTAAGTGCAAATAATTAGTGAGGAGTCACTACACTAGCATAATATTTATGGTGTTATATTATGATATCTTATAGAATCTAAGGTATCCAAAGCTATTTTTTATGTTCATAGCGGTGACTGTGGAGGTGCTATGGTACCTAGAAATAGGTATAGTGGGATATGCTATTATTTTTTATAAGGTTATTATGGATATGTGTAATGGGGCACACATAACCCAAGGTTGGTATATTATTATATTATAATATAATAATGCATGAGATGAGATTTTAGTAGTCGAATCCCTAAAGTAGAATTAAAATATGGGTATATAAAGAAGGGATATTGTCATTATAATGATCATTCATATAAAGTATTATTTGTAATTATTTTTTTAACAAATTGGATTATGAGAATTTTCCCTATCTAAGTGGTGCTCTCATTTTAAGAGATTTTGTGAAGTTATTCCTTCCTTAAGGAGTATTATTAGTGTTGCCCTACCCTAAGGGAATTATATATCTTATTGTGTGGATTATTAATTTGGATATTATTTATAGATGAATGATTTGATATTTTTGCATATTTGTGAATGATTTTTGTTTATTATAATAAATTTTCATAAGAAGAGGGTACTTTAAAGGTCATTCTACAACCCAAAAACTATTAAAATTAGGTTACTTTTTGGATAATAATGGAAGTTGATGCTAATAAACATGTTAAATATTGTGATAAGTGTTAGTTCCACAAAGATGAAATTCATGCCCCTACTTAGGTTCTTCATCCCATCAAGTCTTCTTAGACTTTTTCCACTTAGGATCTTGATTTTTTGAGACCTATATCTCCTGTGTCCTTAGATGGGTATAAAATTATCAAAACAACCATAGAATATTTTTCAAAATGGGTGGAATTTATACCATTGACAAGTAAGATAGTTCTTAGAGTCTAAAAATTTATTTTTAATAAGATTATGTGTCAATTTGGTGTCCTGTCTACTATCATTTTAGATACGACACTCCTTTCAAAAATAAATAAATATAAGATATGACTTCTCAATTAAGGATTTAGCACCATTTTTCTATGCTTTATTATCCACAAGCGAATAGTCAAGTTGAATCTAGCAACATAAGTTTTGTAAATAGAATTAAAGAAAAATAATGTTGGAGATATTACATTATTTGGTCATCTGTTAGTTTAGGTGTGTGATTTATATTTTTCCTTAAGTATGTGTCAATGTGTAGGATAAGTCCAAGTTTAATGTAGTAATGTATGTGTCAACTATACAAGTGGTAAGATGTAATGTCAAGAGACATGAGAGATTTATCTTATGTGTGGAATAGGAAAGGTTACATCTCTTGGATATGTGAGGAGAACAATAGTCAAGTATTGAAGAGTCATATCGAAGAGTTATATTATGGAGGTAAATATCCATGTATTGTAATAAAACATTGTATACAAATCTTGTATATTTGATCAATATTATTGTGAGTTTCTATATTGAAACATTATTATTTTGTGAATGTTGTATTGATTTATATTGATTAGATATTTGTATGCATTGATATATTAGTTTATATTTGATCATGAATATTGAGAATTTTTAGTAGATCTAGCTAAAAATCCAATAGTGGTATCAAAGACATAGTGGCAGAAGCCATATTTTTTCATAGCTAGCATAAAAAAAAATTGGTGTGAATTTGTAAGAAGAATATGGAGAGATAAATTTTAGTTGATTAAAAGCTGGAAACAAATTATTTTTTGGGTGTGAATTTATTTGAAGAATATTGGAGTGAAAATATTCATATTTAAAAGCTATAATTAAAGAAGAACTATGGTGTAAATTTGAATTCAAATATTTAAAGAAAAAATTTGATAATTGAAAAGAAATTGAGGCTCATATTATATTTGAGTTTGATTGAAATTATTTGAAAAGGAATTGATTATTGTGGAGAATAGTTGTTGTCATATAAAACTAGAATCTAATTATTTGGAGAAGATATTGGATGTGAGGAACACACCAAAGATGAAGGATAAAGTAACATACAAATATTTATATCTATAACATATCCTTTTAGAAGCAATACCTCACAAACAAAATATCAAAATTGAAAGTAGATAAGGAAAATTGGAAACCACCTAAAGCAAAAGTAAGGAGAAAGTTGATAAGATTAGAGTGGAATACTCAAATTTATTTGAAGATAAATCAAATTTAAGGTGAGTTGATGGAATTTATTGAGAAGAAATTCCATATATTGGTTGGTTTATATATTATTGAAGAGAAAATATTGAGCTTGCTATCATTTTTTTTTAAATATTGATTTTGTGATGTGAGTATACATCTTGGAAAGACGTCAAATTATAGCTTGGTGAGATAGAGGTCATCCAAATCCAATCCTATAAATATCAATATAGGTAATACTATAACTTGGTTAATACATACAACAAAAAGTTAAAAGCAAGTAGAATCAAGCTTGATGAGCTCAAAGAATAGAAAATATTGAAGACACCAGTAAGTAAAAGTATAGAGCTGAGAGGACATCTAGGCATATGACACCCAAGGATCCTAAGAGCCAAAGTGCACTAGGAAGGGATGAAGATCCCTTAGAGTGAGAGATAATTCTAATAGTGAACCTATGAAATGGTTGAATAGACACATTGAAATTTTTTTAAGTGCATGTAGAATTGAAGCCACTTGAGAGGTGAAAAATTGAAGCCCAAGTGCCATTGGATCCATGTTCATGGTACAAGACATCAAAGCACTAATAATATTGACTATAAGGTAAAATATAAGTACTATTAGAGCCACAAGAAGAAGGTTCTCATTACAATATTGCAGATTAAAGAAAGAGACCCAAGAAGATGTCACATTAAAGAACTTCCCAGATTAGAATATTGAATATTGAAGATAGAAGATACAATATAGGACTAAAAAAGGTCCTATTGAAGATAGAAGTAGAAAAATATAGATATCCAAGAAAGATATCTCATTGAAGAATTTCCTATAGTTGGAAAATCGAAGAAACCAAGGTAAGGTTTCATTAAAAGCATTTACTAAGAATTGAAGGTTGTAGAATTAGAAGACCCAAGTATAGAGGTCTAAAGATCTTGAAGAAAGAAAAGAAGGCAATATAAAGCCTTATTGTAAAAGTTTAAGCAGTGACCATTTGAAGAGATTTGAAGCAAAGTATTGCAAGTAGAAGGAGCACCTGACTAGAAGATATTGGGACAATTTTTGCCATACGAAAATAAGCCTAAAAGGAAAAATGATTTGAAAAGAATTTTGTCAAATTTTGAGAAGATTTTGAGAACTCAAGATATCCAGATTCCTGAGAAAGAAGATAGATATAGAGGTCTGAGTTATAGTCAAAATTTAGCAAGAAGTCAAAAGAAAGAAAGAAGTCAGAATAAATCAAGAGATCACAATTTAGAGAGATTTGAAGAAAACCATAAAGTTTCTAAAATAGAAGTTGAAAAGACATCAAAAGAAGTAGAAGCGAAAAGCTACTGTTTAGAGAAATATTTGGAGAAGCTTTCAAAAAATATTTGAACAACCAAGAGAAGGCTTGATAGAAATAAGAGCAACATATTTTAAGGCTTGAAGACAACACCAAATTAGATTTTGTAAGCAACATCTAAGGAGGAGTCCTCCTACAAAATTGAACAACGAAAGAGCAACATTTGAAGTTGTAAAATTACAAAAACAACCAACCAACACCTGTGAAGAAGAAGAAAGATGATTTTAGGCAACAACTATAGCTGTAAATTGAAGAGACTAATAATAGTAGAAGAAAGGTGCATTGTAGCAAATACAAGATAACAAGCTATAAAGAAAGGAGCTACAAAAAAAGGTGTGTTAATTTGATTTCATATAGATTATTATTGTAAATTTCTAATTAAGAAGTTTTTAGAGCATCAAATATTTAGAGTCATTTAGAGCTAGCAAAAAGGAATATTTTAAGGGTGTTATTAAGCCAAGAAAATACACCATTACACACCATTTATTTTACATAAATCTTACATATTATAACAACAAAATCTACAACTTAATAGGATTTTGATATATGTTTTTTTGAAATAAAAAATATCATATTTATTTTATAGTCATTAGTGAGATAGATTTAATCTCATTTTTAGAGAAGTTAGCAAGATTATAAACAATATTAGATTGAATTTTAAAGGATTTATAAGTAGATAGTATATGTTTTTTTTTAAGTGAATGTAAAAGTAAAATTATCCTACGTTTGTGAGGAATAATATCCCTCAACTTAGCAAATTTTGGAAAGATAAGAGCTCCAAATTTTAAGGTGTATTTTAGGATTTTAAAAACACCAGATGTACAAATAGAAGTAATAAAGAGAACTAGTAAAAGAGTGGTGAAAAACACCACCATATTGAGCACCATTCAACACTAGAATATAGGGGGGCAAGCTCTACAATAAACGTCCACCCATTTGTAGGAAAGAAGCACTAAAAGAGTGCTAAAGGAAGAAAGCCCCTAGATCTCAAGATTCGATCAGCCAGAGGAGAAAAAATATGTTAGCTACAACCTACAAAAGATCAATCTACGTAAATACTACGTAGCACTACCATTCAATCTACTCAAAGCAAGGTAGATTAAAAAGGATAGAAAAATATATGGTGCATTATCAAAATTATAAATAGATCAAGCTACAAAATAAAATACTATAGAGCTTCCATTGGAGCATACTAAAATTGAAGCCATTTGTGAGCACATGCAATGCCATCAAAGGAAATAAAAAACCTCACATAGTACACTTACAAATAAGTAAGAATATGTTAGAGAAAAGAGAATGGAAAAAGGTATTGTAAAGACTTATAATTTCATACATTGGATAAATGAGCACATGCATAAAGGATTGTAACACTTGTCTAGATTAATAATAGGGAATATTGCCATTTGGCACAAGGATCAAAGTTGTATCATAGGCCATAACATAAATCTTCAGGAAAGAAGAGCGCTCAATGATCTATATTATCACATAACACTCAAGAAAGGTCTAATAACTCCCAAACAACAAGGAATATTGTGCCAAGTATCCAATTTAGTATTTCATAAATGTTGGAGCCACCAATAAGGGAGTCAAAGTGTATTATAACACCTAAAAAATGTGGCACTCAACAAAAGAAAGGAGAAGTGCTCATATAACTGAATGAATAGTTATATAGAAATGTCCATCGCCATACATAGAAAATTCAAGGTAGAAGAATTAAAGGAAGAGTCAAATTATCTTCCCAGCATGATACATAGCATATTCCAAGCAAATTTGACTAGAAGAGAAGCACTCAAAATACAAGAGAAGCACCCAACAAGAAAAGGAGGATCACCTGATTTATTAAGGTAATATTTACCACCATATTAAATTTTATACATTGGTAGGAGAAATAAGGATTAAAGGAATATATTCTAAGGTTAAATATTTAAAGTGGAGTGATAAGCATTATATAATCTTATAAAAATCTAAATATTGTATATTTGAATATTATTTGAAGTTTAAGAAACATTATATTTAAGTTGCATATTTAGATTTTAAAAATAGAGTTAATTTTTTAAAAAATTCCAAGGTTGGAGAAATAAGACATACAACATCAATTTAGGAGTACAAAATATTGCAAATGTTATTTTTCTAAATTTCTAAAGTTGGAGGAATAAGGAATCCTACTTCAAATTAATTTATGAAATTTAGAGTAAAATATTTTATACATAAACTTGGGAGATAAAAGGAGTTCTACATAAATATATTGTATTTGATATGGTTAATATCTAAGTTCAAAATTATTAGAGATTTGAAGATTTGTATAGGATTGAAATTACAAAAATTTATTGAATTGATATTAAAATTGCCTTTCAAACATTAGGGAGATAAAAGGTGTTCTACAAAATATAAAATTGAAAGGACTATATTGAGACTAGGGAGTCATAAGGAATTCTACTCCAAAAGAGATATGGATGATATCATAAAAGAAGTATTCAATGAAAATAGTGAAGAAATGTTACAAGCACTTAAGTTCTATTCTCATAACATACAATAAAATATTGATGAAGATCAAGTATTTGACATTCTAAAAGATAAATTGACTATGTTCTTCAAAGAAGCTAAGGAAGGAAGATTTACTACTTTTATGGAATTTATTTATGGAAAATATTTTAGGTCCTCATGGGAATCTCAAGATATTATTATTTCTACAAGAGAATGTCTAATAATGTATTTGTCATTAGTCATCTTTGAACTCTTTCAAGAAAAGGTGAAAAATAAAAGAAACAATTCATATGATTATCCCAATGAAGAATCATTGACTTCAAGTCAATATTACTGTGATGATCTACTAACTCATCTCATTGAAGGAACATCACAAGTGGAAGTGTAGGAATAGAGAAAGAAAATAAATATGGAATCAGAAGAATATGACTATTTAAAGCAATTAAGGCAAGAACCTTAGGACACATCTGAAAAGTCAAACTAAAATTAATTTATGCAAATCCAAGGAGCGATCTCATTGATATAGATTGGTGAATACCATATTGAAGACTAGAATCTTCAATAACCAAATAATGTAATACAAGGGGGTGTTGGAATATATTACATTATTTGGTACATGCCAATGTACCATCATGGGTACATCTATAGATTACGAAAAGAGTCTCAGATTAGGATTTACTTTATGCAATGTAATGCACAAGTGTGCAATGATATTTTGGAATGTAAATGTGCATAGTTGTCCCTATGTACATGTGTCAATAGAGTAGGAATATGAAGAGTCATAGGAAGAGTGAGGTCCAAGAAACCTCCATATGAAGAGTCACGTTACATTCTATATATATGGATGTATTGATGTAAAAGAAATATGGTGAAGGAGAAAGAGTCACCTATGTAAGCAGGAAGGTGATGTAATATGATGTATTTTGATCTCTTCATTCAATAAATATTTTTGAGTATTTGGAATTAGCATTATTTGAGTTATTATATAGTTAATTATGATTTTATATGCTGTATTGATCTACATTATTATATGTTTCATATTGCATTTATATTATTGATATTGAGGCAAATATTATTTGAGTATTTACTCATGAAAATCTAACACCATTAAGTGTTAAGCTCTTCTTGATAGAAAATTATGTAGAGGAGTTTGACCTTCCATGCTTTTGATCAAACACTAAAGAGCTATCTAAGGTAGGGGTCACTGCAACCGTTCGGTGCCATGATCAAATAATTCATAGAATTTTTGCTTGATGTGTGTTTTTGGATTCTTTTCTATCTTTTGCAACTACTAAATTCTTCTTGTCACAATATCCCATTCATTGCATTTTATGAGAGTAGTAGAGATATTATGGATGCATGGGTAGCCACCATGATGTAAAATATTATTAGGTCTATAGGATTGTTTGTATGAGAACATAGCAAACCCACAACCATTATTTAGGTGTAACCTCCACCAATGGTAGGGCAACTTTAGTTTTCACCAAAATATCTCTTGAAATTCTACCAATGGAAGGGTTTGATTTAGTTATCACAAAAAATGCTATGAGGGATTACTTCATACCACTAGCTATGATGAAGTATTTCTTGTTATTTCTTAGTATAGGCAATCTAAAAATTGATATTGTTTTAGGATATTTTTATTTTTTCCTCGCCTCCAAATCAACACTAGTTGAAGTCACCTTAGACAATTCTTTTGGTGTAATGAATTTCCACTATAGTTCTCATTGTGCTAATAAAAATATCCATTAGATTCACTCTCATTGGATCACTCTAAATAGGGTCCATAATAATAAAATATATATGTCCTCTCTAGCATTGAGCTACAGGGCCCCTTATATCTCTATCATCGATCAATGACAATCCTACATTGGTGGTGGTTTACTTGACCTATATGTCATATACTCCTTGCAGTATCTACATAAAGGGTTAAGGAACAAGAAATTTTTGGTTAGGTGTGGATCCCCAAATTTACTTGGGATCCTCTTTTCTTTGTTTAGCTTTGATCTTGGGTTGATGATCCCACACAACAATTACCTATCACACTCTTTCAAGTTGTTGCATGTTCTATAGTTTTCTCTATTGTATTTGGTGATATGGGGTCAAATAATTTGATCCTAAGGAATCCACATCAATGCTGGGAAATTTGGATGTGAAGTGCCTATGACATATCCACACCAACTCATTCATTGAAATATCATGGGATAGCCTATTTTCACAACCCATTTTAAGTCTTAGATGGTAAATCCCCACCTTAATTTTTAAACTTACTCAAGGAACACCCATCCCTACATCATGTGTAATCTTGGATACACATATGTATTAGGTGTAAATCTATAGATTACAATTTATCCCTCTTGTTGGATAGTTAAGCTAATTTGTATGTCTTTTCATTCCATCGAAAGAAGCACTCTATATGAACATCATTTACTTCTCAGGTCTATCTAAGAAGATTTAGAGTGTATAATACTTGACTATCTCTCTCATATAAAATATGAGCTAATCAATACTTTATTTACCTTGATATTTCCTTTAATGTAATCCCTCCCTAGATTTACTTGAAACAAACATTGTTATCTATAAGTGCAGGAAAGTAACCGACTTTCTAATTGAACTAGCTCATCCATATCTATTTAGATGAGTGCGATTCAAAACCTTAGTCTTTTTACAAATCAATAACTCTCAACTTGCTATCCAAGCACACCCATCTAAACCATTTAAGAAGTGTAGTATTATTTTCCTATTCAACCTTATGTTTTGTTAAGCAAACACTTGACAACACAAGGTTTAATCCTCCTTTAAACTTGATCACTACCATCCCTACCTTTATCTCCTTTTTAAAGAGAGCATAAATTAAGTTTGTTCACATCCTTTTAAGTTACTTAGATTACTCCATTTAACCATAAATATAAAGCTTTGGTCACAACCACATTAAAGTCTTTAGCACAATAATATTCCTTTAAAAATAATCTTAATTTTACCAAGAATTATCCTTTACCAAGTAACACAACAGTTTCCTTTTTCCTCTACCACCTTAATAAATTAATCAACTCATTTAGAAGCTCGCAAAGGAAACCATGTCTAATGTAAATATCCACTTAATATTTAAACCAAATAAAATCACACAAGTCATAATCAACACATGGTTTATCCTGGAAGAAACCTCATGAGGAAACCCAGCCTCAAACAATCCATTATTAATTTATTATTCAAGCTATTTTATTACATTGCAAATGGACAACCCATATTGTTCGAGCTTTAACTAGAGAAACTCCTATCTTAACATTCAAGTCCCCTTTTATGAGATAGTCCATCATCACATAGGGTTGTTGTGCTATCTACATCTTGGAACTCGTTCCTATCTCCAAACATGCCATTGTGGTAAAGTTAGAATATGTAGATCTCACTCGATGAGTGCCCAAGGTAAACCAGAAGACTCTTACCTTCCATCCTAGCACATCACTTGGCTAAATAGGTCCATTAATTAAAGGTACATCAGATGTAATAGTCGGTGGGCTATTGTCCTCTAATAAGACTAACACAGTGACTCTCAATGAAATCCTTCTCTAACATAGGTATAGTTGTTTTTCCATCCAACCGAGACAACCATAACATAAGTTATCTTAACTAACCAAGCAAAAGGTAGAACTAGAACTAATATCTATTTTCACCAAATCATTTATGCACTCTATTCATGATGAAACTAGAATGCAATCAATTCTTACGTTCATCTACATTATCCAACATAAAGAGACCAAAAGCAAATAACCATTTCATAGCATAATATAGATGTTATCCACCATATAGCAATTTGGAACACTTATCCATTTCTAGATACATTTATGCCAACCACATAAAGAACAAATGTAAAATCAATTCACAAATCTTTCTGCTATCATATAAAACTAGGAATGTGAATCATTCCTTACATTCACCTATGCCATCCATATAAAGGAATCAAACATAAAATCAATACCAAATATTTTATGCTTGTCACATCCCACCTTGGAGGACTGTTTTTAAGTTACTATTTGAGTAATGATATCCGGTTTCAATGCTTAATATAGTTGCATTGTATTTGTCAAAATAAAATGATGTTGCATTGCTTGATTGCAGGAACATTTATTTTCATAGGTGGAATACTGACCACCAAAGGGAAATTTTGAATATGACAACTCAACAGGTAAAGATCATATTACTAACATCACTGGTTACCTCCCTGATGGTGGTGTTACTTGAGTATTACTCTAAAAGTCCCGCACAATCAAAGGAAAAATGGTGATGGGGGATACTGAGCACATGCATTGAGTGCTTGTATGCCATTTGTGTGTGTTTTATATTTTATTTCATGATTAATTTGCATGAGTTTGGTTTAATTGAATTTTACTTTGAAAATGCACATTAATAATGTTTTGCATTTTACAAATTACTTTAGAAAATATTGAAAAGAATATCATGAAATTATGTGAAATATTTAAATGAAGCAATTTTTAAAATATAGGATTTAGTTTTTTGAGCATGCTTTTTGGATCTAGTTGATCTTATTTTAGAATGAAATCCGGTAGTTTGTTTTTATGAGCTTGTTCAATTTTAAATTGGATTAAAAAAAAAACTACCTTGTAATAAATCTTTCCTTCATATGGCTACTTTGGGAAGGTTGAAATAGTGGATAAGATTTTGCTCTTATCTCTATGGATTCCCTTTCCATTAATATATATATATATATTAAAGGAAGCTTTAACTTGGGTGAGAAAAAGAAGATAATATATATATATATATATAATTAGAAGCATCTTTTTTGAAAGAAAGAAAGCTATAAATGGACATGGAGGTTGATAAAAAAGGAGATGCTATGTTATGTTGGAAGGAGAAGGCATGAGAAGAAGAAGAGCTTAGGAAAGCACAAGGGAATCCTTCAATTGTAGGAGTTCCAGGTTGGGACTTCCCACTCTATTATATTTATGAAAAAAATGGATGATTTTTTGGCTTGAAATGAATTAAAATCCTTTTGACTGTTTAGTTTGCTTTAATAAATATCAACAGTGTATTTTAATATGTAGTCCAAGTCATAAATGACTCGCGTATAGAATCATTCTTAAGTGAAGATGCTAGGCCCTTGTGATTGATATTTGATCTTATTGTATGGATAATATTATAATTAACTCTTTTAAAAAAAGGGTAAAATTCTATTTATTAGGTGGTCAAACCATATCTTGCCAATGTATTACATTAGAGTTGACAGTAGATCAATTAAGTTATCACTATGCACCCCTTTAAAAGAAATATATATATATTAATACCCTGCGTCAATGTCTGTGATGTTTGGGTTACCATAAAAGTACTCTCCTGCTACGAAGCTTAACATACTTTACTTGCCTTTGTATCAACTGTGTATCTTTGGATGAATTAAACTTTGACTATCATCATAGAATCCTTGTTAGTCGAATATTTTCTCCTCCATCGATGATAGTGGTCTTAAATATATCCTAAATTTAAATGTAACTCTAATGAAGTCAAATTGTAAGCTATCATAATTTTTGTATAATGATATGTAGTCTTACCATTTTGATTGGAAGCCATATCGGTGGTATTCTTGATGTTAATCTGTCGCTACCTTTAGAGAGTTCCCAGCTCAAAAATTATCATCTATATTGCAATTGCAGTGTTGATCAACATTATTTACCAAACCTAAAGGTTGTGGCATAAAGTTAAGAGAGGAAATCACTGACGATACGGAACACTCAGAAAGAGTAAACCTTAGGTAGAATTATGATGATTTGAAAATCCACTTTGATTAGTCTATGATATAGTATATAACCTACATTGTCAAGGTTGCTCCACCTGATGTTGAGACACACCCACAAAAGTCTCTATCTGAGCTCTATCATCACCCTTCATAGAAATCTTAGTTTGAAATCGTATGTGCATATTGATCTATGAAAATTTACCCTAGGTTGGGAGTATTAAACTAATTGATATCATCCTTGATACATCTCACATGATATAAGGTGATTCTTTGAACACCCACCTACAAATTATAGTCTATCGTCACCTTTCAGAGGATCCCCAATGTACCATATGTACTTGGAACATCTCTAATTTTGTAGTGCTTATCGGTTGTAGTTTGAGGAACTTATGTGGGCACCAAAAAATTCATAACTTGTGTGGATGTGATCCAAACATCTGCACTCAATGCATGTGTCAATGCACCCATGTTTAAACGATAAACTAATCCACATCATGCAAGTCAAACTCTACGAGGGCATAACCAGTATCTACCAAGAAATAGGCATAGGTATTACCTAATTTGTATGTTACAGACATTTTAATATCATGTCATTATCAATATTTATGACTCACTGATTGACAATATACGATATCGCAGCTTCTGTCTATGAGGATTAAACCTATGATTAATCTAATGTTCCTTATTTAAAAAAATGATAGCAAACATAATTGCTAAATTTGATTGCATGTGTATATTTAAAGTCCGAAATTATTTCATGTCTTGCCTTTGCCATAACAGCTGTGAAGGGAGAGGATTGGCCACCAACTACATATTTATATATGTGACCTTCGGATGCTCAAACTTAAATGAGCTTCATTAAATCTTATAAGTTGCATGTGTTATGAAAACTAGTTTTAATTAATTTTGAAACTTCCTTATCTGTTGTAAAATTCAATTTTTTTATCATAAAGAATAATATCTATAAAACATGAAGATAATATGTTACTTTGGGTAGATATTTAAAACCATTTAGATTTAAAATATTGGTTTTACTTTATGGTTTTAAAACTAAAGTAATTTCCTTTATTTTTGGAATGGTTGCCTTATAGTGGAGTGTGCTATAATATATGTTAACTTTTGGAGATTTATAGTATGCTTTAATATTTAATAGAAATAAATTATTCCTATTTATAAGTAGCATATTTGCCTTATTTGAAATAAAATTGTATGATCTTTTATAATATAGGAACTAAACATTTTGGGATTAAATCATATAATTTATGAATAAAATATTTATGTTTAATGAATAGAGATAGTACATAAACTATCTTATGTTTTATGTTGAATGAATATAATCAACTGGAAGTTTGGAAGAACATTTTCTATCTTTTAAAAGGATGGATTGGTGTTCATTCCTTGGAAAGAGGTATGGGACTCTTCCTGATGTTTGGTGATAATCCAAACAAATGATGGTTGAAATTATGAATCAATCCTCATTTACAAAAATATTAAATATGGATGAATCATCTATTCATTATTGGTGATTTCTTTGTATGTGATTGTTGGACATTTTGAGTCCATAAAGTTGTCATTGATGTCAAGGCATGAGGTTGTTATTGATGCCAAGGAGTGAACCACCATTGATGCCAAAATTTCAAAAGGAGAAATGCAAAAGGTTGATGGAAAAAGAGCTTCATAATATTCATTTTTGATATTATAGGAAGCATAAATAAAATGTTTCATTAAAACCATGGTTAGATAAAAGGTTTTCATAAAAACCCAAGGAGGCTTTTTATTCCAAATTAAAAAGTCCAAGGATGGTTTAAATATTTAATTTATAAATATTTAAATTCAAATTGAATTTAAATTTTATAGATAAACATTTATTTATTTGAAATAGGAAAACCCTAAGGCTATTCCACCAATGTGCAAGTTGAATATTACCCCCGTCGATGTGTTGGAAGTAATAACAAAGCAATATAAATATTGCCTTTGCTAAGGCAAAAATGAGATGCAAATTTGAATTCAAAAAATGTGCTGAGGGAGGAATATTGTGTGCTGCATCATATCCAAAATTTGGGTTGTTGAGTAAGACAAGGCGCTTAACTGCTAGCACCATATGGTGGCTAGTGCAGGTGGTAGTTGCTTGGATTTTGTGGCAGTGAGGTTACAGGTTCAAAACCCGGTGGCAGCAAGTTGGGAAGCCCCTTTTCACATTTTAATTTTTGGTGGCAGCTAAAGGTTTTAGAAGCATGTGGGCACTTTAACTCCCATATGAGTGCTTAGCTCACATGGTAGCCAAGGCCATGGCTAGGGCACTTGGGGAGGCAGTGTCATGGGTTCAAAACCCACTAAGGGCAAAGGTACAATTTTTTATTTAAATTTTATTTGCCTTAAGTTTGTTGTGAGTAAATTGGGAGGTATAACGTGGTAATTAAATTGGATTATTTACCTATATATTAAAGTGATTTTTGGGTATGGTAAAAAGTTGTTTTTGTTAAAATAAAAACTAGGGTAATTAATTTTTACCTTAGAAGAATACATTGCATTGTTTTATAAATTATTTTATTTGATAAGTGTAATTTAAGAAAAGAGTTAAAAGTAGAAATTGTGTTATATTTTATAAGAGGGTTTTTGATGAAAATTATGATGTTGAAATTTATTATTGAGATGGAACAATAAGGTGTATTTGGAATTTAATATATCTTTGTGTTTAAGGTAAATTGTGAAAAATGTTAGGGTGATAATTCTTGCCATATAACCCTTTGTGCTTGGAAAAGAAAGTTGTGATAATTTAACTAGGCTTTTGAAGATCATTCTACATCAAATAAAAAAGTATGGGCATATTCTTCCTTGGTTGAGTTGATTGGTTGGTTTTATAGAAAAAAAATTTGGAGTGAAAAAACTTAATTAGGTTTCCTTATTGAGTTGTTGAGCCATTGTAAAATGAATGCTATGCACATTGGTCTATAAGAATTGTTTTTGAAGTGAATGATTGAGTGAAGAACTTGAACTAGGATTTGGAAAGAACATGAGTATCATTGTTATGTGAGATTGGTTGATGAGCATTATTAGAAATATTTGAGTGAGTGTTCATATGCTTGGACTAGGGTTTGTGAGCAAGGATTATTTCATTGAGTGATTTGTTGAGTAAGAGTTGGTTGAGCCTAGTCAAGTGGATGTGTGAAGTAATAGTCCTATATTGTTCTATATTATGGATTGATTTAAGAAAGATATTGAGTATTGTGGTGAAACATATTGAGTCTCTAACAATTCTTTGTATATTTACAAAAGATTTATTGAAAGTAATTGAGCATTGAGGTGAATGTGAAGCATATTGAGTCTAAAAATTCTCTATATTTTTCTAAAATGTGATTGAAATTAATTAAGCATTGTGGTGAATAGGAAGCATTTTGAGTCTCTAACAATTCTCTTTATATTTCTATGATATTGGACAAGTTCTTTTGTGGACTTGTTGAGCATATTTGTGGCAAGTCTTTGAGAAGACTTGCGAACTGATTTGTATGAGCTTTTGTGGAAGCTTGCAATATAGATTAAGAGTAAATTTGGATAAGTTCTAGTGAGGACTTATTGAACATATTTGGACAAGTTCTAGAGAGGACTTGTGGACAAATTAGTGTGACATTTTGTGGAATATTACAAGGCATAATTGAGACAAGTCTTTGAGTAGACTTATGAGCAGAGTTGATTGATTTATTTGTTCAAACCTTGGGTTAAGGTTTGGGGTAGATCTAGTAGTGTTGATTGGATCAAGATTTATGCTAAGGCTTGAGGATAGATATTGAGGACAAATTTGTGCTAGACCGAAGGACTGAGTTTAGTGCAAATCAGAGGACATAGATTGAGGACAGATTTGTGCAAGATTGAAGGAATGTGTTTAATAAAAATATGAAGGACTGAGTTTAGTGTAGATCAGAGGACAAAGATTAAGAATAGATTTGTGCTAGACCAAAGGACTATGTTTAGTATAAATTCAAGGATAGATTTTGATGTAGATTTGAGGATAGGTTTGTGCCAGACC
Source organism: Wollemia nobilis (assembly GCA_028583015.1). Taxonomy (NCBI): domain Eukaryota; kingdom Viridiplantae; phylum Streptophyta; class Pinopsida; order Araucariales; family Araucariaceae; genus Wollemia; species Wollemia nobilis. Next base: position 10,015,956 of record JAQPPZ010000012.1, read on the forward strand.
AGAGATAGAGATTGAGCAGATTTGTGCTAGACCGAAGGACTATGTTTAGTGTAAATTTTAGACAAAGCTTTGAAGGTGATAAAGTATAGAGGACGACAATCTCCAGTGGATAGAGATCCATTAGCCAGGATAGTGAGGACAAGTTTTTTTAGTGGATAGATATCCATTAGCCAAAGTAGTGGGGGCAATAGTTCTTCTAGAAGATCACCAGTCAAATCTAAGGAGAACTATGAATAGAGATCCATGAACCTGATTAGGGAATTGGTGTCTCCTTTGGATAGAGATCCATAAATATTGTAATAGATAAAGGATTCCTAAGAGATTGATTGAGAAAATGTTAGTGAAATATTTTCTACATGGAGTATCCCACATTGGGTGAACCATGTTAAATTGATATCTCTATTGTGTGGTGTTTTTTGCATTGCTTTGATTATTGCTATTGTTATTGTTATCTTTACATTGAATAATATTGATTGGAAAAGAAAAGTAAAAAGTGGTCTTATATGTAACATAGGGGTGCAATATTATTGGGTAGGGAGGTGATATTTTAGGGCCATGAATTATCAAAAGACAATTCCCCACTTGACTACCAAATCGTACAATCATACCATCCTTCGAACAACCCCTTGCGACATCTAAACAACTTGTATGGATTTCAAAGTCTCATACTGTATGGTTACATATCATACAAGTACATGGATTGTACACTTTTACACTCAATACAACTGATAAATTTAGTTTTGGAAGTTTTCATACATATTTTTGTAACTATTCAAGTCGATTTACTCAAATTGCCAAATAGGGTATGTCAATCTTTGTGGTTCAATCTGTCAAATTAGGTAAGTCAACTTTGTATGATTTGTATAGACTTTGGTGTATGATCGACGAAAAATGACGATACATTCAGGAACAAAATTAGATACTCTAATACCTCAATCTCTCTCAAGGATATTTTGTAAGGTTTTACTATGCCAATTAATCCATTCTCCGGGTTGGACCAACCATCGCAAAGGAGCTTAAGAGAGATTCCATCTATCCAATTACGCACAAAAATCATACAACAAGACTCATAACATCATAATACATATTGCCATGCTCACATATCATCCCTTAGATTCCATAGATGCTAACCTTTATCAAGGAGTTGCAATAATGCATAAAAATAAGCTAAAACAATAACCAGAAAATACACATACATCAAGATTCCATTATAGATCATCAATCATCATTGCTAGGAGCATACATGATGTATAATTATGTAGTCCCATTCCATTATAGCATAATTTTCATTACAATAAGGTTATTCTATCAATATCTTGCAATAACTCAGATATAAGTTAGCTATTACAACCAACAAGTACTCTATTATACCTCTTAACAACTAGACCTACAAATTTGAAAATGGAGCCTTATATAACATTGCCCAAGCCATTCCAAAGTGGTTCCTGAGATAATTCATTACTTAAAATTGCCCATGTACAACTAAATTCATTAATTTTACCTTTTACTAAGTTTAATACCTTAGCAAATCTATGCACCATTTCACTATGAAATTATATTTCACATGCATTTGGATGAATTTTGGTGCATATTGTATGGTTTTTTGCTGCTTTGTATGGTTTTTCCATTCAGTTGTATGATTTTATCCTACCTGTACAATTTATAAAACTTGAGCAAACTATCACTTTATGACAAAACTATCAAAATTGAGCAAATCCCTTTTGATCACTTCTTATTCTTCTAGAAGTTGGATTTGCTGCCTACATCTACCCTCCCCTTTACTTTGGTCAGTTTCCTCATCGACTCATTCTTCTTCTTCCACTATGCCTTGTATTCTGCCATTACAACCTCTAAGTCCTTGCCATGTGACTTATACATTTCTCATTCATTTTTCAATTTGACTATGTAGCTTCCCATCTCTACTACTTTTTCCCCATGGAAGTTAGCCTTTTCCTCGATAGTTTTCAAGAACTCCATAATCTAATTTTCATGGTTTGAGGCACTCTTTTTCAACTTCTCCTTCTAGTGAGATTCTGCTAGAGCTACCACCTGAATTTCTTCATTATTTTTAGTAATGGTCTATAGGTGGTAGTTAATATCAGCCTCCATAGCTCGAACACTATCTTCCTAAATTATCAACTAAGCTTACTTTTCTAGTACCATTTCATTCAACCTTTTACTATCCTTTATCAGCTCCTCTATATGTCTGTTTTATGTTGCCATTTGCTCACTCTTTTTAGTTAATTGAGATCTCATTAGCTCCTACTTTACTTTGAGTTGTGCCTCCAAATCCTTAATCCTGTCCTCTACCGTATGTGAGATTTATCGCTTTTCCTCTTCAAGAATGTTAATCCTAGCTTCAGACTTAGTTCTAAGGCCTGACAAATCTTCCTCCAGTTTCTTTATTTTCTCTTCTACTGTAGTTATGTTTTTTTGCAGTTCTTCTTCCATTGCAGCCAATTCATTTTGAGTGCTTACAGTTTCCTCATTCTGAGCCTCCTTGAGCTGATAGATTTGTTCCAATCCTATGCTCAACCACTCTATCTAGTGTGTTAGGAAGTTAAAATTCCTCACGGTGATGGCCACTTCAGTAGAAACCCTCTTATATTCCAACTCTGCCATATTTGCAAGGTAGGTCGAGTGATTGGACCTATCCAAGTACATCCTTGGATCTTTCTTGTAATTTGTTATCACCCCTTTTGGCAAGTCTTCTCTTCCTAAAATTTTTGTTACCTATGCCCTGGGTAACCTCCATGGATGTTGTGCATGAAGATCTGCTATCTTTCTCATATGATTCACACTACTCACCCATTCTGTTATCTTTTCCAATTTAAGAGACACTTATTCTTCCCACAACTTCAATTCTCCCACATGGTCGATGCAAAATTCCAATCTAACACTATTAATGGCATGGCCCAAATGATAAAATAAGTATTCCACCTTATCCTCTATTCCACATACCTCCTCCTTAATTGCAATTCTACCAAACCATGATACTTCCAAAAGATAACTGGATTGCATTCCCCGTCGTTCTTCCTTTGTATGAGTACATACATATTATTCCTCCATATGGTAGCTAGATATTCCTCCAAGATCCTGAAGTGCTCTCACTATATCTATCTTCTCCTGAGGTGGAGACTATTTTACAATTTTCTCCTCCTCACTATCTTTTATATTTACAATCTCCTCTTGATATTGTTGTTGTTCAACTTTTTCTTGGGCCTTTTCTAGTTCAGTGGAGCTCACCTGCTATTATTTGGTATTTCTCCTAGGCTACTTCTTTTTCAATACTGCCCACATGTTGTTCCTCTATCACTTCTTCTTCTTGAACTTACTGCGTACCCATTTTTGTGACCTTCTCAACAACAATTATTTTTCTTGTGATGCCTCTATATTTCCTGGTGCATCTCTCTTACTTGAGCCTCCTCTCACAATATTGTAATGAGGATTATTCTTGGGCTCTTTCTCCATCGTATTTATTCTTACTTCCACTTCTTCTTGAGTAGTGGCTATTTCTTCTTGCCCTACCTCAAATCCTTTAAAAAATTTAGAAGCATCTATCTTCTCAAATTGTTGGAAGATTTGCAAAGATTGCACTATTATTTATACCTCTGTCCAACACAACTCATCCAGTTCCATCTCTTTCAAGTTTGATTGTTCATTTTATTGTATTTCTAGAATTGGTTTACTTGCTATTATTTCTTGCTACCTCCTCATCATTATCTGTATGGGGCTTCCTTGCCTCTTCTCCCTTTCTTGAATGAGTGGTTGCTCCTACTATCGTTGTGTGGGTGCTTGCTATTCCAACTCTAGTTCCAACCATCTAGGTCTTTTTATCTGATGGTGTACATCTGCATATTCCTCCGGAGTAGTATCTTCTTGAGCTCCACTGATATGTCACTCACTCCTCATTCAAGGTCTCTCTGGGGTCACTTTTGGTATTGGCACTGACTTAGCCCACCTCAATATTGTTGGTTATCCTCCCCTGATTTCTCAAGGTGGTGTCAACCCTAGAAATTGGATTTCCACTTTTGTGACCATATTTAATAACAATCCAATAGCATGTAAAGTCATTCTAAAGTTCTTCAGCCTCTTTGTCAGTGCCTCGTGTATAATTCTTTCTAGAAAGGTACCTCAATCATACTAAATTCCCTTGGTCATACCTTCTGCATACTGTGCCATACACATTGGTATTTTTGTGGCCCTAATATCTCCTATCAATTGAGCCATAAATTTATTCATAGCACATGGCCAATGTTCCCATTTCAAATGGCTATGTTTTATTCTGCGTGTTCCTGCACCTGAGATCTTCACCTCTGTTAGTGAAGTGACAGTGGTGAGCATAGTGATGAGATGATATACCTCTATTGGATCTACCAATCTCTTTACTACCTCCATACCATATTTCAATAAGCCAAATATTTTTTGAAATGCCTCTGCTAAAATATGCACTTTCACCGATCTCTTGCCCACATTGATATAGGCAGTTCGGGTTGCAGGGTTATATGCCTGAACTATTTGCAATAGATAGATATGAATAAGGTTTTTTAAAATGGTAGAACTTGTGTAATTACTACCACACGGGCATCCTCTAGCATCTTCCTCCAAGGATGGTTCTTATTTTTCTCATTATTCCATCACTTCTTGCATGCATCCGCTCCATGCTGTACACATGTGACTTCGACTTGGCCTTCTTCCTATCCACTGCTTAGATGCTCCTCCTAATATGGAAGGTGAATTTTACTCCTCAATTCCCTCCGTGAGGTTCTTTCTTGTGCCATTCTCTCCTCTCGGTGTCTGGGTGGCATCCTTCTCGGATTAGCCCACCAATGTCTCTATCCCCTCCATGGCCTATATCCTCCTCTCCTCCAAGGATGATTACCATGCCAATCATGGGACTAAAACTACCACCCCTGGTGTTTCCATGGGTATGCTTCTCTTTCATGCAATGGACCTGGTGATCTCTCCATCCTATTGGTTGTAATCCACCTTAATCGGTGTCCAAACTCTTTTGTTGAGATCATTCCTTCAACATCTCGTCGATTAGCTTAACATCCACTCCTTCACTATTTTCGCAATCAGAAGTATATCAAAAATCATATGACTTATTGTAAAATCATACAATGTACGGTTCTTGTACCCTTGTATGGTTTTACCCTCACTAGCCACTTCTAGATTGTACACTTGTCATTTCTCCACCATAGTTCAGTTTTTAGTCGTTAGTCTTCAAACCATTCTATCTCCAAAAAATCATACATTCACAACCTAAAATAATACAGTATGAAAATACTCTATACAATGTTGCTTTTTAACTACCTTCTCCTTCTCCTTTGGAATCCATACACTTATATACAATTTTGTATGATTTTTCAAAAATTTCTTGAAATGCCCTGAGAATCGCTAAGAACTGTGCTAATTTTCTCTGAAATCATACCTTCTTCCCCCAAAATCGTACAGTATGATTTTTCCAAACCCTTGGTTGGGAAAAATTTAAAATTTTGGTCTCCTTTATCGAATATGTCACCAACCTAGTTGCCAAATTGCATTGTTCCTCCTTTTCAGTCTTTCTGAGGAACAATTTTCCACTCCATCTCTGGCACAATTTATTTCCAACTAATGAATTTTTGGCTGTAGTTTTATGGCTGTACGAACTTCTCCTAGCTCCTCACATGTTTCTCAGCTTTCTTTTTTCCATATTTCATCGATTTTAGGGTTTAAATACTCAATATATTGTAATTTCCATCATCTAACTTCAATATTTCACTTCCTCGGACTCCCAACAAAATTTTTTCACTTCTACATCCATACTTTGACTTATTTTGCTATACTTTGTTTCTATTCCTAGTTGAATTTTGAATTTCCCCTTTTCATGGAGTAAAACCCTATTTTTCTTCTTCCAATTTCTCTCCCGGGTTGAATCTTTAAAAATGAAAAGAACTCCCTAATGCTAATTAAAAATGGATCCTTAAAAATTTAGAGTGCTAGTGAATATTTGTTGCCCATATTGTCTTCTTCATTCAATTTCATGCTTTCCACCTTCCTCCTCCAAATAAATTTGAATTCACTTGTACGATTTACTGAAATTGCAAGTCTGCCTTCTTATTTATAGCATTTTGAAACCCTAACTAAACCCTAATTCAATTAACCCTAAATTGCACCACTTTGCACATTTTCCCTCCATATTGTATGGATGATTGACAACTCAACAATTTTTTGAAATTTTATCTTTTTCTCTCGCTTTTTCCTCCAACTGTTGCTTTCTCCCATGCATGCCACATTAAATGGGTAGTTGGAAATTGTACAACATGCTTGAAATCATACAGTGTATGATCCAAATCATACAACACGTCATTTTGTACAATTTACCATGCCCTTATGTCAATTTTTCTTGTACGATATTTATACTTAGAGAATTTTTCAAATTTTTCTTTCTCTGAAGGGGCCACCATTTCTGGTTTTCAACCACTTCCTTCTTACTTGCATCTCGATGTATTTTCACAATTAAGGCACTTTATTTTTTTTGTTCTATTTATTTTTTTATTTTTTATTTTATTTTTCAATCCTAATCTATTTACACTTACATTGTTGGAAATCGTATAGTGACATTCACTTGTACGATCCCATCAAATTCTTCTCTTGGGGATTCAACTACAATGTTTGAAGTGGTTGTATTTCTTGTCGGTATTTGTTCCCCAGGCTGATTCCTCTCCACTTGTGATGTTATCGAATCCTTTGGCCTTCTTATTCCATGTGTACAATTTGGAATTGTACAATTGCAAGCTAGAGTATCTTCACTTGGTGTCCTTTCCCCTTGTTGCACAGGTGATTGATCCCTTGGTAGTGGTGTCCTTATGTAACACCCTAAAATTGGCACGGTTAAAACCTTAGTAAAAAGATAAAATATTAAAATTTGAATTTCAACCCCAAACTGCCTGTTAAACCGCCTTTTACCCGCTTTCCCCATTTTTTGTGCCATTTTTAGGATTTGTTTTGACCGTTGGACGATATCATCGTAGATTAGACGAAATCGTCCCCGATCTGATGAATTCGTCTGGAATAGAACGTCCAGACGATTTTGTCCCAAAACCAAATTTTCATAATTAGCTTATGTTTCAACAACCTCTCCAACTCGGGTAGAAGCGTGTCTATGCAGTTGGAGATTTCCCTATTGGAGATCTCCTAGATTGGGATGATCCCCAACCTCCAAAACCTCTTTTTAATCCTATATAAACTAGGATTTTTCTAGTTTATCCCCCTGCCTCCCTGCCTAATTCTTGATGATTCTCCCTAAACCCCCAACCCCTTTGTTGACAAGATTTCATTGTAGAGTTAGCTCCTTATTCCCTCGCATTATTGCTTGCATTTTGTTTTTATTGTAGGAATTCTACTGTTTTTCAGTTGAGCCTAGCTTGGATCATCGCAGATGATCTCGGACGATTGCAGACGATTTCGTACGATTGGAGGCGATCTTGACTATAGTCCAGATTGGGGGCAGTCCAAGTTTAGAGTTCACATTTTCTTAAGCTTTGCTGCATTTTCCATAACATATTTTTGCACTGTTTTAAGTTACTATGTTTTATGCATCTTGGAGTTCACCTCATTTAGCATAATTGCATGATAAATGCAAAATCAATCATTAAATTTAATGCATTTCCTCATTTGTTATTAGACACTATTATTTAGGCATGTTTGCTATTATTTCTATCATTATCCCTTGCTTCTGCATTTGCATATTTGGTATTTTGTGTCTGTTTCTATGATTGCAGGTTTCTGATGGATTCGTCTGATGGATTCATCAAATTTCAGGCGATTCTGTCCTATTTCAGATGACCTTCTATGATTTGATATGATCTCGAGAAATATCAAATGATAATGTGCAAACTAAGATGATCTGAACTGCTACAAGACTTAGAATCTCCATCAGACATCCGAAATCAGGTATGAATTCTTTTGGTTAGCATATTCTTTGTAATTTGCATCTATTTTTGTTTTCTGTATTCATTGAAATTTGCATTGGCATATAGAATAGTTTAGATTCATATCGGCCAAACCTAGGGCTTGAATGATCAAGCATAAAAATGAACACATCAAACACACTATCAACCTAGGCATGGAAAATGTCATTCAAAAGTTGCCTGGTGAACCCACCATCTATCGAAAATTCACCCTTATACACCTCCCCCGAGAGGCGAGACCTTCAAAGGGCCTCTCAGTCCGAGGTATTGTCCCATCCTTTTCACATCCCCCTTTCGGGCATGGATCCTATAGCCTGAAGGTAAGGGTGTAAAAAATTTGGAGCGATACATTTTGGTGAACCCGACGTGAAAAATAAAAACCTTTTGAAAACAATTCAATTCAAAAACAAAAAACAAAACATAAATGCATTTAGAATCAAAGATTGCATGTCATATTTAGATGGTAGATTATAATAAAATATGAGCTATCACCATTAATGTTGAAAATCAATTAGCAACTATAGAGATTACTTTTGTTCTTAGAGTACCTCAAACAAATAGGGTTCAACCTTTGTGGGACGAACTTAATAGGAGATTAGATCTCATTTCATCTAGAGCAACTGAACTTAGGAAAATCAAGAGGTTTGTCCTAGATAAAATCTTGGATCTGATCAACTGATTTTGTACCATGAACTTCAGAGAGCTTGCCATAGGTGGTTAGCAGATAAAAGAGCCCTTGTGTCTTCTGAGTTGTATACCTTTGAGGAATACCTCGATAATGCAACAGTAGTACATAAATTATTGTCTCGTATAGAGGACCAAGAGGTCGTTCTTACAGACAGACAAAGATGGTATAGAGTTCCCAGAGTTGTGTTATATCGAGAGTATTGTTGTTAAGTTCCCAGAGCAGGTGTTAAGTTCCTGAAAAACCATTTCCAATTTGAAGAGGAGCATTTTATGACTCCTGATGAACTTGATCCTATCAATGACATCTATAAACTATTTATAGAAAACTAAGTTATTATTTTATTATTGCTATTTCTTGTATTTAGTGTGCTGTTTATTGTCTTTATAAAAATAAAAACAAAAACAAAAATAAAATTATCATAAAAAAAAAAATCAAAACATTTTATTTTAAGTATTATAGTAGGTATATAATTAAAATATATACCTCCCAAGATCTGTTGCAAATATATTAATATATATTTGCTAAAACCTAAATTTAGACACAATGACTAGACTCGGGAATGGAAAACAAATTGAAGTAGAAGAAGATTGGTTAGGAAAAACCAATAAACTAGATTCCCTTCTTGAAGAACCAATTCAAGAAGAAGTAACCTTAAACCAACAAGAAGAAGAATTTGTGGATGCAAATGAACAAAAATAAAATGATAGAGAGGAAGGATCCTCATCTCCTAAAATAACTCCAGATGGAGCTGTTACTTTTGAGAACATGGACCATTTTTGGAAATTTCTCAATAATAATATTGGCACTCTTAATAGAGCAGTCCATATGGATAAAGATCAAATTAGTGATACTCAAGCAACCCTAGAAGATATATATCACACATGCATTAATCCTTTTTCCTTTGTTGATCAAGAAAGTGATCAAGTTGGACCATCCAATTTGGACATGGCTGCTATAATCCAGAACATGCAACAACAACAGGTTACCCAACCACCTAGAGTGCACGTTACCAAACCAAGGGTTATTCCTACACAAAAGAAACCTTCATTCACTACTTTATTTCACCAAAATATTGATCAATATACCTCAAATCAACTAAAGCCTAAAACAAAACCAAATGTTAATTTCCAACAATCTGGGATACAACATAATGCTACCATAAATCTTCTTCATAATACTCTTCCTACCAATCATTTGCATAATAGTAACATAGCATCGAATCCTTATGTTTCGCCTTCTTACGCTCACAAATCCCATACTCATGTACCACCAAACCAATATGGTGGACAAACTGGCAATATGGAAGCCATGGTGAAATAGTTAACCTCTCGTATGGACCAAATAGATCCCTACCATCCCTCATACAATTATCGAGAGATGTGTAGTCAACCTCTAGATCCTATAGTTGTAGCACAACCATATCCTAAATGCTTTCCCATGCCTGTCCTACCTATATATAAAGGAACTAAAGATCCCATAGAGCATCTTCGTATGTTTAGGATAGCATGTCATGATATATCACATGATGATTTGCTATTACTAAAAATGTTCCCAAAAAGCTTAGGGGGGATGGCATTGGAGTGGTATTATCAACTACCCACTCATTCTTTGAGAAATTTTGAAGAGACCACCGAGTATTTTGTGCATCAATTAAGTGCCTATATCGAAAGGCATGTAACCATTAAATATTTGTACAACCTAAAACAAGACAAAGATGAGTGTTTTGCTGACTTCTTAGCTCGATGGAGATAGTTGATAGGAAAACTACACTTTGTGTTACCTTATCGGGAGATGTTGGATATTTTTATCAATAATTTACAAGAACAACTATCCTATGAATTATCAACTGCTACCTTGACCACCTTCGATCAAGCCATAGACTTAGCCCAAAGGGTGGAAGATGCTCTCATTAGAAGAGGTCAGCTCAAAAAGAAAGATGATGAGAAAACATCTAGAAATCAGTATAAAAATAAACAAGTTGTGGGTGAAGGAGTCACTGATAGTAGAAACATTGCTAATATTAATACTACGAAAACAATGGAGAAGTTCATATTGAAACCTCCTGATAAACCACCTCGAGAATTTACTAGGTTAAATCAACCTTTATCAACCATTCTCCCGCAATTACTAGCACGAGGCTTGATCCAATTACCAGCTATTCGGGAACCTGATCCAACTATACCCGGATACAGAGCTGATTTACATTGTGATTTTCATAGAGGACCTGGACATGCTACCAACTCTTGCAAAATATTAAAACATAAAATACAATATTTGATTGATAATAATGAGATGGAGGTGCAAGCCTTCCAACCTAAATAAAATGTTTCTAATAACGCTCAAAAGAGCACCCCTCAAAGTCATAATCAGAATGCCAATCAATCATTGGATATATTTCAACATCCTTTACCAATGCATGGTAAATAGGTGGCTAATCAAATCGAACATCATAATGTTCCCCCTCCTACCCGATATGTAGGGACTATTAGTGGACAATTACCTGTTCTTGATCCTCAAATATTTGACACAACTTTATCCATAGTTATGTCCAGACCCCTATATAATACGCAAACACTTGATTTTAGTGATGTAGAATCCGATACTGAAAGTGACATGGAAATCACCTCCAATCAATCGAATAGTTCTGAAAATGAATCAGATCCTATTCAACCTATCATAGATTCTATGGTTTCGAAAGAACCATTTCCAAGAATAGTTACTACTCGACCCTCCTCTCATTAGTTCCTTCCTAATGAACAAGCCATAAACACTAGACCGAGACCAATTCATCATCCTCAACATAACATTGTAGGTACCATTGGAGTCGTTACCAGACAACAGGCTCAAAATTCTCAACAAGATCAAACTCAGAATGATGGATCAGCTCCATTTATTTTAAAAAATCCCAATAAAGGGAATCATATGTCTAATGTTCAACCTAAGCCTCCATATAATATTAATGAACAATTATCCAACACTACAGCTAGAATTTCCCTTTTGTATCTTTTAAGATCTTCTCCTACCCATAGGGATGAATTAATGCTCACATTAAGCCAAATGATGGTACCACAAAATATTCAACCTGAAGCCATGACCAATACTATCATCACTCGAGAAGTCGATTGTATTGACTTCCGAGATAGAGATATACCACAACATAGTTTACATAAGGATAATCCCTTATATATTATTGCCCTAATTGGAGATGTTGTTAAATGAGTCTTGATTGATAATGGTTCATCTTTAAACATCTGCACTTTTGACTTTTACCAACAATTTGGGTTTAGAAGTGACGAAATGAAAAGAACGGATATGATTATCAAAGCCTTCAATGACGAGACACAAGAAATGTGTGGAGTCATTACTATACCCTTGCAAGTTGGTCCTAGAACCCTAGATACGATCGTGTTTATTGTACATTGCCCTGCATCGTACAATATACTTTTGGGTCGCCCTTGGATCAATGCGATGCGAGTGGTTCCCTCCACTTTACATCAGTGTGTTAAATTCGAATTTAAAAACCAGTTGGTTACCATTCATGGTGATCCTAGACCCTTTGATATGTGCACTTTGGCATAACCTGTTGGAGTGCAATTTTGCCCTGCCCTATCATCCACACATCCTAATTCTTATCATCCGCCCAAACATGTGAAACACACACCCATAACTTCATCTACTCCTTCAACTACACCTATACATATAGCTCAACCATCTTCTGAACAAACCACATTAGGACCTCGAAAAGAGCCTAAAACTACACCCAATGCTTCCTGCTTTACTCCTATATCTTCCATACCTCTAGATTCACCCGTCAATATCCCTATGACATCTACATCCACTACAAGCATTCTTTCCACATCCGAAGATCAAGGAAATGTTCCTTCTATCTCTTATGCTCTCACTGATGAGCTCTTACCTAATTTATCTAAAATTCTTATATCAAAAGAGATCAACACTGCCATGCAGACTTCCCTCCTTTTAAATAAACTCCCACCCTCTCCTCGTACCTTGGGCCTCCCACAGCCTAGGGAAGTATCTACTAAGTCGAGAGTTGTGCTTTTATTTATAAAGGATATGATTGGGGAAGAAAACCCAGAAACACTAAGACACATTGTGATGGGTATGCTAGATGCTATTTTTCTAATGATTCTCTTAAAGCTAAGCCCATAATGCTTAAATTGGGCTATAAAGGGAAAGGTTTGGGACCTTTCCAAAATGGTATGAAAGAACCTTTCAAGGTAGAACCATGGCCTGCCCGCTGTGGTGTGGGCCTATTTTCTAGTAAAGGTCAACCCTTTCCATTTGAGGATGATGACCATCTCGTATGTTATCAAGATTATCTAGATAAACAATATTCTTTGTGTCCAAAGAATATTTCTTCTACCTGCAATATGCTATCCATAGCCTATCCTGAAATGATTGTCGAATCCAACGATGAGTTAGAGGGAGATATCTTTCATGATATTTCCATTGAGGAATTGTTATATAATGAATTTTATTTTGATGGCTCTATACCTAGTATATCCCAAATTGAGGCCTCGACTCCTCAAGACGAATTATCCAAGCTAACCTTGGAAGAATTACAAGAATTGGTTGTTTCACCCACCCCACCTAATTTTGAGAGAGATTTACATATGGAAGTTGAAAATGTTATAAAAATTAACATTGGAACCGAACATAACCCTCACATAATTAATATTGGATCAGAATTGAGTCAAGAAAAACAAGATAAATACATTTCATTTCTTAAATACTATGAAGATGTCTTTGCTTGGACATATGAAGACATGCCAGGTTTCGACCCTTCTGTAGTTATGCATCATCTAGTAGTCCATCCAGATGCTAAACCTGTTAAATAGAAACTAAGAAAAATGCATCCCAAAGTGGCCTTACTAGTCAAAGGAGAACTAGAAAAAGCTGTTGAAAGTCATTTTTATACAAGCCATTGACTATGTTGAATGGATCTCAAATGTAGTTCCAGTAACTAAGAAAGAAGCCACTAAAGTTAGGGTTTGCACCGATTTTAGAGACATTAATGTTGCATGCCCTAAAGATGATTTTCCTCTTCCCAACATGGATCAGATCATTGAATTTACTGCTGGAAGTGGAATGATATCCTTAATGGATGGATTTTCTGGTTATAATCAGATCAAGATAGCTCCTGAAGATCAGGCCAAAACAGCCTTTATTACCCCTTGGGGAAATTTTTGTTGGAAAGTGATGCCATTTGGCTTAAAGAATGCAGGTGCAACCTATCAACGAGCTATGACTTATATTTTTCACGACATGATGCATGATATCCTACATGATTATGTAGATGATATCATAGCTCGTTCCATCAAAGAAGATGATCATTTAAATGACTTAAGGAAAGTATTTTATCGGTTAAGGGAATATCTTATCCGACTAAATCCTGCTAAATGCATATTCGGAGTTAAGTTCGGTAAATTATTAGGGGTTATAGTTTCTTTACGTGGCATTGAAATTGACCCTCTCAAGATTGTGGCTATCATAGATATGCCCGCACCCACAAATATATCAGAATTACGAAGTTTACAAGGTAAGCTTCAATCTATTTGCCGCTTCATTGACAAGTTGGCAGACAAAATTGGACCCTTTCTTAAGCTTCTTAAGAAAGATGTCTCTTTCATTGGGATGACGAATGCCAAGAAGAATTTGAACTCCTTAAGCAATATCTCCTCAAACCTCCAGTGCTTTCCCCACCTAGATCTGATCGTCCTTTTATCTTGTACATTTTTGCTTCTGATTTTGCCTTAGGGGCTATGTTAGCTCAACTTGACGATGAGAAGAAAGAACGTGCTAATTATTACATTAGAAGAACCTTAATCAGTTATGAAACTCGCTATACCATATTAGAGAAGTGATGTCTAGCAGTCGTATTTTCTACACAAAAACTATGACATTATATGCTCAGTCAGAAAATGTATGTTATTGCCAAATTCGACCCTTTACGATATCTCATGAGTCGACCATATTTATCTGGTCGCACAGCCAAGTTGGCTCTTGTGCTAAGCAAATTTGAACTCACCTTCATAGGAAATTTTTTTGTTAAAGGTCAAATCATAGCAAATCAATTAGCTGTTGCACCTTTAAAATCTATCCATCCCCTCATCATTGAGTTTCCTGATGAATGCCTTAAACTAGAGGCAGACCATTCAGAGCAATGGTCCCTATACTTTGACGGAGCTCGATGCATGAGTGGGGCTGGTGCGGGTATTATTTTAATATCTCCACAAAAACATCTTATTCCTCTATCCTTCAAATTAACATTTGCTTGCACCAATAACACTGCTGAATATGAAGCTCTTATCCTTGGATTACGAGCTACCTTGGCATTGAAAATTAAAATTTTATTGGTTTTCGGTGACTCCCAACTTGTCATAAACCAAATCAATGATGTTTATCAAACCAGAGATGATAAATTATGCCCATATAAAGCATATGTTTTGTAGTTATTATCCTTTTTTTATCAAGTTACTTTGGAAGCTATTCCTCAAACTAGCAATCGTGCGGCTAATGCTATGGTTGCAGCTGCATCTCTTTTACCCTTGGAGTTAGACGATGAATATGCTACCATAATTATTCATCGACTCCAAGAACCTGCTTCAAGCAAATCATGTTTAGAACCTTTGGATGTGTTTCTCATCAACTAAACAACTCCTAAACCATGGTATACTGATATATTTAATTTTTTGCAGAAAGGAACCTTCCCTGATGGTTGCACTAGCAACCATCGTAGGTTATTACGTAGACAAGCAAGTTGCTTTGTGATTATTGATAATACCTTGTATAGAAGATCTTTTGAAGGCATCTTATTGAGATGTTTGAATCTAGAAGAATCCAGAGCAACTTTGAATGAAGCCCACAATGGATCTTGTGGGGGACATTTTAGTGGTAGCACCATTGCTAAGAAACTCCTTCGGATAGGATATTTTTGGCCTACAATGGAAACTGATGCACATAATTATGTGTGACATTGTGATAAGTTCCAAAAACATGCTGACATTGTCCATGCGCCTACACAAGAGCTACAGGCTATTTCATCTCCTTGGCCCTTTTCAAAATGGGGCCTAGACATCATTGGAAAAATTAACCCTGTGTCATCTGATGGACACAAATTCATCATAACATCCACTGAGTATTTCACAAAGTGAGTTGAAGCTATGCCATTAGCTTCTTGCATACACGAGTTTCCAAGTTTGTTTTTAATCAAATTATTTGTAGGTTTGGAATTCCTGCTAATCTCATTTCTGATAATGGAACTTGCTTCAAAAATAAAGATGTCAAGAAATTATGTCAAAAATATAAAATTCAACATCGCTAGTCCACTCCCTATTATCCTCAGGGTAATGGTCAAGCAGAAGCATCTAATAAAACCTTAATCAAAATTCTCAAAAAATTGGTCAATAAAACCGGTCGAGACTGGCACATTCAGTTATATCCTACTTTGTGGGCCTATCGAACTAGTGTTCGAACCCCCACTAGAACTTCACCTTTTGTCTTGGTTTATAGTGCTAAAGCCGTTTTTCCCTTTGAATTAGAAGTTACTTCTTTAGCTCTACTACTTCAAGATACTGAAGTAGGGGATGAATATCGTCTTTGGCAGATTTAGTCAGCTAGAAATTCTAGATGAAAAGTGCATCAATGCTTTGGAGCATCTTTGTGCCTACCAAAACAAGCTTAAGAGAGCATATCTTAAGAAAGTTCATCCTCGATCCTTTGATATCGGTGACCTTTTCTTAAAATAAAATTAAAAAAATACTAATGCAACTACAAACCTTAAAGGTAAATTTGAGCCCAACTGGCTTGGACCATATTGTTGGCAATTTTGGGTACCTTGGGTACATTGCCTTTGCTCAAGTGTAGAAGTTGTCATTGATGTCAAGAAGTTCTTGAAGCAATTTGATTTGATGTCAAGGAATTTGTTTTGTTGAAGGTTATTCAGAACATGATCAGTGAGTTTCCAGGAAGCTCTTAGTAGCCCATGTGCAAAAGATCAAGAAAAAGACAAGTAAAAAAAAGTATGCAGCAAGTTGGAAAAACTATCGCAATTTTGCGACATGTTTGAGGAGAGAGAAAGTGCTGGCAAAACTGTCACGATTTCACGACATGTTTGAGGAGAGAGAAAGTGCTGGAAAAACTATCATGATTTCGTGACATGTTTGAGGAGAGAGAAAGTTTTGGCATAACTGTCACGATTTTGTGACATGTTGGGAGAAAGAGAAGAAGCTGGAAAAACTGTCACGATTTCACGACATGTTGGCAGAGAAGGAGAGCAATATGGAAAGTGTCACGATTTCACGACATGTCGCATTTTTGTGACTCAAAAAGTGCAGGAAGGCAGAGAAGGAAAAGTGTCATGATTTCGCGACACATTGCCAGGAAAGTTGTACGGATGAAAAGGTGTCACGATTTCATGACATAATGCAGAAAAGAGAGTCCGCAGTGTGAACTGTCATGATTTCGCGACAAGTTAGAAGAGAGAAAGTTACATGAACAATGTCGTGATTTCGCGACATGCTATAGAGGTCAAGGTGAGGACTGTCGCAATTTTGCGACATGCTAAAAAGCTCGTAGAGTGAATGATTACGATTTTGTGACATGCAGCAAAGGGGAAGAGTCTAAAATGAGAAGCGTTGTGATTTTGTGATAGGCTACAAAGAAGTTGTACGGATGCAAAAAGGGTCATTATTTTGCGACATGTTGAAGAGAAAGCTTGCGAATGTAGAAAGTGTCACGATTTCATGACAGGTTGAGATGGCAGCATTCAGTTGGAGAAAGTGTCACGATTTCATGACAAAAATAGTTAGCAAGTCTTCAACAGAAGAAGCATCGTGATTTCGCGATGAATTCAAGAAGGAAGAGCTCGAAGGCGAAAGCATCACGATTTCATGACATGTTCCATTTTCACTAGTGCAAGCAGAGAAGGCCATGAAGTCAAAAGGGTCACGATTTCATGACAGAGTTGAAGATGATGTCAGCAAAAGCAGATGTGTCATGATTTCACGACAAAAGTAGAGAAGAAGGTAATGAAGACTAAAGTGTCATGATTTCTCGATAGAGTTGAAGATGACGTCAGCAGAAGCAGATGTGTCACGATTTCATGACAAAAGCAGAGAAGAAGGTAATGAAGACTAAAGTGTCACGATTTTGTGACAGGAGTGAAGATGACATCAACAAAAGTTAGAAGTGTCACGATTTCACGACAAGGACGTAGTCAAGGCAGACAAAGGCAAAAAGTGTCACAATTTTGCGATAGTAGGAAAAAGAAGGTGTACGATAGGCAAAGGTGTCACGATATCATGACATGTTGTAGTTTTGCAAGAAAATCTATAGAACCAGAGGCGGTTGAAGGATAGAGTTAAATTTGAGCCAACAAAGTTAAATCTGGTCCGACGATGTTTAGGGTTGTGCAACCGATGGAGTATAGGGTTATAGTCGACTAAGATTGAGTGTTTTAATCTTGAAATTTATACTAAAAAAGGAGGGCTATTTCAAGTTTGAGAGCATTGAACAAGTATCCAAATTGCGCAAGTGAAGTCCACGATGCGTAAAGAGTAGTCATGTCAAATCGATCGATGTGTGCATTCGAAGTGCGACTTTCGTAGAAGCAGAGTGTGGGGAGAAGTTCGATCGTCGAGGAGCAGAGTGTGCGAAGATAGTGCTACTATGTTTGCATAGAGGTGCATAAGTGGATGTTTGATCGAGTGCTGTAATTGCGCAGAGGTGCAAATTTTGAGGACATTAGTGCCAGATCGAAGGACTGTGTTTGGTGCAGATAAGAGGACCAACTTTGGAGGTGAAAGAGTTGAGGACAGAGGTCTCCAGCCAGAGCAGGGAAGACAGGTGTCTTCTATGGATAGAGTTCCACTTGCTAAGGGTAGCAGAGATAGAGGTATTCTAGAGGATCGCTAGTTAGAGCAGAGCTGGGGGAAGGTATCTCCTTTGGTTTGGTGCCCATAAACTTTGTAATCGGGAAAGGTTTCCTAGAATTTGAGATGATAAAATTTAGTGAAAATTTTTATCCGTGGAGTAGCCTGCATTGGGTGAACCATGTAAATTGTTGTGTCTCTTTTGTGAATGGTGTTTTTGTGCATTGCTTTGCTTACTGCTATTGATACTGTTTTCTTTACATTGCATAATATTGAACTGCAAGTTGAATCGAAGGAAAAAGTAAAAAGCGGTCTTATACTGTTCACCCCCCCTCTCAGTATAAGCTTGTGTTCTTCAATTGGTATCAGAGCGGGTTCCTTCAAAAAGTTTAAACAGCTTGAAGGAAAAGCGTGATAAGAACACAATGGATTATTCAAGTGGCAATGTAGCACCTATTCTTGATGGATCAGATTTTGGTCTTTGGAGTGCAAGGATGAAGGTTTATCTAATGGCACTTGGTAATGAGGTTTGGGAAGTGATTGAAGATGGGTACACTATTCCTGTAAATGGTCCTTATACTAAAGAAGATAGGCTTCTACATCACAAAAATTCAAAAGCAATGAATGCAATCCTGAAAGGCTTATAGAAAGCAGATCTCACCAAAGTAATTCACTACAAGACAGCTAGTGAAATGTGGAAATAGTTGCAGGTGGTTCATACAGGTGATACGAATGTCAGAAAGGCCAAGTTGAGACATTTCAAAGGTATGTTTGAACAACTCAAGATGAATGATGATGAAAATATTAGTGATTACATGCTTCGCATGGATGAAGTTGTTAACTCCATGAAAGACTTAGGACTTGAGCTTGCTGAAAATGATGTTTGTGATAAGATCTTAAGATCTCTTCCTAATAGATTTAGTGAAAATATTTTTGCTATTGAGGAAGCTAAAGATTTGGATAAGCTAAAAAAGGATGAGCTTCATAGTATACTTGCAACATTTGAGTTGAGAACTCAGGTGAAGGTTGATGTCAAGAAAGAGGCAGCTTTCAAGGCTACCAAGAAATCTAAGGGTAAACAGCCTCAAGAAAGTGATGAGTCTTCTAGTGATGAAGAAGCATACTACAACAAGAAAGGGAAGTTCTCTAGGAAGAGCAAAAGTGTGAAAAATATAAGATGTTTTAATTGTGAAAAGTTTGGTCATTATGCTACTGACTGTACTATTTCAAAGAATGAAAGTGATGAAGAGAAACAGGATGTTAAGAGCAAGGATTCTAAAAAACATAGGTATTACAGAAAGAACAAAGATGATCACAGCAATCAAGGAAAGAGGTATTCACACAAGAACAAGAAGAGTTTCTACCTAGACAAAGCAAGTAAGTGTTCTAGCAGTGATAGTGAAAGCTCTTCAAGTGATGAGGAAAATGAGATGTTGTTCATATCAAAAAAAGAGGAAGAACCGAAACATAGATTCATTATTATGAAATGTCTTAGATGTGGAAATTTTGGTCACCTTGAGGATGATTGTACAAATAATGATTTGGTTTCCAGTATGTATAAGGATGCTTCAGAAAACTATCAAGAAGATGCTTGTATGGTTTTTGAAAAAGGTAGCACCTCTAGTGATAAGAAATCTGGAAAAGGCCTTGAGGATTCAGAAAGCAAACAAATAAAAGATCTTGAAAGTGAACTTAATAATGCTCTTAGTGTTTTGAAAAAGGAAAGAAAGAAGAATGATAGACTCAAGGATAAGTTAGATGAATGTTGTATGGAGAGAGATGATCTTATAGAAAGTCTTGACTTCTCTATAGCTAAAACATAGGAACTCAAGGATGAGTTAGAGTCTAAGATTCTTGAGTATAATAAGTTGGAACAGAAAATGGCTTCTCTGGAAGTGGAAATTAAAGAGTACAAGGATAAGTTGTACAGGTTTCAAGATAGCTCCAAAAGGGTTAAGTCTCTCATCAAAGGTCAAAGAAATCCAACAGATAAAACAGGTCTCGATTTTGTTGAGCCGCACAAGAAACAGGTTGGGAAATCTAGCAAGAGATTTCAAAAGGAAGAGAGTTCTGATGAGGAAAGTATTTCAGATCCTGAGTCCGTGAGTGATAGATGCACAGAAAAAGAAAATAGAATTCTGAATGCGAAGAAGTTTACCGGACCTAGAAGGTCATTTATAGGAAAGTTTAATGGCAGATGTTTTGCGTGTCATAGGTTTGGCCACATGGCTTTACATTGCATGACTCAAGTAAGGAAGGTAAATGACAGTTTTAGGGGCCATAATTTCTTTCAAGGGTATTGCTACTCTTGTAAACAGTTTGGGCATAAGGCAATTTTCTACATGACTAATTACAGGAACACGGTTAGTCATAACAGGCGGTTTCAAAGAATAGGTATGCCGAACAGAAATAATAGTGTTACTTGTTATAAATGCAACAATGACGGTCACATAGCTAGACAATGTAGAGCTGATCTTCCAAGGAACAGGAATAGTGGCATGATCAGGTCCAAGGATCAAGGCATGAAAAAGGACAGGGATGAGAACAAGAACAAGAACAGTGACAAAAATAGGAATGCGGGCAAAAAGATCAAGAAAAGGCCGGGCAAGGAAATTATAGACACTGATGATGATCAGTGCCTAATGGGAGTTTTACTCCCACCCCTATTTTAAATCACCTCATCAGGAGGTGGGGGAGGGACTAAGCTAAGAGGCTCATTCTTAGTCCCGAGCCCCAAAGGTGACCCTTTGCCATTGATGACAAAGGGGGAGAGCTTCAATATGAAGAGGAAAGCTTCAAGTCAGGGGGAGCAAAACTTCAACAAGGAGATTCTTAGTTGTTGGCATAGTTGGTTTCAGTTTTGGCTCCTAAGATGTGTTTCAGTAAAGGTTTTGCCATCAATGACAAAGGGGGAGATTGTTGGCAATTTTGGGTACCTTGGGTACATTGCCTTTGCTCAAGTGTAGAAGTTGTCATTGATGTCAAGAAGTTCTTGAAGCAATTTGATTTGATGTCAAGGAATTTGTTTTGTTGAAGGTTATTCAGAACATGATCAGTGAGTTTCCAGGAAGTTCTTAGTAGCCCATGTGCAAAAGATCAAGAAAAAGACAAGTAAGAAAAAGTATGCAGCAGGCTGGAAAAACTGTCATGATTTCGCGACATGTTTGAGGAGAGAGAAAGTGTTGGCAAAATTGTCATGATTTTGTGACATGTTTGAGGAGAGAGAAAGTGCTGGCAAAACTGTCATGATTTCGTGACATGTTTGAGGAGAGAGAAAGTTTTGGCATAACTATCAAGATTTCGTGACATGCTGGGAGAAAGAGAAGAAGCTGGCAAAACTGTTGCGATTTCGCAACATGTTGGCAGAGAAGGAGAGCAAGATGGAAAGTGTCATGATTTCGTGACATGTCGCATTTTTGTGACTCAAAAAGTGCAGGAAGGCAGAGAAGGAAAAGTGTCACGATTTCGCAACACATTGCCAGGAAAGTTGTACGGACGAAAAGGTGTCACGATTTCGTGACATAATGCAAAAAAGAGAGTCCGCAGTGTGAACTGTCGCGATTTCATGACAAGTTAGAAGAGAGAGAAAGTTACATGAACAATTTCACGATTTCACGACATGCTACAGAGGTCGAGGTGAGGACTGTCACAATTTCATGACATGCTAAAAAGCTCGTAGAGTGAACAGTCATGATTTCGTAGCATGCAGCAAAGGGAAGAGTCTGAAATGAGAAGCGTCACGATTTTGCGACAGGCTACAAAGAAGTTGTACGGATGTAGAAAGTGTCACGATTTCATGATAGGTTGAAGAGAAAGCTTGCGAATGCAGAAAGTGTCATGATTTCACGACAGGTTGAGATGGCAGCATTCAATTGGAGAAAGTGTCACGATTTCATGATAAAAATAGTTAGCAAGTCTTCAACAGAAGAAGCATCGCGATTTCGCGAGGAATTCAAGAAGGAAGAGCTCAAAGGCGAAAGCATCACGATTTCGTGACATGTTCCATTTTTGCTAGTGCAAGTAGAGAAGAAGGCCATGAAGTCAAAAGGGTCATGATTTCGTGACAGAGTTGAAAATGACATCAGCAAAAGCAGATGTGTCACGATTTCACGACAAAAGCAGAGAAGAAGGTAATGAAGACAAAAGTGTCACGATTTCATGACAGAGTTGAAGATGACATCAGTAGAAGCAGATGTGTCATGATTTCGTGACAAAAGTAGAGAAGAAGGCAATGAAGACTAAAGTGTCATGATTTCATGACAGGAGTGAAGATGATGTCAGCAAAAGTTAGAAGTGTCACGATTTCATGACAAGGACGTAGTCAAGGCAGACAAAGGCAAAAAGTGTCACGATTTCGCGATAGTAGGCAAAAGAAGGTGTACGATAGGCAAAGGTGTCACGATATCACGACATGTTGTAGTTTCATAGGAAAAGCTACAGAACCAGAGGCGGTTGAAGGACAGAGTTAACTCTGAGCCGACGATGTTTAGGGTTGTGCAGCCGATGGAGTATAGGGTTACAGTCGACTAAGATTGAGTGTTTTGATCTTGAAATTTATACTATAAAAGGAGGGTTGTTTTGAGTTTGAGAGCATCAAACAAGTATCCAAATTGCGTAAGTGATTTCTATAGTGCGCAAAGAGCAGTCATGTCGAATCGATCGATGTGTGCGTTTAAAGTGCAACTTTTGTAGAAGCAGAGTGCGAGGAGAAGTTCGATCGTCGAGGAGCAGAGTGTGCAAAGACAGTGCTGCTATGTTTGCACAGAGGTGCATAAGTGGATGTTTGATCGAGTGATGTAATTGCATAGAGGTGCAAATTTTGAGGACATTAGTGCCAGACCGAAGGACTGTGTTTGGTGCAGATAAGAGGACCGACTTTGGAGGTGAAAGAGTTGAGGACAGAGGTCTCCAGCCAGAGCAGGGAAGATAGGTGTCTTCTATGGATAGAGTTCCACTTGCTAAGGGCAGTAGAGGCAGAGGTCTTCTAGAGGATCACCAGTTAGAGCAGAGCTAGGGGAAGGTATCTCCTTTGGGTTGGTGCCCATAAACTTTGTAATCGGGAAAGGTTTCCCAGAATTTGAGGTGATAAAATTTAGTGAAAAATTTTATCCATGGAGTAGCCCGCGTTGGGTGAACCACGTAAATTGCTATGTCTCTTTTGTGAATGGTGTTTTTGTGCATTATTTTGCTTACTGCTATTGATACTATTTTCTTTACACTACATAATATTGAATTGCAAGTTGAATCGAAGGAAAAATTAAAAAGCGGTCTTATACTGTTCACCTCCCCCTCTCAGTATAAGCTTGTGTTCTTCAATTGGTATCAGAGCGGGTTCCTTCAAAAATTTTAAACAACTTGAAGGAAAAGCGTGATAAGAACACAATGGATTATTCAAGCGGAAATGCAGCACCTATTCTTTATGGATCAGATTTTGGTCTTTGGAGTGCAAGGATGAAGGTTCATCTAATGGCACTTGGTAATGAGGTTTGGGAAGTGATTGAAGATGGGTACACTATTCTTGTAAATGGTCCTTATACTAAAGAAGATAGGCTTCTACATCATAGCAATTCAAAAGTAATGAATGCAATCCTGAAAGGCTTACAGAAAGTAGATCTCACCAAAGTAATTCACTGCAAGACAACTAGTGAAATGTGGAAACAATTGCAGGTGGTTCATACAGGTGATACGAATGTCAGAAAGGCCAAGTTGAGACATTTCAAAGGTATGTTTGAACAACTCAAGATGAATGATGATGAAAATATTAGTGATTACATGCTTCGCATGGATGAAGTTGTTAACTCCATGAAAGACTTAGGACTTGAGCTTGCTGAAAATGATGTTTGTGATAAGATCTTAAGATCTCTTCCTAATAGATTTAGTGAAAATATTTTTGCTATTGAGGAAGCTAAAGATTTGGATAAGCTGAAAAAGGATGAGCTTCATAGTATACTTGCAGCATTTGAGTTGAGAACTCATGTGAAGGTTGATGTCAAGAAAGAGGCAGCTTTCAAGGCTACCAAGAAATCTAAGGGTAAACAGCCTCAAGAAAGTGATGAGTCTTCTAGTGATGAAGAAGCATACTACAGCAAGAAAGGGAAGTTCTCTAGGAAGAGCAAAAGCATGAAAAATATAAGATGTTTTAATTGCAGAAAGTTTGGTCATTATGCTACTGACTGTACTGTTTCAAAGAATGAAAGTGATGAAGAGAAACAGGATGTTAAGAGCAAGGACTCTGAAAAACATAGGCATTACAGAAAGAACAAAGATGATCACAGCAATCAAGGAAAGAGGTATTCACACAAGAACAAGAAGATTTTCTACCTAGATAAAGCAATTAAGTGTTCTAGCAGTGATAGTGAAAGCTCTTCAAGTGATGAGGAAAATGAGATGCTGTTCATATCGAAAAAAGAGGAAGAATCGAAACATAGATTCATTATTATGAAATGTCTTAGATGTGGAAATTTTGGTCACCTTGAGGATGACTGTACAAATAATTATTTGGTTTCCAGTATGTATAAGTATGCTTCAGAAAACTATCAAGAAGATGCTTGTATGGTTTTTGAAAAAGGTAGCACCTCTAGTGATAAGAAATCTAGAAAAGGCCTTGAGGATTCAGAAAGCAAACAAATAAAAGATCTTGAAAGTGAACTTAATAATGCTCTTAGTGTTTTGAAAAAGAAAAGAAAGAAGAATGATAGACTCAAGGATAAGTTAGATGAATGTTGTATGGAGAGAGACGATCTTATAGAAAGTCTTGACTTCTCTATAGCTAAAACACAGGAACTCAAGGATGAGTTAGAGTCTAAGATTCTTGAGTATAATAAGTTGGAATAGAAAATGGCTTCTCTGGAAGTGGAAATTAAAGAGTACAAGGATAAGCTATACAGGTTTCAAGATAGCTCCAAAAGGGTTAAGTCTCTCATCAAAGGTCAAAGAAATCCAACAGATAAAACAAGTCTCAGTTTTGTTGAGCCGCACAAGAAACAGGTTGGGAAATCTAGCAAGAGATTTCAAAAGGAAGAGAGTTCTGATGAGGAAAGTATTTCAGATCTTGATTTCATGAGTGATAGATGTGCAGAAACATAAAACAAAATTCTGAATGCGAAGAAGTTTACCGGACCTAGAAGGTCATTTACAAGAAAGTTTAATGGTAGATGTTTTGCGTGTCACAGGTTTGGCCACATGGCTTCGCATTGCATGACTCAAGTAAGGAAGGTAAATGATAGTTTCATGGGCCGTAATTTCTTTCAATGGTATTACTACTCTTGTAAACAGTTCGGGCATAAGGCAATTTTTTGCATGACTAATTATAGGAACATGGTTAGTCATAACAGGTGGTTTCAAAGAAAAGGTATGCCGAACAAAAATAACAGTATTACTTGTTATAAATGCAACAATGATGGTCACACAGCTAGACAGTGTAGAGCTGATCTTCCAAGGAACAGGAACAGTGGCATGATCAGGTCCAAGGATCAAGGCATGAAAAAGGATAGGGATGAGAACAAGAACAAGAACACTGATAAAAATAGGAATGAGGGCAAAAAGATCAAGAAGAGGCCGGGCAAGGAAATTATAGACACTGATGATGATCAGTGCCTAATGGGAGTTTTACTCCCACCCTTGTTTTAAATCACCTCATCAGGAGGTGGGGGAGGGACTAAGCTAAGAAGCTCATTCTTAGTCCTGAAACCCAAAGGTGACCCTTTGCCATTGATGACAAAGGGGAGAGAATTGAGTAAGGGGGAGTGATATGAGTAAGGGGGAGAGCTTCAATATGAAGAGGAAATTTTCTAGCCAGGGGGAGCAAAATTTCAACAAGGAGATTCTCAGTTGTTGGCACAGTTGGTTTCAGTTTTGGCTCCTAATATGTGTTTCAGTAAAGGTTTTGCCATCAATGACAAAGGGGGAGATTGTTGGCAATTTTGGGTACCTTGGGTACATTGCCTTTGCTCAAGTGTAGAAGTTGTCATTGATGTCAAGAAGTTCTTGAAGCAATTTGATTTGATGTCAAGGAATTTGTTTTGATGAAGGTTATTCAGAACATGATCAGTGAGTTTCCAAGAAGTTCTTAGTAGCCCATGTGCAAAAGATCAAGAAAAAAACAAATAAGAAAAAGTATGCAGTAGGCTGGAAAAACTATCGTGATTTCATGACATGTTTGAGGAGAGAGAAAGTGTTGGCAAAACTGTCATGATTTCACGACATGTTTGAGGAGAGAGAAAGTTTTGGCAAAACTATCACGATTTCATGACATGTTTGAGGAGAGAGAAAGTTTTGGCAAAACTGTCGTGATTTCGTGACATGCTAGGAGAAAGAGAAGAAGCTAGCAAAACTGTCACGATTTCGTGACATGTTGGTAGAGAAGGAGAGCAAGATGGAAAGTGTCACGATTTCATGACATGTCGCATTTTCATGACTCAAAAAGTGCAGGAAGGCAGAGAAGGAAAAGTGTCACGATTTTGCAACACATTGCCAGGAAAGTTGTACGGACTAAAAGGTGTCATGATTTCACAACATAATGCAGAAAAGAGAGTCCGCAGTGTGAACTATTGTGATTTCGTGACAAGTTAGAAGAGAGAGAAAGTTACATGAACAATGTCACAATTTTGCGACATGCTGCAGAGGTCAAGGTGAGGACTGTCGTGATTTTGTGACATGCTGAAAAGCTCATAGAGTGAACGGTCATGATTTTGTGACATGCAGCAAAGGGTAAGAGTCTGAAATGAGAAGCGTCGTGATTTCGTGACAGGCTACAAAGAAGTTGTACGGATGCAAAAAGGGTCGCGATTTCGTGACAGGTTGAAGAGAAAGCTTGCGAATGCAGAAAGTGTCACGATTTTGTGACAGGTTGAGATGGTAGCATTGAGTTGGAGAAAGTGTCATGATTTCACGATAAAAATAATTAGCAAGTCTTCAACAGAAGAAGCGTCACGATTTCATGACGAATTCAAGAAGGAAGAGCTCGAAGGCGAAAGCGTCACGATTTCGTGACATGTTCTGTTTTCACTAGTGCAAGCAGAGAAGAAGGCCATGAAGTTAAAAGGGTCATGATTTTGTGACAGATTTGAAGATGATGTTAGCAAAAGCAGATGTGTCATGATTTCACAACAAAAGTAGAGAAGAAGGTAATGAAGACTAAAGTGTCACGATTTCGCGATAGAGTTGAAGATGACATCAGCAAAAGCAAATGTGTCATAATTTTACGACAAAAGCAGATAAGAAGGCAATGAAGACTAAAGTGTTGCGATTTCACGACAGGAGTGTAGATAACATCAGCAAAAGTTAGAAGTGTCATGATTTCGTGACAAGGACGTATTCAAGGCAGACAAAGGTGTCGCGATATCACGACATGTAGTTTCATAGGAAAAGCTACAGAACCAGAGGTGGTTGAAGGATAGAGTTAACTTTGAGCTAACAAAGTTAAATCTGGGTCGACGATGTTTAGGGTTGTGCAGCCGACAGAGTATAGGGTTACAGTCGACTAAGATTGAGTGTTTTAATCTTGAAATTTATACTATAAAAGGAGGGCGATTTTGAGTTTGAGAGCATCGAAAAAGTATCCAAATTGCACAAGTGAAGTCTGCAGTGCGCAAAGAGCAGTCGTGTCAAATCGATCGATGTGTGCGTTCAAAGTGCGACTTTCACAAAAGTAGAGTGTGAGGAGAAGTTCGATCGTTAAGGAGCAGAGTGTGCGAAGATAGTGCTACTATGTTTGCACAGAGGTGCATAAGTGGATGTTTGATCGAGTGCTGTAATTACATAGAGATGCAAATTTTGAGGACATTAGTGCCAGACCGAAGGACTATTTTTGGTGCAGATAAGAGGACCAACTTTGGAGGTGAAAGAGTTGAGGATAGAGGTCTCTAGCCAGAGCAGGGAAGACAGGTGTCTTCTATGGATAGAGTTCCACTTGCTAAGGGTAGCAGAGGCAGAGGTCTTCTAGAGGATCACCAGTTAGAGTAGAGCTAGGGGAAGGTATCTCCTTTGGGTTGGTGCCCATAAACTTTGTAATCGAGAAAGGTTTCCCAAAATTTGAGGTGATAAAATTTAGTGAAAAATTTTATCCGTGGAGTAGCCCGCGTTGGGTGAACCACGTAAATTGTTGTGTCTCTTTTGTGAATGGTGTTTTTGTGCATTGCTTTGCTTACTGCTATTGATACTATTTTCTTTACACTGAATAATATTGAATTGCAAGTTGAATCGAAGGAAAAAGAAAAAATCAGTCTTATACTGTTCACCCCACCCTCTCAGTATAAGCTTGTGTTCTTCACATATGTCATCAATGCTAAATTTGGATCAGGAGCATACAAATTATCTACCTTAGATGATAAATAACTTAAAGAACCTATGAACATTATGCATCTTAAACATTACTATGCATAAAAATTGGTCATTTCATAATTGTATATATTTGTTTAAAACATTTCAAAAAAACCACTATCTTGTATTTCTTTCAATTCATAAACTTAAAATATAAAAACACCAAAAACATCCAAATCATCAAAATCTTCAAAACCATATTTTATCTTTGTACCTCTCAATTTGTGAAGTATTGCAGTTATATTTTTAGTTATTTTGGATAAATTAGTATTTATTTGGAATCATGTACTTTCACATTCACATGAATAAATCTCTTGATTTTATTTGTTATGATTATTCATCTCTCTTATATCAAAGCCCACAGTTGAATTAAATAAAGTTTTGAGCATAGAGAACTGATATTGTTATTTACTTGAACCAAGTATATCTCTTCACATTAAAATGATTTCATTGCACATTCGATATGATGCTACATAGTAGAAATGGTTTCCTGAGTGAAAAGTTTCCCTGCTATCCTATCATGCACATGGTCTAGAATCTTTGAGAATTGACAAAAGGACAAGCTCACCCCTACCCAAAATAAAAATCCCTTGCTCTACAGCTAATCCGAGCAAGTATCCCTAGCATAGGAAGAAAAGAAAATTTCAAGAAACAAAGAAAAAGAAAAAGGTTATTTGAATCATCACAACAATATTTTAGCATTATCTCAAATATCAAGCAAAAATACAAAAGTACAAAAAAAAAAAAAAAAAGGAAGCAAAAGTGAAAAGCCAAAGCAAAATACAATAAACTCCTTTCCCTACCCCTTGAAAAGAAAATAAGGGTGAATGATCTTGAATCCCTGGAATTCTCAATTATTCGAAAACTGTGAGGTAAGTCCCATAACAGGTGGTTTGTGCCCAACCCACTTGGCCTTGGGTAATCCCTAGCGTGGTGATATGTATGTCACATTAGCGACCTTCTTTTGTACAGACCTCTGTTAGCTTATGGATTAGCTAGCTCTTGATAACCTAACTTACATAGTAGTCTAGTACGGTTACATGCATATAAATCATGGTCAACGAACATTCATTTGGTTAATTCAAATTACTTGTATCAAATTATCTTGCTCAAAATTGGTGAATGAACAATACAATTGCACACACATTTGTATTTGAGAGATTTTGTATTATTATGATAAATCAAGATTGGTAATGAACTCACATTTGCACATGAGGATTCCTTATAAATCTACATTTCTCTTTGAGATAATTTAAAATATCTCTGTAACTCTTTTCGGAATAATTTTATCCTTTTATTTCAGAATTTTTGTTTTGTATAAAAGCAATTACATACATCTTCTCATAAAATCTCAAAAATAATTTCAAACAAAATTTTCATATTATTATTTTTTTGTTTATCAAAATTCAAAAATGCATCTTGCAATAAAACCAACAATCCATTTTCTTCTTTGGATTTCATGATGATGGTATAAGTTTATACCTATAATTCTATGCCTAGCGCAAACCATCATTCTAATTTTCTTTTCCATTTATTTTAAAACAAAATTCATCAAAACATGTGACTTGCATCATTATGTTACACAATTATGTTTTACAAACAAACAAACACCTATTCTATTTCATGACATTATGTTCAAAATTCAATATTGCACCCATGGTATAAATTCTAAAGAAATTGTTCACAATTTTATCACACTTAGGAATTTATGCCTAGCAACATCATATTTTCATGCATACTACTTTTATGAAAATTTGAAAACAAATCATCAAACCATCATTATCTCCATCATTACAACACAAAGTCTTAATACAGTCTCTTAAGCACTCTTTTAATTTTAACAATATTTCTATATTGGGATTAGCTTGATGACCAAGTGAGCGATGACTCCATGAAATGGTCTATAATAGTGACAATGTCCTTTGAAATTATTGTTAGAAGTCCCTTTTATTTTTTATAAAATCACACCACAACCACCAATTGTTTACATCAGATTATTTCATTTAAAATCTTACAACATGACATCAAAAATATAATATTTCAAAATGACATAATTATATGAATCTTCAATCCAATAAGCAAACAATTCAAACATTAAAGCATCATAAAAACATTGAACAAGTCATATCATCAGAAACAAGATCATATATATATCCAAAAATTATTTACATCATATCAAAACTGGATTGGTATTCCACAATCTATACCCTGGCATACTCAATCCTCTCAAAAATCTCTACAAAATCTATAGTCCATAGACACCTAGTCTCGAGAAGCCCTCAAGCTCTCAGCATCATCTCCTCCACCACCTTGATGTGGAGGAGGTGGTCCCATAGAGGTCCAAACTGTATCTCGGGTCTTTGTCATCGATCAGGACGATTTCCTCATCGATCCCATCCTGATTGGTTCTGCAATGTTGGCCGGTAGCTATACCCTCTGGACCTCTAGAACCAGCTAGAAGTATACCCCCTGGTAAAATGTGGTCTGCATCATAGACTACACTAGCTCATCCTTGCTTGCCCCTTTGCTCCGTGCCCTGAGTCGTGTAGTCTTATTCTATAATGTCTGTACCTACATCCTCAGATGAGTGGCCTCGTCCTATAGTGACTGCACCTAAGATCAAAGGTGGGTAGCCTCAGCCCAAAGAGCTGCTATCTCACTACTCTCCCCTACATCCACACCCTTGTCCTTATCGGGTGATGATGGTCTCTCCCCTTGCTGCAAAGGGAGTCTCTCCTCCCTCTGCCCTCTCTCCCGTAGCCTCTATGGAGCCCATGCCATCCTCTGGCATCTCTCCTATGGGATCTTCCACTGCTCTCTCCCTCTGTGACCTTGCACTGCCTCAATAGCATCCTGTCGTCACCTCCCCATCTAGCGCACTGCAGTGTGCACTAGACCCTACGCCCTCGTCATTCAAGGAGGACGGATGCCTATGTACCAGGCATCGTACCCATCCATAACCCTGATGTCATAACCATCCAATGGCTGTATGGGGGCATCATCCACATATTGAATCTAGAATCGCTGCATATCTAGAGCCTCGCTTAGTGTAGTACTATCCCGAAAAGTCCAGGAGTACTCGTAATCCCTGAGAGATAGGTTCCCCTGCTGTAGACCGAACTACCGTAGTACCTAATCATAGTGGTGGAGATCTACCTCTCCTCACTCCATCCTGAGCCAGTAAACTCGCCTGATGTGAGCCAGCTCCTGCCCATCCTCTACCCACATGGGGTGCTCTCGCCATGGCCTCCAAGTGATCTGGTCTGGGATGAGGTCGTCTAGCAACCTTCATGACATCAATAGATCTATCCGTCATTGTGACCCTCTCTATAGCCACCAATAGAAAACCTAATGTCTCTCTCGATCAACACCTGTCAATGGGAGCCCTACTAGCCTCCACACCACAATGTGCTCCTAGCACCAAACCTGCAGCAACGATGTCAAAACTAGACATCGACCTCCCTTGTATATGACCCCATGCAGGATCCTATACAAGCGGTAGAGTACAAAGCTCCCCCATGAAAATCTATACTCGTGGTCTCTCATATCATAGACTATGTTTGAGAGCACCCATGGTAGTCTGCATCCACTTTGGTGGCACAGCAGTAAGCCACCGACAACTCCTGCCAAAACCCGTGTTAGCCTAGATGCCCCAAACAATCAAATTTAAATCAAAATAACTTGCATAAAGTTACATTAAACCTAATCTACTAGGATTATATCCTTACTCATAGCCCGTGCCAGACCTCTGTCACTCTGTGCGCTGTCTCCACCATATTTTTTTGTAGAACTCTAAAACAGTCAAAGTGAATAGTAAAAATGAATTAGGGTTTTACCCTATTTTCTTAATTTTATTTAAAAAACTCAGCATTTTAAATTTTGCTTTTTCGCGTTTTTACCTCAAACGTTCGATTTGGGTAAAAACACGGAGGGGGCACCATAGTCAGTATTCGTACGATTTGACCAAGAATCGTCATCTAAAAAATTGAGTACATTTTTGCTTTCTCATAAAACGAGAAAAACTTGTCTTTAACGCATTTTCTTCAAAAAATTCGCTAAAGAGGGGGCAAAATGTAGCACCCTAAAATTGGCACGGTTAAAACCTTAGTAAAAAGATAAAATATTAAAATTTGAATTTCAACCCCAAAATGCCCGTTAAACTACCTTTTACCCGCTTTCCTCATTTTTCGTGCCATTTTTAGGATTTGTTTTGACCGTTGGACGATATCATCGCAGATTAGACGAAATCGTCCCCTATTTGATGAATTCGTCTAGAATAGAACATCGAGACGATTTCGTCCCAAAGCTAAATTTTCATAATTAGCCTCTGTTTCAAAAGCCTCTCCAACTCGGGCAAAAGCGTGTCTGCACAGTTGGAGATTTTCTTGTTGGAGATCTCCCAGATTGAGATGATCCCCAACCTCCCAAACCTCTTTTTAATCCTATATAAACTAGGATTTTTCTAGTTTATCCCCCTACCTCCCTGCCTAATTCTTGCTGATTCTCCCTGAACCCCCAACCCCTTTGTTGATAGGATTTCATTGTAGAGTTAGCTCCTTATTCCCTCGCATTATTGCTTGCATTTTGTTTTTATTGCAAGAATTCTACTGTTTTTCAGTCGAGGCTAGCTTGGATCATCGTAGACGATCTCAGATGATTGCGGATGATTTTGTACGATTGGAGGTGATCCTAACTGTAGTCCAGATTGGGGGTAGTCTGAGTTTAGAGTTCGCATTTTTTTAAGCTTTGCTATATTTTTCATAACATATTTCTGCACTGTTTTAAGTTACTATGTTTTATGCATCTTGGAGTTCACCTCATTTAGCATAATTGCATGATAAAGGTAAAATCAATCATTAAATTTACTGCATTTTCTCATTTGTTATTAGACACTATTATTTAGGCATGTTTGATGTTATTTCTATCATTATCCCTTGCTTCTGCATTTGCATATTTGGTATTTTGTGTCTGTTTCTGTGATTGCAGGTTTCTGACGGATTCGTCTAACGAATTCATTAGATTTTAGGTGATTTTGTCCTATTTCAGATGACCTTCTATGATTTGATATGATCCTAAGAAATATCAGATGATAATGTGCAAACTGAGATGATCTAAACTGCTACAAGACTCAGAATCTCCATTAGACATCCAAAATCAGGTATGAATTCTTCTGGTTAGCATATTCTCTGTAATTTGCATCTATTTCTATTTTATGTATTCATTGAAATCTGCATTGGCATATAGAATAGTTTAGATTCATATCATCCAAACCTAGGATTTGAATGATCAAGCATAAAAATGAACACATAAAACACACTATCAACCTAGGCGTGGAAATTACCATTCAAAAGTTTCCTGGTGAACCCACCATCCATCGAAAATTCACCCTTATACACCTCCCCCGAGAGGCGAGATCTTCAAAGGGCCTCTCAGTCCGAGGTATTTTCCCATCCTTTTCACATCCCCCTTTTGGGCATGGATCCTATAGCCTGAAGGTAAGGGTGCAAAAAATTTGGAGTGATACATTTTGGTGAACCCGACGTGAAAACTAAAAACCTTTTGAAAACAATTCAATTCAAAAACAAAAAACAAAACATAAATGCATTTAGAATCAAATATTGCATGTCATATTTAGATGGTAGATTATAATAAAAGACGAGCTGTCACCATTAATGTTGAAAATCAATTAGCAGCTATAGAGATTACTTCTATGCTTAGAGTACCTCAAACAAATAGGGTTCAACCTTTGTGGGATGAACTTAATAGGATATTAGATCTCATTTCATCTAGAGCAACTGAACTTAGGCAAATCAAGAGGTTTTTCCTAGATAGAATCTTGGATCCCGATCAAGTGATTTTGTACCATGAACTTTAGAGAGCTTACCATAGGTGGTTAGCAAATAAAAGAGCCCTTGTGTCTTCTGAGTTGTATACCTTTGAGAAATACCTCGATAATGCAGTAGTAGTACATAAATTTCTATCTCGTATAGAGGACCAAGAGGTCATTCTTATGGATAGACAAAGATGGTATAGAGTTCCTAGAGCTGTGTTATATTGAGAGTATTGCCATGAAATCTATTTTTACAAATCAGAGTCAGAAGAAGATAATATCACTATAGCACACTTCATTAAGTTCCTAAAAAACCATTTCCAATTTGAAGAGGAGCATTTTATGACTCCTGATGAACTTGATCCTATCAATGACATCTATAAATTATTTATAGAAAACTAAGTTATTATTTTATTATTGTTATTTCTTGTATTTAGTGTGATGTTTATTGTCTTGATAAAAATAAAAACAAAAACAAAAATAAAATTATTAAAAAAAAAAAAATCAAAATATTTTCTTTTAAGTATTATAGTAGGTATATAATTAAAATATATACCTCCCAAGATCTGTTGCAAATATATTAATATATATTTGCTAAAACCTAAATTTAGACACAATGACTAGACTCGGGAATGGAAAACAAATTGAAGTAGAAGAAGATTGGTTAGGAAAAACCAATAAACCAGATTCCCTTCTTGAAGAACCAATTCAAGAAGAAGAATTTGTGGACGCAAATGAACAAAAAGAAAATGATAGAGAGGAAGGATCCTCATCTCCTAAAATAACTCCAGACAAAGCTGTTACTTTTGAGAACATGGACCATTTTTGGAAATTTCTCAATAATAATATTGGCACTCTTAATAGAGTAGTCCATATGGATAAAGATCAAATTAGTGATACTCAAGCAACCCTAGAAGATATATATCACACATGCACTAATCCTTTATCCTTTGTTGATCAAGAAAGTGATCAAGCTGGACCGTCCAATTTATACATGGCTACTATAATCCAGAACATGCAACAACAATAGGTTACCCAACCACCTAGAGTGCCTGTTACCAAACCAAGGGTTATTCCTACACAAAAGAAACCTTCATTCACTACTTTATTTTGCCAAAATATTGATCAATATACCTCAAATAAACTAAAGCCTAAAACAAAACCAAATGTTAATTTCCAAAAATTTGGGATACAATATAATGCTACCACAAATCTTCTTCATAATACTCTTCCTACCAATCATTTGCATAATAGTAACATAGCATCGAATCCTTATGTTCCGCCTTCTTACACTCACAAATACCATACTCATGTACCACCAAACCAATATGGTGGACAAACTGGCAATCTGGAAGCCATGGTGAAATAGTTAACCTCCCGTATGGACCAAATAGATCCCTATCTTCCCTCGTACAATTACCGAGAGATGTGTAGTCAACCTTTAGATCCTATAGTTGTAGCACAACCATATCCTAAACGCTTTCCCATGCCTGTCCTACCTATATATAAAGGAACTGAAGATCCCATAGAGCATCTTCGTATGTCTAGGATAGCATGTCATGATATATCATATGATGATTTGCTATTACTAAAAATGTTCCCAAAAAGCTTAGGGGGGATGGCATTAGAGTGGTATTATCAACTACCCACTCATTCTTTGAAAAATTTTGAAGAGACCGCTGAGTCTTTTGTGCATCAATTTAGTGCCTATATCGAAAGGCATGTAACCATTAAATATTTGTACAACCTAAAACAAGGCAAAGATGAGTGTTTTTCTGACTTCTTAGGTCAATGGAGATAGTTGATAGGAAAACTACACTTTGTGTTACCTTATCGGGAGATGTTGGATATTTTTATCAATAATTTACAAGAACAACTATCGTATGAATTATCAACTGCTAACTTGACCACCTTCGATCAAGCCATAAACTTAGCCCAAAGGGTGGAAGATGCTCTCATTAGAAGAGGTTAGCTCAAAAAGAAATATGATGAGAAAACATCCAGAAATCAATATAAAAATAAACAAGTTGTGGGTGACAGAGTCACTGATAGTAGAAACTGTAGATTAAAAATACAATGCCAAACAGAAATAAAACCACAATAATGGAATACAGGAAAGTTGCACAAAACAAACGATTTTTATTAATCAGTGGAGTTTAAAAACTCATTTTGAGTACAACAGGGCCTGTAACCCTTTTTGTGATACACAAATTAAGGTTTGTGCTAGGGTTCTCCGAAACCCTAGCTGGCACAATGGGGTGGTGTTTTCCGAAGACGTATCCTTAATCCCAACAGAATGAGTGGGCTTTGTTGTATCCTGTAGCTCGGACCACTCCAGCTTAAACAACTGCTATCAACACACCAAATCTGCCATTAAAATCCTGCACACATTAACACTATCAAGGAGTTAGAAATTAATAAGAGGGCTCCACTGTGTGAGCCCTCAGAAACAATTTAAAACCCTAGAAAAATAGAATGCAGGAGTTCAACAATAGATTATTAAAAGAAAAGAAGTTACTTGCTTTAAACTAATTTATACCTATCCTCTGTTAACGCGGCTAGACCAGGCGGCATCTGGAAGTAATGTGGCTATCAAATCGACTGCAGAAGGCGCCCTGGTGCAGTCGCTGAATGCCCGCATGCTTCTGGATCAAGGTTTCAGACGTCAGTCTGAGTCTGTGGCTGCGGGTAAATTTGTAGATTAAAGATACAATGCCAAACAAAAATAAAACCACAATAATGGAATACAGGAAAGTTGCACAAAACAAACAATTTTTATTAATCAGTGGAGTTTAAAAACTCCTTTTGAGTACAACAGGGCCTGTAACCCTTTTTGTGATACACAGATTACAGTTTGTGCTAGGGTTCTCCGAAACCCTAGCTGGCATAAAGTGGTGGCATTTTCGAAGACGTATCCTTAATCCCAACAAAGTGAGTGGGTTTTGTTGTATCCTTTGGCTCGGACCACTCCAGCTTAAACAACTGCTATCAACACACCAGATCTGCCATTAAAATCTTGCACACATTAACACTATCAAGGAGTTAGAAATTAATAAGAGGGCTCCACTGTGTGAGCCCTCATAAACAATTTAAAACCCTAGAAAAATGGAATGTAGGAGTTCAACAACAGATTAATAAAAGAAAAAAAGTTACTTGCTTTAAACTGATTTATACCTGTCCTCTGTTAACGCAGCTAGACCAGGCGGCATCTAGAAGTAATGTGGCTGTCAAATCGGCTACAGAAGGCACCCTGGTGCACTCGTTGAACGCCCGCATGCTTCTGGATAAATGTTTCAGACGCCGGTCTGAGTCTATGGCTACAGGTAAACGCCTGTGGGCCCTTGGTAAATGCCCACGGGCACTTGCGACAAGAATGGGGAATTCTGCAGAGTGCTGCAGAAGAGATGGCGACGAAGTTGGCGATGGATGAGGCGATGGATGCGGCGAAAAGGATGCGACGATGGATAGCTGAAGAGATAGATGAAATAGAAGAAATAGGTCCAAAAGATAGCAAAGATAGCAAAGATAGGAGAAGAAGATAGAAGTAGGGTTTGAGCCATCAAGGTGGCTCTATTTATAATCTACTCTTAGGGCACACTTTAGGGTTTTAACGACACTTTGAACGTGTGGCTAAGATTAAAGTGGATCCAAGGGTAGAGAATAAATCTAGGTTGTGAAACGGATTAAGAAGGATGGACGGATGAGATTAAATGAAAGATGGATGGCTCAGATTAAATCACTTAAAGTATCTTTATATATATATTAAAATATATTAAATATTAAAATATATATATAAATATTAATTTAAATAAATTTGGGAATGAAAAATGGCGGGAAAGGTGAAATTGGGCCAAATAATGGTGGGAGAAGGTGAAATTGGACCAAATAATGGCGGGAAGGTGTGGATTTGGGCCAAATAATGGTGGGAAGGTGGATGACTGACACGTGGCTAACAGGAAGGTATAGATGACTTACAAGTGGCTGGATTTTGGTGTCTACAGATGCCCCTTTTTGAGCTGCCTTGTGTGAAGACACAATGCAGCACAAAAACTTAAGACACTCGAAAAGTCGGATCAGACGCAACTCTCTCTCAAGACTAAAGCACAACTTTGAAGACCAAAGAAATAAAAGAATATTTAAAAATTTTCAGCTTACCCCCTCAATTGGTGAGCGAGAATGGTTCTCACAAGCCAATTGGAAGAAATTCGAAATAAAATGAACCGTTTTTGCCCCAACGGTAAAAAAAAGGGGTTGGTGTATGAACCATCTGTTTATGTCCCAACAGAAAAGGGGTTGGTGTACAAACCAAAAAAGAATATGAGTGATGTGAAAGATGGACCATTTTCTGCCCCAACGGTTATAAAGGGATTTTTGCCAAACTGTAAACTCCATGATCATGTAAGATGAATTCCATTATAGGAAAATTAGAAATTGATAACGGATGCCCCAACTCCTGTGTGTGAATCCGTACTATTGATGAAATTGCCTTGTTGGTGCCATTGATATGCAGAGATGAAAGATGCATGAAAGAGTCCAGAACTCAGAGATGCTCCTAGTGACTGTATGGATAATTCCTCGGGTCGGAACCAATAAACCTAGGTAGCCTCAATCTCTAGCAAGAATCAAAATAATGATGATATTAAAGATTGTCCATGTTTAAGGCCTCATGAACTAGGCCATCAATGATGACTATTGAGCAAATTAATCTTGGTATGAGGTCACTTGAAAAGTAGAATACCCAAAATTGATTTCCAATTTTCAAAAAGTGAAATAATTGATGATGATAAATGGTAAGTGTCCTTATGGTGGTTTAATCCTCTTACCGAATTGCATGGATGCAAATCGTTGCAATCGCCAAGGTGATAGAATATACCACTAGATACGAGGTTTACTTTAATTTGATTTGGAAAAAATATGCATGATGAAAGAAGAATGAATGAAATTGACGATAGATCAGAAAAATTGATGAATGTGGTTAATTTTGTGAAGGTTTTGAATATTTTTAACCCAATTTGTAAAACAATGATGCATGATGCGCTTTTTGAGCGAAATGACAAAATTTGTGTCCAAAACTGTTGTAACCTTCACAAAATGTTTTATTATGATAAGAAGAATGGATGAATGCAATTTGATTAAATTTGGAGGAGGTAAGCTTCGATTTTGTAAGTTTTGTTCCTTTATTCAATACTGACACCAAACACCGGTATGCATTTGTGGTTGGCAGAGACGCCCGCCGATGTTTAGGCGCTCTGCAAATGCAACACTACATCTGAATGTGCCATGAAATGCCCCACTACATTTCAAGGTGCCATAACCAACTATTTAAACAATTTCAGCAAGAATTTCGCTCATTTGTGCATTCGAGCTTGAGAGAAGTGCATCTGAGGGAATGAAGTGAAGTGGAGTGAGAAGTTGTGAAGCACGCGGGAGCTATGGCAGAGGTGGGAGTGGACGTGCCAGTGCAGCCAGCTGAGGTATTTTTTTATTTAAGCAAGTACTTTTATGTGTTTTTTTTTTTTTTTTTTTTGCGTTTTTTTTTTTTTTTGGAAAAAAATTTGTAACAAATTTTTTTTTTTGTTGTTTAAAGTGGTTTAGGGTGTTAGAGGCACGACACCGATTCTCCCCTATCATTTCGGGGATGAGGAGGTCATTGTCCTAGGCAGAATGGGAGATATTGGAGGCAGTGGTACTAGCGGAGGTAGCCCGGTTGGAGGTAGTTCGGGCGGATGAGGGGTACCTCTTTTGATGGTTAGCTTAGTGCTTAGATGCACTCTTTATGAGCCTTGG
Organism: Wollemia nobilis; assembly: GCA_028583015.1. Lineage (NCBI taxonomy): Eukaryota > Viridiplantae > Streptophyta > Pinopsida > Araucariales > Araucariaceae > Wollemia > Wollemia nobilis. Next base: position 10,056,429 of record JAQPPZ010000012.1, read on the forward strand.
TGCTCTATTGTATATTGTAGCATTTTGGAATTCATTGTACAGTTTGAAATTTATACATATATATATACATGGCTTTTATTTATTTGGTGTTTTACTCTCTTTTGTGTGAATGCCTATGTTTTTGTGATGCATGTTTTGATATGTTTTAATGTTTTTGATGCATATGTGATGGAATGGAATGAAAACTTATAGATGATTAATGCGAGACTAAGTATATAACATACAAATCTATGGATGATTAATGCAAGACTAAATAAATGAAATATGCACTAAGAAGCACTCATACTTTTAGATAGTTAGATTTAGCCAACTGTTATCATAATTGTTTAATCAGGGGCACCGAACTTGGTGGCTTGTGAATGGATGACGTATGGAATGACATGAATATGGAAGAAGGTATGGAGGAAGATATGGAGGTTGATATGGAAGACTATTTTACAAAGACTCAAAACATGCTAGTGGTATCAAACAAACTTACTAATACCGCCTAATTCAACTAGGACCAAATGTGTGTGCATGCGAGTTCATTAACCAAATCAGAAGCATGGTAGTGACTCTAGGCAATCAAAAACCTGTGTGTGTGCAAGTGTGTTCATTAACCTCATCTTGCATAAATTAGGTAACCCTATTATGGAGAAGACCCCGAAGCTAGTTTGTCCGTATGAGCATTCAGAGGTCTCTTTTTGAGGAGAGACATGTCGCCACACAATGAGTATACTCCTTTGCCAGTCAAGCGTCTATAGCCTAGATGAAGGTTAACTCCATAGTCCATGTTATTTTTGACCTTTGTAAGCCTTGGGGATGACTACCTATCCATCTGAATGGACAAGTAGTATGATCCTTACAACTTATTTGGGATCAGTGGTGTGTGAAAAATGTTCATTTCCTTAGAGCTTTGGGGAATCGGATTCTCAATCGAAGTATGATGAGAATTTTACCCTATCCTTACTACTCTGTTTATATTTATATTTTGTGATTGCTTGTGATAGTGGTAAGAACCATTGTTTTATGGACTATGTTTGCATGATAGGACAAACGAGGATTACCCTTTTTACTTCAAGGCACAACCCAAGGATGGTGTTATCTCTCTTTGACACAAGATGTTTTTAAGATGTGAAAATGTGATAGGTTCAAGACCGCTTTTGAAATCATTTCCCAATACTCAAGATTTTATTTAGTGTAATTTGTGATATGGCCCTAGAGAACTTTGACATGCATTTTGAAGTTTGCTTAAAACACTATGAATGGTTGAGTGATTGAAAACATTTTGGCAATGTAAATATGTGCAAATGGAAAATGGGTGTACGAATGACAATTCGGTTTGATGGATTTTATGAAGGTGCCCCTGATTAAGGCAACATGACTTTTGCTTGACCAAATTTTATATCCAAAAGATAGAATGGTCTCTAACATGATATGCAACTATGGCTGAAAATGAAATGTTATGGTTTTCAAGGAGATGTATACACATGAAATGCAATGTTTTTGAATGAGATGTATGCAACTAACAATGAAATGCAAATTCTTTTTATTTTATTTTATTTTATTTTTATTATTTATTTTTGTTGTACAAGCCATGTATATATGGAGATAAAACTCGTCTTGTTCAGTGAGGGGAACAATGGGTGCTGACTCTTCTTCAGATTCATCACCATTTGACATGACGTCAAATTCTTCATAGGCTTCATCTTCAGATTCGTCGGGGTGGAGTATTTCTTCTTCTGAATTAAGATTAATGCTTTGAAAAGCTCGTTCAAAAGAAGAAAGGGATGGAAGTGGTTGGTAGCCCAGACCAAAATGCTCAGTGGGTCTCTGATATGGCATATCGATGCATTCAGTTACTCCTTGCTCGTAGCGACCTAGGCCAAATTGCTGCCAATTATGTCTGTGGAAATAGCGAGAGGGAAAACCCTCCATCCTTTCGATATTGGTAGGGACTGGATGCTTAGGTTCTAGTATGGTGGTAGGACTAGAAGATGACTCTATTCCCCCATATATAAAATTAATGGAATTTGGCATAGAACCCATGTTATAAACCGATCCAATGGATAAATGTTGGTCATGTGGACGACCAAAATCTTTAAATGTTTGCACATTGAACGGTGTGATGTGGACATCTTGAATGGCATACTCACCAATACCTGCATCAGTGAGATGGACCTTGACTTGGGAGGGAGAAATACTAGATGATGGAATAGAAGAATGTGGGATAGAAGAATTGGAAGGATTTGGTTGGGTTGATGCTTCACTAACTTGTGAAACATCAGCTGGTGATGGTTGGGAAGATGGAGGAATAATAGGTGATGTTGAAGAAGGTGTAGAAGAATGGGGTAATGACGTGGAAAGAGATGATTGGTCATGGCCACATGTGCATGTGGTCACTGATGAAGAAGAAGGAAGATTAGTTGATGAAGAAAGTGGTGAATGAGATGGAATAACGGAAGATGAAGGTGGTTGCAATATGATGGGTAGCTCCTCAGGAATGGGAGCTTTAGAAGAAGATGGTATAGAAGAAGTAGATGGGGTCAAGAAAAGATGAGTGGATTGCAACACAATCTCATAAGGATTTGAGACATAGTTGCAATGTTTGAAGGGTTCAATGTCAGCAGGTACACAATGAACCTGTCCCTCATATACATACTTCAGACATTGATGCAAGTATAGAAGGGACACATCTCATCTCCCTAGGCCGTCCAAGCAATACATTGTATGCCATGGACCCTTCCAAGATGTGAAACAAGGTATGCAAAGTTCGGGCCCCTACCTCAATGGGCAAGATAACCGTGCCAACCGTGGAAGATAAAGCATCATTGAATGCTTTAAGAGTAAAAGTCAACTTTGTGATAAGGGATGGCGACAACTTTAGATGACTCAACGTCGATGTTGTAATGATATTGATTGAGGAACCGGTGTCAATTAAGACTCTCTTGAATGGCTTGTGATCGATCTTGGCCATGATATGCAGTGGAGGATCTATACTTTCTGTTGACAAAGGTTTGATTTCAAAATCATAGAAAGTGATGGAGGGCTCCATGCATGTTTGAATACTCCCCACAAAGTTGTTGAAGGCATTAGTATCTTGAGTTTGAAGCTCGATTGACTTTAATATTTCCATTAATGCCTCTCTATGCGAGAGGAGATTGTTGAATGAGGTCATAGATCGATAACTTGGCAGAAGCCATTTTTAAACTGGTAGTTAACCGGCTACTCAATGACATGATGGGTCGTTGGCGTTGAGTAGAATTATTTAGCGGTTGTTGAGAAGTACTAGCACATCGTTGGGTCACTGTTACCTGAGGTGGACTGGGGGTTTGTACAGGTGGCTATGGTTCAGCCTGATTTGGTTGGTTCGCCCTTTGACCCCGGGTTACTACGTTAATAGTACCCACAAAACCTTGGTATTGTTGTATATGGTTGACTTGATTAGGAGGAGTTACCTGAGTTACTCCCCTGAAGTTGTTGGAGCTTCCTCCCGATGTGGAAGGGGTGTTTGAAATACACCAAGATTTTGATTTTGTTGGGCTAAGGGGCTATCCAATTTAATGGCTCCAATCTCAATAAGATCTTGGATCACATGTTTGAAAGCTATACAATTATTGATATCGTGCCCATTTTGCCTATGATAAGGACAAAATAGGTACTCCTTGTAATACTTACCCCTTCTAGATGGGTCTAAAGGTTTAAACTCAGGTAAAGTTAACTGATTAGTGCTATATAACTTATTGAATATGACCGCATATGGTTCATCTAAAGGTGTGAACTGTCGCTTGGGACGATTGTTTTGCCAAGGTCGAGTTTCCATGGTTGGCTCAGTATTGTGAGCTGGTTGAGGAGGGGCAGGTATCACATGATAAGCAATTGATTGTGGTTGACTTTGCATTACTTGTTGTTGTTGAGCCATTATGGGCTGACTCGCCACCACTTGATTAACTTGGTTAACATTTGAGGCTGTACTAGCCTGTGTTTGTTTGTTTTGGCCATAATTATTATTTCGTTGTTGGCCCTTTTGTTGCCATTATTTTCTACGGGGTTTTAAAACACCCTCTTGGACTTTAATGTCTTCTATGATACTTGCTTGGGCCAAAGCCTCTTCAAAAGTCATGTATTGTTGTAATTGGAGTAACCAAGAGATAGGTTTTAGACAACTCTGGATAAACATTTTGGTTAACTCCTCCATTGGTAGGGAGAATGGCAGTTTATTAATGATAGCCCTCCAACGGTTTCCAAAGTCATAAACAATCTAATCGTCATGTTGCTTGAGCTTGTATAAGTCAGCTAATGAGACTCTTTTGAACATTTAGGGAGAATCGTTCTAAAAATAGATTAATCAATTGTTCGTAAGCATAAATGCTATGGTGAGCTAAATGATTGTACCATTGTACAACATCTCCCCCTAATGTCTGAGGAAAAGTTCTGAGCATAAGAGCGTCATTATTTTGGATTCTAAAGCAGGCATGCATGAATGAGCTCACATGTTCATGAGGATCCTCAGTTCCTTGAAATTTGTCAAACTTCGGTAATGTGAAATCAGTCGGATATGGCGGTGAAGGTACCAAAGGATGAATTGGTTGATTGATCAACGACCTTAGCGTAGGTTTCTGACTAGATGATCCAGGCATGTTGAGCATAAGGTTGTCAATCTGTTGTTGTATCGCATGGAGTCGAGAATCTTCATGAAAATTTTGATTCATTTGATGATTATGATGATGCAATGGAGGAATGGAAAAATGATGAGATGGGATGAAATTGCCTAGATTAGGCGGTGTGGAATGGACAGGTTGTTGGTATGGATGATACCAAAAAGAAGGTGATTGGGGTGAATGATGAACTGGACTGGGTTGGGAGAAAGGTGGGGTAGGAATGGACACCACCGAAGATTGGGGTACCCAGGTGGGGCCTGAGCTAAGAAAATATGGCTGGGTAGAAATTGGTTGGGGTGTAGGATTTACTACGACAGGTGGTTGGGCATTTTGTTGCTATTGTTGCTGAAGCAACTTGTCGAGGTACTCCCTAACCTTATTAATTTCTAACCCAAGGGAGGTGGGATGATTGGATGAAGGTGGAGGGTAGGCTGCCATGGTAGTCACAGGAGACTGCATAGCAGGGGCAATGAAGGTGGCTGAAGTAGGCGGTACCTAGGAAGAAATAGTAGACTGTACCCCAGGTAGGGTGAAACCATAAATGGTTTGGGAAGAAGAGGGTTGAAATTGGTTATGGTTAGAGGAGGTTCCACCAGCCTCATAGAGATAATTGGTGTACACCCGGGTAAATGGAGGAGAAAGTGGTCGAGAAGACACTATATTTGTCTCCAAAGGAGGACAATTGAGCATCTGGGAAGATGTTGGAGATGAAGTCGGCTGAGTAGATACAACATTAGCCTCAAAAAAAGGGTTAGTGTAGACCTGAGTGAAACCAACGGGTATGGTTGATGCAATATCCTGCTAAAAAATAGAATCTTGCATAGGGGAATCTTGGATTGGCTCAAGGACATAACCAGTGCCATCTCTCAATGTGGGTAATATGACAGGAATTGTCTTCCTCCATGGGCATGGCCATGCGGTAGACGTCAGAAGGATGTAAAAGACCTGCAGGCAAACCTGCCTGGAATTCACTAGGATAAGTGGCTATGTTGGTGGTGGGGATGTTCTATGAATTATTCATTTGATTATTTAGATTTAACACTTTAGATTGATTCCTTGTTAAGACCATGAAGCAATAAATCTAAACAAATTCAGAAAAGAAGAATGCAAAACTTAAATGATAAATTTACACTAAAGAAATTATCAGAAACAGTCACAACCTAGGTTTCAACCAATATGTCTTACCTCGCGGTTAATTAATTATTTTTTGATCTTAATCATGAGTAAATTTTAAGTGTCCGATTTATGAGTTTTGCATGTGATCTAATCTTGAATTATTCACAAAAAAGGTAAAAACTATGGCTAGGAAAGGACAACGAGATTCTTACTGGTGATGAAATCCAGCAAGTTTGCTCGGGGTGACCTATGGTGTCTAAGGCGGAAGTTTAATGGATGGAGATGAATTCCACCATCACTAAACTTCAAGCAATACCCGGTGATGAAATCCAGGATATTACTGTTTTAAATGCAATATGAAATGCAATGAATTTTATTTTAAGTGTTTTAGTTGTCTAATGTATACATACAAAGCTATAAATCAAAAGTTCTAATGATCTAAGCAAGAGGCTACTGAAAACATGCCATTTCCTCTGAAGAAGTGGAGTACACCGTTTAAAACCCCCTTCCTACCAATGATATCAGATATCAAAGGAGCAACCGAAAGGTTCGTCCACTTCTCTCGCTCGGAATCACCCAATGGCAGGAGTACTATTGACATCCAATCAATAGTCCTACTTAGATAACTAAAACAAGATAATTCGTAGCTATTCTAATATGCAGCTAGGTATGCAATTTTTTTTTTTTTTATGCAAGCAACAACCAATAATGCAATGCAGAAAAATGTAACTAAAAATGTAACAAAAAAAATGTATATACAGCTTAACTGTTCTTTTCCAGATTACTTAGTTTTTATTCATTTTAAAGCAATGATCTGAAAAAGAAACAGAATACAGCAAAAAAACCAAAAACGTAAAAAGTACAGCAAAAGAAAAATGAACTTACTCGAAAGCCTATGCTTTTCTGTAAAACTGCCTTCAAACGCCCATGGGAGTCTGCACAGGTTGAAACGCACCTCTACGTTTTGTATTGGACTTCCAGACGCCGCTCTGCGTCTGCTACGTTTTCTGCAAGCTTAGAAACCCTAATTTGCTGTAACAGCGAATTTCACGATTTTTGGAACCTGCAAAATAAAACAAAAATAGGAATAGATCAGTAAAGCAAGTATTAAAAACATGAAACCCTAGGGGGTCCCACTGTGATCACCATTTGTAGATTAAATATACAATGCCAAATAGAAATAAAACCACAATAATGGAATACAGGAAAGTTGCACAAAACAAACAATTTTTATTAATCAGTGGAGTTTAAAAACTCCTTTTGAGTACAACAGGGCCTGTAACCCTTTTTGTGATACACAAATTACAGTTTGTGCTAGGGTTCTCCGAAACCCTAGCTGGCATAAAGTGGTGGCGTTTCGAAGACGTATCCTTAATCCCAACAAAGTGAGTGGGTTTTGTTGTATCCTTTGGCTCGGACCACTCCAACTTAAACAGCTGCTATCAACACACCGGATCTGCCATTAAAATCCTGCACACATTAACACTATCAAGGAGTTAGAAATTAATAAGAGGGTTCCACTGTGTGAGCCCTCGAAAACAATTTAAAACCCTAGAAAAATAGAATGCAAGAGTTCAACAAAAGATTAATAAAAGAAAAGAAGTTACTTGCTTTAAACTGATTTATACCTGTCCTCTGTTAACACAGCTAGACCATGCGGCATCTGGAAGTAATGTGGCTATCAAATCAGCTGTAGAAGGCACCCTGGTGCACTCGCTAAACGCCCACATGCTTCTGGATCAAGGTTTCAGACGCCGGTCTGAGTCTGTGGCTGCGGGTAAACGCCCGTGGGCACTTGGTAAATGCCCACGGGCACTTGCGACAAGAATGGGGAATTCTGCAGAGTGCTGCAGAAGAGATGGCGGCGAAGTTGGCGATGGATGCGGTGATGGATGCGGCGATGGATGCGGCAAAAAGGATGCGGCGATGGATAGCTGAAGAGATAGATGAAATAGAAGAAATAGGTCCAAAAGATAGCAAAGATAGCAAAGATAGGAGAAGAATATAGAAGTAGGGTTTGAGCCATCAAGGTGGCTCTATTTATAATCTACTCTTAGGGCACACTTTAGGGTTTTAACGACACTTTGAACGTGTGGCTAAGATTAAAGTGGATCCAAGGGTAGAGAATAAATCTAGGTTGTGAAACGGATTAAGAAGTATGGACGGATGAGATTAAATGAAAGATGGATGGCTCAGATTAAATCACTCAAAGTATCTTTATATATATATATTAAAATATATTAAAATATTAAAATATATATATAAATATTAATTTAAATAAATTTGGGAATGAAAAATGGCGGGAAAGGTGAAATTGGGCCAAATAATGGCAGGAGAAGGTGAAATTGGGCCAAATAATGGTGGGAAGGTGTGGATTTGGGCCAAATAATGGTGGGAAGGTGGATGACTGACACGTGGCTAACAGGAAGGCATAGATGACTTACAAGTGGCTGGATTTTTGTGTCTACAGAAACATTTCTAATATTAATACTACGAAAATAATGAAGAAGTTCATATTGAAACCTCCTAATAAACCACCTCGAGAATTTACTAGGTTAAATCAACCTTTATCAACCATTCTCCCGTAATTACTAGCACGAGGCTTGATCCAATTACCAGCTATCCGAGAACCTGATCCAACTATACCCGGATACAGAGCTGATTTACATTATGATTTTCATAAAGGACCTGGACATGCTACCAACTCTTGCAAAATATTAAAACATAAAATACAAGATTTGATTGATAATAATGATATGGAGGTGCAAGCCTTCCAACCTAAACAAAATTCTTCTAATAACGCTCAAAATAGCACCCCTCAAATTCAGAATCAGAATGCCAATCAATCATTGGACATATTTCAACATCCTTTACCAACGCATGGTAAAGAGGTGGCTAATAAAATCGAACATCATAATGTCCCCCCTCCTACCCGATATGTAGGGACTATTAGTGGACAATTACCTATTCCTGATCCTCAAATATTTGACACAACTTTATCCATAGTTACGTCCAGACCCCTATATAATACATAAACACTTGATTTTAGTGATGTAGAATCTGATACTAAAAGTGAAATGGAAATCACCTCCAATCAATCGAATAGTTCTAAAAATGAATCAGATCCTATTCAACCTATCACAGATTCTATGGTTTTGAAAGAACCATTTCCAAGAAGAGTTACTACTCGACCCTCCTCTCATCAGTTCCTTCCTAATGAACAAGCCATAAACGCTAGACCAAGACCAATTCATCGTCCTCAACATAACATTGTAGGTACCATTGGAGTAATTACCAGACAATAGGCTCAAAATTCTCAACAAGATCAAACTCAGAATGATGGATCAACTCCATTTATTTTTAAAAATCCCAATAAAGGGAATCATATGTCTAATGTTCAACCTAAGCCTCCATATAATATTAATGAACAATTATCCAACACTATAGCTAGAATTTCCCTTTTGGATCTTTTAAGATCTTCTCCTACCCATAGGGATGAATTAATGCTCACATTAATACAAATGATGGTGCCACAAAATATTAGCCTGAAGCCATGACCAATACTATCATCACTCGATAAGTCAATTGTATTGACTTCTGAGATAGAGATATACCACAACATAGTTTACATAAGGATAATCCCTTATATATTACTGCCCTAATTGGAGATTTTGATGTTAAACGAGTCTTGATTGATAATGGTTCATCTTTAAACATCTACACTTTTGACTTCTACCAAATATTTGGGTTTAGAAGTGACGAAATGAAAAGAACGGATATGATTATCAAAGCCTTCAATGACGAGACACAAGAAACATGTGGAGTCATTACTATACCCTTGCAAGTTGGTCCTAGAACCCTAGATACAATCGTGTTTATTGTACATTGCCTCGCATCATACAATATACTTTTGGGTCACCCTTGGATCAATGCGATACGAGCGGTTCCCTCCACTTTACATCAGTGTGTTAAATTCAAATTTAAAAACCAATTGGTTACCATTCATGGTGATCCTAGACCCTTTGATATGTGCACTTTGGCAGAACCTATTGGAGTGCAATTTTGCCCCACCCTGTCATCCACACATCCTAATTCTTATCATCCGCCCAAACGTGTGAAACACACACCCATAACTTCATCTACTCCTTCAACTACACCTATACATATAGCTCAACCATCTTCTGAATAAACCACATTAGGACCTCGAAAAGAGCCTAAACCTACACTCAATGCTTCCTACTTTACTCCTATATCTTCCATACCTCTAGATTCACCCGTCAATATCCCTATGACATCTACATCCACTACAGGCATTCTTTCCACATTCAAAGATCAAGGAAATGTTCCTTCTACCTCTTATGCTCTCACTGATGAGCTCTTAACCGATTTATCTAAAATTCTTATATCAGAAGAGATCAACATTGCCATGCAGACTTCCCTCCTTTTAAATAAACTCCCACCCTCTCCTCATACCTTGGGCCTCCCATAGCCTATGGGAAGTATCTACCAAGTCGGGAGTTGTGCTTTTATTTATAAAGGATATGATTGGGGAAGAATACCCAAAAACATTAAGACACATTGTGATGGGTATGCTAGATGCTATTTTGCTAATGATTATCTTAAAGCTAAGCCCATAATGCTTAAATTGGGCTATAAAGGGAAAGGTTTGGGACCTTTCCAAAATGGTATGAAAGAACCTTTCGAGGTAGAACCGTGGCCTGCCCGTTGTGGTGTGGGCCTATTTTCTAGTAAAGGTCAGCCCTTTCCATTTGAGGATGATGACCATCTCGTATGTTATCAAGATTATCTAGATAAACAATATTATTTGTGTCCAAAGAATAATTCTTCTACCTGCAATATGCTATCCATAGCCTATCCTGAAATGATTGTCGAATCCGACGACGAGTTGGAGGGAGATATTTTTCTTGATATTTCCATTGAGGAATTGTTATATAATGAATTTTATTTTGATGGCTCTATACCTAGTATAGCCCATCTTGAGGCCTCGAATCCTCAAGACGAATTATCCAAGCTAACCTTGGAAGAATTACAAGAATTGGGTGTTTCACCCGCCCCACCTAATTTTGAGAGAGATTTACATATGGAAGTTGAAAACATTATAAAAATTAACATTGGAACCGAACATAACCCTCACATCATTAATATTGGATCAGAATTGAGTCAAGAAAAACAAGATAAATACATTTCATTTCTTAAAGAATATGAAGATGTCTTTGCTTGGACATATAAAGACATGCCAGGTTTGGACCCTTTTGTTGTTATGCATCATCTAGTAGTCCATCCAGATGCTAAACCTGTTAAAAAAAAACTTAGAAAAATGCATCCCAAAGTGGCCTTACTAGTCAAAGGAGAACTAGAAAAACTGTTGAAAGTCATTTTTATACAAGCCATTGACTATGTTGAATGGATCTCAAATGTAGTTCCAGTAACTAAGAAAGAAGCCACTAAAGTTAGGGTTTGCACCGATTTTAGAGACATTAATGTTGCATGCCCTAAAGATGATTTTCCTCTTCCCAACATGGATAAGATCATTGAATTTACTGCTAGAAGTGGAATGATATCCTTAATGGATGGATTTTCCAGTTATAATCAGATCAGGATAGCTCCTGAAGATTAGGCCAAAACAGCCTTTATTACCCCTTAGGGAACTTTTTGTTGGAAAGTGATGCCATTTGGCTTAAAGAATGCAGGTGCAACCTATCAACGAGCTATGACTTATATTTTTCATGACATGATGCATGATATCCTACATGATTATGTAGATGATATCATAGCTTGTTCCATCAAAGAAGATGATCATTTAAATGGCTTAAGGAAAGTATTTGATCGATTAAGGGAATATCTTATCCGACTAAATCTTGCTAAATGCATATTCAGAATTAAGTTTGATAAATTATTAGGGGTTATAGTTTCTTTACGTGGCATTGAAATTGACCCTCTCAAGATCGTGGCTATCACAGATATGCCCGCACCCACAAATATATCAGAATTACGAAGTTTACAAGGTAAGTTTCAAGCTATTCGCCACTTCATCTACAAGTTGGTAGTCAAAACTGGACCCTTTCTTAATATTCTTAAGAAAGATGTCTCTTTTCATTGGGATGACGAATGCCAAGAAGCATTTGAACTCCTTAAGAAATATCTCCTCAAACCTCCAATGCTTTCCCCACCTAGATCTGATCGTCCTTTTATCTTGTACATTTATGCTTCTAATTTTGCCTTAGGGGCTATGTTAGCTCAGCTTGACGATGATAAGAAAGAACGTGCTAATTATTACATTAGTAGAACCTTAATCAGTTATGAAACTCGCTATACCATATTAGAGAAGTTATGTCTAGCAGTTGTATTTTCTACACAGAAACTACGACATTATATGCTCAGTCAAAAAACGTATGTTATTGCCAAATTCGACCCTTTGCGATATCTCATGAGTCAACCATATTTATCTGGTCACACAACCTATCTCCTCAAATTATTTTTGGCTCCAAACTTGGTGATCGGGTTCTCATTTGTCCCTAGTTTCTTTCATCTATAAACTATGCTCTTCCCCTACCGGTAAGGCCTCTTCCATGCGAGTGTCTCCCCCATCCTATTCCTCTTGGTATTGGGTTTATTTACATGAATGGTGATTCCTCCCTTCTTTGGAGTAATCCTCTACCACCCCTCCCTTGTTGAGATGGTTGTCCCAATAGTCATTGCCTTGTAGGATGTGGTAACAAACCCCTAATTCTTGGTAATCCTTGTATATTCCTTGTCTAGTTCATACAAGCTAAGGGTGTATCTCCTGACCATCTAGGAGTAGGGGGTCAAAATATTCCTCACCCTCTTCCTCCTCTAATTGTAACATCACCTCATATTTGTTCATTTTGTAGTTGAATACCTCTCCCCATTCCTGGCTTAAGTATTAGGGATATTTCTCTATTTATTCTTCCCATTGTTCAGGTATCAGGAGTTATCTCTACCAACTTGATGTTGGCTAGTGGACTTCTACTTCTTCTTGCACTTGGTGATATTTGTCGTAGTGCTCTGATTCTCTGATCCACAAGAGCTAAGTGATGTCTCCATCTTCTTTCTTCAAATTTTCTTTGTGGTTATGATGTTGCCAAAACTTCTCTATAGGTGTCTAAAAATTCCATCTTAGAACTTGAATGAGTTTGATTCTCTTCTCTCTATTCTGCCCAATTAGTTGGCAAATTCATGCTTCTCTCCAATATTCATACTTCTCTCTATTGTATTTATAAATTTTGATAGGCTATTATATAATCTTGTGGTCCAAGGTTGGTTTGAAGTCCTTGTGTTCTCCCCACTTGTCGTTGTGTCATTGTAACTATTGGAGAATCACGATTACCTTGAGGGTTATGAGGGTTCTCTAGGTGATTATCTTCATCACTACTTCTTGTACTAGGTTCCATTATGAGCCAAGGCATGCCTTCACTACTAGATTATATCAAATCCAGTAGTGTATTACCTTGTGGTTCGGGTGGTGTAGTTACCTCTTCAATATGTTGCCACAATATAACTACATATTTATTTGTCATAGGTGTATCAATTGATGGTACTTACAAGCTTGTGCTGGTGCCCTAATTTCCTCCACCACTTCTTGAAATTACTCCATCCAACTCTTCTAGTTCCCTTTCCTCTTCTTTTAGCATAGCTATCCTTTGTTCTTCCAACATACCTATCATGCCATCCAACCCCTGGATGATTTGCTCTCTCAATATTACATTATGACCTCTTAATGTTTGATATTCTTCTTGCAATTACTAAGTTTGGACCTGCATTATTTGATGTAAAATCCCTATATGATCCAAATGAGTAAATCCAGCCAATTCCTAGTCAATGGTCTCATTCTCTTCTTCCTCTATAACTTCCATTTCAAATGTGTCCACTTTATCTTCATATTGTACTATTAGCCATATCCTTCTTCGACCGTCCCTTTGCTAGGGTAGTTCTCTCCGTTATACCTGAGGATACTATCTCCTAATATTATCTTCTAATTGGTAGAATGTGGTCCCCGTCTTCTTCTTTAGCTCTTTCAGTTCCATCAACAAAATCTAACATGTACTCGTAATCTTCTTCTTTCTTCGAGTCGAGGTACCAACTCCTACTATTCTATGGTTGGTCGTAGCTCCTCCCCTTATGCAAATAAGTGTGTGAGACTTATGTCAGGCTCTTCCTATGATGGATCTGACTCATTCTAAGCTTTATCTTGGGTTGATTCTCATCTTCGTCATTCCACTTCTTCTAAAGTAATGAATAAACACTATACTTTGTAAGGCTTCAACTTTGAGCCATTTACAGTATCGGGCACTTCTATCCCATTCAATTTTTGCAACTTGACTACTCCATTATCCATTACTTCAACTACTTTATAAGGACCAAGCCATAATATATTCAGCTTACCCAGCTTGATTTCCCTCTTTCCATTAAACTTTAGAACTAAGTCCTTCGGACTAAGTTCCAACTTCATCAAATATTTGTCATGCCACACATTCTATATTTTATGAGCTATATCAATTGCCCATTGTGCCATGACTCTTTGTTCATCTAACTTAATCAGTATTGTCAGTCGCTCTTCCAAAATTTCTTGATCACCTAAGTGATGCTCTATCGCGACTCTCAAACTTGGTATCAAGAATTTGACTGGTACCACTGCTTCCTGTCCATACATTAATTGGAAAGGTTTATGTTCTATTATAGGTTAAAAAGTTGTTATATATACACATAAATGGATGGTAGCCTTTCCTCCTAGTCTACTCCCTCTATCCCATAGGTTTTATACAAAGTAGAAACTAGAACTTTATTCGTTGCCTCTACCTACCCATTTGCTCTGGGATAATACGGACTAGACAATGAGTGTAAAATCTTGAAATCTATTGTTAGCATCTTGATAATATCATTAAAAAAGTGTCCTCCTCGATAATATCATTAAAAAAGTGATAATATCATAGCAGAACACCAAACCTTGTGATTACCTATTCTTACAAGAATCTCGTTGTACTCTTCACTGAATTATTAGGTAATTCTCTCACTTCCACCCATTTATTCAGGTATTCTATTGCTACTACAATGTATCTACACTTCCTCTGTTGAGATGTCTTTAATGGGCCTACGAAGTCTAGTCCCCATTGTTCAAATAACTCTTGTGGTTGCAATGGGTGTAAGGGAATAAAGTCCCTCTTTATTGGCTTTCCTACTCTTTGGCAAGTATCACATGCTTTCACATGCTCCTTTGCATCATTATATACTTTGGGCCACCATAGCCCTACTAGCAATACCTTCCTAGCAATTGTATCTGGTCCCCTATGCCCTCTTGCTAAGCCTGCGTGAGCTTCCTTTAATGCTACTTTGACTTCTTCATCCATCACACATCTCCGTAAGACATCGTCACTTCCCATTTTATATAGTAATCCTACTATTATATAGAAAGGTGTTGACTTCATTATTATTTTCTTCTTCTCAGTTGTCGTTATTTCCTATGGTAACTCTCTTGTGGATAGGTATTGGCCAACCAACTTATACCATGATGGAACAATTTTGATGGTGAACAATTGTGCATCTAGAAATTCATCAAGAACTCTAGTTCCTACAGGTTCTCTTGATTGTATCTGAGATAACTGGTCTGTAATCACATACTTCTTACCAGGTCTCACCACTACTCAGAATACGAAATCCTGAAGGGTAACAAGCCACCTACTGACTCGTCCTTGTATCACTGGATTATTTATCAAGTACAACAATGCTTGGTGATCATCATAGAAGGCAAAGTAATTCACCAATAGGTAATACCTAAACTTTTGAACTGCATATACCATTCCCAAAGCTTCTCTCTATTGTACTATAATTCCTCTCCATCCTTGAAAAAATATGACTAGCAAATAAAATAGGTTGATCTAGTCTAAACTGTCCTTCTTGTGCTAAAGCACATCCAATTACGAAATTCAAAGCATCAACATGGACATGGAATTCCTTATCCCAATTAGGGAAAACCAAAATTGGACTACTCACAAGCTTAGCTTTCAGCTCCTCGAAGGCTCCTTGGTGCTCTTCTATCCATCTGAAAGGAACATTCCTTTTCATCAAGGAATTGAGTGGGTATGATACATGTGCATAATTCCTGATAAACCTTCAGTAGTACCCTGTCGATCCAAGGAAGGTTTTTAGTGAACTCACATCAAATGGTTCCTCCATGTGTAATATCACACAGATATTATTAGGATCTATCCTAAATTCTTCACTGCACACAATATGTCCTAATAGTTTCCCATACGGTACCATCAAAAAGCATTTCACTGGATTTAATTATATTTGTGCATTTCTGCACCTACTCATACATTCACTAAGGGCAGGAAGATGTTCCTTAATCTTCCCATAAATGGACAAATCATACAAAAATGCTTTTAAATTCTCTATTTCCAACTGATCAAATATATACAGTATGATGCACTGGAATGTAGCTGGGGCATTACAAAGCTTGAATGACATTTGATTATATGCGTAGATGCCATTCTTCACAATGAATATGGTCTTCAACTTATCTTCCTCGGCTATGCTAATTTGATTGTATCCTGATAACCCATCCAAAATAAATAAATATCATGTCCTACAACTTCTTCTAAGATAGAATATATGAAGGAAATGAGAAAGGGATCCTTAATAGTTACAACATTTAGACTCCTAAATTCCATGCATATTCTTATCTTGTTTACTTCCTTCTTCAAGGTGATCACTATGGGTGAAAACCATTCATTGTTTGTCACTCTGAAGATAATTCTTGCTTCCAACATCTTTCCTATCTCTGCATTTACTAATGCCACATATTTTGGGTTCATTCTATATGGTCTCCTTCTCACAGGTTGAGCTCCAAGAATGAGGGTAATCTTGTGGACACACAATTCTGGTGTTACTTCTTTTAGGTCCTTTTATATCCATGGAAATACATTATTATATTCCAAGAATATCTTAAAAGCTATCACTTTTAGTACAGGATTCCAATCATCACCACAATAATCATCCTAGGTTCTTCCTCTATTCCTAGATTGATGTCCACTATATGAGGTCCTTCATGTTCAATATTTTTTAGTTCACTTGTAGCTTTCTCTACATTATTTGGGTGTGTCGGTATTGTATCAATATCTGCATCACCTACTGTATACTCTGCAAAACTTTTTGGAAATGTCCATTTCTCTTTTGCTTCCTTATTAGGTTCTTGGCTAACTTCAGGTTTGTCTTGATTTTCCTTGACCTCCTTTGATTCAATACAAAGGAAGTTGGGCTAAAAAATTTTGTACTCCTCCATTTTCCAATGAAGAAGTCCACTATTATATTGAGCTTCATATTCACTACATTCTTCTAGATACAACATTCCTTCTCCGTCAAGTTCATGCCATTCATCCTCTGAGGAATTTTCTTATTCATCCGTCGTAGCTACATCTTGACTAACTCTTTGATTAGCTAGATTAATCATGTACTTGTGTTATCCCTTATTAAAAGTGATCTGATTCTTCCCCCAGTTGTGATTGAATTTAGCTACTCATAGCTAGCCTCTCCCAAAAAGAGTGTCATATTCAGGTTTTTGCATTGTAATCACAATAAAATCTAATACAAATTCTTGTTTAGCTATCACCACTTGTTGTGCGATCAAGAATCCATTTATCTCGATGCCATTCTTATCAGCACCATATAATTGGAAGCTTGGTGCCCATAGAGATGGAGCACCAATTTATAGGCATGTTATTTTAGGTAACACATTGAAACTGGATCCTCCCTCCATAATAACTTATGTCAACTTATGCCCTAGGATCTCCATATGAACTAATACAGGTTTCTTTCCTACATCGATCATTAATACAGTTGGATCCATGAATTGATCCTTCCACTCCTTCTCTTGAGTCGGTTGGCTCTACACTTCCATCACCTTATGTGATTGTATTTCTTCCATATAGCTTTCTACAATACTGGAATAGCTTCCAACAAGTTTGATACTTTAACTTCCACTGTGATATCCAAAACCTGTACTACCAAATTTTGCACAACTATCTCCTAATCTGATGATTTCCTAAGTTCCTTATTAGCTGTTGAATATTTTTGGTTAGATTTTTTAGCTTCCTCTTGCAATATTTTCTTTACTACTTTCCAAAATTTATTTTCCTTTCCTGGCTCTAGGTACTTGTCCTTCTTAGCCTAATTCCTTGTCATGACTAAAACTTCTTGGGTATCCTCCTTAAATTGAGGAACCTCTATGTCTAAATAACTAACGTTCTACAAGTTAATTGAACTTGCCTATTTTGGATAATTCTCTTCTTTATGGTTCCCTAAACCACACCATCTACACATATGTGTAATTCTTGCTTGCAGTGTTTCTTGCCTTTGGGGTGTAGGATATTTTTTTGCAAAATGCCCCCATTCCTAGCAAGTGCGACATTGTATAATCAGTCTTCCTTTCGATTCATACTGCAAATGAATTTTTCCTCCTTGTCGATTACCTTGATTCAATCTTCCACCTTGTCTGTTGTTTCTATAACCAATACTCATTTCTTGTTGCCCACTTCCTTGGGCCTTTGGTTTCTCTTTCTGCTCTTGGATTGACAATACTTGTGGCTGCACTCTTGCATTATATAGGCATAACATTACTTCATGTCCCATTACATTACAAATGTGGCAATAGTCGTTCCTTGGACACTTCACATTTGTATGGCCTTCTATTTTACATTCTATGCACCACATGTCATTTTGGTCCAGTTTGATCTTTTGTTATTTTATTAGTTTATCAAAATCTATGTGAAATGATGCTACTATCCATTGTATAGTGTTGTCTTCTCCACTATCTGAATCATTCGACTTGGGATAAGATAAAATTTCTATATACGTTTGTTATTATTCAATATCAAAATTCTTTGCATGCTTTAGTGCTTCTTCATATGTTTCTAATGGTATTGTCTTCATATTTTTCTTATACTTTGGAAGTAATCCATCTATAAACCACAGCTTTACTAGAACATCTTCTAGAGGCATTTGCATCTTATCGACTAATTTCTTAAGTCTACGGTTATAGGACTTCACATCTTCATCAAATTTTTGCTTTGTCATGCAAATTTCTATTACAATATCTCCATAATCCTTCAAAGGTCAAAATTCTTCGATGAAATTCTCCTTTATCTGATTCCAAGTCTGAAAATCTATGGTATTTTCTCTCTTCAAATACTAATAAATTGCCAATCCTCTCAAAGTAGTAGGAAATATAATTACCCAATCCTTTTGTCTATCCACTCCATTTGCTCTCCAAATGGTTATGCAAGTTTCTATGTGCCATGTGGGATCTTCCTTACCCTCACCTAAAAATGGTGGACATATCTATTTGGCTACCCTATTAGCCATCTTAGGAGAGTCATCACTCTCACTTGAGTTGTCTCGTGGAATCTCTGAATGATTCCTCCTTGGGGGTGTCTTACTCTTATTGTCATCAAGTGTATCAATTCAAGGTATTTTATTTTGTCCTGCCACTTGGTTACCAAACTCTCGTGCATCTTCACTTAGCGACCTCCTTCACTGGTGTGAGGGATATGGTCTTGGTATTTCCTCCTAAGACCTTGTGTCCTATTGCTTTGGTGCCTAACTCCAATCCTCTGCACTCCCTTGCAACCCTTCTATTGCTTTCTCAGGTGTCACCATCCACTCTTCATCCTCTTACACTTTTTCTTTGTTAACCCTTGCCACTACTCTTGGTGGTTCTACTTCCTTGTCTTCCATATCTATCAACAATACCTCAAATTCTCCTTCTAATGTCCAAAATTGCTCTATTTATGATTTGTGAGTACTCTAATATGAGTTACTTGTGTTTTATCTCTAATAAATACTTATGCTCCTTATTATTGGAATGTTTTCTTGTGCTTCTCATATCCCACGGTTTCATACATTGGCATTTGTCATTCACCTCCAACTTGTAGTATCACACTTCATCAATTTGACTCATTTTAACAAAAAATCTAGATTTGATAAGGCAATGACACCAAATGTAGAATAGGGGTGTAGTATTCCTAAGTATGGAGGTGATATTTTAGAGCCATGAATGATCAAAAGACAATTCCCCACTTGACTACCAAATCATACAATCGTACCATCATTCGAACTACACCTTGTGACAACTAAACAACTTGTACGGATGTCAAAGTCTCACACTGTATGGTTACAGATCATATAGGTACATGGGTTGTATGATTTTGCACTCAATACAACTGATAGATTTAGTTTTGGAAGTTGTCGTACATAGTTTTGTAACTATTCAAGTCGATTTCCTCAAACTTCCAAATCAGGTAAGTTGATCTTTGTGGTTCAATTACCAAATCGGGTAAGTCAACTTTGTACGATTTATGGACTTTGGTGTACGATCAAAAAATAATAATGGTACAGTTAGGGGCCAAATTAGATACTCTGATACCTCAATCTCTTTTAGGGATATTTTGTAAGGTTTTACAATGCCAATTAATCCATTATCTGAGTTGGACCAACCATCGCAAAGGAGCTTAAGAGAGATTCCCTATTTCCAATTACGCATAGAAATTGTACAACAAGAATTATAATTTTGTTCTCCATATCACCATGCTCACATATCATCCCTTATATTCCATCAGTTCTAACCTCTATCAAGGAGTTGCAATAATGCATAAAACTAAGCTAAAACAATAACCAAAAAATACACATACATCAAGATTCCATTATAGATCATCAATCATCATTGCCAGGATCATACACGATGTGTAATGATGCAATTCCATTCAATTATAGCATAATTGACATTACAACAAGGTTATTCTATAAATATCTTGTAATAAATCATATATAAGTTAGCTATTACAACTAACAAGTACTCTATTCTACCTCTTAGCAACTAGACCTACAAATTTGAAAATGGGGCCTTATATAATTTTGCCCAAGCCATTCCAAATTGATTCTTGAGACAATTCATTACTTAAAACTTCCCATGTACAACTGAATTCATTAATTTGATCTTTTACTAAGTTTAACACCTTAGTTATCAAATCTATGCTCTATTTCACTATAAAATTATATTTTCCATGCATTTGAATAAATTTCGGTGCACCCTATACAATTTTTTGCTGCCTTGTATGATTTTTCCATCCGTTTGTATGGTTTGATCCTACCTGTATGATTTAAAAAACTTAGGCAAACTGTCACTTTATTCCAAAACTGTCAAAATTGAGCAAATCCCTTTTGATCACTTCTTCTTCTGGGAGGTGGATTTCCTACCTATATTATACTCTTCACCCCCATCTTAGTATAAGTTTGTGTTCTACAGTGATATACAAAAATTTTATGCATATTTGCATATAAATGATGAATATGATTAAGAATTAATCCTTGTTATGATGAATGAATTGTTTATTCATTCTTGGTGATTTTCTATGTTAAATATGAGAAGTAAATGGAAGTAATTATTTTAGTGGAATTTTAGATTTTGTATGTAAAATACATACTATGATTTATTATAAAAAATTTAATGAATGGAATCCATTAGAAGAATTTATGATCTTGGTTTCCATTCAAGAAGAGGTATGGGACTCTTCCAAACATACCTAGCAATCAAAGGAATGACATTTATGATTGGGATTAGAAAAGTAAATTATTTAGAGATGGACCTTGATGCTAGATGATTTATGGGAATTTTTGGGGATTCCCTCTTTTAAGAGATTGATTGAATATTATTAAAGTAAATCTTGGAGGTAAATTTGGTATAATTTGGAGATAAGAGAAATACTCTTTGGATTAGATTTTGATAACCAAATTAGCAATATAATTACAGACTATGTTTGATCAAATTTTGGGAAAATTTTGATAACAGATTACAAATGCATTCTTAAAAACTTTATAAAGATCCAGTTATAGAAATGAATTGATTTGAGATCTAACATTGGATTGAAATACAAAAATTGTGTAGGATATTGGATACATATTTAGCTCACATTTAGGAAGAGAATTGATAGGATGTGGAAAAGTAATGAAATGAATCTTAGATCAAATTTAGGAAGCAAATTTGCTAGAAATTGAGAATCAATTGAATAGATTAATATATTGTATGGGAAATTAGACCCCTATTGGTTTGTATATAATCAAAGGAAATGGATTTATATTACCCATGCTAAAACTCTAAGGGTTTACTTTTATTAACCTAATATTAAGGAGAAAGGTGGCTGACATGGGTTGTTACAATAGGATGTAATTATGAATGATAGATAATTTAAACTATTAGCTTAATTTATTATTTTAGGATGAATGATTTATTAATGAATTAAAGGTATGTGACTTTAATTCATGGATTGAATTTGTGTCAATTATGTAGAATGAATTTTGAATTCATTCTTGAGGGAATTTATATGGTTCTCTCTAACATCGATATGACTTCTCCAAAATAAGATTTTGATGATTATCATAAACATATGAAAATTCTTAGGATGGATTAGAGGAAGGAATCAATAGATTCCTTAATTGCATCATGAGTTTAAAGGGACATATGGATTCCTTATTGGTATGGTAAATACCTTAATGATATAATGATGACTTAGAGAAAGGAATTAGGAAAATTCCTTAATTGCATCATGAATTTGATAAGGAATGATTGTATTCCTTGCCATGTATAATTGATTGAAAGGGACCCATAGTGGCCCTTCTATATCTATAATATTTGACATTTTGAGTTTATGAATATGAGGAAAGCACATACTTTGGAGGCTGGATTTATTCCCCAAGAGGGTTCCTAGGAAAAACAATGTGTCACTCAATTTGTGGTTTGATGTGTTAATCTTGTGCATGTTGTTTTTACTTTCAAAAGAAAATGATTTAAGTAGATGAGATGGTTAAATGCTTGATGAAATAGTTATGCAATTCTTAGATTATGTCGATGTGTACTATAATGTAAGGAATGTGTGCTTAACTTTAATATGTTTATGATTTAATGATACATGCTTATGTCAATTATTTTTTGAAATATATTGGGAAATTATGAATGATGTAGTTAGCTAGCTTTACCTTTCAAAAACTAGCACTTAAAGTATTCAATGGTTGTATGGATGCAAAAAAAGGTAGAATGTAATGGAATGTAAATATTGCTTAATTGGATATCTCATGTGTGCTACAATCTCAAGAATCATAATGTAATGGATTATATCCCTTAAGGATTAATCGAATTATGTCCACCTCATAAAAATTCATGGTTGGTATAACCTAAAATATTATGATAACAAAATTGTGGAATAATCTGAGTGGAAACTCAGAGTGGGCACTCCCATAATGGAAAAATAATATCCTTTTGTAATGAACTTAATTGATTTATAACAAAAGGGTTGCCTAAATAAAAATGGTGGACAAATAAACCTTAAGAAGTATAAGGTAATATAATCATGGCATTCCAAGGATTATGTAATCACGTGTAGTGATTTTGTTATCCCATCAAGAAGATGTGGATAGGATCTAAGATCTATGAATAACCATTATTGAGGTTATTTCATTATGATGGGTTTCCATCTTCAAGGTATTCACCTATATACTGGTCTTAGTAGACAGTATGGTTAAGGGTGATTTTCCTTTTATGAGGGATGAAATTTAATGCTTGGCCAGTGTTCTCATATCCGAGTGGTATGAGGGTATCATAGAAGCTGATCACTTCTACTCAAGAGTGACTATGATCAAGTATTAATAACTCTTGATGATATTTTCCTTGATAGATTACAATCCAAATGGAATGATTCTATCTTAGTTCATGATTATGATCCTTGCCTCATGAAAGATAAATAAGTATATATATATATATATATATATATATATATATATATATATATATATATATATATATATATATATATATATATATATATAATTTTTGGTAACAAATAGGGTTGTTACAGTTGGTATCAGAGCCCAGGCTAACTAATAGATTCTAGTTAGATCTAGGTTAGTAAAATATTTGGGCATGAAACAATAGCATGAGAGAAAATCAAAACATAAAATCCCACAACTCTAAATAATGCACGCTTGGTAAGGACAAGTTAGTACTTGAGATTGTTGATGTCTGAGTTCCTTTCTCCCATGAATAGATCCACAATCATTCGAAAGTGGAAGAGCTAAGTGAACCCTCCTTCCATGGGTTTTAAGTGGTGTACCTTAGACTCTTTTGGGAAACTACTCAATTTCTATGTTACTTGACTTACCTACTCTTTATTTTTTAATGCATATGAACAAGAGGGATTATAAGTTGGTTTAAATCTGCTAAAGGACCTCTTGAATTAAGGTTATCAAATTATTATGGATATCTTGTTAATTTCCTAGGCAAAATGTCTCAAAGTGGAATATTGTGTGAATAAGAATTAAGTGAGTTAAAATTTAGTCCCTAAAGATAGCCTAAAAGAAGATAAAAATCTTTGATATAGTCCAAAAAGCATAGTCATAGAACTACCCATCATTAGACTATAGATGTTCTTGGATTAAAATTCTGGGCATATCTAAATTTGTCATACTGTAGTATGCAAGAGAGGATAAAAGAATATTTTCTTTAATTAATCCTCATTTCAATTTGAACTTTGGTCAAGAAACTAAACATCTCAACCATGATGAATTTTGGTGGATTGTTATTTTTTTTAGAAATGGTTCACCCAGATATAGTCGCAATATGAACCTTACCCTGGTTGAAGATATCATCTTGCTTTGTCATAAATTAGTAGATGTGCTTTGTGCTATTTAAGCACTGAAATATGTTATAAAGCAACATGTTATGTGTCAGTAGACTAAACTCTAGAAGGTCACAAACATGTGTTTTATAAGAAGTGACTATTCCATGAGTAAGCTAGTTTCGTATAGCCTTAATAGATAAGCAATAGTAGTCATGAAAAAATGTGACTTTTATCAATTTAAATATTAATGATATGAGATAGAAGTTAGAATTACAACTTGAGAAAATATTGTAATCTAACACTATTCTTTATATATCAAGAAATGTCTCCCTAAAGCAAGAAGCGAAGAGGACACATTATCTCAAAAGATGAATTAAACTAAAATTCTTGGAGTAAATTTGAAAATATTAAACAAAATTGTGGAGGACCTTTTTGTGATGAATTTTGATTTGGAAGAACAAGTAAATGTCCTTAAAGAATAACTGCTCCAACAGGTCCAACTGCTAGATAACTTGGCAGCTCAAAAGTGCAAATCTGGGACATTGCGAGTCAAGTCCAATTCACAAGAAAAGAGGCCTATTTTTAATTATGCCATTTTGTTAGAACCCAAACGATAAATTTTAAGGAAGAGAAAGAGTGTCAGTTTTATGAAGTGGGAGCAAGAACAAAATTGAAAAAAGAAGCAAGTTTGCTTCAAGAAGGGACTCCAAAAAATTGAGACTAATAAGTTACAAGAATCATCTTCCATTGTGCAGGAAAAGGGAAAGAAACATGTAGGTCCTTTGGAGGGATGCTTTACATGTAAGGGAAAACATTATGCAAAAATATATGCACAATGTGTAGGAGCAAATAAAATTGTGATGAATCAAAAAATCCACATTGCCATTGAAAGTCTAAATTTGGAAGGACAAGATACTATATCAGTCATAAATTATGGTGAATCTGTTGGTCAATACAATGAAATCAATTAAGATTATAGAGTTTCACTCAAAAACTATAAGAAAGCGTAATATTCTGAAAAGACACTATCCTTATTTATTTAATGATGCTATGTAATAATACAGGCTGAACTATGGACCACTTATGCAAAGTGGAAACTATGCCAAAAACTATGTTTTATTGTTTTTTATGTAATAATACAGGAAAAAATAAAGGACTATGTTTAATCTAAGGGGGTAGTATGTCACATACCACCTTGTAGGACTATTTTCAAGTTGTAATTTGAGTAATGGTAGCCGATTTCAATGCTTAATATAGTTGCATTATATTTATCAAAATAAAATGATGTTGCATTGCTTGATCGCAGGAACATTTATTTTCATAAGTGGAATACTGACCACCAAGGAAAATGATGACTATGACAACTCAATAGGTAAAGCTCATATTCCTATCATCACTAGTTACCTCCCTGATGGTGGTGTTACTTGAGTATTACTCTAAAAATTCCTACACAATCAAAGGAAAAATGGTGATGGGGGATACTGAGCACATGCATTGAGTGCCATTTGTGTGTGTTTTATATTTTATTTCATGATTAATTTGCATGATTTTGGTTTAATTGAATTTTACTTTGAAAATGAACATTAATAATGTTTGGTTTAATGGAATTTACAAATTATTTTAGAAAATATTGAAAAGAATATCATGCAATTAAGTGAAATCTTTAAATGAGGTAATTTTTAAAATAAAGGGTGAATAGGAAACTATTGAAGCACTTGTAATGGAGTAATTGCCTTCCCTGCTATTGTTGTTGACCCTTTGGGGTTTCTCTTCCTTTTGTTCTTACTTTGTTAGTATTTGTCTTATCCATGTTCCTCTAAGGATGCTTTTTGTACTTTCTCGCATCCTCTTCTCTTTTCTGCTTCCCTAGGATATATTTTTGTTTATTCTGACATCCCTTTATTTTGTTTTGTTCTAAGGCATTGGGGTGCCTTTCAAATGCCCCCTTAATTAAATTTATTAACTTACCAAAAAATAAAGGATTTATTTTGTTGAGCATGCTTGTTGGATCTAGTTGATCCTATTTTAGAAGGAAATTAGGTAGTTTATTTTTATGAGCTTGTTCAATTTTAAATTGGATTAAAAAAAAACTACCTTGTAATAAACATTTCCTTCATATGGCTACTTTGGGAAGGTTGAAATAGTGGATAATATTATGCTCTTATCTCTATGGTTCTCTTTCCATTAATATATATATATATATATATATTAAAGAAAGCTTTAACTTGGGTGAGAAAAAGAGGATTATATATATATATATATATATATATATATATATATATATATATATATAATTAGAAGTATCTTTTTGAAATAAATAAAATATACATATATTTAAAAAACTCTTTCTTGTCTAAGAAGAAATAAATCTATAAATGGCTATGGAGGTTGAGAAAAATGGGATGCTATGTTATGTTGGAATGATAAGGTAGGAGAAGAAGAAGAGCTTAGGGATGCACAAGGGAAGATTTCAATTGCAGGAGTTCCAAGTTGGGACTTTCCACTCTATTGCATTTATTAAAAAGTTGGATGTTTGTTTGGCTTGAAATGAATTAAAATTCTTTTGACTATTTAGTTTGCTTTAATAAAGATTGACAGTGTATTTTAATAATTAGCCCAAGTCATAAATGACTCCCGTATGATTCATTCTTAAGAGAATATGCTAGGCCCTTGTGATTGATATTCAATTTTATTGTATGGAAAATCTTATAATTAACTCTTTAAAAAAAAGTGGTAAAATTATGTTTATTATGTGGTCAAACCAGACCTTGCCAACGTATTACATTAGAACTAATAGTAGATCAATTAAGCCATCCCTGTACACACCTTTAAAAGAAATATATATTATAATACCCTACATCGATGTCTGTGATGTTTGGGTTAGTATAGAAGTACTCTTTTGCTATGAAGCTTAACATACATTACTTGCCTTTGTATCAACTGTGTATCTCTAGATGAATCAAACTTTGACTATCATCATAAAATCCTCCTCAGTCAAAGATCCTAGAGTGATGTCCCACATCAATCCTCAATATTGATACCCAAGATCGATATCATAGATTGACTTCCCAGATTGATATCCCATATTGGTATCATAAGATCGATATCCTCAATCGATATACCAGAAATAGTTTTCCCAAGTAAATCCTCCAAAGGAAAGTTTCTGAAGAAAATTATCACATGTGAATGTCGAAAAGTGAAGATCAAATGAAGATCAGAGAAAAAGCTCAAAATAAAATTCAAAGTGAAGATCAAATGAAGATCATAAATCAAAATTTCGAGTGGAGATCAAATGAAGATCAAAAATCCATTTCAAAGAAGAGATCAAATGAAGATCCAGAGATAGTTCAGAATGAAGATGGATCAACTCCCTTGCTTCACCATATATGAGCAAGTATCTCTAAAATTAAAGGATAGAAAGGAATGAGTATAAATCCCTAGAATTGTTGGCACTACTGTACCTTATGCATGACGATATGTATGATACACTTGCATCTCTCTCATGGGTAGACCAATGTTTGAATGTGGAAGAGCTAGCTTCAGGTGTCCTACATTGCCTAGTGGCTTAGTCCAACTAAAATCTAAAATTAGGATTGGATAAGACATTTGTGGAACCCCTATCTTAGCAATGGGCTGAAAGAATCTTGCCTGACATCGAGGAACGCTCGTTTCTTATCTTAAATATACTCATGTGCACACACAGGGATAATGAACATTTAAGGCCTATCCTAGCGAAAGCTTTGCATTTCAGAAGCCTAGTATGGTCAGTATGCAACTCTTGATAAGTATATTAGGGTGTTTGAGTCTCATGGAAAACCTCAAAATCTCTCTAAAAATAAACAAATGCTAAAAGCATAAACTATCAAATGGTAAAAGTCATTACAAATCATCAAAATGCAAAGTATCGAGTCCATGATACATCATCATATAAAGCAAAATCAATATATAGGATAGATACTAGATGAATATTAGAAATAATATTTAGATGACCACTGACTATATTGTGCATATTTTTCAAAATTGCAAAAAGAAATATAGAGTGGCATATTCGCATCATACCGCTTCATACCACTGCATTTCATATATGGGTGATTAATTGATCAAATTCTTATCTTTAGGATTTTCAAATACATTCATGATTTTTAGACATTCTGTGGTGTCATCCATTAGATTGATAAACATAATTGCATTCATTCCTTATGTTTTTAAGTGATTAAAGCATACAGGTTCATTTACATTAGATTACCATCATGTAAATAATGTATTACATACATTGCATAACCATATCATGATATCATAATAAATTAAATGCATACAATAAAACAAAATTAAATAAGTGTTTAAAAGTAAACATCGCATCCATATGCATCCATCATAAATAGCATATCTAAACATCTAGATCACTGCATATCACCATCATCATAAATACAATAGCTATCTAGTGCATGTCATCCATACATCACATCATATACAATCAAATTAACATAAGCATTGCATCCATGTGCATAACATAAACAAAAAATTAAACATACACAAGTACACATAATGAGTCATAAATTATCAATCTCAAATATATATATATATATATATATATATGTGTCCAAAAGAGTATATTAGGAGTACAAAATACCCGTAGGCTACAATCGTGTAGGTCCTAGACCTTACACCAAAAATGATACATATGAAAAAATGTAGCCTCAATTTGATAAAGCCCTAGATCTAGCCTAATCCCCCTATACTAGAGCTCTCACTACCTCCCTCAGCCCTATTCTTTGGAGCCTACTTTGTAGTCGACTTTGGTTCCTAATCTGTGCCCTACTGAGGGCCATGTGTGCCACCTAACCCAAAGAGGCCTAGCACATAGGAAACTGGTATGTCTATGTATCTAGACCTATGACTAGAAGTCACACCTATCTCCCTGGCCCTAGTATGGGAGCTGCCTCCATGTGTGCTAGAGGACCTATGTGTCCTCTCTATCCGGTGGATCCATTGGTTGAAGCTTGTTGTGGACTGTCCTGTAGTCTTGGACTTGGTCCTCTGGGACCCCATAGCATGTCTATCCTTTGGCACCTACAAGCCCCATAATCTGATAAAGCCCTCTAGTTGGGAGATGTGAGCTGCCCTTGCATAGCAAAGGTCATTTTCCTCATCTACGAGGGAAGTGAGCCACCTAATATCTACCGTAGGATCACCACCTCTTAGTAGTATAGCTGATGGTGCTACTAGTGGTGCCATGATAGTCTACGATGAGGAGGGATCTCCTCTACAATCCTAGGACCGATCCAAGTCCCTCTTTGCTACAGTCACAGCTCATTGTGCCTATGATATCTGTAATTATTTGGTCATCTCTTGAATCCGATCCTCTACTACTATGGCATGAGCAATAGCACCTGTGATCTCCTGCTAGATTTGCTACCATTGCCTCTCACTATGAGTTAGCTTTGCCTCTAACATGGCAATTCTAGTGTCCCTATGCAACATCTAAGTGTGGAATCACCCAAACTAGCTTTGTAGATCTGCTACCTAGGCTAGTAGTTGACCTACCTCACTATCTGGAGGCACCTCACCCTCATCCAATGCCTCCTCAATATTTGGAGGGGGTGCATCTTTTGTTGTAGCCTCTGCCCCCAGTCACCCTCAGTCCATGGGTGCACATTGTGCCCCTATGGATCAGTCGTAGCCTCATCATTAACTCGATCTAGGGGCCCAAATCCCTACCATTGTCGCAATGACCACCAACCATCATAAGCAGGAGTAGTCCTAATCACAGAAACCCCTAACTCTTAGAAATCATTAGCTTCCAAGTGCTATCGGTTGTATCCATTGTAAAATTGTCTCTAGAGCCAACATCCTATAGATGATCGATGACTCTGGTATATATTGGACTAATCTAAACTGATGCAAGACACGAGAGTAAAAATGGTACTCCCTAATATCATCCTTGCAGCCCAAGAGCCACCTATCCTAATGAGCCTGACACAACCACTTGTCAACCTTCGACCATGTAGGGCACCCCATGTATGGGTGCCACTCTATATCATCGAGTCTCAATCCCATGAATTTGCTAAGGTAGTGCTCAATAACCCCTACATGGGACCAGCTCTAGAATCCCTCCTTCTCGCAAGGCTAGCAAGCTGCATAGCACTGGTGTGCATCATCAATAGTGTCAATCTCAAGCGGTAGCTCTATAATAAGCTTAATGTGGATATGCTACCAACTATAGATCTATAGTAGTAGGTTGTAGCTGATGCCTACACTACTCCTACAAGTCACCTGATATAGCTCCTGGTAGAGCTGGCATAATAAAGTGCTTCCCTAGGCTAGGAATAGTGGTCGATGGATGGTGCTCTGAACAACCCTCCTAATAATGGCAAGAAGGTTCCAGGGGATCCTCATGCCTGAGGAATCTGGAAGAACTATCTGCATGAATACGTGCATGAATACTGCCTCTATGATATAGAATATGAACTTCCCCTGCCAGTAGTCGATGTGTATGCCTCTATGGTCCATATATCGATGGGCCTTGTTGCTTCGATTTTCGAATATAGCATCGCAAACAAGTTTCTTCCTTTGAGAGGAAGAGGAGGTGATGGCCTCATGATCAATAGGGATCCTAAAGATCTGATAGACGTCCTCCAGGGTGATGGTCATATCACCCATCGATAGATGAAATGTGTTGGTCCGGGCATTCTAGCTCTAGACCAACATGATCATGTATGTTGTATCCACCCTAATCATGGGTAGATCCAAGACATAGCCAAAGCCAATGGGTCTGAACCACTCTCACTCCCCCGCAGTAATTTTTCCATGGAAAGTGCGATGTATATCTGATGCTCGGGCCCTAGAAGTCAATGTCTAGAAAAAAATATTGCATAAGAGAAAAATATAACTAAAATAATCAAAAATAGATAAAAAATGACCTTAAAAACATCAAAAATATTCAAAAACTGATAAAAAGACAAAAAAATGTCATAGAGCATTCAGAAAAACAAAAAAAATCAATTAGGCAAGTTAGAATTGTATTAAATAACATCAATTGCCTATTAAACCTTAGAAAATTTTAAAATTTAATAATGTTTTTCTAAAGTCATCGAACCGCAGGTCAACCAAGCGGTTCAGATGCGGTTAAAAAATGACCTTTGGAATTTGAATTCCAACCACAGCTGATACCTATGGTCCCTAATTTGACAATTGGGTACCACATCTTCCAGTTGCGGTCTAGGACTGAGACCCATTTCCGATCCCTTCCTAGCCTAGCTAGCCAAAAAAATAAAAATCTAACCTAGCCTAGTCTATGGTGAAGTTCATTACCAACAATTTAGTGAATTTCATTAACCCATTACTTAATGTGGTTTATTTTTTAGTTGGTAATGAGTGTGAGGACTCAGTTTCAAGTTACCTTTCCCGCATCATGGCCTCTACTAGTGGATGGTTGTCCTGGGTCTGCCATCGGGGTACGAGTGTAATTTGAGGTCAAGTTTGGCAGTGTTCCGGATCAAGGAATGTCTCTCACCTCTCAGAGCTCTTTGAAATGCAGTTATGTTAATGAAAATAATAAAATTTTCAAAGTGGAAAAACTATTTATAGTTTCCCCTAATTTCGATGGACCGCAGCCCCAACCTACGGTTCCTAAATTGGAAATTTTCAACTGCAGACCCTAGATACGATTTGCAACTAGCATTAAATGCACTCAAACCCCACCGTGGGAAGGTCTAAAATGACAAATTAATGACTCCTAATGGATCAAATTTCAAAAAGAGCAATCAATGTTGCAAATTTGGTGATGTTCAAAGCACCAGGATTGATCAATAAATCAAAATTAACAAATAAATCAAATAATTAAAATCCAAATGTGCCTCGTATTCAGTACTTTACCCTATACACTTGGAAGTTGCAATGAATTGTGATCCATGCAATCTGGCAAGATGAGTAAATTACTATAAGGACATTTGGGGCAAAAATTGTCATCATTGATTTGATATACTTCTTTTCAATTCCAAAGAAGGCCTTTGAGGCTGGACTGCTCCACAAAAACGAGGCGTTGCATGTCATCTCATTTATGACATCTTTTCAGCAAATTATCGATAACTTGATTCAACACAAATCTAACTAGATTTGTATCATTTTGATTCCCTAAGATGACTATTATAGGTCGACTACTCCATGGGATGGAAATGTGTATTTAATATTAACAGTTGGAATCATAAGCTAAACTAGGTTTAGCCAAATAATTAAATGCTCAAATATAAATTTTTTCAGATCATTCATTGTGGTCAATCAACCTCATCACTTCATAAATTGTCATTACCCTCATCGAATTGTCACTTGAGGGGGTATTTATAATATCAAATCATAATCAAAATCAATAGAAGATCTTGGAGATCATAGATCCCTTGATCTTGTTAAAATTGTGTTCGTCCTTGTGAATCATTGTCAACAACTATCATAAGCTTACCCCTTTGCTTGGGACAAATAGCAAATATGATAATTAGTTTGTAACTCTCATCCTTTTGGTTATATAGGCCTAACTCCTATTGTAGTACCAAAGCTACTCGAATGTCTGATGATGAGTGCAAACTATTTCAAGTTTAAGCCTCCAAAGAGTTGGAAGCAATGATTCCAGGATGCACATCCTTTTACTGGACAAGGGGCATCTAATTTTGATCTAACTAATGATCATCATAGAACCTTTGACATCATTTTAGGAGGTCTATTTTGCTCATGCATTATTCAATATCATAATGCATCTCAAAAGGGGCATCTGTAGACACCTAAAACGTGTCATGTCGATGGCGAATACTCATATGGATATGCTACAAGACCATATGGAAGATCTTGGATAGAATCCAAGATAGAGTAGTGGTTCCAACCACTAAATTGTGGATCCTTGGCCTAATCAGTCTAAATCATAGCCCAGACCTACGGTCTATAGTCTGAACCGTGGTTGACACCTATGGTTTATAGTCTGGACCATAGTTGTAACATGTGGTCTTAACTAAAGTTTAGTTGGCCTTCATCTGAGCCAAATTAGTTTGAATGGCCATTTGTTCTAGAATAATGCGGTTAAATAATGGAATCTTCTAATCCAACTGTCCTAACCACCCCTTCTTGATCTTGGCTTCTCCATGAAGCCACCCCTAGCCCTTGGGTAATACTATAAGTATCCCTCAGAAATAGGACAAAATAGAGAGATGAGATAACACACTTGAGTAGTGAAGCCCTATCAAATTTTACACTCACTTGAGAGTACTGAGAGAGATTTTTTGCCAACCCTTTTGCTAATTTTTCAACCATCATGACAATTGTGCCATGGATACCCTAAGGAGCTAGAGATCCAAGAAATGCTAATTCGTGCATACGGAGGCCCAATTCAACCATTCAACCACCAAAACTATTAGAGGACACTAAATTCGACCCTTGAACATCAATTGGACAAGGAGATCAAGCCCACAACCCTTGGATTTGGAGGGAAAACCACTTGGTTTCTCACTGTGGCTTTCAACTGCGGTTTACAGTGCAGATCACTAATAAGAGCTACGTTTTGCAATAGAGGTGACTTATCCTTACTTTTTTACTTCCAGTATGCTTAATTAGATCACATTTAGCATTTTAAAGGTTTAGTTAGGAATTTAGATACTTATGATCGACATAATTAGTGTTTTTACTAACTTGTTTTTATTATGGTAGTTTAGACATTAATGGCTTCTTTTCATGTTATAATACTTCATTTAAAGTAATTGATGCCATAGATTGATAGCTGCATTTATTTTTCATATATTTCCATCAATCTTGATAAGATTTGCGCATGTTTAACATAGTTTACGCATTTTCTTGAATTCATGTCATTATGCTATTTTCATGCTATTTGTCTTTAAAGGGCCTCATCATGAGAGGCTTCCTATGCTTTTGACATTCTTGTGTTGTTTCTTGATTGTAGGAAACAAGTTTTAAAGGAGCTACAATCATTCAATTCCTTCCTCAATGTGAAGAAGAGGGTCTACTCCACCCTAGAGTAGTTTGTGTCATCCTGAAGGGCACTTTGAAATCACACCTACCCTTGAGAGGGAATAAAAACACCTCCGATTGTAACAATTGTATCAATATGATTATCCCTAAGAGGGGTGTACTTGTAACTTGAGCTTGGCATTGAAATATAATGGAATAAAGCATCTTTTATTGATCATTTCGTTGTCAATTTCTTGTTCTTGTATGCATTTTATGTTTTTTTATCAATTCTTGTAATAGGATACATTAGGTGTAAGCTTTTTTTGTGGTTACAAGGGAAAAGTTGTGCACCACATACAATTCTTGATTGGATCCATTTGGAGCCAAGGTGACCATGGTGGATAAGAGAAAGGTTTCACCAGGAATAGTTTTAGGATTCACTCCAAGTTTAGGGTGGAATTTTTTAGTGTGTGAATTAAGCAATCACTTATGTATGGCCTCTATAAATTAAACTATGCAAATAGAAGAGAGGTGCAAGACACACAAGATGTAAGAAAATAACATCTAACCCTAGTATGATTATTTTATTCAATGATCTACAACCCTAAGTTACAAGAAATAAAATTATTTTTCTTTGAGAAAGGGAACAAGTAAAAAGCACAGACAAGACTAAACCCTTAGATGCAAACTAAAATGCCTTCTATTATTTTGGATGCCTAAAGATGAAAATCAAATGTTCTTTTATTTTTACTTGATCTATGTTTGGAATATAAATAATAAAATACACAAAAATAAATAGCCTAAAGCTTTACCAAGGGCACTTATCTATTCTAACATTTGATCCAAGCTTTGTCTTGCATCCAAAATATCCCACAACTTCAATCTACAAAATAACTTCACAAAAATACTAGAAAATATGGTCAACGTTAGGGGGCCTTCTTAGGCCATTGTATAACTATGCTTGGAGGCACAACAATCAAACCCTCTAGGTCCTTTTAGTTGACCTTTAAAAATCAAGAGTGAATGTTGACCTTTTTTGGAAATGGACAAATAGAATACAATGAAATAAAACAATGTGAAAATAGAATGTAAACAACAATATTATATCCTAAATGCAACATGTAAATACAGGTAGGATTTTGGAATGAATCTTGCCCACAAACTTGACACAACTTGTAGACACCAAAATCTAGCCACTTTTCATCCATTTGTATCCTCCAATCATAGTCGTCCATTATTTATATATATATGTATTTATTTAATATATACATAAATATTTATATTTTATATTTATATTTATATATATTTAATAAATATATATGTATTTATATGAATAAATCCTAGCCCATCACCATGACTTAATATTAGCCATCCATCCATCTCAATCTGTGTTACTTGCTCAAGTTTAATCTCCACCCTTCCTCATTGTATCGCTCCAAATTTTTCGCACCCTTACCTTCAGGCTATAGGATCCGTTCCTCGGAAGGGGGATGTGAAAAGGATGGGACAATACCTCGGACTGAGAGGCCCTTTGAAGGTCCCGCCTCTCGGGGGAGGTGTATAAGGGTGAATTTTCGACGGATGGTGGGTTCACCAGGAAACTTTTGAATGGCAGTTTCCATGCCTAGGTTGATAGTGTGTTTGATGTGTTCATTTTTATGCTTGATCATTCAATTCCTAGGTTTGGCCAAATGAATCTAAACTGTTCTATATGAAATGCAAATTTAAATGAATACAGAAAATATATTTGAATAGAAAATATAGAGAACAAGCTAGATGAGAAAAACCATACTTGATTCCGGATGTCTGATGGAGGTTCTAATTTTTGAAGCAGTCTAGATCGCCTCTGATATGACAGGATCTTCTGATATCAGACAAGATCGTCTGAGATCTGGCAAATTCATCAGATGAATTCTTCAGAGACCTGCAATCAGAGAAATAGACATAGAATACAAAAAATGCAGCTATACTAACAGAGGAAAATGATGTAGAATGATAATAATAATATTAAACTGATAATTACAAAATAAAAATATAAGTGCATTACAATGATTTAATGATAATTATGACTTTATTATGCATTTAAGCTACATGGGTGAACTCCAAGATGCAAAATAATAAGGAATAACAGTAACTTAACTAAATGCAAAGCAAAACAGTAGATAATGGGCAGAGAATGCAAACTCAGGGCACTGATTGCCTCCAATGTAGGCTGCAATCGAGATCATCTGCAGGATACGAAATCGTCTCGAATTTTGGCGTGATCATCCGAGATCATACAGGATCGTCTACGATGATCTGAGCTTGCTTCGACTAAAAAATAGTGAAGTTCCTGCAAACAAACTTGGAAAAATACGAAGGCAAATAGTAATTTAAGATACTCTAATGCAAATAAAACTCGTGTTACAGAAAATTTCAGCCAGGGGAATGTCAAGGGGAGGGCCTAAGATTAAATAGGCATAGGAAGGAGGTTGGGAGGTTGGAGATCATCCCAATTTGGGAGATCTCCAACGGGGAAGTCTCTAACCGTGCAGACATGCTTTTGCCTCGGTTAGAGATGCCGTTGAAACAGAAGCTAATTATGAAAAATCAGTTTTGGGACGAAATCGTCTGGACGTTCTTCTCCAAATGAATTCATCCGATCTGAGGCGATATCGTCTGATCGGCGACGATATCGTCCAACGGTCACAACAAATCCTAAAAATGGCACGAAAAACAAGGGGAGCGGTTTAACAGGCGGTTAACGGGCATTCGGGATTGAAATTTGAATTTGAATTATTACTAAAGTAATTTTAATTATTTGTTAAGGTTTTACTGTGCCAATTTTAGGGTGCTACATTTTGCCCCCTCTTTAGCAAATTTTCCAAAGAAAATGCGTTAAAGATGAGTTCTTCCCGTTTTACGAGAAAGCAAAAATATACTCAATTTTTTAGACGACGATTCTTGGTCGAATCGTACGAATGCTGACTATGGTGCCCCCTCCGTGTTTTTACCCAAATCGAACGTTTGAGGTAAAAACACGAAAAAGCAAAAAATTTTAAAAATGTTTTTAATTGTTTTTGAATAAAATTAAGAAAAATAGGGAAAAACCCTAATTCATTTTTACTGTTCATTTTCCTGATTTCTAGAGCTCTGCAGACAAAAATGGTCGAGACAACACACCGATCGACAGAGGTCCGACGTGGGCTACGGGTAAGGATCTAATCCTAGTAGATTAGGTTTAATGTAACTTTATGCAATTCTTTTGATTTAAATTTGATTGTTTGGGGCATCGCGGCCATTTTTAGGCCGTCGACGTCGTCGGGACAAAATCATCTCGATTTCGTCGAAATCGTCCCTAGATCATCGATTTCGTCTGACGGCAAAATCGATGAATTAGGGGCGATTTCGTCCAACAAGGGGCGATTCCCAAGTTGCAAAATCGAAGATGATTTAGTCCTCACAAAGGATGATTTTGCCTAATGTGGGACGATATCATTTTAAACTTGATTTTAAGTTGTTTAATTTGCATGCTTGAGTTATTAATGATTTTGTTGTTTTATTGTTTGTTTTGTAGAGGGGATTACTAAAGAGCCAGGAATGGAAATACGGTGGACTAAGAGATGACTTGGCTGCTCTTGACCAGGCAGAGCGTGACCGACTAGGACAGGTCGGTCTACAGCATGTGGCAGAGATGCCACATGTACCGACTGACATGGGGCTACTGACAACCCTAGCAGAGAGGTGGTATTCGGGGTCATCCTGCTTTCGGTTATCGATAGGGGAGATGGCTCCCACTCTAGAGGACGTATGGAGGATCCTGAGGATCCCCATATAGGGACGGCTGATGATGCCTACGGCCAATCAGGGCCAGGCGATGATGAGGCTCATTGGAGACCCGAGCTTCACCCTGGAGAAGGGCGGAGTGAACATCGAGTCGCTACGGTAGATGCCTGGGGCATCTAGGCTGACACTGAGTTTTGGCAGGGGTTGTCGGTGGCTTACTGTTGTGCCACCAGAGTGGGTGCAGACTACCATGGGTGCTCTCAGACATAGTCTGCGACATGAGAGACCACGGGTATAGATTTGCATGGGGGAGCTTTGTACTCTACCGCTTGTATAGGATCCTGCATGGGGTCGTATACAAGGGAGGTCGATGTCTGGTCTTGACATCGTTGCTATAGGTTTGGTGCTAGGAGCACATTGCAATGCAGAGACTGATAGGGCTCCCATTGATAGGTGTTGACCGGGAGAGACCTCGGGTTTTCTACTGGTGGTTATAGAGGGGTTCACAATGGCGGATAGATCTGTCGATGTCTCAGAGGTTGCTAGACGACCTCATCCTAGACCAGATCACCTGGAGGCCATGGCGAGAGCACCCTGGGTGGGCGGAGGATGGGCAGGAGCTAGCTCGCATCAGGCGAGTCTATTGGCTGAGGATGGAGCGGGGAGAGGTAGAGCTCCATCGCTACGACCGGGTACTATGATAGTTTGGTCTACAATAGGGGATCCCTTCTCTCAGGGATTACGAGTACTCCCGGACTGTTTGGGATAGTACTACACCGAGCGAGGCTCCAGATATGCAATGATTCTGGAGTCAGGACACGGACGATGCCCCCATCCAGCCAGTGGATGGTGATGACGTTGGGGTTGCTGATGGCTACGATGCTTGGTACGCAGGCATCCGCCCTCCTCGGATGACGAGGGCGTAGGGTCCAATACACGCTACGGTGCACCAGATGGGGAGGCGATGGTAGGCTGCTATTGAGGTAGCGCGGGGTCACGAGGGGAGAGAGCAATGACGGATCTCATAGGAGAGATGCTAGAGGATGGCACGGGCTCCATAGAGGCCGTGGGAGATAGGGCGGAGGGAGGAGAGGCTCCCTTCATAGTAGGGGGAGAGACCACCATCACCTGATAAGGGCAAGGGTGTTGACACAGGGGAGAGCAGTGAGACGGTGGCTCTCCGGGCTGAGGATGCCCACCTCCGAGCTTAGGTGCAATCACTGCAGGATGAGGCCACTCAGCTGAGGACGTAGGTACGGACACTACAGGATGAGACTACACGGCTCAGGGCACGGGGTGGAGGAGCGAGCAGGGATGATCTAGTGTGGTCTATGATGCAGACCACATTCTACCAGGGTGTATACTTCCAGCTGGTTCCAGAGGGCCAGAGGGTATAACTGTCGGCCAACATTGCAGAACCAGTCAGGCTAGGATCGACGAGGACATCCTCCCGATCGACGACGAGGACCCGAGATACATCTCGGACCTCTATGGGACCACCTCCTCCACGTCAGGGTGGGGGAGGAGATGAGGCTGAGAGCTCGAGGGCTTCTCGAGGCTAGGTGTCTATGGACTACATAGATTTTATAGAGATTTGTTGAGAGGATTGAGTATGCCGAGGTATAGATTGTGGCATACCAATCCAGTTTTGATATGATGTATATAATTTTTGGATATATATAGATGATCTTGTTTTAGATGATATGACTTGTTCATATGTTTTTATGATGCTTTACTGTTTGAATTATTTGCTTATTGGATTGAGGATTCATATAATTATGTCGTTTTGAAATATTATAATTTTGATGTCATGCTGTAAGATTTTAAATGAAATAATCTGATGTAAACAATTGGTGGTTGTGGTGTGATTTGATAAAAAATAAAAGGGACTTCTAACAATAATTTCAAAGGACATTGTCACTATTATAGACCATTTCATGGAGTCGCCGCTCACTCGGTCATCAAGCTAATCCCAGTATAGAAATATTGTTAAAAGTAAAAGAGTGCTTAAGAGACTGTCTTAAGACTTGGTGTTGTAATGATGGAGATAATGATGGTTTGATGATTTGTTTTCAGATTTTCATAAAAATAGTATGCATGAAAATATGATGTTGCTAGGCATAAATTCCTAAGTGTGATAAAATTTTGAACAATTCCTTAGAATTTATACCATGGTTGCAAAAATTGAATTTGAACATAATGTCATGAAATAGAATAAGTGTTTGTTTGTTTGTAAAGCATAATTGTGTAACATAATGATGCAAGTCACATGTTTTTATGAATTTTGTTTTAAAATAAATGGAAAAGAAAATTAGAACGATGGTTTGCGCTAGGCATAGAATTATAGGTATAGACTTATACCATCATCGCGAAATCCAAAGAAGAAAATAGATTGTTGGTTTTATTGCAAGATGCATTTTTGACCTTTGATAAACAGAAAAATAATAATATGAAAATTTTGTTTGAAATTATTTTTGAGATTTTATGAGAAGATGTATGTAATTGCTTTTATACAAAACAAGAATTCTGAAATAAAAGGAGAAAATCATTCCGAAAAGAGTTACAGAGATATTTTAAATTATCTCAAAGAGAAATGTAGATTTATAAGGAATCCTCATGTGCAAATGTGAGTTCATTACCGATCTTGATTTATCATAATGATACAAAATCTCTCAAATACAAATGTGTGTGCAATTGTATTGTTCATTTACCAATTTTGAGCAAGATAATTTGATACAAGTAATTTGCCTTGACCAAATAAATGTTCATTGACCATGATTTATATGCATGTAACCATACCAGACTACTATGTAAGTTAGGTTATCAAGAGCTAGCTAATCCATAATCTGACAGAGGTCTGTACAAAAGAAGGTCGCTAATGTGACAGA
The DNA here is from genome assembly GCA_028583015.1 of Wollemia nobilis. Taxonomy (NCBI): domain Eukaryota; kingdom Viridiplantae; phylum Streptophyta; class Pinopsida; order Araucariales; family Araucariaceae; genus Wollemia; species Wollemia nobilis. The sequence continues at coordinate 10,097,484 of JAQPPZ010000012.1, forward strand.
CATATCGCCACGCTAGGATTTACCCAAGGCCAAGCGGGTTGGGCACAAACCACCTGTTATGGGGCTTACCTCACAGTTTTCGAATAATTGAGAATTCTAGGGATTCAAGCTCATTCACCCTTCTTTTCTTTTCAAGGGGTAGGGAAAGGAGTTTATTGCATTTTGCTTTTGCTTTTCTCTTTTGCTCTTTTTTTTTTTTTTGTATTTTTGTATTTTGGCTTGATATTTGAGATAATGTTGAAATAACCTTTTTCTTTTTCTCTTTTTCTTGAACTTTTCTTTTCTTCCTATGCTAGGGATACTTGCTCGGATTAGTCTGTAGAGCAAGGGATTTTTATTCCGGGTAGGGGTGAGCTTGTCCTTTTGTCAATTCTCAAAGATTCTAGACCATGTGCATGATAGGATAGCAGGGGAAACTTTTCGCTCAAGAAACCATTTCTACTATGTAGCATCATATCGAATGTGCAAATGAAATCATTTTAATGTGAAGAGATATACTTGGTTCAAGTAAATAACAAGATCAGTTCTCTATGCTCAAAACTTTATTTAATGCCAATGTGGACTTTGATATAAGAGAGATTAATAATCATAACAAATAAAATCAAGAGATTTATTCATGTGAATGTGAAAGTGCGGGATTCCAAATAAATACTAATTTATCCAAAATAACTGAAAATATAACTGCAATACTCCACAAATGGAGAGGTACAAAGATAAAAGATGTTTTTGAAGATTTTGACGATTTTGATGTTTTTGTTGTTATTTATATTTTAATTTATGAATTGAAAGAAAACAAGGATGTTTTTAAAAATTTTTAAAAATTGAATTGGTGGTATATACAAGATGATCTATATACACTATACAAGGTTATTTGAGTATAGCATGTCTAAGGTTGCTTCAAAATCAAAGGAGGTTTTGAAGGATAATTTGGTTGTGTTGAAGGTAAGAACAAAAGGTGATGAATAAAAGGTAGTGATAACAAAAGCTTTGTTATAATGTAGAATAATGTAGCAAAATATTTGACTTTTATATGTGGAAAATTGATCATGTTACAAAATAAAATGTAAGAAGGATAAGAAGGTTCTTCATTCTTATCACTATCTTCCAAGTCTTGATAAGATGGAGGGAGCATATGTGAAATATATGCATGGGTGTTATTTGGTAAACAAGGATGATCATATATGGATGAAGAAAAGTGATGGATAGAAGATAATTGTGACAATAGAGAATGTATAGAACTTGATGTTTCAACCGTTAAATATTCTTCAAATGGTGTTGGGTCACCATGTATGGTAACACTTTTATTTGCAAGTTCAAACTTCAAACATTGGTGAAGAGGGGAAGGGACAACCCTCATCGTATGAATCCAAGGACTTCGAGAAGTAGGTTGTAAGGTGAAGGACAATATGCTACAAAAAACAAAGTATCCAGGATCTTGGATCCAATATTGAGGGGAAAAATTATAGTACCTTGAGCTTCTTGAATTTCATTGTTAAAATATTTTATAATAACATTTGATTCATTAAGATCTTCTTCCTTTAATTTGAGTTTTTGGAATAATTGATAAGTGCATAAATTAAGAGAGGAGCCATTATCTACCATGATAGTTTTAACAGGTGTTTCTTTACTAGATCCTGTAATGTAAAGATAGTAGTCTTCTTGTGGAGTAGAGGAAGGAATATCCTCATCATAGAATGAAATATGGTTAACCTCAAGAGGGTTTACACCATTAATTATGTTCTTAGAGAAAATATGATGAGGAACAAATTGTTGGCTAGGTATTTTGAACAAAGTTTCCTTATGAGAACTTTGTAATACTTCTAAAAGGGATATCTTTGCTTGAGGATTAATCACTTGTTGTTGGTTATCAAAGTGGATTTCAGATTGAGATTTTGATTCTAAAGATGAGCTTTCTATGCTTACATTCCATTTTGGATCATTCTCTAGAGCCAAAGATAGTTTTGAAGGTTGGTCAAATGAGGAATCCATATCTTGAATATCAGATTGAGTTGATTGAACTTGAGGTTGCTCATTTGTAGTTTCTGTTACAATATTAGTAATATCATCATGATGGGACACATTAACATGCAATATTTGATTGGTTTCTTGTTGTTGATAATTGAATAGGGGTTCTTGGGAGATCCCCATGTCTTGATTGATTATTGGTATTTGTTGTGTAGGAGTTTGATTGTTTACTAGAGATTTATAATCAGTTGTAGATTGTAATTCCTTTATATTAAAAAGACCCTCATCAATCAAATCTTGAATTGCACATCTTAAATCTTTACAATTTTGTGTCATATGTCCATCTACTCTATGATATTCACAATGTAGCTCAGGTTTAAACCAATCTGTTGTGGTATCAAGTTGTCTTATGGAAGGGAGTTCAATCTTATTTGTATCAAGTAAATGCTTGAGAATTATATCCATTGGTTGATTGAGCTTTGTAAATGTACGTGATGAAGGTTTTCGAGAGGTTTTTGATATGTGCCTTAGGAGTTCAGTCATAAAAGGACCTAATGGTTTCTTACCTCTATTTTCTTTATTATGGGTAGAATGATGATAGGAAGATTGTGAAGTATGATGTGAGTGCATGGTAGGATTGGAAGAATAAGTATTTTCTTGTTGAAATGGATGTGTTGTATTGAAAGAAGAATATTGAAAGGGTGGAGGAGGATTGTATGTGGATTGATAGACATAATATGGATATATGGGAGAATAGATAATATCATTATGAAGAGGATTGGAAAAGGGATTGTCCTGTTGGGGTATGGATGAAAAATGAGAAAAGTGTGATGGAGGTGGTGTTGAATAGGGATGAGGTTGGTCATAATCAACAAATGTATTTGGCTGAATTCTTCCAACATTACTGATGGGCTCATATTGATTTGAGTAAAAACTCATGGTTTCTTTAGTACTTCTAAAAGTAATATTTAGTATCTACTATTTAGAATTGAATCTAAAACATACAAACTTGAAATGATGATTTTGTTTTTGTTTTTCTTGTATACATATATATATATTTTGTTTTTTTGTTTTTATTTATTTTTGAATTAGAAAGATGCCTATGTTATTCACGTCGGGTTCACCAAAATGTATCGCTCCAAATTTTTCGCACCCTTACCTTCAGGCTATAGGATCCATGCCCGGAAGGGGGATGTGAAAAGGATGGGACAATACCTCGGACTGAGAGGCCCTTTGAAGGTCCCGCCTCTTGGGGGAGGTGTATAAGGGTGAATTTTCGACGGATGGTGGGTTCACCAGGAAACTTTTGAATGGCAGTTTCCATGCCTAGGTTGATAGTGTGTTTGATGTGTTCATTTTTATGCTTGATCATTCAATTCCTAGGTTTGGCCAAATGAATCTAAACTGTTCTATATGAAATGCAAATTTAAATGAATACAAAAAATAGATTTAAACAGAAAATACAGAGAACAAGCTAGATGAGAAAAACCATACCTAATTTCGGATGTCTGATGGAGGTTCTAATTTTTGAAGTAGTCCAGATCGCCTCTGATATGACAGGATCGTCTGATATCAGACAAGATCATCTGAGATCTGGAAAATTCATCAGAAGAATTTGTCAAAGACCTGCAATCAGAGAAATAGACACAGAATATAGAAAATGCAGCTATACTAACAAAGGAAAATGATGTAGAATGATAATAATAATATTAAACTGATAATTACAAAATAAAAATATAAGTGCATTACAATGATTTAATGACAATTATGACTTTATTATGCATTTAAGCTACATGGGTGAACTCCAAGATGCAAAATAAGGAATAACTATAAACTAATGCAATGAGAATAAAACAAGTAGATAATGGGTAGAGAATGCAAACTCAGGGCATTGATTGCCCCCAATGTTGGCTGCAGTCGAGATCATCTGCAGGATACGAAATCGTCTCGAATTTTGGCATGATCGTCCGAGATCGTACAGGATCATCTACGACGATCTGAGCTTGCTCCGACTGAAAAATAGTGAAGTTCCTGCAAACAAACTTGGAAAAATACGAAGGCAAATAGTAATTTAAGATACTCTAATGCAAATAAAACTCGTGTTACAGAAAATTTCAGCTAGGGGAATGTCAAGGGGAGGGCCTAAGATTAAATAGGCATAGGAAGGAGGTTGGGAGGTTGGAGATCATCCCAATTTGGGAGATCTCCAATGGGGGAAGTCTCTAACCGCACAGACATGCTTTTGCCCCGGTTAGAGACGTCGTTGAAACAGAAGCTAATTATGAAAAATCAGTTTTGGGACGAAATCGTCTGGACGTTCTTCTCCAGATGAATTCGTCCGATCTGAGGTGATATCGTCTGATCGACGACGATATCATCCAACGGTCACAACAAATCCTAAAAATGGCACGGAAAACAAGGGGAGCGGTTTAACAGGCAGTTAACGGGCGTTCGGGATTGAAATTTGAATTTGAATTATTACTAAAGTAATTTTAATTATTTGCTAAGGTTTTACTATGCCAATTTTAGGGTGCTACATTCATGTTTTAATCTCAACCGTCCATTGGTGTCATCAAAACCCTAACATGTTCAAGGGTAGATTATAAAATATGATTAATTTTGATGAATCAAGGTCCACAAAAAATATTTAGAGGTCCCAAATTTGAACATTTATCCACTCACCAGCCCTAGCCATTTTGCTATCATCTTCTTCCCTCACCACACCCATCACACCTTTCATTTCTATATCTAGTTATGCTTCATTCTCGTTCACCCCTGAATGCTGCCCAAAGTTTACAGAATACTGCTAAGCATTTTTGGAATGATGTTGGGTGTTCGTAGTCATCATTGAACATATTTTGATATTTCTCATAGCTTATTTGTAGTCTGTAAGCCCTAGGATGTTTTCAAGAATTTTTGTGACCTTTGAACACAAAAATAGAAGCATATAGATCAACATTAACAAGGTAAGATATTTGTTGTATTTATTTATGTTTTTGTATTTTTGTTTACAGTTCAAAATTGTAGCATTTAGGATTCATAGGTTTTATCATTCAGATGGCCTCACAAAATGGAGCCCTCATAGGTGCTATTAACCCTTTTCTATTTTTTTTTTGTTTTTACGTGTAGGAACCAGATCTTTGGAAGTTGTTGTAGCTAGGGTGGTCCCATAGGGATACATAAGCCCACCCGCACACTTGGTTGGAGTAGAATATGATGTAAAATATGCCATATATTCACTTGGGAATAAGGGTTTCTAAACCTTATATTTGTAATCATTGTATCAATAAAAAATCATATTGTAACATTGGAGATCAAGGCTCCCCCCATAATAATATCAATATTATTGTCTTCATTTGTGCAATAAATTTTTGTGTTGATTATGTCACCTATTGCTTTTGTGTTGTCATTTTTTGCTTTACAAAATGGTGATCATGGTGGGACCCCGAAAGGGTTCCTCATTTTGATTTACCTTGTCATGTATTTATGTTTTAGTTTTTATTTTGCAGGTTTCTAGGATTTCAATCACATGAAAATCATGAAAACTAGGATTTCTAGGAGTTGCAGAGTTCGATCTGTGGTCCTACAGATGCCCTAAAACATTTGAGGGACACCCTACAAAGTCTAGGAGATACCTCACAATGTTCAAGAGACTCTAGTAAACATTTAGAGGAGTAAGGAATAAATGCATAGGCTTCTTAGTAAGCCTTGTTCAAATCCTAACTCTATTTTATTTTTATTTTTCTACTTTTTAACAATGAAACTAACAGGAAAACATTCATTTTTTGTTTTAAAGTAGTTGCATTTTTTATTTTTCATATTAGGTATTTGCATCCTCCATATAGTTTGCATATAGATTAGAGTTGCATTTTTGCATTCATTGTAGTTCACATTTGATTCATATTTCTATTGTTTTATGATGTTTCATTTACTATTTTGTATGTTGTTTTTTGTTTTTAGGTGTAGGAGCTAGATCTTTGGAAGTTGTTGTAGCTAGGGTGGTACCATAGGGATACATAAGCCCACCCACACACTTGGTTGGAGTAGAAGATGATGCAAATATGCCATATATTCACTTGGGAATAAGGGTTTCTAAACATTATATTTGTAATCATTGTATCAATACAAAATCATATTGTAACATTGGAGATCAAGGCTCCCCACATAATAATATCAATATAATTGTCTTCATTTGTGCAATAAATTTTTGTGTTGATTATGTCCACTATTGCTTGGGTGTTGTCATTTTTTTCTTTACAAAATGGCAATCATGGTGGGACCCCCAAAGGGTTCCTCATTTTGATTTACCTTGTCATTTATTTATGTTTTAGTTTTTATTTTGCAGGTTTCTAGGAGTTCAATTGCATGAAAATCATGAAAACTAGGGTTTTTAGGAGTTGCAAAGTTCGATCTGTGGTTCTATAGATGCCCTACAACATTTGAGGGATACCCTACAGAGTCTAGGATATACCTCATAATGTTCAAGAGACTATGTTCAATATTTAGAGGAGTAGGGGATAAATGTGTAGGCTTCTTAGTAAGCCTTGTTCAAATCCTAACTCTATTTTGTTTTTATTTTTCTACGTTTTAACAATGAAACTAACAGGAAAACATTTATTTTTGGTTTTAAAGTAGTTGCATTTTTTATTTTCCATCTTAGGTATTTGCATCCTCCATATAGTTTGCATATAGAGTAGAGATATATTTTTCCATTCATTGTAGTTCAAATTTGATTCAGATTTCTATTTTTTTATGATGTTTCATTTACTATTTTGTATGTTGTTTTTTGTTTTTAGGTGTAGGAACTAGATATTTGGAATTTTTTATAGCTAGGGTGGTCCCATAGGGATACATAAGCCCACCCACACACATGGTTGGAGAAGAAGATGATGCAAAATATTCCATATATTCACTTGGGAATAAGGGTTTCTAAACCATATATTTGTAATCATTGTATCAATACAAATCATATTGTAACATTGGAGATCAAGGCTCCCCCCATAATAATATCAATATTATTGTCTTCATTTGTGCAATAAATTTTTGTGTTGATTATGTCATCTATTGCTTTGGTGTTGTCATTTTTTGCTTTAAAAAATGGAGTTCATGGTGGGACCTCCAAGGGGTTCCTCATTTTGATTTACCTTGTCATGTATTTATGTTTTAGTTTTTATTTTGCAGGTTTCTAGGAGTTCAATCGCATGAAAATCATGAAAACTAGGGTTTCTAGGAGTTGCAAATTTTGATCAGTGGTCCTATAGATGCCCTACAACATTTGAGGGACACCCTCCAGAGTCTAGGAAATACCTCACAATGTTCAAGAGACTATGTTAAACATTTAAAGGAGTAGGGAATAAATGCGTAGGCTTCTTAGTAAGCCTTGTTCTAATCCTAAATCTATTTTGTTTTTATTTTTATACTTTTTAACAATGAAACTAACAGGAAAACATTCATTTTTTGTTTTAAAGTAGTTGCATTTTTTATTTTTCATCTTAGGTATTTGCATCCTCCATATAGTTTGCATATAGAGTAGAGATGTATTGCATTCAGTGTAGTTCACATTTGATTCATATTTCTATTGTTTTATGATGTTTCATTTACTATTTTGTATGTTTTTTTTGTTTTTAGGTGTAGGAACCAGATCTTTGGAAGTTGTTGTAGCTAGGGTGGTCCCATAGGGATACATAAGCCCACCCACACACTTGGTTTGAGTAGAATATGATGCAAAAGATGCCATATATTCACTTGGGAATAAGGGTTTCTAAACCCTATATTTGTAATCATTGTATCAATACAAAATCATATTGTAACATTGGATATCAAGGCTCCCCCCATAATAATATCAATATTATTGTCTTCATTTGTGCAATAAATTTTTGTGTTGATTATGTCATTTATTGCTTTGGTGTTGTCATTTTTTGCTTTACAAAATGGCGATCATGGTGGGACCCCCAAAGGGTTCCTCATTTTGATTTACCTTGTCATGTATTTATGTTTTAGTTTTTATTTTGCAAGTTTCTAGGAGTTCAATCGCATGAAAATCATGAAAACTAGGGTTTCTAGGAGTTACAGAGTTTGATCAATGGTCCTACAGATGCCCTACAAAATTTTAGGGACACCCTAAAAAGTCTAGGAGATAACTCACAATGTTCAAGAGACTATATTCAACATTTAGAGGATTAGGGAATAAATGTGTAGGCTTCTTAGTAAGCCTTGTTCAAATCCTAACTCTATTTTGTTTTTATTTTTCTACTTTTTAATAATGAAACTAACAGGAAAAAATTCATTTTTTTTTTTAAAGTAGTTGCATTTTTTATTTGTCATCTTAGGTATTTGCATCCTCCATATAGTTTGCATATAGAGTAGAGTTGCATTTTTGCATTCATTGTAGTTCACATTTGATTCAGATTTCTATTGTTTTATGATGTTTCATTTACTATTTTGTATGTTGTTTGCAATTGAAATGACAAAAGCATAACTAGATGCATAGTAGGGTTAAAGGCTTCCATTTTTTGTTTTCTAATTTGGAAAAAGTTCATAATACCTAAGTACATTCCTACTTTTGGAATCACTTGATGATTCAGGGTGAAAGAACTGGACAAACCCTCCACTGTTGGAATCACTTGATGATTCAGGGTGGATCTTAAGTGGTGTACCCTAAGTTATTTTGAGGAAATTGATGTTAATGTACTTGGATTCTAGCTTAGATAAGTTAAATAGGGTGTCCTTAGCATTGAGTGAAAATAGTAGACAACACAAATCTTAAACATGAATTGCACACTTTGCACATCACACATTTAACAACAGTGTGTTGGATTTCATCACCAACCATTGTTTGAGATTGGTGATGGTGGGATTCATATCCATTCATCATCTCACCTCATAGAATCCATAGTCACCCATGAGCAACATTTCTAGATTTTATCACCATAAATATTCTCATTTTCCATCCATCCTTAGAGTCCACCTTGCATATTAACTTAGGTTTGCATAGTATAACACACAAAACCACACAAAAATAAAAAATAAATTTAATAAAAAATAAATAATCTATTTCAAAACATAGGATTGAGTTGCTTGTTTGATTCTATGTGATTTTAATTGCATCTTTTCTACACATTCCACACATTCACCATCCCCAACTGACTCACTAGCTTATGGTTTCAACTTGAAGTCAAGCAAATATTTTAATTCAAGCCTCCATTAGCCAAACCACTTTACCCATGGAGTTTTCCATATATTTCCCACCACTTCTATGGTTAATACTATAAGTGTGATATAGAAAAGCTATTTTGGTTTATCTATAGGACCCTCACACACTATGTATACCTCAAATACTGATGTGTTGCATAGATCCATCAATACCCCCATTCCAAAAACTGAGCCATCATCTCCTACCAACCCTAACATCACCTACATAGATATGGATAAATTTGTAACTTTTATAAGGTCCATTAACCCTATTCTAGAATAAATCAATAGCCCACCTAGGCATAATCCTTCTTCTCAGTAGGAACTTACCTACTCATAACCTTCCAATTTTACCCAAGTGTATACCAACCCTCCTTTTGAGGTGCCATATTCACCTTCCCATCACTGGTCTCTCCCACACCAATCATGTATCTAAAATATTTCCATCCCATATTCCTATACCACCACCTATGAAAATCCATTGTATGAAGCACATGTCAATGCTACTTTATAAATTCCAATCTCTACTATCTTCAATATCTCCCATTTAGTTCCAATCCTTATTGAAATATATTCTCCACCCATCATCCATTTCCACCATACCTACACCATTTCACTTAGAAATTTTCTTATAGTAAGCATGGCAACACCTCAAAAAATTGCTCATGGGTCAACAAGATGCTCATTATTATTCCTAAAAAAAAATATAGGTGGCAGATTTTAAGCCCCAACCTATTCCAATCCAACCTACCTTCTTCACCTCAAACCCATCATGGGTACCTTAATATTATATGGTTTCCATTCCCACACCTCCATTAGTCCACACCCATTCCATTCCCACAAGTCAGCACATTCACAGTCCTCAAACCTCATCTCCATTACATCACCTACAATAATTCCCTCATCAAGCCCAACATCATAAAATACAATCCAATCCATAAAACCATAAAAATCTCATCACACCCCAATATTTCACCACTTCATCTCCACACAATCACTAAGTAATTAAGAGCTTCAACATACCTAGGAAAGATCCTAGAATTCAATCAATGCAATAGCATATTGATAGCTATATACAACACACTCTTGGTATGATAAACCAAAATCCTACTAGAAGATAGCTTATCAATCAACCCATTCACTTTTTGATACCATCACCACGACATATTTTAAAGTGCCCAAATTTGGTAAATTTAAAGGGACTGAGGATCCTAGAGAGCATGTAAGCACATTCATTCACTCATGATTCATAATTCAAACTCAAGATGTGTTAATGCTCAGAACCTTTCCTCATACATTGGGAGGAGATTTTGTGGAGTGGTATAACCATATACCTCATCATAGTATTTATACTTTTGAATAGCTAGTAAACCAATTACTAGAAATATTCTCCCTCAATTTTTGTAAGAAAATCATAGTATTTGACTTATATAATCTCAAGCAATTTGATGATGATTCAATCTATGATTTTGGCAACCTTTGGAGGGCTATTATCACAAAACTACCATTCTCCCTACCAATGGAAGAATTAACTTGATTGTTCACCAAGAGTTGTTTAAAATCCATCTCCTGGTTATTGCAAGATTCCTCCTAATCAAGTCAACCATGTGAAACAATACCAAGATTTTGTGTGTGTTGTTCATGTAGTCACCCAAGGTCAACAACACACCAATCAACAAAATGCATAATAATAAACTATCCAATATTCCATAGCACCATAGACAAGGGTGTCTCCTCAACTTACCAATTCATCATCACCCATTCAGTACTCTACCAATTCTTTCCAACCAATTCACATTCTAAGCCATCCATCTCCACCCACTCATATTTCCAATCATACACAATGGCCAATAATCTCTCTGAGTAGTTGTTTGATCACTAGCCTTAAAATAGCTTTATCCAAACTATCTACTTATGAATTAATACAACAATATCCCCCACACCATGAGGAATTAATGGAGATTCTAAAATCCATTTAACTCTAATCTCAGGATACTAATGCCTTTAGCAATTTTATGGGGAATATTTTAACATGTGTGTAGTCTTCCATTACATATTACAATTTGAAATCAAACCAATATTATCAAAATCAGTGGACCCTCCATTACATATTATAGCTCAAATTCATAGGAAGCCCTTTAAAAAAGTTTTGATTCACACCAAATCCTCCATCAATATCATCACCACCTCTACTCTTCAACATCTTGATCTTCCACCATATCATCTAACCAAATCCTTCTTCACCTTGAAAGCATTCAATGATGCTCTCTGCTCCAAAGTTGGTATTGTTATTTTACCCATCAAAGTGGGGGTAAAAATGTTGCATACAATGTTCCACATATTGGAAGGATCCATGGCGTACAATGTACTCCTTGGATACCCCTAGATTAGGGAAATGAGATGTGTCCCCTCTATACTCCATAAATGTTTAAAATATGTACATGAGGTATAAATTCATTGCAAACCAGCAAACATTGGACTGTTTAAGTATTGCAATTTCATCTCAAATTCTTACGAATCCACTCTTTCATCCACTCATATTTTATTGACCTCATCAACCACATCATCTACCACACCATCCATATCTTCATCCAAAACTCCTATTCCTGAGGATCTCCCCATCACTACTCCACATCAAAATTCCACCCTCATACTCCTATCTTCATCACCTTCAATTACATGTACATGTGGTCAAGATCAATCTACATTGTCCACATCATAAACATCAAAATCCCCCATCATTATTCCCTCAACATAATTGCCCATTCATCAAAAATCTCAACCAAATCCATCTTCATCCACATCATCTAATGTATCACGAGTTGAATTAATGGATTGTGAGATGCCATTATAGCCCACACCTATCCTATTATCGAATCCATAAGCCAATCATGAGCTTTTTACATCTACCTCCACATCATCCCAAGTTGTGGTCCACCTCACTAATACTGACATTGGTGAATATGTGGTCCAATACATTATTTTTATACCACTTAGCATCCAAACTAGTAGGGATTACAGTCACCCATGTGACCCACCCTTATCCATAGGAGTAGTGTACAACATGGGTTAAATTCCTAACAACATCAATTTTATGTATGGGAGGATTGATTAATCATCTAATCCATATTCTCTATATGAACCCAAACAACCAACTCTTGCTAATATACAACACATGTTAAGTTTTCCATATCGATACTTTTATTGAGTCAATTGATAAGGATATGGCCTAGGATGACATGAATAGGGAATGCACAAGATTATAAATATTTCATACTGAGAAGAACATGATCATTTAGGTTTAGGCTATCACTCTCATTCTTCCACTTCTTCTTTTGAACAAGCTTTTCAAAATCTCTATATGAATTCAGAAGAAGAAACCCATCACATCGATGAATTTGAGGAAGAAATCTATGAATAATATGACATTATATTGATATCTTCTAATGAATCTAATGAGGAATTAGTACCCCACTCCATTCAATGAATAGAACAAGTATTACCTTAGAATGTTCTCCATCCATCAACTAATATTTCATTTACTCATCTCTATGGAACGAGTTGAACCAATCGGTGAACCACATCCACTTCATTGATCCATATCACTGAATAATTTTATAATATATGTATATAAAAAAATATCTTTTTTTAAAATGAAAAACCCTTTGCAGAGCCGCCTTGTTCTGAGAGACCACGAACAGGGGGTTCTACACTGTTAAAGTCACCCGAGGGTCGCACCCGACCCTGCCCGTACCAACATTATCATTTGGATTTTAGATACCCAATTTAGCTTTTTGGTAGGGTGGATATTTGAACCTGGGACCTCCCTTGGAGGATTTCCCTCTCCTCTCCAACTCACCTACAACACCTGGGTTGTACATTTAAAAATATCATTACATTACATGTACATGGATTTTTTTCTATTGCATTTAATTATGTTGCTCGTTGTTGTTCAGGTTCCAAGATTTCTTGCATTAGTTCTAGAAAATAAACTATACATCCTTCACATTGTCAACCACCATTTTTCTCTTTATGTTAACATGAATCCTATTGAATTATTCACCTCACTCTATAATCCATACAATTTGGTAAAGCAAATTCTAATTGACACGAGTCTTATTAATATGGATCAAATTTCCTTGCCTCCATACTTTTTTGAATTCATCATTTTAAAGGAATTGTTAAGGGCTTCATCCAAGTACATTCCTCCATCACCTCCACCTTCGCCTTCACCTTCAACTTTAGATCCTGAGGTTTTCCAGGAAAACATAGAAAATACTATGTCAAAAGAGTTTGATAACATAATATATGATATTAATCTTATCCCAATGCCCTATTAGCTTGAGGAAGGTTCTCATATGTCCATTGAAGATACCATTGATGTGAACCTTAGTTCATATGTAGACAATCCTCAAATCATCAAACTTAGAAAAAATTTATCCGCAGATGCACAAGAGCAATTTCTTGCTCTCCTCAAGAAAAAGAAGGGTATTTTTTCATGGTCCTATAAAGACATGCCCAACCTTGGCCCTAACTTGGTTGTCCATAATCTCACCTTGCACTCTGATGCTAAGCCGATCAAATAAAAATTGAGAAAGATGCATCCTACCATTGTCCTCATGGTCAAATAAGAGCTTCAAAAGCTTTTATATGTGGTTTTTATTGTACCCATTGGTTTTCTTGAGTGGATTTCAAACATGGTGCCTATTCATAAGCCTAACAGGGTGATACGCATTTGCACTAACTTTTGAGACCTTAAAAAAGCATGTCCTAAGGATGAATTTCCTTTACCAAACATCGATACTCTTGTCGATACTTACACTGTCCATGAAATGATTTCTCTAATGGATGGTTTTTCAAGATATAACTAGATTCGAATCAATCCTAATGACCAAAAAAAAATAGCATTCACTACACCTTGAGGAACTTTTTGTTACAAAGTGATGCCCTTTGGCCTCAAAAACATAGGTGCCAGTTATCAACGTACCATGATATACATCTTTCATGATTACATGCATAAGATCATCAAAGATTATGTGGATGATCTCTTAGAAAAATTTAAAACTCAACAAGAGCACATTGTTGTCTTGGAAAAAGTCTTTGATCAACGTCTATAGCATAATGTACGGTTGAATCCCAAAAAGTGTGTCTATGGTGTCACCTTAGGCAAACTACTAGGATTGATTATCTCCAAAAGAGGCATTAAGGTGGATCCAAACAAAGTCAAGGCCATCATGGAGATGCCTCCCCCAATAAAATTGAAGGAATTACATAGTTTACAAGGAAATATTCAATCGATCCATCATTTCATTAGGTAATTTTTTGAAAAATGTAGACCATTCAATCACTTGCTACAAAAGGGTGTGACTTTTTCATGGATATATGAGTGCCAAAAATATTTCAATGACATCAAGGAATACCTGGCTTCTCCACTAGTCTTAACTCCCCCTTGTTTGGAGTCCCCTTCCATATTTATGTTTCAACAATGGACTTTGAATTAGGGACAATGCTTGCACAAAAGAATGAAAATAATCAAGAGCAAGTTGTCTACTACATTAGTTGAACATTGGTAAGCTATGAAACTAGATATGTTGACATGAAAAAATTATGCTTAGCAGTGGTTTTTACCACTAAGAAACTCATACATTACAGGCTTAGTCACACCACAAATGTCATAGCTCACGAAAAATCCTCTACGTTACATGATATTTCACACTTACAATGACACCCACACCACAAAATGGATAATGCTTCTCACTAAATTCAATCTTGAGTTTATAAGCCAAAAATCTATTAAAGGTTAGGTCATAGCTGATTAGCTTGTGGAAACTCCACTTCCTAGTGATCAACCCTTTATTATTGATCTCCCAAATGATTCGGTATTCATTGTCACTAAAAAATAATAAGATGCAATTCCAAAGGAAGATGTTGATATCACACTATTCTTTGATGGTTATAAGTGCAAAAAATTTCAAGGTGTTATAGTTGTGTTTCACACACCATAAGGGGTACCTATTCTCCTATATTTCAAACTGACTTCCAATGCACAAAAAACAATGTAGAGTATGAAGCCTTAATATTAGGTCTTCAAGTAGCCATAGCTATGGGCATAAAGTGTATCAGGATATTTGGCAATTCCCAACTTGTTATTCATGAAAAAATACCAATGTAAGGAACCAACAATAAAGCTTTATCATGAAGTAGCAATGATATTGCTCATTAAATTTGACTAGTATAAAATCAATAGTTTACCACATTCTACTAATATATGTTTAGATGCGATGGCTCTCTAGGATCATTGATTCCAAATAGATCTATAGGAGAGGTACAACCACTCATTGTCACAATGTTCTCTAAATCTACAATTATCCATACTAAATATAAGTATGATAAGGACATTTGCTTTATCCACATAGAGTCATATGAGCCTTAGTCCAACCAAATAATAGCCTTCCTCAAGTTTGGAACACTCCCATCAGACATGTCATGGACTGCTAAACTCACTTTCAAGAAAAAAACAACCCATTTTACTCTCTTGGAGGATGTGTTGTATATACATGGTTATGATGGAGTCCTCCATTTTATTGAGCCTACAAAAGCACAAAGAGCCATAGTTGAAGCTCAATATGGTACTTGTGGTGGTTATTTTAGTGGAATGGCCATTGCAAAGCACATTCTACACACGGGTTATTATTGGCCCACCATGGAACGTGACTATTGTACTTATGTCAAGCATTATCAAAAATGTCAACAACATACTAATTTAACTCATGTGCCATCACAAGCATTACAACCTATTCAAATCCTTTGGCCCTTTTCACAATGGGGTCTTGATTTGATTGGTAAAATCTTACCTTCTTCCTTGAGACAACATACATTCATCATCACGACCACTAAATACTTAACAAAGTGGGTTGAGGCAATTCCTCTAACTAGTATGATAGGACCTTGAATTGTGGAGTTTATACTTCATCATATCATTACCTCAAAAATCATCTCTAATAATGATAAGTCTTTCAAAAACAAGGATGTTCGAGCACTTTGCAAGAAATATAATATCCAACGTAACTTTTTGACTCCTTACTACCCATAGATAAATGGACAAGCGAAGGCTACCAATAACACCTTAAGATCCCTCTATGGAGTTGAATCAATTATGCCTCTAGAGCTTGAGATTCCCTCATTGTGAATTTCATTGTAGGAATTCATAAGTGATAATGTTGCGAGACAAGCACATTTTGACCAAATCATATTTCTTGATGAAAGGTAGGTCAATGCTTTAGAGCATTTACAAGTTTATCAAGATTGTCTAAAGTATGCTTAAAACGATAAAGTTCATCTATGTGGATTCCAAGTAGGATATCTTGTTCTTAAGTAAAATCAACAAAATACCAATGCATTGTCACACCTTCATGATAAATTTACAGTTAATTGACTAGGTCCTTACATTGTCACTCAAAAAGTGGGTCAAGGAACTTATAGGTTTGCTAGTATAGAGGGAGTTGAAGAGCCCAAACCACTTAACAACATCCACTTGAGAGAAATCTATGTTTAATATGATTTATATATATGTATATATACATGGCTAATACACAAAAACAACTTTGAATTTCATACATTACAATTTATACTTTGTATTTTACACATTTCATTGCAAACATTACATTTCACATAGTTTATTTCATATTAGGGGGTCATTTATTAAGTTTAAACAATAACTAATCCAATAAAATCATGTTACCTTAATTAGGGGTACCCTCAAATCATCATCCATTTCATTGCACCATTCTATAAAGTCAAAATGTCATTTGTAAAATTGCATTTCCATAATACCTAGGTGTTTTCAATCACTTAGCCACTCCTAGTGTTTCTAGAAACATCCAATATATGTTGTATTTTCTTTAGGACCAAGACACATTTTCACTAAGAAAATATTGAGTTCTGGGAATTGACTCTAACACTCTTGAACCAAACACAATCACAAATATTAAAAATATCTAGTGTCAAAGAGGGACAACACCATGATTGGGTTGAACCTTGAAGTGAAAAGGGTAATCCTTGCTTGTCCCATTATGCACTTAGTCCAAAAAAAAAAAGTGGTCTTCACCACTATCACAATTACTTCCAAATACAAGAACTATTAGTAAGGATAGGGTAAAATTCTCATCACACTTTGGTTGAGAATTCAATTCCCCAAAACTCTAATTCTTTTACAAATCACACCATAAATTCTCAAGTTGTAAGGATAGAACTATATTTCCAATCAAAAAGTTAGTCTTTTAAATCCCCAAATCTTAGAGATCATATTCTTGCACAATGGAGATAATCTCCATCGAGGCTATAGATGGTTGATTGGTAGTGGAGTACACTCATGTGTTATACTTATAGTGACACTGAGAGGGGGGTGAATCAGTGTGATCTTTTAAAACTTTAAACTTGCAATGAAATAAAGCAAACTTAAACCAGAAATAGCAAGTTAGTAAGAGAGCATCACACAACACAAAAATTTTAACGAGGTTCACCAATGTGGCTACTCCTCAAAAATGACTGCTTGGACTACCATCCAAATCCAGCCTTTGCAAAGCAACAACTTTACAACTCATTTACCAACACCAACTGGAAGGAGCACCAACCCCTCAATTTTTTTGCACCAACAGAAAGGAGCACCAACCCCTAATTCACCAGCACCTACTGGAAGGAGCACCAACCCCTTATGCCAAGCTGCAACTTGGACTTCAAGAAAAATACAAAAAAATACCTTCACATAGTTTGCACACTGTCTGTTGTTTCTATGTACTCTGGCTTCTGCTAAAAAAGCTTCGCACCACCAATCTACTTCTGCACAACTGCTTCACAACCGAGTTATGGCTTTTGCTCCTGTGCGCTTGTGCTTCGCACTCCAGTCTGCTTCTACGCAACTGCTTCACACACTTTGCTTTGACACAAATGAACTACCGCTTCGCACTCAGCTCGAATCGATACGACTCGCTCTCTGCTCACCGTGAACTTCACATGCGCAAATTTTCTTCACAAAAATCACTCCTTCAAACTCGAAACAACCCTCCTTTTATAGATGAAATTTCAAGGACAAATCTTAAACTGAAGTCGGCTTTAACCCTAAAGAACGTCGGCTGCAAAACCCTAATGAATGTCGGCTCCAAAACCCTAATCTTCGTCGGCCTAGATTTAACTCTGTCGGCTTCAACCGCCTCTCTGGTTCTGTAGCTTTCCTCGTGAAACTGCAACATGTCACGATATCGTGACACCTTTTACATCCGTACGCCTTCTTGTCCCTATTGTCACGAAATCGTGACACTTTTGGCCTTTGTTAGCTTTGACAACGTTTTTGTCGCAAAATCGTGACACTTCGAACTATTGCTGACGTCATCCTTACTTCTATCGTGAAATCGTGACGTTCCTCGCTTTCTCAACTTTTTGTCGGCTTGCACCAGCGAAACCAGAACATGTCGTGAAATCGTGACACTTTTGCCTCCGAGCTTTCTCTCTCCTCTTCGGGTCACGAAAACCCGACGTGTCGCGATATCGCGACACTTTTCCTCCTTGGCGCTTTTCTTCCCTTCGGGTCACGAAAACCCGACATGTCGCGATATCGCGACACTTTTCCTCCTTGGCGCTTTTTCTCCGAACATGTCGCGAAATCGCGACAGTTTTCTTCCTTAGCGCTTTTTCACCAAACATGTCACGAAATCACGACAATTTTCTTCCTTAGCGCTTTTTCTCCAAACATGTCACAAAATCGTGACATTTTTCTTCCTTAGCGCTTTTTCTCCAAACATGTCGTGAAATCGTGACAGTTTTCTTCCTTGCTTTCTTTTCTGCCAACATGTCGCGAAATCGTGACAGTTTTTCCACTTGGCTTCTTTGCCTGCAACATGTCGCGAAATCGTGACAGTTTTTCTTGCGCCTTCTCTCTCCTCGTCCATGTCGCGAAATCACGACAATTTTCTTTGCGCCTTCTCTCTCCTCGTCCATGTCACGAAATCGTGACAATTTTCTTTGTGCCTTCTCTCTCCTCCGACATGTCACGAAATCGCGACAGAAAACATGTCGCGATATCGCGACAGTTTTCTTACTTGTCTTTTTCTTTGATTTTTTGAATCTGGGTTACTTCTGTTTTCCTGGAATTTCACTGTACATGATCTGACTAACCTTTGAACTTCTGTCCTCTGCATCTGAATGACTTTTGAACTGTCTGTCCACTGCATCATTAGATCTAACTGCCTGTGTTGACAACAATGACAAACCTCTTGCAACACCTTGCTCAACAATCTCCCCCTTTGGAATTGTTGGCAACACCTGTGTACATTCCTTCGTAACTCTTCTCCCCCTTTGTCAATAATACCAAAGGGCTACTGCGGACTCCCCCCGAGTCCATACACACAATTCTCAGGCACAATTTGTTGCACTTAGCACAAATTATGATCATGAGCAAAAGAATAGTCAAATACTCAAATGCTCCCCCTGAGAAAGTGATCCCTGTAGCTAGTCACTTCTTGGGAAGTGTGACTACTCCCAATTTGTTTCGAAGATACTCAAACACTTCCTTGGGCAATGGTTTTGTAAAAATATCTACTACTTGTTCTGTGGTTGGGACAAAATCCAATTTAACTTCTCCTGCAACTTTCTCCTTTAGAAAATGATACCCGATGGCAATGTGTTTTGTCCGTGAATGCATTACTTGGATTCTTGGAGATGTTAATTGCACTGGTGTTATCACACTTAACTGATATTGGTTCACTGAAATTAATACCAAGATCTTTTAGAGTTTGTTTCATCCACAAAACTTGTGTACAACAAGTTGTTGCTGCAATATATTCTGCCTCAGTCGTAGATAAAGAAACTGACTCTTGTTTCTTGTTGTGCCAAGCAACCAACCTCTCACCGAGATAAAAAGCACCTCCACTTGTACTCTTCCTATCATCAACACATCCTGCCCAATCTGCATCTGAATAAGATATAAGGGTGAAGTCTTTACCTTTCGGATACCATAACCCATACTCCATAGTACCCTTGAGATATCTGAGAATCCTTTTTACTGTTGTCACATGAGTCTCTTTGGGACTGGCCTGAAATCTTGCTACCATGCAAACTGCCTGCAGAATATCTGGTCTGGTAGCTGTTAAATAAAGTAAGCTTCCAATCATTGATCTGTACATGGTTTGATCTACAGGTGGAGATTTGTCATCTTTACTCAACTTGCAACCTGTTGTCATGGGAGTACTGACCGACTTACAGTCCTCCATTGTGAACCTTTTTAGCATCTCTTTCACATATTTAATTTGAGAAATGAATATGCCTTTCTCATTTTGATTAACTTGTAACCCAAGAAAGTAAGACAGTTCACCAATCATAGACATTTCAAATTCTTTCTGCATCTTATTCGCTAAGTCTTTACAAGATTCATCTTTGCTGCTGCCAAATATGATATCATCTACATAAACAACAAGAACAATTAGATGCCCACCTTCTGTTTTGACATATAGATTACTGTCCACCAAACCTTTCTTGAATCCCTGTTGAGAGAGATAGTTGTCTAGCCTTGCATACCATGCCCGTGGTGCTTGTTTTAATCCATATAAAGCTTTCTTTAATTTGCAGACAAGGTTGGGATCTTCACTAATTTGAAAACCATCCCGGTTGTTCAATATAGACCTCTTCTTCAAGTTTCCCATTTAAGAAGGCAGATTTTACATCCATCCGATAAACTCCGAAGTTCTTGTGGACTGCTAAGGCCAGAAACATTCTAATTGCTTCTAGTCTAGCCACTGGTGCAAAAGTCTCTTCAAAATCAATGCCTTCGACCTGTGCATAGCCTTTACAAACCAGTCTTGCTTTGTTCCTAATGACCTGTCCGTCTTCATTTAATTTGTTTTGAAATATCCATTTGGTGCCGATTACATTCTTATTCGCGGGTCTAGGTACTAATTCCCAAGTTCTGTTCTTTTCAATCTGATCTAACTCTTCATTTATTGCCTTCATCCAACTATCATCTTTGCTTGCTTCATCTATGTTTTTGGGCTCAATGCTGGATAAAAGAGAGTAATTACTTATTACTTTCCTTCTTGTCTGAACACCAGCTATGGGATCTCCAATTATTTGGTCTCTTGGATGATTTTTCTACCAGCTGCCTATTTTGAATTTCTTGTTTTCTTGCACCTCTGAGTCATCGATTAAGTCATCTGAATCAAACGTAGATTTATTTTTTGTTTCATTCACCTCATCTCCTTCAATGACTTCTTCATAGATTGGGTAGTTTTCTTCAAAGTTAGCTATTCGTTTCCCACCTTCATCGAATTTAACATCTGCACTGTCCACAATTTTCTTGAGTCTCTTGTTGTAGCATTTGTAAGCTTTGCTTTTTGATGAATACCCAACAAAAACACCTTCATCTGCTCTATTTTCAAACTTCCCAAGGTTGTCATCAGTTTTTCTGATGTAACACTTACAGCCAAATACTTTGAGATGTTTTGTTGTTGCTTTTCTACCAAACCACAACTCATAAGGTGTTTTGCTTTCATGAGTTCTTAACATATATCTATTTTGGATGTATACTGCAGTGTGAACTGCTTCTTTCCAGAATCTGTCTGCTATTTTGTTTTCTGCCAGCATAGTGCATGCCATTTCCTGTATAGTTATGTTCTTTCTTTCTACTACACCATTCTGCTGGGGAGTTCTAGCTGCTGAATATTGTCTCCTGATACCATGTTTTTCATAGTATTCTATAAATTCATTCGAAATGAATTCTCCTCCTCTATCTGATCGTAAACATTTGATCCTTTTTCCTGTTTCATTCTCAACTAGATGTTTGAAAGATCTGAACATTTCAAAAGCTTCTGTTTTATCTTTTAAGAAAAATATCCATGTCATTCAGGAATAATCATCGATACACAACATAAAGTATTTGTCACCATTTATGCTTTGTGTTCTCATGGGTCCACATAAGTCTGTATGTATAAGTTCCAAAGGCTTGTTAGTGTGGTACTCTTTTTTTTTGAATGAGACTTGGTTTGCTTTCCCTTCTGACATGAAGCACATATACTATTTGAAGGTTTTCTAATGGTTGGAATATCTCTCACTGCTTGTTTCGAGCTGATTTTCACCAAATTATCGAAACTTATGTGTCCAAGCCTCTTGTGCCACAGCCAGTTCTCTTCTTCTTGTCCAATGAAACACGTACCTTCTAAAGTTTCTGAGAGTGTGTACAGGTTGCCAGACATCCTTGAACCAGTTGCTATCAATTTCCCACTGTTTATTTTTTTGACTTCACAACCCTGCTTCTTGAAGACTACTTCATGTCCTTTATCACAGATTTGACTGACACTTAACAGGTTGTGTTTCAAACCATCCACAAATAAAACTTCTTCTGACTTGATTTTCCCATCACTAATTTTGACAGATCCTTTTCCTATTATTTTGGCTCCATCATTATTTCCAAACTTCACAGAGCCACCCTCATATTTCTGTAGTTTTTCAAATTTTTGTTTATCACCTGTCATATGACTTGAGCATCCACTGTCAAGAATCCATGGTACACATTTATTCTGAGCCTTGAAAGTTGTCTGTACTATTAAGGATTCCTTTTCTTCCCTAAGTTGTTCTTTCTGTTTCCACTCTGTTTTGACTGCGGTATTGGGCTCTAGTTTGGACTTTCCTTTTTCAATATCTTTTGCATATCTTTCAGAAGTTTTTCTATTTTGTCTTGTCCTATGTGGTTGGAACTTTCTTTTCTGAGGTTGATTTAAAACAGAGGTACTACGACAATTTCTTGCAATATGCCCATAGTTGTGACAGCTAAAACATTCTACTGCATAATTTGTTAGAGGTGCAAAAACATTTCTACTAACAAAGCTTCTTGGTCCTACATTATACTTGCAGTCTGCAATTTTGTGCCCATAACCATTACATTTGAAACAGAAACCAGAAAAGTAATGATTAAACCTGAAAGATGGTCTTTGCTAGGTTGTTGTAGGAACCATAGATCTTCTTCTTCTTTGATTTGTGACCTTGGTAAAGCCATCATTGTCAGTTCTCCTTTCGGGCCTGGCATTACTGCTTTCTTTTGCATGATTTGTTTTTCTTTCATCAGCTTGTTTCTCATCTTCACTCCTTATAGTTTCAACATTTCTGGCTTTTGGTCCGTTTGATGATTCTCCTTCAATGAAGCCCAGACCAAATTTAATGCCTGTAGGTCGTTGATCACTTAAGATTTTATCCAGCTTCTTCGAACTTTCTTCACGTTTGTGATGGCAGCTAATTTTTTGATCCAGCTCTTGTATCTGCATTCGTAGGCCAAGATTTTCTTCTTCTAGTTTATAGCAGTAATCTATCTTCATGGTTATCTGAACTTCAAGATCTTCGAACATTTTCTTGTATTCTTCTGCCTGTATTTTTAAACTGGTTATAATGTCGTTTGCATCCTCAAGCTTTCTTGAAAGTTTATAATTCTTTCTTTTCTCAGATTTCCATTCTTCAAGAGCAGAAACCAGTTCACCTTCTAGATCAACTTCTGCCTCAGGTTTTTCAACAACTGCTTTAGAGTTCATTCCTTCTCTCTTCTCTGATTTTTCTACCTCTTCTAATTTTTCTACTTCAAAAGCCATGAATAGAGCTTCACCTGTTCCTTCTTCAGAATCCTCACTAGAGCTGTCCTCTGAAGAATTTGCATTCCTGGAGATGAAACTTTTCTTTTTGAAGTTTCCCTTTCTGAAGTTTGTTTTCTTTCTCCATTCACTTCTTTCTTGATGAGATGCTTCCTCACCTTTGTTCTTCTCATTGAGAGGACATTTGGTAGCAAAGTGTCCAATGCCCCCATAGTTGAAACATTTGAAAGGAAGCTTTCCTCTGTATTTTCCTTTTCCCTTTCTCAATTTTTTGACAAAATTTGCTTCCATTTCATCCGAAGTTTCTTCTTCTTCAGACTCTTGTTTTGTGTCTTTACCTTTTAGGGCTTTAAATGCTGCTTCTCTGTCTGTGGGATTAGATCTTCCTATTCTCATTTCATAAGCAGTCAGGGAACCATGCATCTCATCCATACTAAAGTGATTTAGATCTTTAGCTTCTTCTATGGCTGAGACTTTAGAATCAAATCTTTGGGGAAGTGATCTTAATACCTTTTTCACGATAGTTGCATCATCCAAATCTTCGTCGAGACCTCTGATTGAATTAGTGATTCCATTAACTCTCTGCATAAAGGCTTCTATGTTCTCATCGTTGGTCATTTTTAATGATTCGAATTGAGCTCGATGTGTTTGAAGCTTGGCTTCCTTGATCTTGTCATCTCCCTCATAAATATTTTCTAGTTTGTCCCATACATCTTTTGCTGATTCGCAATTTATGATCTTGACCAACTCACTGTCAACTAATCCACACATGATGGCATTTTTTGCTTTAGAGTCATTTTCAAATGCCTTTTTACCAGTGCTATCGGTTGGAGCAGTGTCGGGAGCTGTGTAACCATTAACTACTGCACTCCAGATATCAAATCCCAAAGCACGGAGATATGTCTGCATTCTGATCTTCCAGAACGCATAATTAGTTCTGTCAAACAATGGTGCTTTGTTTGAGGAGAACCCTTCACCACCTGCCATTGCGTCACTTCCAAGATCACCCTAGCTGATTGAGCCTGTTCAGGAACTTGGCTTTGATACCAATTGTTATACTTACAGTGACACTGAGAGGGGGGTGAATCAGTGTGATCTTTTAAAACTTTAAACTTGCAATGAAATAAAGCAAACTTAAACCAGAAATAGCAAGTTAGTAAGAGAGCATCACACAACACAAAAATTTTAACGAGGTTCACCAATGTGGCTACTCCTCAAAAATGACTGCTTGGACTACCATCCAAATCCAGCCTTTGCAAAGCAACAACTTTACAACTCATTTACCAGCACCAACTGGAAGGAGCACCAACCCCTCAATTTTTTTGCACCAACAGAAAGGAGCACCAACCCCTAATTCACCAGCACCTACTGGAAGGAGCACCAACCCCTTATGCCAAGCTGCAACTTGGACTTCAAGAAAAATACATAAAAATACCTTCACACAGTTTACACATAGTTTGCTGTTTCTGTGTACTCTGGCTTCTGTTGAAAAAGCTTCGCACCACCAGTCTACTTCTACGTAACTACTTCTGTGCAACTGCTTCACAATTGAGTTATAGCTTCTGCTCCTATGCGCTTGTGCTTCGCACTCCAGTCTGCTTCTGCGTAACTGCTTCGCACACTTTGCTTCGACATAGACGAACTACCGCTTCGCACTCAGCTCGAATCGATACGACTCGCTCTCTGCTCACCGCGAACTTCACATGCACAAATTTTCTTCACAAAAATCACCCCTTCAAACTCGAAACAACCCTCCTTTTATAGATGAAATTTCAAGGACAAATCTTAAACTGAAGTCGACTTTAACCCTAAAGAACGTCGGCTACAAAACCCTAATGAATGTCGGCTCCAAAACCCTAATCTTCTTTGGCCCAGATTTAACTCTGTCGGCTTCAACCGCCTCTCTGGTTCTGTAGCTTTCCTCGTAAAACTGCAACATGTCACGATATCGCGACACCTTTTACATCCGTATGCCTTCTTGTCCCTGCTGTCGCGAAATCGTGACACTTTTGGCCTTTGTTAGCTTTGACAACGTTTTTGTCACGAAATCGTGACACTTCGAACTATTGCTGATGTCATCCTTACTTCTGTCGTGAAATCGTGACGTTCCTCGCTTTCTCAACTTTTTGTCGGCTTGCACCAACGAAACCAGAACATGTCACGAAATCGTGACACTTTTGCCTCCGAGCTTTCTCTCTCCTCTTCGGGTCACGAAAACCCGACGTGTCACGATATCGCGACACTTTTCCTCCTTGGCGCTTTTCTTCCCTTCGGGTCACGAAAACCCGACATGTCACGATATCGCGACACTTTTCCTCCTTGGCGCTTTTTCTCCGAACATGTCACGAAATCGCGATAGTTTTCTTCCTTAGCGCTTTTTCACCAAACATGTCACGAAATCGTGACAGTTTTCTTCCTTAGCGCTTTTTCTCCAAACATGTCGTGAAATCGTGACATTTTTCTTCCTTAGCACTTTTTCTCCAAACATGTCGCGAAATCGTGACAGTTTTCTTCCTTGCTTTCTTTTTTGCCAACATGTCGTGAAATCGTGACAGTTTTTCCACTTGGCTTCTTTGCCTGCAACATGTCGTGAAATCGTGACAGTTTTTCTTGCGCCTTCTCTCTCCTCGTCCATGTCGCGAAATCATGACAATTTTCTTTATGCCTTCTCTCTCCTCGTCCATGTCGTGAAATCATGACAATTTTCTTTGCGCCTTCTCTCTCCTCCGACATGTCGCGAAATCGCGACAGAAAACATGTCGCGATATCGCGATAGTTTTCTTACTTGTCTTTTTCTTTGATTTTTTGAATCTGGGTTACTTTTGTTTTCCTGGAATTTCACTGTACATGATCTGACTAACCTTTGAACTTCTATCCTCTGCATCTGAATGACTTCTGAACTGTCTATCCACTGCATCATTAGATCTAACTGCCTGTGTTGACAACAATGACAAACCTCTTGCAACACCTTGCTCAACATCATGCATGTCGTATCTCTTGAAGATATATCCGACTGCACATAAAGACAAGATAGATTATTTATCTTCTCCATGATGAATTTTATCTCAATTTACTCAAGATGGGTTAATGAACTCACTTGCACACACATTGGTTCTTGATTGCATCAAGTCATTACCATACTCATAATTGGGTAAATAAATTCATTGCACACACATTTTGTATTAGAGAAATTAGACAACATTTAGTGAGATTATTCGATATCACTAGTATGTCCGAGTCTCTGTAAAACAATCAATTTTCCATATCAACATCCATATCATTATATGAGTCTTCCACTTCACATACCATACTTTTGGTCAAATTCAAGAATGGAATTTAATGATATAAATAAAATGTTAATTTTTTTTTTTAACATCAAGCTATGTGGAATGGAGGCTGAGTTATGAACACCAAGGGCTTTGGATGGTTTGCAAGCTATGAACATCGAGCTGTGAACACTGAGAGTTTTGGATGGATTCCTTAAATGATAAAAATTACCCCTATTAGGTAAAAATGGTGAAATTAGGCATCCATATGGAAGATCTAGGGATCTAATAAATGCTAATCGATGTGTAGAAAAGGTAATGATAGATGCAAAAAATATTCTACAGGAAGGATCAAGAAAGGATTCTTGGGCATAGATTCTCAAAGCAAGAAAGAAAGCAACTAAAGGAGAAGTTGGTACAGAGATATCTCATGAAAATGGAAAGGTATGTATTGTTGATTCCCTAATAAAAAATATTAAGGTATAATGAGTTTAGCATGGTAGGAAAATTTCTAGGGCCCAAACCAGATTTAGATGTGCTTAGAAGATGGCTTCATTCTAAAATTCAAACAAAGGGTTCAATGAATGTTATTGGTCTATCAAAGGGATACTTCTTAATCTAGTTTAATATTGAGGAGGATCTGGTGGCAGAGTTATCACGAGGTCCATTTTTCTTTGGTAAAAGACCAATTTTCCTAAAATATTGGCATCAGGGCTTCAACCCTCAAAAGGAAGAATTTTATTCTATTCACATCTGTATTAGGTTCCCAAATATGACTATAGAATATTGGGATGATAAAATTATTAAGGGTCTGGCAACACAAATTGGATAATTTATAACCATGGATCCACCCACCCATAAAAAAACAAGAATATTATATGCAAGAGTTTGTGTTAATGTGAAGCTAGAACAAGACAAAGTGGAAAAATTGAGTATCAAATCAATAATTGGAGAATGGTAACAAAAAGTTGAATATGAAAATTTGTTGGTATGCTATAAGCAATTTAAAGTGTTTGGACATGTGTAGGAGAAATGTCATCTACAAAGACAAACCAAATTTATTAAAAAGTGGTAACAAAAGGAGAATCAAATAAACCAGAGGACCACAAGCATGGAAAGAAAACTTCTAGCCCACAAGAAAGGGCACAAGAAAAGGAACAATATCAGGAAATTTACCAAGAGGTAAATTAAGGGGTAGAAAGTAAAGTTAGTAATGGATTTTCTATATAGTACAAGGAAGAATAACATAATTCTAACAAGACAATGGAGTATGCAAGTAAATGTACAAATATAAACTAGAAAGCAGGTGAAGAACATAATAAGAAATAAAACTTGAGTGGTTTTGGAAATAACACTAATCAACAAGAGAATAGTATCAATCAAGAAAAATAAAATAATTATGAATATGGTAACCATAAGATGAAAATAAATATGATTGAAAATCATATAAATATAGATACCAAGACACAACAACACAATGTGATTACGATCAACATAGATAATGCATACATTAATTTGAAAGTTGAAGAAGAAACATTAGTAGATGATGCTAAAATGGTAGAGGATACCCCATCCACTCAAATTGACTCAGAATAGGAGAAGGGTCAGATTGAAGGAGTTTGGGGGTTTAAAATCAAAGAAATAGAGGGATGGCAAGGATTAGATCAAGTTTTATGGTAGAACCCTAATGTTCTAGCAAATATTTAAATAATAAATAAATAGAATAATTCCTAATTTAAGAGAATCACCTTTGAAAAGAATCACTATTGCATTGGTTCGGGGGGTCCCTCCAATGGTTTCATATAAACATATATTTGTATATATTCATGATATTCTCAAATGAATGAATGTACAATTATTTATATCTACCCTAAAGCTACGTTGGTGAAGATCCATGATTGTTCATGTTAGGAAGAGACATGATGGTTCACGCTATGAAGAGATGTGATGGTTCACTTTATGGGTTAATAATATAATAATTAAATGATTAATAATACTAACTAATAATGTTAGGGTGGAGGATCCTAACATGCCACCCTCCTTAAAAATAGCTTTGTCCTAAAAGATCAAAGTGAGGAGCTTTGTCCTTTGTTTTCCAAGAATTTTTTTTGCAAGTTCTTGTACTATTTTAATGTCACTTTTTCGGAGGCAGGGATATCTTGAGGGTTGGAGTGTTAGTGGGGGGTTTCCAGGAAAAATAGTAGAATCTTACTTAGGATAATCATGATGACAATGGGAGGAAAACCATTGGGGTTCATTAAACACTTAGAATGATGCATCAAAAATGGTGGTAACACTTCCAAATCCTGTTGGTGTTCCTTGGTAGAACCAAAGAAGGAGTATGTAGTCAGTCTGCATTGTTGTCGAATAAGTTTGGCCACGTGGTGATAATGCAATATTGGTGAGGAAAGTTTATGTATATCTTGTAGAGTGTATGTCTAGTAAACATTGGTCATGTCGGGTATGTCTACCCCATCCTTGCTTGGTGCATCGATCACTTTGGGTATATCAACCATATTGCTGTCATTGGTGTGATTAGGTATTTTGGGTATTGCTTGCTCATTGTCCTCATTTTCCACATCTTCATTATCTTTCTCATATTCCTTAGCTTCCTCATCTTCCTTATCTTCCTCATCTTCCTCATATTTAGTGCTATTGTCAGGTGAATTTGTCGCTACTTCTACCTCAATCATAATTTCATCGTTGGGAGAGCTACAAGGAATAGTTGCATCCAAAATATATAGTTTGGATGTAATACATTTATGATTGCGGATAAATTTCTCATCACAATGAAAGCAAAGGTTTTTTTCTCTTCATTTCTTCATTTCTATTGGGTTGATACATTTAATGGGTAATATTTGGGTAATTTTTGGGGTGGTGTATATATTTTGTGATTCCCATACAGGTGGTTTTGTAATTGGGTCCTTCCACTGGCAAAAATCCTCCTTTGTAATAATTTTATTTATAGGGTCATCCTTTTTTAGGTTTAACTCTCCTATTTTTGTTTCAAAATAATCTTGTCATTTATTCATTACTTGCAGGATTTTTTTCGAGATGTCTTTTAATAAACTTCCCCACTTATGTCCAAAATTGATGCTCTAATACCAAATGGTAGAAACCTAAAGTTCTAGAAAATATTTAAATAATAAATAAATAGAATAATTCCTAATTTAAGAGAATTGTCTTTGAAAAAGAATCATTGTTGCATTGGTTCGTGGGGTCCCTCCAATGGTTTTATATAAACATATGTTTTTATGTTACTCATGATACCCTCAAATGAATGAATGTATAATGATTTATATCTACCCTATAGCTACATTGGTGAAGAGATGTGATGGTTCATGTTAGGAAGAGACGTGATGGTTCACTTTATGAAGATATGTGATGGTTCACTTTATGGATTAATAATATAATAATTAAATGATTAATAATACTAACTAATAATGTTAGGATAGAGGATCCTAACATTTTAAGTTCAAGTAAAGAAACTAAACAATTTGAGGAACATAAGGATCTAAGCATAACAAAAAACTCAAAGTAGTCTAAGGAGGGTATGCAAACAAGTTTTGTCAAAAGACTAGAGTTGGGTAAAAGAACTCAATAAACAACAAAATAATATCTGATAGGATGTAATAAAATGGGAGATAATGATCCTCCTGGAAAACATACAAAAATAACAAAGAATATAGGTAATTATGGGAAAAGAAAGTAAGGAAGACGCCCTAAACAAGAAGAAAAAAAGTACAAGAGAACAAGGGAGAATAATTAGATCCAAATGAAGAATGGATGGGTAAGGATAAAATCCCATCAAACAAAACCAAAAAATGAAAATCCTTTCTTGGAATGTGCAAGGGCTAAATTCCCTTGGGAAAAGAAATGTTAGAGATCTACTTATGGAAGTAAAACCTGAAATTGTTTATCTTCAAGAATCTAAAATTGACACAAAAAAAACTTGACATTATTCAAAAAGAGGTTTGGCCGAATGCTAAATGGATCATAAGCCCAACACAAGGTACTGCTGGAGGTATTTTCATATTTTGGGATAAAATAAATTTTTAGGGTACTTTAATTGTTCAATAAGAGATATTCTACACAGTCAAATTGAAGAACAAAAAAACTAACTTTTGTTGGGTAATGATAGAGGTTTATGCTCAAAATGACGATCTGAGAGATTCCATCTGTGGAATAAGCTATATTTTTAGAGGTTTCTCTTCATTGATTTGCATTGGATGTTTTTGTGTGACTTCAATATAATATTAAGAACAGAGGACAAAATTGGAGGGAGGATTAACATCACTCAAGGTATGCAATATTTTAATGATTTTATTCGGAATAATAAGGTAATTGACCTGAATATGTGTAAATGTAAGTTTACATGGAAAAATAGAAGGATGGGGGATAATCACATTAAAAGGTGCCTAGATAGAGTTCTTATTTTTGACAATTGGTTAAGTATAAATAGTATTCATAGACTTACATGTATGCCTAGAATAGGATCAGATCACAATTCTCTTTTGTTGGATATGGAAAATTAGGGGAAGCAGGGAGGAGCACCATTTAGGTATGATATCATGTGGAATATGCACCCAAAAATTACAAAAAAAAATCAATCTTGATGGCAGGATGAGGTTCAAGGATCAGCAATGTACAAAGTTACCCAAAAATTAAAGAACATCAAGTATCAAATCAAAATTTGGAATAAAAAGGTTTTTGGTAACATCAATTTAAAAAGGATATCCAATATATAGAGGAAATTATGGAGAGGGAAGGGAGAAAACCATAGTGGTATAAAAAGGAAAAACAACTCCTCACAAAGTATCATAATACCATTGCCCAAGAGGAAATTCATTGGAAATAGAAATCCAGAGTTTTGTGGCTCAAGGAAGGTGATAGAAACACTAAATTCTTCCATGTTTTGACTATGAGATATAGGAATAGCAATAAAATCCTCTACCTTATGGGGTAATATGGTATAAAGTATGAGGATTTAAATTATATTAAAATTTGACCATTACTTTTTTTCAAAACCTTCTTAGCAAAGAAAAAACAGAGTGCAACATGGAAATAGAAAGCATCATTAACAATGTTCCCAAAGGAGTTAATGATAGCATGAATGAATATCTATACAAGGTAATCTCTAAGGAGGAAATTAAAAGAGCTATGTTCTCTAAGGGAGAATCCAAGGCTCTGGGGCCAAATGGTTTCCCACCAGGTTTTTTTCAACATCATTGGAATATTGTTGAAAACGATGTAGTCAATGCAATCCAAGAAGCCTAGGAATTTGGTAAGCTGCTGAAAGAATGGAATAATACCTTCCTTGCTCTAATTTACAAGAAATATGTGGTAGATAAATTATAGTACTTTAGACCAATTACCCTATGTAATACAATTTATAAAAAATTTACTAAATTTTTGACCAATCGGTTGAAAACATCATCCCCTCAATCACAAATGAAGATCAAGGAGGTTATATGGCAGGTAAAAAGATTACTGAAAGAAACATTTCCATTTATGAAATAACACACTCTCTTCAAAGGAGGAAAGTGTCAGGAATGCTCCTTAATCTGGACATGAAAAAAGCCTATGACAGGGTTTCATGGTCCTTCTTAGATAAAATAATGGAGTGAATGGGTTTCAGTGAAAAATGGAGAGCATGGGTTGGTATCTGTATTTATAGCCCCTAATTTTCAATATTTATTAATGGAAAATCTACAGGGTTCTTTCATTCTATCAAAGAAATCATGCAGTCAGATCTGTTATCTCTATATCTATTTATCATTATGGCAGATGCCTTGGGAAGAAATTTGAAAAGAAAGAGAAAGGATGGTAATATCAAAGGTCTAAAATATTCATCCATTGGTGAAGCTTTTTCTCATCAACACTTTGTGGATGATACTTTATTTCTAGAGGAAGTTACAGAGGAAGAAGCTTTTGAGTTTAAAAAAGTCCTTGATTCTTATGAAAAAGCTACAGGCCAAAAAATAAATTATGAAAAAAGTAGGATTATGTTTTTAAACACGGAGGAAAGTATAATAGATCAAATAGTTAAAGTGTTGGGTTGTAAGGAGTAAAATTTCCCTATAACCTATCTTGGTTTGCCTTTGTTTATAGGTAAGATGAAAGATGAACTTTGGATTCCAATTATTGATAAATTTAATAGGAAACTTCAATGTTGGAAGGGATCTATGTTATCCTATGCAAGGAAAGTTCAACTATAAAACACATGCTTCAAAGCCTCCCTATTTATTTCATTTCTTTCCTAAGGATGTCAAGGAAAGTGGAAGAGACTTTAGAAAGAATAAATTTTTTTTATTATGGGATGGCATTGAATGTAAAAAACATATACATTTGGTATCCTGGGATACCTATTGCTAGCCTTTACAAAATGGGGGTCTTGGTCTGAGGAAGTTGAGAGATATAAATAAAGCCCTTCTAGCTAAACATGGTTGGAGGCTTTGCACTGGAGATTCAGGGAAATGGGCTAGCATTATCCAAACTAAATACTTGGAGGGTAGAAACCACTTTATCAGTTGTTTTAATCCTCCATGTGGGTCTATTTTCTGGTAAAATATAATCAATAGCAGTAAAGTTCTATGGCAAGGTCTAAAATGGAGAGTAGGTATGGGAGACAAAATTGACTTTTGGAAAGACCCTTGGATTCAATAGGAGCCTTTAGAAAACTACAAAAAGTTCAAAGATATTAAAGAACATTTAACCAAAACCTATGGTAATAAAATTAATGGTTACATTCATAGGGTGGGTGATTTTTAGGAGTGGAAAATCATGCAAGAAGATATGCAAGGCCCAAGGGGTAAAGATCTACAAAAACTCCTAAGGAGTTATTATTTAGGTAGAGGTTTAGAGGAGGATCAGATAATTTGGGGAAGAAACCAACAAGGCCAGTACTTGGTGAATGGAAGGATATCACTATCCTTCTCACCAATAATTAAAATATTTTTGCAATATAATCCAGATAATGTTTCATAAAATTATCAGAGAGTAATAAAATATTCAGATATCAAATAGATTGAATCAAAAAATAACCAAATGGAACTATGAATTTATATTTAAATCAATGCCACTTTAGGAGGGCTGGTCCTCACCACTTGGAGGGCATAGTTCTCTACTTTTAAAAATAATAAGTTGATGATAAAATATGATTTTAAATTAGATCAATAAACTATATTAATGATAAATTAATTCAATAATACTTGGAAACCTAACATAGCTGACTAGCTATGTTAGGTATGTAACATGGCTCCCCTCCTCGAAAAGCTTTGTCCTCAAAGCTAGAAATGTCTAGAAAATACTTTCAGGTTCCCATGTAGCATCTTCTTAAGGTAGGTCCTACCATTTGATGAGGAATTCTTTGATGTGACAAGATCTTAGCATACATGTTCGATTTTGTAAAATTGCTTCAAGTTGGAGATATATACATCCCTCTTCATTGAGTAATGGTAATTATGACTAATATTTTACTTTCTGGAATATCACATTTTTAATATAGAAAACATGAAATACTAGATGTATACGAGATGAGGGAGGAATATCTAGTTGATATGCCACTTCTCCAATGCAACGCACTATTTTGTAAGGGCAATAAAAACATGGAGCCAATTTTTGATTGGTATTGATATTTAATGACAACTGTTTGTAGGGCTGCAAATGTAGGAACACCATATCACCTATATTAAATTTTCTTTTTGAATGGTGTGAGTCTTGCTACTACTTCATGCGGTTCTTTGGTTGGACCAAGTTGTCTTTGATAATATTGAGCATTGACTATTGGTGTTGGAACCAATCATCTACTTGAGCCACTTTGGAAGAGCCTAGTACATAATCTGCTATTGTTGGTGGTTTAACTCCATACACAAATTCAAATGGAGATATCTTAGTGGAATAGTATTACAAAGTTTTATACCACCATTCTGCCAAGGAGAGCCAATGACTCCATTGATATTGTTTATCATGAACAAAACATCTTAGATAGGTACCCAAACATTTGTTAACTACCTTAGTTTGGTCATCTGTTTGTGGATGGTATGTAGAGGACATATTCAATTTGGTACCGCTAAGATGAAATAATTCTTTCTAAAAATTGCTAGTAAATATGGGATCACATTCACTTTTTTTTGCATTCCATGCAATTTGAGAATTGAGTCCATAAATACCTTAGCCACTTTTATTACTGAAAATGGATGTTGTAGAGCCTGGAAATGAACATATTTGGAGAGGCGATCTACTACCACAAAAATTACTATTTTTCCTTCTCATTTAGGAAGACCTTCAATAAAATCCATTGAAATATGTTTCCACTAACGATCTAGAATGGGTAATGGTTGAAGCAAACCTGGTGATTTGACTATTTTGCCCTTATTATGTTGGCATACTTCACATTCAGCCACCCATTGTTTGACCTCTGCTTTTAATCCTTTCCAACAAAAGGATTGTTTTATCTACATATAGGTTTTCAAAAAACCTAAATGTCCTACTGATGGAGAAGCATGCGATTCATCTAGAATCCTTGACTTGATTGTAGAATTGTATGGAATGTAAATGCAGTTATTTCTTCTTAACAACTTGTTCTCATAGTAAAAAAGAGGATGATTGGATGAACCCAACAACAAATCTTGAATTATTTGAGCAGTTTCTATATTTGGCAACCATTCTTCCTATAGTTGAGATACCCATTAGGAATAAGGACCTGAAATAGCATTAATAACAACTTAATATTCATATTTTCATGATAATGCATCTGCTACCACATTTTCTTTCCCTTTCTTATACTCGATAACAAAATCATATCCCAATAATTTTTTTAACCACTTGTTTTGTTCTGGATAAGAAAATCGTTGTTCTAGAAAGTGCTTAAGACTACTATGATCGGTTTTAATAATGAAGAGGCTACCGATTAAGTAGTGTCTTCATTTCTCCACTACATGTAGAATAGCCAACATTTCTTTCTCATATGTGGATCTTCCCAAATTTTTTCTCAAAAGTTGTTTACTTTTGAATGCCAAGGGATGACCTTCTTGCATTAATATTGCCCCAATACCTATTCCTAAAGCATCACATTTGATTATGAATGGTTTGTGAAAATTCAAAGTTGCCAATACTAGAGTAGTACACATTGCTTCTTTGAGAGTCTCGAAGGCTTGAGTGGATACTTTCAACCAATGAAAAACATCTTTTTTTGTGAGAGCTATGAGAGGGTCTATGATTTTTCCATAGTTACTGTAGACACCTAAAATGCATCATGCTGAGATGACTACTCATATTGGACATGCTATAAGACCATATGGAAGACCTTGGATAGATTCCAAGGTATAGCAGTGGTTTACACCACTCATTTTGGTACCTTTTCCTAGTCAAAGCTAGCCACTGTTGACACCCATAGTTAGTAGTGCTGACTGCGCCTATAAGCTATGGTTAGGACTCAGAATTAGTTGGCCTTCATTCGAACCAAAATCGATTGCAACAACCAATTGGTTACGGATTAGAGAAGTTTGAGTGAGGAAGGTTTTGGATCCTTCCATCCAACAAGCTCAACTACCCAATATTGATCTTAGCTTCCTCATGAAGCTACTCCTAGCCCTTGGAAATTGTTATATAATCCCCCTCTGAATTTGGGAAAAGAGAGAAATATAATCAATTGAGAAATGAAGCCCTGTAAAATTGCATACTCATTCACATGCATTTATAAGAATAATTTTTCTACCCAATTGGAGATCACATTGCCATGTATATCCTAGGAGGATAGGAGATCCAAGAAATACTAATCCGTGTAATCCATACATCCACTAAGAAATTCAACTTCCAAATCTATCAGAGGACACATAGGCGACCCTTGACCATCACTTTGGCAAGGAGAATCAAATAATTTGTCTTGATTTATAGGACAAACTTACTTCAGGCTTAGCCATGGCTGTCAACCACAGTGAATAGTGCCCACTGCTTGAAGAACCCACGGTTAGCAGGTGACACCTGATTTCCTTATTCTTTACTTTACAGTTTGTTTAACTAGGCTAGCTTAATCATGTTGTAGGTTTAAATTAGTATTCTAGAGACATTTGACTAACATATTAGGTGTTAATTGCAATTTCCCTTCATTTTTGTAGTGTAGGCATAACGAATATTTTCATGTTTCCATTTCAATTGGTTAATTACGGGCTTAAATAGATTCATCTTAGTTTCTTTTATGTTTCTAATGGTAGATTATAATGTTTTAGATCAATTTACATGCACTAAATCACTTTCTTGATTTCTTGATTATCATGTTATATTTTGTGCAAATATCCTTTTAAAGCCTCATCAAGAGAGGTCTCCTTTGTTTTTAATGTTTCTTGTTGTTTATTGCATGCAAGACTAATAGGGTTTTGGGATGCAAGGCAAAAAATTCCTCTAATCATGGAGAAGGGGGTCATCGACACCCTAGAGCAGTTTGTGTCACCCTGGAAGGCATTTTGATTGCATATACCCTTGAGAGGGATTTGAAGCTCAAATGGATATCCCTAAGAGGGATGAATTACTTGGCTTAATTGAAATTAATAATGGGATTCTTTATACTTGTTTCATTTCTTGTTGTCAAACTTATGTTTTCTCATTTGTCCTTATTTCACGAATTGCAATAGATAGATTAGATAGCAAGAGACTTTTTGGTGGTTACAGAAGGTGATCATGACATAACCCCATATTTTTAGCCATGATTTAATGACTCTGGTATATTTTTTTGTGGTAGGTACTCACCGTGGTTGATATCCATGATCAAAAATTTAGCCCACGATTGACAGGCGTGGGTAACAGTCGCAGTCACGCATCAGAGCTATAGTCAGAAACATACCAACCATAGAGTAGGAGTAAAAAGTTGAATCAAATGAGGACCTGAAGTAGGCATTTCTGACACCCTCTGTGTCTATTTTTTTGTCTCTGTATTTTTCCATAACATCAAAAATGAAACCTAGCTAGGACAAGGATAAAAAGAATAGTAAAATGAATTAGGTCCTTGGGGTTTTTATTTGATGCTTCTACTAGTTGTTGCTAGGAACAATGGGTCTCTGAATGCATCCCACCCTAGTCTCCAGTAGTATAGGCCATCTGAATGTTATATTTTACTTGCATGAGGCCTAATCAATGGCTAATTACTCATACTAGTTCCATTCTCTAAACATCACGTAGCATAGTGTGCATATACCTCTGAATATCAAATGTTCTTTGTTGCATATCATATAGGAAATTATCATACTAATGTTGTATTATGCATATTTTCTTTGTGCAAATTAAAAATAACCCAAAAACACCACGACGCATTTAAATGCTAGTGAGTTGGGAGTTACATCCAACCACTAGTAGGGTTTCAATGACGGTGGAGGTGATTTCCATCCGTTGACCGAACTCCCTCGTACCTTCTTGTTACTAGACCAATACTAGATCCAAGAACCATTTGTAGCCTAGAAATTTTGCATGTACTTCTCTTCAGAGGGTATAATGCTGACTGGGTGATATTTGGTGAGGATTTGGTAGGATATGTCCTCCCTTCCTAGGTGTGGAACTCATCACCACATTTTGAGAGGATTACACGGCTTGGAGTTCATCATAATATTGTCAAGCTATGAGCATACAAGTGAAAGCTATTAAAAATTTGAGAAAATTATCAGTGTATTGCAAAACACAACAAGAGTTACTTTAATGATACAACAAATTCAAAACATATCAAACAATTTAGGGCTCATTTTAAAATTGTAAAAGGAGATAATCATCATTGTATTATTTGTGTATTAATAAAAGTTAAATCTAGACATAGGATAGATAAAGGTGCAAACACAAAGAGGCCAATCCAGGCACAGACCCGAGATCGAAGCCCAAGATCTACCTAGTGCACAGCATGATGTGTAATGCCCTCAATCACTTAATCCTCAAACATTGTTCAACGAGTATTAGGGGGCATAATTCCACACGAGGGGATTCTGTTGAGAATACCTCGATTAGAGGAAGTACTAGAAACCCCTCTAGATATATATTAGAGCATGGAACTTCCTAACATGGGGGTTTTACACATGGTAGCATATACTGTGACTGCATTTCGTAAGCATCCATGGGTTCAGCTGAAGAATATATCATTGAGGGATGCAAATTGGTACCCCTTCGACCTGTACCTAAGGGAGGCTTATGGCCTCCATCGTCAGAGTGTAGATCTGTCCAAGATCTTCCCATTCAGGTGTGAACTAAGAGGGCTGCTTTCAAGCATAGGCCCACACAGACCCCCTATAAGGGTGAGTCCACCAAGTTCACCATAGATATATCCAAAGTGGGAAAAATTGGTACATCACCTCACGAGCCATGGCGTATAAAAATATTGGATGGTCTAGATAGATTCCTAGGGCATCTAGGATATAATACTATGCCTACATCCTTCCGACTGGTGAGTGAGTGTAGTGCAAGAACCATTAGGATCACCCAAGAACATGGAGAGTGCTCTAATAATTATTGAGACATGTGTGCTCCTGCATCGCATGCAGGCACTCAGTATAGAAGACATCCTAACATGAATACCATCTTTACATATCAAGGCAAGAGTGTGGTAGATCAGTCCATTGGAGTACATACATAAAGCCACTCGAACAAAGTGCATTCCCTAGATTCCTTAGGTGGCTGATCATTTTGATAGATCTCATAGACTGATGTCATAGTAGAGACGACAGATTCTCCAAAACCAATTGGAGGATGTTCACATAGAAAAAGAGTGCCTCAAAAAAAAGAATACTTAGAGGCAGAGGTTCATCAAGAAAAAATTATATGAACAACGCATGTGTGAATAATGCATCCTTGATCAGAATGAGCGTGTAGAGAGAGGATGAATTGGCTAGAACTAGTTTACCTCCTTGTAGTGAGATCAGGGAGTGTATCAATAGATGAGTGGCTTCACAACCTAAGTTACACCCTAAGAACATCGACATACATACTCACCATACGAATCAACACAGATATCGACATCTAGTGTCTAAAAAACATGAGCATAAGAAATATGAGAATTAAGTGGGAGAGGAATTGGAACAAGAATACCCTAAAAATCTCCCAATTTGAGGAGGAGGGTGAGCCTAGTACCCCACCTTGATCGAGAAAAAATCTACATATGAGGGTGCCCCCAAGGCAATCTCGAGAAGAGGAGTTTCTTTCCTCGCAAGCCTATAAGACCTTAGCATAGAAGGTCCAAGCCATAGAGAAGCAATGAATGGTTTATCAAAAGCCTACCTTGAAAAAAATTTACAATGAACCTCTATGCACATTAGTGCCTATTCCTACATATTCTGAGCATTTCAAGATGCCTAGACTGGAAAATTTTTAAGGAGAGGAAGACGCATAGGAGCACATGACTATTTTTATAGATATGTGCTTTCATAATATATGTGCTTTCATATTGAGAGCAATGATGCTTTGCTCCTACGCACCTTCATCATGATCCTATTACGCCCAACTCGAGAGTGGTTAAACCAATTAAAGAGACACAATATTACTAGTTTCAAACAACTAGTCGATGCCTTTCTTGAATGTTTCTCCTTCGACATCAAGAAGAAGGTAAAATTATTTGACTTGGACACTCTAACGCAACATGATGATGAGCTAGTAATGGATTATGGAAAATTATGGAGGAAAATTATGGCAAAGTTGCCATTATCCATACCATCCTCTGAATTGATGCAAATGTTCACAAAGAGTTGTACCAAACACATTTAGTTATTGCTATAGTTGCAACAATACCAGACATTCGAAGAGGCTTTGTCATAAGACAAGGTGATAGAAGACATCAAGTTATAGGAGGGTAAATTGAAGCTCTAGAATAAGGAGGGACACAAGAAAAGCACTGAGAGACATCAAGCCAAGCTGGCCCATGTTAATCAAGTGGTGTTGAACCTTCAAAAAGGGGATAAGGGGAAACAACAATGAAACTATCAGGCCCAACCTCCTCCTGTGTAATATGAGCAACGCAACAATTATTATAAGGGTAAAAATAAGGAACAACACCCACCTTGCATATTCACATAGTTATCGAAGTCCTTGGCTTCAATTTTTTATCAGTTATGTGAGACGAAAGCTATAAACTTACTCAAGGTTATGTTAATGGACCCAAATTATCCCAAGCCTAAGGGCTATAGGTATGATCAATATTACATATTTCACCGATAAAAAGGCCATGATATCAAGGTATGTTGGTCTTTCAAACATCTTGTGAAATATATGATCAAAAGAGGTACGCTTCTTGTCGACAACCCAAAAGCGCCTGATAATCAAAATATGGGGATTTACAAAAATCCTATACCAAATCATGAGGCATCATAGATCTGTGCCAGGGAGGCTCTATCTAGGGTAGGTCAATATTAGATGGAGTTATCACAGTTCATGAAGTTTTATACTCTGCTCATAAGACTAACGGGTCTGTTTTTGCCCTCAAGCTTGATATGAACAAAGCATTTGACAGGCTAAATTGGGACTTTCTAATTGTTATCCTCCTTAAGTTTGGTTTTCACCACCAATGGGTTAATTTTATCAAAGAATACATTTCTAAAGCATGGTTCTTGATTCTTGTTAATGGAACAATTGTTGGTTACTTTCAAAGTCATAGAGGAATTCGGCAGGGGGACCCTATTAGCCCCATGTTATTCATCATTATGGCAGAAGCTTTAGGAAGAACCATAAAAAATGCTTGCAGTTCAAGGCTAATATCAGGAATCAAGGAAAAATATCTCACTAGGGCTATTTCTCACCAAAAATTCATCGATGATACCCTTCTATTGACTAAGGCATCGGTGGTTGAGGCCAAAATAATTAAATACATCCTGCAACTCTACGAGGACGTTGCTGGTCAGAAAGTTAATTTCAGTAAAAGCAAGTTATATTTCTTGAACACCCCCATTCAAAGGCAAGGAAGGATTGTAGAAATTTTATATTATGATATAGCAAACATCCCCACTTCGTATCTTGGTCTCGCTCTTTTCATTGGTTCTTCGAGAGAGTCAATGTGGGACAGTGTTATTGAAAGAATTCAAAAAAATATTTTTGGATGGAAAGGTCATCTTTTATCTCAAGCAGGAAAGTTGAACCTCACTAAGGCCTCTCTTCAGAGCATTCCAGTCTATTTCCTCCCCGTTTTCAAATCCCATGTGAAGGTTTTATAGAAATTTGAGAAACTCCAAAAATCATTTTTATGGATTGGATCAGAGGAGAAAAAAAGGATACACCTTGTAGGATGGACCAAAGTGTGCAGACCCAGGGAAAATGGGGGCTTAGGTCTAAGGAGAATTGCTCATATGAATTTAGATTTACTAGCTAAGCAGACGTGGTGCCTCATTTTTGGTGAAGAAAATGAATGGACAACTATCATCAAAAGAAAGTATCTTCAAAATATGGAATTTGTAAATGACTCAGTTCCAATAAGATGTTTTGCTTTTTGGAAAGCAATTCTCAATTGTAAGGAAATCATCAAAAAAGTTTTAATATGGGTTTTAGGTAATGGTGAGAGGATAAATTTTTGGAATGACAGGTGGGCTAAGGATGAACCACTAACACAATATCCTAACTCAGCTCGAATCAGAGATATCACGGAAGAACTCATTGGCAAAAAATTCTCCGATTATATGGTTGAGGATAGAGGCAGAATGAACTAGAAACAAATAAGGATTCAGGGATTTCAAGCATAATCAAAATGATCTTTGTAACATTCTCAGGAAATAGTTTATCCCCATGAGACCTAAGGAAGATCAAATGACCTAGGATCCTATGAAAAATAGGAAGTTCACTATTAAATCAACTTACAAGCGTTTGCTTGATGATGAGGATTTTGTCCTCCAAAAGGACTTAGTTTGGATAAAAAAATTAATTCCAAAAATTGTAGTCTTTTCATGGCTGGTTACCCAAGGAAGAATTCAAACCATTGATAATATGATGCGTAAAGGTATTTGTATCACTAATCACTGTTATCTATGCATGGCTAATTAGACCATTTATCACATTTTCCTTGAGTGCCCTTTTTCCTTGACTGTCCTAAGTGGGATTTTTTAGGCATTCAATATTTCTTGGGTTAAAACAGCCATCGTACTTGATTTTTTTGTCCAGTGGCCTTGCCCATTTTCAAGACAAAGACTTAGATACATGTGGAAAATTTGTCTCAATCACTATATTTGGTAGGTGTGGTTAGAAAGGAACCATAGAGTCTTTAATGAGTCTATCCATGATCATAAAACTATCATTGCCAGGATCCTATCCTTTGCCAATGAGAATGTGAACCTTATCCCTTTTGATAGTCATAAACCTAATCTGCAGGAGACCATGATTGCTTAATATTTAATCTTAACCTTGTTAGATGAGTATGTGCCTACGGTAGTCAACCCCAAATCCAATATTAAGTGGTCCCCACCTCCTATGGGTTGGTTTAAGCTTA
Source organism: Wollemia nobilis (assembly GCA_028583015.1). Lineage (NCBI taxonomy): Eukaryota > Viridiplantae > Streptophyta > Pinopsida > Araucariales > Araucariaceae > Wollemia > Wollemia nobilis. The sequence continues at coordinate 10,140,959 of JAQPPZ010000012.1, forward strand.
ATTTTTATGGAGCGACTAAGGACAATCCTGGTAGAGTAGGCGTTGACAACATTGGGAATATGATTCTTACATTTTTTGAATATTTGGGAACAAGGATGAACAACAAATCTGAAGCTAGAGCTATGTAGAGAGGCCTTCAAATGACTCAAGACTTAGAAGGTAATTTTATCATAGAAGGAGACTCTATGCATGTTATAAATCTCCTCAATAATTGGAAAACACCTCCTTGGAGGATTAAAACAATTGTTGAAGAGGCTAGGATCCTTTTCTAGGGAAGACATGATAGAAAATCCCAACATGTCTTTCGAGAAGCTAACAAATTTGTTGATAAGCTGGCCAATTTGGGTGTCGATGGTGATGAACTTTTCAAATAGGAAACCGATGTCTCAAGCAAAGTATAGGAGCTTATTCAACAAGAATGCCAAGAATGATAGTCAAATTTACCAACAGGGAAGGCATTGTAAGTTTGAAGGCTTTGAGTATTCCTGTCTCTTTTTTGAAATGGACTCACAATAAAAATTATCCAAACTATCAGTCTTGGTGGATGTTGCTTGGAAATACCACAAAGACTAATGGGGATAGTCACATGTCAGATAACATGGCTCCTAGTCATCTTAGTAATTTGAGGTTGGTTGATAATAATAGGGCATGAAAGAAACGACAATATAAGACTTCGAACTAGAGCCACGTGGACCACCAGATAACCACTGCCATAAATCTAGCCAGCAGGTTCACTTCTCCAATGTTGATTGGCCAAGATAGGATGTGGTACCAAAGCATGTCATATACAGAAGAAAGCAATAACCAAAGAATTATTAAGAGTAATTATCAATATAGAGCTCGTGGGAGTTTTTTTTAGTACTATGCTATGTGTGTCTACAACTTTTTGTTTCTCCACTGTTGTGTCTGTTTCTTTTTTTGTAATTATGATGCAGGTGTGTTTTCTTAGGGTATACCCAAATTTTTTTATGGGAAGTTTCATTTTGATAACAGGTTATGTGCCTTATAGGATGTAATGGCTTTGGTGGCATGTAGATTTTACATATATAGGATCCTTAGTAAGGACATGTTCATCAACAACATTTTGCTAATTTTTGTAAAAGGTTTTGGGTCAACCTGTAAAACTTGGTATTAATGATATGGTATCTTATCTACCCAAAAAAATGAGGCACCAAATAATAATGTTGGCCAATTCAACCAACTATGCATCGAACCACCAACCTAGGGGTTCGTCAAAATGGTTAGCATTGTCATAAGAAACATGAGGTATGAACGATCGAATCAACCTCCAACACTTATTAGAGTCCAAGTTGTGCCTCCTCCAAGGCTAGCCCAGCATGTGCCCGACCCACCGACTAGACCAGTGGTAACCACCAAGAGTAGGTTGGTCCAAAACCTACAGACAACTCCAGTAAAGTTGTCGATTTATGAGCTAATTCAATAGTCTCCTAAGAATAGGGAGATGCTCATGGACATCTTAAGGTCCATATAAGTGCAACCTCAGGATCTCAAAGTGTTTACACACTTTGTGGGCCACATGCCATAGTGTTAGGAACTGATAATTCAATTTTATGACCATGAAGTCAAGATGGTTTCCACTGTTATAGTAGACTCGCTGCTACATATCATCGCATGTGTGAATCAAAAAACATTCAAGTGGGTTTTTATTGACATAAGGTCATCAATCAATATCATAACTACCAAGGCATTAAATCACGTGAAGTTACCCAAGATGCATATAATCCCTTCTATCTTCACGTTGAGAGATTTCAATGATGCATTATGCTCGATGGTCGGTACTATAGTTTTACCTATCTAGGTAGGACTGAAGACCATCCTGGTGATGTGTCATATAATCGAAGGTGTTATTCAATATAACATACTTCTAGGGAGGCCTTGGATCAGAGAGATGCATTGTGTCCTTTCTATTTTATATCAGTGTATCAAATACATTCATGAGGGATAGGTTCATGTGGTGCCTTCAGACAAAGAACCCTTTAAATATGTGCTCCCCTCAATGTAGTTGGATGTGCGACCAGTGTCACCAATAAAATATCTAGGAGGGAAAATTAAAGAGGTGTGTGCTAGACCTGCAACATTTGTATCTCAATTATCAGAGCACACGACAACTACTTCTATTAGATCGACTACATCTACGATACAGTGGGATGATAGTAAGTTGAAAGAAAAGGTAGGTGAAAAGAAGATAAAGAAAAAACCCAAGCCAGTCATCATTGAAGCCCCTAATCCCATGAAATTAGAGAAAATTCAAGGAGGATTCAAAGAGGCACTTCAACCTACCTCGCATACATCTTCAAAAGGGTCATCTGCACCGTAGGTGATCGTCCATTTTGTTAATTCCATATTAGGAGAATACATTGTGTAGAATGTGAAGTTCACATTGATTATCAAGACTGCACATGATATGGACTGACCACAAGCCCATTGCCTTCTCGATGGGATGGTGGAACCATTAGGGGTACCACCTAACCAAACCAACTTCATATATGGAGGGCTAGACCAGTTTGCATCTTCCACACCCATGGATGAGGATGATGATGAACCATTCACCATGAATGTTTATTATATTTATAACCTAGACTATGTCATGTGATACTTTGAGAATTACCATTGGCATGGTTACAATCTCAAATTATTCAAGAAGGGGCATAAGAATCTTATAGAACCATAGTATCAGTTACCTACTATTATTTTTGGGTTGGGATTCTACAATGAAATACATGCTAAACTCCTCATGGCATATTTAGATTGTTTGTACCTTAGTCTGGGGGGTGAAGTTGACTTCAATCTATATCACCCTAATCCTTTTGCATTTTATAGGGATAACCAGCTAGTGACTTATGTCACTATATATCCACCTGAGAGATATCATGTGAACATCTTCGTGGAGACCAGCCCAGAACCAATTCCAAGAGCTAACTTGGACAATCAAAGTCATGGAGCTATCGACAATATTGGTATGCACTTCTAGAATCTAGACATAGCTATGAGTACCGAATCATAAGTTTATTCTAAGGATGTTCACGCAGTATCCATCATCAAAAGTGATATACCAGACTACAATTTTGGAATAGATGACACTGAGTTATACTTAAACAATGAGAAATTAGAGGATGAAACCAAGTTGGCCTATTTGGGCCTCACACTCTTGCACCATATTTTACCTTTGAAATCAATGAACATGAGCGAAGAGCCTCTCAATAACGATGATGACTATCAAGATATAGCCTACATGAGGCCTTATTCAGAGCATCACCCAATTCTAGGGGGTAGTGGTGAAGGCCTATATCATGATAGTGATTACAAATATGAGACAAAGAGAGCCTATTTATGATATCCCTACTTACACTATCACAATGTGCCATATATGGCTGAGGAGATGTATAGAGAGATCAATCTCCATCCTCGCCTTAGAGGGAGAGTGTCGAGTCTTAATGTGATTTATCATATTGTTTTTCCTGATCCACTAATGTATATGGAGCTCCTTGAGCCCAATGATCCCATTCGATAGTATGTTCATGGACCAGATCTAGAGATCCCCATACCCCCAGAACCACATCTTGGGGATGGAAGTTTTGTTAATGTTGAGTCACTTGCAAGTGGTCTTGGAGACATGATCCATTTCATCAACATGATCTCCATTGATTTGACCACTCAACTCCACAATCTAGCTGACCCATCCAAACCATTGCCTCTAAATATAGATGCTATTGATTGGGATCATGTTGATTCACCACTAGAGCCTAAATATTTATTCCCTAATGAAGAAATGCTACAACCTTTCCATTTTGTGCCAGGTTGTGCACATGATGTCTATCATGCTGAGGATGCTTCCAATGAGGAATCTATAAACCTAGCATATGACATCCACTTGATCCCTTCACCTCATCAGCTTGAGGAGGGATCCCACATGTCAGTAGAGGAAACCTTATAAGTGGATATCAATAATGATCCCACCAATCCAAGGAAGGTCAAATTTAGGGAGACTTTGAATCTTGATGAGTGTACCAACCTCATACCTCTACTAAGAGAAAGACCTAATCTCGTTACTTGGACTTATAAATACATGCTGGGTCTAGATCCAAAATTGGTTACTCATAACCTTTCACTAGATCTATCAAAGAAGCCAGTCAAGAAAAAACTTAGGAAGATGCATCCAATAGTAGCCTTAATGGTTAAGGACGAGTTGCAAAAGTTGTTGGACATAGAATTCGTTATCTCCATCGACTATCTGGAATGGGTATCCAATATGGTTCTTATAGGAAAACCTGATGGAATGATCTGTATTTGTACAGATTTCAGAGACCTAAATATGACAACACCAAAGGATTCATTTCCATTACCAAATATCAATGCTCTTGTAGATGCAACTGCAGGTCATGAAATGCTCTCCTTAATGGATAGTTTTTCTGGTTACAATCAAATTCGGATTAAGCTCGAATACTAGCATAAAACCATGTTTATAACACCATGGGGGACATTTTTCTATAAAGTTATGGCATTCAGCCTTAAGAATGCTGATGCCATATATCAACGGGCTATGATATATATTTTTCATGACTATATGCATAATATCCTAGAGGATTACATTGATGACTTGTTGGCAAAGTCATTATTGCATTCTAAGCATGCAGAGATCCTGAAGGTCTTTAATCACCTGATAGAGCATAATGTTAGGTTGAATCCTAAGAAGTGTGTATTTGGCATAAATTTAGGAAACCTCTTAGGATTCATCATTTTAAAATGAGGCATCGAAGTTGACCCAACAAAGTTCAAGGCTATTTTAGAAATGCATCCCCCCACAAACATCAAAGAATTAAGAAGCCTACAGAGCAAAGTAACATCCATAAAGTGATTTATCACACAATTATCAGATAAATATCGACCCATGAATCGACTGCTACAAAAGGGGGTCCCATTAAATTAGGATGAGGACTATTGAGCAACCTTTGCTAAAATTAAGCAATACCTAGAAATGTCGCTAGTGCTAGCTCCACCAAGGCTAGGTGTACCAATTTTGCTATATATATCGACAACCAACTTTTCACTGAGAATCATGTTAGCCCAAAAGAATGTGTAAGACAAAGAACAGGCCATATATTATATTAGCCAAACCTTGGTGAGTTGTGAGCTGGGATATGCATATGTAGAAAATTTGTGTTTAGCAGTAGTGTTCGCTACAAAGAAATTGTGACACTATATGTTGAGTCATATGACAAATGTCATATCCAAACAAAATCCTTTGCAATATATGATGAGCAAGACATCATAATAAACGTACTACAAAATGGATCATGCTACTGACAGAATTTGATCTGGGATTCATAAGTCAAAATTTCATTAATGGATAAGTCATAGCAGATCAATTGGCTGAGGCACCTCTTCAAAATAGTAGGACCCTCACCATAGAGTTTCCTTATGATGTAGTATTTTCTTTATCATAAGCACCCAAACCCAAGGAACTGGATAACAAAGCTGATATGACCCTGTTATTTGATGGTTTGAAGTGTGAGCAAGGGGGTGGTGCAAGAATAGTGTTGTTCACACCACAAGGAGCTCCAATGCCCTTGTCATTCAAGTTAGAATTTTCTTACACTAACAACAATGTTGAATACGAAGCCCTAATTTTGGGCCTCCAAAAAACTATCGTCATGAAGATAAAAAGGTTAAATATCTTTGGCGATTCCCTTCTCATTGTGAACCAAGTTAAGGGATTATTTCAATGTTAATGTCTGGTATTGAAAGCTTACAAGGATCTTGTTGACATTTATCTAGATTTATTGGAATGGTATGACATCGAGGCAATCCCTTGTTTGTCCAATAGATTTGTATATACAATGGCATCTTTGGTATCTCTAATCCTTCAAAATTTGTCTGTTGATTTCACTACCATCCATGTCAAAATGTTATCACATTCTACTATGCAATGCGAAGTATTGGATAACAAAGAGTAAATCAACATGATTCATGTATAACCAAATCGTGAATGGTTCTACATAGCTAGAGACTTTCTCAAGAGAGCATCCTGGAGGTATTTGATCTTGCAGGATCTGACGGGGAATGGTATTACCATTCACCACAAGGTTGTTTCCTAGTCTTCATTTTCCAATTTAGAATCGTAGGGGGAACATGTTATCTTGTTAGTCGAAGCCAAAGCTTATCATTACTGGAAATAATATATATATGAATTGGACTTGGGGTAACTTCTAAAGGATTGTCGCATGCCGCAAAATGCACATTTAAATAGAAAGTAACAAAGTATGTCTTGTTAGCAGACATCCTATACCATAGAAGCTATGATGGAGTTCTCCTTCATTGTCTTGAGCCCCAAGAGTCATCTTGGGAAATTTTGCAAGCTCACAATGGTACATGCGGTGGTCATTTTAGTGGCATGGCTATCATCAAGTGCATCCTTCGTATGGGTTATTTTTGGCCCACTATGGTGAAAAATTACAATTTGTATGTTAGGAAATGCATTAAATGTCAGCATCATGCTAATCTCACACACTTGCCATCACAGGCCTTATAGCCTATTCAAGTGGCTTGGCCATTTTCTCAGTGGGGATTTGATCTCATTGGTAAGATCTTTCCTCAACCATCGGGTTGATATACTTTTATTATAATGACTACTGCGTATTTTATTACATGGGTGGAAGCCATTCCCTTAATAACAACAACTAGAATGTGTATTTCTAAGTTCATACTCACTAATATCATAAGTCATTTTGGGATACCATCCAAGATAGTTTCGGATAATGGAACATCATTTAAGAACAAAATTGTGAAAGATTTGACATCTAAGTATAGAATCAAACATAGTTTTGCAACTTCGTATTATCCGTAAGAAAACGGAAAAGCTGAAGCTTCAAATAAGATAGTGGTCTCCATATTGAAAAATATGGTACAAGAGCACCATAAATATTGGCACATCCATCTACCCCTTGCTTTATGGGCTTATAAGACTAGTATTCAGACACCCATTGGGGTAACTCTGTTTTCACTGGTATATGGCGTTGAGGCCATTATTCCCTTAGAGTTGGAAATTCCAACACTACGTGTTGCATTGAAAGAGTTCGCTGATGATGACATCGTGTGGCAAGCTTACCTAGATCAATTGATGCTACTTGATGAATGTCACGTGAATGCCCTCGAGCACCTTCACATTTATCAAGAGCACTTAAAACGATATTACAATAGCAAAGTCCATCTGAGAGACTTTTAAGTTGGTGATGTGCTGAAAGATAACCAACATAACTCAAATTTGTCGCTAGAAATATGAGATAAATTCATGGCTAATGGGTTAGGTCCTTATATGGTCTCAGAGAATATTGGACCTAGGACATATCACTTGACATCACTTGGAGGAGTTGAAGATCCTGAACCTCTCAATATCCTTCATCTTAAAGTATTTTATGCCTAAATCATAAAAAGGCTCCAAGGGTTTCTCAAAACCACTTGGTCAATCCCAAAAATGCTCCAAGGGTTTCTAAAAATTGCTTGGTCAATCCTAAAAAGGCTCAAAGGGTTTCTCAAAACTACTTGGTCAATCCCAAAAATTCTCCAAGGGTTTCTCAAAACTGCTTGGTCAATCCCAAAAAGGCTCCAAGGGTTTCTCAAAACCGCTTGGTCAATCCCAAAAAGGCTCCAAGGGTTTTCTCAAAAATGTTTGGTCAATCATAAAAAGGCTCCAAGGGTTTCTCAAAAATTACTTGGTCAGTCCCAAAAGGCTCCAAGGGTTTCTCAAAACCGCTTGGTCAATCCCAAAAGGCTCCAAGGGTTTCTCAAAATCGCTTGGTCAATCCAAAAGGCTCCAAGGGTTTCTCTAAATTGCCTGGTCAATTAGAAATGCTCCAAGGGTTTCTCAAAAAAATTGGTTAATCCTTAAAGGCCCCAAAGGCACCTATAAGCCCTTTGGTCATCCCATTCAAAAGGATCCAAAGGCATCTGTAAGATCTTTGGTCTAACCAAATGTTAAAATCCATAAAAAATTGGAAAAATATCAAAAATAAAAAACATTTATATTTCATTTGCATCATTGCAATGCATTTTACATCATGCATCTCATTTTCCACATGCATTTCACCTTTGCATTGCATTAGGCATATTCATCTATCGCACTTGCATTAGAATCAATTATGTTTATAATATTACAAACGACACCACATTTGTGTTTCAATCATGCATCTATGCACTATCTTTCTCATCCATTGATATAGAGCTATAAACAACACACAGCAAAAGTGCCGAGATCAACAATGCACAGGACAAAAATTCCAGCAAGTTTCATTAAAAACAGAGGTCTCTCCTCGAATACACAGCTATCCCCAAAAATAAATGGCCAAGAGTCCCTCAATACAATGCATGCGCGCATTTTATCCTCGGCCGCCACCTCCTTCTCCATCATTACGCAAAGTGCGGGCCTTTTTTTTTATCCCCAGGCCCGACTCTCTTTGGACCATCATTACCTTGAATGCGAGACTCCCCATACCGCCCGCACGAATGCTTTGTCCCGCCTGCATGATGCTGCCAGGTGCATCAAAAAAAAATCATGGCTTGTAGTGGCGGCATGCCCTGCAGCCGCCTGTCAATCCTCCACCAAGTCATCATTCATAAGAATGCGCCATGGCCGCTTGCAGTTGATGCCACGTGTCCTACTGTCATGCTCCCTGTAACCGCTTCATACTCTCGAGCCACCTGTAACTTCACGCCATGTGTCCCTCTGCATTGGTCTCTGTAATCGCCGGCTGGTCAACGTCGTGAGAGCTCTGGTCGCGATATCGTGATGTTTTTGCTCCAGTACTTTCTCTCTCCTCTTTGGTCGTGATATCGTGACGTTTTGGCGTTAGGCTTCTCTCTCCTCCTTGGGGCCGCGATTTCGCTACACGTCATGAAATCGTGACGTCTAGGCTTTTCTTACTCGCCTTCCTCCCTTGGGCCGCGAAACCGCGACATGTCATGATTTCGTGACATCTTTGTGTTTCGTACTTGCTGCCTCGTTTCGGGCCGCGAAACCACGACATGTCACGATTTCGTGACATCTTTGCATTTCGTACGTCATGGCTCGAAAGTGTCGCGATTTCGCGACATCTTTGCATTGTGGAACCTTGCCCTCGGATATGTCGTGATTTCGTGACATCTTTGCATTGTGGAACCTTTCCTCCGGATATGTCACGATTTCGTGACATCTTTGAGCTCTGCCTTCGAAGGTGTTGCGATGTCTTTATGCTTCCAAGTCTTGCCTCCCGAAAGTGTCACGATTTTGCGACGTCTTTTAAACTTTATCTTTGAAGGTGTCGCGATTTCGCGACGTCCTTTAAGCTTACCTTCGAAGGTGTCACGATTTCGCGACCATTCTTGTGCCTTAGAACCTTTTTGCCAAAGATGTCCCTGTGCTTTCAAATCCTGCTTCCCGGATGTGTCACGATTTCGTGACCATTTGGCACTTAAGTGATTTTGCCGGAGCTATCGCGATTTCGCGACCGTTGGGCGCTGAAGCTGCTTTCCTCCGAAATTGTCACGATTTCGTGACCGTTTGGCGCTGAAGCTGCATTCCTTGAAAATGTCACGATTTCGTGACAGTTTCATGCCTTGGCCCTTTCCATGAAAAAGCGTCGCGATATCGCGACAGGTTGGCCCGCTGGCGACCTTCTTCAAAAAGCGTCGCGATATCGCGACAATTTTGCACCTTGGCCCTTTTTATCAAAAAGCGTCGCGATATCGCGACAGTTTGGCCCACTGGCGCCCTTCTTCAAAAAGCGTCACGATATCATGACAGTTTTAGTACTTAACAAAAAAAATACATTTTGGGTGATGCAAGATTGCAGCTTCACCACCGGATGCTCCTGCATCAGACACCCGGGGTGAGTTTGAGAAGTGACCTCACTTCTGATCTTTCTGAGGTAGACCCAGGCGATCAACCTCAGCCTTTGACAACCACGTCACGTCTTCAATGGGTCGGCCCTTCCATTTGACCAAGTACTCCGAGTAACTCCTGTTCCTAGTACTTCGGCCCTCGCGCATATCCAGAACTTCTTCTATCTCGTCCGCAACTGGGATGGCTGCTGGAATGCTCCACAGATCTGGATTGGGTATCTCATTGCTTTCTCCTTCATGATACTCGACCAAATCCGAGATGTTAAACATGGGGGAGATGTTAAGTTCGTTTGGTAACTCCACCTCGTAGGCATTACCCGAATCCCGTTTGCCAATGATCTTACATGGCCCAAATTTCTTCATTTTCAGTTTGTTGTAGGTCTTGGCAGGAAACCGTTCCTTCCTCAGATGGACCATGATAGAATCTCCTACTTGGAACTCCTTAGCTCTACGTTTTTGATCCGCCCTTGTCTTGTCTCGAGCATTCATCTTGGCAATGTGTTTTGTCACTTCCTCATGCACTCCCTTCAAGTGTTCGACAAAGTCTTCTGCTTCAGACCTTGCATTTCTCCCTTGTATCTAGCCTTCTTAACTCTGAAGCGTTCCTTGGGCTGCTCCCATAGATAATCTGGAATGGTGACTTGTTGGTACTCCGATTGACCGAGCTGTTATACGCAAACTCAGCTTGCGGCAGAATTAGATCCCATCCCTTGGGCTTGTCCCCTACCAAGCATCGCAGTAGGTTGCCCAAACTCCTATTAACCACCTCTGTTTGTCCATCTGTTTGGGGGTGGTATGCAGAACTGAACTTTAACTCCGTCCTCAGCTTCTTCCACGGGGTCTTCCAAAAATAACCTACAAACTTGGTATCCTTGTCCGACACAATGCTTCTTGGCAGCCCATGAAGGCGTACCACTTCCTTAAAGAACAAACCAGCTACATGGACCGCATCGCTAGTCTTCTGGCATGGGATAAAGTGTGCCATTTTCAAAAATCTGTCCACTACCACAAATATGGAATCGTGCCCCCTCTGCGTCCTAGGCAAACCAAGCACAAAATCCATACTAATATCTTCCCACGGCCTTTCGGGTATAGGTAGCGGTTGATACAAACCATTAGGCTGCCTCATACCCTTTGCCATCTGGCAAATCCTGCAACTCTGCACAAACTTTGCCACATCCTGCTGCAATTGTGGCCAGTAATAGTTTTCACTAACCAGTGAGATGGTCTTGTCACGACCAAAGTGTCCAGCTAAACCCCCACTGTGCTTTTCTTTAATGAGGTTCTCTCTCATTGAGCTCCTCGGAATGCACAATTGATTCCCCCTAAACAACATTCCATCTTGAATCAGGTAATCCAACCATCTAGTCCTGTCCAACGCAATAGGCGCAGTGCAGGCTTTCCAAGCTTCTACGAAATCGGGGTCTGCAGGGTATAAGTTCTTGAGCTCAGCAAACCCTACAACCTCCACTCTCATTTTTGTCATCAGAAATTGCCTCCTACTCAATGCATCTGCCACCCTATTGGATCTTCCACTCCGATGCTTCAGTACAAAGGTATAGCTCTGCAGGAACTCTACCCATTTCAGGTGCCTCTGATTCAATTTGCCTTGATTGTTGATATACTACAGCACTTGATGGTCGGTGTAAAGAACAAACTCCTTGGGCAACAAATAATGCCTCCATTTCTTAAGTGCTTGGACTATGGCATAGAACTCCTGATCATACATCGAATACTTTCTCCTGGCATCATTGAGCTTCTCACTGAAATAAGCTACAGGCCTACCTTCTTGGCTCAATACGGCTCCTATCGCATTGCCACTCGCATCGCGATCCACGAAACACCTTATTGAAATCTAGAAGTGCTAAGACGGGTTGCTCAGTGACCTTCTTCTTCAGCATAGCAAAGCTTTTGTCTGCTCCAACTGTCCACTTGGAATTCCTTCTTGTTCCCCTTCATTGTCTCTGTAAGAGATGAGCAAATACTACTGAAGTTTCTAATGAATTTTCTGTAGAAACTGGCCAGACCATGAAATGATCTAACCTCGGTCACACTTCTTGGGACAGGCCATTCTAGGATAGCCCTCACCTTTTTGGGGTCCATCTTGAGACCATTTGCTGATATGACAAATCCCAGGTATACCAGCTCCTTCTTCACGAAGTTGCACTTCTTCAGATTGATCAGTAACTGTTCCTCCCATAGTTTCTCAAAAACCTTCCTGATGTGCATCAGGTGCTCCTCTAAGGTTCTGCTAAAAATCAGTATATCATCCAAGTAAACAATAACAAATTTGCCCAAAAATTCCTTCAGAACTTCATTCATTAACCTCATGAAGGTACTAGGTGCATTGGTTAATCCAAATGGCATAACCAACCACTCATACAGCCCCTCTCTAGTTTTAAAGGTTGTCTTCCATTCATCCCCTTCTCTAATGCGGATCTGATGGTACCCACTTTTCAAGTCAATTTTTGTGAAGTACTCAGCTCCACCCAAGCAGTCCATGATATCATCCATTCTCGGCAGTGGGAACCTGTATTTAATGGTGATCTTGTTGATTGCCCGAGAGTCGGTGCACATCCTCCATTCTCCATCCTTCTTGGGTGCTAATACTGCTAGTACAGCACATGGACTAAGACTCTCTCTAATCAGTCCCTTCTTCAACAGATCCTGAACTTGCCGATTTAGTTCCTCAGTCTCCACAGGCGTCATTCGATGTGCAGCCTTGTTTGGCAAGCTCGATCCAGAGCACCGGATCTATGTGGTGACTGATCTTCCTAACGGGTGGTAAACCTTCAGGAACATTATCAGAAATGATATCTAGGAATTCTTCTAACAGTCCCATGACTTCCATTGGAATCTCCTTGCATCCTTCTTCCCTAACCCTGGGGATTATAGCATAGCACATATGATCCGGCTTCAGGCCTTCCAAGAATCTTTTGCCATCAACTAGACAGACTCGTGCACTGCTGCATACTTTCTCATCCGCCTCCTTCGGGGGTTTTAACTTATGGCGAACTCCATTCTTTGACGAGAGAATATGTGTTGGCTCGACCATCATGAACAGCACTTCGGTCAAACTGCCATGGCCTCCCAAGCAGCAGGTGACATGCATCCATGGGCAAGATGTCACATAACACCTCATCTTGGTAAGTTCCAATGTTGAACTTCACCAGACATTGCTCACTCACCAGCACCCGATGGTCCTTTTGCAACCATGCAATTCGATAAGGGTGTGGGTGTTTTCTCCTTTCCAACTGCAGCTTGGCAACCATTTCCTCAGAAACCAAATTATCAGTGCTTCCATTATCTATGATGATGTTACATACCTTGCCTGCACACTTGCATCTTGTCCGAAATAGGTTGTTCCTTTGGTCTCCCTTCTTTTCTTCATTTAACAGGACTCTTCTGATGATCATCGCTTCTCCTCTTTCTGCCTCCTCTGAGTGCTCAGATTCTACACCTTCATCTGCTACAACAGCTCGGGCCTGACCCTCAGGTCTTCGATTTGGCCTCTCTTGATACTGCGGGTAGTTGTATGCCCTGTGTCCTTCTCCTTCGCAGTTGAAGCAGGTTCCTCGAAAGACACCTCTGCCAAACCCTCGCCCAGACCTACCTCTTCCTCTTGGGTAGTTGTTGTTCGGATTGCGTGGGCGTTGGTCATCCTCCTCTTTCACCTCTTTCTATTTTTGGCTGCTGCTAGCTTCACCAGTTTTCCCAAAATCTTTGTATCTTCCACCACTGCCTCTTCCACCAGCTCTTCCACCCCTGTCCTTCCCTCTCTGCTTGCCATCAAACCTTCTATTTAGTTTCTCTTCCACTTTTAATGCAAACTGATATGCATCCTCCATTGTGCTCATTCTAACCAGCCCTAGCTCTTCTTGAATGCTGGTTCGCAATCCATTTATGTAACGTGCGACCTTCTCTTTGTTCGCCTCCGAATGGCCGGTTTTGATAGAGATTTGATAGAACTCTTCAGTATATTCCTTGATAGTCTTACTAGCCTGTCGAAGACTCTGCATTTTCTTTAACAAGTCCAGCTCATAATCTGTAGGGATGAACTACCTCTTTAGTTTCTCTACCATCCTATCCCACCTGGTGATCCTTTCCTTTCCCCTCCTATTCCTTTCCAACTGCACTCCTTTCCACCAGATGCTAGCATGTCCTTTCAACTTGGTTTTCGCGAACCTGATCCGATTTGGATCTGATATCTCTTCATATTCGAAATACTCCTCCATGTCGTTGATCCAGTCTATCAACTCCTCAGGGTTGAGGTTCCCAGAGTAAGTGGAGACGTCAAATTTTGGCTTCTTCCCGATCTGGGAGATGGCCCTATACAGCCTAGCCTCTGCTGGATCCAAAGCCTCTTCCTCATCGGATGGAACCTCTTCTTCCCACACTTCATCTTCGCTGGGTTCTTCCCTTCTCGGCTCGACTCCTCTTCTAATTTCCTCTTGCAGGGCCTCAACTTGCCTCTGCAGGGCTCTTAGATCGACCTCCTCCCTTCTTGCTCGCCTGTGTCTTATACCACCATGGGCTCTACGCGGAGGCATCTTGCTTCTTCTTCACAACCCCACAACCACGGTCCTGGCACAAACTGCCTCTCTGTTCGGCGATCGGTTTGCACTCTCAGAACCAACCTGCTCTGATACCACTTGATATAGAGCTATAAACAACACACAGCAAAAGTGCCGAGATCAACAATGCACAGGCCAAAAATTCCAGCAAGTTTCATTAAACAGAGGTCTCTCCTCGAATACACAGCTATCCCCAAAAATAAATGGCCAAGAGTCCCTCAATACAATGCATGCGCGCATTTTATCCTCGACCGCCACCTCCTTCTCCATCATTACGCAAAGTGCGGGCCCTTTTTTTTTTATCCCCAGGCCCGACTCTCTTTGGACCATCATTACCTTGAATGCGAGACTCCCCATACCGCCCGCACGAATGCTCTGTCCCGCCTGCATGATGCTGCCAGGTGCATCAAAAAAAAATCATGGCCTGTAGTGGCGGCATGCCCTGCAACCGCCTGTCAATCCTCCGCCAAGTCATCATTCATAAGAATGCGCCATGGCCGCTTGCAGTTGATGCCACGTGTCCTACTGTCATGCTCCCTGTAACCGCTTCATACTCTCGAGCCACCTGTAACTTCACGCCACGTGTCCCTCTGCACTGGTCTCTGTAATCACCGGCTGGTCAACGTCGTGAGAGCTCTGGTCGCGATATCGCGAT
This sequence comes from Wollemia nobilis, assembly GCA_028583015.1. Lineage (NCBI taxonomy): Eukaryota > Viridiplantae > Streptophyta > Pinopsida > Araucariales > Araucariaceae > Wollemia > Wollemia nobilis. The sequence goes on from JAQPPZ010000012.1 coordinate 10,156,082, forward strand.
GTTTTTGCTCCAGTACTTTCTCTCTCCTCTTTGGTCGCGATATCATGACATTTTGGTGTTAGGCTTCTCTCTCCTCCTTGGGGCCGCGATTCCGCTACACGTCGTGAAATCGCGATGTCTAGGCTTTTCTTACTCGCCTTCCTCCCTTGGGCCGCGAAACCGCGACATGTCACGATTTCATGACATCTTTGTGTTCCGTACTTGCTGCCTCGTTTCGGGCCGCGAAACCGCGACATGTCGCGATTTCGTGACATCTTTGCATTCCGTACGTCATGGCTCGAAAGTGTCACGATTTCGCGACATCTTTGCATTGTGGAACCTTGCCCCTGGATATGTCACGATTTCGTGACATCTTTGCATTGTGGAACCTTTCCTCCGGATATGTCATGATTTCGTGACATCTTTGAGCTCTGCCTTCGAAGGTGTTGCGATGTCTTTATGCTTCCAAGTCTTGCCTCCCAGAAGTGTCGCGATTTCGCGACGTCTTTTAAACTTTATCTTTGAAGGTGTCGCGATTTCGCGACGTCCTTTAAGCTTACCTTCGAAGGTGTCACGATTTCGTGACCATTCTTGTGCCTTAGAACCTTTTTGCCAAAGATGTCCCTGTGCTTTCAAATCCTGCTTCCCGGATGTGTCGCGATTTCGTGACCATTTGGCACTTAAGTGATTTTGTTGGAGCTGTCGCGATTTCGCGACCGTTGGGCGCTGAAGCTGCTTTCCTCCGGAATTGTCGCGATTTCGTGACCGTTTGGCGCTGAAGCTGCATTCCTTGAAAATGTCACGATTTCGCGATAGTTTCACGCCTTGGCCCTTTCCATGAAAAAGCGTCACGATATCGCGACAGGTTGGCCCGCTGGCGACCTTCTTCAAAAAGCGTCGCGATATCGCGACAGTTTTGCACCTTGGCCCTTTTTATCAAAAAGCGTCGCGATATCGCGACAGTTTGGCCCGCTGGCGCCCTTCTTCAAAAAGCGTCGCGATATCGCGACAGTTTTAGTACTTAACAAAAAAAATACATTTTGGGTGATGCAAGATTGCAGCTTCACCATCGGATGCTCCTGCATCATCCATTTATCACCCTTGTGAGTAATTGTGTTTTTTAACACAAACCCAATTGTTGCAATGAAGAATATACTAGGGTTTTTTGGTCATTCAACTATACCTAGAGGTCTTCTCAAGAGTTGATAGAAAGCTTGCTTTGCTTTTGTATTTAAGGTCTAGTTAGTATAGCCCTTAGCATATCAAAATACTATCACTAATCAACAAATTAAATAATCCTAATAAGGACTATGGGAATATGAAAGCCACAAAGCAGGACCAGGTATCCTGAGATGAAAAGTTGCTTGTTTATCCCTTTGTGCGGACGGTACATAAAATGTTAGCAATTGGTAAAAGGACAAGTTTATTCCCTACCCAAAATCCCTTGCTTACATTAAAATAAGTAATATCCCAAAGTGATATCCTAGATAAATCCTCGAGATTGATACCCTAGATCGATATCATAGATCGACATCCTAGATTGATATCCCATATTGATATCATAAGATTGATATCCCAAAAATAGTTCCCGAAAGTAAAATCCCTAAAGGAAGTTTTTGAAGCAAATTATCAAATGTAAATCCTAGAAATTTAGATCAAATGAAGATCAAGTGATACAAAGAAAATAAAAATTAGTATCAAATCCTTTTCTAAATAGAAAGAAAGAAAAAAAAAGAAAGTAAAGTACAAAATAAATAGTTATTCTTGTCACTATAGTACAAAATAAACAGTATTTTATCACTTTATATGAGAAGTATCCTAAAAAATTGAAGAAAATAAAGGAGAGAACTTGAATCCCTAGAATTTCCAGTACTATTGTACCTTATGCATGACAGTATGTCTGATACAATAGCATCCTGATTTTGTGCAGACCAATGTTTGAATGTGGAAGAGCTAGTCTCAAGTGTCTTGTATCGCATAGTGGTCTAGTCCAACTAAAATCTAAACCTAGGATTGGATAAACATTTGCAAACCCCCGATCTTAGCAATGGGCTGAAAGAATATTGCCTGACATCAGGGTATTCTTATACCTTATCTTAATATACTCATGTGCACACATAGGGATAATGAATAATTAGGGCCTATCCTAGTGAAAGCCTTATGTTTCATAAGTCTAGTATGGTTAGTATACAACTTTTGATAAGTCAAATAGGGTGTTTGAGTCTCATGGTAAACCTCAAAAATTCCCAAATAGCAACAACCAATTTTAATGCAATCATCAAAACATCAATTTATTTTATGAGAGTTTGTTTATTAGAATTATTCATAATATATGTTAGATATCGGATGGATGTCAAAAATGATGTTTAGATGACCACTGACTATGTTATTCATATTATTTTAATTTACAAAATATTATGAATAGAAAACAATAAATAATTGCATCTCACATATGGGTGTACTATCTTTCACAAAGAGATAAAGCAACTACAATCCATGATTGTTATACATTATGTGGTGTCATACATTAGATTGATTAAAACTCACATTGCATACATTATGTTATAAGTGATTAAAGCATACATGTCCATTTTACAAACACATTATCAAAGAAATAAATAAATGCATGCAGTACATACATGGCATAAATTATGTCATAGCAGTATAAACTAAATGCATACAAGTAAAGCAAATATATACATGCATGTAACATCAAAATATGGCATTCATAATGCATCCATCATAAGTAGTACATCTGCATACATAACTCATAACATCTAATCATCTATCACATAGCTATCTAGTACATGTCATCCATACATCACATCATATAACATCTAATCAATATACGCATTGCATCCATATGCATAACATAAAACATAAAATACCAAAAATAAAGTACACATATAATGAGATGAAATATCATTATATATATATATATATATATATGTGTGTGTGTGTGTGTGTTAAATATACATCATAGTGGGGTACAATCAAAATAAACGTAGGCTACATATGTGTAGGTCCTCGACCTTACACTAAAAAATGGTACACTAGCATCTCTAAAATATGTACTAGATAGGGCCTATGCCCCTAGTCTGTGAGGAACCACCGTCACCTTCTCCATCCATGTGGCTCCTCTGTGAGTTGCTACCATTAGTACTATCAGACCTACGAGTCCTATGACTAGAGCTAGTTAATGATTTCCCTATCTCCTTGGTCCTTGTATGGTGTGACCATGTGGTAGTGGTCCTCTCTGGCAACTGTCCACCAAGCAACCTGATGATGCCCTCTAGTTGGGAATTACAGGATACATACGTTGTGTTTCAATCAATACCATCCTCCACATGGGTATGTAGCCTCCTGATCTCGACCATAGGATCTAACCCTATTGACACTAAAGTAGATGGTGCTACAGGAGGTTCCATGATAGCCTAGGAGGATGAGAGATCTCCCTTGGGGTCACTGCACTCATCTGTGCCTATGCCATATCATGCTCACTAGTGAGCTGCATAATATGAGTGTTTGTTGTGGTCACCTATGCCTATAGATTTGTCCTCTCCTCCTCATATCCATACCACTACCTCTACCCATTAGATAGTTTCACCTCTAGAGTGGTAATAGAAGTATACCTATGTAGGAGTTGGATGCGGAGTCTCCCCACCTGGCTATGGAGGTCGTAAACCTATGCTCTCAGCTACCCTACCTCACTATCTAGAGCTACCTCATCCTCTTGAGAGGCCTCCTCCTCTACCTCTACCTGTGGGCCCTCCTCTATAGTGGCACATGTGCCCCATGTGCCCTTTATTTGCTTATGGGTCCTATGCCCATGAGGATCCACCTCTGTGCCCTCTGCACCCTCTACTATGAACCCATCAGTTGGTCGACCTAGTGGACCCTCATCGTGCCACTAGAAGTCTAACCACCAGCCATCATAGTCTATAGTATTGCTTACATCTACCAAGCTTGACTATTGAAAGTCATCATCAACATCCCCTAGTGGAGTAACCTAGAGCTATGTTAGGTCCCTCTCCAAGACTAGACATCTATAGATGGTAGGCATATCTAGGACATCCTACCGAATCCCAAACTACCTCAAGATATGAGAGTAAAATTGGTACTCATGTATATCGGCCTTCTGGCCAATGATCCACCTATCTCTGCATGCCCAGTGTAGGTATCTATCTACCTCCATCTAGGGTGGGTAGTCCATGTAGAATCACCACCATATATGCTCAGGGTGAAGTTGTGCAAAGCAATTGATGTAGTGATCTAGGTCTACTACATGAGACCTACTCTTGAAACCCTCCTGACCCTAGGGCCAGCAAGCTACGTAGCACTACCGCTCGATAGGAATGATAGTGATCTCCAAAGGTAAGTCTATGGGGTGCTCTATCAGAATGTGCTGCCAACCCCAAATTTTAAGAAGGATATTGTAGCCGATTCCCACCTTGTTGTAGTGCATGATATGAAATAGCTCATGGTAGAGTTGTGCTAGTAGGGTGCTCCTCCACACCAAAATGAGAGTCCACTCAGTCGAACTCACCATCATTTCTCTGGTCCTAGCTAAGAGGTTCCAAGGGAACATCACATCTGAAGAGTATAGGAGGACTATCTAAATAATCTAATGCATAAACATAGCCTCTCGTTGTGAGAAGAAGACAACCTATAACCACTCCTGGATGTGGATGCCTCCATGGTTGATGTGACCCTGTGCATCACAACTCCACTAGCCAAAGATCACATAAAAAATAGTCTTCCTTTTTGAGGTAGGAGAGGATGTGATGGCCTCACCATCGATGGGTAGGTAGAAGATGTGATAGACATCCTCCATAATCACAATCATTTCACCCGTAGGTAGGTGAAATATGTTGGTCTGCACATCCTAGTGATGGGCCAAAGCAGTCAGGTAAGACTAGCTAACTCTGATCGTAGGGAGGTCCAAGATATAACAAAAACCCACTGTAGCAAACCAATCCTGCTTCATACTAGTAAGAGTGCGGTGTAGGTTGTGAAGGAGATTGGTATCCCTCACTCTGTTAGTCAAGGCCTCAGTAACAACAATAAATTAAAAACAAAAAACAATTAAAAACAACAAACAAATCATAAAATCTTATCAAAATGCAAAAACATGCAAAAATATGATCAAAAAATTAAAAAAAATCAAAAGAGTACTTCAAAAATGCATTAAATGGCATTAATTACCCTCAAAATCCAAAAAAATTGACAAATTTGAAAAAAATTCTAAAGTTTGCATGTCGCAGGACCTAACTGCGATCGATGTAATGGTAAAAAATATGATCGTTGGGATTTAAATCCCACCATGGTTGATAGCCACGGCCCCCAATCTACCAATTGGGAGCCACGACTACCACCCACGGCTAACGAGTGAGACCCTTTTCGGTCCCCGTCCTCCCCAAATAAATCCTAAAAAAAATAATTAAACCCACCACCTAAACTAACCTATGCTAAGCCTAGCTAGGGTGAGGTTCATTACCGGTAGTTTAATTTGGTTCATTTACCCATTTACTTAGTGTGGTTAATTTTAATTCGATAATTTACAAGCATGGTCTCAATTTTTGAGTTATCTTGGAGGCACCGGCTCCTCCTCTAGTCAAAGCCTCTAGCTGGTCGGCCATGGGTGTGGAATATGCAGAATGGGTCGAGTTTTTGGTAGCGTTCGAGGTCAAATTTTAATATTTACCTCAGAGCTCTCAAATTTAGTGTCAATGTCAAGTAAATAATGAATTTTTCAAAAGCAAAGCCTTATATATAATTTTTGAATTCAGGTCATCTCGTGGTTGACAACCACGGTTCTTGAATTAGGGTTTTGTGATCGTGGCTTCGAGTCGTGGTCAAGCAAATTGCCCACAGTTGACATATGTTGTCAATGAGATGCAATAAATTCTCCCAATTTCCATCGTGGAGAGCTTTAAAAGGTCAAAATAAAATTGTTCATCAAACCAGAATTACGTCAAAAATATAAAATAATCTAAATGAGCCAAACAAAGCACAAAGACATTGGAAAATGTCATCATAAGGCAAAACAAAATAACTTCCTGAGATTACAAAGTACATTCAACCGAGGTTGTCACTATGGAAATCCTTTCTTGAAGTGTCGCACCTCCCATCCAAATAAACATATTCAATTCAAAATTAATAAAAAAAATCAAATAAATCAAAAGCCAAATGTGCCTCGTATTCAGTCATTTACCCTATACACTTGGTGGTTGCAGCGACTTGCGATCCATGCAATTTGATAAGACGAGTAAATTACCATAAGGACATTTGGGGGAAATTCATTATTGTGGAATTTTTATGTTTCATTTTAATCCCTAAGAAGACCCTGATGGCCGGACTGCTCCAAGGGAATGAGATACTCATCGTAATTCTCCTATGATATTTCTAGCATATCATCGAGAATATGATTCAACACATGCCTAATTAGGATTGCTTTCATTTAGATTCCCTAAGAAGGCCTTCATGGTTGGACCGCTCAATGGGATAGAAATAGAAAATTACTATTAACAGTTGCAATCATAGCTGATTAGGCCTTGCAAAGTATTCAAATGCTAAATCTTAAGTTTTTCAAGATCATTCATAGTGGTCAAGCGACCTCGTCGCTTCATTTGTTGTCATTACCCTCATCGACTCATCACTTGAGGGGGTAGTCATAATATCAAATCATAATCAAAGTCAATAGAAGATTCCTTGATTGTAGATCCCTTGATCTTGTCAAAATTATGTTCATATTATGAATCATTGCCAAAGACTATCATAAGCTTACCCTTCTGCTGGGGCAAATAGCATATATGACAGTTTATTTGTAGCTCTCCTCCTTTCGATTATATAGGCCTAACTCCTATTGTAGCACCAAAGCTACCTAAATGCCTAATGATGAGTGCAAACCCTTTCAAATTAAGCCTTTCACCAAGTTGAAAGCAATAATTCTAGGATGTGCATCCTCTTTGCAGGACTTGGGCATCTAATGTTGATCAGACTAATGATTATCATTCAACCTACGACATCATTTTAGGAGGTCTATTTTTTCTCAGCATTGTTCGATCTCATAACGTATCTCAAAAGGGGTATTTGTAGACACCTAAAATTTGTCATGCCTAGGTGACTACTCATATGGGACATGCTAGAAGACCATATGGAAGACCTTGGACATATTCCAAGGTATAGTAGTGGTTTTCACCACTCATTTGGGCACCTTTGCCTAGTCAGTGCTAGCCGCTGCTGACACCCATGGTTAGCAGTGCTAACTGCACCTATCAACCATGGTTAGGACTTAGAATCATTTGGCCTTCATCCAACCCAAAATAAATTGCAACGGCCAATTGGTTATGGATTGGAGTGGTTTGAGTGAGGAAGGTTCTGGATCCTTCCATCCAACAAGCTCAACTACCCAATATTGATCTTAGCTTCCTCATGAAGCTACTCCTAGCCCTTGTAAATTTCTATATAATCCCCTCTAAATTGGAGAAAATAGAGAGAAAAATATAATCAATTGAGCAATGAAGCCCTATCGAATTACATACTCATTCACATGAATTGATAGGAATACTTTTGCTACCCAATTGGAGATCACATTGCCATGGAGATCCTATGAGGATAGGAGAGCCAAGAAATGCTAATTCATGCAATTTGTGCACCCACTGAGCAATTCAACCACCAAATCTATCTGAGGACACATAGGTGACCCTTGACCATCAATTTGGAAAGGAGAATTAGATAATTGGACTTGATTTGGAGGGTAAACTTACTTCAGGCTCAGTCACGGTTGTTAGCCGCCGTAAACAGTGCCCACCACTTGAAGGACTCGTGGTCAGTAGGTGACACCTGATTTCCTTGTTCTTTACTTTGCAGTTTGTTAACTAGGCTGTATTAATCATTTTGTAGGTTTAATTTAGCATTCTAGAGATATTTGACCAACATATTAGGAGTTAATTACAATTTTCCTTCATTTTTTTAGTGTAGGCATAATGAATCTTTTTCATGCTTCCATGTCTTCAATTGGTTAATTATGGGCCTAAATAGATTCATCTTAGTTTCTTTTATGCTTCTAATGACATATTATCATGTTTTAGATCAATTTACATGCACTAAATAAATTTCTTGATTTCTTGATTATCATGTTATCTTTTGTTCAAATATCCTTTTAAAGCCTCATCAAGAGAGGTCTCCTTTGTTTTTAATATTTCTTGTTGTTTATTGCATGTAGAACTAACAGGGTTTTGGTATGTAGGCAACAAATGCCTCTAATCATGGAGAAGAGGGTCATAGACACCCTAGAGTAGTTTGTGTTACCCTTGAAGGAATTTTGATTGCATCTACCCTAGAGAGAGATTTGAAGCTCTATTGTAATTGATGTATCAAATGGGTATCCCTAAAAGGGACGAATATGTAACTTGGCTTTAATGAAATTAATAAAGGAATTCTATATACTTGTTTCATTTCTTGTTGTCAAACTTATGTTTTCCCATTTGTGCTTATTTCATGAATTTCAATAGATATATTAGATAGAAAGAGCCTTTTTGGTGGTTACAGTTACGCACAAACTTATGATAATAGACGATAAGACGCAAAAAACCACGAAGTTTCTTGATAGTTTTAGGTAAGGGCCAATCCTGAATTACCTTTATCTTATTGGGATCCACTTTAACACCTTCCTAAGAAACTATATGACCTAGCTACTCAACTTATTGAATACCAAAATAGCATTTAGAGTGTTTGACAAATAACTTTTCCTTGTGTAGTATATGAAGAACCCTTCCCACATGCAACAGATGATCATTCCATGATTTACTATATATGAGTATGTCATCAAAGAAGACTAGGACAAATTTATGAAGGAATGGATGAAACACATGGTTCATGAGACTTTGGAATGTAGATGGGGCATTAGTGAGACCAAAAGGAATGACCAAGAATTCATAGTGACCTTCATGAGTGCGAAAAGTTGTTTTGGGAATATCTTCTTTCCTAACTCTAATTTGGTGAAACCCAAAACATAAATCCAATTTTGTAAAAAAATTTGCACCATGTAGTTCATATAGTAAATCATCAATTATAGGTATAAGGAATTTATCCTTGATGGTTATTTTATTAAGGAAATGAAAATCTAGATATATACGCCAAGAATTGTCTTTATGACGGGCTAGAACTACTGGTGAAGAATAGGGACTAGTGCTATGATGGATGACTCCATGTTCTAATAGTTCTTGGACAATTTTCTCAATTTCTATTTTTTGAGGTTGAGGATATCGATAAGGATGACCATTAGGAGGGATAATTCCTAGAACAAGATGTATGGCATGGTCATGGGATCTTTTGGAAGGTAGTCCTTTTGGTTCTTGTAATACCTCATCATAGTTGGCCACAATATTTTGTAGATCTTGTGATTAGATTTTTGGAATATGTAGTGCTTGCTTTTCCATACAATTAATTTGAGAAATGAATCCATAACTACCTTTTCTTAATATTTTTTCCATGTTTTATGAACTTACTATCTTTGAAGGAGGTATTGGAATTCCTTGGAGCTGAATGGTCTTCCCATTTTATTTCCATTCAACAAATCGATATTTATAATTAAAATTGACCATGATTTCTATTTCTTCTAACCATGTGACTCCTACGATAACTTCTAAATTCCTTAAATTCATAACAAAAAGAGGGCCATGCCAATTGTAACTCCCCATTTGCAATAAAATTGAAGATGTTCTACCTATACATTGATAACTTCCCCTATTTTCAGTTATAACTTGAAATTTATCTTTATTGGAGGATTTGATGTGCAAGCTTAATACCTTGGCAATCTTTGTGTCAATAAAGTTATGAGCACTTCCTGAATCAATTAATACAGTTAACTTACTTTATCGAATGAACCCTAATACCTTGATTGTATGGTGAGCTGATAAACCCATAAGAGCATGTACTAAAATTGCCATAGTATCTTCCTCAACTATGGCCTCCTTAGGTTCAATTTGGTCTTTGTTTATGGGAAAATCAGGTGAGCTGGTATCCTCTATTTCTTCATCTTCCTTGTCAGTATATTTGATTTGAAAGTTATATCATGGTAAAAATACCTGATCTTTTGAATGGTGATTGTGATATTTATAGCAAAAATATCTTGATGGTTGATCATTTTGGTGCAAAGAGTTGTGGTATTGAGGTCAACCATAGGAATCACGTTGTATAGATATCTCAATTTGCACATTCTTCTTAGCCAACTTGGAAATCCTTATATAGGTATGTATCTAAAGAGGATGGATCTTGTAGGTCAACTTCAACTTGAATATTCTCTTTCAACCCATTTATAAAATTAGATACCCCACATCGATTGGCAAGTTTCTTGCTTAGGAAAGTAGACTAGTGAATTTTGAAATATACTCCTTTACCGAACCTATTTTCTTAAGTGATAAAAACCACATCATGTAAGAATATGAGGGTCCTTCATCAAATATTTTAAGGAAATATGTGGTGAAATCATCCCAGTAGATGGTATTTACATTCTCACATTTGAACCATACAAACCATTGATAAGCTTCAGTACTGAGTGTTGACGTATCAAAAGGAACTTTTTCTGAATCGTGAATTTGGTATAAGTATAAAATGCCTTCCATTTTAGCTATCCACTCACATGGATCATGACCCTCAAAGGTGGGCATATCAATGCATGGAAAATTGACCCCATTAGGACCTCTTGGTTGTTGGTAAACTTCATCTCTATATTGGTCCTCATTATGCCTATGTCTATGGAAGTGATTTTGGGGAGCTCTATTAGGACCTCTTTGTTGTTCATAAACTTCCTCGCTATCCATATCCTCATTATTCCTCTATCCATTGAAATGCTATTGGGTACTACCATTATGACCTCTTTGTTGTACATAAACTTCTCCGCCAACCTGATCCTCATTATTCCAGTGTCTATGGGAGTGATTTGGAATAGGAGGGATTGGTTGGCTTTGTCTTTCCATTAGTTGGGTCACCATTGTGGTCAAGTTTTGCATATTATCTACTAATGTTTGTATGGTCGAGGTGTTGGTATTGGGTTTTCCTATTTCCTCATGTGTGAGGTTCTCATGGGAAGAAGTAGGAGAAGAATTGGAAGCCATGGTGTTAAGCAGTGGATGATCAGGATCAAAACTATTAATGCATAATGGGGAAGTAAAATGTGTACCTTTGTTTTGTGGAGGTATTCTGGGTGACTTCAATAGTTCATTTCTGAAATTATATTTATTGGATAATCATCCATTTGGTCCTTTGGTCCACCTTCTGCTCATGCACTTGTCAATAAATCCTATTTAAAAAAAATTATCCCCAATTTTTGCAAAAAATTGGTTAATTTTGGCAAAAAATTGGTGCTTTTATGCTTAATTATTGCTCTAACTGTGATGCATATTTTGAATTGTATTATAAATAGCTAGTAGCACCAACTACTACCTTGAATTCAATTTCCAATGGCTAGTTTTCAACCATTAATTCCAATGGCTAAGCGAGAGCGACGGGGAAACATGGGCTCACTACAATGATTAGGATTCAATAGTGAATTCCAATGGCTAGGTAGGAGTGACTAGGGAACACAATAATACTACAATGGCTAACATAAGGAAACATGAGTTAAGAGCATGACACCCACTACCCGATTGATGATGGAAGTGGACACACGATCGAGCAATCAGGGTACACGACTGCCAATCCAAAGTATTAAATGATAGCTTAGTGGTATAAATAGGATATGATAGGGATGAAGGACTATACATGATAAGTATGAACAGGACAATCTAGACCCCACACAAAGGAGAAGAATGAAAACTAATAACAGGATGACATGATGTAGACTAGGAAGGACATGTAGGACAAGTGAATAAAACTAGACAAGCTATGATGACCGAGACACGACAACCAACGAATGGACACGTGGAGATATCTCAGACAACATGACATGAGAGATAGCCTAGGCAAACTGGAGGAGGACATGAGGACAATAGAAAACTTCCTACCATGGGAGGTGAATACAAGTACAACAATAAGTAAGGCTACGTGCATGTAAGGAATGTTGGTCGTGTGACCAAAGTCACACCTTACCAATTGTGCCCACCACATTATAAACAATATTTTACCCATAATGCACTGAATGTGAGATAATCATCTGGGAGGAAAAATAAAAAATAATATAGTATGCAGTTGTACCTTAGGTTATGCAAAATAAAATGATTTTTTACATTTTTTGATTGGTTAGATGTGTTTTAGTGTTTTGAGAGTGTTCGCCACGCAATTTTTCATTGATTCCACTTAATTTTTTTGGTTTTTTAGATTTTACCACTATATTTTGATTGATTAGTACTTCTTCCAATGATCCACAACCAGAATTTGGAATTTGCCTACATTTTTTATGTTTTCACGAATGTTCTTTGAAAACATCTGTAAGCCTTGTCTTCCCAATGAATGATGCATCTAAAATTTACTCCACTCTATGTATGAAATAATGCCTACCTCTATTGTGTGTTTGTCCTTGAGAGCACTGTCTTGTTGTTGTGGAGCTCACTGAACTTGGAAGGCTTGAAATTCGCCTGACAACTACGTTGGTGTAAACGGGAAGATGCACCCACCTTGACATGCTACCGAAACTTGATATCTCATACCACATGGAAGGATATCACTATCCTTCTCATCAATAATTAAAATATTTTTACAATATAATCCAGATAATGTTTCATACAATGATCAAAGAGTAATAAAATATTCAAATATCAAATAGATCAAATTAGGAAATAACCGAATGGAACTATGAATTTATATTTAAATCAATGCCACTTCAGGAGGGTTGGTCTTGGCCACTCAGAGGGCACAGTCCTCTACTTTTGTAAATAATAAGTTGATAACAAATTATTTCAAATTAAATAAATATACTATATTAATGATAAATTAATTCAAAAATACTTAGAAACCTAACATAACCGACTAGCTTTGTTAGATATGTAACAATGAAGGATGGATATAGAGTCTTGGGCAAAGTAACCTTAGAGAAATCTGAGCTTAAAAGAATTTGGAAGTTAAACATCATCCCTAAGGTTGTTATGTTTTTTTGGACTACAATTTTCAATAAGATCCTTACAAAAGATAATATGTTCAAAAGAGGAATTGTGGTTCCAAATGTTTGTATCTTATGGAACAAAGCGAATGAGTGTGTGGACCACCTATTTGGAACTTGTGATTTTTTTTGTGATATCCTAAATATGTTATTGAGATAAGTTAATTTTTCTTGTCATTCCATATTCTCTAATAAGGATTTGGGAATAGTGGCACTTAGGAAGCAATATTTTTTGGCAAAAATGCATTCCGTATATTTGTTGGGGGATTTTGTTGGAAAGAAACAGACGAGTGTTCAAAAATAAAAATAGAGGAATAATTGGGGTTTATGCCAAGATAAAAACAACCCTATTGGAGGATTGTATTAAAAATATTGTTGGCCAAGAAAATCTTGCAATGATCCTCTCTAGAGAAAAAGACATCTTAAATATGGAAAAAATCAATAAGGTGATACTAGATACTAGATGGGAACGTCCCCATAAAAACTGGGTAAAAATTAACTTTTATGGAGCTACAAAAGGTAACTGGGGTCATGTTGGTGGTGGGGGCTTCATTAGGAATGATAGAGGTCACGTAGTGGCTGCATATGCTGAGGATCTAGGAATTACCAAAAATCACTAAGCTGAAGCAAGGGCAATGTTTACAGACCTCCGAATTACAGTGAATTTGGGTTTTAGAAGAATTGTTCTTGAGGGGGATTCCAAGAATATTATAACTTCCCTTAAAAAAGAGGAGTTAAAAAAATTCTAGAATTTTCCAAATAATTACAGATGTAAGGACTATCTTGGGAAACCTATAAGAAATTCAAGTTAAACATATTTATAGAGAGGGAAACAAAGTTATTGATAAAATGGTGAATATGGCAGTTAAATATAAGAATTTCAAGGTCTAGTCATATGCCCTCATGAAGTTTGGAGAGATTATAAGAAATCATAATGAAGCCAGTAGATAAAGAGGGTGAAGCAAAGTAGAAACACACTAAATTACATTATTATCAACAATTTCTTTATCAGTTATGCAAAGCATTGAGTACTACATTATCCATGTTAAATAGAAGGATAGTGGGAGGAATGTTATTTCAACTTCTCCATCAACATGTTTAGCCCAATTTTTTTGTTTTACTAATATAGGGCTATATTGCATTTGTATGATCTTATCTTATTTTTTCTTGTACATATTTTAAGTTCTGTGTAAAGGATCGTGGCCCTTCAACCCCATTTTTTTATCAATACCAAAAAAATATATAAATAATCTATTGTAGATTATGATTTTTTGAACAACTATCACATTGAGGAACAACCATGATAATGTTACAATGTTCCACATTGAGAAAATAAATTTCAAGGAGGATACACAGACCGCTACATTTCTTTATCATGTCTATTGGAATTTCTAAGCAAACAATTTTTGATAGGTGAATGACTATTAAAAGGTAGAGAGTATTCTGCCATTTTTACAATTGTAGAGGTTGGTCTAGAATTTTTTCTAGCCTTTTCTGTATTCATAAATTCACCTCACATTTGGTGTCTAGTAAAAGGTATCACACTGAGGAACAACCAAGAATTTAGATTAAACATTCTACTGATTATTATTACAATTTTTCCCATTGATAAAATGAACTTAAAATAAGATAATCAGACCCCTAGATCTCTTTGATATCTCTTGGTATTTTTAAGAAAATAGTTTTTGAAAGGTTGACCACTAGAAGGTAGAGAGTGTGTTATGACATTTTACAATTGTAGAGGATGTTTTGTAATGTTTTGCTAGCATTTTCTACATTCACAAGTTAACTTACTTTTCCTATATTAATTCATCCTTCTGTTGTTTTTAAATCTAGCTTTCTAACCTAGCCCCTACAATTGTACTAAAATATGCAAACCAATGAGACCCTCCTCTGGGAATAATTTCCTTTGTTATCATTTTGAAGAACTTTATTTTTGTTTAATATGCATTAACATGTGTTCCATTTTTGCAGGTACATGAGTATGATTGCCTACATTTACTGCTTTTACATAAAGGAAATAAAATCATCAATATGCCTGGTGGGCACTTAATGCCTAGTGAAAATGGTTAGTGTCCTAGAAAGGTTACTAAATTTTGAAATTTTAAGATGTTTAGTTAATAGGAAATCCCTGAGGTATTTTTGGAATTTGTTTTGCATGCTACTTTAGTTAAGACACCTCTTTGGTTTAAACAAATATTGAAGGTCTAAAGTGCAAACTCACTAGTAAACTCATTTACAATTCAAACCATTATCAGCCATACTAGAAAGTATAATTGTGCTTGGTTTTGCTTTAGTATATAATATACAAGCAATATTTTGGCTTAATTACTTTGTATGATACTTCCTTTAATATTATGGTTGTTAGTATGTTGTCTTCTAGTTGATGATGGTGAGTTGTTCATGGTAACCTTAGGTGTGGAAATAAAAGTATTTATAGGCTAGCCTACTAGCAAACAAGAGGTGTTTTAGCATACTCACCTTAAAAAAACTTTCAACATGTAGAGCATATCTGATATTTTGGCACGATTATTGATCCATTGGTAACCATGGATAAAAATAAAAGCCTTATTTGAGAATTGATGAAATATTATTAAAAACACTTGCACAGAAGAGGAGGATGCCATTATTATAAACTCCACCTTTGCAAACTAGTTGTTCAAGAAATTTGCAAAATAAATGGTCGATAGATAGTAAACAAACAATTGAAGAAGTTTTGTTACAAAAATGAATAGAAAACACATCAATTTGGAGCAACATGAGATAGGATGAAGGATTGGGATAAAAAGAAATAAAAAAGAACAAAGAAGTATTACATTGATGAAATAGTCATACAGTTGAGGTCTATAATGTGATGCAGGAAATAGACAATTGATAAATATGGTGCTAATTTGGATATGTTGCATGCAAACAATCCATAAGACCCAGACAGTAGGCATAACCCTCATATTGCTACATCTCTCTTCACATTCCCAGACATAAAAATAATCATAATTCATCATAATAAGGTAATAGAATTTATGAAAGATGATTAAAAACACTTGCATAGAAGAGGGGGATGCCATTATTGTAAACTCCATATTTTATGTTATGTACTTGTCTAGTGTTGATGTATGTTTGCACCTTGGGTGCCTAGTGTGTATGGGTCCATCCTTTACTTTTATTATAAGTAGGAATTAGTATCTTTGGTCCCCTCTTTCATGATATCCAACCCTTGAGCATAAGGGTTAGGGTAAATAAGAGTCTATATAAGAAAATGGGTTTGGAGTAGAATGTATTGGAGCTCTCCTTCCAAGAAGGTTGCCCTCTTGAAGAGGCATGTGATATCTTTTCTGCTAGATGAATAGAATATTATTGTATTTTCAATCACTTGTTTTTTTAAGCACTTATGTTATTTCATTTTCATGGTCAATTAGTTTATAATTTCCTTTAATTATTACATTGCTACTACAATTATGCTTATTTTTATCCTAAAAACACATTGCAATATAATTCTAGTACAACTTATATAAAAAAAAAATTACACAATGGAAGTACTTGAAAATATAAATGGATACATTGCACACACGTGTCTTGCACAACAACTATCTACAATACATAATACTTAAATGAACAATCTACCAATAAGTAACTACAACCAATAATACACTTAGGCCAACAACAACAAATACTCCCACACATAGATATGTACTTATGGATATAATGAGATCGGTAGGCAGATTGCAACTTTCCTACTATCTCCTAACTATGTATTTACACAAAACATTAAAAATACCCCGTTACATTACATTATTATAAACACCTTGCCATGCATGCATTATTACAAACACTTTGTTTGCACACATTGGCATATATTCTTATACACTATTGCATAGCACCAATATAGACGTGTCAAATTGTCTTCCTAAATCTATCCCCTCCTCTATAATTTTCAACATACTTATTAACATATTAACTAAACACCAAGGATAGAAACTCTAAATGTGGTATCGAAATCCTTGTATGGTTTCTTTTGCTTTTGTTTGTTCCATAAATCTTCTGTAACTAGCTTCACTTAAGACTATAGTGAATAAAATATTTTTTGTTGATTATTTGCTTCAGATCTTACAACCAACTACATTACCAACATGATTGGCAATTCTTGTCACCACTTGTATCGAGGGTTAAGGGGGTTGAATCCCCCTTGTAGGATTAAGAGGTAGCACCCTAAGTGTATACCATTATAATATTCATTATTTGAGTTGAATTTTTCTCATCATCTACATTTTTTGTAGCCTCATCTTTATCCACATTTTGCATTCAATTGCTTTAATATCCCTTATTATACTTCCCAAATGAGTCTTTCATAAAATGTGCTTTAAATATTTCTACATAACAGTCCCTTTTGAGTTAAACAACAAAATATTGGTGGTGGGCCCAATTGTCCATCCCTTGACAACTTAATCCATTTGTTTTAGGAACTATTAGGACACCTTTTTCGGGTAGGGTGGGTGTGGTTAGGTAGACACGAGGTGTTGCTATGAATTTTTCATCCCTCAATTAAAAAAAAACACATTCACAATTGTAATTACAAAAATTAATAGAAATTTTAGAAATGAGATAACAAAAGTGTTCAAAAAATACTGAAATATAATTGCAACAAATTTATTAATCACAAAAATAATATCATAGGGATCTTCAAGGGGGAAACCTCCTTAGAAGTAAAGATCTGTTACAATTTGAGAAAAATACTTGAAACATTCTATTTCTATCTATATATTTTATAGACGCTTGTTTACCCTAATATTAATGCTCAAGGGTTGGTCCACATGCAATGGGGACCCAAGCTAGCAACTCCTACTTACAATAAATAGTAGTTGTTACATCATTCTTAACTCTTAATTACAAAAATTACACTTACATAATAACTAGACCATACTCACTAGGCACCCAAAAAACACATACACCCACATTAGACAATTACATAATATTGTTAGGATAGGTTCCTAACATGTCCTTCCCCTTAAAGAAGTTTTTTTCTCAAAGCTTGAGATGAGGAAACTACTGCTAGAGCTGATGGAGTGATTCCCATGTGGCATCTTCTAATTGTAATCCCTATCATTGTACTAAAACATCATTGATAGTTTGGTTGTAAAGGGTGCATGTTTGTAGATCTAGGATACTCTAGTGCTCTGATAGAATTGATCCTTCTTCATCTAACTTTGGAAGTGTTTATTGGACTTGTACATGACTACCAAGAACCTTCTTCAAAGAGGAAACATGAAAAATTATATGGATCTTGGAAGAGGATGATAATTTGAGCTTATAAGCCATAGGTCCAATCTACTATTGCACCTGATAGGGTCTATAAAATTTAGCTACAAGATTTTGATAAGAATAAAGTTGTAATGATGATTGGTTATATGGCTGCAAATGCTGGAAGACCATACCCCAAATATTAATACTATGCTCTGAGTGGTCTTGATCATCATGTTGGCACATTAAGTTTTGGGCCTTTGCCAAATTATCCTTAAGATGTTAGAGTAGTGCATGTGAAGAGTAGAGTCTATTGCTTGAACCTTGGAACTACTCAGAATATATGATGAAAGTGATGGGGGGTGTCCATAAACCACTTCATATGGATTCATATTGATAGCTATGTGATAATAAGTATTATACTATCATTCAGCCATCAGAATCCATTTGACCCATTGATTAAGATGTCTAGGTGTTAATGTTAGTCTTACAATGACACTGAGAGGGGGGGTTGAATTAGTGTAGCTCTTTAAACTTGAATTTACAGCTCTTAATACCACAACAATTAAAACTTATTACTAGATACAATAAGTATAACAAAAGAGCATCACACAACACAAGATTTAACGAGGTTCACCAATGTGGCTACTCCTCAAAAATTGACTGCTTGGACTACCATCCAAATCCAGCCTTTGCAAAGCACCAACTTTACAATCAATTTACCAACACACACTGGAAGGAGCACCAACCCCTGATTTATTTGTACTAATAGAAAGGAGCACCAACCCCTAATTTACCAGCACCAACTGGAAGGAGCACCAACCCATGATTTATCTACACCAATAGAAATGAGCACCAACCCCTGATTTATCTGCACTAACAGAAAGGAGCACCAACCCCTGATTTACTAGCACCAATTGGAAGGAGCACCAACCCCTGATTTATCTGCACCAATAGAAAGGAGCACCAACCCCTAATGCCAAGCTGCAACCTGGACTTCAATTTGAATCTATAAGTTTGACAATAAGATACCTTTGCTTTTGCAAGACCCTGACTGGTCTTCTTCACCTTTGCATTCTCTACACACTCTGCTCTCTCTACACAATCACTTTGCACACTCTGCTTCGTTATAGTCGAACTTCATGATCATCTTCTCCCTTTTATGCACTCTACTCTCTTTGCAAATTTTGCACTTAGCACGATTCGACACGACTTGCTCTCTACGCACAACGACCATATTTCACACACATTCGACTCTTCTTCAATTCTCCAAACAACCCTCCTTTTATAACAATATTTTTATGATGAAAACCCTAATCTTAGTCAGCTGTAAATCCTAATCTTAGTCAGCTTTCATAACAACTGTAAACCCTAATTTTAGTCAGCTATCATCGGTCTTCGTCGGCTTCAACTCAAGAAGATGTTCGGTTTATCCATCGCTTGATGATTTCATTCTGGACAGACCTTGTAACCGCCATACTGACTTTTGATCACTCTTCATATTTTAACAGTATGAAATCACTCTGTAACTACCCCTGTAAATGTCGTAGTGATGTCGGTCCACTGTCATACTTCTCATTTTAGTCGGGTTCTCCTTCTTGACTTGCGCATTTACGACCTGTCACGAAATCGTGACATTTCTGCCTCTGTAGCTTCTTTTGTTGCTGTTGCTGTGAAAATACATGTCACGATATCATGGAACTTTCCCCTCTGTACACTTTCTCTATTCTTTTGTCATGATATCATGACATTTTTGCCTCTGTAGACTTCGTATTTTCTTTTGTCGCGATATCACGACATTTTTGCCTTCGTATACTTCATCTTTGCTTTTGTCGCGATATCACGACACTTCTGCTTCCATAGACTTCGACTTTGCTTTTGTCGTGATATCGTGACACTTCTACCTCCGTAGTATTCAACTTAGATTTTGTCATGAAATCATGACACTTCTACTTTCGTACTTAGCTTCTTTGCTTTTATCACAAAATTGTGACACTTCTGCCTTCGAAGTCTTCTTAGCTTTTGTCACGAAATCGTGATGCTTCTGCTTCGTACTTTACTTCTTTGCTTTTGTCATGAAATCACGACACTTCTGCTTCCGAAGTCTTGCTTTCTACTTTTGTCATGAAATTGTGACAGTTTTGCTTCCGTACGCTTCCTCTCTTTCTTTTGTCACGAAAATGCGACATGTCACGATATCGCGACACTTTTCAAACTTACTTTCTCTCTCCTATTTTAGTTGCAAAAATGCGACATGTCACGAAATCGCAACACTTTTCCAACTTACTTTCTCTCTCTTATTTTAGTTACGAAAATGCAACATGTCACGAAATCGTGACACTTTTCCAACTTACTTTCTCTCTCCTATTTTAGTCACAAAAATACGACATGTCACGAAATCGTGACACTTTTCCAACTTACTTTATCTCTCCTATTTTAGTCGCGAAAATGCGACATGTCATGAAATCGCGACACTTTTCCAACTTACTTTCTCTCTCCTATTTTAGTCGTGAAAATGTGACATGTCGCGAAATCACGACAATTTTCTTACTTGTTCTCTTTCTTCAAACTTATCGCAAAATCGTGACACTTTTTCCTGCTTTCTCTTTCTCTTCCAACATGTCACGAAATCGTGACAGTTTTTCCTGCTTTTTCTCTCTTCCAACATGTCATGAAATCACGACAATTTTTTTTTCTTTTTCTCTCTCTTCCAACATGTCGCGAAATCGTGACAGTTTTTCCTACTTTTTCTCTCTTCCAACATGTCACAAAATCATGACATTTTTTCCTACTTTTTCTCTCTCTTCCAACATGTCGCAAAATCACGACAGTTTTTCCTGTTTTTGTCTCTCTTCCAACATGTCGCAAAATCGCAACAGTTTTTCTTGCTTGCTGTATATGTCACGATATCGTGACACTTTTCTTACTTGTCTTTTTTCTTTGATATTTTGCATATGGGCCACTTTGGTCTTCTTAGAAAATCATTGTACATACTCTGAATAACCTTTGAACTCCTGTCTTCTGCATCTGAATAGCTTTTGAACTTTTTGTCCACTGCATCAATAGATCTATCTGACTGTGTTGACAACAATGACAATACTGTTGCTGCACCTTGCTCAACAATCTCCCCCTTTGGAATTGTTGGCAACACGTGCAATTTCCTATAACTCTTCTCCCCCTTTGACAATAATACCAAAGGGCTATTGTAGACTCCCCTTGAGTCCATGCACAACATTCTCAAGCAAAATTTATTACACTTAGCAAAAATCATGAACATGAGCAAAAAAATAATCAAATACTTAAATGCTCCCCCTGAGAATGTGATCCCTGTAGCTAGTCAATTCTTGGGAAGTGTGACCACTCCCAATTTATTATGAAGGTACTCAAAAACTTCCTTGGGCAATGGTTTTGTGAAGATATCTGCTACTTGCTCTGTAGTTGGAACAAAATCCAACTTAACCTCACCTTCTACAACTTTCTCCTTCAAAAAGTGATACCTGATAGCAATGTGTTTTGTGCGTGAATGCATAACCGGATTCTTGGAGATGTTAATGGCATGGGTGTTATCACACTTAACTGATATTGGCTCACTGAAGCTAATACCAAGATCTTTCAGGGTTTTTTCATCCACAATACCTGCGTACAACATGTTGTCGCTGTAATATATTTTGCCTCTACTATCGATAAAGAAACTGACTCTTGTTTCTTACTGTGCCACGCGACCAATCTATCTCCAAGATAGAATGCACCTCCACTGGTACTCTTTCTATCATCTACACATCCTTCCAAATATGCATCTGAATACAAAATAAGGGTGAAGTCTTTACCTTTTGGATACCATAACCCATACTCCATAGTACCCTTGAGGTACCGAAGAATCCTTTTCACTGCTGTCACATGAGTCTCCTTGGGATTAGCCTGAAATCATGCTACCATGCATACTTCCTGCAAAATATCTGGTCTGGTAGCTATCAAGTACAGTAAGCTCCCAATCATAGATCTATACATGGTTTGATCAATAGGTGGAGATTTTTCATCCTTGCTCAACTTGCAACCTATCATCATGGGAGTGCTAACTGGCTTACAATCCTCCATTGTGAACTTTTTTAACATCTCTTTCACATATTTAACTTGAGAAATAAATATGCCCTTCTTATTTTGATTAACTTTCAACCCTAGGAAATACGAAAGTTCACCAATCATTGACATTTCAAATTATTTTTGCATTTTATTTGCTAAATCTTTACACGACTCATCTTTGCTGCTGCCAAATATGATATCATCTACGTATACAACAAGAACAATAAGATGCCCATTTTTTGTTTTGACATACAAATTACTATCCACCATACCTTTCTTAAACCTTTGTTGAGTGAGATAGTTGTCTAGCCTTGCATACCATGCTCGGGGTGCCTGTTTTAAGACATATAATGCTTTCTTCAACTTGCAAACCAAGTTGGGATCATCACCAAGTTGGAAACCATCTGGTTGCTCAATATAAACCTCTTCTTCAAGTTTCCCATTCAAAAACGTTGATTTCACATCCATTTGATAAACTTTGAAATTCTTGTAGACTACTAAAGCCAGAAACATTCTAATTGCCTCTAGTCTAGCTACTGGTGCAAAAGTTTCCTCAAAGTCAATGCCTTTAACTTGTGCATAACCCTTACATACCAATATTGCTTTATTTCTGACTACCTGTCCGTCTTCATTCAATTTGTTTTGAAAAATCCATTTAGTCCCGATTATATTTTTATTTGCAAGTCTAGGTACTAACTCCCAAGTTTTGTTTTTCTCGATCTGATCTAATTCTTCATTTATTGCCTTCATCCAACTTTCATCTTTGCTTGCGTCAACAACATTTTTGGGCTCAATGCTGGATAATAGAGAGTAGTTACTTACTACTCTTCTTCTTGTCTAAATACCAACTTTGGGGTCTCCAATTATTTGCTCTCTAGGATGATTTTTTTGCCAGCTGCCTGTTTTGAATTTCTTATTTTCTTCCACTTCTGAATCACAACTTAAATCATCTAAGTCAATTTTTTGTATCTTTTCCATTTCATTTTTCTCATCTCCTTCAATAACCTCTTCATAAATTGGGTAGTTCGTTTCATAGCTAATTACTCGTTCTCTACCTTCATCAAATTTAACATCGACACTGTCCACAATTTTCTTTAGCCTCTTGTTGTAGCATTTGTAAGCTTTGCTTTTTGATGAATAACCAACAAAAATACCTTCATCCGCTCTATCTTCAAACTTACCAAGATTATCTTCAGTTATTTTGATGTAGCACTTGCTGCCAAAAACTTTGAGGTATTTTGTTGTTGCCCTTTTACCGAACCACAACTCATAAGGAGTTTTGCTTTCATGTGTTCTCAGCATGTACCTATTTTGGATATACACCGTAGTATGGACTACTTCTTTCCAAAATTTGTCTGCTACTCTTCTTTCAGCCAACATAGTCCGTGCCATTTCCTGCATTGTCTTGTTCTTTCTTTCTACCACTCCATTCTGCTGAGGTGTCCTGGTTGCTGAAAACTATCTCCTAATACTATATTTTTCACAGTACTCTGTAAACTCCTCTAAAATGAATTCTCCTCCTCTATCTGATCTTAAACATTTGATCCTCTTTCCTGTTTCATTCTCAACATGGTTTTTGAAAGTCTTGAACCTTTCAAAATCTTTTGATTTATGCTTCAAGAAAAATATCCATGTCATTCTGGAATAGTCATCAATGCACAACATAAAATATTTGTCACCATTTATGCTTTGTATTCTCATGGGTCCACATAAATCAGTGTGTATTAGTTCCAAAGGTTTGCTTGTGTAGCACTCTTTTGTTTTGAATGTGACTCTAGTTTTCTTCCCCTTTTGGCATGAAGCACAAATGTTGTTTGCAGGTTTGCTGATGGTGGGAATATCTCTCACTGCCCTTTTTGAGCTGATTTTTACTAGATTATCAAAACTGATATGACCGAGTCTCTTGTGCCACAACCAATTTTCTTCTTCCTATCCAATAAAATAAGCTCCTTCTGAAGTCTCTGAGAGTGTGTACAAGTTTCCAGATGTCCTTGATCCAGTTGCTATCAATTTTCCACTGTTTGTTTTTTTGACTTCACAACCCTGCTTCATAAAAACTACTTCATGACCTTTATCACAAATCTGACTTACACTCAACAAGTTATGTTTCAAACCATCCACAAACAAGACTTCTTCTGACTTAATTTTTTTTGTCACTAATTTTAACTAAACCTTTGCCAAATATCTTAGCTCCATCATTATTTCCAAACTTTACTGAACCACCTTCATATTTCTGTAGCTTCTCAAATTTTTGTTTGTCACCTGTCATATGACTGGAGCATCCACTATCAAGTATCCATGGTACATATTTATTCTATGCTTTAAATGTTGTTTGTATGATTAAGGATTCCTTTTCTTCCTTAAGTCGCTCTTTTTCTTTCCACTCCATTTTGATAGTATTTTTGGGCTCTTGTTTTGCCTTTCCCTTATCAATATCTTGTGCATGTTTTTCGAGAAGTTTTCTATTTTGTCTCATCCTATTTGGTTGAAATTTTCTTCCCTAAAACTGATTTGATGCAAATGTACTTCTATAGTTTCTTGCAATGTGCCCAAAATTATGACAGTTATAACATTCTATTGTATAATTCATCAAAGGAGAAAAAACATTTCTACTGGTGAAATTCCTTGGTCTTACATTATATTTGCAGTCTGATATTTTATGTCCATAGCCATTGCATTTAAAATAGAAACCAGAAAAGGGATAATTGAACCTAGGTGATGGTCTTTGCCATGTTGTCATAGGAGCCATAGGTCTTCTTCTTCTTTGATGTGTGACATTGGTGAATCCATCATTGTCAATTCTATTTTCATGCCTGGTATTATTGCTTTCTTTTGCATGAGACGTTTTTCCTTGATCAACCTGTTTCTTATCTTCATTCTTTATGGATTCTACATTTTTGGCCTTTGATCCATTTGATGATTCTCCTTCGACGAAACCCAGAAAAAATTTTATGCCTACAAGCCTTTGTTCATTTATAATCTTATCCAGCTTCATAGGACTTTCTTCGTGTTTGTGATAGCAAATAATTTTACGATTCATCTCTTCTATCTTCATCCTTAAACCAATAGTCTCTTCTTCTAGCTTGTTGCAATAATCTATTTTCATGGTTATTTGCACTTCAAGATCTTCAGATATTTTCTTGGATTCTTCTATTTGTACTTTCAAACTGGTTATGATTTCATTTGCATCCTCAAGCTTTCTTGAAATTTTCTTATTCTTTTTTCTTTCTATCTTCAATTCATTTAGAGCTATAATTAGTTCCTCTTCCAAATTTACTTTTGCATCAATTTCTTCTTCATCACATTCCTGTTATTTTTTTATTTTTTCTTCTTTGAGTGCCATGAAAAGAGCTTCACTTGCCATTGTGTTACTTCCAAGATCACCCTAGTCGGTTAAGCTTATACAAGAACTTAGCTATGATACCAATTGTTAGTCTTACAATGATACTGAGAGG
Organism: Wollemia nobilis; assembly: GCA_028583015.1. Taxonomy (NCBI): domain Eukaryota; kingdom Viridiplantae; phylum Streptophyta; class Pinopsida; order Araucariales; family Araucariaceae; genus Wollemia; species Wollemia nobilis. Next base: position 10,181,930 of record JAQPPZ010000012.1, read on the forward strand.
GGGGGTGAATCAGTGTAGCTCTTTAAACTTGAATTTATAGCTCTTAATACCGCAATAATTAAAACTTATTACTAGATACAACAAGTATAACAAAAGAGAATCACACAACACAAGATTTAATGAGGTTCACCAATGTGGCTACTCCTAAAAAATTGACTGCTTGGACTACCATCCAAATCTAGCCTTTGCAAAGCACCAAATTTATAATCAATTTACTAGCACACACTGGAAGGAGCACCAACCCTTGATTTATCTACACTAATAGAAAGGAGCACCAACCCTTGATTTACCAACACCAACTGGAAGGAGCACCAACCCCTGATTTATCTACACCAACAAAAAGGAGCACCAACCCCTGATTTATCTGCACCAACAGAAAGGAGCACCAACCCCTGATTTACCAGCACCAACTGGAAGGAGCACCAACCCCTGATTTATCTGCACCAACAGAAAGGAGCACCAACCCCTGATGCCAAGCTGCAACCTGGACTTCAATTTGAATCTATAAGTTTGACAGTAAGATACCTTTGCTTTTGCAAGACCTTGACTGGTCTTCTTCACCTTTGCGTTCTCTGTGCACTCTACTCTCTCTACGCAATCACTTTGCACACTCTGCTTCATTACAGTCAAACTTCATGATCGTCTTCTCCCTTTTGCACACTCTACTCTCTTTGAAAATTTCACACTTAGCATGATTGGACACGACTTGCTCTCTACGCACAATGATCGTATTTCACACACATTCAAATCTTCTTCAATTCTACAAACAACCCTCCTTTTATAACAATATTTTTATGATGAAAACCCTAATCTTAGTCGACTGTAAATCCTAATATTAGTCAACTTTCATAAAAATTGTAAACCCTAATTTTAGTTGGTTGTCATCGGTCTTCATCGACTTCAACTCAAGAAGATGTTCGATTTATCCATCGCTTGATGATTTCATTCTGGACAGACCTTGTAACCGCCATACTAACTTTTGATCACTCTTCGTATTTTAGCAGTATGAAATCACTCTGTAATTGCCCCTATAAATGTCATAGTGATGTCGGTCCACTGTCATACTTCTCATTTCAGTCGGGTTCTCCTTCTTGACTTACGCATTTATGACCTGTCACAAAATCGTGACATTTCTGCCTCTGTAGCTTCTTTTGTTGTTGTTGCCATGAAAATACATGTCATGATATCGTGACACTTTCACCTCCGTATGCTTTCTCTATTCTTTTTTTGTGTTATCACGACATTTTTGCCTCTACAGACTTCATATTTTCTTATGTCACGATATCATGACATTTCTACCTCCGTATACTTTGTCTTTGCTTTTGTCACGATATCACGACACTTCTGCTTCCATAGACTTCGACTTTGCTTTTGTCGCGATATCATGACACTTCTGCCTCCGTAGTCTTCAACTTAGCTTTTGTCATGAAATCGTGACACTTCTGCTTTCATACTTAGTTTCTTTGCTTTTGTCATGAAATCATGACACTTCTGCCTTGGAAGTCTTCTTCTCTGCTTTTGTCATGAAATCGCGATGCTTCTGCTTTCATACTTTACTTCTTTGCTTTTGTCATGAAATCATGACACTTCTGCTTTCAAAGTCTTACTTTCTGCTTTTGTCATGAAATCGTGACAGTTCTGCTTTCGTATGCTTCCTCTCTTTCTTTTGTCGTGAAAATGTGACATGTCGCGATATCGCGACACTTTTCAAACTTACTTTCTCTCTCCTATTTTAGTCATAAAAATGCGACATGTCACGAAATCGTGACACTTTTCCAACTTACTTTCTCTCTCCTATTTTAGTCATGAAAATGCGACATGTCACAAAATCGTGACACTTTTCCAACTTACTTTATCTCTCCTATTTTAGTCATGAAAATGTGACATGTCGCGAAATCGTGACACTTTTCCAACTTACTTTCTCTCTCCTATTTTAGTCGCAAAAATGCAACATGTCACGAAATCATGACACTTTTTCTTGCTTTCTCTTTCTCTTCCAACATGTCGTGAAATCGTGACAATTTTTCCTGCTTTTTCTCTCTCTTCTAACATGTCATGAAATCGCGACAGTTTTCCCTGCTTTTTCTCTCTTCCAACATGTCACTAAATCACGACAGTTTTTCCTGCTTTTTCTCTCTCTTCCAACATGTCATGAAATTGCGACAGTTTTTCCTGCTTTTTCTCTCTTCCAACATGTCACGAAATCACGACAGTTTTTTTTGCCTGATATATATGTCGTGATATCATGACACTTTTCTTGTCTTTTTTATTTGATCTTTTGCATATGGGCCACTTCGGTCTTCTTGGAAAATCACTGTACATACTCTGAATAACCTTTGAACTCCTGTCTTCTGCATCTGAATAGCCTTTGAACTTCCTATCCACTGCATCAACAGATCTATCTGACTATGTTGACAATAATGACAATACTGTTGCTACACCTTGCTCAACAAATACATTTTTAGTTACTTGTTAATGATTTTTGTTTGACCATCTATCTAGGGATGGTATGCTAAACTCATGTTGATTTTGGTGCCCTATAGTTTAAACTTTAAATAGTTCTTACGAAAAAATAACTAGTGAAGGTGGGGTCATGTAGGTCAAAATGACTACACCAAGGGTAGAGAGGAGATGTCTTCTCAAATTTTTTCTAAGTTTGTAAAAAGTCATGATTTCACAATCAGTCAGGTTTTCACAGACCAATAAGTAGAAAGGAGCCAAGTCTAGGAAAAAATCATGATTTCATGATCGGTCAAGAAGCAGAAAGGATCCATGTTTGGGAAAAAGTTGTGATTTCATGACCGTTCAAGTTTTCACTGGTCAAGAAGCAAATAGGAGCCAATTCTGGGAAAAATTCATGAATTCGCAACCGATCAAGTTTTTTCTAGTTGAGAAGTAGAAAGGACCCAGGTCTAGAAAAAATTCATGATTTCACGACTAATTAGGTTTTCGTTGGCCAAGAAGCATAAAGGAGCCAAGTTTGGGAAAAAGTTACAATTTTGCGATTAGTCAGGTTTTCACTGGCCAAGGGCCCGAAAGGAGCACAAGGCAAAAAATGGTCACGATTTCATGATCGGCTAATTTTTCACTGGCCAAGGACCCGAAAGGAGCACAAGGTAGAAAATGGTCATGATTTCATGATCGACCAGGTTTTTTTTGGCTAAGGGCTCGAAAAGAGCACAAGGTAGAAAATGGTCACGATTTTGTGATTGGCCAAGTTTTTACTGGCCAAGATCAGAAAGCCAAAAATGAGAAAGTGGAGGAAAATTGGACCATGACATCTCTAAAAGGGATAGATGTCAATATGCAGTAACAATAATATCTCAACCATTTGATGTTGATGACCCCATGTTCTTTTAACTACCAATTTACTAGAATGAGCCTACATGCATATTGTTGTAACAATTTTTATTTTTTTTGATATTAAAAAAGATATATAGGATGAGAAACCCTATTTAGAGGTTAGCTCTTGGATGTTTACAAGGCAATTTATGCAAACTTTTGAAAGCAATAAAATACTACTCATTCTAGTTTCTGGCTCAATGGTGTTTGATCAAGTATGTAAGGATTGTTAAATTCTATATAAGCTATGCTGAATATAAATTGCTTTAATTCTCCTTCTAGATTTTTGCTCTTTATATTTCACTAGTTCTAAGATTAATGATTTTGGTAGATTTACGGTTGTTTAGATCTGCACCAAAGAATTGGTTATTCTTATTTTGATGGTTTAAATAATGCTTATCTATAAAAAAAACTGTGTGTTCCCTTGTTATTATCTAATATGTACCATTTAAAATTACTAGTAATAGCTATATTTCCTTTTCTTTATGCACTTTACTCTATCCCATTTTCCTATGATAAAGCAAGGAACCAACCTTCTTTGGATATTTAACTGGGTAATATTTGTGTTAAACCTGGTCATTCAATGTTGGCAAAGTCTTGGGCACAAACGTAACCAAAGGTAAATTTTACACCAACAATTTTTAGCATGCTTGGTGGGACCCAATCCCCCTATATATACAAAACAAAGTTCTGGTGGTTATATTTTTCCTATGCATTTTTATAAATCACCTAGCAACTCCATTCAAGAAATACAACCCCCAAAAAAACTTATCTCCTTGTATAATATAGATATATATGAAAACTATATCTAAAGAAAAAAAAAATTGAAGAACCCATCGAGTTCTTTGAGTTACACCTTGGTAGCCTTAGATCTAATCCTGTACTCATTGCTCGATCAACCTCTTTCTCTACCATCACCACAAGATCTGCAATTCCTTCCCCTATAATTCTCCCTAGTGCTGCTACTAGTAGATTGTTAAAAACAACTACTCATACTATTGCGATATCAACCAACACCATAATGGCTATAAATCAACCAAATCTATCCTATCCTACATGGAATCATTTAGGTCCTTTGAATCTAGTAGCTCAACATCAGATCCTTGTAGTAGCTTTCAAAGTTCTACCAAAATATGATGGCACAGGAAAAATATTTTATGAGCACTGCCAAGATGTAGCCGCATTGGAACCAATACGTAACATCACTGAGGAATATGTTATGATAAGACTATTAGTAATCTCCTTGAAAGGGAAAATTCTCTACTAGTATAGAGCCCTTCCTAATCAGATATAGCTATTTAGGCTCAACTCACCGGTAAATTGGTAGAAGAGTTCAATGAACATGTTGATCCATTTTTTTTGCTAAACCAATTCACTATTATTCAAAAGCATCCTCGGGAAGAAATAGTAGATTTCAAAATCCAATTTAGTCGCACTTGGAAGAGAGTACATAATGGATTGAGACCAATAGATGAATAATCAATGTATTATTATATAATAGATTTTAACTTAGATATAATCATGGCTATCATACAGTCTCAAGTGTTTACTTTCCCAAAGAATTTCCAAGAAGCTCAAAAAGTAGAGAAATATCTCATCACTATCGGAAGGTTCTCTCCAAAAATGGTTATGCCTATTTTTCCAAATCTTCCACAAGTATCGAATTCTAGTTTCCCAAGCCCTACTCCTACATCCAATGTAGATATTTCTAAATGGACCAAACAACCCTATATTTTGGTAATGCAGGCACCCCTGGCTCCTCCAATGTTACCTGTCATTGATGCACTTCCTATAGTATAAGTCTCACCAAATCCTAATCCTCAACTTGCAGCTTTACAAGATTTACAATCAACCATGAAAACTTTGACGAATAAGATGACCTCAATGGAAATAATATAAGTAGAGAGAATTTTCTAGCCAAGGAGATTCCACAAGTAACTAGAGACCAACCTTCCATGTTACACTCCAAATATAATACGTCGGCTATGACGTCCAAGCATGTTACATTTAATATATATGGATTCACAAATAGTTAAATGAAAATCATCTTATATCTTTTTATTCTTCATCTGCGTTTGCGCAAGGGTGTGCCCACCTTAAGTGGCCATTGATTTATTATTATCCTTTTGCTATTAATTTCCATCTTCGGTTTATTGAATGCGTTATTCTGTGCCAATTTATCAGTGTGTAAATCTGAATTGTGCCGAAGGATAGTTTGATCCTTCCAAGTGGTATCAGTCTAGCCGATCCCGGGAGCGCTGTTTCTTCTCTTTTCCATTTCCGCCGTTCGCGTATTCGTCACTTTTCTTCTGCATTTTCGTCTCCGTTTTTCCGTTCGTTCTTTTTGCCATCCGTTCGAATTCTAATTTCTTTCCATGAGCAGCGGTGGCCAGGAGCAGTAAAACTGTAAAACCTGCTTCGTTCTTCCTTCGTCGATAAACATCCGAATGCTCGATCAGTCTTCATTCTTCCCTCGCCGTTAAACTTCTGAATGCTCGATCAGAATATCCCACGACGTTGGCGGAAGGCTTTACGGATTGCGTCAACCAATCATAAAATAGCATTTAAAATTTTTAACTATGGCAACTAAGGTTTTTTGATTAAATTTTTCACTGATGTCATCAGCCGGGTCTTGTTTAATTGTTTTTATCCCACATTTGGGATACGCGGTGCCAAACACAATTTAAATAGCAAGTGCCACACCTATTACGGTGTGACCTCGGTCACATAATAGTGCTCTTTCGCATGGTCAGCAATGCATGGTTTGGTGTCGGGTCCCTTCGTCTGTCGTGTGTTAGTGTCGTGTCTTGTTGTCCGATTCACAGTGTTGCGTGTCTCCATCGTGTCCGGTTCGGTTCATGTCCGGTTCGGTTCGTGTCTTGTTGTCTAGTTTAGTTCGTGTCTTGTTGTCCGGTTTGTAGTGTTGCGTGTCTCTAGCGTGTCCAGTTTGGTTTGTGTCTGGCTATCCGTTCGAGGTCTGTCCATCATATAGTGAGTTGTGTTTCCCGTGTCCTTCCACGTGTCCATGTCATTCGAGGTCTATCCGTCCGTTCGAGGTCTGTCCATCGTATAGTGAGTTGTGTTCCCCATGTCCTTCCATGTGTCCTCATCCCTAGTCGTAGTCCTTACGTAGTGTTGTGTCACGTGTTTCTCGGGTCATATCCATTGAGTCGTGTCTAGTGTCCTCGGAGCACACAACATCCAATTCCACGCCGCAGTTGGAGTGGCAATTAAGGCGGAATCAACACCAAATTTTTTTTTTTTTACCAAAAGATAACCAAATTTTGCAGATCAAGGATTAATAAGCAAGAACTTTTGAGTAGTGCATGATTCGAAGTTGGAGCAAAGGACCTGACGATCGATTATCAAGCTTGAAAATGACCAATACCAACACAAGAAGACCTAACCGCAGTCCAGGTACAAAAAATTCTCTTTCGCCTTTTAAAATTGGTAGTTATAATCCACATCATCCACTAGTAGATCCTATGGCTAATAATCCTTCCCCAACTCATGAAAACATCACACAAGGAAACTCAAGTAACTCAGCCATTTCTGATAGGGAGTCTCTTCGATGCTTACTAGAGGGTATGAACGAAATTGGTATCCTCCTAAAAGACCTTGTGAAAGCACAAAAACAACCTAATCCCAATACTAATCCCCAAAATCACTCCCATGCCCAACGGAATGAAGAAACTGTCAATCCGAATGAGGATTGGGAACAAAAATAGGGTGATTCGGATAATTACAAGGATCGCTATCAAAGACAGCAGTATAACCAAAATCAAGAAAGGGACACGGGTTATCACCAACCGAGAGGTCCTAATAATAATAATTTTCCATGAATTGATATGCCCACTTTTGAAGGTCATGATCCTCGTGGTTGGATGGCCAAAATGGAAGGCATTCTTGACTTATATCAAATTAAGGAAATTGACAAAGTCCCTTTCGCTGCATCAAAACTAGGCACTGAGGCTTACCAATGGTTTGTATGGCTTAAACGAGAGAAAGGAGCTACTCCTAATTGGAGAAAATTCACTACCTCTTTTTTAGAAAGATTTTATGAAGGAGCTACATCATCATACACAGTAAGACTATTATATCTTAAACAAGAAGGGTTAGTTAGTGAATTCGTTTCGGAGTTTACCAGTTTACTACCATACACTTCAGACATCAGCCTCGACACAGTGGTAGGAGCCTTTTGCAATGGTTTGAAAGAAAGTATTCAAGTGGAGGTAGACATGCACGATCCAACCTTGTTGAACAGTTGTATAAGAATAGCCAAGTTGGCCGAGAAGAGACATCAGTTGTCTGCAAGGCGTGAAACGTATAGTCGTCCTTCATATCGCAACAATTCCTTTCATAGAAATGATCAACCATCATGATATTTTTGCTATAAATGTCGCACTCATCACCCCAGGGAACAAGCATGTGCCCAAAAACAAAAATTTCATATTGAAGGTGATCAATGTGAAGGAGAAGAGGATGAACCTTACCAATCAGAAGATAGAAATCAAACAGATCGTTCAGGATTTGTTGGATCATGGAGTCATTCATCACAGCACTAGTCCTTATTCCTCACCTGTAGTCCTGGCTAGACGAAAAGATAACTCTTGGCGTATGTGTCCTGACTTTCGTTCTCTTAATAAGCTCACTATCAAGGACAAATTTCCTATCCCTGTCATAGATGACCTATTAGATGAGTTGCATGATGCAAATTTTTTTACAAAATTAGACCTTCGCTCTGGCTTTCACCAAATCCGTGTTAGAGAAGAAGATATTCCCAAAACGGCCTTTCATACTCATGAAGGTCATTACGAATTTTTGGTCATGCATTTTGGTCTCACTAATGCACCATCCACATTCCATAGTCTCATGAACCAAGTATTTTTTCCACTCCTCCGTAAGTTTGTGTTAGTTTTTTTTTATGATATTCTCATATACAACAAAACATGGACGGACTATTTACATCATGTGGATAAAGCCCTTCACATTTTACACAAAGAAAAATTATTTGTTAAACATTCCAAATGTTCATTTGGTGTTCAAGAATTCGAGTATCTTGGTCATATAGTTTCACATGAGGGCGTCAAAGTGGATCCCAATAAGATTAAGGCAATTCAAGAATGGCCTTTACCTAAAACCATCAAGAAACTTCATGGTTTTTTGGGTCTCACGGGCTACTATCGCAAGTTTGTACAAAATTATGGTAATATTGCAGCACCTCTCACAACACTTACAAAAAAGGATGCCTTTCGTTGGTCAGAAGAGGCTACTCTAGCTTTTGAATCTCTTAAGAAGGCCATGTGCACAACTCCAGTATTAGCAACTCCCAATTTTCACAAACCATTTATTATCGAATGTGATGCATCAGGAACAGGAATTGGGGCCATACTCATGCAAGAAGGTCATCCATTGGCATTTGAAAGTAAACAAATTGTCAGGGAAAAATTTGGGAAGATCAACATACGAAAAAGAAATGTTGGCTATCCTACACGCGGTAGAAAAATGGAGACACTACCTAATCAGTAGTCGCTTCATTATAAAAATAGATCATAGTAGCCTCAAACATTTTCTTGAGAAAAGGTTTTCATATCCGGAACAAAATAAGTGGTTAACCAAACTGTTGGGCTATGATTTTGTTATCGAATACAAGAAAGGGAATGAAAACATAGCTACCGATGCACTATCCAGGAAATATGAAGATGACGTAATCATTAACGCTATTTCAGGTCCTTGCTCCCAATGGGTGAATCAATTACAATATGAATGGTTGTCCAATAGTGAAACTGTTCAGATAATTCAAGAATTATCTATAGGATCTTCTAAATACCCTTTGTTCTCTTATGAAGATGAAATCCTCCGAAAGAAAAACCGCATTTATATTCCACACAATTCAGAACTCAAATCAAATATCCTCGACGAATCACACACCTCTCCATCAGCAAGACATTTAGGATTTTTGAAGACATATTTACGAGTCAAACAATCATTTTGCTAGAAGGGATTAAAAGCAGAAGTCAAACAATGGGTAGCAGAATGTGAAGTTTGCCAATGCAATAAATGAGAAACAGTCAAATCACCAGGATTGTTACAACCATTACCCATCCCTGATCGACAGTGGGAACATATATCCATGGATTTTATTGAAGGTCTTCCAAAGTCAGAAGGTAGGATAATAATCTTCGTCGTCATCGACCGGTTATCCAAATACACTCACTTTCAGGCTTTACAACATCCATTTTCCGCAAGCAAGGTGGCAAAGGTATTTATGGATTCAATTTTCAAATTACATGGTATGCCAAAAAATATTGTAAGTGATAGAGATCCCATCTTCACTAGTAACTTTTAGCGGGAATTATTTCGACTTAGTGGTACCAAGTTGAACATGTCTTCAGCCTACCATCCCCAGACAGGATGGTCAAACGAAGTAGTTAACAAATGTTTGGGTACGTACTTAAGATGTTTTGCTCAAGATAAACAATACCAATGGAGCCATTGGTTAGCATTGGCAGAATGGTGGTACAACACTTCTTACCATTACTCAATTAAGATGTCTCCATTTGAAGCATTGTATGGCACCAAACCTCCAAAAGTCGTAGATTATGTACAGGGATCATCCAAAGTAGCCAAAGTGGATGATTTGTTCCAACAAAGGCAGTCTACGCTCACCATCCTCAAAGAGAATTTAGTCCAAGCACAGAATCATATGAAACAACAACAAGACTTGCACCGATCAGAGAGAACTTTTAATATAGGATATTGGGTGTTCCTAAAGTTGCAACCTTACAAACAATCCTCATTAAAGATAAAGTCTAGTCAGAAGTTGGACCCACGATTCTATGGTCCTTACAAAATTGTGTGCCGCATTGGAGAGGTAACCTATCAATTAGAGCTACCTACATCTTCACGAATACACCCGGTATTTCATGTTTCATGTCTCAAAAAAGTAATTGGTCAGAAAGTACAAAGTCAATCATAATTACTAGTGCTTGATGAGGAAGGATGCATACATCTCCAACCAGAAGATATACTACAACATAGAATCCAAAAACTGAGATCACGTCAGATTCAAGAATTTCTCATTAAATGGCAAGATTTACCAAAGGAAGACGCCACATGGGAACCTGAAAGTATTTTCCAGACATTTCCAGCTTTGAGGACAAAGCTTTCCGAGGAGGGGAGTCATGTTACACTCCAAATATAATATGTCGGCTATGATGTCCAAGAATGTTACATTTAATATATATGGATTCACAAATAGTTAAATGAAAATCATCTTATATCTTTTTATTCTTCATCTGCGTTTGTGCAAGGGTGTGCCCACCTTAAGTGGCCATTGATTTATTATTATCATTTTGCTATTAATTTCCATCTTCGGTTTATTGAATGCATTATTCTGTGCCAATTTATCAGTGTGTAAATCTGAATTGTGTCGAAGGATAGTTTGATCCTTCCATTCCACAAGCAGAAAAAATCAAGAGAGATCAAATGTGGTTTATGTTAATGAAGATTTTGAACCTACCAAATCCTCAATAGAATCAGACTTCTAGTATTCCACATGTAATGATCCACATGGTAAAAACTCATGCATGATCAATCAACACTACGTCTAGAAGATAGCTATTGAAAGAGCAAAAAAAAACTCTTAAAGGGTAAGTAAACCTGATCAAAGAGTAAAATCACAATCTCGTGATGCCTTCAGTGGAACAAGTAGTTGTTCTAACTAGATCAGGGAATAAACCTTTAGAGGTAGACCCCTAAGAATTTAATCCCTTGAAGGTACCTTCACCTATGAGAAACTAGGTTGAGAGAAGAGCCTCCTATGAAAAAATTCCTAAAACTCAGGTTAGAAAGAAGTAGAACTACGCAAAGAATACCCCATACAAAAGGAAGTTGAGACATAGGAATAGGCAAGAGATAAGTTGAGATATCCCTCATTGACCAAGTTTCAAATGATAGATTCCATTCAAGGATATAGGAATAAGTATGATATTGTTATAAAATAAAAATAGAAAAGTGTCGATCCTCTCCCCTTCAACATGGTAGAAAAAATAAAAAATACCCCTTCTAAAGCAACTATGTATGATGCCTTGAAATTTTTGGGATAAATCAACTTATTATAGGAATACCTGAGGTGTATGAAAAGCAAGAGTAAACTCCCACTTAGTTGAATTCTGCACAAGTCAATTTGACGTCTGCAATAGGAAAACAAACCTCCTCCCTTCTATTTGTCTCTTCAAATGGAAGGATGGGTGGTACATAACTGTATGATAGACTCATGGGCTACAACTACTGTAATAACCAAAGCTATGTATAAAATCATGGATATAGAATACACTAGAAGAAGCCTAGGTATTTTACAGTTAGACAGGACTCTGGTCAAAACTATGGGGGTGATAAAAGATATTCCCATAGTTCTACACATATTGCCTCAACTTATATTTATACAAGAGGTAGTCATAGTAGATTTGGAACCTTATTTTGGTATGTTCTTATCCAGAGAATTTATAGTCAAGATAAGAGGATACCTATCTATGGATTAGTCACACTTAGAAATCTTGTTCAAGGAGAAAAGAGTGAAAATATTCAATGAAAAGTCATCTGCCTTCCATATCAAAAAAAATGAAGAGGAAGGAAAGTAGGCTAGTATAGTAAGCATAATGAATGAGGAGTTGGAAGATTTAAACTTAATGGAAGAAGCCATGAATGTTCTACAAGAAGAAGATCATTTCTCCCTCCATGACTTCAATTCCATGATTGAGACAAACCTTGGAAGCTATTCAATCATGAAACATGAGAAAAGTAATCCCACCCCTTCGCACAAAGTAGACCCATCTGCCAACCAAACATGGAAACTTTTCTTTGATGGCACTAGATGCAAGAATGGAGCTGGAATAGGTATTGTCTTGATCTCCCCAATAGGTGAAGAAATTTTTTTATTATATCGACTAAATTGGAGTTGCACTAACAATACAGTTGAATATGAGGCTCTTTGCCTAGGCCTTAAGAAATTTGAGAGGCTTGGAATTAAGCAACTACAAATTTATGGAGATTCAAAACTAATTGTCAACCAAGTCATAAAAAATGTGTTAGTAAGCAACACTATCTCAAATATTATAGGAATAAAGTATGGGATCTGCTCGAAGCTTTTGAATCTCTAAATATCAAGATAGTCCTTAGAGATAAGAATACCCATGCTGACCTATTGGTACTAGTAAGTGAAAATTTCTATCTCATAAGTAATGTCATTCAAAAGTATAAAATTTCTAGGCTTATATATAGACCTTCTGTGCCATAAAAAGACACCTTTTAGCATATATTTGAGAGTGATAAATATATAGTAGATTTCATGATCCATGAAATGAACTATTCAAGTGACAAAGTGTAGAAAGATGAAGAAGATGAAGGTATGATCTAATTGAAAAATAATCACATCCCAAGATGAAGGTCGATAAACACTGGTATAAAGAGGTTCAGTTGGAACCAAAAAAGTTTATCAAAGTAGGAGTAAATAACACAAATGAATATTTGAATCAAATTCACAAACTATGCAAAGAGTTCATTTATATCATAGCTTGGACCTATGGTGATCTTAAGGTCTATTCCAAATAGACCATACATCATACCATTGAACTCGAAGAAGGTGCAAAACCCTTCAGGTAGAAACAAAGGTCGATGAACCCCAAAATTGAAGCTCTAATGAAGCAAGAACTGTTGAAGCTACTTGAAGCCAAGATTATCTACCCCATAAAATATTCTACATGGGTAGCTAACTTGGTTTTGATCAGGAAGAAGAATGGAGACATTAGGTTATGCATAGACTTTTGAAATCTCAATAAATCTTCATTTAAGGACCACTACCCTCTTTTACAAATTGACCAGACTCTGCATACAATAGTAGGAGCAAAGAGATTCTCATTATTGGATGGGTTTTCTAGGTACAACCAGGTGTGGATAAAATATGAAGACCAATACAAAATCGCATTCACTACCAAGTGGAGGATATTCACTTATCATAGAATGCCTTTCAGATTATCCAACACTGAAGCAACCTTTTAAAGGGTAATGGATGTGGCTTTGGATAAATCATCAATGATATCATAGTAATATACTTGGATGATATTATAGTGTTCTCTCATCGTAAAGAAGATCAAGTTGAACACCTCAGAAGACTTTTTGAAAACTATAGAGAGTTTGACATCTCTTTGAATTTGAATAAATCCATATATGTTGTTGAAGAGGGGATTTTACTTGGACATATCATTTCCAAAGTTGGGCTGGATATAGACCCTAATAGAGTGAAAGCATTGTTGGAACTCCCTTTACCTTTGAATAAGAAAGTCTTGTAATATTTCTTCGGGCAGATCAAATTTATATGCAATTTTATAGTAAACTTTGTACAAATTGTCAAGCCCATGAAAAAGCTATTAAAGAAGGATGTTGAATTCAAATGGATGGACTTGTGAAAGAAAGCTTTCACTGGTATAAAGGAATGGATAGATCAATCACCTATCTTAGTAAATATAGATTACTCTAGAGGTTTCATCCTATATGCTATAGGAGAACAAGAGAGTTATTCTATAGTCCTTACTCATAAAAGGATATACAATGAAGAAATGCCCATAGATTTTCTATGTCAAACCATTCAAGAACACGAGAAAAGTATAAATTCATTGAAAATCAAGTTTATTCAATCATGAAATCACTGAAAAGGTTCAAGCATTTCCTTTCACAATGTAGGACTATTGTATACGTAGTTCACCCTGATGTCATAAACTTCATCATATAAGGAGCTTGGCGAGAAAAGAGTCGGTTGGGTATCAAAGATACAAGAATACAATGTCGATATTAACCTGACCAAGCTAGTGAGAGGCAGAGCATTATATCAAGAACTCACCAAAAAAGCCTCAGTAGAGTATGTAGCTTGTCAAACATAAGAACCAATTCTAGAAGATGATCAATATAAAAACACAAACTGGATTGATGATTTGATCAAATATTTTCATACTATAAAATGCTTTGTAATTTTAAATGATTCATAGTGAATAAGATACATGATCCAATATTTGAAGTTTACCTTACTACCTAAAGGACTATACAAAAAATATAGATGGTGTATTACTTAGATGCATAAAATATGATTAGAAGCAGAATATTTTGGAGGAGTTTCATGGAGGCCCATCAGGTGGACATTACTCAAGAAGGACTACGAATTTGAAAACAATCAGAACCGATTGCTATTGGCCATATATTTTTTAGATCTATTCAAAATAATCAAAAACTATGAAGAATACCATAGGTATATTGGGATAAATAAAAATGCTTCAATATCTTTGAAATCCATTCAGGTTGAAGAACCTTTTCAACAATGGAGATTGGATTTCATCAGGGTGATAGAACCTAATTCATCCATTGGACACAAATATATTTTGACCTCCACTTATTACTTCACTAAGTGGGTCAAAGTACTGACTACTAAGAAAGCTGATCAGGAAGTTGTGATAGAATTTATCAAAAGCTTAATAATGAGGTTCATTATCCCTGATGCATTGGTCATAGAAAATGGCACATCTTTCATAGGTGCTAAAATAATTTATTTTGATAGAAAATATGGGATATATTTGAATACTTATTCAAATTATCATCCCCAAGGAAATGGTTTAGCTTAATTAGTGAATAAAAACCTGCTCTGTATTTTAAAGCAGACTCTAAAAGACAGTAAGAGAAGCTAGTATTCTTTGATAAACCAAGTGTTATGGGCTGATAGGATCACAATAAATAAATCCATAAACACCTCTCCTTACTCATTAGTCTATGGTAAGGAAGTTTTCCTCCCTATACACATAGAAATACCTACTCTAAAATTATTCAAGCAAACTGGCATGAAAGAAGCAGAATCGATGGATAATAGGTTGATACAACTCCTACAAATGGAAGAATAGAAAGAACCATATTATAACCATTATCAAAAACATATGGGAGACACGAAGAAATGGTTTGATAGGAGGGATACTCTCAGAAATTTTAAAATAGGAGACTTGGTTATGAGGTGGAATGAGAAAAATCAAAGCGTAGGAACCATAAAAATTTGATGCTTTCTGGGAAGGACCTTTTGAGATAATTGAAGAAAAACAATAGAATTCCTTCCAAATAAAAAATGAAAAGGATCAAGTACAGCCTATCCTTGTCAATGACTTCCATCTAAATTTGTACTTCAAGTAAGGTAAAATTCCTCCCCCACTTGTATTATATGTAAATATGCTATTTTTACTAAGTCACACTTCAAGGAAAACGATTGCAATTTTGTGACTTTTTGGCATCCAGAGGTCACTTCAAGAAAAATGGTCACAATTTTGTGACTTTTTGGCATCCAAAGGTCACTTCAAGAAAAATGGTCACAATTTTGTGACTTTTTGGCATCCATAGGCCACTTCAAAGAAAACAGTCACGATTTTGTGAATTTTTGGCATCCAAAGGCACTTCAAGGAAAATGGTCATGATTTCATGACTTTTTGGCATTCAAAAGCCACTTCAAGGAAAATGGTCATGATTTCACGATATTTTGGCATTCAGAGGTGAAATTAAAATAGCAACACCTTTTCACTTTTGGCAAGAAAGTCAGTTTTTTTTAATTTTAAATGTGCTTTGTTCAAGGTACAACCATGCAAAGTTATTGGCCCAATAGAGGGTGATGCAAATTTATTGGTCCAAAAGAGGTGGTGATGCATAGCAATTGTTTTTAATAGGTTTGCACATGAAATAAGACACCCAATAATATTCAAAACTATTTGCAGTACGTGCACCACCAACCGTAATCACTACATGGCACATCAATGCATGCATTGCATGTTTATTTACATCCTGTAAGCTTTTTTCCTTGCACCTCTATTTTCTAAAATTCCCTTGCAACAAATTGTAGCATAGTGTTGTAGTATTATCAAGCAGGGAGGTGATATTTTAGGGCTAGGAATTATCAAAAGACAATTCTCCACTTGACTACCAAATCATACAATTGTACCATCCTCCGAACTACCCCTTGCGATAGCTAAACAACTTGTACAAATGTCAAAGTATCACATTGTACGATTACATATTATATAGTTATATGGGTTGTATACTTATGTACTCATTCCAACTAACAGATTCAGTTTTGGAAGCTTCCATACATAGTTTTGTAACTATTTAAGTTGATTTCCTCAAATTGCTAAATCGGGTAAGTCAAATTTGTACGATTTGTATAGAATCTGGTGTACGATTGATCAAAATTGATGGTATATTCAGAGGCCAAATTAGATACTCTAATACCTCAATCTCTCTCAAGGATATTTTTTAAGGTTTTACTATACCAATTAATCCATTCTCCTGGTTGGACCAACCATTGCAAAGGATCTTGAGAGAGATTTCATGTATCCAATTACGCATATAAATCGTACAACAAGACTCACAACATCATTCTCCACATTTACATGCTCACATATCATCCCTCATATTCCACTGGTGCTAGCCTCTATCAAGGATTTGCAACAATGTATAAAACTAAGGTAAAACAATAACCAGAAAACACATATACATCAAGATTCTATTATATATCATCAATCAACATTTCCAGGATCGTACATGATGTGTAATGATGCATTTCCATTCCATTATAGCATAATTTTTATTACAACAAGGTTATTCTATCAATATATTGCAATAAATCAGATATAAGTTAGCTATTACAACCAACAAGTACTCTATTCTACCTCTTAGCAACCAGACCTACAAATTTGAAAATGGGGCCTTATATAACATTTTCCAGGTTGTTCCAAAGTGGTTCTTGAGACAATTCATTACTTACAACTACCCATGTACAACTAAATTCATTAATTTTACCTTTTACTAAGTTTAACACCTTAGTTAGCAAATCTATGCATCATTTCACTATGAAATTATATTTCCCATGCATTTGGATGAATTTCGGTGCACCCTGTACGATTTGTTTTTGCCTTGTACGGTTTGTCCATCTAGTTGTATAGTTTTCTCCTACCTGTACTATTTACAAAACTTGGGCAAACTATCACTTATGCCAAAACTGTCAAAATTGAGCAAATCCCTTTTGATCACTTCTTTTGGGAGGTGGATTTGCTGCCTACATTTGCCCTCCCCTTTACTTTGGTTGGTGTCCTCACCGAATCGTTCTGCTTCTTGCTCTGTGCCTCGTATTCTACCACTACAGCCTCTAAGTCCTTGACTTGTGACTTATACATTTCTCATTCATTTTTCAATTTGGTTGCATAGCTTCCCATCTCTACTACTTTTGCCCCGTGGAAGTTAGCCTTTTCCTCGACAGTTTTTAGGAACTCCATCATTTTATTTTCATGGTTTAAGGCACTCTTTTTCAACTTCTCCTTCCAGTGAGATTATGGTCGAGCCGTTGCCTAAAGTTCTTCATTTTTTTAGTAATGGTCTATAGGTGGTGGTTAATATCATCCTCCATAGCTCAAATACTATATTCCTTAATTTTCAACTGATATTGCTTTTCTAGGACCATTTAATTCAACCTTTTACTATCATTTGTCATCTCCTCTATCTGCCTGGCTTGTGTTACCATTTTCTCACTCTTTTCAGCCATCTGAGCTATCATCACCTCCTCCTTTGCTTTGATTTGTACCTTCAACTCCTTAATCCTATCCTCTACCATTTGTGAGATCTTTCACTTTTCCTCTTCAAGCATGTTAATCTTGGATTCAAACTCAATTCTGAGGCCTGATAGATCTTCCTTCAATTTCTTTATTTTCTCTTCTATCATAGTTCTACTTTTCTATAGTTCTTCTTCCATTGCGGCTAATTCCTTTTGAGTGGTTGTAGTTTTCTCCTTCTGAGCCTCCTTGAGCTGATAGATTTTTTCCAATCCTACACTCAACCACTCTATCCAGTGTGTTAGGAAGTTAAACTTCCTTAGGGTGATGGCCACTCCAGTAGCAACCCTCTTATATTCCAACTCTATCATATTTGTGGGGTAGGTCGGGTGACTGGCCCTATCCAAGTACATCCTTGGATATTTCTTGTAATTCGTTATCACCCCTTCTGGCAAGTCTTCTCTTCCCAAAATTGTTGTTACCTCTTCCCTGAGTAACCTCCATGGATTTTTTGTATAAATATCTTCTATATTCCTCGAATGCTTCGCACTGCTCACCCATTCTGTTATATTTTCCAATTCGAGAGACACTTGTTCTTCCCACAACTTCAATTCTCCCACATGGTTGAGTAAAATTCTAATATGTCACTATTAATGATATGGCCCAACTAAGAAAATAAGTGTTTCACCTTATCCTCTATTCCACGTGCCTCCTCCTTAGTTGCAATTCTACCAAATTGAGGTACTTCCAAAAGATAACTAGATTGCATCCTCCGCCATTCTTCCTCTATAGGAGTACATACATATTCTTCCTCCATATGGTGGCTAGAGCTTCCTCCAAGCTCCTAAAGTGCTCTCACTACATCTATCTTCTATCGAGGTGGAGATTGTTTTATGATTTTCTCCTCCTCACTATCTTCTATATTTACAATCTCCTCTTGAGATTGTTGTTGTTCAACTTGTTCTTGGGACTTTTTTGGTTTGTCTTGTTTTTTCTTGATCTCCTCTGATTCAATACAGAGGCAGTTGGGCTAAAAAATTTCATACATCTCAATTTTCCAATGAAATCTGTTATCAGATCAAGCTTCATCTTCACTAAATTCTTCTAGGTACAACATTCCTTCTCTGTCAGGTTCATGCCCTTCATCCTCTAAGGAATTTTTTGATTCATCCATCGTAGCTACATCCTCACTAACTCTTTGATTAGCTAGATTAATCATGTACTTGTGTTTTCCCTTATTAAAAGTGATCTGATTCTTCCCCCAGTTGTGATTGACTTTGGCTACTCGTAGCCAACCTCTCCCCAAAAGAGCATTGTATGCATGTTTTTACATTGTAATCATAATAAAATCTAAGACAAATTCTTGTTCAGCTATCACCACTTGTTGTGCGGTCAAGACTCCATTTGTCTCGATGCCATTCTGATCAGCACCATATAATGGGAAGCTCGGTTCCCATAGATATGGAGCACCAATTTCTACCCATATTATTTTAGGTAACACATTGACGTTGGATCCTCCATCCATAATAACTTGTGTCAAATTGTACCCTAGGATCTCCATATGAACTAATGTAGATTTCTTTCCTACATCGATCATTAATACGATTGGATCCATGAAATGATCATTCTACTCCTTCTCCTAAGTCTATTGGCTCTACACTTCCATCACCTTATGTGGTCGTATTTCTTCCACCATTGCTTTCTGCAATGGTGGAATAGCTTCTAAAAGATTTGATACTTTAGCTTCCACTGTGGTATCCAAAATCGGTGCTGCCAAATTTTACACAACTATCTCCTAATATGATGGTTTCTTAAGTTTCTTATCAGCTATTGACTCTTTTCACTTAGAATTTATAGCTTCCTCTTGCAATATTTTCATTGCTACTTGTTAGCGTTGCTGTACCTTTTTTGGCTTTGGGTACTTGTCTTTCTTATCTTGATTCCTTGTCATGGATAAAACTTCTTATGTATCCTCATTAACTTGAGAAACCTCTATGTCCAAATAATTAATGTTCTATGGGTTACTCGAACTCACCTATTTTGTACAATTCTCTTCTTTGTGGTTCCTCAGACCACACCATCTACACATGTGTAGTGCTTACTTACGGTGTTTCTTGCCTTTGAGGTGTAGGATAATTTTTTGCAAAATGCCCCCATTCTTGGTAATTGTGACATTGTATGATAGGTCTTCCTTCCGAGTCATACTGCAAATGACTTTGTCCTTCTTAATGATTACCTTGATTCAATATTCTACCTTGTTTGTTGTTTCTATAACCGCCACTTATTGCTTGTTGCCTGATTCCTTGGGCATTTGGTTTCTCTTCTTGCTATTGGATTAACAATACTTGTGGCTACACTCTTGCATTACATGGGCATAACATTACTTCATGTCCCATTACATTACAAATTAGGCAATAGTCATTCCTAGGACACTTCACATTTGTATGGCCTTATGTTTTACATTTTGTGCACCACATGTCATTTTGGTCTAGTTTGATCTTTTGTTCTTTTATTAGTTTATCAAACTCCTTGCAAAATTATGCTATTGTCCACTGTATAGTAACGTCTTCTCCACTATATAAATCATTCGACTTAGGATGAGATAAAATTCTTGTATACATTTGTTTTGATTCACTCTCAAAATTCTTTGCATGCTTTAGTGCTTCTTCATATGTTTTTGATAGTACTACCTTCATATTTTTCTTATACTTTGGAAGTAATCCATCTACAAACCACCTCTTTTCTATAATCCCTGCCAGAGGTATCTACATCTTATCAACTAATTACTTAAGTCTATGGTTATAGGACTTCACATCTTCATCAACTTTTTGCTTTGTCATGGAAAGTTCTATCACAATGTCTCCATCATCCTTCAAAGGTCGAAATCCTTTGATGAACTTCTCATTTATCTTATTCCAAGTCTAAAAATCTATGGTATTTTCTCTCTTCAAATACCAATCAATTACCAATCCTCTCAAATTAGAAGGAAATATAATTGCCCAATCATTTTTTCTATCCACTCCATTTGCTCTCCAAATGGTTATGTAATTTCCTATATTTTGTTTGGGGTCTTCCTTACCCTCACCTAAAAATTATGGGTATCTCTATTTGGCTTACCTATTAGCCATCTTAAGAGAGTTGTCACTCTCACTTGAGGTGTCTCCTAGAATATCTGACTGATTCCTCCTTGGAGGTGTCTTACTCCTATTATCGTTAAAATTATCAATTCGAGGCATATTATTTTGTCCCACCACTCGGTGACCAAACTCTCATGTGTCTTCACTTAGCGACCTCCTTCGCTGATGTGAGGGAGATGGTTTTGGTCTTTCCTCATGAGACCTCACATCCTATTTCTCTGGTACCTGACTCCCATACTCTGCACTCCCTTACAATACTTTTTCTACTTTCTTAGGTGTCACCATCCACTCTCCATCCTCTTGCACTTTTTCTTTGTCAACCCTTGCCACTACGATTGGTGGTTATACTTCCTCGTCTTCTATCTCTATCAACAATACCTCAAATTCTCCTTTTGATGTCCAAACTTGCTCTATTTTTGGTTCGTGAGTACTTTGATCTGAGTTACTTGTGTTTTCTCTCTGAGAAATCATTGTGCTCCTTCTTACTATAATTTTTTCTCATGCTTCCCATATCCCATGGTTTAGTACACAATGTCTATCATTAACCTCTAGCTTGTAGTATCACACTTCGTCAATTTTACCTATTTTAAAAAAATGCATGATTCAATAAGGCAATGATGCCAAATGTAGCATAGCGGTGTAGTATTCCTGGGTAGGGAGGTGATCTTTTAGGTCCAATAATGATCAAAAGACAATTCCCCACTTAACTACCAAATCATATAATCGTACCATCTTCCGAACCACCCCTTGTGATAGCTAAACAACTTGTACAAATGTCAAAGTATCACACTGTAAGGTTATAAATCATACAGGTACATGGTTTGTACAATTTTGCACTCATTATAACTGATAGATTAAGTTTTGGAAGTTGTTGTACACATTTTTGTAACTATTCAAGTCTATTTCCTCAAACTACCAAATTGGGTATGTCAATATTTGTGGTTTAATCTGCCAAATTGGGTAAGTTGACTTTGTACAATTTGTACAGAGTCTGGTGTATGATCAACAAAAAATGATGATACATTCAAGGGCCAAATTAGATACTCTAATACCTCAATCTCTCTTAGGGATATTTTGTAAGGTTTTACTATGCCAATTAATCCATTCTTCGGGTTGGACCAACCATCGCAAAGGAGCTTGAGAGAGATTCCATCTATCCAATTATGCACAAAAATCATACAAAAAGAATCATAATGTCATTCTCCACATCACCATGCTCATATATCATCCCTCATATTCCACCAATGCTAACCTCTATCAAGGAGTTGCAACAATGCATAAAACTAAGCTAAAACAATAATCAGAAAACACACATACATCAATATTCCATTATAGATCATCAATCATCATTTTTGGGATTGTACATGATGTGTAATGATGTAGTTCCATTCTATTATAGCATAATAATCATTACAATAAGGTTATTCTATCAATGTCTTGCAATAAATTAGATATAAGTTATAGATATTACAACCAAGTACTATATTCTACCTCTTAGCAACCAGACCTACAAATTTGAAAATGGGGGATTATATAACATTGCACAGACCATTCCAAAGTGGTTCTTAAGACAATTGTTACTTACAACTGCCCATGTATAAATAAATTCATTAATTTGACCTTTTACTAAGTTTAACACCTTAGTTAGCAAATCTATGCACTATTTCACTATGAAATTACACTTCTCATGCATTTGGATGAATTTTGGTGTACCTTGTATGATTTCCTACTGCCTTGTATGGTTTTTCCATACAGTTATATGGTTTTCTCCTACCTATACTATTTACAAAACTTGGGCAAACTATCACTTATGCCAAAACTATCAAAATTGAGAAAATCCCTTTTGATCACTTCTTCTTCTTCTGGGAGGTGGATTTGCTACCTACACAAATTTTCTAAACTCCCTCAGAATTTCTAAGTTTTTCTTGCAGCACTTCCAAAATTTTCATGCAATGAAATCAAGACAAGCAACCATGGTAGGATATTATTTAGCCACTGCAAAAATGCACAAATAAGGAGAAAATAAATGAGGTTTTACAAAACCAAATTCCTATATAATTGATACAATCATTACCTAGAAAAATCCAGAGAAATTTTGGAAAAATGTGGAGGCTATATTAGTGAAAGGTTTCACACCATCGACTCTGATTACTTTTCCTTTTCACTCTTTAATTTCATGGTATATATGAGCTTCTTTTTATCCTTACCCTGATCTAAACAGAGCCATGGTGATGTTTTATGATGTAAAACATAGAATAGTTAGGAATTCTAGGGGGTGAAGTCATATTTACCCTAGATCTTGATACAGTTTGGTGTGTCTTTAGTAGGGGAAAAAAATCCATTGTAAATACAATACAACTTGACCCAGTTGCATAGGCCAAATATTATACCTCCACCCTTAATATTAAGTTTTTTTTGCAAGTGCACTTGTCAAAACCCCCTCTTGATGGAGCCCTGCCAGAAACGCCCATTCCTCTATCAAAATTCAAAAGTAAGGAATTTTTTTCCATGTTAGTTATGGTGGTAGGATTAGATTCAGATTCATAAGTGTATGGGTGGTAATTGTAGTAACACAATGTAAATCAAACCCTAAGTTCTATGACACTACCATCATAGATAAGAATAAAGTTCTAATTTACTTCGATTGGCTAGCATATCTATCTCAAAAAATACATGCATATTTTTTTAGAATACAAAAGGGTTCTTAGGAGGATTTTATGTTTTCTTCTTATCTATTATGGAATTTCTTCTACGTTCAATAAAAAAAATCCCTTTCATTTCTACAATCTAGAAAGATAAATAATGAAAACATTTACCTGTATATGAATGGACAACGATGCTCTCAAAAGTTGAATCATACTATTGTTATAACATGGAATTCATATGTATTGCCTTGCATATTATGTAAGATGAAGTACATAGAATTCCCCAAAAAGTGTGAGACACTTTACAACACCCTCATGTAGAAGAAGGAGATTGGTTCATTTTAACACAAGGGGTGGTCATCAGACTATATGGTTTCATGAGGAAAATTTTCTTACTCCCATACTATGTCACTGAATGATTGTTTATCCTGGAGTATGTAAGGTAGATAAAATACATCAATAGTAGATTTGGCACAAGTATTGGTAAGACCAGTATGTTCCTTATGCCCTTCCAATTTGTAGGGTTGTTGTATCTAGCAAAGGATACCATGAGCAAATCATTTGAGCCATGAAGGACTTGAAGTTAGTAGAGTTGTTGTAAAGATGGAAATATGACCCCCTTAACAGGTTTGCATAAATACAAAATTCTCTCAACAAATCCCCTTCAAACAATTTCACTCATCTAAAAGGGAGATCAACAAATAGGGTAGAAATAATGAAGAAGATGAAGCCCTAGAATGGATTGTAAAGTGGATGCAGCCATTGGACCCATGGCACAATTTATTCAAACATGAGATAGACAATAAAAATTCAATTCATGTGTTGAATTGAATTGCAACCTGTCGCGATATTGTGAGACTTTTTCTCTTTTGTCCATGACGATGCAACATGTCACGATATCGTGACACTTTTTCTCTTTTGGCCTCGACGATGCAACATGTCGCGATATTGCAACACTTTTTCTCTTTTAGCCGCGACGATGCAACATGTCACGATATCACAACACTTTTTATCTTTTGGCCATGACGATGCAACATGTCATGATATCGCGACACTTTTTCTCCTTTGGCCGTGACGATGCAACATGTCATGATATCGCGACACCTTTTCCTCCTTTGGCCGCGATGATGCAACATGTCACGATATCGCGACACTTTTTCCTCCTTGCTTTCTCCCTTTGCTTTGGATCGCAAAAATGCAACATGTCGCAATATCGCGACACTTTTTCCTCCTTGTGGTGTTTTGCTTTTTCTTTGATCTTTAGCATATGGGCCTCTTCATTATTCTTGGAAAACATGCAAAAAAGGTGGGTCCCCAATTTTGGGGTACGTTGTGGAGCATCCACAACACCTCCAAATGGTGAATTTCTCTATTTAAGTTTCACTTTCCCTTTTCTGATTAGCCTCTGGTCATGTTTCCCTTTAGTTAGTTCTTCTAGTTGGATCCTCTGGGTGCCTTTACCTTAGGTGGCCCCTACTATTTTTAGTTTATCTCGTTCTACTGCCGCCATTCTTCCCCTTTGCCTCTCTCTTCGGAGGCCCATGGCTGTTTTGTACAAGGTTCTAGGACCTTTCAACACCCTTTCAACCAATAAAAAAAAAATTCAATTCATGTGATGATTTTCATTATTGTCATCATTTAATCTTATTATTTTTCAAATCTGGGGTGGTGTCCAATTTTGTCTACAATAGAAGGTTTGGGCAAATTACAATTTAGATATTTAGGTTACAAGCATTTATTCGGTGAAACAAATGTTGGTTTAGCCTTTTGGTGTCACACTAAACCTACTCTATAGAATAGAAACTAAATTATCTTGCAAGAATTGAAAATTGCTTCTAAGATATAAAATTGAATTCTAATCATATTTGTAGGAATTGATATTGCAGGAGTGTGAATTTTGTAAAATTGGAATCTATTTTACTCTTGTAGAATTGAAACAATAGAAATGAAATCTTGCTTGAATGGAAAAACACACATGCTAGAACACCTGTTAGTTTCCTTTTGTAGAAGGTTATCAATATTCTGCTATAGTGGCTGATAGCAAAATAAGAAATGCTAGAAACTTGGAAAAGTTGCTAAAGCATGAAAAATAGGGGAAAACAAAAATGCTGCAATTTATGCTAATTATCAAATCACAAAAATAGAAAAACAAAGAAATCACTAGTCTATGCTACTTAGTCAATTGACACACACATTTTCTACATAAAAACATAGTTGAAGACATGAAGACATCACATTGATTCAAAATAGGGGTTAGTAATCAACAAGAAATGGAATTGACAAGTATCCTGCTAAATCTATTGCAACAAAGTTTATCAGAAGAAACCTGTCACCAGTTAGTCCTCCCTCTAGGCCTAAAAGTGGCCCTTGCTTCCTGATCTAAAAGAAGGTGAAGAAGCACTACTAACTACTTAACACTCACACTTACTCATGAACAAAATTTGACAAAATAACTACACTTTTATTGACTGATGAAATGCATTACAATTCTGCAAGAAAAATCCTGCTTCTGACTATTCACTATTTGCTTCTGCTATTTCCTATTAGCTACCACTCTCTATTAGCTCAACCCATTAAGGGAGATTTTATTTATATCCCTATTACATTTCCCTAGTGCTCAATATCAATTGTGTTGCTATTTTATAGTGATTTGCTAATCAATTCTGAAACTAACCTAGTCTAAATTAGGATAGTTTATGTTGCAACAACATTCATTGGTCCTTGGGATGCATCTCCAGTGGTGGGAGTGAGTTGGAGGAGGTTATAAATGGTATTTTACACCTATATCCATATTCAAATATCCTTTCCCTATCATTTTGGATGCTATATCCTCCGTTTGGCTAAAATTGGCTTCTTTTCCCCTCATTTTGAAGCTTATTTGAAATGTTTGGCTGTGCAACTTACTTTATGCTCAGGTGCAATTAAAATGGAAAAAAATTTGGATAGGATATCTTTAATATCCCTCAAAATATTGTTCCAATTGGTTTCACACACTTTGGTTGACAAATTCCAAGCCATGCCATTCATTGGCAACTGGTTGGAATTTGTATGACAAATTCCTGCATTTTCCAAATTTGTTGCACAGTCACAGAAATTGGTGCTTCATTTGCAATTCAAACCAATTAGAAAGTGGAAAAAGTATTAAAATATTATTATGAAGGGATACAACTTAGCACACATCATTTTTCTACTTTATTTTACACATTTTATTCACTAAGTAATCAAACTAAAATAGTGCAAAAAATGCAAAAAAATTGTCAAAACAAAGTAATATGCTCCTAAACATTTTAATCATGCAAATACTAATATATAATGTATTTAAACCATATAAATTAGCATACATAACATAACATAAGGTTTATAAGGTAGTTTATGATAATCCAAAACATGTCATGAATGAGGTAATTCATGGCCTCATCATTTCCCCCCAACCTATTCTAATGCATACCCTCATGCATTCTGTAGGGCTACAGAGGCACATAGATCCATTTTTTGGTTCTAGATTCTCCAAAACAACACATTCCCTGTATAGTATCCTCTGGTCATCTGTAGTTGCTTGAGCCAATCCTAGAACTGCTCATCTAGTTGAGGATCACTATCAAAATAATAAGGGACAGGGGTTATGATGGTAGGCAATTTGTACCTTAGACCTATCCACTAATGTTTTAATGTTAGGATGGTCTGCATTACACCCTATGCTCTTCTTCTAGACCATAATAGGTTGTTGGGTGAGATGGGCTCCCTTTTCTATAGTGATATTGGCAATTCTCCCCACCTAACCTTACAGGTTGATAAAGCATTTGTAAAATTTTCTGCACAAAATCTCTAGAAACCAGTCATACAATCCTTAATATTATTTAGATAAACAAACCTGATTTCTTGTTTGTTCATCATGTTAAAATATTGATTGGTGGGAGTCTTATGATTGGGCTGGATATATCTTATCAACAGCTCAACATTCAATTCAATCTCCTTATTCCTCCTCTTCTCCTGGTCCCAATATATTTGATTCTGTAGGGTTGACACAAAATATCTCAACTGTACATCCCCTATGAAAATGTGAGGTAGGAATGTTACATCTTTTGGCATGAGAAATTTGTGTAGGAACAACTCACATATTAAGTTCTTCTATTCCTTTGGACTGTGCAGGTAAGCATCCAAAAATTCTTTAGTAGTGTCCAAGTTGTAGGAGATATTAGAGTGAATCCTCATTATCTGCCAGTGAAGGTACCTCTCTTTTAGGATCAAACTGTAAAACCTAGTTGGCCTCCTACATTGGACTAAGTACTCTGCAACTTGGCAGAGATACTATACATGTTCCTATAACCTATTCACTTTTGTAGTTTTAGCTTCAACCTGCTGCTCTAGTGGTTTCAAAGCTGCAACCTGGGCTTCTAATTTTTGACACTTCAATACCCAGTGTGCAATATCCTCATTATATTTCACCAATGGAATTGTTTGTGGGGGCCTAACTATCGGTTGGGTCTTTGGTAGCAAATCCACTTGCACCCCAATTTCTACTATTTCAATTTTATGTACAATCGATGGCAAATTTTGTGTAGAAGGCTGATGTGAATGCATACTTACTTGATTTTCAATCTCCTGAGCACCTATGGCCTCCTCCTTTTGTGGTGTTTGTGCTCCTTGCTATTATGGGTTATCATATGGGTGTTCAATCAAACTTCTAGGTCATTTTGAAGCATCTTTAGAATGAGAGTGTGTAGCTTTGGAATATCCCAGAATTTTTACAAACAGTTTTGAGGCTTCATTTTCAGGCTCAGTGACACTCCCAACTCCCAAATTCTCTTGAGAACTCTATTTTTCATCCACTCCCTACAATGTCTTCACCCTGTTGAGGGGTCTGAGTATCATCCATGTCTTCTGTTCCTAACCTCATGGCTAATGGTTCAACATTTTCTGTAGGATTTATTAAAATAAAATCCATGATAGGTGCAATTACCTCAGATTGTTGCTCAGGTGTAGGCTCTTCAATTTGAGGAAGGGGTTGTGGATTATCATCTGGTGTTGCTTCTTCCTTGTTCTACTCTACTAGCTTCAAAAAAATTTCTACAATGTCTTCCTCAACATCAGATACTGCAGGTTGTGGTTCAAAATGTGCTAACCTATTTTTTAGTCTTTCCACCTCCTATTGTAATTCATCAATTTGTTTATCCTTCTCTTCTATGGCATCCTCCCTTTGTTCAATCCATATCATATGTGTCCTAATGACACTCTTTGCTGCTCTCAATTGTTCCTGTATATCTTCTTCTTCTTCCTCTATAGATTTAGAAGAATAAGTGGGTATGTCATCTACAAGTGGTGAACCAGGCATTTCTATATCTGCAAATGCTCCTTTTGTCTGGTACATGAGATATTGTGTTAGGATATCCTATAGAATTTATGTGACTTCCTATTCTTCCTCTGCTGAAGGTATTGTTTTCTGTTGTCTGTCTCCAACAAAATTTTTAGGATTATCTCCCATTGTTGCAACAAACTACTGCTACATTTTCCTAGGGCTTCATCGCAAAGGAGGTGGTGTGGTCAGTGTTTCGACCTCCATTGTATTTTCCTTAATTACTTCCTCTACCACCTTATTCTTCTGGAGTCTTGAAGACCTCCTTAAACTTGTAGATTTTTTCTTCTTTCTACTTTTTTGCATATTTTGATAAATCAGAAGTAGACTCAACTTCTTATGAGGATGGTTCTTCCTCACTCTATGTTTGCTCCTCTACAACACCTGAAACTCTTGGTTGTTCAAAGGTCTAAACTGGAAATACAATGACTTTTTTAGAAAAATATACTTTCCTTACCTTTTTCTTTTCTGTAGAGCTGTCTTCAACCCTTCTCTTCCTCTATCTCCTAGTCCTAGTAGATGGGGGTCCTTGAGGAGAAGAGGGAGTCTCTACTTCAGGGGCCTCTTCTTCATTATTATTTTTAGGGGCTTCATCCCCTTCCTCAACATTTGCTTCCCCTACATTTTTCTCCTCTTCTTCTTCCCTATAAATCACTTCACTCCATGAAGAGAAAAACCTATCAAAGCTCCTAGGATTACCCCTAAAATGGTGTTTGCAGATGAGTTTAATCAGTCCATGATGTCTAGGGCTTCCTTTCCCTTCCTGGTAATGTTTGGCCATGTTTTGCAATTCTTGGTGTAGATACAAAGGGAAATTAACTCTAACTTCAAGTTGTTGGGCACCATGCCTTAAATGGTTCAAAATTCTAAAGTGGTGTCTAGATAAAATAACATATTATCCCTCATAGGTTAGAAACCTCACTACCCAAATAGCTACTTCATCCCATGGCTTCTGTAAACTTGTCCTTTTTACCCCCTTGTAGACATTATTATTCATTTGAAATATAGGTTCATTATCTCCCTCTTCTGTGAACTGATTAACTACTTTTGACAATGCATTTTTACCAGTTCTCAAAATTTGTAAACCTTGCAAGGGTAATTCGGTAATTTGGCTTAAGATTTTAGGTGTTACCTCAATCGTCATTCCACTGATGTTGGCCTGGTTGTTTCTGAAATTTTAAGCAAATTCTATAGCTAAGCCTTCAGAACATCCATCAAATTTGTTAAGAAATGGCATGAGCCCTCCTTCAAAAATTTCCAGTACCTCAGGATATGCTCAAAGGTAGTCTGCATTATCTGGTTCTATTTTATTCTTTCACCCCATCTTCTGACTTCACCTACGTTCTGCTACAACACTACTTCTACCTTCACCATGCTACAAATTCCTCTGTATTCACCTTTTCTCTACTATTCCATAAAATTTTGGTGCAATTTTTCTTCTACAAATTCTTATGATTCAAAATCCACACTTATGATTTTGGCCATGATAGTGGTTTTAAACTTTATTGAAAATTGCAGTGATTACAAGGTAGGGTATTTAGTTTCAGAGTGCATGAATTATATTTGAAATGTGGTGGAGACTATGAAAAATCTTCATCATGTCCCCATATGAACATGTGGTGGATGATGAATGGTTGCTTTTCTATGATGACCAAAAACTGAATGTGCTTCTTGAATGGTGGACCATCCCAGATGTTGACTACCTGCCAATTAGTTACAATATTGTTGAGTTGGAGATTTGTCATTGGCTATGACTTGGCTTGCTCCATGCAAATTGTGTTGATTGCCATATTTTTCATTTTTCAAGGCGTCTTGATCGAATAGCCTAAATATTGTGGAAGAAATCAAGGCACACATTTTCCATAACAAGCTCTGATTCATCATTACTTGGGATGATGCAACATGTGACCCTAGGTACTCGTGCCTTGATATTTATGCTAGCTTTGAATGATGTGGCAAAAGAAATAAATTTTCTTATTTCCTTTATGCACATGCCATGTGGAAATTCAAATTTCAAATTTTGCCATGAAATCTGAATTTCAAACCTACCCTTTTTCATTTTGAAGTTATTTTTCATTCTGAAGCTCAAACAATTTCTCATTTTGAATTTGTCCCTCATTGCGAAGATCTATAATTTTTCTATTATAAAATAAATAGAACACCATTATTTTTTTGAAGCTTGGTATCATTCTAAAGGTTTATGAAATCTCTATTTAGATATACAATAAAAAGTGTATCTTTCTTTATGAGACTACAATTTTTACCCATTTTCTTTTTTAACCCATCAAAACCTACAATTTTCAAAATAGCAGGAATTCCTCTTGTTTCTTCTAGATAGGTTGGATGTTTTTGGATTTGCCAAACCCTATGAATGTTTCTATGCTAACTAGTGATTTGTATACACTACATACTAAATATCTACAATGATCAAATGCAAGAAACACATACCTGATTTGAACAATTATTTCACACTTTTACATATGGCTATTTCTGCTGATTACTAGATTATTTTTCTACAATAAAACAAAACAAGTGTAGTCTGATGAGATTTATACAATGGTGGGACAGGAATGGGTAGGTCAATTCAAGGTAAAGCACACTAAAAAACTAGTTTTCATGCCATCCAATTCAGAAGTGCCTCCTAGAAGGTTTTCACTTTTTGAATTATTCATTTTTCTCTCCTTTTTTTCATTCATTTTTTCATCTCTTTTTATTCATCTTTTTTTCTCTTTTCTTAATCTTTTTTTTCTATTTTTTTGTTTTCTATTAAAATTGAAACTCTTAATTTTTGTACTGAATCTGTTGAATCTATTATGGAAGAGGGAATCTCTTCCATCATGCATATGTCTAAGTTGTCAATTTGTTGCAAGAACTCTTCTTTAGTTAATGGTGCATGATATACCCGAAGGTGATGCCCATTCACTACCAACTTCCTTCGTGAGTCATCGATGGGAGAAAGATGAACTACCCCATTTTCAAACACTTCTTCAATATAATAAGGTCCAAGCCACCTAGTCTATAACTTTCCAAGAAAATCCTCATAATGAGAATCAAACAATAAAGCCCAATCTCCTTGCTAAAATTTTCTCTACTGAATGTGGCTATCATGCCATAGCTTTTGCTACTCCTGAATCACCTTAGTTTGATGTAATGCATTCAACCATAGTTCATCCAATGCATTCAACTATAGAATCATATCCTTTTGCACTTGTGATAAATAAATTCTAATTTCCAAATCCATCTGAAGTGTTAGTAACTCAAACTCAATAAGCAAAAGAGGCTTCTTACTATAAACCAATTTGTAAGATGTGAAATCTATGGTGGATTTCCATGTAGTGTTATAAGCCCAAATTGCTTCAGGTAATTTATCAAGCCAATTTATCCTATGAAAAGCTACTATTTTAGTTAGGATATTTTCTAACTCCCTATTTGTTACTTCAACATGATAATTTACCTTTGGGTGGTAGGGTGATGATTTACCATGCTTAATCACATATAATTCAATAAAAGCTTCAATGACTTTGGATGTAAATTGGGGTTCATGATATGTGGTAATAGACCGTAGAGCTCCAAACCTATAAAAAAATTGAGCATACAATAAATAAACAACCTTATCTTCATGAGCATATTTGAAAGCATGCACCTCTTCCCACTTAGTCACATAGCCAGTGCATACCAAGATATGCACCTTTCCCTAATATGGTGGATCAATAGGTGTTACAAAATCTAGCCCCCACCTCTCAAATGGTTCTAAAACCACTTGAGGTTGCAACAAAATTTCATTTGTGTGGGTGGATTTTCTCATCCTTTGATATGCATCACAATGTTTGATGTATTTTTTACATCCTTGTGAAGAGATGGCCAATAATAACTTGCACCTAGAATTTTCCTAATTGTACTTTTTATCGAATAATGTCCACCTGATGGTTCATCATGGTAATCTCAGAGGACATCATAGACCTCATACTTTTGGATGCACCTACATAAAACATGGTTAGGATTGCATTTAAAAAGTACACCCTTAATCCATTTGAAAGAGGAAATTTGTTTTATTAACTATTTTTTTGTTTAAGAGTGAAATGTAGAGGAATTAATCCTGTTACCAAGTAGTTAGCTATATCTGTAAATTATGGTGATTGGACAGATATAGCAAACAATTGTTCATCAGGAAAAGTATCCTCAACCAAATCTTTCTCCCATATGTTTTGCAACCCTGACAAAAAATCTGTCTCTATTGGCAATTTTGGGTTTGAGATCCTAGCTTCTTGTCTATGAGTTGTCATTGATGTCAAAAGGAAATGGCATTAATGTTAAGAGGATGTGTTGGCTTCAAAGGTGGAAGATTCCAAGAGAATATTTTTAAGAGAATCCGGAGAGATTCCATTGGCAAGGGTTTTTCATTAAAACCAAACCGGTTTTTATTAAAACCAAGTTGGATAGGGTTTTTATTAAAACCAAGTTAAATGGTTTTTATTAAAACCAATGGAGGTTCTCTTTATTATTTATTTAATTATTATTTAAAACCCTTCAAGGTTTTAATTAATTAATTATTTAATTAATTAAGGGAGAAATTATTTTTAATTTATTAAAAATACTTAAAGGTTTTTAAACCTTTTTTTATTCTTAATTTATTAAAATTATTTAAGGGTTTTTAAACCCTTTTTGAAAAGACTTTTGATTAATTTCGAAATGGTCTTTATTTCCACCGACGTCAAGGTGTCTTCGAAGAGACTATTTATTCTCCAACTCCTAAGGTTGGAAGGCTAATTAATTCGAAATTCCCCGAATGCAATTTGCGGTGTTTGTGCTCTGTATTCATCTGCGATCGAAGGAAGACTTAGAAGCACGTGCGGTTGAAAAGTCTTCGGGAGTTTTTTCGAGGGTGAAGTGGAGGGAAGTTCACTTGTGAACTTCGTAGCCCGCATGGGCTAGTGGCAGCGAAGGCTATTGTTGGGCACTGCATTGGCGGAGGTCACCGTTTTGAGTCTCGTGGGGGTGCTTTGCTAGAGTAACACACGTTTTTATTAAAACGTCTTTATGCCACGAAATTCGGAGTTTCTTGGACAACGATTTATAAGGTGTGATTAAATTTTATGAGTTTTGGCTTTTGTGATTAGCATTGAATAAAAGCTTAGGAGAAATAAGGGCATATTTCTTTGGATGTATTTTTAAGATTATTCTTTGCTATGCTAAAATTAAAAATGGAGGTATAAGGTGTGAGTCTCTGATTGTTGATTTATTGGCATGTTATGGTGGTTGTGTTTAAAGAAGTGGAGCTAAAAGGTGTAATAAAGGAAGTTTATATTATTGCTCATTTCTTTTTATTCTAACCCTAACTTGGTTGGAAGTTTGAGAGTTGTGTGTGGTGACAACTTGAAGGTTCAATTATCTTCTACTCCAATAAGGTATGGGCACATTCTTCTTATGAGTATGATTGGTGTATGTTTTCTGAAATAAGGTTGGAGTGAAAAGGTATTCTACTAGGTATCCTTTGGCTAGGTGTAAATCCTATTTTCTGGTTTGTTGAAGACTACTTATGCATTGTTATCCTTAAGGAGAGTTTTTGGTGAATGCATAATTTCTGGTTTGAGATAGTGGAAGCTTTGTGCACTAGGGTTTATATTTGTGAGTCTAGCTACTTGCATTGAGTTGGTGGAACCCTTGGTTGGCTGTTTTGAGTTTGATGGTTGAGTTGCTTCCATAGAGGTTGTTTGATCAAGTTATTGCTTTACTTGATTCATGATATTGGGCTTACTCCATTGAGTTGATTTGAGCAAGTTATTCTTTGCATTTGGTGATATTGTGTTGGTGGTTGTTTTGTTCAAATATCTTTGGAGGGAAAAGGATTTCTACTTGTTTCCTTTTCTTGTGATGATTGGTTGAATGCTTCAAGGTTGATGTTGAGTTGAATGGTGTTGGTTGACTAAACCTTGTTTGATGAGCATTGTTGTTGAAACCCTAATTGATGGTGAAAAGAACATGAGTATCATTGTTATGTGATTCTTTGCATAGTTGGCAATTGTTGGGGTTTCATGTTCTTGAAAGAAAACATTCTATCCTATCCATTTCAGATATTGAGTTGAGTTTTCAGATTTGAGATTGAGATTGAGCTGAGTTGATTTGAGTTGAGTTTTGAGATTGGGATTTGAGTATAGAACATATTGAGTCTCTAACAATTCTCTTTATGCTTCTATGAGTTTGACAAATCACATTGGGTCTCTAACAATTCACTTTGTGATTTCCTACTAAGAAAGTTTTTCTTGGTGAGCTTGCTGAGTTTTTGGACAGGTTCCAGTGGGGACTTGTGAGCAATTTTTGGACAGGTTCCAGTGGGGACTTGTGAGCAGTTTTGGACAGGTTCCAATGGGGACTTGTGAGCAGTTTTGGACAGGTTCTAATGGGGACTTGTGAGCAATTTTGGATAGGTTTTCATGGGGACTTGTGAGCAGATTTGGATAGGTCCTAGCAGAGGACTTGTGAGCTGAGTTTGATAGTTCTATCAGAGAACTTGAGGATAGAGGTGCATTGGTTCTATGAGAAGAACCTGAGGATAGATTTGGCAAGTCTTTGAGAAGGCTTGTATGGAGAGGATTGATTTGTTCAAGAGTTGGACAGATCTGACAGATAGAGGAAGACTTGTACTAGACCGACTGATTGTGTTTGGTACAGGTTGCTGAGCTACTATGGACGTGATCATAGAAGGCAGAGGTCTCTTAGGCTAAGCATTGAGGATAGGAGGTCTTCGATGGAAAGGAGTTCCACGTGTCTGGCAAGAGGTAGAGGCGCTTGATCTTCCGAGGGATCATTTCCAGAGCAGAGGGGAAGGTATCTCCTTTGAGCAGAGGCTCATAAATTTTGATTGGGGGAAGGTATCTCCTTTGAGCAGAGGCTCATAAATTCTGATTGGGGGAAGGTATCTCCTTTGGGCCGAGGCTCATAAACATTGTAATTGGGAAGGATTCCCAAAGAACTTTGAGATAACTTTTAGAGAAAAGTTTTGTGGACGTAGCCCAACCATTCTGGGTGAACCACGTTAAAATTGGTGTCACTTTGTGGATGATATTGTGCATTGCTTTGATATTGCTTTGGGTATATTGCTTTACTATTTTGAAGTATAAAGGAAAAAGTAAAAAGAGGTCTTATACTGTTCACTCCCCCCTCTCAGTATAAGCTTGTGTTCTTCAATTGGTATTAGAGCGGGTGCCTTCAGAAAGTTTAACAGCTTGAAGGAAAAGCTAGTAAAGAACACAATGGATCATTCAAGTGGCAATGCAACACCTATTCTTGATGGGTCAGATTTTGGTCTTTGGAGTGCAAGGATGAAGGTTCATCTAATGGCACTTGGGAATGAGGTTTGGGAAGTGATTGAAGATGAGTACACTATTCCTGAACATGGTCCTAATACTAAAGAAGAAAGGCTCCTACATCACAAGCAATTCAAAAGCAATGAATGCAATCCTGAAAGGCTTACTAGAAGCAGATCTCACCAAAGTGATTCACCGCAAGACAGACTAGTGAAATGTGGAAACAGCTTGAAGGTGGTTCATACAAGTGATACAAATGTCGGAAAGGCCAAGTTGAGACACTTCAAAGGTATGTTTGAACAACTCAAGATGAATGATGATGAAAATATTAGTGACTACATGCTTCGTATGGATGAGGTTGTTAACTCCATGAAAGACTTAGGTCTTGAGCTTGCTGAAAATGATGTTTGTGATAAGATTTTAAGATCTCTTCCTAATAGATTTAGTGAAAATATTTCTGCTATTGAGGAAGCTAAAGATTTGGATAAGTTGAAAAAGGATGAGCTCCATAGTATACTTGCAAGCATTTGAGTTGAGAACTCAAGTGAAGGTTGATGTCAAGAAAGAGGCAACTTTCAAGGCTACCAAGAATTCCAAGGGTAAACAGACTTCAAGATAGTGATGAGTCTTCTAGTGATGAAGAGGCATATTACAAGCAAGAAAGGCAAGTTCTCTAGAAAGCACAAAAGTATGAAAAATATAAGATGTTTCAATTGTGGAAAGTTTGGTCATTATGCTACCGATCGTACTGTTCCCAAGAATGAAAGTGATGAAGATAAACAGGATTCTAAGAGCAAGGATTCTGAAAAGCACAAGCATCACAGAAAAACAAAGATGAGCACAACAATCAAGGAAAGAGGTATTCTCACAAGCACAAGAAGAGTTTCTACCTAGACAAAGCAAGTAAGTGTTCTAGTAGTGATAGTGAAAGTTCTTCAAGTGATAATGAAAATGAGATGTTGTTCATATCAGAAAAAGAGGAAGAACCGAAACATAGATTCATTATCATGAAATGTCTTAGATGTGGAAATTTTGGTCACCTTGAGGATGATTGCACAAATAATGATTTGGTTTCTAGTATGTATGAGGATGCTTCAGAAAACTATAAGGAAGATGCATGTATGGTTTTTGAAAAGGGTAGCACCTCTAGTGATAAGAAATCTGAAAAAGGCTTTGATGATTCAAAAAGCAAACAAATAGAGGAAGATATAGAGGAAGGTGAAGTAGATCTTGAAGGTGAACTTATTAGTGCTCTTAGTGCTTTGAAAAAGGAAAGAAAGAAGAATGCTAGACTCAAGGATAAGTTAGATGAATGTTGTATGGAGAGAGATGATCTTATAGAAAGTCTTGACTTCTCTATGGCTAAGACACAAGAACTCAAGGATGAGTTAGAGTCTAAGGTTCTTGAGTATAGTGAGTTAGAACAGAAAATGGCTTCTTTGAAAGAGGAAACTAAAGAGTACAAGGATAAGCTTTACAGGTTTCAAGATAGCTCCAAAAAGGTTAAGTCACTCATCAAAGGTCAAAGAAAGACAACAGATAAAATAGGCCTTGGTTTTGTTAAGCCACACAAGGAACAAGTTGGAGAGTCTAGTAAGAGACTCCAAAA
This sequence comes from Wollemia nobilis, assembly GCA_028583015.1. NCBI lineage: Eukaryota > Viridiplantae > Streptophyta > Pinopsida > Araucariales > Araucariaceae > Wollemia > Wollemia nobilis. Next base: position 10,219,941 of record JAQPPZ010000012.1, read on the forward strand.
GGAAGAGAGTTCTGATGAGGAAAGTATTTCAGAAAAGGAGTCCTTGAATGATAGATGCACAAAAATAGAAAACAGAATTCAGAATGAGAAGAAGAAGTTTTCAAAGTTTCAAGGCAGATGTTTTGCTTGTCACAGGTTTGGTCACATGGCTTCACATTGCATGGCTCAAGTGAAGGAGGTAAATGACAGTTTTAGAAGTGCTAGTTACTTTCAAGGGTATTGCTACTCTTGTCAATAGTTTGGGCACAAGGCAGTTTATTGCAAGGCAAATAATAGGAATAGGTTTGGTCGAAGAGAATAGGTTTGGTCAGAATAGGTTTGGTCAGAACAGGTTTGGCCAGAACAGGTTTGGTCAGAACAGGTTTGGTCAGAACTGGTGGATTCAAAGATCAGGTTTACCTCAGAGAAACAACATCGTCAAGTGTTTCAAGTGCAACAATGAAGGTCACACAATCAGACAGTGTAGAGCTGAAATTCTAGAATACAAGAATAGGAATAGTGGCATGATCAGGTCCAAGGATCAAGGCATGGACAAGAACAGGGATGAGAACAAGAACAAGAACAAGAACAATGATAGAAATAGGAATATGGACAAAGAGTTCAAGAGAAGGCCCGAAAAGGAAGTTATAGACGCTGATGATGATCAGTGCCTAATGGGAGTTTTACTCCCACCCAAGAATTAATCACCTCATCAGGAGGTGGGGGAGGGACTAAGCTAAGAGGCTCATTCTTAGTCCCGAGCCCCAAAGGTGACCCTTTGCCATTGATGACAAAGGGGGAGATATTTGAGTAAGGGGGAGAGCCTCAAGAGAGGGGGAGCTATTTATGTTGAGTTTCGGTGTTGTTGAGAAGCATGGTTTGCCATCAATGACAAAGGGGGAGATTGTTGGCAATTTTGGGTTTGAGATCCTAGCTTCTTGTCTATGAGTTGTCATTGATGTCAAAAGGAAATGGCATTAATGTTAAGAGGATGTGTTGGCTTCAAAGGTGGAAGATTCCAAGAGAATATTTTTAAGAGAATCCGGAGAGATTCCATTGGCAAGGGTTTTTCATTAAAACCAAACCGGTTTTTATTAAAACCAAGTTGGATAGGGTTTTTATTAAAACCAAGTTAAATGGTTTTTATTAAAACCAATGGAGGTTCTCTTTATTATTTATTTAATTATTATTTAAAACCCTTCAAGGTTTTAATTAATTAATTATTTAATTAATTAAGGGAGAAATTATTTTTAATTTATTAAAAATACTTAAAGGTTTTTAAACTTTTTTTATTCTTAATTTATTAAAATTATTTAAGGGTTTTTAAACCCTTTTTGAAAAGACTTTTGATTAATTTCGAAATGGTCTTTATTTCCGCCGACGTCAAGGTGTCTTCGAAGAGACTATTTATTCTCCAACTCCTAAGGTTGGAAGGCTAATTAATTTGAAATTCCCCGAATGCAATTTGCGGTGTTTGTGCTCTGTATTCGCTGCGATCGAAGGAAGACTTAGAAGCACGTGCGGTTGAAAAGTCTTCGGGAGTTTTTTTCGAGGGTGAAGTGGAGGGAAGTTCACTTGTGAACTTCGTAGCCCGCATGGGCTAGTGGCAGCGAAGGCTATTGTTGGGCGCTGCATTGGCGGAGGTCACCGTTTCGAGTCTCGCGGGGGTGCTTTGCTAGAGTAACACACGTTTTTATTAAAACGTCTTTATGCCATGAAATTCGGAGTTTCTTGGACAACGATTTATAAGGTGTGATTAAATTTTATGAGTTTTGGCTTTTGTGATTAGCATTGAATAAAAGCTTAGGAGAAATAAGGGCATATTTCTTTGGATGTATTTTTAAGATTATTCTTTGCTATGCTAAAATTAAAAATGGAGGTATAAGGTGTGAGTCTGTGATTGTTGATTTATTGGCATGTTATGGTGGTTGTGTTTAAAGAAGTGGAGCTAAAAGGTGTAATAAAGGAAGTTTATATTATTGCTCATTTCTTTTTATTCTAACCCTAACTTGGTTGGAAGTTTGAGAGTTGTGTGTGGTGACAACTTGAAGGTTCAATTATCTTCTACTCCAATAAGGTATGGGCACATTCTTCTTATGAGTATGATTGGTGTATGTTTTCTGAAATAAGGTTGGAGTGAAAAGGTATTCTACTAGGTATCCTTTGGCTAGGTGTAAATCCTATTTTCTGGTTTGTTGAAGACTACTTATGCATTGTTATCCTTAAGGAGAGTTTTTGGTGAATGCATAATTTCTGGTTTGAGATAGTGGAAGCTTTGTGCACTAGGGTTTATATTTGTGAGTCTAGCTACTTGCATTGAGTTGGTGGAACCCTTGGTTGGCTGTTTTGAGTTTGATGGTTGAGTTGCTTCCATAGAGGTTGTTTGATCAAGTTATTGCTTTACTTGATTCATGATATTGGGCTTACTCCATTGAGTTGATTTGAGCAAGTTATTCTTTGCATTTGGTGATATTGTGTTGGTGGCTATTTTGTTCAAATATCTTTGGAGGGAAAAGGATTTCTACTTGTTTCCTTTTCTTGTGATGATTGGTTGAATGCTTCAAGGTTGATGTTGAGTTGAATGGTGTTGGTTGACTAAACCTTGTTTGATGAGCATTGTTGTTGAAACCCTAATTGATGGTGAAAAGAACATGAGTATCATTGTTATGTGATTCTTTGCATAGTTGGCAATTGTTGGGGTTTCATGTTCTTGAAAGAAAACATTCTATCCTATCCATTTCAGATATTGAGTTGAGTTTTCAGATTTGAGATTGAGATTGAGCTGAGTTGATTTGAGTTGAGTTTTGAGATTGGGATTTGAGTATAGAACATATTGAGTCTCTAACAATTCTCTTTATGCTTCTATGAGTTTGAAAAATCACATTGGGTCTCTAACAATTCACTTTGTGATTTCCTACTAAGAAAGTTTTTCTTGGTGAGCTTGCTGAGTTTTTGGACAGGTTCCAGTGGGGACTTGTGAGCAGTTTTTGGATAGGTTCCAGTGGGGACTTGTGAGTAGTTTTTGGATAGGTTCTAGTGGGGACTTGTGAGCAGGTTTTGGACAGGTTCTGGTGGGGACTTGTGAGAAGTTTTGGATAGGTTCCGATGGGGACTTGTGAGCAGATTTGGACAGGTCCTAGCAGAGGACTTGTGAGCTGAGTTTGATAGTTCTATCAGAGAACTTGAGGATAGAGGTGCATTGGTTCTATGAGAAGAACCTGAGGATAGATTTGGCAAGTCTTTGAGAAGGCTTGTATGTAGAGGATTGATTTGTTCAAAGAGTTGGACAGATCTGACGGATAGAGGAAGACTTGTACTAGACCGACTGACTATGTTTGGTACAGGTTGTTGAGCTGCTGTGGACGTGATCATAGAAGGCAGAGGTCTCTTAGGCTAAGCATTGAGGATAGGAGGTCTTCGGTGGAAAGGAGTTCCACGTGCTGGCAAGAGGTAGAGGCAGTTGATCTTCTGAGGGATCATTTCCAGAGCAGAGGGGAAGGTATCTCCTTTGAGCAGAGGCTCATAAATTTTGATTGGGGGAAGGTATCTCCTTTGAGCAGAGGCTCATAAATTTTGATTGGGGGAAGGTATCTCCTTTGGGCCGAGGCTCATAAACATTGTAATTGGGAAGGATTCCCAAAGAACTTTGAGATAACTTTTAGAGAAAAGTTTTGTGGACGTAGCCCAACCATTCTGGGTGAACCACGTTAAAATTGGTGTCACTTTGTGGATGATATTGTGCATTGCTTTGATATTGCTTTGGGTATATTGCTTTACTATTTTGAAGTATAAAGGAAAAAGTAAAAAGAGGTCTTATACTGTTCACCCCCCCTCTCAGTATAAGCTTGTGTTCTTCAGTATCTACATTAGCCTTTCCTGATTTGTTGATTATAGTGATGTCAAATTCCTGCAATAACAATGACCATTGGAAAATTCTTGCACTTGCAATAGGTTTATTCATCAAATATTTAATGTTTGCATGGTTTGTATTGATGAATACTTGATATCCTATGATATAATACCTGAACTTGTTGATAGCATACACTACTACCAAGAATTCTTTCTTAGTAGTGGTATAGTTATTTTTTGTTGTTGTTAGATTCTTTCTAATGTAGTATATGGTATAATGCTCATGATTCTCAATCTGCTCTAATGCTGCTCCAATTGCAGTATTGGAAGCATCAGTTTGGATGTGAAACGGTAGCTTCTAATTAGGTCCTCTTAACATAGGTGGGTTATCAGTTTTTCTTTCAAATATTCAAAAGATTCTTAGTATTTTGCAAACCAGGTAAATTCAAAATATTTAGTCAATAATGTAAACATGGGGTTGGCTATTATCCTAAAATTTGGAATAAACTTGTAATAAAAACCAATATGTCCTAAGAAGCTCCTAACATCAGTTTGAGTTTTTGGAAGTAGAATTTTCTTGATGATCTCAACCTTCTTGGGGTCAACTTTGATCCCATGAAAAGAGATGTGGTGACCAAGAAAATGCCTTCCTCCATCATCATAAAACATTTCTCAGGATTTAAGGATAAATGGTAGGTTTCACAGCATATTAAGATCTTATCAAGATGTTCCAATGTAAATTCAAAGGTTTATTGTGAAATCATCCATGTAAATTTATACACTTTCATTAGTTAGATCAGAAAATTTTGCTAAAACAACCCACTAAAAAGTTTTTTGGGCATTAAATAAACCAACGGGTAATACCCTGTAAGCAAATGTTCCCCAAGGGCATGTAAAAGTAGTTTTCTCTTGGTCTTCAGGTGCAACCCGAATTTGGTTGGACCCACTCAAACCATCAATAAAATAGAAATATTTTTTTCTAGCAAGAGTTTCTAACACTTGGTCTATAAATGGTAATGGGAAGTTGTCCTTATGTGTGACTTTATTTAATTTCTTTTTTTTTTTGGTAATTAATGTACATAAAAATTACAACCAGGTTTTACAGGTTGACCCAAAACCTATTACAAAATCAGCACAATGCTAAAATAGAACAAGACCTCAATAGGGATAGTCTGTTCTTAGCCCCCTATTGGGGCCACATATCCAACAAAGAGCAACACCCTTACAAAAGATGACACACACTTTAGAACACAGGCAGTCGACACTTTCACCTCCTAACACTTTCTCATCTCTTTTGGTCGCAAAACTGCGACATGTCGTGATATTGCGACACTTGTCCTCCCTCCTATTTCTTTTCTCTTTTGGTCATGAAAAAGTGACATGTCACGAAATCGCAACACTTTTCCTTCCCTCTCTTTCTCTTATCTTTTGGTCGTGAAAATATGACATGTCGCGATATCGTGACACTTTTTCCTCTTGCTTATTCTCTTCACTTTTGGTCACGAAAAAGTGACATGTCGCGATATTGCTACACCCTTTCTTTCATTCTGAACATGTCATGAAATCATGACACTTTTTATTTCCTCCTCTTTCTCTTCTCTTTTGGTTGCGAGAATGCGACATGTAGCGATATCGCGACACTTTTCCTTCTCGCTCTTTCTCTTCTCTTTTGGTCGTGAAAGGATGACATGTCGGGAAATCGTGACACTTTTTCCATCTTGCTCTTTCTCTTCTCTTTTGGTCGCGATAAACCAACATGTCACGATATTGTGACACTTTTTCCTTCTTGCTCTTTCTCTTCTCTTTTGGATGCAAAAATCCGACATGTCACAAAATCGCAAAACTTTTTCATTCATGCTCAACACATCACCAAAAAGTGACACTAAATCCTTCTTTCTAACCATGTCACGATATCGCGACACTCTTTCTTTCTTTCTTAACATGTGATATCATGACACTTTTTCTTTCTTGCTCTTTCTCTTTTCTTTTGGTCATGAAAATGCGACATGTTGCGATATCGCAACACTTTTTCCTTCCTCCTATTTCACTTATTTTTTGGTCGCGATAATGCGACATGTCGTGATATCGTGCCACTTTTCCTTCTTGCTCTTAGTCTTCTCTTTTGGTCATGAAAATATGACATGTCACGAAATCGTGTCACTTTTTCTTTCTTGCTCTTTCTCTTCTCTTTTAGTCACGAAAAAATGACATGTCGCGATATCGCGACACTTTTTCCCACTTGCTCTTTCTCTTCTTTTTTGGTCATGAAAATGCAACATGTCATGATATCGCAACACTTCTTCCTTCATGCTCAACATATCACCAAAAAGTGACACATTTTCCTTCTTGCTCAACATGTCGCAATATCGCGACACTCTTTCATTCTTGCTCATCATGTTGCGATATCGCGACACTTTTTCCCTCTTGATTTTTCTCTTCTCTTTTGATCGCGACAACGTGACATGTCATGATATCATGACACTTTTTACTTATTGCTCTTTCTCTTCTATTTTAGTCATGAAAAAATGACATGTCGCGATATCGTGACACTTTTTCCCACTTGCTCTTTCTCTTCTTTTTTGGTCGCAAAAATGCGACATGTCACGATATCGTGACACTCTTTCATTCTTGCTCATCATGTCACGATATCGTGACACTTTTTCCCTCTTGCTTTTTCTCTTCTCTTTTGATCGTGACAACATGGCATGTCACGATATCGTGACACTTTTTCCTTCTTGCTCAACATGTCGCGATATCGCAACACTCTTTCTAGCATGTCGCGACATCGCGACACTTTTCCTTTCTTGCTTTACATGTTGTGAAATCATGACACTCTTCCTTTCTTGCTCAACATGTCATGATATCGTGACCCTTTTTCCTTCTTGCTCAACATGTGATATCGTGACACTTTTTCTTTCTTGCTCAACTTGTCACAAAATCACTACACTTTTTCTTTCTTGCTAAAAATTGTTTTTCCTGAGACTCGAACAAGTTGCAAAATTGCGACATCGGTATTTGGCCTCATCCATTGCCCCTAACCCCATAACATGAAGCCACCAATCCACCTGGATCCTTCCCTTATTGCAAAGAAAACTAAATCCATCACAATAAGGACCGAAGCAATACTAACAAAACCACATTGAAACTGCTCTCCCTTTTTTCGATCCCTGCAACTTCACCATCATTGGTGATCATTTTGAATTATTTTATCCACTTTACTTGGGACCCCATGTTCCCAAGTGACCAACCCAATGGCTTCCACCCCTAAATTGGCCAAGATATCAGCTATTTTATTTGCTTCCCTAAAAATGTTTTGGGCCTTTCGATCTTTCTTGGCATGGTAAAGGATCGTAGCCTCTTCGATGATAGTCTTAATCCACCATGAAGGATTTTTCCCATTGCTGAGAAGGTTTATGACCTACATCGAATATCTTTCGATAATTAGTTTACCTTCAATTTCTTGAGCCAACTGAAGACCCCTCCATAACGCTTTTGCTTTCACCTCATTGTTAGTCCTAGTTCCCAATTGTTCAGAAAAGGCCATCACCAACTTTCCTTGATGATCTCTCACTGCTCCTCCAGCCCTTGCATTGCCAGGGTTACCTTTAGAGGCCCCATCGAAGTTGAGCTTGAACCAACCTATCGGGGGTGGTTTCCACTTGACATTTAGTCTGGTATTGACCTTGATAGACACAAGTTTCTCTCCTAGAGTAATATTTAAGGATTGAGCGATCCGCCTCTCCTAGGGGGAAGGATTTTGATCTTCATAAGGTATAAGGCTAACGTTTTCATGGGCGAAGGTAAGAATATTATTGGTAATGGAGGTGAAATCATGGCTCGACTCATGGAATTCTCTATGGTTTCTTTCTAGCCACACCTGCCAAAGAAAATTATGGAGACAAATCTTCCAAAAAAACCTCAGCCTAAGGCTAACAAAGGGATTTTGCCATTGGTGGAAGAGGTCAAAGATGGTAGCTGGTTTGACCCAACAAATGCTAAAGGTTTGAAACAACCTATTGAGGACACTTAGAGATACCATGCATTCAAGGAAAATATGGTGGGTGGACTCCCAATTACCCCTGCATAAAGAACATCGGTTAGCAATTATCATACCTTTCCTTAACAAGTTGTCAATCGTCAGAATCATGCCTTGGATCACCAGCCATGAGAACATAGCAACTTTAGGAATAAGGTTTTTGACCCACACCAACTTATACTGGAGTTTGGGGTCCTTGGTATCTAACATTAGCATATATGCAAATTTGACTGAGAAATGCCCATTTTCTATAGCTGCCCATACTACATGATCCTGCTTAGGTCTCATGGAAATGAATTGTTGATGCAGAATGCTTTGGAGTTCTTCTGATTTACCTTCAAAGCCTTGAATCCTTATCTATTTCCAAATAAGCCTACCTTTGTCCTATCTTATGAAATCAACCACTTTCCTTCCTATGAGATCCTCTATGATTTTTTTGATCCTTGCAAGGATAGGAAACTAAGATAAAGCATCATCCTTGGCCCACCTGTCATCCCATAACTTGATCTTCTACCCGTTACCCAGAACCCATCTTAGGCCTTTCTTTATGACCTCTCTACTTGTTAAGATTGATTTCCAGAATGCCGACCCTCCACCGTGCACTGAATCATTTAAGAAATCGATATCTTGAAGATATTTTCTTTTAATTATGGCAGTCCACTCATTCTCCTCATTATTGATAAGACACCAAGCTTGTTTGGCAAGCAAGGCAGTGTTTAGGTGAGCAACTCTTCTTAGTCCTAGCCCCTCATTTTCTTTCAATATACACACACTCGCATTTTCCCATTTTTCTTTGGAACTATAACCAATGGAGAGACCCATCGACTATCAAAAATTGGATGAATGAACCCTATCTCTAAGATTTTTTTATTCTCTTCTTTAACAATATCTCTCAAGGCAGGATTCAGTCTTCTTTGGGGCTGCCTCACAGGTTTAACATTCTAAGTATAAATTATATGAGTGCATACATCAGCGTGGATCCCTAACATATCCTTGTAGTCCCAATGAAAGACATGAACATGTTTCTACATAAAAGCAACCAATTTTTATTCTTCTCCTTTAGTCAAACAACTATTAATATTCAATAATTTGTCTTAATACACTTCAATCTACTTTGTCTCTAGGAAGATATAGTTTACTCCTTCATACTTGGTTACCAAGGAGTTTAATGGACAATGGTGTGGTTTGATAGAATGAAAGACTCTTATCTCCTTATCAATAGTGATCTTTGGTGGAAGCATGTCTTGCATGGGATAATGGAAAGAGGAGAGGAGATGATGGTGCCATCCATGTGGCAGTGTAAAAGAATTGTCCTATAGTGGAGTATATGACATATTTTTAAAATTTTGGCCCTCATCATTCCATAACAACCAATGAAAAACTACTGGTTCATCTTCCATTCCTTTCTCATGCAGAGCACTCACTAGGATGGTCTCATCCTCAAAAACTTCTCTTTCCTAGGATTCTATCTCCTCTATGTGTTCCTTCACTACTAAATTAGTTGGTGTGGAAATGTTTGCTTATTGCTCTTCATCTAAATTAGAAAACCATAGCTGACCTGAGAATCTGGTTGAAGGTTTTGCATATGGGTAAAGAGAAATCTACTTTAGGTCAATGCCATTAGAAATTTTCATTTCTTCTTACCTACATTTTATAAATGTAGATGTGGTTACAAGCCAAGGTTTTCCCAATATGATGGAGTTGCCATTTGCTAAGTTTATGGGCTATAAAACCAATAAATCTATAGGGTATTCCCAAAAAGAAAATTTTATGGGTTTGTCTTCTATGATCCCTTTAGGTTTTATAATTGACCTATTTGCTAATTCTAAAATTGTAGATGTAGGATTTAGATGTTTGAGCTATAATTTTTCTAATATTTATTTAGTCATAGCATTTATTGTAGCTCCTAAATAAACCAAGATATTTGAAATTGGTATTGACCTTATGGTGACTGTAATAACTGGGTTCCTTGGGTCACTATACTTTGGGGGTACTAGTTTCCTTGATATGAGATCATCTAGCTTCCCTTAAACTTGAATAGTCTTAGGAAATGATTTATTCTTTCTGCCTGGTCTCTTAATACACAAATCTTGGATATTTTTGTTAATCATGGGCATGTCCCTAATTGCTTGCAATAAGATAAGTGATATGGTTAACCGTTTAAGCTCTTTAACTAGGATGATTTAGATTTTTCTATAGAATTTTTTAATCTTTCAGTGTATGGAACTATCCCTGAGGAAGGTAAATTCTCTACTTGTACTTTATCTATATTTTCTCCTTTCTCTAGGGTTGGTTTCAGTTGGTTTGGATGAGAAGGTTCTTGTGTTCCATCAAGTTCTTCAATGGTAGGTGGAATCGGTTCAGGTAGAATATTTCTTAAATGCAATTGGATATTACTATAGTCAAGAACATGAACTATAGCATTTTATTTAGATTTAACCACATAGGCAGGGGCTACCTATATTGTTTTATTTATGTTAGTCATAGGTTGGGCTAGAAGTGGAGGTTACTTCAGCTATTGTGACGATTGTTGTTATGGTTGGTTGGATCGTCCTTAAATTTTTTTATTAGGGGTAGGCAAAAAATTATGAGTTTGACCTTTATATCTTTGTTGCCTTGGATAAGGTGGATACTTTTATCCTCAGCTTGATCCATAGGACTGGTTTTGCATCCAAGGTGGATTGAATTGATTCCAATATGGATTACTCCACCCATATTGTGACCAATATTGAGGAGATGTCCAAGTAGGGTGATTCTAAGATTGTTAGGGTGATTTTGAATAACCCCATGGCATATTCTAGGGATTTTATCCTCATTTTGTGGGAAAATGAGGGTCATTTTGATATTGTGAAAATTTTCCCCCTATTTTTACCTAAAAAATTTGAGTTGTTCAGTTTGTATTTTCAAAATATTTCTAAATTATGGAAGCATATGGTATTTATCAGTTGTATGTTCCTTTGTAAAAATGCTACAAATAGTTGAAATTGAAGTTTTATTCAAGGGACAATATTTCAAAGCATATTTATTTCTACATCTTGGGCATTAAATATCTAGGAGTTCCATAGATTTTAATTTTGCATTCATCTCCAATAGAGTTGTATTTAATTGCACAAGAATGTCATTTTTCATGTTTGCCAATTCTTCCATTAGATATTTCACATCATTGCCATTAGTACTCCACTTTCATCTTCTTTGCCTAGTGCGAGAGTAAGTTTTGCATAAGTCCAAAATTTCATAAAGGGTATTTACATCCCCTTTACCCATTAAGTCCAATACCTCCTTGGAATAATCTTTTAATCCCATAAAAAAGATAGCCTTACACATTTATGGTTCTACAAGTCCACATATTTTTTGAATAAAGGTAAACCTATCAAGATAATCCTCTAAGATCTCATCCTCTTCTTGTTTAATTCAAAATAATTCATCTTTTCTATTTCTTACCCTACAATATTATTGGTATTTATACAATAATACACTCTCCATCTATTTCCAAGTTTGAATAGATTCTGGTTCTAGACTCATAAACTAACGTAGAGTTACATCTTTAAGTGTGGAAGGGAATACTTTAAGCTTCTGATTGTCATTCACATTGTCATAAGTCTGACATACAACCTTAAATTCAAACAAGAATTGATCAGGATCTTCAGATACAACCCCTCAAAAAGTTGGAAGTACTGAAGGTGAGATTATTTTCATAGGATAATTCTATGTAGGATTTAATTGAATGAGATATTTGAAAGTCCTAGAAGGATGAGGATTATCTACTTGATTATGGACATTACTATCCCCATATGGGTTTTCTAGTAAATCTACCATAATATTGTTCCAAACCTTGGTGTAGATATGTCCAAATTGCCCTAGTGGTATGGATTCAATAGGAGTATATGGAGGAGTACTAGTAGATAGTTCCTCTAAAATTTCTAGTTGAGGAGATCCTACACTTCCTGATGATGAAGATGATTGTTTTTGTTTAAGTCTATCAGAAATTTCAAACATAGGCAATTCACCTTCTAAGCATAAATATCACCTTCCTATGGTAGGTAAAGGGGTAGTTTATATAAATCTACCTTTTCCATCCCTTAGCCTATTCATTCATACTTGTATCCATATGGATTGAAATACAACTTTACCAAAAATGGTTACTTGTACCAATCGTTTATCCAAATTTCACTCTGAAGTTCACAACTTAGCACACTTAACAATTATTGGGCTACTTTCATCTTCTAACAACACATTTCCCAAGAAAAAGTACCAAAAATGATAAATTTCATTATTTTCATCATTTAATATTATGATTTTTCAAATTTGGGGTGGTGTCCAAGGCTATCTAAGATAGAAGGTTTGGGTAGATTACAATTCAGAAATTCAGGTTACAAGTATTTATTTGGTGAAATAGATGTTGGTTTAGACTTTTGGTGTCACACTAAACCTAATATGTAGAATGGAAACTAGATTATATTACAAGATTTGAAAACTACTTCTACGACCTAAAATTAAATTCCAATTATATTTGCAGGAATTGAGATTGCGAGAATGTGAATGTTGTAAAATTGGAATCTATTTTACTCTTGCAAAATTGAAACAATAGAATTGAAATGTTGTTTGAAAGGAAAAACACACATGTTATAACACCTTTTAGTGTACTATTGCATAAGGTTATCAAGATTCTGCTACAGTGGCTGACAGTAGAATAAGAATTATTGGAAACTTGGAAAAGTTGGTAAAGCATGAAAAATAGGGAAAACAGAAATGCTGCAAATTTATGCTAATTATCAAATAAAAAATATAGAAAAATAGATAAATTAATTTTCTATGCTACTTAGTCAACTAACACACACATTTTCTACATAAAATTATAATTTAAGACATGAAGATATCATATTAATTCAAAACAGGGGTTAGTAATCAATAAGAAATGGAATTGACAAGTATCCTACTAAATCTGCTACAACAAAGTTTATCAAAAGAAACCTGTCATCAGTTAGTCCTCCCTCTAGAAATTAAAGTGGCACTTTCTTCCTGATCCAAAATTATGTGAATAAGCACTACTACCTACTTAACACTCACATTTACTCATGAAAATTTTTTGACAAAAGAACTACACTTTTATTGATTGATGAAATGCATTACAATTCTACAGGAAAAAAATTTCTTCTTACTATTCACTGTCTGCTTTTGCTATTTATTATTAGATACAACTCTCTATTATATCAAACCATTAAGGTATATTTTATTTATATGCCTATTACATTTCCCTAGTGTTCGATATCAATAGTGTTATTGTTTTACAATGATTTGCTAATCAATTCTAAAATTGACCTAGTCTAAATTAGGATAGTTTGTGCTGCAGTAACATTCATTGGTCCTTGATATGCATCTCCAATGGTAGGAGTGAGTTGGAGGAGGTTATAAATGGTATTTTACACTTGTCTCCATCTTCAAATATCCTTTACCTATCGTTTTGGGTGCTATATCCTCCGTTTGGATAAAACTAGCTTCTTTTCCCCTCATTCGAAGCTTCTTCGAAATGTCCTACCGTGCAACTTAATTTATGATCACGTGTGATTAAAATAGCTAAAAAAGTAGATAGGATGTCTATATTATCCCTCAGAATATGGTTCCAATTGGTTTCACATGCTTTGGTTGACAAATTCCAACCCATGCCATTCATTGGCAGCTAGCTGGAATTTGTATGACAAATTTCTGTATTTTCTAGATTTGTTGCATAGTCACATAAATTAGCATTTACTTTGCAATTCAAACCAATTAGAAAGTGGTGTAAGTATTCAAATTTATTATGATGGAATATAACTTAGCACACATCATTTTGCTACTTTATTTTACATATTTTATTCATTGAGTAATTAAACTAAAACAGTACCGAAAATGCAAAAAAACTATCAAAATAGAGTAATATGCTCCTAAATATTTTAATCATGCAAATACTAATATATAATGTATTTAAACCATATAAATTAGCATACATAACATAACATAAGGTTTATAAGGTAGTTTATGATAATCCAAAACATGTCATGAATGAGGTAATTCCTGGCCTCATCATCATGCGTTAGAAGAAAAGGTTATAAAGAGAATACAGAATAAGGGATATGACTGGACATCAAAAAAAAATTTGTTTTGGTGGATGATGAGGGTGTAAACTAAAATGACCTATAAGTGGGGACTAAAATTTGATCATGAATTCTTCACCCAGTATGACAAGTATCAAGCTACATGGTCCGAGACTCTTGCAGATAAGTTATGCATCAATGGCATTAAGATTAAGTCTACCACTGAAAAGTTACTACCCAACCAAGGAAAAGGAAATGGAATTGCTATTGAGAAACCAAAAATTATAAAAAAAGTATCTCATAAATTCATTCCCCCCTTTGCATCCAACATAGAGTTTTATGATGATTTTATTCTTGTCTTCAAGAAGAGGATATCAGAATCGATAGCAATAGGGAAGCAAAAGAAGAGTAGATAAGAAAAAGTAGATGTAGACTCTACAACAAGGGATGTATAATAAAATGAAGTACAAGACGAATAAAATATAGAAGAAAATATAGGAGGGAATGTAGAAGGGAGTATAAAAGGAAATATAGAAAACATCATGACATCAACACCCAGGAGTTAAACAAATCAGTTGAAGAAATGGCTCACACAAAAGGCTCAACTCGTACCAAAGGGGTAAGTCCTACTGAAGAGCCAGCTCCTAAAGATAAATTAGTTCCTGTCGAAGGGATAACTCCTATTGAAGGATTAGCCCTTGCTAATAAACCACCAAGTATTGAAGGTATAAAATTGTAGAAGCTATTAGGACTACCAGGTATAATTTCTATCGATCTCGCTTCATCCTCTTCTCAATCCCAAAGAAACCCCCCTTATCATTCTATAGATGAAGATAATATTTTCTCTCCCTCCAATAAGAAACCTCCACCATCACCACCATCAACCCAATCCAACCTGAAAGTAACCTCATATTCTCCCATTGACCCACTCACAAGACCATAAAATGTAGCTACCATGATAGTCACCATTTTTTCTAGCATGTAGTCAATTTCCTCAACTTACAATCCATCCTTACTTCCTCTTTTGAAAGTTACCCCACCATATCCAAGCTAAAACATATGAAGAAAGCTAACCAAAATGCATCACACTGGTAGAAGTCTTGTTATGCCTAAGTTTCCAAGAGTATAGCCCGTACCAAAGAGAGAATATCTTTGGATCCCATCAACATGCAGTGTTCAATGATGAAGATGACACCCTTAGTATAGAAGCCAGAAGGAGAAATGACTCTAGAATATTTGTAAGCTGAAATGATCACTGAAGACATCACTTAGTTGCCTATGGAAGATGAATGGAGAAAGGCCCAAGCCTACATAGGGACCATATACTTAAATATTTAATATTACAAAGAGAAATATCTCAGAGTTGAACAGGCGAGGAAACATTTGGAGAAGGCTCTGAGTGAGCACAAAAAAAGTGAAAATACTCGAAATAATAAGCTGAATAAGTGGGAAGAAAAATTTGATGAAGTAGCACCATATAATAAAGAAGCAAATAAGGTTGCTAAATAAATCCAGGCTTTGAACAAACAAGTAGAGGACCTACAAAAATAGATCCAAGAAGGTGCTAGAAAAACTAGTGGGTTGTCCAAGGAAAAGGCCAAGGCAATCAAAAAAGAGATGTTTGGTGACATCCAAAAAATAGGCTTAAAGGTAAGGTCCACATTGTTATACCTGGCCAATATTAAGGAAACATTGGGCCAGGTGGAGGATGATTTCACTACATCCATCACCTTCCTACAAGAAAGACTATCTGCAACAACAAAGATTCAAGTTTTGGTAGAGAGCACGCAGGGAAAGGTTGGAAATAGAGCCCAAAATGAAACATGGTCCCAGGCCAAAATAGTTGCTAGGAGTTTCTTCAGAAGGCAAAAAATTGTGATAGAAAGCACCAAAATAATTTGAGAACTCCAAGCAAAAGCTAAGGGTATTTTAAAACATTTGAGCATAGCAAAAAATTGTGGCTTTCCAAGCTTCTGGGATAACAATTCAAATATCTTGGAGGAATATGGGCTTAAAGCTTCTTTAAAAAAATTTGCAGAGTATGAATAATAAATAAATAGCTGGGAGGAGCCAATCCAAGAAGATAAAATATTTATCATGGCTCAATATCTTACCCAGATCAACTCCTATCTGCATGAGATCAAAAGTTTTATCCTATGACAAAGTGGAAGAGTTAGAGTATTTATATCTAACGTTCATGGAGAATTTTGACCCAGATGAAGAGACTTAGAATAAATCATGTGCTGATTATAATAATTTTTTTAGAATATAGACAAACATAAGAAGACCATAAAAGCCTCAACATGTGACTAGGTGAAAACAAAAGTAGGGAAATCGACTGAAGAAGACACCCCTAAAGAGTAGCTGCATTAAAGAAGAAACACAATTTTACTCTTTTTCTCTCTCATTTCTTTCTTCTATTCTTTTTACTTTGTTCCTCAATGGATAAAGGCTTTGGATTCTAACATTTAGCTAGCAAAATTTCCCAGGAGACGCCAATAATATAGGTCAAAATGACTACACCAAGGGTAGAGAGGAGATGTCTTCTCAAAATTTATGGTATTAACTGATACATAATTATATTAATAATAAATGTATAAATACAACATTTGGCTATTGTTAGCCAATAAAAAATATTCCTAATAATAGATGAGTTTTTATAACAATGTAATAACTCACTATGTGGGGAAGTACCCAAACAAGGGAATATACTCTAACACCTCTCCTTATTCTATTATTTGGGACAATGTCTTAGGCTCTTGCTCTTTTTTCATTGGCTCTTGGTTCTTGATTCTTGGTTAAGTTGTTTTGGCTTTTGGCTTTGGCTGCTCTTACTTAGATAAATACCTCTAGGTCAGTCACCTTCGGGTATGTCTCTAGGTCATTTTGCCTCTAGGTCTACCTCTAGGTCACTTTGCCTCTTGATCTACCTCTCGATCATTTTTCCTATGGATTTTCCTCTTGGTTGTTTGCCCCTGGGTCATCCTTTGGGTCTAAGAAAAATAAGTACTTCTAGAGTACTTAAGAAAAAGTGGGTCATACCTCACTTTGCTTTAACAACAATGAATGTCCTTATTGTAATCTTCTCATCCTACCGGATTGCATGGGTAACCAGCCATTGCAATCGCTAGGTGTACTAGAGTAGATCACTTCATACAAGGTTCACTCTATTTTTAGATATGTTCCCCCTAGGGTGAAACTCATCCTAATGATGAAGGTATCGGCCTACGCTGAAATTACACCTTTACAAGAATTTTTGAGCCATTACAAGTGTGTTTATGAGGCACACTTATAGTGTTGAGAAGTGTCGGACTCTACCGAAAATGCACTCCATACAACAAGATTGAGAAAAATTGAGCCAATATAATCCCAAAATAGAGGATGGAAAAGAAGAATAAGAAGAATAAGCTTTTGAAGTGTCAAGATTTTGTAGTCTTCAAAAGAAATCTAGAGTGTCTAGATTATGTAATCCCTATATTATTGGTTAACGTGGTTCGACTCACGATACTTTTGTAACATTGGTTTGAGAACTAAGTCACAATAGACCTTTACAAATATGGATTTTGATATTTCCACTAAAATGTTCTTGAAAAATTCTTTCCAACGTGTATAAACACGACCATACTCAGGAAGCATGAAAATTTAGCCTCGATTTTTGAGAAACAATGTCTCATTGGGAAAATTTCATATTTTACAATGATTGGGAAAAATAATTAAATAGACCTCCATCCTTTTCACGTGCTTCCATGAGAACTCCCATAATGAATGTGGAAAATATTTGAAAATGCACCTTAAAAATGTGTGATTGGATGCTTATTATCAACGATAGTTGACGTCGCTGGGCCCAATAAACATCGTCAGGTAGGGAGTGGTAGGTCGACTATCACAATGTAAATAAATGTCATCAGCTTGCTCATGGAAATAAAATGGGAGACACACATGGAAGCAAGTGATGTGGCCCTCGTGTCAAAGCCTCTTGATCACCATTGATGGTCAAAACTTATCCAAGCATGTATACATACACCAAATGGACCGCTCACTCCTATCAAATATTGTCAGGCAAAATTTTGGCACCATGAATGGATTCACATATTTGTTGGACATTTTGAGAAAATGAAGTTGTCATTGATGTCAAGAAGGAATGGTCATTAATGTCGAATGTCAGTTTCAGTGAGCAGTGCAAGACGAAGCAATTCTATAATCAATGCAGAAAGGAGAGCTCGTCTTCAGTTGGTGAAATCCTGGTTCCAAGAAGTTAGATGTGGTCCAAAGTATAAAGAAGGAGCCCAAATAAATAATATTATAATATTATAAAGGGAAGTTTAAAATTAATTATAAATTAATTAATATAATTTTATTATAAATTAATTTATTAATTAATTTACTTAACTTATAAGTTATTTAAATTAATTATTAATTAATTTTAATATTAATTATAAGTTGTCCCTTTCCCGGTGCTTTCAGCGGCGTAAAAGGTTTAAAATGAGTGTGGCATGGTGGTTATAGGGGCGAACTGCGTGAAGATTTGTGTGGCGGCTTCTAGGGCAAACATCGCAAAATACTGTGGTGGCCATAAAAGCTGGACAGCCTGCTCGGATTCGTGGCGGCTACCGATTCCACCATGTAAATTCAAAAAAATATATATATTAATTATAAGTTAATTTATGTTAATTTTAAAACCCTAAGGTGGGTTATTAAGTCACAATTCATAAATTTGAATTTTACATTGAGCACCGACGTGGGGAGAAAAGTAACCAAGTGTGTATAAAAAGGGGATTACCCCACCTTAGAAAAACTACTTCATGCCTTCGATTTTAATCTTCATGCTTGCAAAAAATATCAAATTATTCTAAGCAATCAAGAGGATTTTATTTTTTTAAGTGTTAATAAGAAGTGAAGGTTTTTCATTCACCAAGGAAGGACCTTGGTCACCAAGCACTTGCTAGTGCAGTTGGCAACCTTGATGGAGTCAAGGCGTGAGGGCAGTGATTGGTGCAGGTTCGAATCCATGGTAGAGTTATTTTTTTTTGTTTTGGTTGGAGTTGATATGAACGTTGGGTGAAAAGGAAGGAAGCTTCCCTTCCTTCACGTGGGTGCCCATAGCCCATGCAATGGGCAAAAAAGTACTAAGACGAATCACGTCAAAACCCTTTTGGGTAGAAGACAAAGGTATGCAATTTGTTGGTGTCAAAATTTTAGAGGAAATTAGTTGAGTAATTAAAAAATTAATTTTTGCATAAATATATTTGGTTTGTAAGGTTGTAAGGGGAGTTATAAGGTGAATGCAAAATAATATTCTTTTGTGATATTTGCTTGGGTGTTTGAAAAGGATAATAAGGAGTTTAAGAGAATTGTTTGAAGTTTTGTGGTGTTGGATATTATTTTAAGTTGGAGATTATAAGGTGTATCCAAATAATTATTTTTCATGTATAATTTGATGATTGCTAATTTCAAGGAGCAATAAGGTGTATTTGGGATTGATTATTTTTGTGTTTGAGAAATATCTTGAAAGAGAGTTAGTGTGATATTTTGTCATCTAACCATTGAAATTGGCAAAGAAGGAAATTGTGATTGAGACAGGTTTTCTAAGGGCACTTCTACATCAAACAAAAAGGTATGGGCACATATTCCAAGTGAGTGATTTTTAAATGTTGTGAATGCAAATTTGGAGTGAAAATGATTGTTTGGTAAGTATTTTTTAGTGTGTTTTAAATTATTGCTTCAAGGTTTTTTAGAATAAAGAGTTGTTGATAAAACCTTGTTTGATAAGTATTGTTGTTGAAATGAGTGAACTTGAACTAGGGTTTTTAAAGATCATGAGTATCATTTTTATGTGAGATTGATTGATAAGCATTGTTGAAAACATTTGAATGAGTGTTCATATTCTTGGACTAGGGTTTGTAAGCAAGGATTAATTAATTAAGTGATTGGTTGACGAGAATTGGTTGAGCCTAGTCAAGTGGATGTGTTGAAGTGATAATACAAGTTTTGTGAAACAAAGTGTTCTATATTTAGAATTGATTTGAGAACAGATATTGAGAGCAGATTGAGTAGATTGAGATAAGTCTTGGTGAAGCCTTGTTGAGCAGATTGGACAAGTTCAAGAGAGAACTTGTAGAAATATTAGTGTGAGCTTTTGTGGAAGCTTACAAGGCATATTTGAGACAAGTCTTTGAGAAGACTTAAGAGAATAGTTGATTGATTGATTTGTTCAAACCTTGAGTTAAGGTTTGAGGCAGATCTAGCAGTGTTGATATATGATTGAATGAAGCTTTGTGTTAAGGCTTGAGGATAGAGATTGAGGATAAATTTGTGCTAGATCGAAGGACTATGTTTAGTGCAGATCAGAGGATAGATATTGAGGACAGATTTATGCTAGACCGAAGGATTGTGTTTAGTATATATTAAAGGATAGAGATTGAGGATATATTTGTGCTAGACCAAAGTAATATGTTTAGTACATATCAAATGACAGATATTGAGGATAGATTTATGCTAGACTGAAGGAGCGTGTTTAGTGCAGATTTGAGACAAAGCTTTGGAGGTGATAGAGTATAGAGGACAATAGTATCCAGTGGATAGAAATCCATTAGCCAAGGTAGTGAGGATAGGTGTCATCAGTGGATAAAGATCCATTAGCTAGAGCAATGGGGGTAACCGTTCTTCTAGAAGATCACTAGCCAGATCAAGTGAAGAAAGGAGTTCTCTTGTGGATAGATATCCATGAACTTTATTAGGGGATTGGTATCTCCATTGGATATAGGTCCATAAACATTTTAATAGGGAAATTATTCCCAAGAGATTGATTAAGAAAATTTTAGTTAAAGATTCTCTCCGTGGAGTAACCCACATTGGGTGAACCACGTTAAATTGGTGTCTCTATTGTGTATAGTTATTTGTGAATTGCTTTGATTACTATTATTGTTATTGCTATCTATACATTGTATAATATTGATTGGGAAATAAAATTAAATAGTGGTCTTATATTGTTCATCCTCCCTCTCAGTATAAACTTATTTTCTTCATTGGTATTAGAGTGAGTTCCTTCAAAAGAGTTTAACAGCTTGAAGGAGAAGCTTTCAAGAACACAATGGATTATAAGAATGGGTCCTCAAATAATTCAAAACTAGTATTTTATGGAAGCGATTATATATTTTGGAGTATGATAATGAAGATTCACCTGAAGGCACTTGGCAATAAAATTTGGAAAGTAGTTGAAAATGGATACATACCACCTAGCTTCTACAACATTACAATTCAAAAGCAATGAATGCAATTTTGATAGGTTTGCATAGAACATAATTCATAAAATTTATGCATTGTAAATATGCAAAAGGAATTTGGGATAATTTGCAAAGCATATATGAAGAAGATAAAAGTGTAAAAAAAGGCAAAGAGATGAAATCTCAAAGGATAATTTGAAGAATTAAGAATGAAGTATGAGGAAAAAATTAGTACTTATCTACTTCGGGTAGATGAGGTTGTTAATTCCATGCAAGGACTTGGACTTAAGGTTGAAGAAGCTGATGTTTATTATAATATCTTAAGGTCTCTCCCAACAAGATTTAGTGAAAATATTTAAGCTATAGAAGAAGCAAAGGATGGTGATTCTTTGACAATAGATGAATTACTTGGTATTCTTACGGATTTTGAAATGAGAACAAAAGTGGAACCTAATCCCCAGAAGGAAGCAACCTTCAAAGCTACTAAGAGGTCAAAGGATAAGAAGTCATAATCGAGCAATGAGTCATCCAGTTATGAAGAATAAATTTATGGCAGAAGGAATAAGGATTCAAGAAGATTTAAAGATGCAAAATTAGTTAGATGTTTCAATTATGGAAAGTATGGTCACTATGCAACTGATTGTTAAGAAGCTAAAATAATAATAATGAAGAAAAATAGGATCATAAGAACAGGGAATCATAAAAATATAGGTACCAAAAGAAAGGCAAATATGGACAAAGTAGACAAGGGAAGAAGTTCTTTCAAATACAAAAGAGGAGCTAATATGGAGACAAGACAAGTAAGTACTCAAGTGATAGTGATAATAGTTTCTCATGTAATGATAAAAATGAAGTCCTATTTTTGATTGAAGGAAAAAAAAGAAGTTAAGAAAAGGTCACCAATAATTTTCAAGATGTGGTAATTTTGGACATCTTGAATATAGTTGTACAAGGAATGGTCTCAGTTTCAGTGATGATGAATACGAGGATGCACTTGAAGGACCAGAAGAGAATATTCTAATGGTACTAGAAGAAGGAGGTGATCCTATAGAATATAAGTCAGAAGAGAATGAAGATATTCTCAAAGGCAAACAAATAGAGGAAGAATCAGATAAAGAAGGAGTTGATCTTGAGGGAGAGATTATTTATGATCGTAAAACTTTAAAGAAGGTAAGAAAGAAAAACTTCCAACTTGAGATTAAATTTCAAGAATGTTATGATGAGAGAAGAAAGCTTATAGAGGATCTAAAAAATTCAATGGCTAAGATAAAAAATTTCAAGGATAAGTTAGAAGCAAAGGTCTTAGAATGTGAAAAGTTAGAACAAGAAGTACCCCTACTAAGGGAAGAAGTAGAGAAGTCCAAGGATAAGCTACATAAGTTTGGAAGAAGCTCAAATAATTTGGATAATATCATCAAGGCACAAAAGCCTACATCAAGAAAGATAGGTCTTGGTTTTGAACAGGCTCAAAAGAAATAGGAAGAGGAGTCAAATTCAAGTTCTGAAAAATAAGAAACTTCAAAAGAAGATAATGTAAGAGAAAGTGATACTTCTGAGCATGATTTGGACAATATAAAGTTCAACAAGGAAATGAACAATTTACAAAGAAGAAATATATGGAACAAAAACCAACATAGGGTAAGAGAGACTAAGAGACCAATGAGGTCAAGGCAAGGAAACTTCAATGGACGATGTTTCTCATGTTATAGATTTGGGTACATGACTTCATAGTGTAGGAAACATGAAATACAGGAATATGGGAACTTTGGGAATAGGCAGATTTTCCATGGGTATTGCTACTCATGTAACTAGTTTGGTCACAAGGCAATGAATTGTAGGGTTCATTATAGGAAAAAATATGGCTTCACCAGGAGAAATCACAAGATATTTGCACCTCCAAGGAATAATAACATTAAGTTTTATAAGTGCAATAATTATGGGCATACAACAAAGTGGTGTAGAGAAGACATTCCAAAATCAAGCATAAATAGGAACAGGAATATGGACATGAACAAGAACAAGAATATGGATATGAATAGACACATGGATAGGAACAGGAACATGGACATGAATAGGAACAGAAACATGGAAATGAATAGGAATAGTCAAAGGAATCAGAAGGATCATATGAGAAGGAAAGAGGACAAAGGTAAAGAACAATGCTTGCTAGGAGTAGAAATACTCCCACCCCAGAATTAACCACCTCAAGAGGAGGTGGGGTAGGGGCTAAGCTAAGAAACTCACTCTTAGCCCCGAGCCCCAAAGGTGACCCTTTGCCATTGATTTCAAAGGGGGAAATATTTGAGTAAGGGGGTAGATTTGGTTTAAGGAGAGAGCATTGATTTAGGGGGAGCAATTTCCCAAGGGGAGCAGAATAGGAAAAAGGTCAAGTTTTGGTAAAAAGAATTTGGGTTGCCATCAATGACAAAGAGGGAGATTGTTGGAAATTTTGAGTAATGAAGTTGTCATTGATGTCAAGAAGGAATGGTCATTAATGTCGAATGTTAGTTTCAATGAGCAGTACAAGAAGAAGCAATTCTGCAATCAATGCAGAAAAGAGAGCCCACCTTTAGTTGGTGAAAACCCGGTTCCAGAAAGTCAGATGTGGTCCAACGTATAAAGGAGCCAAAATGAATAGTATTATAATATTTTTTATAATATCATAAAGGGAAGTTTTAAATTAATTATAAATTAATTAATATTATTTTATTATAAACTTATAAGTTATTTAAATTAATTATTAATTAATTTTAATATTAATTATAAGTTAATTTATGTTAATTTTAAATAACCCTAAGGTGGGTTATTAAGTCACAATTCAAAAATTCAAATTCGACATTAATCGCCGATGTGGGGAGCAAAGTAACCAAGTGTGTATAAAAGGGGGATTACCCCACCTTAGAAAAACTACTTCATGACTTCGATTTTAATCTCAATGCTTGTAAAAAATGTGCGAATTATTCTAAGTTATCAAGAGGATTTTATTTTTTGAAGTGTCAAGAAGAGGTGGAGGTTTTTCATTCACCAAGGAAGTACCTTGGTCACCAAGTTCTTTCTAGCGCAGTTGGTAACCTCGACAAAGGTAAGGTGTGAGGGTAGCGATCGATGCAGGTTCGGATCCGTAGTAGAGTTGTTTTTTTTGTTTTGGTTGGAGTTGACAACGGATATTGGGTGAAAGGGAAGGAATCTTCCCTTCCTTCATGTGGGCACCTATAGCCCATGCCATGGGCACCAAAGCACTAAGGTGCTTGGTTCTTGGGGAGACGACAGTTTGAATCATACCAAAACCCTTTTGGGTATAAGACAAAGGTATGCAATTTTTTGGTGCCAATATTTTTGGAGGGAATTAGTTGAGTAATTAAAAAATTAATTTTTGCATAAATTTATTTGGTTTGTAAGGTTATAAGGGGAGTTATAATGTGAATGCAAAATAATTTTCTTTTGTGATATTTACTTGGGTGTTTGAAAAGGATAATAAGGAGTTTAAGATGATTGTTTGAAGTTTTGTGGTATTGGATATTATTTTAAGTTGGATATTATAAGGTGTATCCAAATAATTATTTTCATGTATGATTTGATGATTGCTAATTTCAAGAAGGAACAATATGGTGTATTTGGGATTGATTATTTTTGTGTTTGAGAAATATCTTGAAAGAGAGTTAGAGTGATATTTTTTCATCTAACCATTGAAGGAAATTGTGATTGAGACAGGTTTTCTAAGGGCACTTCTACATCAAAAAAAAGGTATGGGCACATCTTCCTAGTGAGTAATTTTTGAATGTTGTGAATGCAAAATTGGAGTGAAAAGGATTGTTAGGTAAGCATTGTTGAGTGTGTTTTAAATTAATGCTTCAAGGTTTTCTGGAATAAAGAGTTGTTGATAAAACCTTGTTTGATAAGCATTGTTGTTGAAATGAGTGAACTTGAACTAGGGTTTGCAAAGATCATGAGTATCATTGTTATGTGAGATTGATTGATAAGCATTGTTGGAAATATTTGAGTGAGGGTTCATATGCTTGGACTAGGGTTTATAAGCAAATATTGATTTATTGAGTGATTGGTTGAGGAGAATTGGTTGAGCCTAGTCAAGTGGATGTGTTGAAGTGATAATACAAGTTCTATGAAACAAATTATTCTATATTTTTAATTGATTTGATAATAGATATTGAGAGTAGATTGAGCATATTGAGACAAGTCTTGGTGAAGACTTGTTGAGCGGATTGGACAAGTTCAAGAGAGGACTTGTGGATAGATTAGTGTGAGCTTTTGTGGAAGCTTACAAGGCATATTTGAGATAAGTATTTGAGAAGACTTGAGAGCAGAGTTGATTGATTTATTTATTCAAACCTTGAGTTAAAGTTTGGGGCAGATCTAGAAATGTTGATATGTGATTGGATCAAGCTTTGTGTTAAGGCTTGAGGATAGAGATTGAGGATAGATTTGTGCTAAATAGAAGGACTATGTTTAGTGTAGATTAGAGGACAGAGATTGAGGACAAATTTGTGCTAGACTGAAGGACTAATTAGAGGATAGATATTGAGGATATATTTGTGCTAGACCGAAGGATTATATTTAGTACATATCAGAGGATAGAGATTAAGGATAGATTTGTGCTAGACCAAAGGATTGTGTTTAGTGTAGATTTAAGAAAAAGCTTTGGAGGTGACAAATAATAGAGTATGATAGTCTCCAGTGGATAGAAATCCATTAGCCAAGGCAGTGAGGATAGGTGTCTTCAGTGGATAGAGATACATTAGCCAGGGTAGTGGGGGCAATAGTTCTTCTAGAAGATCACCAGCCAGAGTAAGAGGAGAAAGGAGTTCTCCTATGGATAGATATCCATGAACTTGATTAGGGGATTGGTGTCTCCTTTGGACAGAGGTCCATAAACATTGTAATAGGGAAATAATTTCCAAGAGATTGATTGAGAAAATTTTAGTGAAATATTTTCTTCATGGAGTAGCCCACATTGGGTGAACCACATTAAATTGGTGTCTCTATTTTATGTGGTGATTTGTGCATTGATTTGATTATTGCTATTGATATTGCTATCTATACATTGCATAATATTGATTGGGAAAGAAAAGTAAAAAGTGGTCTTATACTATTCACCACCCTCTTAGTATAAGTTTGTGTTCTTCAATCTTGTATTGCAGATAAGCCACCATGACATGGATTCGTATCTACCAAGTCATTTTGTGAACAAACATCCATATAACATGCCAAAACATATGGTCAATGTATGCAAAAGCTATTTTGAGTGGCCACATGTCACAACACAACTTGTTCCACTACACCCAATCGCACGCCCATCGCTAGCTAGCTTATATTGGTTGTTCTACCGAATCTCCAAGTGCTAAATGTTGATAGTTTTTGCGTGAAACTCCAAGGTTTGGTAGATATTCCTAGATACACCAGCATCATCAATTTTTCCCATAAATCGATAGTGTTCCATTCAATTATCCTGAGTGGTGTAATGTGGTAGAGTTTCTCTACATATATTGTAACATGGCTAGCTTTCACCCAACCTCTAAATTGAAACCATATAAACAAATGGATCAAAATTGCAATAGTATTTCACTCAAAAAACTTCCTTCCACCTCGTTGGATCGTAACAGTTAAGGTTTACCAAGAGGATCGATGTGATATCTCATAAATCTATGATCGAAATATGAATATGCTACTATCAAGCTCTATAGATAGCTCCCTGAT
Source organism: Wollemia nobilis (assembly GCA_028583015.1). NCBI lineage: Eukaryota > Viridiplantae > Streptophyta > Pinopsida > Araucariales > Araucariaceae > Wollemia > Wollemia nobilis. Next base: position 10,246,811 of record JAQPPZ010000012.1, read on the forward strand.
TGATCTAGGAGTAGGTCAATTGGAGTGGCCATGGTGGATGTGAAGACCAAAATAATAGCTTACCACACAGGATCGTCAAAAAGTGTATAGACATCAACAACAAAGGTTTGAAATAGTAGCAGTTGTGTTGATATTTTTTATTTATGATGGGTGTCAAATACGTTGATTCTTGACGTCTAGGTTACCACTCCCCTACAAAACATGGTACACGATGGACATATCACTATTACACATGAAATCGTGAGCACCCACACTGGCATCTACATAGATGGCCATGGGCCACTGTAACACTACTTGGAAGGTTGTTAAGGTCGTGTTGCTTTGTAGGCTTAAAGTAAATAATGTCAAGATCAAGGTTGTCAATTGTTGGCTTGAACCAGGTCTTTTTCATGATCATCCACATGCATCATGAAGATGGTGATGAAACTGTCAGGTCATAAAGACCAAAATCTTGTGAATCCCACTCATTATTTATGGGAATATAGTGTATATGGATATACTACTCTGGCTCAAAGGTTTCAAGATCGATGACATACACCACCTACTCAATTCATTGTTCCATAGGTCTCATAGGAACCATTGTGGAATAAAATTGCAAAATGGAAGGGGATTTCCATGAGGGAAATCCCCCTCATAGGGTAGGAACTTCATACTCTAATACCACTAATGGTATTAATCGATACATAATTGTATTAATAATCAATGTATAAATAATACAACATTTGGCTATTGTTAGCCAATAACAAATATCCCTAATAATAGACAAGTTGTTATAACAACGTAACAACTCGCTATGTAGGGAATTAATCAAATAAGGGAATATACTCTAACAAAAAAAATTCTAAGTATGGAAAAAGTCATGATTTCATGACCAGTCAGGTTTTTTCTTGTCGAGAAGAAAAAAGGATCTAAGTCTGATAAAAAGTTATGATTTCATGATCGGTCAGGTTTTCAATGGCTGAGAAGCATAAAGGAGCCAAGTCTAGGAAAAATTCATGATTTCGTGATTGATCAGGTTTTTGTTGGTCGAGAAGAAGAAAGGAGCCAAGTCTGGGAAAAAGTCACAATTTCATGATCAGTCAGGTTTTTGCTGGTCGAGAAGCAAAAAGGAACCAAGTCTGGAAAAAAATCATGATTTTGTGACTGGTCAGGTTTTCAATGGCCAAGGGATCAAAAGGAGTGCAAGGTAGAAAATGGTCACGATTTTACGACCAACCAATTTTTTGCTATCCAAGGGCCTGAAAGGAATTAAAGGCATAAAATGGTCGTGATTTCATGATTGGCTAGGTTTTTTCTAGCCAAGGGTCCAAAAAGAGCACAATGTAGAAAACGGTCACAATTTCACAATCGGTCAGGTTTTTACTGGCCAAGATTAGAAAGTCATAAATGAGGAAGTGGAGGACATAAATGAGGAAGTGGAGGAAAATTTGGCCACAACATCTCCAAAAGGGATAGATGTGGATATGCAATAATAATAATATCTCAATTATTTGTTGTTTAATATCCCATGCTCTTTTAACTGCCAATTTACTAGAATGAGCCTACGGGAATATTGTTGTAACAATTTTCAAAATTTCTATTATTAAAAATATATATAGATACCCTAACTAGAGGTCATCTCTTGGACATTTACAAGGCAATGCATGTAGACTTATGAAAGCAATAAAAGACTACTCATTCTAGTTTTTGGCTCAATGGTGTTTGATCAAGTATGTATGGATTTCTAAATTCTATATAAGCTACGTTGAATATAAATCACTTAATTCTTATTTTGGATTTATGCTCTTTAAATTTTACTATTTTTGAGATTAACGATTCTAGTAGGTTTACGGTTTTATAGATATGTACTAGATAACTTGTTATTCTTATTTTAATGGTTTAAATAATGCTTATCTAAAAAAAATATATAAGTTTTCCCTTGCTATTTTCTAATATGTACAATTTAAAGTTCCTAGCAATAGCTATATTTCCCTTTATTTATGCACTTTACTCTATCCCATTTTCCTATAACAAAGCAAGGAACCAACCTTCTCTGGAGATTGAACTGGGTAATCTCTATGTTAAACCTAATCATTCAATGTTGGTAAAGTCTTGAGCACAAACATAACCAAAGGCAGATTTTGCACCAACAGGTCACGATTAGAAACAATAGACTTGGGCATGTTGGTAATATTGTCCATCAGCTTTATATTGCACCTTATGATAAACAAATAGTATGAAAATCTTAACACACATAGAGAAATGATTGTACAAAAGAGCAAATTGTATAATTGTTTGTGTTGTACTACTAGGAATGATTGTAAGATAAAGTGCATTGTACAACTAACAAAGTTGTACGATAGAGTAGATCGTACAGTTAGTGGATAATTCAATTAATATCAAACAATTTTATGTCATGTTGTATGAATGTATGTTTAGTTCCTAAACCTGTCGCTACCCCATTGTTGGGAATACCACCACTCGTACTATAGGAACTTTTCCTATACCTTCCCTTTCTTGGGGATCCTTACCAAGGGTACATTATTTTTAGACAAATAGCCTTTCTCAAGTGCCCTTTGAAATTTAAGTAGATCTTCATATGGGATAAAGTATGGTGTAACTAAAGAGACATTAGTACATTCTTAGCTCCATGAAAGAGTAATAAATAAACATAGTAACAAAATGCAATTAAATCAAACTTGAAATTTTGTTGCAACAATTTTTTTTAACTAGTTTATTAGATTTTGGAACATTCTGAGGAGCACATGTCAAGATAGTGTTGTTATCCCATGGACCTTAACCATATGTGCTTGGTAATACAATGTTGGTTGTTTTTTTTTATTGATGGAGTTAGTGCCCTAAATCATAGGAAACTATGTTTGGTAGTTTGGTGAAGATCTTCTCTGGGCCTTTATGGCATCTAGAAAGTATAGAAAAAAAATATTTTATTTATTTTTCATAAATAAGAATATTTTGGGTATCTTTTCATTTCCTAAATTATGAGAGTTGTATTCTAATAATCAGGTAAATAACATATAATTCTTTATCATTCACCTACATTCCTAGTATATTAGAGAAACTCTCTTTTCAATTACTACCTCCTAATACTCTATTATTAATACCCCTAAAAATAACCCCTTTTAATTATAAGTGTCCATTGTTTTAACTACATATCATAGGCATTTATTTTGTAAGAGATATTTTGACTTAGATATTATTGGTATCCATTTCATGAGGGATATTTTTTAACCCCTGTTTATGTATACCTATTACATGTTACTTGAAACATGCCATACACTTTGCTTTCACATTAACATTGCAAGTGTAAATTTTTTATTCATTGACATACTTTAAAATATAGCAAGATTTTAATAAAAGATGTATATTATTAATTTATGTTTGGCAAATAGGTTTCTATAGGGGCCTCCTCCCAAAAGAAAATAAATAGAGATAGATTACTCAAATAATAAAAAGGAAGAAATGCTAGAGATAGATTACTCAAATAATAAAAAGGAAGAAATGCTAAATACACTTGATCACCAATGACCATAAGAGCTACAAAATATAGGAACATGTATGCAACAAATTTGCTTTATTGGAAAACCTTAACACTTTTTTCCAAGTGAATTTATTGACAAAAGCAACACTAATATCACATATCCAATAATAGAAGTATTCATTCAATGAAACATGGAAATGTAAAATAATAGCAAATACAAGAATTTGGGATAAGTAATATTACTATCGATGGCCTCTTCGAAGGGGCAACCTCCTTACAAAATATTCCAATTTTTCATTAGCACCATAAGAGTTACACCCTTCCATTTTTATAATAATTATAAGCATATTGTCTAATATTATATGACAATATGCTATGACAATATTCTATGACAATTTTCCTGACTACCTATTATGTTACGCACCAAACATAGCAAGTCGGCTATGTTGTCCAAGTGAAGAAAATTTATTATAAACATCATCTAATTTTTATTTAATTAATGATATTTTATATTTTGAAATTATTCGTTTTCATCTGCGTTCGTAGTTTTGCATTTAAGGCAGGGATCTGCCCTCCTCAAGCAGCACTATTTTCATCTACATTTATAATATTCATCCTTTCCTATTCTTTTGTATATTTCTATTGCATTATTTTACTATATAAGGTTTATGTGTATTGCTTCGGTATTATCTGTGCAAGTCATCATAAATAGTAAAGGAGGGGAAGGTGTACCTCTCTAAGTGGTATCATCTAGGATTTCCTAAGGGAGAACTACCACACATTCTGTAAGGAGAAAACCGCATCAAAACCACGGCTAAAACATAGCATAGGAGTGAAAATATTGGTTGAGTTCGCATTTATTTTTGGGACGTTTGCACAAGCACACTTGTACTTTTACTAGGGAAACCAAAGCACTGTCGAGCGCTTTCCAACTAATATTTTTCCTTCTTGTTCATAGCGTACAGGGTGGCCCTTTCATCTGCTCACATAGGGTGTCCAAAGGAACATTGAACACTTGAATCCATGCTGAAGGGGGGTTGCAATTCCTCTACCATCAACGTAGTCCTCGCCACACAAAATAATATCTGAATTGTCATAAAAAAATACGCACTGTATACCTACACCATCGTCCAATCAACATCACGAATTAAATGCAATTCACAAAAATTACTAAGGTTAGCGGGTTTAATATATATTTTTTATTTTTTGCTAAGAATTTATCCCACATTTATAGTGGGTTGGTAAAGGAGGGGTTAATACTACATGGGCCATAGCTAATAAGCCATGACTTCGATCACACTAGCTCATCCTCCTCATGTATCCCATTCAGCCTGGTGTGTGTCATATTCCCTGCCATATGTTGATCACCATTCCCTTATCCCCATTCTTCGTCTTGTCCTTGCATCCTTTCCACCTTCACCCTCACTATCCTTAGGGTTTCATGTTAGGTAGTTGTGTCATCCTCTCGTCCCTTTTGTTAGATCGTGCATCTTTTTATCCTTCGGGTATCATGTCAAATCATTGTTCATCTGTTCATACTTGGTGTTAGGTTGTACATCTAACTGTTCTTCAGGTTTCATGTTAGGTCACTGTGTCCATCCATCTGTCCCTTGTGTCAGATCATGCATCTCGTGGTCCTTCAAGGTCCTCGCTATCCACTTAGTGCATGTTTTCCTTTGGGGTTCACATCTCATCCACATTTGTTCCACATGTAGTCAACAGAGCCACCTTCGGGTTCATGTCTGGTCGTTCCACCTCTGTCCCATGTGTAGTCAACAAATTCACAACCTATCTGCTCCTCAGTCCTTGAGTCCACTTGTCAAGAAAATTGTCTTCAAAAAGTTGTCAAAGTTGCTGAAAGTTGTCAAAAAATTGCTAAAAGTTGTCAAAAGTTGTCAAAAGTCACTATCAAGGAGGTGAGCCAAAAATTCAAATCCATGTCGTAGTTGGAGCGACAATTTGGTGTAACACTAACCAAATTTTTAGGCAATTTAATAAAAATTTTATAGAATATTGAAGCTCAAAGGCTCCTAAATAGGATATTTTGAATAGAGCATGAACAGAAAGTGGACCAAAGGATCCAATGATCGATTATCAAGCTCGGAGACTCCCAAAAAAGAGAATTCATAATCACAAAGAAGACCTTGTCGAAACCAAGGTACAAAAATTTTCCTTCTCCTTTAAGAATCGGTAGTTATAATCCGGGTCATCCATTGATCAGCACAATGGCATCCAATACCTCTCCAAAATCCTCACAAGAGAACCTCACTCAAGTAGAAAACGGTCATCCCAAGGTCACTGATGAAGTGTTACTCGAACTAGTAAATAGAATTAAGCTTATGACTACCAGCTTCACCCAAGTATTCAACAAACAACCCCAACCAAATCCTCCTAGTACCAACCACTGGAGTACTGACATTCACTATGATGACTATACACACCACAGAGGTCATAATAGTTAGTCCCCAAATCTCAACAGTCACAAAAATAATGAGGATAGGGGTAACGAAGAATTTTTTGAGCAACAAAGGGGTTCTAACAGACCTTACCAAAATAAAAACTAGTGACAACAACATAACGAAGAACAATATAGGAATGACGTTCACTACCAAAAAAGAGGTCATACTAGAGTTAATTACCAATGCATTGACATGCCTCCATTTGAATGTCAGGATCCATGTGGGTGCATAGCCAAAATGAAAGGCATCTTAGAGTTCTACAAATTCAGGCTTGAGGAAAAATTTCCTTTTATAGCAACCAAATTAGGTACTGAAGCTTATCAATGGTTTACATGGTACAAACGTGAGAACAACCATCGATTTTTATTTTGATATAATTTCAAGGAATCCTTTCTTCACAGATTTGACAAAGGTACCATAGGTTCATACATAGTACGATTGTTGTCACTTAAGCAGACAAGATCAGTAGGGGACTATATCTTAGAATTCACCAGTATGCTTCACTATGCAAAAGACCTACAACAAGATGTGGTGGTAGCAGCTTTTCAAAATGGATTGAAAGTGAATATTAAAGTTGAAGTGGACTTACAAAATCCATCCAAGCTAGATGAGTGTATAAGGGTGGCCAATTTGGCAGAGATGAAGGTGCAACTAGGACCATCCACACGACGTGATTCATATGGGTAACCTCAATTCTGCAACAACTCTTTTCATAAAAAATGATCAACCATCATAGTAATTCTACTACAAATGTTGCAATCATCACCCAAAATATCATGCATGTATACCACAACAAAAATTTCAGATTGAATATGCAGACAATGAAGATGAGGAAACAGAGGAGTACATCGCACATGAGGATCCCACAGTTGATGACCAAAGTGAACATGAGGAGGTTATAGCTGAAGAAGATACCATGACTATTCCAGTACATGCTCTTATGGGGTTATCCTCTCACCATACAATCAAGGTAGCAAGGTTAATTCAGAAAAAGAAGGTAACAATATTAATTGATTTAGGAAGTACTCACAATTTTATTGATGCAAAACTTACAAAAGTATTAAATTTGCACGTCTACTCATCTTGTCAAGAAATATTTCAAGTCAGAATAGCAAGCAAGGAAATTTATCAATGCTTAGGTAAGACATCTTCAATTTCATTACAAATGGGTACGTATATTTGGCAAGGTCCTCTTTTTGTTATGGAATTAGGAAATTCAAAAGTTATTTTGGGAGTTGAATGGATGGAACAATTGAAAACCACAGTGGGTTTTAATCACACACATCACTTTGTGGAATGGCAAGACAATGGAAAGACCATTCATATTCAAGGACTACCCACACCTCCATCAAAAATTATAAGTTCTAATATCATGGAATAAAATATTAAGAAAATATGTTGGGGGATTCATAGCCTGAATCAATTGCATTGAAAAATTAGAACAAGATATGCTAGAAATCAAAGAATAATATCTCCAAAACATTGTGGCTAACTATGAGGAAGTTTTTCAAGAACCAAAAGGACTACCACCCAAAAGATCTCATGACCATGCCATACATCTTGTGCTAGGAAGACTTCCACCCAATGGTCGTTCTTATCGATATCCCCAACCCCAAAAAATAGAAATTGAAAATATTGTCCAAGAACTATTAGACCATGGTGTCATCCATCATAGTACTAGCCCTTATTCCTCACTAGTAGTCTTGGCTCATCGAAAATATAATTCTTGGCGTATGTGTCCAGATTTTAGTCCTCTCAACAAAATCACAATAAAATACAAATTTCCTATTCCTGTCATTGATGATTTACTAGATGAATTACATGGTGCCAAATTCTTTACCAAATTAGATTTACGTTTAGGGTTTCACCAAATCCGAGTTAGGGAAGAGGATATTCCCAAAATAGCTTTTCAAACTCATGAAGGTCATTATGAATTCTTAGTCATGCCCTTTGGTCTCACTAATGCCCCATATACATTCCAAAGTCTCATGAACCAAGTGTTTCATCAATTCCTTCACAAATTTATCCTAGTATTCTTCTATGACATACTCATCTATAGTAAATCATGGAAGGATCATTTATCACATGTGGGAAGAGTTATTCACATCCTACACAAGGAAAAGTTATTTGTCAAATGATCTAAATGCTCCTTTTGTGTTCAAGAAGTTGAGTACCTCGGTCATATTGTATCTCAATATGGTGTTAAAGTGGATCCCAATAAGATTAAGGTAATTTAAAATTGGTCTTTACCTAAAACCATCAAGAAAATTTATGGTTTTTTGGGTCTCACTGGCTATTATCGCAAATTTATGCATAATTATAGTAAAATTTTGGGTCCTCTCACAATGCTCACTAAGAAGGATGTTTTTCATTGGTTCTATGTAGCTACTCAAGCCTTCGAGGCTCTCAAGGAAGCAATGTGTACGACTCCAATTTTGACCACTCTAGATTTTCAAAAACCATTTGTCATTGAATGTGATGCCTTAGGAACAGGTATTGGGGTAGTATTAATGCAGGAGGGTCATCCCTTGGCATTTGAAAGTAAATAACTTTCAGGGAAGAATTTGGGTAAATCCACATATGAAAAAGAAATATTGGCTATTCTACACGTTGTGGAGAAATGGAGGCACCATTTAATCAATAGTCATTTTATTAAAATAGATCACAGTAGTCTCAAGTTTTTTCTAGAACAAAGGTTTTCTTATCCCAAACAAAATAAGTGGCTGACTAAATTATTGGGATATGATTTTGTGATTGAATATAAGAAAGGAAAATAAAATGTGGCAGTGGATGCATTATCTCAAAAATACAAAGATGAAGTAGTCATTAATGCCATTTTAGGACCATGTTCTCAATGGGTGTCTCAGTTACAAGAAGAATGGTTGTCCAACGGTGAAACAACTCAAATAATTCAAGAATTGTCTATGGGGTCATCTAAGCATCCTTTTTTATCATATGATGACCATATATTATGCAATAAAAATCACATTTACATCCCACATAATTCAACAATCAAAACATAGATTTTAGAGGAGTCACATGCTTCTCCATCATAAGGGCATTATGGGTTTTTGAAAACCTACTTAAGGGTTAAACAATCCTTTTGTTGGAAAGGATTAAAAGCAGAGGTCAAGCAATGGGTAGCAGAGTGTGAAGTGTGCCAACACAATAAGGGAGAAATAGTCAAGTCACCAGGGTTGCTTCAATCGTTACCTATTCTAGATCGTTAGTGGGAACATATTTCCATGGATTTTATTGAAGGTCTTCCTAAGTTGAAAGGTAAAATAGTAATTTTTTTGGTATTTGATCACCTTTCCAAATGTGCTCACTTTCAAGCTTTACAACATCCATTTTCAGAAAGCAAACTAGTCAAGGTATTTATGGATTTAATTTTTAAATTACATGGGATGCCCAAAAATATTGTAAGTGATCAAGATCCCATTTTTACTAGCAATTTTTGGAAAGAATTATTTTGACTTAGTGGTACCAAATTAAACATGTCTTCTGCATACCATCCACAAACATATGGTCAAACAGAGGTAGTTAACAAATGTTTGGGTACTTACCTGGAATGTTTTGTACAAGATAAACAATATCAATGGAATCAGTGGCTATCATTAGCAGAATGGTGGTACAATACTTCTTACCATTCTTCCACCAAGATGTCTCATTTTGAAGCATTGTATGGAACTAAGCCACCAATAGTAGCATATTATGTACCAGGATATTCCAAAGTGGCCCAAGTAGACGATTGGTTACAACGACAAGTAATGCTCACTATTATTGAAAACAATTTTGTCCAAGCACAAAATCGTATGAAGCAACAACAAGACAAACATCATTTGGAAATAGCATTCAATATCTGTGATATGGTGTTCTTTCATATTAATCCCTACAAGAAGTTGTCATTGAATATTAAATCTAGTTAGAAGTTGGAACCGTGATTTTATGGTCCTTACAAAATTGTGTGTCGCATTGGGGAAGTAGCATATCAACTAGAGTTACCCCATTCCTCACGCATACACCTAGTATTTCATGTTTCATGTCTTAAGAAGGTGATTGGCCAGAAAGTACAATCTCAGTAAAAATTACTAGTGTTGGATGAATAAGGGTGTATATATCTCCAAACATAAGGAATTGTACAAACCATAACACATAAACTGAGATCTCGTCACATCCAAGAGTTTCTCATCAAGTGGCAGGACTTACCCGAAGAAGACGCTACCTGGGAATCTGAAAGTATTTTCCAGACATTTCCAACTTTGAGGACAAAGCTTTTCGAGGAGGGGAGTCATGCTACGCACCAAACATAGCAAGTCGGCTATGTTGTCAAAGTGAAGAAAATTTATTATAAACATCATCTAATTTTGATTTAGTTAATGATCTTTCATCTTTTAAAATTATTCATTTTCATTTGCATTCATAGTGTTGCCTTTAAGGTTGAGATCTGCCATCCTCAAATGACATTGTTTTCATCTGCATTTATAATATTCATCCTTCGCAATTCTTTTATATATTTTTGTTGCATTATTTTACTATGTAAGGTTTATGTGTATTGCTTCGGTATTATCCATGCAAGTCATCGTAAATAGTAGAGGGTAAGGTGTACCTCTCCATATTATATTACAGTTACATTCATGATTCTAAAGTGGTTACATACATGATTCTATGACACACACTCCCACCTACATCTAACTTAAAACATGGCCCACTTCTAACTTAATACGTGGTCCACTTTAAATACAATATCATATGCCAATATGAGTTATAATTATGGGGCACATAACATGCTACCCCATTAGATAAGCTTTGTCCTCCAACTTTAAAGGTTGGAAACTACTATTGGAACTCCTACAATGGCTCCCATGTGGCATCTGCTGGTTGGAACCCCTACCATTGCACAAGAACTTTGGTGATATCATGGGAGTGAAGATGTTGCATCCTGTGATCTAGAATGGCAATAGGTTGCAAAAGAATGAATCCTTCTTCATCTGGTTTAAGCAAGACCATTTGTACTTGGATGTGTGTTCCCACCACCTCCTTTAGGAAAGATACATGAAAAGCTTGATGAATCTTGGATGTCATCAACAACTACAACTTGTAAGAAATGTCCCCTGCCTACTAAAGAACTTTGTAAATTCCATAGAATTTAGGTACCAACTTGTGTCAACCCTTTTGTTTTAGCAACATCTTCTTGTAGGGTTGAATATGAAGGAAGACCTTATCACCTTTTCCAAATTTCCTCTCGATATTGTGTTTATTTACCTACTATTTCATGTGGTTCTTGGTTGTTTCTAAATTCTATTTTAGAAAAATTGACTTCCTACCTATTATTGAGGACTATGTCAATTGCTTCAACCTTTGATGGCATGTAAGAAGTAAGTGTTGGAGGTGATTGACCATATATTGCCTCATATGATTTCATCCTTGTGGTTGTATGAAAATTTTTGTACTACCATTCTACTAAGGAAAGTCATTGAATCCACTTGGATTGGTTATCAAAGACAAAATATCGAAGATATTTCTTGAGGTATTTATTTACCACCTTTGTCTAGCTATTAGTCTATGGGTGATAGGATGTGCTTTGTTTCAATTGTATGCATTGGATGTGATGGAGCTCCTCCTAAAATTTACTAGTGAATTCCTTATCACGATCACTAATTATGGAGTGTGGGACCTTATGGAGCTGAAATATCTAATCTATGAAAATTTGTACCACTTTTCATTCAATATAGGGATTATCGAGGGAGCAAAAATGAGCATGTGTTCAATATCTCCACAATCACCATGATAACAGATTTTACATCAAATAGAGGGAATCCTTAAATGAATTTCATGGAAATATTTGTCCATGGTGACTTTGGAATGGGTAAAGGTTGAAGTAACCTTAGTGTGTTGATTGTTTTCCCTTTTTGACATTGGTAGGTATCACAAGCATCTACAAACTATTTTACATTAGAAGTCAACTCAGGCCAATAAAAGTTGTGTTTTACCTATTTATAGACTTGCATGAAGCCTATGTTTTCCCTATTGGAGAAGAGTGAATCTTTGTTAAAATATATGATTTTAGTTTGAAATGGATGGAATAACAACCCAATTATTGTCGTGCAATTCCCCCTTCTTCCATGAATAATTAGGATGGTCCTTTGTTGTTTTCTAGAGATATTGAATGATATTTGCATGTGTGGGGTTGTCCTACCATTATAATTTTAGTGTCTCTATCCAATAAACCCTAAGAATGAATAATTCATCTGAGGAACCTTGTGTTTTTGGTAGTCTAGAAAGGGTATCAACGACCATATTTTCCTTCCCCTTGTGATAGACTATCTCATAGTCATATACTAAGAGTTTAGTGACCCATTTTTGCTACTCAGGGAAATAAATCCTATGATCCAAGAGATACTTGAGGCTATGATGATTTTTCTTGATGATGAAGTGTTGACCTAACAAGTATGGTTACCAATGGAGGATTGCAAAAACAATAGTCATCATCTCCTTCTTATAATTTTATTTTATGAGATTTTGCCTTGCTAGGGCATTGCTTATGAATGCAAGGGGTCGAATCTCTTGAATGAGAATAACCCCCAATCCTAGTCTTGAGGCATCACTTTCTATTACAAAGGTTTTGGAAAAATAAAGAATTACTAAGATTGGTGTGTGGCACATAGCATTCTTCAAAGTAAAAATGTCTACTCGGTTGCATTGTTCCATGCAAATGCATCCTTATGAATCATAACTATAAAAGGTGCCACAATATTCCCATAATCATTGACAAACTTATGGTATTATCTTGTAAGGTGTACGAATCCCCAAAGGCTCTTCCATATTTGGGTTTTAGTCCACTCCTTCATGACCTCAATATTTTATGGGTGGACACGTACACCATATTTGGAGACAATGTGCCCTAAAAATTCCACCTTTTTTGCTCCAAAGATGTACTTAGATTGTTTGACATACAACTGATTTTATTGTAGAAGATACAAAACCTAGTCAACATGTTGTAGGTGTTCTTCCCATGGCCTGGTATATACTAGTATGTCATCAAAAAATACCAATGTAAAATTTTGTAGATATGGTTTAAGAACCCTATTCATCAATCCTTGGAAATTTTATGGTGCATTGGTGAGACCAAAGGGCATAACCAAGAACTCATAGTACCCCTCATGAGTCCTGAAAGCTATTTTGGCTATGTCATCATGAACGTAAATATGATATTACCCTGATTTGAGGTCCAATTTGGTGAAGTATTGAGAACCATGTAGTTTATCCAACAAGTCATCAATCACAGGGATGGAAAACTTATCTTTTATGGTGATATTATTGAATTTAAAAAAATCTACATGCGTTCTCCATGATCCATCCTTCTTTATAACCAATAAGACTAGAGTTGTAAAAGGGCTCAAGCTTGGACATATTAGTTTTGAATCCAATGATTCCTTCACCATTTTCTCAATATCATTCTTTTGGTGATAGGATTACTTGTATGATAAAATATTTGGAGGTCGACTCCTTGGTACCATGTTGATTCTGTAGTCTTTCAACCAACTAGGAGGTAGTTGTTTAGGCTCAGTGAAGACTTGATTCCTGGTTAGAATGACTAACAAATTTGAAGGTATTTTTTCATCCTATATAACCCATAGTTGCATTTGGAAAATCTACCCACTACCGCTCTATGATCCTTCTTAATTATTCATTGCATCTGATGGGACGTTATTAATTTAGGTTTTCCCTCTTTTGCTCCTTGAATGGTGTGTGTTTTTTCATTGATAGTGAACTACATCCAAAGTTTTGAGAAGTTCCACAATACCAGTCACAAAGTTCTTAGCTAGGTGTAACCCAACACAATGTCCACTCCTCTCAATGGGACTACGTAGAGATTAGTCTAACATTGATACTCACATATGGATACATGGGAATTCTGATACCTCACATTATAGGTCATGATATCCCCACTAGAAATTTTTACATTGATTTGATCATGATCATAGATAAAAAAAATCTACTCTTTTGGCTACACTAGGGCCAATAAAGTTATCTATGCTACTAGAGTCTAATGGGCTACCTTGTGCCCTTTGAGGAATCCTTGGAATATCATGCATTAGGCAATCGATATTATTGCAATAGCATTCAAAGAGAGGGTGGGAGTTTCTTCTACAGTATTGTTAGTTGGAAGTTCTACATCCTTTGATTATAGTTGCTCTTATACTAAATCCACAAGTTTATCCTCTATGTTTGTATAAGAAGACAAAGGACTGCTCATATCTATAAAGGTAGAGGTATATTTTACATCTGTGTCCTATGGCCCATTTTTCATCACAATTATAACATAGTCCCTTGGATCTAAATTTAGCCATGTCCCCTAGTGTTAGCCTCTTGACTGTTGGAGCACTTGAAGCATAATTATTTGTGGATGTAAAAGTTCTATTTTGGAATTTAAGGGGTTTAGAAGCCTTATGTTGGGCATTCCATTTGTTTTCTACAAGTTTAGCTAGCATTGTGATGGTCATGTAGGTAGTCATTTGAGCATTTGGACCTTAGTTATTTTTTTTCTAAAAGACCACTAATAAAACAACTCTTGAAGAATTCATTTTGGAGAGCTTTTATTTTGTTGGATAGCTTCTCAAAAGCTATAATATACTTGGGCACAATACTTGTGTGTCGAGGCTTAGTGAGGGTACTAGTAAAAACTTCAAACTCTAATGGCCCAAATTGGATAAGGATTTCTCTCATGATTTGTATCCACCCAAGGTTTGGGACTTTTTTTCGCAAACATTGGTAATAATGCAATGCTTCAAGGTCAAAATGAAAAGTAGCTACAAAGATTCATTGGTTGAAGGGAGTTTTATGTAGTTCATACCATTGCTTGGATTTTATCAACCAAAACTATGTCTTAGTCTCATTAATCCTCAATAAACTATTTTAGAAAGTCTAGGAGTCATGCCTCTGTTGTTCCTTGATCACTGATTGTTTTCATTAGCAAAGGCCCTAGATAAATATATCCTATCAATAGCCTTCCCCCTATAAGGTTCTGGGCTACTTTTAGTAGACCCATCAAAATTTGGATTTATAATCTTAAGCACTTCAATATCTTGGACCATTGTGTCTTGCTTATGTTGGTAGTTTGCTATCATGGTGGAGAGAGTAGATATTTGACTTTGGAGGTCAATTATGTTATCCAATTTGGCAATTTGTTCCTCCATCCTCTACATTTTGACCTCCATTGCTTGATAGTAGGTCTTTAATGGTATTTACCAAAAATATTAATTGCCATAAATAATTATATTTTTAGTAAGGGTCCCAAAAAATTGTATGGGTGCTATAGACAAAAATGATCAGCTTGAAAAGACAATCAAATTGGGCTATACCACAAAATGATGATTTTTTTATTCCCAAAAAAAGTGTATAGAAGCTATATACCAAAACGAACAGCGCGAAGAGATGATCACAATGGGATATTTATTAAAATAATGTTTTTTGGTAGCCCAAAAGTTTTTTAATATAATATGGGTTTTCAAGTTGCGTATTTGCTTCCAAATGCTCTAAATTTCACCTTTTCTGCCCCGTGAACTTTGCTTGTGATAAGGTGTAGAATAAATAGAAGTATTCTAGGTTAAGGTGTGTGTACTCTTCATAGTCCTCTAATATATTGCAGTAGCGATTGATAATTCTTGGACCAATATTTTAGGCCACTACCCAACGAGGATATAACCAATATCCTTGGGTGCACTACCTTCCTCTTTGATCAGTATGGAAGGGTAATATTCTTGAGTGCTGTGCTCGGTGCACTATGGATATTAGATGGCCGAATGGCTTCCTATATATGAAGGTTTGTCTCAGGGTTCCTAACAAGGGTCTCCTGATATAAACAAGGTATGTCAAAGCTTAATTCGTGTATAGGTGTTGTCTGAGGCCTATGTATTGATCCTGATCGGCGCTCACTTTACTAGATGCTTTACGGGAAATCTAGCTTAGCCAATAGCAACGACTCTGTGTTATCCTAAAATTATTGAAATATTGTTTCTAACCTATGGACCTAGGGTTAATAGAAAAAAACATTGCTCACAATAAAAGCTTACCACACCTTGGAAAAAGCTTTAATACCACTTGTAATGAACCTCTTCTTCTCATGTGAACATTTCACCTCGAAATTCTTATTGAGATAATAAATTCGGTACCAAAGATAATTCTAACTACAATTACAAGGATTATGTACAAAAGCAACACTAATATTGCATATACAATAATAGAAGCATTCATTAAATGAAACATAGAAATGCAAAATAATAGCAAATGCAAGAATTTAGGACAAGTAATATAATTATCACTGGCTCTCTGAGGGGGACAACTTCCTTATAAAACATTCCAATTCTTCACTAGCCCTATAAGGGTTACATCCTCCCATTTTTATAATATTTACAAGAATATTTCTTGATATTCTATGACAATATTCTATGACAATATTCCTGACTACTTATTCTATGATAGTTACATTCATGATTCCAAAGTGGTTACATACATGATTCTATGACACACACTCCCATATACATCTAACTTAACATTAACATGTGGCCCACTTCTAACATAATGTGTGGTCCACTTTATATACAATATCATATTCAATATGAGTTACAATTGTGGGGTATGTAACATAGTCTAGAGTTGACCCCAAAACTATCGCTAGCTAATTTGTGCACCAATCACAATGGACTACAAACTAAGCACCCAACCGAGAAAAACATTAGTGAGAAAATCCACCAACCAAGCATCAATCAAGAATCATTCCTTTAGCTGCACTCAAGCCCCCCTTCATAATTGATCCAATTGAAAATTGTATGGCTACCCTTCTAACCAAGAACACACTACCATATTGGAGTAATTTCAATCATGGAACATTACTAACCCATCGCCTAGTTTTATGTTGTTTCTTGGAGGTCCCCCTTTGACTATCATATGTGAAACAACCTTCCCTAACTAAAAGCAAAACCATGCACAAGATATTCCCCCGTCAATGAGTATTTTGTGACACATGATCAATTGTACTATGGATGGGGATTCAAAGTGGAAGACCAAACACTAGATAATAAAATCAACATTGAAAATATAAACTGCACACACATCAAGAATATTAAACTCTAACTAGCATTTTTATAAACACATTGTGTGTAAACTTATCACCACATAGAAATCAACAAGCACATCCTCAAATAGAAGAATTAGCACACATGAAATAAGAAATAAAACCTCCAATTTGTTCCACTCACGTTGTTGCATGGTCTGTTGTGTATGATCCAATTGAGGAATACATGCCTCATCAAAACCACCTAGCTCGAACAATAATTGTGCTCTCATAGAAAACCCTAAAACTCCTTTTTGAAGTGGCCCAACTACGTTGATCAAAATATTACACTCAGGATGCTCCATCATCTTCAACCATGGCATCACGCTCTGATGGTGGTGAGGCCTCATGGGTTTAGTACCTTGATAATCACCTCTCCAATTAGGCCCATCCCATCACCATGACTAACACTGGTCTAGAGCTCATTTCTGACAAGGTCACATTCCTTGCCATAGTTCATACAAACCCCAATAACCTCATTGACTACTTCAAAAAACCCATCCAAGGCAAATGCCTCCACGTTCAAACACTATAAACTTGGTATAGCTGTCCACATTGAAGGGCTTCTCATTGCCATAGGAGCAACTAGAAAAATCGATGTCTAGTCTCCTCAATAGCTAGGAACTATTTAAACTTTAGGCTTTATCAAGCCTTAATGCCTCTCAAGTGGCCTTCCAAAAGGTCTACCCTACAATTACTATAGGGAATACAAGATGACCACCAATACTAGAGCTTTGCACTCATGACACCATCACGTTGCTCCATCCATAGGTCATAAAGCCTCTACTTTGCCATTGTTGTGACCACAACATTGACATCCATAAACCATTCAACCACTTCACACCACCAGAAAACTTCCAAACCCACTGTAGACCACAATCTCTTATAGACAATATTTAGGACATGGGTAGCCCTTACATAATGGTGCCACCACTGCCCTCCTCCAATGTGCACTACTTAGGTTGAATCCCAACACCCATAAAACCAACCAACCACTTCAAAAAGCATTGTAGGCACCCTCGGTGAACCCACCAAAACCCAAAACACATTGATCCTAGTAGAATAGGAAAACCCAAGAAACCAGGAAGAACCAATCACACATGAAAAGCAAAACACTCTCACACAACTAGACTAGAATGCAAAGACATCAGCAATCCTCTAGGACAAAAACCAAGAAAATCTAGCCATAGTTGGCCATCACAACCGAACTTGCAATCAAAGAAATACCATAAATGTTGTGCCACTATGGGAGTGTGACTAACCCTTAAACCCCAAGAACATGCATCCATTAAAAAAATCAACTTTGATGATAAATCCAAGCTGGGTTTTGTTTATAGGGAGGCTAGGATAATTTATATAGAGGTCAAGCAACCACCATATGTACACACAATGTCTCTATGCCTACTGAGACTTGAACCTGAACCTTTTTTTTTAGAATATGACCTATCTCAATCACTTGTGCTTGGTTCAATGGGTTTTTTAAAGTTCACCCATGGGATTGAAATATAAGCTTATGGTTTGAAACTCCTTGCTCCCCAACATTATCCTAAATACATTGGGCTTATATTTAAAATTTATAAAAGCATTACATGGCTATTGAAAACTAGTTATAAATTTCTATGAAATAAGTCTTTCTCTGTATTACATGGCTTATATGCATACTTTGATAAATATTGGCTTTCTTTCCATGTACATGTGTATCACTGAAGCTGCATGCTTTGATAAATTATATGGCTTTCTTGCCATGTACATTTGCATCTCTGAAGCATGCATGCTTTGATAAAATTATATGGCTATATTGTCATGTACATGCTTCCTCTAAAGTTGTAAAGAGTGTGGAGGGTTCCTTTGGCATATATTGGAAGTTTCTTTCTTCTCTTTTTTAGTTGTGCATGGATTTACCTTTAAAAATTAATTGCAAGATATATTTTAGTTTGTTTATATATATCTGTACAACGAGTTGCACTAGATTATTAAGTTTATTTCCTATTTGGTCCATTATCATAAGAAATACCTATTGTTGGGCATTATTATATTATATATTTCTACTAGCATTAGACTATTGTTATTTTGTTATGTTATTGGTGCTATGCATTCCTTCAGGGGAATTCTAGTGTACATGAAGCAAAATTAGTGATAGTGCAAAAAGAAGCATGGAAGATGTGAAGATACACTAGTGTTTGTATCTGTGATCACATTTCAAATACCTGGCTTACCCTTTGCCGCTTTTTTCAAAATATAATTAAATAAAATCATTCATTGAATGTTGGTGGTCTGCTTGTCCTCTGCAAGACTACAAAACAAAAATTGAAAGTTGTTGTTTTTATGTCTTGTTTAGTAATAGCATAGAACATGAAATATAAGAGAGGGAGTAGGTTATGATTTTTTTTGCTATATAATAAGGGGTTGTACTCAAGTCCTTACCCTTGACTAATTACATATCTCTTATTTAGAGCTTGAGAATTTACAAATAGATACACTTCTCATCTCAATTGAGACCTACATCATTTTACATAAAATGTCTGAATTCTTGATTTTCATTTTCTGGATCTTTTCAAATTCCTGTATAAATACTATTAATCCAGAATTTAGCATCTTTCTTGAAATTTTCCTATAGCAGCCTTAACAATGCCAAAACTTCACCTCTACTATATATGCCTTGTATCTTAGTAGAATAATATTTCTAAAACATCGCATTATCATAGTCTACTTTACCAAATCTAGATTGCTAGATTCCTTCCTGAAACACAAGTGCAACCACAAAAATTATAATAAAGTCTAAATAAAAACACATTATTGTTACAAAATAAAGTAGATATTACCAATGGAAAACATTAAAGTAAATCTTAATCATTAATTGATTCAGGCAATCAACATTTTTTTGTCATCTTCAACTAAACTTTCTACTTCCTTTAACTATGGAAATGAGAATTTAACTTCACGATTCTCAATCAAAACCCCTCTATTTTATTTCCTTCCCTTAATATACGTGTAAACCTGATTTATTCAAACTCTTTACTAAGATCTTGAATTTCCATAGTTATCTCTTGTATGTTCCATGGAGCTTTAACTTTTCTCAAAATTTCATTTATTACTATGAGAGAATCACCTTCCATCCATACTCTACTTCATTTCATTTTTTTACATATTTTTAACCCTTCTAAAGTTGCCCAAGATTCAACTTTATTATTTGTCTTAAATCCACTATTGAAAGCATAACAAGATAAAATCTCTCCTCTATTATTTCTAATCATTTGTCCTCCTATTTTTGGTCCTGGATTTCCTTTAGATGCTCCATAAAAATTCAATTTAACCCACTCCACATTTGGTGGTTTTCACTTTATATTCTTTGACTTATTTTTGCTTCTCTTGTACCCAACATCATAATTCCATTTAATGACTTGACTCCATATATCAAGTCTCTTTTCTTCCAAATTAGGTACTGGATGAGTTGATAAGGGTTGGTTTAGACTCCTCTATGGCTAAACATATCTTCATTTTCATTACCTCTAAACTGCTTTCCTTTCCTTTAAATATTCTTCTATTCCTTTCTAGCCATATAGTCCAAATAATTGTATCTAATTATATATCTCATATTGTCTATAAAACCTCACTTTTATAAGTGCTTTGCCATTGCTTTAACCAATCTTCAATTCTTCTATTCATCACCATGCATTTACCAAACATATTAAGAATCCATTGCCATAGATTCCAAACTATTGAGCAATATCCCAAGACATGGTATAAACTCTCCTCATCCTTATTACATAAAAGACATTGAGAGGGGCCATGAAAAACCCTTTTCATAAGGTTATCCTAGGATAAATTTCTTCTATTACCTACTAGCCAAACATACATTTTGACTTTAAGAATGCTTAGGCTATCCCAAATATCTCTCCATATTCTAGTGACATTATTATTTTTTTGGTGTTGAACATTATATCCACTTATTGTTGTGTATTCTCCTGAGATATTCAACTCCCAAATAAATTTATCCGTGGCTTCCCTCAAAATAATCACGGTTGTTATTTTTCTACTCAATTGCCTCCTTCCATCAATGTCTTGTATACTTGTAAAAATTATTCTTTCCATTTGTATCTTCCTTATCGATCCTTGTATAAAATGTTGGAAACCCTATCACTGTATTTGTCTTGAAGCAATCTCATCCAAGGTTTCAAAATTGGATCTATTTTATCACACTAAGTATCCATCCAAATATAATTTATTTTCTCTAGTTCCCACCACCCATATTAAACCTTTAATCATAATATCAATAGATTTTTTTAAACCATTCCAAAGAGCAGAACCATTTGATAGAGAGAATCCAGTAAATATTAAACTTGAGTCATTGGGATCAACATACTTAGAAAAATTCTTACCTATTGTATTTGAATCTCATTGTACAATCTCTAGATAACTTGTCCCTGTTGGAACCATTTCTTGCATCCATAGGATACGATTGTCATGCTAAAAGAAATCATTTGGAACCAATGAGCTATTACAGGATCTGGTCAACCTGCCTCTTTATTCTGATAAAATAAGAATTGCTAAATAAAAGCTTAACAGAATAGATAAGGAAACCCCAGTGGTAATATTACGATTTTACAAATATTACACACTCCAAATTTAATTATACAATATCTATATAAAAATGACCAGGCAAAGACAACTTAATTATTATTATGCCTTATGTAGACCGGTGCCTATCCAATTGGGTTGTTATAGAAATTTAACAACATTCAAAATACGAACAAAAAAAATGGGGAAGAGAAGAATCGACACCATCAAAATCATTCTAATATTGTAATCAGTATAAGGATTAACCAACAAAAGAAATGCTCATAACATGTTCAAATATTGTAACCTATTATGAGGAAACACACAGAACTGAAGACAAAGAAATGATAACCCAGAATTGTATTCATTTCTTCAATAAAAATTATAGGTAGAGTTAGTAGAATGCCATTAAAATCAGTATTCAAAAGCTTTAATACAATGAGAAAGCCTTGTTCAAATTATGTAACAAGACTTCGTCAATATTCCTTCTAAAATGTTAGCAAGGAGAATCTTTGGACTTCAGGCTCAGAAATACTAGAAATATTCTCAGCTCTCCGAACACAACATTATCAAAACCTACACAACAAAGGTAAGAATGAGGGATGACAAAGAAAAATAGCTGCAAGGGAAATACAACAGCACAACTCAAATGAGTACTCAAGTATACCTTTTAGAAAAATTGGTATCTCTAAATGCTTGATGTGGATTTTGACCTTGGACGCTTCCTTTATAGCATCTGGTTCTTGAATCTATTATTTTTAGCTTGATCTTGGCCTTACACTTGTCACAATATGATTTGCCCTTAAAAATTGGTATAGCTGGCTTCCACTATCTCTTTTATTCATGTTGTACACTTTTCTTTGGCCCTTTTTGTTCTAACTTGTTCAACCGGTGATATCAGTGCATTGAGGGTCTCCCTCATCTATTTTTCCATCCTCGGTTCCTCCTTTTTCTATTTCTTCTTGATTATCTGATTGACCTTCATCTCTAGGTGTGAGCTCATTTCTAGTTATAGGCTACATATTTTAATCTCTTTTCCTTTTTTTCCCTATTGCAACCATCTGATCTATTTCTTGATCATCCTCAAGGTATCAGTGTTAAAAGTTATAGAAAATCTTAACATATTCATCTCTTGTAGAATCATGTTTTTCTATATGCTAATATAATTTTTACTATTTTCATGCTAGGTGATTAGCATCTCCATAGTATTTATTAAGAAGGTGGTTTGTCTGGTTATTTCTGGCTCATCATCGGGCTCACAATAAAATTCTTCTATTTTATCTTTAAGGAGATCCTCTATATTGGCAGTTTCTAATAATTCCTCCAATGATAATCCAATATCTGTCAATTTCCCTACTATGTCATCTAACAGACTAAACATTTATACAATATTATTGATTCATCTTTCTTTGTTTGATCCAAATATAGCTACCTTCATGAATTCAATATTACACTTGATCTCAATACCATCGTTTAACAACACTTCTTGGTTCTGCATCTCCTCAAAATATTCTAACATTAAATCGAGGGTAGGGCGAATGATTTCAAAGTCTTCTTCCCTCTAGCAAATCAGGCTTTCCATTTCTTGAGCAGTAACTCGAATCACCCTAATCTGCCTAAACATCTTTGTGATCCCCTTGATGTTGTCTCAAATTTTAATTGACATATCTCTTTTTATTGTATTCAAATAGTATGTATAATTGAGGATTTTTACCACCAAGGGGGGTTGTGCTACTGGGGTGTTCTTCTATGCTAACTCTTCCTTCATTTTATTTAATAAAAGCTTACATCTCTACTTTTTATATATCACTTGTTTCAAGTTGGCTTCTCAATTCTATATTACTTTGATGAAGGTGGTCCATAGTTTTTTCTTGTACTACCTTATCTACTCTAACCATATCACCCTCTTTTCCATGTACTAAGATTCCTCCTATTTTCTCATCAACTTTGAGAATAACAGGATCTTGTAGGGCAGGTATGTGTACTTCTACCATATCCAATTTGGGAGTCTCTATTTCTACTCCAATTGTAGAATCATCTTCCCTGCCTCCCATTATTGCTACCACTTGTAGCTCATGCTCCTCGATAGCACTAAAAACCATTTGTTCTTTAGATCTCTCCAGCACAACTCTCATGGAGTGTAGTGACATCCTAGGTTTCTTTGTTTCTAGGATAGATAAAATGATTTGCATCTTGAATCTATGATATCTAAAGATACCTCCAAATCCACCTACTCTTCTCATGTTCATCTGTATTACTAATGGAATTTTTATATCCTCATATTTTATCTTCAAATATTTGGGAATGGCTCTTAGAGCTAACTTCCTCACACTAGTCACTGCTAATAGTTGGCTAGAAATGGGAACTATAGCCTACTTGGAAGAAGTTAGATCCTGAGCAGGTGCAACAACTTCCTTTCCCTTTGCTGTACTCAAGCTTTCGAAGAATTCTTGGGAAGTGTTGGGGATTACCTCATCAGGGGCTCGAACTTTTTGTTCTACAACATCTACAGAGCTCACAATGACTTCCATATGATCAATGCCCTGATATTCTATCAATTCTAATAGGGGGTCTTCTCTGATTTCCTAGGTGGCTTCTGGTAAGAGGGGTGTCGCAGACTCTATTGAAACTCTTCTAATTGAAATCAATTCTGGGGGGTAATCATAGGCTTTATGAACTTGTGAATTGCCCATTTTTTCAAAGGGGAACTTATCCCATATAGTATTCAAATATTTCCCATTTTCTATAGCATCTAATAATTCTTCTTCGTAAGCATCTCTCATGTGCTCGACCCAGGCGTAATCATGATTTTTCATTAACCTCTCATACTTTTTATCTAGATCGTAAGGTCTCCAAGTTATCTCTTCAAAATCCATGAGGTCCAAATCATACATCCCCTTGAGTAAATCTAGATATCCTACAAATATATAACTTCCAAATTTACAAAGGACGCTGAGCCATGGAACTCTATCGTGCTTCTTCACCAATCTCATTTTAGCCTCTTCGGCCACCTGTCTACATAGCTCTAGGGTAGTGAGCGATAATGTACAATACATAGGTAACATTTTAGGGGGAATATTAGCTCCATAGAGACGAATGTATGTAAACCCCTTAGAGAAGAAATAATATCCTATGTCTTTTTCCTTTATGAAAGCTCTTACCCCATGCCCCAGTCTCTCAAGGAGGAGACTAGTTAGAATCTAATGAATTTCAATCATAAAAATATCACAAAACCAACCCATGTGAGTACAACCTTCGTGTATCCTCCAAAAACTGATATGGACATAGGGACTCTCAATGGCTCCCACTCTCTTTCAGAAAAACTTTGTAGTCCTCCTGGGAAAACCCTTATGTTGTAGTCTTTTCATTTTGTGAATTAGGTCTGCTAGAAACCAAGGGGTTCTATGATCATTGTCCATTGTGCGAGAAAAACTTTGGATGCAAGTATTCTCAATTTCATACTGCTACGTGGGAGTGAGCTTTTTGTCGGCCCTGCTCTTCTGGGTGAAATCGTACATTGTGCTTCCAAGAACAACTGGTCCAGGGAGTTCGGCATATGGTGATTGGTTTGTGATAAATTTTACTGCTTCTTCAGTGTCCTTGGGTATGAAAGTAGTTCCCCAAGTCACCATATCACTCGTGGTAATAGTTCTAGCTCATTGAAATGAAACTCTCAAGTTTCTGCTTACTCTCTATTATTTTGAACCAGTTCTTTTCTCAAGATTACCAGGGTGGTAAGGTCATTTGATATTGTGAGTTTAAATACTTGATGGTGAAGTGGGATTACTGTCCTTACATAACTTATCATTAATATAGAGTCACCAACTGCCTTTTCAAATTAGCCAATGGAGATTTGCCAAAGTATCACTTTCTAATGTCGAACAGTTATGGTAGGTGGCTTTCCTCGTCTTGCACGTCTATAGGGACTTTGATCTATGTACTCGTAATCATTCGTAGCTTCCCTATTGGTTACCAAACTGATCTTCCCTCTGACGTGGAAATAC
This sequence comes from Wollemia nobilis, assembly GCA_028583015.1. Lineage (NCBI taxonomy): Eukaryota > Viridiplantae > Streptophyta > Pinopsida > Araucariales > Araucariaceae > Wollemia > Wollemia nobilis. The sequence goes on from JAQPPZ010000012.1 coordinate 10,272,425, forward strand.
AAATGTGGTGGTGGTGGCTTTTCATGAGAAAGTGTTCTACCTTTTTGGTCTTGAAAGAGATTTAGCTTCAAAAATAGTTACACCATTAACAAGGTGGTGATCATTTTGGGGATCTATCATCATATTTGGTTATTGAAGTGTGTGCCCATTAGATCCATCAACTCATGATGACCGTTGGATGGGATTCACATTGCATACCTGCATTTGATACTTTTAGACCTGCAAAAAATGTTAGCTCTATAATATGGAAGACATATGTCAGTGGTGGTCATGCACATTATAGAAGATATCCTAATATTTTATTGGTTAGTAAATTTCATAATCTAATAATAATTATTGAATTAGGGATTTTATCCTTCGTCGAATATTGATTTATTTAAAGGATAATCATAGCGATTAGAAAAATTACTAACCTTTTGTTAATGCTTATTCCTTAATGACTTACTTACCTTGCTAGTGGCTCACCATCCAATCAAATACATGATCTTGTGTGTTCGTTCAGTTGTCCAGACCTGTACCATCATTTACTGAAAATAGGATTTCATTATCAACGTGTTTAGACCCTTTCTTAACCTTAATTGATTTTTTGTTGGTGAAAGAATTGTGTCCCTTAACCTTCAGGTGAATTTATCATGCACGACCGTCAGATCTAGTTGGGGCTCACCACTGTCATTAGATATGGTAGAGTTATACTCTTTTTATTGGACTTTATTTTCCTTTGATAGTCATGAATAAGCACAGTCATTGGATCAAACTGAGGATAAGTGCAGCTGTCCGATCTGAGATTAATATTACTTAGTTAATTGACCATTTTATCATCTTTCATATTCTTTAATTCAAACACCATCGTAAGATTTGGTAGGTTAGAGCATGGTCATCTGATTTGATAATATCGTGCCATTTTTAATGGGAAATCACTCCAATAAAGTACCATCGTTGAATCTTTGGTGAGATCATACAGGGTCATTGATGAATGCTCCATGTTTCTTAATATATTTGGGTAAAAGTGCTACCATCAGATTAGGCAGATTAAAATGCTACTGTAGATCCTATCTTGTTTATAATTGATCTGACGAAGTCTCCACCATTGGATATAGGTGGGGTTAAGTGTGACCATTGGATTTGACCTATGTGTGCTAATGTATTTTATGCAACCTTAATTAACTCATGATCATTTGATTTTGGCAGATTGAAGCACCGTCTTTGATCTCCCTTTGGTTTGTAATTTCTTTTGAAAGCACATTGTCATTGGATCTAGGCTAGTTCAAGCACCGTCGTTGATTTATTTTGACCATCATTATATTGGCAACCACCTTGTTAAATTTTGATCACTTTCAAGAAAACATGGTCATTGGATCTAAGCAGGCTTAAGCACCACCGTCAAATTAACCTATGGTGTATGCTCTATATTATTTGGATTCTTTTGCTTGAAGCACGATCATCAGATTCGATCGAGTTTGAGCACTACCATTGATCTGCCGATTATGAGAGACAACTTGGTTCAACCTAGTCATGGACTTCTGATTGGCTAGATGAAATCCTTCAAGCACTACCATTGGATTGGGTATAGATTATTGATCACGATCATTAATCGAAATTGACCTACAAGGTTAGTAGCTGAAAGGTGCATGCTTTTGATTTTCATTAACCTTGATTAAGCGAATGGGGGATAATTAGTAACGTGTTAGGGCCCTTGCTAAATATGATTAATTTGACTAATCAAGTGTTGAATTGGTCTTATCGATAGATTTACCTTTTTTATCTGAAGTGAGCACTACCATTGGATCATCTCGAGAGAGAGCGCATCCATTGATCTCCTTCAAATCTATGCATATTTTAAACATAATATTATTTTAATCCTTCGGCTATCCTTGGTAATTTGTGGTGGAGGCACATCCATTGGATTAGGTGTGAGTTGTGCATAACCTTTGGATTCAACTGAAGATGCTTGTTGCTTTAGCAGATTAGGTGCATATTTGAAGTTGTTCTCCTCAGGAAGGCTTATCCGTTGGATTGATTCTCAATAAAGCATAGCCATGGATTTCCCATGACCACTATATTTAGGCTTTTGAACTTTTAGACCATAGTGCTTTAAATATTCGATTTATTAAATTGAGCGCATCCGTTCAATTTCTCCTCGATGAAGCGCGATCGTTGATATTTTGTAATCTACAAGTTTGATAACCAAAAAAGGGGTGCATTAGTTTATTTCAATAATCTTTGATTAAGCTGAAAGGGGGGTAATTAATAACGTATTAAGGCCCTCGCTAATGCATGATTAATTCTAGATTTACCTCCATGTTACCCGATACTTTTACCATTCTATTGCTTGGACTTTGACTTAAGCGCTATCGTCATATCTTGATGAGGTTTGACGTAGTCATTGATTTTTTCCAACCTGTGGGGTTAGTTACCAAGGGGAACTTAATTTTAACCTTTGATTTAGTGAAAAAGGGGGGAATTAGCTAATGCATTAGACCCTCACTAATCTCACTTAACAACTCTAATTAATCTTTCGGTCTTTAACCCTTTTGATGGCAACTTATGAACTTTTAAGAGGGCACGACTGTCCGATTAAATCATAATCAAGCGCTAACCTTGCATTTCCCTGTTTAGCTCAATTTTTAACTTAAGGGGGTGCATACCCTCAAGGATTTAATTAATTTTTCATTCAAAACCTTAGGTTTTATCTCTTTTGACCATGATGCATTAAATAATTGACTTTTTAGAGTGAGCGCATCCATCCGATTAAGGAGGGTCTGAGTGCTACCCTTAGGTCTTCTCAAGGTGTACGATATTTTAATGAAAGGGGGTGCATACCTTTGAACAATTAACATTTCGCTTAAGACCTTAGGTTTTCATACTTTAGACCATGGTGCTTACCTTACCCCTTAAATGATTTTATTAAAACTTTACTTAGGCTAGAGGTGACCTCGGGTCCAAATATTTTAATTGGGACTTAGGGGTTTATTCTTTTGACTTAGACCCGCAAGTTATGATTATTTTTAAAATGAAGGCTTACATTAAATTTATGGATCATAAACCTTACTTTAAAAGATTCAGGGTATTTAAATGGTTTGACCTTTGTAGTGGATGCTTATTTAACTTGACTTGAATAGACCTTTAGGATAAAACAATGGTTATAAAAGCAATCCAATAATGGCTAAGGTTAGGTTTATAAATCAAACATTGAAAGTCAACTTCTCAGATGAAAATGCAACAGAGGCCAGCAACATTTGTTAATTTATTGAAACCAAAAATTTAAAATTGGGGGTTTCAGATGTTGAGTCAATTTTGGCTTCAACAGTCCCTTAAGAGCTAAGTTTTCTTCTGTAAGAACTCTTAAACCAAGACTTCCCCTAGTTTTATCATCACACAACTTGCTCCATTTCACCAAAGGAAATTTTATTTTATCATGTAAACCTAACCATAAAAAGGATCGCATAATATAGATTAAACTTTTTTCAACTGATTTTGGCATAGAATACAATGACATATAATATGTTGGAATGGCTTGTAAAACTGACTTAATTAACTGCACACTTCCTGCTAACGATAACCATCTACCCTTCCAAGTTGGAAGTTTATTCCGAACTTTACTAATAACTGGATTCCATAAATCTATCCTCATTCTCCCCTCAAATAAAGACATCCCTAGATAAGTTTTTGGTAAATATGCCTCCTCCATTTGAAGCAACCTACAAATTCTTGCTTAGATATTAGCAGGAGTGTTAAGGAAGTAAATTTTGGATATAGTCTTGTTAAATTTTTGCCTTGAAGCTCTCTTGTACTCTTTTAAAAAGTTATTCAAAGCTCTGGCCTCATTTATCCTTGCCCTTCCAAAAAGGGTTGTATCATCTACAAACTATTGATGGGTGATGTTATCGATGTTATTACTAACCTTAAGTCCACTTATAAACCCATATTTATAAGCCTTCTTTAAGTTCCTACTCAAAAATTTTGCTATAATAATGAACAAATAAAGAGATAGAGGATCTCCTTGTCTAAGGTCTCTCTTGGCTTTAAAATATTCTATCACTAACCCATTAACAAACAGTGAATAAGAAATTGTAGAGACACAAGATTTAATCCATCTAACCCATTTCTTCCCGAAACCAAACTTATCTAAAACTGCAAAAAAAAAATTCCATTTAACCATATCATAGGCTTTACTCATATCAAGTTTTAAGATCATTGCTTTCTCTTTTCTCGAAGTTGTTGAATGTATAAATTCGTGAGCTACTATGATCCTGTCCAGAATTTGTCTCCCTTTTACAAATCCTCCTTGCTCTTCTAAAATGATTTTGTCTAACAATGGCCTTAATCTATTGCCATCACTTTAAAAATAATATTATGTCATATTACGTAGGCTTATGGGTGTAAAGGAATCAAACTATTCAACATCCTTCTTTTTTGGAATTAGGGTAAAATATGTTGCATTTATTTTATAAGGTATGTATTATTTTACCCTAGACTGTTCCACTGCCACCAATAAAGAATCCTTCACTATATTGCAATTATGTTGGTAAAAAGCTGCAGAAAGCCCATCTGGACCTGAGGATTTATCCTTATTTAAAGAGAAAAGAGCTAAATGAACTTCTAGAGTAATAGATTCCATCAGTTTCCTTTTGTCTTCATTTGTTATGACTGAAGGAACATCTTGAAGTTTATCATTAAGAACTTCGGTCTCCTCTAAACCTAGAATATTTAGATAAAACGTCTTTGCCTCTTTTCTAATTTCACTTCGATCTTCAATCCAAACCCCTTCTATTGATTTAATTATACTAATTCTGGAAGTTGATCTGTGTACTATAGTCATCCTTTGAAAAAACTTTGTATTTTTATCTTCTTCTTTTAACCAAGTCTGTCTTGATTTTAATCTCTAGAATTTCTCTTCCTTACTCAAAATATTATGATATTCACTAAGCAACTCCCTTTCCTCTGAACTTGGATTATTATCATAACCTTTTTGGAATTTTGAAAGTTTATCTTTTAGTTCTTCTTTCTTCTAAAAAATGTTTCTAAAGGTGTTCTTGTTCCATTCTTTTAATCTAGATTTCATAGCTTTAATTTGGTTTGGAAGAACATACAACCCACTATTACGTAAAGAATTTCACGTTTGAGCTATCATATCAACAAATTGAGGATGATCTTCCCACATCTGCTCATATTTAAAATATGATCTTTTTTTGAATTCACTTACCACCATTTTAACTCTTATTGGCTAATGATCTGAACCAATCCTTGTTAAGGTATTAATTTTAGTACAAGTTCCTTCATCTAACCAATGATCTGAGAGAATACATCTATTTAACTTTTATGCTATTAGGTTCTGACCTCTGGGAGCAGGTTATGCTTAGTATGGTATAAAATGCTTTTTAAAATTTACAATACAAATAACATTTTCAATAAAATCCTCATAATAAATATAATTTCAAAACATGGAAACTTGTTAAATCTTTGTTTATTGATTTTTCTAATAACACTGCCTTCATGCATGTTATTGTAGTTTCTGTATTTAAAAAGCAATTGTTTTTTTGTTTGTTTGAATTTTTTGTATGGTAGGAACCTACGCAAGTGCTAAACATTGTCAATAGTCTGCAGATTGGAGAATGTGTTGGAGTGTGGTGGAGGCCTAACTCCACCACACTCCAACCAAAGGTACAGACTTCATATGGTTTATTACTATGTTTGCAGTTAGTAATTCTGTGTAAGCTATCATGAAACACATTCAAACAAACAAGCTAGACTCCTGTTTTTCTGTATATTTTCCTACAGGAATGCAAGAAAATATTTAGTGTCCATTTATCTGAAAAAGAATCCTTTACAAGTCCAAAGAACATGAAAATCCTTGCTGTTCCATTGTTTGAACTGTATGACAACATCCAGGTAAAGGTGCCATTTGGAAAGAGTATGCGAAATTTACAATTTGTCTTGCTCTTTATTTTGAATTTACAATGTTACTTCATATAACTTCACATCATACACATGATGTAATAATGTATACTTGAGTGCAGGCATATGGACCAGAAATCTCGAGTATTCCGATGCAGCTATCAAGGTTCTCATTAGATCGTCATTAGTAAATGTATTTAGCTCTCATTTTCTCCAGTTGCTAGAAAAGGCATGGAGACGTTTTTATCTTTGCAGAAAAGACACTACAGAAGACCATGATGATGGTTTTATAAAGAATTATGGCTGTATATATGATGATGATGGTATGGCTAGAATGCAGAGTGCAACTATTATCACTGGTAGGACAGGAAGAAGTTCTTTGCGGAGACTTTGCACACCACATTCTTTAATGATGGTGCTCCAAGTGATATTTAGTGAGGAAGTCCTATAACATGTATTAATGGTTTGCAATAAAAATGCATAATAATAAATTGTGCGGTATGCTGTAATTGTGTTTTTCAGTTGTATGTGCAGTTGTATTTATGGCTTATCAAATGGAATATTTTTATTTTTGTTTTATGCCACAAGTTTGTGGCAATTACATAAATTTGTTGGAGGGACTTGTCCAATGAAAGCTACCATCGGCTCTCCAAGTTTTTTCGAGGTGCATGATTGTAGCACATGCTTTCTCTTTTATTTTATTTTATTTTATAGAAGTTTCTTGCCAGGTGAGGTGGGGAGGTGGTTGTGGAATCTAGGAATAATACTTATTAAAAAAAAATAAAGAATCACGGTTGTAATGTTTGACTAGACAAGTGGTCATTAATTTTTTCTTTTGGAAAAAAAAAATCATCAAATATTAATCATTGAGAAATAAATACATCCACTCATTGAAAGCCTCTCCCTAAGGAGAGAGAACCTAGCTCATTGAGAAATAAATAAATCTACTCATTGAAAGCCTCTCCCTAAGGAGAGAGAACCTAGCTCTTTGCTAATGAATCAATATGTGCTTTTACAAAAACCTTCTGAATGTTGGCTAAATAGCTACAATTAATGCAGGCTCAGTGGAGAGGCACTCTCCTGAAACGTTGCTATAATTTTATTTTATTTTTATTTGTATGTTTTATCATCCAGGAGTATTTTATGTATTCATTGTCATCCAAAAGTCTCCAAGCAGCCCTCATTTTCAAAGGGTGTTTGGAAGAAAGGAATACATAAAATTTTGTCTGCAACCAAGACCAGAACTCTTGATCAGATGAACATCTCCAAAGAAATAGGAATAGTTGTTTCCTACCTTCCATAAACAAGGGAAATGGAATTTTAGATTCCACTTTTCTGAAATTGTGCTTTCTGCCAATCAATTATGTATGACAAGCCAGCATGTTTTTGAAAAAATAAGTTAAAGGGTGACCTGGACTTCCAAATTTGCCAGTAACATCATTGCCAATTTGCTAGCAAAGTCATTGCTAATACTCTCTTAGTTTAGCATCACCCCAAAATTTGTTTAAATGCTGAGCAATTGGAGGCATGATTTGTTTAAGTCCTTAGCCTTATAGCAGATGTTTTTGCTGTTGCCATTACCAGTCCTTTCTAATGGAACCTTGCTTGCTTTTGTAACTTGGAAATGTACCTCTCAGGTAAGATTTTGCAAAGAATTAAGAAGGCTGTTTATTTTAGGATTTAATTGCAATGATATAAGGAGCTGCTTTATTTGAAGGATTTAATTATTAAGTTTTCATTAGTTCTTGCCACAAAAACCATTGCCGATGGTCTTGAATTCAAAGGCTTTTCCAACAAATGGGAAAAGACGTTTTCTCTCTAGCCTTTGCAAAAGTGGGTAAGAGCTCAAGATTTCCTTGAGAAGTGCAGGAAGTCCAGTTGGGGTGAGCACAAATATTAATATGCCAAATAAACAAATATTGCAGCTGATCAAGCTGCTTTCCAAATTCTTATGATCATCCCTGGTCCAATGAGTTTTCATTTGTGATTAATCCATTTTGGAGGGTAATACTGATCAGTGGATCATAACCCTAGATCTTGTCTTTGCTGATCACTCCCTCAGAAGCTTCAGAAAGAGCATTGAAAGAATAAAGGAGAATTCCATCAGCTAAATCTGAGTTCATCTCAGCGGTTAGAGACGAGCCATTTCCAAAGTGGACGTTGAGAAATTGTTTCATTTACACATTGTGCATTTGATTAACCTTCATCATAAGTATTCAAGTAAGAAAAAGATGTTCAATTAAAAAATAAATGGTCAACCTTAGGAAACTCAACTTGATAGACTTGTTTAATAAATTCATAATACTTTTGCTTGTGAATGAAGATTTCTTTGATTAGTAATATGATATGTTCTGAAATTTTGTACAGCAGTAAATGAAGTGGATCTAGTTATTATTGCATGAAAGGCCATGGTTTCAATTTAGTCATTGAAGATTGGTTATTAATTGATGAATTTCTTGTGATAGCAGAAAATGGTGGATTCAGTGATTTCCTCAATGTGTGGACAAAAATGGGCGAGAATTATTTGTAGAAGTCGTTATCGAGAACCTAGACAATATGTAAACATGTGCAACGTGATGGATGATTTCAAGTGCAAATGCAGCAATCAAATTTGAAGTGTAAGGCTATATTTTAGTTGAAAGGCTGTTGGGGTTTCACATAAGATTGATTAGTTGAAAGGCTGTTGGGGTTTCACATAAGATTGATTGTTTTTTCTGTAGCTCTGTTTGAGGAGTTCATTATATTGCTTATTAAAATCTTTTTAACTATTTTTATTATTTTCAGCAATATTTTAGAAGTGTTTGCAGTGGGAAAGTATTCCTCTCTATGATCCATATTTTCTCCTATGTACCATGCACCCCAGGTGACAGGAGGTACTGCTATAATATCTCCGATATTTGGATCTATAATAATGTTTCTATCTGTTATTTTGTATGTTTCCTTTTTAAGAATGCCTGCCTTAAGTACTGTACACATTTTGTATACACTCTTTCTTAACGATTTACTCTTGAAAAGAAGAGCAGTGGGAACGAGCGAACATGAACAATGATAATGCTCATTTGAGCTATGCTTTTAAAGCAATTCAAGCAACTGATCACAGGTTATGTATTTAATCAAACTCTAGTCACTAAAGTATTTTTATCCCACCAGATTCAAACCTTGAACCTTCTATTTGGAATTCCAAACTTTTAATTATTAGGACCATTTGAGTTGTATTTAAGTAGTTTTTAACATCCACAAGTCTTCAATATGCGTTTATCCAACAAGACTTTGGTTTCTTGGTTTCTAGAGCATATTAGACTGGTTTCGAACCTTGGACCCTATATATATATATATATATATATATATATATTCATTGATTCGGTAAAAAAGATTAGTAAATTAGATTAGTTGAAGATCAATTTACATCTCTTGTCTTTCCAGGAAGGAAGGCTTTTAAGCCAAGTTTTAACAGAGTATGTGGGACTATTCTTCCTCACATCTAATCTACTACAATTATCTATGCAAAAAAAGAGGAACCATGTGAAGCAAGGATTTATAGATCTAGATACAAACAACAATACTATCATCAATTGTAAGAATAGAAAAAAGAGTTGCCTTGCTTCGTTGAGGCCACCATGTGGCAGAATATCCATAGCAAGTGAAGTCTCCTCAATCAAGAGCCCAGTTAGTCATCATATATGTCACCCTGTTCTAATCTGTGAAGGATGTGTATGAACTCCACTATCTCAATGTGTTGGGTTATTTGTATTTGATCAAGTATTCTATGTATTCTTTTGCTTACCTGGTCCTTTTAAGTGGGTAATTATAATTTAGGAGTCTGATTCTACCTGAATTTTCTTCCATTTCACCTTTAAAGCCTCCTATAATCCCTTAAAGATGACATCTCTTTGCCAAGTTATTGGATATAGATACCTAGGTTTTTTGCAATGATAAAAGCAAGGACACCATTTGAGAGGTGACCTATTTTCCCATACTCGCTCTTCCTAAATTTCCTCTTGAGACTCCATCTATAATAATCTTACCTAGTCCCTCTAGAGGAGGTTTCCAATTCCCTAGGTCTGATTACTTGTGCGTGTATTGGGGTTACCCTTTTGATGTGACCACCATTGGGACACTTGTAATTAGGATATTATCTGAATCCAATTTTGGATATAATTTTGAGGATTTAGCTCTTTTAACATGTATTTATAACTCCCTCATATTGGCAGTGATCTTTGTAGACAATAAAAATGATATGTTTGCATTTAGTGAACCAGTTTTGGTATCTTGTGTTATTTTGTAATTGTACGCAAAGTGTTTGACGAAATGTATGTACATATATTTAATAATGTTATAAAGCAGCAATATAATATTGTACGTAATAATAAAGTGATGTTAAGTCATTTATGTTAACAAAATTATACGTCATAAGCTAGCTTGTCCTATAGTGAGAAATGTTATATAAATGTATATGAAATATGTAATTGAGAAGAATGATGAGGTGTCACGTAGTTGGAGGGTAACTACTTTTTGTTGTATAAATAAGCCCTCCCCTCATTCACTTAGAGGATGTTGGAGCATTGATGGTTGGAGTAGCATTGATATGTGAGAGAATGTTGATGCATATCTGCGTAGGACATAATGCAGTTAGGCTATGGATGCATCCATGAAGAGTATTCTACACAAGGGTTGTAGATTGTAATGTTGTACTTTATATACCATTGTTAATATAAATCTATGTATTTATTGTCATATGCCATTGTTATTGCTATTGTTGTTATTGTTGTCTTTTGTGCATTATTATTGCTAACGACTACAAATATGAAGAATTATTTAAGTAGATGTAGCACCCTAAAATTGACTCATAATAATTTGCACTAAAGACAAACAACTTGTAAAAATTGATTTTAAGTTGATTGCCTCAATTTTTGTGCCCTCATGGCGAGATCAGAGTTAATCTGGATGAGATCGTACAATACAATCATTGATCGTATGATACGATCATCGATCGTAAGATACGATCCCTGATCGTACGTACGATCTTGCTCAAAAATAAAAATTGCTCAGTTTAGCTAAGTGACAAATTGGTTATAACGTGTTTTATCTTTACCTGTGCAACCGTATGATAGTTATGGGATCGGATCCACCAATCAGTCTCAGCTTGGAGGAGGTTGCAACCTACTTTGTCTTCTAGCCCAATTTCATCAGCTTGCTTAGCCTATTTAATCAAGCACCTCTCGCCTCGAATCTCTCCTGATGCGTTGATCTAATTTTTGCATTTGAATCGCTGTAATTTTTGCATTAGACCTAGGTATTTTTTTGTTTTGTGCAGGATCGAAGGATATAGTTGGTGATCAAAGGATACGATATTGCGATCGTAATACGATCTTTCTTAGTTTGTTGTACGATCTTGCGCTTTCCATACGATCTTGCCTATGGGTCACTTGGGGGCAACCCTGAGTGCTGGTTTGCATCTCTTAAGATCTCATTTTGCATATTTATCATCTTGTCTATCATTTTTATTTCATACAACATTATATTTAATCATTTGCATTCCTGGAGTTCACCAATTTGCATTTAATTGCACATTTCATATAGTTTAAAGCATTCAGATGTTGATTTCTTTCATTATGTCATTCAATAGCTGACATTTAATCTAATTCATGCTTAAAAAGATCAGTAACACTTTTTGTTTTCTATATTTTACACTCTATTTATAAAACTGTAGGTTTCTGTCAGGATTGGATCATCCGATCACTGATCGAATGGTACGATCTTGGTCAGAATCGTATGATCTTACCCTTCTATATACGATCTTATCTGCATTCAAAAATCAAAATCTCCTTCAAACTTCTAGATATAGGTTAGAGTTTATTTAATCGTACGATCTTACCCTGCTATATACGATCTTATCTGCATTTAAAAATTAGAATCTTCTTCAAACTTTCGGATACAGGTCAGAGTTTCTAATTACTTTTTAAGCATTGCATTGTCCATTAAAGCTTTGTTTTCTGTTGTTTGTTGTTTTCATATGAATCAAAATTGCATATAGGTTAGCATAGTTGCATATTGGCCAAAAACTAGGTGTATGTGAGATTTTATAAAAGGAACACATCAAAACAAACTCCAAAACCTAGGCATGGAAACTGCCATAAAATGTTTCCTAGTGAACCCTAAACAATTCATCAAAAAATCACCACAAGAAGGCACGAACTCAAGTGCCTCTCTTCGAGGTGTAGACCTATTATTCTCCCATTCCCCTTTGAGGCATGGATCCATTAGCCTGGAGGAAAGGAGTGTGAGAATTTTAGACCTACATTCTTTGGTGAACCCGACGTGAAAAACATTAGGCATCTTTCTGATTTATAAAACACAAAAAAGCATAAAAATTACAAAACATAAAAAAAAAACAAAAACCAAAAAATTAAACAAAGTCATTAGTTAGATTTGCATATTTTAGTAAATTTCATAAATGTTAGATCACAACATTAGAAGAGTTGTACTCATAAACGTTAGGGTATTGTTAGATACACAAGAAATTTCTCAAACACTTGGAAACTCCAACACTCTATCCTAGGAACAGTGGACTGAACTTTGGAGAAGATTAGAGATCATAAAATATCATGAACCAAGACTTAATCAAATTATAAGGTTTGACCTAGCTAGAATCTTGGATCCTAAAATCGCTTCTCGCTACTTTGATATTCAAAGGGCATGTGAGAGGTGGTTGGCAGATAAAAGAGCTAGCATCTCTTCAACCATTTACACCTTTGATGACTACCTTGAGAATGCTATAACAGTGCACAAATTCTTAGCACATGTAGAAGATCAAGAAATAGTCTTGGACAATAGAACAAGATTCTACAGAACTCCTAGGGTAGTACACTACCATGAATATTATCATGAAATCTACTTTTATGGTCAAGATCTTGAAGTTGATAATATCACCATAGCCCACTTTGTTAAATTTTTGAAATCCAATTTCCAGTTTGAGGAAGAACACTATATGACCCCAGAGGAACTTGAACCCATTAATGATATCTATAGACTCTTTCAGGAAGACTAAGATATAATATTTAGGATATTATAATTTTTGTTTTCTGCTTTGTTTCAAAAACATAAAAAAACCAAAAAATATAATATATATTTACATATTTGCATACTTAGTTATTTAGGTATATATATAACATATATACCCCAAAATTTTAAGCATATATATAATATATATATTTGCAAGATAAAAATCCTAAAATCAAAATGCCTAAAGTCTTAAGGAACGGTAAAAAAATAGAGACTGATGAACAAGACCAAGAAAACATTGATGATAGGATACTCATTGAAGATTATATACCTTCAGAAGATGAAGAAGATAATAAAGAAGATGAAATGGATGATCCAACTAGACCTTATACAGATGAGGAAGGTAATCTCACTTTTAAGTCTACCTTGCATTTCATTGGGTTCTTAAAAGACAACATAGATGTCATTAATCATGTAATACAAATAGAAGGTCAACTTCCTATGGGAGATTATTCAATGGAGGCTGCTATAGAAGTTGCTCTCCGATTAAATGGAAATCCAATAACATATATGAACAAAAAAAATCAAGATCAAGTTGGTACATCCCAAAATGTGAATCAAAATCCAAATCAAAACATAGCAAAACCACCACCAACAACAAATCCAAATTCTAAACAAAAATAAAATTCTTCTACTTCTCAAGCTCCTAATCAACAAATAGCTACATCACAAAAAGCTAAGAAAATTCAAAATGCCAATCATTATCAATAGAAAGTTCAACAAAACACAATCCCACATAAGCTCCATAATATTGTTCCCACACATACTTTACACAACAGTGTTTCAGTTGGAAATCCATACACAACAACATCAACTTATCAAAGATACAACAACATGGTGCAACAAAATCAATTTGGTGGACAATCACAAGGCCTTGAAGACATAGTTAAACAATTAGCTTCAATATTAGATCAAATAGATCCCTACCATCCCTCATATAGTTATAGAGAGATGTGTAGTCAACCCTTAGATCCTATTGTGGTTGCTCAACCATACCCAAAATATTTCCCTATGCCAGTCCTCCCGATATATAAAGGAACCGAAGATCCTATTGAGCATCTTCGCATGTTTAGGACAACATGTCATGATATTTCTCATGATGATTTGTTGTTGCTAAAAATGTTCCCTAAAAGTCTCGGAGGCATGGCTCTAGAATGGTACTATCAACTACCTACAAACTCTTTAAGGAACTTTGAAGAGACAACAGAGATGTTTGTCCACCAATTTAGTGCTTACATAGAGAGGCATGTAACCATTAAGGATTTATACAATCTGAAACAAGGTAAAGATGAGAGTTTTACTGAATTCTTGACTAAGTGGAGACAACTCTTAGGCAAACTACATTTTGCATTACCTCATCATGAAATGTTGGACATATTTATTGGTAATTTGCAAGAACAACTATCTTATGAACTTTCTACTACTACAATAACCACCTTTGATCAAGCCATTGATCTAGCTAGGAGGGTAGAAGATGCCCTCATTAGAAGAGGATAATTTAAGAAGAAATATGAGGATAAAACTCCTAAGAACCAATATAAGAATAAGCAAGTAGTGGGTGATGGAGTTACTGATAGCAGAAACACTTCAATGGTCAACACTACAGAAGCCTTAAAGAAATTTGTATTGAAAATCCCTGATAAGCCACCAAGAGAATTTACAAGATTAAATCAACCCTTAACTATGATTTTACCTCAATTATTGGAACAAGGCTTGATACGGTTACCTAAGGTAAGACAACCAGAAACTACTCGCAGTTGGATATAGGGCTGACTTACATTGTAATTTCCACCAAGTAGATGGAAATTCTACAAATTCTTGTAAAAGGTTAAAGCATATGATACAAGACTTGATTGACAAAGGTAAAATGGAAGTTCAACAATTTCCTACAAACAATAATACCCAAAATAATACTCAAAAACAAACAAATCAAAATGCAAATCAAAACCTAGATATTTTTCAACATCCCTTACCTAAGCATGGTAAAGAAGCAGTAAACCAAGTAGATCATCACAATGTTCCTCATCCAACTCGGTATGTGGGAACCATTAGTAGATTTTTACCACAACAAGATTTGCAAACCTCCTATGTACCTACTTTATCTATGGTCACAACTAGACCAATACAATATTTTTAATCCTCATCTTTGGAAGATACTAAAAGTGACACAGAAAGTGAAACAGGGAGTGAACTAGAGATTGCCTCAAATAGTTCTGAGTATGAATCAGATCGAGTTACTCCTATTACAGATTTATCAGTTCTAGAAGAACCATTCCCTAGGAGAATGATTATTCGACCATCATCTCAACAAATACTTACAAATGAACAAGCAAAAAATGCTAGACCTCATTTTGGTTATATGAGAAATAATAATGTTGTGGGTACTATTGGAGCCATTACTAGACAACAAATCCAAAATCAAAATTCTCAACCACAAACTCAAACTCAAAATGAGAAAACAACTCCATTTGTATTAAAGGCACCAACAAAAGGGAATAATATATCAAGTTCACAACATAAACCTCCATATGATATTAATGAACAACTAGCAAATATCACAACAAGAATCTCTCTCTTGGATCTTTTGAGAACTTCATCTATCCATAGAGAAGAACTAATGAGTACCTTAAGTAAGATGATGGTACCACAAAATATAGAACCCGATGTTGTGGTTAATGTTGTAAGCTCTAATGGAACAAATTACATAGATTTTTTAGATAAGGATATTCCTCCTCAAAGCATGTATAGAGATAATCCTCTATACATCACAACATTAATTGGGGATGTAGGTGTAAAAAGAGTTCTAATTGATAATGGATCATCATTAAATATATGCACATATGACTTTTTCCAAATATTTGGATTTAGGAATGAAGATCTAAAAAGGACTAAAATGATTATAAAAGCATTTAATGATGAAACTCAAGAAACATGTGGAGTGTTATCGATTCCATTGCAAG
This sequence comes from Wollemia nobilis, assembly GCA_028583015.1. Lineage (NCBI taxonomy): Eukaryota > Viridiplantae > Streptophyta > Pinopsida > Araucariales > Araucariaceae > Wollemia > Wollemia nobilis. The sequence continues at coordinate 10,288,342 of JAQPPZ010000012.1, forward strand.
TTGGTCCAAGGATTTTGGATACGACCATATTTGTTGTACATTGCCCTGCATCATATAACATACTCTTGGGTCGACCTTGGATCAACGCAATGTGAGTGGTACCCTCTACATTACATCAATGTGTTAAGTTTGAATTTAAAAATCAACTAGTTACTATACATGGTGATCCTAGACCATTTGATATGTGTGCCATGGCAGAACCAATAGGAGTTCCATTTTGTCCTGCTATGTCATCAACATATCCTAGTCCACCTCCATCATCAACACCTTCACCATCCCCACCTCCATCATCAACACCTCCATCATCAAAACCTTCATCATCTAAAACTACACCATCTAAATCTACAACTAAAGAAGATAGTCCCTCTACTTCATATCCTACTTCGGATGAAATATTGTCGGATTTATCTTCAATACTCACAACTTCAGGATAAAGTAATAATTTTGCCACTCAAGACTCCCTAGTGCTAGCTAAGTTACCACCATATCCCCAAACGATGGGCTTGCCATAAAATTTGGGAAGTATTTATCATGTTGGGAGTTGTGCCTTTGTCTACGTAGGATATGATTATGGCAAAATTAATATTGTGAGTATCACAATTGATCAAAATAGTTTTTCTAAATGTTACTTTTCTAATGGATATATAAAATCAAAACAAATGATGTGTGATATGGGTTACAGAGGTAAAGGTTTAGGACCTCTTGAAAATGGAATACAAGAGCCTTTGGAAGTTGGAGAATGGCCTACCCGATGTGGTATTGGCTACATTCCTACAAAAACCCAACCATTCCCATATAAGGATGATGATCACCTTATAACATATGAAGAATATTTAGCACAAAAAGAATTGTTTAAATCAAGAAGAAGGATATCTTCTTGTAATATGTTATCAATAGCATACCCAGACATGATTGTTGAACCAGATGAATATTTGGAGGGAGATATTTTTCATGATATTTTTGTTGATGAAGTTTTAAAGAATAAATTCTATTTTGATGGGTCTATCCCATGTATAGCTCATGTAGAAGCAACTACTCCTCAGGAAGAGTTAGAAAAATTAACTTTAGAGGAATTACAAGAAATGGGGGTGTCACCAGCACCACCCAACTTTGAAAGAGAATCAAATATTGTGATAGAAAATGTTTTACAAGTTAACATTGGGATAGAGGAAAACCCTCGCATGGTCAAAATTGGAGCAGAATTAAGTGAAGAAAGATAGAAATAATATATAGCATTTCTCACAGAATATGTTGATGTCTTTGCTTGGACATATGCAGATATGCCAGGCCTAGATCCTTCTATGGTAATGCACCATCTAGTAGTGCACCCTGATGCAAAACCTGTAAAGCAAAAACTTAGGAAAATGCATCCCAAAGTAGCACTACTAGTTAAAAATGAGTTAGAAAAACTTTTGAATGTAATCTTTATCCAAGCTATTGACTATGCTGAGTGGATATCAAATGTTGTCCTAGTAGCCAAAAAGGAAGCCACTAAAGTTAGGGTTTGTACTGATTTTAGGGACATTAATGATGCATGCCCTAAGGATGATTTCCCTCTCCCTAATATGGATCAAATCATAGATTTTACAACCGGGAGTGGGATGTTATCCCTCATGGATGGTTTTTTAGGATACAACCAAATTAGAATAGCTCCTAAAGATCAACCCAAAACAACCTTTATTACACCTTGGGGTACCTTTTGTTGGAAAGTAATGCCTTTTGGCTTAAAGAATGTAGGAGCAACATATCAAAGAGCTATGACATACATCTTTCATGATATGATGTATGATATTCTACATGATTATGTAGATGATATTATAGCTCGTTCAACTAAAGAGGAAGAGCATATCAATGATTTAAGAAAAGTGTTTGATAGATTAAGAGAATATTTGATTCGATTAAATCCTGACAAATGTGTATTTGGAGTTAAATCAGGAAAATTATTGGGGGTTATTATTTCTATGCATGGTATAGAAGTAGATCCTCTCAAAATTAAAGCTATCCTTGATATGCCACCACCTAAAAACATATCAGAGTTAAGAAGTTTACAAGGTAAATTATAGTCTATCCATCGTTTCATTGATAAATTGGCGGATAAAATAGGACCTTTTCTTAAATTACTTAAGAAAAATATCCCATTCCAATGGGATAAAGAATTTCAAGAAGCTTTTGAGAGTCTTAAACAGTATCTTCTTACTCCTCCAGTGCTTGTTCCTCCTAGACCATATTGTCCATTTATTTTATATATTTTTGCCTCGAAACTTGCACTTGGAGCTATGTTGGCTCAAATTGATGATGAAAAGAAAGAACGAGCCACATATTATATAAGAATAACATTAATAAGTTATGAAACCCACTATACTCCATTAGAAAAACTTTGTTTGGTGGTTGTGTTTTCTATGCAAAAGTTGCGTCATTATATGCTTAGTCAGAAAACATTTGTTATAGCTAAATCTGATCCATTAAGGTACTTGATGAGTAGACCTTACTTGTCAGGGCACACAACTAAGTGGGTTCTTGCTCTAAGTGAGTTTGACCTTACATTCATCGGCCAAAAATCTATTAAAGGCCAAGTTATAGCTGATCAATTAGTTGTTGCACCTTTAGAGTCTACTCACCCTATAACTATAGAATTTCCTGATGAGTGCCTTAATTTAGAAGAAGATCTATCTGAGTCATGGTCTTTGTATTTTGATGGAGCTAGATGCATGAGTGGTGCAGGTGTCGGTATTATATTAATATCTCCACAAAAGCACCTTATTCCTTTGTCTTTCAAATTACAATTTGCTTGTACTAATAATACTGCAGAGTATGAGGCTCTAATCCTAGGGTTACGAGCCGCTTTAGCCTTAAAAATTAAAACATTATTAGTCTTTGGAGATTCTCAGCTTGTGATAAATCAAATCAATGAATTTTATCAAACACGAGATGAGAAGCTCCACCCTTATAAGGAATATGTTCTTAAACTTATTTCATTGTTTGAGAAAGTAACTTTAGAAGCCATCCCTCGCACTAGCAACCGTGTCACTGATGCCATGGCCACAATTGCTTCTTTGTTACCTTTGGAGTTGAATGATGAGTATGCTACTATCATTATTCACCAACTCCAAGAGCCTACTTCCTCTAAGTCATATCTAGAGCCATTAGATGTATTTTTGATTAATGAAACAACCCCAGAACCTTGGTATATAGATGTCTTTAATTTTATCCAAAATGGAACCTTCCTAGAAGGATTAGATAGAAACCAACGTAGGTTATTACGTAAGTGAGTTGTTCACTTTGTAATTGTTGGTAATACCTTATACAAAATATCCTTTGAAGGTATCCTATTAAGATGTCTTAATTTAGAAGAGTCTAAGAAAGCCTTAAGTGAAGCCCATGATGGATCCTGTGGAGGACACTTTAGTGGAAGTGCCATTGCTAAGAAACTCCTTCGAATGGGGTATTTTTGGCCTTCCATGGAAAAGGATGCTAATGATTATGTGCATCATTGTGACAAGTGTCAAAGACATGTAGACCTTGTTCATGCTCCTACCCAGGAACTTCAAGCTATTGCATCTCCTTGGCCCTTCTCTAAATGGGGTTTAGATATTATTGGTAAAATCAATCCTATTTCATCTGATGGTCATAAATTTATAATAACAGCAATATAATATTTCACAAAATGGGTAGAAGCTATGCCATTAGCTTCTTGCATGGGAGTCCAAGTTTCTAAGTTTATCTTTAATCAAATCATATGTAGATTTGGAATCCCATCAACTCTCATCTCAGATAATGGAACATGTTTCAAGAACAAAGATGTTAAGAAATTATGTCAAAAATATAAAATTCAACATAGATGGTCTACTCCTTATTATCCACAAGAAAATTGTCAAGCCAAAGCATCAAATAAAATCTTAATCAAAATCCTAAAAATATTGGTTAATAAAATAGGCTATGACTGGCACATGCAATTATATCCCGCCTTGTGGGCCTATCGAACTAGTGTTCATACTCCTACAGGTGCCTCACCTTTTGTCTTGGTTTATGGTGCTGAAGCATTTTTTCCATTTGAATTAGAAGTTCCTTCTCTAGCTCTCTTACTTCAGGATGCTGAAGTAGGGGATGAATATCGTACTGGAAGATTAAGTCAGTTAGAACTTCTAGATGAAAAATGTATTCATGCCCTAGAGCATCTTCACTCTTACCAAGAAAAATTCAAAAGATCATATGCCAAGAAATTCCATCGTCGATATTTTGAAATAGGTGATTTAGTACTTAAAGAAAATCAAAAGAATACAAATGCTAGAAAGGATTTAAAAGGTAAATTTCAACCTAATTGGCTTGGACCATTTGTTATCACTACTAAATTTGGATCAGGTGCATATCGCTTGGCCACCTTAGAAGGAAAAGAACTTAAGGAGCCAATGAAAATTATGCATCTCAAAAGGTATTATGCATAAAACAAAAGTTCCATTTCTGTACATACTTGTAAATAAACTTCTTCATCATTTAATTTGCAATCCTCATATTATCAAAATACCAAAAAAAATCAAGAAAACATAAAAATTTCCAAAAATATTTCAAATTATTAAAATATTGTTCTTTACATCAAGTGTGTTGTTTTTCCAAAATTCAAGTTATATTTTTTTTTTTTAGATAAATTCAAAAATTATCTTGAACCATGCACTTAATTTACACATTACATAATTTTTATTTCATCACTTTGATTATAAATCTCTCTTGTATCGAAAAACACTATTACTCCATTAAATAAATTTTGATTTTTGGAAAATGATCTTGCTACTTCTTGAACCAAGAACACATTCTCACATCTTAAAAATGATTTGTTGTAAAATTTGAAAAATGATACTACATAGTAGTCTTAGTTCCTTAAGCAAAAAGTTTCCCTTGCTATCCTATTATGTGCATGGTCTAGAATACTAAGAATTGGCAAAATGACAAGCTCTCCCCCTACCCGAATAAAATCCCTTGCTCTACATCTAATCTGGGCAAGTATCCCGAAAAGAAAAATAAAAATAAAAAAAGAAAATAGAAAGAGAAATAAAAAGCAAAGAAAATAAAAAAGGAAGAAAATCAAAAGCAATAAAATCCTCTTGTTCAAAAAAAGGACAAGAAATCCCTATTCCAAAAATTAGAAGAATCAAAGGGGGTAGTGACCTTGAATCCCTAGAATTTGCCAGTTATTCAAAAACTATGAGGTAAACTTATGATGATGGTATAATTCCTAGGAATTATTCTTCTCAAATTTCACACTAGGAATTCTATACCTAGCGTAATTCATATTTCTCAATTTTTAGGTCTAAAACATTCCATATTTATTAATCTCTTTAAATATGTGACACGAATTATTTCCTTCATATTAACTTATGTCTTAAAATTAAATAACTTCATATTATCATGCATTGCATTTTTGACTTTGCGATGATGGTATAATTCCTAGGAATTATTCTTCTCAAATTTCACACTAGGAATTCTATGCCTAGCGCAAGTCATCCTTCCCAAATTTTCATGCTTAAATCACATTATTTTCACAAACAACAATAAACCTCATCAAAATATTTCTTAAAAAAATCAAAAACAAAATCAAACATCTTATTTCATCACCATAAGCCTCAGGATTATACTTGAGCACCAAAAAAATATTTCTATTATTAGCAATACAAATTCTTCACAACAGGATTCACTTCATGACCTAGCAAGAATTGATCTCCACCAACGGTCATATAATAGCACAACATCCTCCGAGGAATATTGCTAATCCATTTATGTCATCACTTTACCAAAACATCTTTTCAAAAACACATCTACAAAAATTTAAACCATTTTTTTAAGCATGATCAAAACACTTAAATCAAAAGCATGATTATAAGAAATTTAAACATCATAAAAATTTCAATCAAATCCAATCAAATCATACAAAATCATATAAGACAAGGAGTTCAATATATATATCTTGAAAATCCATGTACAAAATAGAGTTATATTGGTATGCCACAATCCTAAAAAATCAACATACTCAGTCAATAAGGATATATAATACAAAAATGTGCCTAAGTGAGCCCACCCTAGACTACTCTTGAGCCTCTAGAGCTCATAGAATCATCATCTCCACTAGGAGATCGTGGTGCTCGGAACCCCCCTGCTCCTATAGTAGTAGTCATCCGAGTAGTCGATCGAGATCTAGAGCAACTTGAAGTCCCAAGTATGTCTGTTGGATATTTTGAGTCCCTAAGTCAAAGTTATCATTGATGTCACCAGATGAAGTCATCATTAATATCAAGGACTTCATCAAGAAACAAAGTTGTCAAGGTTGTTATTTGATATCCAGGAAGAAGGCCAAAGGTCAAGAGAATCAATGCAAAATTTAAAAGAAAAAGGGCCCCATAATATCTTAATAGTATATGGAAGCATAAGTTAAAAGGGTTTTCATAAAATCCCAAGGAGGCTTGTGCAAAGTTAAAAAGGAGATATAATATTTTTTTATAAATTATTTAAATTCAATGAGAATTTAAATTTTATAAATAAATATTATTTACACCATGGTATGCAATGAGAATGAAGTAATAAACTCAAAAGGATATAATATTATAATATTTGTTATTATAATATTAAGTGATATGGTTAAAAGCCCAAAGTAAAATATTTATAATATTCATTATAATATTTTACAATACCCAAAGATGGGTTTGGAGTTAAAAATATTCAAAGCGCCTTTATCAAGGTCTTAACCTTCGTCGACGTTACATGGTGGTGAAAGCATTCGAAGTGCCGACATTTTACAAGCATGGAGGAAATTAATATATATACCTATGCTCAAAGGGCATTAAACTTTATCCTTGCTCGATTGATTATTATTTGGATGCAAAGTGAAATAAGAGCTCATGAGAATTTTGCGAATTTCGTGTGCGATGAACAGTTCAAAAAAAAAAGCATAGATCGTTCGAATGCCAACTGGGCAGCTTGGCCTAGTGGCGAGTGGGCAGGTGTGAAAGCATTTTTTGGCAAGAGAGCTAGCGTTCGAAACATAGCAGTGTGCTTGGTAGTCATGTTGGTTGAAGGCACCAAAGATGCACGTTTTTGCAAAGGGTAAGAAGGGAGGCACAACTTGAAGCACGTGGTGCTTCGTTAGTCTCAAACGAGCACGTAGCTCATGTGGCGATTGAAGCCGTGACTAAGGCATTCATCGTGGGTATTGTTGAAGGTTTGAATCCCTCCGAAGGTGAGGTAAATATTTTGCATTAAATTTTTATTATTTGCCTAAGTTGGGAGGTATAAGGGTTGTTAGTGGAATTGTTTAGAAAGGTTGCTTATTGGATAGTGGTGGTAGTTGAAAATTATCACTTGGAGTAATAAGGAGGGTTTTGGTTTTAATTTTTAATAAAGTCTTAAATTACTATATTGGCATATTGGAGGATTAAGACTTTTGAGTATTGTTTTAATTTTAATAAGGGGTTTTTGTGTTAAAGAAGATTATTGTGAAGGTGTTGAATATTATTTTAAGTTGGAGTGATAAGGTGTAATTATTGATATCATTTTGTATTGTGTTTTTGAGGAAATTATTATCTTCTAACCCTTATTGAGATTGGCAAATAAGTGAGTGTGAGTGTGACATATTTGTGAGATCAACTCATTGTCAAGAAAAAAGGTATGGGTAAATTCTTCCTTGGTTGAGTTGATTGATTGGATTTCTAGAAAATAAAGTTTGGAGTGAAAAGGATTTGATTAAGGTTTCCTTTTCTAAAGTGTTTGAGTTAATGCTTCAAGGTTTTTTGGAATTAAGTGTTGTGATTAAAACCTTGTTTTATAAGCATTGTTGTTGAAGCCATTGGTTGTGTGAAGAACTTGAGTTAGGGTTTTGAAAATAACATGAGTATCATTGTTATGTGAAGATTGATTTATATGCATTGTTGTTGAAGTGAGTTGTTGTGCAAAGAACTTGAACTAGGGTTTGAAAAGAACATGAGTATCATTTTTATGTGAGATTTGTTATTGAGCATTGTTGGAAATATTTTGAGTTGGTGTTTACATGCTTGGACTAGGGTTTGTGAGCAAGGGTTGTTTGTTGAGTAATTGGTTGAGTAGAGTTGATTGAGCCTAGTCAAGTGGATGTATGAAGTGATTGTTCAAGTTCCATAAAACAAACTATTCTATATTCTGATTTGAGTTGAGAAAGTGTTTGAGCATTGAGTTGAAACATATTGGGTCTCTAACAATTCATTTTATGTTTCTATGAGATTGGACAAGTTCTAAGTGATCTTGTTGAGCAGATTTGAATAAGTTCTGTGTGGACTTATTGAGTAGATTGAATAAGTTTTGTGTGGACTTATTGAGCAGATTGGACAAGTTCTGAGTGAGCTTGTTGAGCAGATTTGAATAAGTTTTGTGTGGACTTATTGAGCAGATTTGAATAAGTTATGTGTGGACTTATTGAGCAGATTGGACAAGTTCTGAGTGAGCTTGTTGAGCATATTTGAATAAGTTTTGTGTGGACTTATTGAGTAGATTGGACAAGTTTTGAGTGATATTATTGAGCAGATTTGAATAAGTTGTGTATACTTAATGAGTATATTGGACAAGTTCTATGTGGACTTGTTGAGCATATTTGAGCAAGTTCTGTGTGGACTTGTTGAGCATATTTAAGCAAGTTCTATGTGGACTTGTTGAGCATATTTGAGCAAGTTCTGTGTGGACTTATTGAGCATATTTGAGCAAGTTCTGAGTGGACTTGTTGAGCATATTTGAGCAGGTTCTGAGTGGACCTGTTGAGCAGATTTGAGCAAGTTCTGAGTGGACTTGTTGAGCAGATTTGTGCTAGATCGAATGGACTGTGTTTAGTGCATATTTGAGATAGATATTTGGAGGTGATAGAGTAGAGAGGACAATAGTCTCTAGTGGATAGAGATCCATCAGCCAGGGTAGTGAGGATATGTCTTCTGAGTGGGGACAAGAGTCTTCAGTGGAGAGAGATCCACAAGCTAGTGTAGTGGAGGCAGTAGTCTTCTAGAGGATCACCAGCTAGAGTAGAGGAGAAGGAGTTCTCCAGTGGATAGAGATCCATGAAATTGATTTAGGGGATTGGTGTCTCCTTTGGATAGAGGTCCATAAACATTGTAATTGGGAAGGATTCCCAAGATATTGATTGAGAAAATTTTAGTGAAATATTTTCTCCATGGAGTAGCCCACATTGGGTGAACCACGTAAATTGTGGTGTCTCTATTGTGTGTGGTGATTTGTGCATTGATTTTATTATTGCTATTGATATTTCTATCTACACATTGCTTAATATTTATTTGGAAAGAAAAGTAAAAAGTGGTCTTATATTATTCACTCCCCCTCTCAGTATAAGCTTGTGTTCTTCAATGTCAAGCATTGAAGGCTTTGGCTGCCTCTACTCCATAGGTACTGCTGCATGATATAAACCCTGATAAAAACCTACTAGTTGAAGAACCCGAGTCAATGCCCTCTCTAAGTCACTCCTCCTTGATCACAATGACTAAGAATATGTAGGAGCCGGATCCCTAGGTCCCTATCCTACATGTGTCTGAGCCCATGCCTATCCAAGCTCTACCTCTAGAGTCTAAATCCTAGTCCTCAGACACACATCCTATACCTCTAGAGACTCAATCTTAGTCTTCTAAGAGGCATTCTCCTCCATCAACCTAGTAACCTTTGCCCGTTGAACAACCATCTCACTGCTCTACACCTCCTATGTAATCCTCTTGTCCTTATCGAGAATCTCAAGTACATCACCCTACTGAGGAGATGCTACATGCTCCTCCTTCGCCCTGTCATTTGACATCTAATGATCAGAGGCCCTCCTCTCCTCCCTGGCCCTCTCCTACCTCAATCGGTACTGGTGGCCATATCTAGTACACAAACCTTATCGCTTAGGGGGTATCTATGTCCTTGATTGCTCACTATCTGAGTGTTATTGTTTCACTCTATCAACTACCTACTCTATGACACTCCTCTCCAAGGTCAGTCTAGTAGGATAGATCATCATATACAATTAATAGTATTTGTCAGTCACCCTAGTGTCATCACCATTTGTCATCTACACTGGCTCATAATCTAGTGTAGGATCAAAAAAATCTGATATATTAGGAGTCCCACTAATGGTAGTGTGATCCTGAGTAACCCTAGAATATGTGACATTTATATATCTAGGAATGTCCTACTATAGCTCGAACTATCGTTGCACCCGATCAAAATGGTGCAAATCCATCTCCCCCTAGTCCATCCACAACCATATGTTCTGCTTGATATAGGCCAGCTTAAATGCATCCTCCTCCCACCCTGGTATTGTCCTCTAGGGACTTCATGTTATATCCTCTAGTAGCAGCTTGTCAAAAATTCACCTCGCTACATAGAGGCTAACCCGTCCCTATCATCCTCTCTGTAGGGGCCAATAGTAGCTCCTCGATCTACCATCTTATACCCTAGGCTGGCCATCTACTAATTAAACCAGAGGAAGTCTTGTAGGTCATCAGATACCTATATGCTCCCAGCACCACACCTATAGGAATGATGTAAGTATCAACCCCTTCCTCCCTTGTAAACCACCTTGTGCAAAAACCTATAGAGCCTACAGAGAAATAAGAGATCCCAGGTAAACCGTACACTCAGATCACGCATATCATAGATCACCTCTTCTAGCATCCATGGTAGGTGGTGTCTACTAGGATGGCTCAGTACCAGGTCTCCCATGACACCACTCAAAAAAAATATCAAACGAGAGATTCCCTCTATCTCCCCAAGTCTATCAATGATAACCCCACCCTTCATCATAATGAAACTAGGGTCTCCTATCAACCTCCTCAATACCTGGCCCTAGTTGCCAAATGCAACTATGCCAACATCCCTCAATGGTAGCCTTAGGATACTCTAGACGTCCTCGAGTGTGGGAGTCATCTTCCTTGTCGGAAATCTGAAGCAGGATGACTCTAGATACCACCTCTCTGCCAACGTCATCAAAATCCTCATGTCTACTAGGGTATGTGGCATTTCTACCACATGTCTCAATCCCACCACTTTTAATCATGTTCTCTCAATAACTAAGAGAGCGGCTAAGTCCTCCTAGAGAGTGGCATGTCTCCACTCTGAGTTCTTTAGTTCAACCATCTATCAATAACAACAAAATAACAAAATTTTAGTCATATAATCATATTAAATTAGTAAAATTGTATCAAATTGTTTAAAATAATATTAATTTGCTCAAAATAATATTAAAAATAGGAGATCGTATCGATCGAGCGATATTGTATCGATTTCGCAATGTCGTATTATACGATATCACCAAAATGGGTTTGATATCAACCTTGATTGGATCGATTTTGCAATATCATATGATACAATTTCATGAAATCGAGTCGATTTCATTGATATTGTATCATACGATATCGTCGAAATCGCTACGATTTTGTGAAATCATTACGATTTTGCACTTAGGGATGTGCAATGGCAGTTGTGCACTAAAAATCAAAAAATAAATCAAATTAAAAATGAAAACTTGAAAAATCTAAGCTAAACAAGTGAGAAATGCTTACCCGGAGTGCTCCATCTCCTACTCGGACCAGATCTGCACGATGGGGAACCTTTGCCATAGTTTTCTCCAGAGCTCTAAAATGAAAAATGGTAAAAAGTAAATGAATTAAGTTTAACTATATATTTCTTATTTTTATTCATTTTACCCTAAAAACCAAATTTTTTTAGTTTTTACCCAAACGCGGAATTTGGTGTAAAATATCGAAGGGGGTATCGTACCTTACACAACTTGCATTAAAACTTGAAACCATCAAAAAAATGTGTAATAAATTTTTGCTTTCTCGTAAAGCATGTTATTCTCTTCTTTAACGTATTTTTTTCAAAAATGCGCTAAAGAGGGGGTAAAATGTAGCACCCTAAAATTGACTCATAATAATTTGCACTAAAGACAAACAACTTATAAAAATTAATTTTAAGTTGATTGCCTCGATTTCCATGCCCTCATGGCGAGATCAGAGTTAATATGGATGTGATCGTATGATACGATCCCTGATCGTATGTATGATCTTTCTTAAAAATAAAAACTGCTCAGTTTAGCTAAGCGACAAATTGGTTATAACATGTTTTTTATTTATCTATGCAACCGTACAATAGTTACAGGATCGGATTCGCCATTCAGTCCCAGCTTGGAGGAGGTTTCAACCTACTTTATATTCTAGACCAATTTCATCAGCTTGTTTAGATTATTTAATCAAGCACCTCTCACCTTGAATCTCTCCTAACACGTTGATCTAGTTTTTACATTCAAATTGCTGTAATTTCTACATTAGACCTAGGTATTTTTCTATTTTGTGCAAGATCGAAGGATACGGTCGATGATCAAAGGATATGATCTTGCGATCGTAATATGATCTTGCTTAATTTATTGTACGATCTTATGCTTTCCATACAATCTTACCTATGGGTCACTTGGGGGTAACCCTGAGTGCTCGTTTACATCTCTTAAGATATCATTTTGCATATTTATCATTCTGTCTATTATTTTTATTTTATACAACATTATATTTGATCATCTACATTCCTAGAGTTCACCAATTTGCATTTAATTGCACATTTCCTATGGTTTAAATTATTCAGATGTTGATTTCTTTCATTATGTCATTCAATAGCTGACATTGAATCTAGTTCATGCTTAAAAAGATCAATAGCACTATTTTTTCTGTATTTTACACTTTATTTATAAAAATGCAGGTTTTTTCAGGATCAGATCATCCGATCATTGATCAAATGGTACGATCTCAGATCGTACGTATGATCTTAGTTAGAATCGTACAATATTTCCCTACTTCATATGATCTTGTCTGCATTCAAAAATTAGAATCTCCTTCAAACTTTCGGATAGAGGTCAGAGTTTCTAATAACTTTTTTTAAGCATTGTATTGTCCATTAAAGCTTTGTTTTCTGTTGTTTGTTATTTTCATACAAATCAAAATTGCATATATGTTAGTATATTTGTATTTTTCCCAAATATTAGGTGATTGTAAGACTTTATAAAAGGAACACATCAAAACAAACTCCAAAACCTAGGTGTGGAAACTGCCATAAAATATTTCCTAGTGAACCCTAAACAATTTGTTGAAAAATCACCAAAGAAGACACGAACTCAAGTGTCTCTCTTTGAGGTGTAGACCTATTATTCTCCCATTCCCCTTCGAGGCACGGATCCATTATCCTGGAGGAAATGAGTGCAAGAATTTTAGAGCTACAATAGAAATGGCATTGTGTGTAAGCATGTTAAATTTTATTTCTACATTCTGACATCGTTGCTTGTACAAAGTTGGGTTTCATTTGGTGACATGGATTCTATTGTAAATATTGAGTATATTGAGTTTGGATTGATGTCAAAGGGTTGATGTCAAAAGGTGCATGATATTCAAATAATATTCTTCAAGGTTTTTGAGTTTATGAGATTGGACAAATTACTCAAGGCAAGGTTTATTACAAAGCAAGGCAAATATTTTTAAGGAAAATATTATAATATTTAAATATCATAATTAAATATTATAAAGAAAAATGTTTAAGAGGCTTCGGAAAAAAAGGTTTAAAAGCTTGAATCAAAGAGGTTTAAAGGCTTGAGACAAAGAGTTTAAATAAAAATGTTTAAAGGCTTGAGGACAAAGGTTTATATGGACAAAGGATGGGAATTAAGTATGCATTATTTAAATCAAAAGGATTTAAATATTTATGGGTTTAAAAGATAATGTTATAATATTTAAATTAAATATTATAACCAAAGGTTTACAAGAAATCAAGGTACTTAAATTTTTGGAGATATTCAAAATACAAAGTAAAGGTTGATCCGACATCTTGGAAATTCTAAGGCATGATAAAAGCATATAAATAACATTATCTCATTCCACATTTCAACTAACGCAAGTATTCGATTTGATGGTGATTATTGCGAATGATAGAGAAAATAAATATAGTGATATTTTAAAGGTGTGCAAGTGCTAAGACAATCAAATTTGTGTGTGTGCATGTTATGTTTCACCCGACTAGGGTAGCCCAACAATTGGTTGGCTTGCGTCAGCACTATTGTGGGAAAGGTCGCGAGGTCGAAACCCCTGGATGTCATTTTGTTGTGTTGGTAAAGTTTCAATTTGCACGCTGAGGATATTATTAACATTATACGACACCCTTTTTATTCTAGTTGCTGCTATAGCACAGCCGGCCACAAACATTTGTGAGAACACTACATCATGGGAGATCACAGTTTAGATCTAGGACAAGGCAAAGGTATTAATTTTTTATTTTTGAATTAAATTAAATTAAATTAAGTGGGAGTCATAAGGTTTTTCATGTCTTTTTGGAAATTGTGTTCTGTATAAAAGAATTATTTTTGCATATCCAAAGTGGAATTATATGGTGTATTTTGTATAGTGTGTAAGAGGATTATTTTTGCATATCAAAGTGGGAGTTATATGGTGTATTATTTTTCACTTTGTACAGTGGGTAAGAGGATTATTTTTGCATATCAAAGTGGGAGTTATATGGTGTATTATGTTATTTGAAAATTGTAATTTTGTCTAAAGTGTGAGAGAGTTATTTTTGCATATTTAAAAAGAGGGAGTTATAAGGTGTAAGTGTGATTGATTTTAAAATTGTATTGTGAATAATAAAAAGGGTTCATAAGTGGGTGATTTTAAATATGTGCTACAAAGTAAATATTACTAACCATATTTTAAAGGAAAAAAAGGAAAATTTATTTTTAAGCAAGTTCTGGAGGCTTATCATCATTGTTGCAGATTTAAAGGTATGTTGATTTAATTCCCTTCTCAATAAAGTTTTGTTTGAAGAAAATAATCTTTGTTGTCATGAGAGTGGAGGTATAAGGATTGGTTTGATGTGCATTAGTGATTGATTGAAGTTGGAAGTAATCATGAATTATTGTTGAAAGAAATTGAAAATATATGTGCTAGGGTTTGAGAACAAAGTTGTGCATTATTGTTGAATGAATTTGAAAATATACTAGCAAGGGTTTGAGAGAAAAATGGTGCATTAACTTTGAGTCATATTGGGAATGAACTTGCAAGGGTTATAGACCAATCTTGTGAAGCAAATATATGCATTAGTTTTGAGTGATATTGGGAATAAATTTGCAATGGCTATAGACCATTTTTATGAAGCAAGCACATGCATTGGTTTTGATTAGTTTTGGAAGTACATAAGAATGTTAACTATCAAGTGCTAGACTAGAGTATCCTTTTGAATGCAATGAATGTGAGACATGTGAAAGTGATAGACTTAATGAATATGAGAAGAACATATTGAGTATTTTTAATATATATCATTCTCTATATGTTCATGAAGAAAAAGAATCCTGAGTAGAATATGTCTGAATTAATTTAGTCAAAAGAAAGCACTTTAACATTGTTTGCATGCAAGATTTGGGAATACTTGAGCAAGTTCTATGAGCAGCATTGAGGTAAATTTGAGCAAGTGATATGAGCATATTTGAGCAGGTTTATGAGCAGCAATAATGAGTAGATTTGAGCAGGCTTATGAGTAGGTTTAGTGAACATATTTGAGCAGATATTTGAGCAAAGTTTTGAGTAGAGTTGAGTATATTTGAGCAAGCCTTGTGTAAAATCTTGGAGCAGATTAGAGCAAAGGGGATTGGTGTCTCCTATGGATATATGTCCATGAACTAGATCAAAGGGGATTGGTGTCTCCTGTGGATAGAGTTCCATGAACCAAAGTAGAGGGAATTGATGTCTCCTATGGATAGAGGTCCTCGAACCAGAGCAAAGGGGATTGGTATCTCCTGTGGATAGAGGTCCATGAACTTGAGCATAGGGGATTTGTGTCTCCTTTGGGTTGGTGCCCATAAACATTGTAATAGGGAATTGGTTCCCAAGATAATTGTTGAGAAAATTTATAAGAAAAATTTTCTTCGTAGATGTATCCCACATTGGGTGAACCACGTTAAATCTGTGTCTCTTTTGTGTGTGATGATTTGTGCATTGTTTCATTATTGTAATTGTTAATATTGGATAATACAACTTTGAAAAAAAAAGTAAAATTTTTATCTTATACTATTCACCCCCCTCTCAGTATAAGGGTGTCACATAGTTGAAGGGTAACTACTTTTGGTTGTATAAATAATCTCTCCCCTCATTCATTTAGAGGATGTTGGAGCATTGATGATTGGAGGAGCATTGATATGTGGGAGAATGTTGTTGCATATCTGTGTAGGACATAATGCAGTCAGGCTATGGATACATCCATGAAGATTATTATGCACAAGGGTTGTAGATTATAATGTTGTACTTTATATACCATTATTAATATAAATTTGTGTATTTATTATCATCTGCCATTGTTATTGTTATTGTTGTTATTGTTGTCTTTGGTGCATTATTATTGCTAATGATTGCAAATATGAAGAATTATTCAAACAGAAATGAAATTGTGTGTAAGCATGTTAAATTTTATTTCTACATTTTGGCACCATTTCTTGTACGAAGTTGCGTTTCATTTGGTGACATGGATTTCTGAGAAGCAAAACCCTTAGGAACATGTGCAACGAGAACACTGAGATGCAACCAAACAAGTAGGTGAAGATTCACCTGATTTTTTTATTGATTTAGTTGAAGGGCCATCCAATGAAACATACATAACTGACATATAGATGGGATGAAAAAATGTAGATGAAGAGCGAGGATTTGTAGTAGTAGACACTATAGTCACAGATGCTAAAATTGTAGTTCGAGATAATTTTCAATTACTCAGCAACAAATAGTCATAAAATTGATGACACAAGTGAAGTCAACTATCAGGTTTATGGTAGAATAGCAATTAGATGTCCAAATAATCTGAAGCAATCAATCATTAATCTAAAAAAATTAGTTAGATTTCTTAAGCATCCAAATCAATTAGTCATTAGTTTAACACATCTTAAGAAATAACTCATCCATTTGAGGAAATTAGTTAACTGTTATACTAATGGAAAAGGTGTTTTTAGCCATCGAAATAGGTAGATCAAACAAAATCTATCAGGAAGATGACAAGATTGGAAGCATTCATCTTGGTGTTGGAAAGACTGATGGCATTAGTTAGGATGTTGGCAAGACTAATGGCATCAGTTTGGACATTGGCAGGATTGATGGAATTAGTTTGAGCATCAATAATATTGCTGACATTAGTCTGGACATCGGTAGGACTGATGGAATCAGTCAGGATGTTAAGGATTGATAGAATTAGTCTAGACATCAACAATATTGATGGTAAAAGCGTAGTTCATTGTCAAGATGATGACATAACAACAATCATCCATTAGATTGATGGCAAAAGTGTATTCAACTGTTAGACTGATGGTGTAAGTGTAATCAATCATTAGACTAATGTCCAAAGTACCATTCAACAGTTAGTATAATGACAAAAGCACAATCAGCCATCAGAATGACAATATAATAGGTAGATCAGTTAGCTGTTAGGAAGACAATAGAACAAAAATAGGAGAAATCAATGAGAAGTCGCATACCGACATAAAATATTTGGTGTTGAAGTAGTTGCAAGTTGTGGTGCACAATGGTGAGTGGAACACGAGTCTAACATCAGTACAAAAGGTAAATGATATGTCCAATAGTGCACGAGACGAGAGTCCAAAAATAGATAAATTGCAGGTTAGTATGCTTGATGGGGAGCGAGATGGGAGTCCAACATAGAAGAATTGTAGATTGGAATATTTTATGGTATGAATGAGAGTACAACAAAAGAGCAATTGCAAGGTGATGCATGTTAAGCTTCACATAAGAGAGCAATATACAACAAACCACTATCGAGGATATGCCAACGTATCAAATCAAAGGCCAATTTTGGTATATCATGTAAGTGTCCACTATTTCATGGTAAATCAAGAGAAGACCCAAGGCATTGAAGAATATATCGCATGCTATAGACAATGATTGGATAAAATAATGAAGCAGATTGGAGATGGTGGTTTCCTACAATATTTTATGGATTCACAATGGATTGGTACATGAAATTCCTTGCAAATAAGTACCATATATGGGAAGAGTTGTGTGATGCCTTTGTGAAAGAATTTTGGTTGTTTTATAATTATGATGAAGTCATTAATAAAATCTATGGCTTAAAACATGGTGAGAATGAGTCTATTCATTCCTATAATAGGAACTTGAGTGGGCTATTTGACCATTTTGAGGAAGACCAATCAAACACATTGAAGAGGAGATGGTTCCTAGATGGACTTCTCCCTCCATATTAGAAGAAGATGAGCATGGTCCCTTTGACATCATACCAAGGGGCTTTGAAATACACCTTGATTTGGAAAAGCGATGCAAAAACATCAAAGTATTGACACCATGTTAATACCAATAAGAGTGATTTTGAGGATGAAAGTGATTTTGATATTGATACTGAATCAAAAATTGAGAAGATGATTTTGGGGAGGAGAGTAGTTCATCGCTAAAGTATCAAGGTCTAGAAGTCAAGGAAGGAAATGACTCCTGAGAGATGACTGATGACTCTAAGGACAAGTATGAATCAAAGAGTGTAATATCATCACTACTGGTATATGCAACACCAAGGGAGATTGTACAAAGACAAGATACCACTAATGAACCAGTCTATAACAACCATCAAAGAACTCGTAAATGAAGAAATCAATATGATAGTGAGGGTAGACCTATTGTACAATGTTGGCAATACCGATTTTGGGGACACTTTGCACATGACTATCAAAGTATTGCAAAGCAAGACAAACGAATGATTCATCAAGAGTTTGAAGATTCAAAGAAGTGTTATAGCATTTGACAAGAAGGAGAGGTGGTGAAGCCAATTTCATTTGAGGAAGTGAACCAGTATGATATGGCTAACTTGATGAGATTGATTCAAATTGAGCACGTGAATCTAATTTTAATTGATGACGAAGACTTCCTCCAAGAAGTTGAAATGGTTTAGGAATTTGTAGAGTGTCATCAAGAGGGTGATAGGATGACAAAGTGTAGAAAAAAAGGTCATCAAACATTAGAATACAATCGATCAAGTCACTAGACAAAAAACTACAGTCAGTAAAGAAAAAACCAAATGATAGAGTGCAGATAGATATCTAGACGACAGGGCTTTGTCAAGAGGTTGGTCAACTAGATGAGGATAGGACAACTGGAGATTGCAGTCATCTTATGGAGGTGCAAATATCATCTGATAAGGATCTGTATGAAGGAGATTCGTCATACCTTGAGCCATTTGAGAAGTCGTTTGAGGAGAAGTCATATGAGGAGGAGTCATCTTGCCTAGAGCCATCATACCTGGAGCCATTAGACAGGAGGAGCTATCTAGCAGAGAAGTTTTTAGGATGACCCATCGAAGGAGAAGTCATCTAAGGATCCATTGGAGAAGTTGTATTTATAGAAAATACACCATTTGCAATAAAAATAGAATATGGTATTAAATTAAGAAAAGTCTCTATTGAGTACAAACTAACCCTTGCGTAGGGTGCTTTTACAACATAAGTGCCAATAAGGGAATGTTCCCTTTTACAGAATGAACATGGTGTCTTAATTTCTCATGCCACAAGCAATGTGAGGGTGGGTTTGTTGTGACCACTGGAATGGATTGAGCCTTTGGATTGATTTGAGTCTTGGGTCCTATACACATGCCAACATCCAAGTTAGTAGCACCTTCCAAAATGAGCAAAATAAAAACAACAAACATAAATTAAAATGGGGCTATACTTTGCATACTTGAGCCTAGCAACATTTGGGTAACATTTCAGTATGTGGTGTGTCTCTATATGAAAATGATAAAAATGAGAGTGTACTTATAAAATTTTGAGCAAAGTGAGGGGGATGAGATGGAGGTGAGGTGAAGGCCAAGTGGCAATGATGTGGCATGGGATAAATCCAAGGCAAATCCAAGAAATATCATGGAGGAATGTGCATCATAAAATTGCAAGGGGGAATGGGGAGCCTAGAGAGATGTGAGACAATTTAAAATTCTAAAAAGGAGCACATGGGGAGATGTGACTGAATTAAAAAATATATATAAAATACAAGGGAGGATGGAGAGTTAATGTGGGATTGGATGGGGGCTTTGACCTTGAAATGTGGAGGAATATAAAATACATTAAAACTTGGAAGGAAAATGTAGGAGGATTTGAGCATTAATTATTCCAATAAAATTTAGGTGGAGATTTGGGGAGGATTGAAGGACACCTAGGGATTTGCTTAGGATTTTAAATTAGAGTGCAAATCTCCTAGGGATTTGACCATGACTTAATATAGGATTAAGAATTAATGAGAGGCTAATGAAAGACTTAGT
The DNA here is from genome assembly GCA_028583015.1 of Wollemia nobilis. Taxonomy (NCBI): domain Eukaryota; kingdom Viridiplantae; phylum Streptophyta; class Pinopsida; order Araucariales; family Araucariaceae; genus Wollemia; species Wollemia nobilis. The sequence continues at coordinate 10,308,670 of JAQPPZ010000012.1, forward strand.
GGAAGAATTAAGTGAATAAGAAGGGTTATGAGAATTTTGAGGGGGAAGGGAGGAATAAATGAAGGGGATTAGGGAGACTAAGAGGAAAATAGATGAATTAAGCAGAGTAGAGAAGAAGAATATAGGAATTTAGGGGAAAAAGGGAGATTTAGAAGAAAATAAAGACCTTAGGAAAACCTTAGAGGAATTTGGAGAAAATTAGATGGGAATGAAATAGAATTAGGAAAGCAAAGAAAATTTTGGAAGAAGTTAGGGAAAATAGGGGGAATTAGGAGGAATTTGACAAAATTGATAAATTAGAAGGGAAATAGAACAATTAGGGAAATTTAGATAAATTAGAAGGGCAAACTAAAAATTTGAGGGAAATTGAGCGAATTTGGGTGACTAGTTGTGGTATTGGGGCAATTTGGGGGTTTTTGTGAATTTATAACGATTTGAGAGATGTTTTGGTGGTTTTATGGAAATTTGATTGCAAATGACTAGAATTTGGTGTCTACAAAAGTCATCTGAGAAACTATCTAACGAGTAGCCATATGAGGAGAAATCATTTGAGGAGGCTTCATTTGAAGAGAATCTATTTGAAGAGGAGTCGTATGAGGAGAAGCCATCCGAGGAGGATCTATCTGAGGAGAATCCATCTAAATAAGAGTTTTTTGAGGAGAAGCCATCCAAGGAGGATCCATCTAAAGAGGATCTGTTTGAAGAGGAGTCATCTAAAGAAGAGTCATCTGGGATAATCTGTGAGGTCAATCCATTTGGGATAATCTATCATATCAATTTGTTTGAGATAATTAGTCATACTTCTCAATCCATCATTAGTCAAGAGTAATCCATTTGGAGGAACCTATCGTTTTTCAGGATCAATCCGTTCAAGCTCATTAGTCATCCATCAGGACTAATCCATCTGTGCCAATCCAATAGGAGAAACCCATCATCCATTAGGACCAATCCATCAGGATGAATCCGTCTACGATGATCCATCATAGATAGAGTCATCATAGAGCAATCTGACATAGTCTAATCTGTAAGGGATCATTATCAAATAAAATGTCATCTAAGGCAGTGTAGTCAGATAAGTTACTATTAGAAATACTATCCTATGAGGGAGATGTCTGTCAGAAGGTTGACGAGTGGTCAATTGAATCAAGAAAATAGTGAATTTGAGCTAAAGGGAAGCTATTTCAGTAGGTCGAGTGAAGGCTCCCAAAATGTTAATGAAGAACAAACTTTAGTTCAAACAGTGATAATTCCAATGGGTACGCACGAAGGGCTTTGGACCTCGATCCTACAAGAGACGCTATCCCTTGACCTTTCAAGGGGGATCTCGTCCCCTTGACCCCCGATACAAGTGGAGATGAGCATTGCCTATCATGTTGATGATGATGTTCATCTTGATTATGTTCGTCATGAAGGTCATATCTATCATGTACATCATGTTGTTCAAGTTGATGCTATGGCTAATTGCAGAAAGTGAATTGAACAATCAGAGAATAATGATTTTGTTGATCCAATTGATGTTACAATTGATTGCAACCAGTGGAGTGCACAATAAAAAATAAGATATTGCAAGAAGCAGTCTCAAGTGAAGTATGTTGCAAATGATGTGTGGAATAGGAGGAAACAAAAAAAGCATAACAAGGGATTCTATTACGTTGTTTAGTGCTTCTATTCCTAGTGTTTAACTTGTGTCATCGAGGATGTCGACCAATTTAGAGGGTATAGATGTATATAGGCAAAATGATATGTCTCCATTTAGTGAACCGATTTTAGTCTTTTGTGTTATTTTATAGTTGCATGCAAAGTGTTTGATGAATTGTGCTAAATATATATATATATATATATATATATATATATATATATATATATATATATATATATATATATATATGTCGCATTTAGTGAACCGATTTTAGTCTTTTGTGTTATTTTATAGATGTATACAAAGTGTTTGATGAATTTCATATATATATATATATATATATATATCACTAAATGCAGACATATCATTTTGCCTATCTACATCTATACCCTCTAAACTGGTCGACATCCTTGATGACACAAGTTAAACACTAGGAATAGAAGCACTATATATATATAATAATGTTATAAAGTGGTAATATAATATTGTACGTAATGATAAAGTGATGTTAAGTCATTTTTGTCGATAAAATCATACGTTATAAGCTAGTTTGTCCTATAGTGGTAAATGTTATGTAAATGTATATGAAATGTAATTAATAAGAATGACGAGGTGTCAGGTATTTGGAGGGTAACTACTTTTTGTTGTATAAATAAGCTCTCCCCTCATTCATTCAGGAAGATGTTGGAGCATTGATACGTGAGAGAATGTTGTTGCATAGCTGCGTAAGGCATAGGACATAATGCAGTTAGGCTATGGATGCAGCCATGAAGAGTATTTCACACAAGGGTTGCAGATTGTATATGCTATTTTTAATATAAATCTATGTATATATCATCATTTGTCATTGCTATTACTGTTATTGTTGTCTTATGTGCATTTTATTGCTAATGATTGCAGATCTGAAGAATTATTTAAGTAAAAATGGGATTATGTGTAAGCATGTTAAATTTTATTTCTACATCTTTTGCTAGACAAAGTGGCTATCTTTGTATTCTTGGTTGAAGATACGATTATTTCTCTCATTCCACAAATTCCACGGGAGAGTCATCCCCAACCAAAAGAATTGCTAAATGGGTTGCTCCATTTTATCTTGTTTAGGCCACTTCCTCCAAACTTTTCTATAGAATATATCTTAGACCAACAGATGCCTAGCAAAGTTGACATCTGTTTTCATAGGTTGATTGTGATAGGGCATTCTATAAAATGGTGAGAGATTGATTATTTATTTTATTTAGAGTTTAATTGTCTTTACCCACTTAAATTATATAAAAAAAAATTATTTAAAACATATTATAATGAGGAATCATGTTGGGACAATGCTCTCTTGGAAGCTATAGGGCTTGGGCAGGACCACAAACAATGAAGATTTGCTTCTATTTGGATGGTAAGACAAGGTTATAAGAAGATAATCATAGAATCAGATTCTTATCTCTTGGTAGGAGCTTTGGATTGCATGTGAACTTTGTATTAGAGACATGAAGGTTTAGTATTCTTGTCACCCAAATTAAAGAGTTGTGGAGGAAATTAGATGATGTGATTCCGATTTATGCCGATACAATTCTCGATAAAGTGACAAACTTTCTGGTTAAGATGGGTACTAAGAAGGAGGTAGGGGTTCAGTGACAAGGTGGCATGACTATTGAGGATGAGAGAATTAGGCAGGTTGGTGAGCAATGGCTAATTTGGACAGCCATTGCAGATATGGTTAAGGGGATTTGGCTTCAATGTAGATCTTCTTTTAGTTAGTTCTTAGGATCTTGGATTTTAGAGCTATGAAAGTTTGTTGGAAAGTTAAAAAAAAAGAAACCCATACTCTTGTTGATTAAGGCTGGGAAGAGTCTCCTCCAAATTTATAAATAATTTTGTTTTAATATTTTTTTCATATTCTTTAAAATATATATATATATATATATATATATATATATATATATATATACACTTATAAAGATACATTAATAAACCCTTAATAAATAACATAAGTTTTTTACTAATGGTTGACAAATAAGAACTGAGACGTTCCTGTAAGGCTTTCAATGTATTGACACCAGGGAGTATCTAAAGTTAATTTATAATAATATGTTATATTTTTCATATGACCTTCTAACGGAAAAATATATTCTAGGACTGCAAACCAGACGATGTTTATGGTCATATAATAATTCTCGTAAAAAAAAAGTTTATAAGTTTACGAGAATTATTATATGAAATAAGATTTAGTACAGTAATAAGAACTTATAGCTTTACAATAAGTTTAGTCACAATTGTTTTTTTTTTTTTAAATTAATTCTTCCATCAAAAAAATGTGCTCCGGAGTAATTTTGAGCTGCATTGTAATAGTGGGAAATAAATTATTATTATTTTTTAAAAGGGAACTTAGGTCCGTTGGTTTGATACTTTTATCATGGGCAAATGTTTATCTGCCTCTTTTTCAATGTAATGGAGTTAAATATTGTTTTTTTTAAAGGTTTTAAATGCATATGTAAAGGCTCGTAAAACTTTGATGGTATTTTTTTTTAATTTGATTATATAGGAGAGTTGGTCACAATCACACTATTTTTAATAATTGACAAGTGCAGGCTTCAAATTATGGAGGCTACTCCCACTAAATTTATTTCGTTTTATTCTTGTTGATCAGATATGAAGGAGACCACAGGTCACTCATTATCATCTGTTGCACACTCAAGGGATTCAAATTAGACTATTATGTGAAGGAGACCACAGGTCACTCATTATCATTTGTTGCACACTCAAGGGATTCAAATTAGACTATTATCGTCTGTCGCATTCAAATTAGACTATTATTGACTCAGGGGATTCAAATTAGACTATTACTTTTGCAAATAGACTGCCCTTGAGATTTGAACCTGGGTGTTTTCTTGATAAGTGCCTGACAAGAACTTACCAATCCACCTACCCTCGAGGGCTAATGATAAACTTTCACTTTGATTGTCTTATATTAAAATTTAGGTTGTTGGGGCTTTAATGTTAAATTATGAGTGAGCATGTAAGAAATAACTTAAGTTAAATTTTTTTAATGATGTATATTTAAATATGGTTTATTCCATAGGGTGGGTGAGTGCGTGAGGGGGTGGGTGTGTATGATTGTGCATAACAAAAAAAATAACAATAATGGTTTACTTAGAAATAATGTCCTATTTTTATTTATTTTTTGATTATTTGATTAGTTCAAGATTTTTTTTTATGACAGATGTCTAGGGTTGAGTATTTTCATCCCATAAAGTTGAGAGCTAGGCTTATTAATAGGAAATTATTAAATAGACACACATACACCATAATTTAGACCATGAGCTTTCTGAAGAGCCAAAGAAATAATGTTATTTTGAGATATTTTATTTTCTTATTTTTTATAAGTTCATTTTCTTTATCCTTAAGACAAAAAATTTGCATTATATAAAATAATATGCCACAAATTTAATGATTTTTGTTTTATATTTTACTATTTTCTATATTGTCAATGACATTTAAATTACATTTGATGAATTAAATTTTACATATCACCTTGGCAACCCTATTATATGCACACATTTGAAAATTCAATATAATAAATGGAATTTTGTGAGTTTTATGAGATTGAAACATGGTTAACTTATATTACACCATGATCACGTTACCATGGTATCTTAATCAATCATATAATGTTATTACATATTAGTATTATTATAATAAACTGCATTATCGCAACATGTATGCGAAATAAATTTTAATGAATGTTTTAAGCATACTATTCTCATGAGAATTATTAAAATAATTTCAAAATTTGTTAATATTTTAGTGATTCCTGAAGCTTTCATTTTCATATAATAGTGATTCTTAATATATAAAAAATTCATTTTCATGTAATAGTGGTTCCTACTATAAAAAGCTTTCATTTTCATGTAATATAGATTTCTAGGAAGCTTTCATTTTCATGTTATAGTGATTTTTAATATAGTTTTATGTAAGATTGTTGTTAGTTGTAAAGTTATGAATTTTTCTTTAATCAACAACGTTAGAAGACTTGTTAGTATTTTGTGTACATAGGGAAGCTTTCATGTTTTTAATTTATTTTTTGATTTATAGGAGAGTTGGTTATAACCACATTATTTTAGTAATTGTTAGAAGATTTGTTAGTATTTTGTGTACATAGGGAAGCTTTCATGTTTTTAACTTATTTTTTGATTCATAGGAGAGTTGGTTATAACCACATTATTTTAGTAATTGTTAAGCGTAGGGTTCAAACCATAGGGGTTGTTGCCACCAAACCTATTTCACCTTGTTGTTGATCCAACGTGAAGGGGACCATCTATAACTCGAGATTTTTATCGTCATCGGTTTGGTGCATTCTTAGAGGATTTAAATCAAACTACTGTAGACACTTAAAACATGCCATGGTCGGGAAGACTACTTACATGGGTACACCCATAGGTCATGTGACTAAACCTTGGGACCTTCCAAGGGTCAAAAGTAATTTTTACCACTCATTTGGGGCATTTTCAGCCCATCCAAGCCTGGTCGCTGTAGACCAGAGTGACCAAAATCCAGTCGATGTAGCTCAGAGCGGCCAAACCTTAGTCATTGTAGATGATAGCGGCTAAGATTTTAATGCATTTTGCTACCCATCTAGCCTAATATTGGGTGGAAGTGGTAGTCTACATACAATAAGGATGAGCGAGGACAACTTTACATACCTCCTCATAGCTAGTCTACATGGGAGACTCAGAGTCCCAATTTAGACTTCAGTTAAACATAGAAAAACAAAGAGCTTATCATGCTAACACCTAGTACACATGAGGGATTCAGTCCTAGGGTTGAACATTGACCTAGGGCTTCAAAAATGCTTTATAAGGAATAAACCTAAAAACATTAGGGGACCTTTGGAGACACTTCTTGATCTTCTTAGACATTCTTGGACCTTATTTCAATCAGAGAGGGAGAGCATTAAACATCAGAATATTAAACAAGTTGGATTATTGAGGAGAGCTTCTAGATACTTAGAGAGCTTCCATTGGATATCGATTCTTGTAGCAGGGCCTTGTCTGATTGGAGGGCAAATCCGAACACATAAGGTAATCATTTTAATATTATTAGCAAACTTGAGCCCACAACCTCTGGATCAAGAGAGAGAGATTTCACCTTAGCGACCGCTATCCTGGATAGTGGCCCGCAACCTAGTCTAGGATTTTAGGTGTTAGTTTCTTTTATTATGCTTTATCTCTCATTTCAGTAGCATAGGCTTTATTTCAGTTATTTGCTTGCATAATACTAGTTTCATTGCATTTATTGAGATTATTCATTGCTAACAACCTCATTCGAGGAGGCAATCTCGGACATCTAAGCATGTGTTGTTTCATTGATTTCAGGGCTACAGGTTCAATCGGGCAAATCCACAACATACAAGTACAACAAGATCCCTCTAGCAATCAGACCTAGAGAAGGAGGCATCTGTAATCCCTCATACATTTCCATGTGCATCACTAAGAAGCCTTATAAAGTGCACCCCCCTATGCGAGGGGATATTTCATACACCTACTACCCTATTTTATGTGTAAAATCATGTATCAAATGAAGGGTATCCCTCAGAGGGATTCATATGTAACCTAATATGGAGAATATCAATAATAAAAGCATTCGTTCATTTACTTCTTCACATTTTAGTTATATCTGCTTTGTGCCTTTCATTTATTGCATGTTTAAATATTAAAGGATTCAATCAAATCACAAGTAGAGTAGTTTATGGACTGTGCGCTACTTCCCTGGGGTCACTACAGATGGTGATCATGGTGGGACCCCTACCCAGTTCTTTAGCTTATTGTATTTTTTGCCTTTTTATTGACTCTAGTTTTGTATACAGGTGTAGTCACTCTAATCTATAGCATCCAAAATTTAGCCACTCTAGTCTACAGCGACCAGAGGTTAGCCGCTCTGGTCAACAGTGACCAGAAGTCAGCCGATCTGGTCAATAGTGACCAGAAGTCAGCCGCTCTGGTCAATAGCATCCAAAGCTGGAGTGTAGTAGAGGTCAAAATACTGACTCTCTAAGCTGGATTAAAGGTCGATATAGCTTCTCTAACACTTTATAGCTCTCTATATATTTCTATTCCATTAAAATCAGTGATCATTAAGAAATATTTCAATTTGGAAAACTAAAAGAATGAAAGAGAAATAACTTGTATCTTGAACATCCTAGGTTTCTTTTTAGATTTTCCACTAGGCGTTGCTAGAAACAGTGGCTTCTATCTGTAAATTTTGCCCTAGAATCCAATGTGCTAGACATTGTGTGATTTTTTTTCTTGTTTTGAGGCCTTTCTAAAGACCATTTTTGCAATTAAGAGAGTGCATTAATTAATATCATAGTAGCTATGCACCTTTCTAAAATTGAAACGCATTTTACATTAGGCATATAGGGAAAGTTCATTGTTGCTATATGATGCATTCTTATTCATGCAAAACTTAAAATGAACCACACACACGCACGTTTCTTTTAAACATTGGGGAGTTGGATTTCATCACCAACCCTCAATTCAGTCCGATGATGTTGGCATTCATCTCCTTCCACCGTTTTCCCCCTAGAGCTTCATAGAAACGGGTTGAGGAACTTGCTTATAGTGACACTAAGGTACTTGTGTTCAAACTATCTCCCACTATTGGAACAATCGTTGGTTCATAGTGGAACATCTAGGCAAACCCCCCACTGAGATTTAAGTGGTGCACCCTAGTCTCTTTTGAGAAATCATGTTTGGCATGAGTGTTCTTGATTATCACTATGGATGAGTCTCTTCATTCTAAATTCAAAGAAACAACAAGAAACAAGAAACAACCAAAAATTAAAATACATCAAACAGTTTAGGGCACACTTAAATTTGTAATCAAGATAAACATTTTCTTGATATTATTTGATCATATTTAAGTGCAACACAAAAGCTAAATTTCCAAAAATAATGGTTAAAACAAGGAGTAGACATCCCCGGTATGACACCGAGGGAGATTTTGAAACAACACATGCCCTTAGGCGAAGTCATAGTAAAATTGAAAGACCTACTCAAAATACTGTAAGATGCAGCTCTGTGAGTCTAAGGGGTGATAACTCAACCCTTGGGGATCTCCTCGAGAAACCCCAAATAGGAAACCAAATCAAGGAACTACATCACATCAACACAAAGAGGCCTCATGACCATCATCATCAAGGAGACATGAGGAAACCTCAAGGGCTTCCTCTAAACACATACAAACTTCTCAGAGAGAAGCTTCAAGGGCTTCCTCCTCACATAGACATAAAGAGGGTTCTAGACCCCGTTCTTCACACAAGGATGATAAGGTTTCCCCATCTCCATCATCATAGAGGGTAGAGAGGGCCACGAAACCCTCATCACTAAAAGGGCACACAAGAGTATCAACATTCACATGAGACACTTAGAATAGATCAACCCACTGAGGGGTAGGAAACTAGAAATACCTCAAGTCATAGACATCAAATAGAAGATATCCTTCACACAAGAGGAAGGATGACAATAGAATATGACCTTATTGGAGTAAATGGCACCCCATAGGATCAGCCATGGAAAACAAGACAGCTGGTTGAGTTGGATCGATTGCATCCGAGGCCACCTCCCAGAATGGTAGCCACCAAGAATTTTGCATCTAGAAGTTCATGAACCGTGACTTCTAAGCCCACTTCTCAAAATTGGGGTACCTCGAGATGACCTCGTAGCAAACATAAAGAGTCTTATCATAGATACACTCAAAAATATATTGAACAAGTCACATTAGCTAGAGATAGCAAAGAAACAACAAAAACCTCTTCAAAAGATCTACAAATCAAAACAACTAGGATAGGGTCAGATAAGCATGAGTCCTCTATGACTACGTAAGTTAACCATGTGTGATGGTTAGAAAATGCCTTGCACAAAGAGCAAGATCTTGTAGATGCTCTTAAACATGATAAATAGAGAGAACAGTTGTTGCACCAACATGAGCAACGTTTGAGAGAGCAAGTTGAGCAGCTAGCTCAAAAAAACCAACAAACAAATGAAAATGATCATCAAAGAGATCAATGCACTGACTCACCAAGATAGGAGTGCACTAGACAAGAAAGAGACCCACAACAAAATCACCCTCCAAATCATGAGCAAAATCCAACTGGGAGGAAAGGGTAAACTTAACAGAGCAGGATCAGGCACATCCTGAATCCCCTCGTAGGAGGGAAGAAAATGGAGTAAATCAAATGGATAGAGTGTTACCTCCATCACCACTGCGGGGGGGTTTGCAAGAGGGGGAACTCCTCATCTCAAAGGTCTTCCAAGAACTTGCTGAGAAGATGAAGTCCTTTGAAAAACAAGAGATGGCTGGTAGCCAACCAACATTGAGCAAGATACACAATCAACCATTATGTCTATCCATCCCTAGCCCTACATACCCTAAGCACTTTGAGATGCCTAGGTTGGAAAAGTTTAAGGGTGAAGAGGATGCACAAGAGCATGTTACTAATTTCATCAACACATATTTTCATCTTGAAGACAACAATGCTCTCATGCTCAGGATATTCATTATGACATTTACAAGCACCGCCACCCAATGGTTCAACCAGCTGGCCAAGCATAGCATAGAAAATTTCGAACAACTAGTGAACACTTTTCTGAAGCATTTCTCTTTTGGTGCTAATAGGAAAGTGAATCTTTCAGACCTGGCCAATCTAAAATGTTATGATGATGAGCCAATAATGTATTATGGGAATATATGGATGAGCCTATACATTAAGGGATTTCAATGATGCTTTATTCAATACTATGGGAATGATAGTCCTACCTATCAAGGTGGGGTATAAGACCATCCCCATGATGTGTCATGTCTTGGAAGAGGCCATGCAATACAACATACTCCTAGGGAGACCTTGGATAAGGGACATGAGATGTGTTCCTTTGATCTTACACAAATGTGTCAAGTATGTGCATGATAACAAAGTCTACATGGTATTGGCCGATGAAAAGCCATTCAAGTATGTTCATCAGGTGGATTTTCTAGGAGAATTTGTGATTCCTTTTGCCCATTTGTCTGTAGGACCATCATCTCCAACTATCCAACTGGATAACAAAGACAAAGGGGCACAAAAGGACCCATCTACATCAACACCTCATCTTGCACACAAAGTAACTAATGCTTCTAATAGACCATCAACGTCTAAACAAAAAGAAAATCAGAAGCTAAAGGCACCCATGGTTGAGAAAATAGAGCCCAAGGAAGTGCTAAACATAGACATTAAGAAGATTCCAACTCCCATGGAGGAGGAAGATCTCCAAGATCAATATGAGGAGATACTAGAACCCGCTTCGCCAGTGTCATCTGTAGGATCATCCACATCACATGCGATAATACACTTGGAAAGTACAGGAATATGAGAGGATCTTGTGCAAAAAATAATATTTACACCCATCATAGAGTCTGTGCAAGACATGGGACGTCCGAAAGATCTAAGACCATCAGTGGGAACGATGGTTCCACTTGAAATCCCTCCCAATCAGATAAATTTCATCTACGTTGGCCTAGATTACGCCCATAAATCTATGGATATAGAAGAGGAAAATTATGAGATATTCGTTATCAATGTTTGCTATCTCTCTAATCCTAAGTTTTCTATAACCTATTTTGAGCATTGACATTGGCATGGTTACGATCTCGATATATATGATCAGGGACGTAGGTGGCCATTCGAGTCACAGTACCAACTCCCATATGACAAATTTGGGTTAGGCTATCACATCAGAGATCGATATGACTCTCTAGTAGTAGCATTAGATAGATTAATCTTGGGATTAGGAGAAGACATCGATTTTATTCCATATCACCCACCAAGTGCAATATATTTGAGCAACAAACAAGTGGCTATGGAAAGCATACCACCTCCTAAGACTTATCATCTAATATTTACAATTTATGCCACCCCAATAGGTTACAACTCATGGGATGATGAGAAAGAAGAAAATGGATATGTAGCAAATGATGGTGAAGCACAAGCAGGTTTGGCCTATCATGGGCCTTGATATTTACAAAGCTTTACCTGGTCTGACCACAACGAGAGTGGGTACATATTGAATGAAAGTGGATATGACTAAGAGTACTCAATATAAAGAGTATACCTAGGAATAGGGCAATGGCCCCATGACTTGGGGCAACATAATAATGTAAATGACATCTTCATAAGTGACAAAGAATATGAGGATGAGACAAAGATGGCCTACTTAGTACCAAGAGATGTACCCCTTACCTTGGGGTCACATACCAATGCTAATGGTTTTTGGATAAGTGATGATGATTTTGATGATGAGACTGATATGGCTTATCTTGGACCTCACCACTTGTAGCAAGTAGAAATGTTGGTAGAAAGAGAAGTGGCACTTCATGCCATAGACCCTGGCTTACAATTTTTGGGGATACCGGTTGACTTGGATGTCATTCATCGCATGGTCAATCCCCCTTCGCCTATGTTCAGGGAACTCTTATCCCAATGATCCTATTATCCAACCAGTTCATGGGTCGGATCCAGAGATTCATTTTCCTCTAGAGCCTCATCTTGAGTATAGGAAGGAAACCTTTGAGACAAGATTTCAACCATGTGGTCCTGGAGATTTCATTCCATCCATCAACATGATCTCCATTGATTTGACCACTCCACTTCATAACCCAGTAGATCCCACTAAACCTTTGTGTCTTGATATGCAGACTATTGATTGGAATCGTGCTGATTCACCTATAGAGCCTGAATATCTATTCTCTAATGAAGATACATTACAACCATTCCATTTTGCATCAGGTTTTGCATATAATGTGTTCCATGTTGGTCTAGATCCTAAGTCAATAGGACCTGTAAATCCCGCCGATGACATTCACTTGATACCCATGCCTCATCAATTGGAGGATGGGTCACATATGGCTATAGAAGTGACTTTCAAGGTGGACATCAACAATGATCCTACTCAACCAAAGAAAGTCAAGTTCAGAGAAAGTCTGTCTCTAGAGGAACAAGCTATCATAATTCCTCTCCTTAAAAATATGCTAAATTTATTTACTTGGACTTACAAAGATATGCCAGGTATTGATCCAAAGTTATTTGTCCACAACCTTTCATTGGATCCCCTAAATAAGCTAGTCAAGAAAAAATTGAGGAAGATGGATCCAACCGTCGCTTTTATGGTGAAGAACGAGTTACAAAAACTGTTGGATGCGATCTTCATAGTTCCCATCAACTATCCTTAATGGATCTCGAACATGGTGCCCATAGGAAAACCAGATGGAAGAGTCAGTATTTGCATAGATTTTAGGGACTTAAATAGGGTAACTTTGAAGGATTCATTCCCGTTGCCAAACATAGATGCTCTTGTTGATGCCACTATAGGTCATGAGATGCTCTCCCTAATGGATGGGTTTTCTAGATACAATCAAATCCAAATAAAACCTAAAGACTAGCATAAGACTACTTTCATTACTCCATGGGGAAATTTTTGTTACAAAGTGATGTCATTTGACCTAAAGAATGCTAGTGCCACATACCAGCGTGCCATGACATACATATTTCATGATTACATGCACACAATATTGGAAGACTACATGGATTACTTGTTGGCCAAATATTTGATACGGTAAGAGCACGTTGAGATCCTTATGAAAGTCTTCAATAACCTCATAGAGCACAATGTCAGATTGAATCCTAAGTGTAGACACCAAAATAGCACCAATCTGATTATGTGACGATAAGCACAGACCGAATTGGCATACACAGCCCCTAGGGCAGCCCCCAGAGGTTAAACAGTGGTCCTAACCACTCCCAAAGCATATTGGAAGGTCAGAGGTCAATTTGGCACCTTTCAAGCACCCTGCTCCTTACTCGTTCCACCCCGGGATGATTAGAATGCTATTTGCCCCACCCCGGGATGATTAGCAGCAATCGCTCCAGGATGGGGCAAATAGCAGGTTTGACAGGCAAAACATCAAACCTTGACCAATGACAGACCATATCTACCACTCAATTCCACCTTCAATGCATGGGAGTGTGAGTGAGCGTTTCAAAGCTCAAAGAGGCAGTCATGGAGCCCTTAATTAGGGAGGAATCTTCTCTCCCCTGACAAGGCATGATGGCCAAGTGGCGCCCCTGCATGCACATTCAAAGTAGACCTTTAGGTCTATAAAATGGTGAGTCTTCTCACCCCAATGGGAGGACAGAGCAGGAACATTGAGAGCAACGAAGTGCTACCAAATTGTACCCATGTTCCCCTTTGTGCTTCTTACATCCATAATTTCTCTTTTGGAAGAGAGGTTATCGGGTGAACATTAGGAGCACAATCCAGACCCAAAACTTGAACAATTAGCCATAATCCCACACCCAATTTATTTACACAACCCCCTAGGAGGTTTTTGACCTATCCCAACTGGATTGGTGTCAAAACCAAGCCCCAAAATGCGGGCGTCCTGCCCCCGGGTGCCCCCTGCACTGTTGCAGTCCTAATCGCCCCACCCCGGAGTGATTATAAATCTATAGTATATTTATTCACTATTTATTTTGCATCATGTTTTGTGTGTTTCATATATGTTGCAGTTCAAATTTCAAAGCATTCTGACTTGTTTTGATTGTGTTTTCATTTTTTTACGCTTTTACTAACATATAGGGAGTGCCTTCGGATATAGGGTGATCGAGGAATAATATACCAAATTCGACCTTCTGGGTCGTCTCAAAATACCCCATTTTTCCTAACCCCAAGTTTTCAAGTATTTTGGAGGCCTCTATATGGGACATTTTGGAGGTCTCTCTCGGATGTTTTATGATAGTCCTAATCATCCCACCCCGGAGCGATTAGAAATCTACAGCAGATTTCTCGACTGTTCTTTTTGCAATGTTTCCTTGATGGTGTTTACATGCTTTTGTTTAAATTTCATTCCGTTATGATAAGTTTTGATCACTATTTTAATTATTTCATGTATGCATCAACCGGAGGCCTTAGGGATTGCATGTTTCTCTCCATCCGCATGTGCTATTAATCATTTGTTGTTTCTCTATACGTAGGACCTTGACATAAGAGGAGTAGCAAGGAACTATGGACATATCCATGCAAGCGACGACAATGTTTGGCCCACCCATTTTGAATGTGGGCACGCAGAAGATCCTGAATTGAAGCGCACCATCCATTGGTGTAACAAAATTGTATCAAACGCTCCGAGCCCCTAAAAATGGGGGGGACGTATTGTAACCTGATCATAAGAAAAATTAATAAAAGAGGGTACACCTTTATTTTTTCTTTACATCTCATTTCATTCATGCTTCATTTTCCCTTTTTCATGCACTTAGCATTTCGTTAATACAACTGCTTTTGTTTGCATCGCACCCGGTGCGCCTGTGCTTCCGTATCCAAGTGCTTTCAGTGGCGATCACGGTGGGACTCTGTCCCCTAATTTTTTGATCAAAATTTTGTGTTTTTGCTTGCAGGTGTTAATCCTTCAAGCATTGTACTGATGCTCGTGCCACCCTATGATGAATACAGAGTTGGTATTCATTTCACCCAGAGACGAATAGGCATTCATCCCATCCTGTGACAAATACAGATTTGTTATTCATACCACCTTGGTACGATTAGCTCTCTATGCATTTTCTGAGTAGGAACTCAGGGGCATCTGGTTTGGGTAGAGAAGAGGTAGGTTTTCTAAACATCCTCTGTAATTTTTTGTCTCTGTTTCTATGATATTCCTGTTTTCTTTGCTTGCATGGAAAATTTTACTGCATGTTTTCTTTCTTTATGCAAATAAAAATAACCACACACACCATGTGATAATATAAACATCAAGGAGTTGGTAGTAAAACCCCACCACTTGATCAAGATCAATGGTGGATTTCATCACCACCTTGGCTTGAATTTTTGCATACATAACCCCGATCGAGACTGTTGCTAGACATAAATCCTGACGAAAGCTGACCAAGTGTAGCTGGGGTGATTCCCAGTGCATGAGGATAAATCTTCTATGGTAGGTGTCAAAAATGGAGTGATTCCCCTTCCATACAGCCTATGTTCCATGTACTATTCTGCTCTCGCGTACCAATAGTTTCCCTCACGTAAGGGCGGGTATATTGAGAGGTTCGGTATAATGGCCTGGCAGTGGTATATTGAAGGGGCGACCATTTTTGGAGACATAAGAGCCCTCATATTTCATGTACAATAAAATTTTCTTTACAAGGATTTCAAAACAAAAATCAAAACACACTGAACCAGATTTAGGGCACACATTTAATCTGTAAACGAGAACCACCACCATGTTCGATATAATTTATTTATTTATGTGGCCCCTTTTTGTTTAGTGTAGCTTAAAAAATCATAAAAGAAGATAAAAATATACATATCTTTTAGAGAACCACCACCATGGTGTACACCCATAGCCAAGCCCAATCACGGGCAAAAGCGGTAAAAAATGTACAAGGAGGCACAAGTCACCTCCGTTATAGCTCCAAGGACTCGGTCATACCACCTTGGTGGCCTGACCCAAAAAATAGTCCACATCATACCACGACAGAATAGGACTATAGAGAAACCCCTTTGAGGGGCACTCCCATTCAACACAGACCCTTTCAGGAGGAGTACATACATAGGAAGGCCCCCTTAGACACTCATTATGAGTGGCCACCATGCGATGAAGCGCTAGAACAACATAGGGTCCATAAGGAGGGGCCACACGATTACATCATCCCTCCTCTACCCCTTATTACTGTTAGAAACAATAGGCCAAATCTATAGTACAAGGCTCTTCAGATAGGGTGAGTTAACTCTGCCCTCCCCTTTCAAATATATGAAAGGGATCACGAGGAAAACCACTATATTCCTTAAGAGCAATACACAACACGAGATCAATGCACCTCCGCACCTGCTATTTATCAGGATCACCTACTGAGGCCAGAGCCTCGGGTGAATGCCGCCAACCTCGATAGATGGAAGCGACCTATAAAGATCTTGGACCACCATGACCGAGATAGATATGTAGGGGAGGCATCTAGGCCTCCTAGACCTACGATGGTGGAACAAATCGACTTGGCATTTTCCAAACATGCCGCTTGCCAAGCGCAAATCACGCAGCTTGAGAAAGATCAACAATATTTAGAGCACTTGTATCACCTTAGCAAAGAGCGCATTCAGCATCAGACAGACGAGTTGTTCCACAACACTGTGCATGAGAGGATTCCAACCCCTCACACACATAAGATAGAGCTTTATGAGAGGCAGAACCCCTTAGTGCGAGACAGGTCTGCACGACCTTATAAAGCGTTACCTCCAAGACCTCCTAGACCTAAGTGGGAGGCCACCCCTAGAGCCAATGATGGGCACCCTCCTCGAGCACCCACCCATGTTTATAGGTCACGCCCAAGAACTCCTCAAGAAGCCTATGAGGAATTTGAGCAAGAAGAAGAGTGGGCTAAAATGCCCTACCAAGGTAGGGGGCGCTATCCGACTACCCCTCCATAGGCCTCCAGTTCCCCACAATTTGCAACGGGAACAAACCAAGGAGGAAGAGATCAAATCTTCCGATGCATACAAAGTGCTACTAGAGCGCTTAGAGTCTATGGAGACCAAGACTTTTGGGCCCTAAAATCCCACTTTACGCCAGCTCCGCAGTCACCTCATGCATCCTTTAGTGTCGATACCCCCATACCCTGAACACTTTAAAATGCCTCAATTGGCAATTTTTAGAGGGGATGAGGATGCCCAAGAGCACGTGACAAGATTCCTGAGTCAATGCTTCGACATTCAGGACAACATGCTTTGCTTCTAAGAATATTTATAACCACGTTTGCAGGCCTTGCCTCAAATTGGTTTACCCAATTTTTGAAGCATAGCATCACCAACCTAGACCAGCTAGTGGATGCATTCCTCGAACATTTTGCCTTCAACACCAAGAAGAAGGTATCATTAAGTGACCTAGCTAGCCTCAGGCAGTATGAGGAAGAGACCATGGTGGCTTATGGAAATCGGTGGAGGACGTTGCTTTCAAGGCTATCTTACCTCCCTCCCATGGCTGACCTGACCCAAATGCTCTCAAAAAGTTTCCTAAGGTCGATCTCCATGCTATTGTAGCGACAACAATATGCCACTCTCGAGGAATCCCTAGCACAAGCCAAAATCATTGAGGAGATCAAGATACAGGATGGCGAGATTGCCAAGTCATGCAAGAAAGAGTGGCCCAAAAATACCAAAATTGGGTCCGTGCAACCAAAACCCACTGCGGTCAATCAGGTTGCCATAAGCATACCAAATCCTACATAGATGACACAGCCCCCAAAGGATAATTATCAGGTAGTTCCTCTTGACAACTATGAAAAGGAAAATCATAGGCAAGAGCAAAATCCGTAGCGTCGCCCTAGGCGACAATTCACACCCTTCATAGAGTCTAAAGACTCCTTGTTTGACTTTTTGTCCATGGTAAACTTGATAAACCTGCCAGAAAGTCGACCCATAGACCCCAACGTGCCAAAACCCAAGGGCTATAGGGAATACTTATATTGTAGATTTTATCAACAAAAAGGACATGACCTTTACGCGTGTTGGAAGTTCAAAATATTAGTGCAAGACCTAATAGACAACAAAATGCTAGCGATGGATAATACCATAGCACCAAGCAACCAACAGATGGAGGTCTTCAAAGACCCCCTACCTGCCCATGATGCATAGGCAAAGACTCTACAGGTCAATGAGGTGACACAAAACTGCCCCATGCAGGGGTATGTAGGGATGATAAGCATAGTGACACGGAACAAGAGGTACCCAAGCACAGCTGCCCCCACTGCAGCTATAGGAGAGGTTCCATTAACGTCACAACCTCAATAGCACCCTACGCAACCTCCCCTGCCTAGACCAGTGGCCATGATTCGGACTAAAATTACCCAAAGTTTAAGGACCACGTCGGCTAGGCTCTCCATATATGAGCTCATCCAACAATCACCGCCCCATCGAGAGGCTCTAATGGAGATACTCAAAGCCATCGAGCTATAGCCCCATGAAGCAAACTCTTTCAATAACTTTGTGGGACATGTAAAACAATGTACAAAACTAGTAATCTTCTTTAGAGAAGATGAACTAAAATCGATGACTGGTGATATGGTGGATCCACCCCTGCACGTCATTGTATGGGTCAACGGGATTCCATTTAAGAGGGTGTTGGTGGACACTGGCTTGTCCAGCAATATAATCACAATAGTGGCATTGAAACACCTCAAGTTGCTAGCATCTCACATTGTGGCCTCCACCTATACTCTTCGAGAATTCAATGACGCGATATGCTCGACGGTTGGCACAATTTTCTTGCCCATCCAAGTGGGACAAAAGACTATTCCTATGTTGTGCCACATCCTGGAAGGTGATATGGCCTACAATATTTTGTTGGACCGGCCTTGTATCAGGGACATGAAGTGTGTCCCTTCGATAGCCCATCAATGCCTAAAGTACACATACAAAGGGCAAGTGCATGTAGTCCCAACAGACTTAGAGCCCTTCAAGTATTGCAATATAGTGTAGCTAATGTCACATTTGACCCTCCCATCGACACATTTGGAATTTTAGTTGAATCTATCCAAATAGGGTCTAATTTCGCATACATCCCCGCTATTAAGTCCCTCAAATCACCAACCGGGCCCGTCTTCATTGTTTGGTCCTTCACCATTGACACCACCTACGATGGCCACACTGAAGGACAACGGTAAGAAGCCCCTGAAAGAGATACCACCATTGGTATCAACCATATCTATTGAAGAGGTGCCCAACCGAATGGAAGTCGAGACGCCTGGTTCACCCAACATGGAGTGGACCCAGGAAGAACTCCCATTACCTCCCCCTCAACCGCCAACGATCATCGTTGAGATGGCCAATACGGGCCTGGGGGAGTATCTAGTGTGGAACATTGTGGCAACACCCACGCTTGAGTCCATGCAGGACATGGGGAGACCTCGCCTCCCCATAAACACTATTGTCCCTTTGGGCTACCCACCAAATCAAACAAATTTTGTATATGGGGGCCTCGACAATGACATTGAACCTTACCTGCAAGAGGAAGAGGATGAAGAGCCCTTTTTTGAGAATTTCAACTATCTGTCCAACCCGGACTTCACTTTGAAATACCTTGGCAAATGTAATTGGCATGGATATGGGTTGGGTAGATATGAACAAGGGGTGCGTATTCTTTGTCAACCAAGATATTAGATGCCATATGAAAAATTAGGAATAGGGTTCAACCACCCTTTGCCCCTTGACATCTTGGTAGAGAACATGCAAGGCCTAGGGCTAGGCAACAAGGATGGGTTGGCACAAGATTCATATGCCAATCCTAACACAACATACACATTGGGATATTATCTCCCATTGTTAACAACAAACCTTGGTGACCTCAACAACCCCTTCCCTTTGATCGAGAAAGGGGAAAGTTCAAGAACTTTCCTCCAAGAGGGATATAGACAAGGCCAAGAAGGATCTTTAGAAGACGAGTTAGAGTATGAGGTAGCACCTTGGGACCCTTTCGAGTCCGATAGCAATCACTCACAAGTGATGCCCATAGATGACTATTAGGAGAACTTCATGGCGATGTTCCCCTTGAATGCTCAAATCGATCAATTGCCACCTTAAGAGAATCAGGTCCTCCCGTAGAGAATGGAACAACCCCGATGGGACAAAATCAACTTGCTCGAACAGAACGAGCCTCACATTTCACAAATAGTTGTTGAAGCCAATGAAGGACTATGGATCTTTGATACCAATTATGAATATGAGACTGAGATGGCATATCTCAACCATATGTGGCAACGAGAATACCCCATGGACATTGACGATATGTTTGAATAGCTAAACATGGGGCCAAGGCATAGGTGGCATTTGAACCAAGCATAGTTGGACCAAGTGTTGCATCCGCCACTTCAGGCATACAGAGAGCACCCTCCACCTAGAGACCCTATAGAGCCATCAGTGCCAAGGGCAGACCCTGTCCTTCTATCTACACATAGGGCTGATCCGTTTGTGCCAATACCCACAAAGCTAGATCCAGAGCACAAATATCACCAAGGATGTCCGAGTCACCACCCATGCGGTAATGGAGACCAAATTCACTTCATCAACATGATCTCCATTGACTTAACCACCCCCATCCGCAATCCAGTTGATCTAGCATGACCATTGTATCTAAACCTAGATGCCATAGACTAGGATTGCGCTAACTCACCACCATCTCCATCAGAGTACTGGCCTTGTGGTGAGATGCTTCATTTCACCCTAGGACCAACTCAGGATATCTTCCACATTGAAGAGGAACCCGAAATTCCAAACGTAGATCTAAATTCAGCAAATGATATCCACCTGATCCCAACTCCACACCAGTAGGAGGACGGGTCCCACATGTCAGTCGAAGAGACGACTGACGTAGACATCGGCTCTGATCTAATGAATCTACAAATCATCAAGCTGGGGGTAAGTCCATCCCCCAAAGAGCAATCCTATTACATTGTCCTTCTCAAAGAGAAGAAGGAGATTTTTGCATGGTCCTACAAATACATGCCAGGGCTAGACCCACAGCTAGTCATGCATAATCTAACGCTTGATCTGACAGTCAAGCCAGTCAAGTAAAAGCTACGTAAGATGCACCTAACAGTAGCCTTAATGGTCAAATATGAGCTACAAAAGCTATTGGATGCATAGTTTGTCATCTGCGTAGATTACCTACCATGGTTGTCCAACATTGTGCCCATCAAGAAGCTGGATGGGAGGATTCGCATATGCACCAATTTTTGAGATCTAAACAAAGTGAGTCCCAAGGATGATTTCCCCTTGCCTAGCATTGATGCATTGGTAGATGCTATAGTAGGCCACAAAATGCTTTCCCTCATGGATGGTTTCTTGGGATACAACCAAATTCGTATCAATCCCGACGATCAACTCAAAACGGCGTTCACAATGCCTTGGGGGACATTTTGTTATAAGGTCATGCCCTTTGGCCTTAAAAACACTGACACCATCTACCAACGCGCTATGACATACATCTTCCATGATCACATGCATAAAACTTTGGAAGATTATATGGATGATTTTTTGGCCAAATCTCTTTTGCACCCAGATCACCTCGATGACTTGCGCAAGATCCTTGATCGCCTCATTGAACACAAAGTTAGGCTAAACCCCAAGAAGTGTGTATTTGGCGTCACATCTGGAAAACTCTTGGGTTTCATAGTCTCAAAATGAGGCATCAAGGTAGATCCAAATAAAGTTAATGTAATCATTGAAATGATTCCCCCAACCACCATAAAGCAGCTCAGAAGCTTACAGGGTAAGGTCACGTCGATCAAGTGCTTCATAGCGCATCTATTTGACAAGTGTTGACCCATGAATAAATTATTGCACAAAGGGGTAGCATTTCATTGGGATGATGAGTTCCAGTCATCCTTCGATGACATTAAACAATACTTGGCTTCACCACCAGTATTGGCACCACCTAGACCAGGAGTGTCGTTCTACTTATACATCTCAGCTATTGAGGTGGCACTGGGCACCATGCTAGCCCAAAAAAATGAACTACATAAAGAACAGGCTAATTATTATCTTAGTAGCACCCTGGTCAGTTATGAACTTAACTATGCATATGTCGAGAAGCTATGCTTAGTAGTGGTATTTGCCACCAAAAAGCTATGCTATTACATGTTGAGCAATACGACGTATGTTGTGTCTAAGGAGAAATCCATTGTGGTACATGATGAGTCATACTTATCATAGTAGCCATATGACAAAATGGATCATGTTGCTGATGGAGTTTGACATTGAATTCATTGGACAGAAGTCCATCAAAGGTCAAGTCATCACCGATCAACTAGCAGAGGCTCCTCTCGAAGATGATCAACCTCTGACCATAGAGCTACCCGATGATGGATTCTTCCATGTCTCAGAATCGCCAGATTCTGATGAGCCTGAGTCATAGGCTGACATAACCCTATTTTTTTATGGTTCTAAATGTGAGCAAGGGGGTGGCATAGGAATCATATTTTTCACATCGCAAGGGGCTCCAATGCCTCTATCATTTAAACTTTATTTCTCATGCACCAATAACAATGTCGAATACGAAGTCTTGCTCATAGGTCTTCAGACAGCCATCACCATGAACATCAAATGCTTGAACATCTTTGGTGATTCGTTGTTAATTGTCAACCAAGTGAAAGGGGTATTCCAATGTAAATGCCCAGTTCTACAGGCCTACAAAGCCCTTATGGATAAATTCTTGGCAAAACATGAATGGTACGACTTCGAGGCACTCCCTCGATCATCGAATCATTTTGTGGACACTATGGCCTCCTTAGGGTACTAATCCTGCAAGACCCTTTCGGTGAGATGACAACCATTCAAGTCAAAACATTATCATAATCCATGATGGAGCGTGCAAGATCTGACCTAACACCAAAAATTCACCTAATCCAGATTGAACCATCTCAGGATAGGTTCTCTCGAATCCATGATAGTATGAATCACGCCAACTAGGGGTCCTTGTTCTCCCTGACCCCTCTTAATAGCAACATAACACTATTATTACAAGTTCTTTCCCACTTATATTTTTCTAGGGATGAACTTCAATAGGGATTGGCAATTCATACCATCGAGGTTTCTGATCAGCAGGATTGGTACACACCCATAAGAGACTATCTCAAGTTAGGTAGCCTCCCACTTGGATTGTCACACGTTGTGAAAAGATAATTCAAACAGAAAGCGGAAAAACATGTCTTTTTGGGAGACATCTTGTACCATCAGAGCTATGAAGGGATCCTCCTTCATTGCTTGGACCAACAGGAGTCCAGGTGATCACCCAAGCACACGATGGTACGTGCGATGGCCACTTCAGCGGTATGGCCATCACCAAGCGCATCCTTCACATGGGCTATTATTGGCCATCTTTAGAGTGAGATTGTTACGCGTATGTGAGGAAGTGTACGAAGTGTCAAAAACATGCTAACTTGACATACGTACCTTCTTAGGCCTTGCATCTGATCCAATTGGCTTGGCCATTTTCATAGTGGGGCTTAGATCTAATTGAAAAGATCTCCCCTGCATCATCAGGCCATCACACGTTCATCATAACGGCCACAGAGTACGTCACCAAGTGGGTGGAAGCAATTACGCTTACCTCTATGAATGGGCCCCGCATTGCAGAGTTTATTTTACATAACATCATATGTCATTTTGGTATTCCATCCAAGATCATCTCGGATAATGGGATGTCATTTAAGAACAAATATGTGCATGCTTTGACAACAAAGTACAAAATTCAGCATAGTTTTTCAACACCCTATTATCCGCAAGCAAATGGGCAAGCAGAGGCATCAAACAAAATGCTAGTTGCCATCCTTAAAAAGACAATCACAAATAGTCATAAGGATTGGCACATTCAAATCCTGCTTGCTTTGTGGGCTTATCGCACTAGCATTCGGATGCCCATTGGGGCAACTCCATTTTTGTTGGTGTATGGCTCCGAGGTAGTCATGCCTCTCGAGTTGGAAATACATTCCTTGCGCATATCAGTGCAAGAGTTCATCGATGATGACACTACATGGCAGGCCCGGTTAGACTAACTCATGTTGCTTGATGAACGACACGTCAATGCTTTCGAGAATTTGCGTATCTACCAAGAGTGACTTAAGAAAGCATACAACATGAAATTTCACCTGAGGGACTTTTAGGTTGGTTACTTGGTCTTAAAAGAGAACCAAAAAAATTCTAACTTGCCACCCCATTTAAGGGACAAGTTCATGGCAAACTGGTTAGGTCCTTATGTCATCGATAGTAAAATAGGACCTGGAACATATCGACTTGCCTCTCTTGAAGGAATCAAGGAACTAGAACCCTTGAACATCAGTCATTCGAGGCCATTCCACATTTAAAAAAGCCATGGCCCACCCTAAAAATCTCCAATGATTCTCATAATCGCTTGGTCAACCCCAAAACACCCCAAAGGTGCCCATAATCCCTTTGGTCACCCCAAAAAGCTCCAAGGATTCCCACAATCGCTTGGTCAACCCAAAAATGCCCCAAAGGTGTCCATAACCCCTTTGGTCAAACCAAAAGCTCCAAGGATTCCCATAATCACTTGGTCAACCCCAAAATGCCCCAAAGGTGCCCATAATCCCTTTGGTCAAACCAAAAATCTCCAAGGATTCCCATAATCGCTTGGTCAACCCCAAAATGCCCCAAAGGTATCTATAAACCCTTTGGTCAAACCAAAAGCCCCAAGGGTTCCCACAACCACTTGGTCACCCAAAATGCCCCAAAGTTATCTATAATCCCTTTGGTCAAAACCTCCAAGGATCCGAAAGAATCACTTGGTCCGCACCGAATTGAGATAAACCAACCATAACAAATTTTCAAAAACAATAAAATAATCAAAAATAACAAAAAAATTGCATCTCACTTCCATGCATACTCTTAAAAAAAATCAAAACACAAAAACAATAAGTTGCATTAGGCATCACAAACATACATTGCATATTTGTTGGTCATATAGGTCAAATGCACCATAGACTGTAATTACTCGGAAATTCCATCATTTTCCACATTTTTCCACTTTGTAAATAGTCCAACAAAAATAAACGCCATCCACATTTTTCACAATATCATAATCAGTTGTCTTCTAATGTATTTAGGGCTTTTGTCATTCAGTTGTCTTTATATTTCTAGCCAAAAACTGTACAAAGTTAGACAGATTTTTACAAAGGTAGAGTTTTACTTGGATCACACCTTGCTACGTCGCATCCCAACACAAGTTAAAACACATAAAAAAAT
This sequence comes from Wollemia nobilis, assembly GCA_028583015.1. Classification (NCBI taxonomy): domain Eukaryota; kingdom Viridiplantae; phylum Streptophyta; class Pinopsida; order Araucariales; family Araucariaceae; genus Wollemia; species Wollemia nobilis. Next base: position 10,334,125 of record JAQPPZ010000012.1, read on the forward strand.
TCCCAAGTTGTATGAACGAAAGATGAAACCTACAAAGCAATCTAGGATACCATACAGTGAAAAGGTTATCTTGCTCATCCCCCTATGTGAATGAACCCAAGAATGCTGAGATTTGGAAAAAGGACAAACATCTTCCCTACCCAATTCCCCAAGCATCCCAAATTCTCAAAAAGTTGCAAATATCTAAAAAAAAAATTGCAAAAAGTCAAAATACAAACTCCAAAGTTTGACATCAAAACCCACATAGTGCATACATCAAAAATCACAAGAAATAGTGATTCTCATCACTCAAAATTCCAATCCCTTGCTCAAAAAAATAAAATAAATAAATAAATAAATAAAAATAAACAGTGATTTTTATCACTACATACGCGAGCAAGTATCCCAATAAAAGTAAAGAAAAGAAGGGAGTCGAACTTGAATCCCTGGAACTCTTAGCATTCATAAGGTCATGAGGTGATCCTCAGTACCGGTTTGGTGGATAGCCTGCTAGTCACTAGTGGCAAACCTCCCACATGAAGATATATCTGTCGCATTAAATTGTGTACAGATCAATGTTTGCATGTGGATGAGCTAGCTTATGGTATCCTAGATTGCATCGTAGATTAATCTTACTAAATACAGCAAAGGAATTAGTGGAGCTAATTAGGTGATCCTCGATACGAGGTTTGGTTGATAGCCTATCGCCTTGGCGGTATCCCGACAACTACCACATAAACAAATTCAATCGCACACACAGGGATGTGAAATAACTTGGTCAAACTCAAGTCCGATTCGTACCTTGTTCAAAAGTCTTATGAGATAAATGTACAGTCTTGGCTAGTTAGTTAAAACATTTGAGTCTCAAAAAAACCTAACTACATTCTAGAACACCTATGGTACATTCCATTCTTACATCACCATCAAAAAATACAAAAAAAAAAAAATATTACACATGCAAAGTCATTCCAAAAAGCAATCACATAATACAGAAAGCCAGTAAATCCTGTACAGTCTATGGTGCCACCACCAAGTTATCAACAAATAATTTCATCCATTCCATATGCATACATCATATAATTAGAAACAATCGCATTCATAATAACATATGCATACATCAACATAAATAAATGTGCATAAAAGTAACAATAAATCATGACAAGTGTATAATCAAAAAGAAATTCATGTATATATATCGCCAAAAATGCCTATAGGCTACAATAAGTCGGTCCTCTGACAGAGCAAAAAAATAAAAAACTCAAAAACCCCAAGCCTAGGGAGTCGACCACCATGATCATGCAGGATCGGTGTGACTGGAACTACCCCCAGTGGTGTGGATCCTATGGGACCTCTTAGGGTGACTGTTGCCAACCCCCACATCATGCCCACTGGCGCTACCCTCACCAAACCGCCTATGATGAGAGGATACTGACTACTCATTCTTGTTGCCTCTCGTACGATGCGATGATCCACCTCCAATGAGCTCAGGTAACTGCCCACTGAGGCGAATAATCTTGGCCTCCAACTCCACCTGGCACCGACCCCAATCCACATCCCATCAACGGTATGCAGCCAATGCATCATCCTACTATGCTAACTGAGCCCGTAGGCGATCCCTATCAACGTTGTGCTCCTCATCCCATATCCATAGTAGGTCCTCCAATCGTGCTATCTTAGCATGAAACCTAGCCTCCATATCCCCCAGGACTGCCTAAGGCATGGGCATCTCCGAGATGGCATGCTTTTTTGACACCCAATGCTTTGAGACATCCTGTGTATCCGGCTACTTCGAAACCCCTAAATCATCCCTAGTAAAGTCATAAACCTCCACCATATTTGCATCATTGAGCAGAGCCCCCCAACCCTCCCCCGGTGCCTACGCAACCCCACCACCTACTGCTGCTACATCCGGACCTCCTAGAGGCCCCTCACCCCACCATCGTAGCATCGTCCACCACTGGTCATACTCTGTAGTCACCCCAACATTGTCCATGTCGGGGACATCAATCACTGCATCAGACTCCTCACCTAGAGGCTCAATAATCGTCTAGGCTAGAGTCCTCTCGTTGCCCTGATGTAGATTGATTAAGGGCTCACCAAGAAATACCTAGCGCACCCCAAACTGTCGAGTCACCCGGACATACGAGAAGTACTCCTGCTTGATCCCATTTTGCCCAATCAACCATCTCCCCCTATGGACCCACCAGAGCCACTCTCCAGCCTCAGTCCAAGCTGGAAAGTCCTGGTATGGCTGCCAGAACACCTCCCCTAAAGCAATATGAGAGAAGGCATCAGTATAGTACCCTATGACACCTACCCACCATTGACTCTACCCCTGCCATAGAGCAGCATAGCCAATATCCCTATCCACCATCTCCCCCCGAGTGGTCTAAGGCAACCCCTGCATCTGCTCCATAGCTATGTGCTACCACCCCCAGCACTACACCAAGTAGCTACACCCAATCCCATTTCGCCTCCAGTAGCGGACCTCGTACAACTCATCATAAAGCTGTGCCAGTAGCGTCTGACCCCACATCATAATCAGTGGTGCTACCATCGGACACTCCACAAGTCTAAACACTACCTCAAGAAGGTTCCAAGGGAACCTCACACCTGAGGAGTCATGAAGCAACATATTGGAGATAAGGGTCATAAGAAACACATGCCTCACCCCCAACAGGCCCTTCTCAAATCACCACTGCACCAGAATCTCGCCAATCAGGCAGTCCCCCTCTGCCCTCTCCATCGCCCCATCCACCCCCATATCCACCACATGCCCAAAGCACCGTGTCAGTACCACCATCCACTGATCATGAGGAGTCATTCGAATGGGCATCCCATCTATCGAAATCCACATAATCTGATACACGTCCTCTAGATTCATTGTCATCTCCCCTATTGGGATATGAAAGGTGTTGGTGCGGAGATCCCACAAATTGATCAGGGCAGTCAGATATGTCTGATCCCCCACCATAGGCTCTAGTCGTGTCACCTGCTTGAGCCCAAGGGCATCAAGCCACTCCCATTCCACCACAGTCAGTGCATCCCACGCATCAAAAAATACTGTCGGCTGACGGTATCGACTCTTCACAACCTGAAAAACAAAAAACAACACAAAAACATTAAAATATGACAACCAAACAAATGTACAGCAGGGTACACAAAAATAATAAAATAAAAAAAAATAATCAGGGTTTCAACCTTAATTTAAAAAAAAACATTCAAATAAACTATACAGACGACAAAAAATGTACAGAAAAACAAAAGTACAAAATTTTACAGCCAAAGTATAGATCAATCAACTAAACTGTACAATCAAGAACAAAAAAATCAAATAAAACAAACAAAATCATACTAGGGTTTTTAACCTTACGTGTGGACAAAACAATCAAGAACACAAAAATCAAAACAACAAAAAAATCATCTAGGGTTTTTAACCTTATGATGAACAAAAACAAATTAAACCAAAAAAATCATCTAGGGTTTTTAACCTTATTATGAACACAAAAAAAAAAAAACAAATTAAACCACAAAAATCATCTAGGGTTTTTAACCTTAATTATGAACAAAAAAACAAATCAAAACAACAAAAATTCAAACTAGGGTTTTTTAACCTTATGATGCACAAAACAAAACAAATAAAACCACAACATTCATTTAGGGTTTTAACCTTAATGTGCCAAAAAACAATGATAAAATGCGAGTTTTAAAAATTTATATAAAAATAAACAAAAAACAAGAAGAAGGAGCACCTACCGGTCTCACCTCGGATCCACCACTTGAAGATCCGGTCCGTGCACTCATAGTGTCCATGAAATTTTGATAGTGCTCCGCTACGCAAACTCGAACTCCTCATAGCTCCAAATCGCTAGAAAAAACAATTGCAAATGAGCCCAAAACCTAGTTTTGGCCCTTATATAGGCTCTTAGACCTATAATCGTTCCACCCTAGGATGAGAACTCTATTTAGCACTCATCCCACCTTGGGACGATTACAAAACTGGTATTCGTCCCACCTTGGGACAATTATAGGACAATAAATTAAAAAACAACCAAAACTGCATCCAAAATGCACCAAAACAACAATAAAACTGCCGAACAAAGGCACCTTTGTGCCTGCAATTCATGGCATCCAAAACCAATGTTGGGGTCACAAATTTTCACTATCCTACTCCCTAAGAAGGCTACCATAGCCGGACCACTCCACGGGAGGACGGATTTTCGACAATTTCATCCCCAAAAGGCGTCACAAAAAGGGTCAAAACCCACCAAAAAATAGCAATAAAATTGCCGAACAAAGGCACTTTTGTGCCTGACATTCTTGGCATACAAAACTGACATTGGGGTCACAAATTGTCACTATCCTACTCCCTAATAATGCTACCATAGCCGGACCACTCCACGGGAGGACGGATTTTCGATAATTTCATCCCCAAAAGGCGTCACAAAAAGGGTCAAAACCCACCAAAAAACATAATAAAATTTCCGAACAAAGGCACCTTTGCGCTTGCGATTCTTGGCATGCAAAACCAATTTCGGGGTCACAAATTGTCACTATCATACTCCCTAAGAAGGCTACCATAGCTGGACCGCTCCACGGGAGGACAAATTTTCGACAATTTCATCCCCAAAAGGCATCGCAAAAAGGGTCAAAACCCACCAAAAAACACAATAAAATTTCCGAACAAAGGTGCCTTTGTACCTACAATTCATGGCATCCAAAACCAATGTTGGGGTCACAAATCCTCACTATCCTACTCCCTAAGAAGGCTACCATAGCCGGACCGCTCCACGGGAGGACGAATTTTTGACAATTTCTGCCCCAATAAGCATCACAAAAAAGGGTTAAAACCCACTAAAATAGGTCCGATTGTTGGAAAATTGCATAAGCATTCAACGCAAAACAACTTAAGGCACCCTTACAAAAGTCATCTTGGGTCAAATGACTCATCGCTTTTCTCATTTTGGTCATTCCCTCATCGATTCGTCGCTTGATGGGGTAGTCACACTTAGTCACCAATCAACAAATACGCACCCAATCAAGGAAATGGCATGCATTCAAAGAATCATTGAAAAATATAATCACGCTCTTGCTTGGGGCAGCAAACAAGCAATAATCACAAGCTGATCAAACACTTTGTATTCTAGAATCATGAACTCAAGGTTTCCATAGACAAAAGGTTGTGCCATTTGCCTATTCATGATTGAACAATGTCCAAGATCAAGTAACACCTCACCGAAAAAGGTTAACACTTGAATTAAGCTCCTTAGCTCGTCAAAAGTAAGGATTCAAGAATGCATGTCCTTTCCATACTTGGGGCATCAAAATTTGGTTAGGTTACTGAGAAAACCTAATCATTAAGTACTTTGGTTATCTATTTTTTCTTAGCACTGCGCCATGCACAACGCATCCCAAAAAGGGACATTTGTAGACACCAAAACAACACCAATCTAATAATGTGGCTAAAAGCACTGACCGAATTAGCATACATAGCCCCTAGGGCAACCCCAAGAGGTTAAAAAGTGGTCCTGACCACTCCCAAAGTAGTTTTGGAAGGTCAAAGGTCAATTTGGCACCTTTCAAGCACCCTTCTCCTTACTCGTTCCACCCTGGGATGATTAGAATGCTATTTGCACCACCTCGGTATGATTAGCAGCAATCGCTCTAGGGTGGGGTGAATAGCATTCTCCGATATGATTAGCAGCAATCGCTCCAGGGTGGGGCAAATAGCAGGTTTGATAGGAAAAAAGTCAAACCTTGATAAATGGTAGCCCAGATCTGCCACTCAACTCCACATTCAATGCATGGGAGTGTGAGTGAGCATTTCAAAGCTCAAAGAGGTAGTCATAGAGGCAGTCATGGAGCCTTTAATCAAGGAGGAATCTTCTCTCCCCTGACAAGGCATGATGGCCAAGTGGCACCCCTGCATGCACATTCAAAGTAGACCTTCAGGTCTATAAAATGATGAGTCTTCTCACCCCAATGGGAGGATAGAGCAAGAGCATTGAGAGCAACAGAGTGCTGCCAAATTGTACCCATGTTCCCCTTTGTGCTTCTTACATCCATAATTTCTATTTTGGAAGAGAGGTTATCGGGTGAACATTAGGAGCACAATCTAGATACAAAACCTGAACAATTGGCCACAATCCCCCACCCAATTTTCTAACACAACCCCCTATGAGGTTTTGGACCCATCCCAAGTGGATTGGTGTCAAAACCAAGCCCTAAATGGGTGGCGTCCTACCCCCGGGTGACCCCCGCACTGTTTTAGTCCTAATCGCCCCACCCCAGAGTGATTAGAAATCTATAGCATATTTCCTCACTTTTTATTTTGCATCATGTTTTGTGTGTTTCATATATTCTACAGTTAAAATTTCAAAGCATTCTGACTTGTTTTGACTATGTTTTCATTGTTTTATGCTCTTACTAACATACAGGGAGCACCTTCGGATATAGGGTGATCGGGGAAGAATATGCCAAATACGACCTTCTAGGTCATCTCAAAATGCCTCATTTTGCCTAACCGCAAGTTTGTAGGTGTTTTGGAAGCCTCTAGATGGGACATTTGGGAGGTCGCTCTCGGACGTTTTATGATAGTCCTAATCGTTCCACCCCGGAGCGATTAGAAATATACAACAAATTTCTCAACTGTTCCTTTTGCAATGTGTCCCTGATGGTGTTTACATGATTCTATTTGAATTTCATTCCATTCTAATAAGTTTTGATCACTATTTTAATTATTTCATGTATGCATCAACCGGAGGCCTTGGGGATTGCATGTTTCTTTCCATCCACATGTGCTATTAATCATTTGTTGTTTTTCTATACATAGGACCTCAACATCAGAAGAGTAGCAAGGAACTACGAATGTATCCATGCAAGCGGTGATGACATTTGGTCCACCCATTTCGAATGTGGGCACGCGGAAGATCCCGAAGGGAAGCGCACCATCCGTTGGTGTAACAAAATTGTATCGAATGCTTCGAGCCCCTGAAAATGGGGGGAGATGTATTGTAACCTTATCATAAGCAAAATTAATAAAAGAGGCTGCACCTTTGTTTTTGCTTTACATCTCATTTCATTCATGCTTTCTTTTCCCTTTTTCATGCACTTAGCATTTCTTTAATACAACTACTTTTGTTTGCATCACACCCGGTGCGCCTATGCTTCCATATCCAAGTGATTTCACTAAGAAATGCATGTTTGGTGTGACTTTTGGTAAGCTCTTAGGGTTCATTGTTTCAATGAGAGGCATTGAAGTTGATCTGGAAAAAGTAGAAGCTATAACGGAGATGGCAGCCCCTACCAACATTAGGGAATTAATAAGCCTACAAGGCAAGGTAGCATCCATCAAAAGGTTCATCGCACAATTATCAGACAAGTGTTGACCCATGAATCAGTTGCTACATAAGGATGTCTCATTTAATTGGGATTAAGAGTACCAGAAAGCCTTTGCAGAGATTAAAACATACATGGCGACGCTGCCAATGTTGGCTCCACCAAGGCCAGACATACCATTTTTGCTATACATATCAACTACTAATTTTTCTTTGGGCACCATGTTAGCCCAAAATAATGTGCAAGACAAAGAGCAAGCCGTATATTACATAAGTCACACATTGGTAAGCTATGAGATAGGATATCCGTATGTAGAAAAATTGTGCTTAGTAGTGGTCTTAGCAACCAAAAAGTTGTGACACTACATGTTGAGCCATACACTTACGTTATATCAAAATAGAATCCTTTGCAGCATATGATGAACAAGACGTATCATAATACACGTACCGCAAAGTGGATCATGCTATTGATAGAATTTGATCTAGAATTCATAAGCCAAAATTCCATCAAGGGACAAGTCATAGTAGATCAATTAGCAGAGGCACCTCTTCATAATAGCAAGTCTCTCACTATAGAATTTCTTGATGATGTAGTCTTCGCATTATTAGATCCGTCAAAACTCGAAGAACCAAAGAAACAAAGAGAAATGACATTATTCTTTGATGGTTCAAAGTGCGAGCAAGGAGATGGAGTAAGGATAGTCTTTATCACATCGCAGGATATTCCATTGCCCTTATCATTCAAGATAGATTTCCCTTACACAAACAATAACATAGAGTATGAAGCCTTGATCTTGGGACACCAAACAACAGTTGCAATGGGCATTAAAATATTGAATATCTTTGGTGACTCCTTCCTCATAGTAAATCAAGTCAAAGGATTGTTCCAATGTAGGTGCCCACTCCTGAAAGCTTACAAGGAGCTTGTGGACACTTACCTAGCCCAATTAGAATGGTATGACATTAAGGCAATCCCTTAGACATAAAAAAGATTTGCAAACATCATGGCATATTTGGGATCCTTAATCCCTCAAAATCCATCTGCTAATTTCACAACCATTCATGTGAAAGTGCTCACATTTTCTGCAATACAACATGAGGTTATTGACAACCTAGATTCATTCAACATGATCCAAACCGAGCCAAATAAGGATTTATCATTCAAAGTTAGAGCCTTCTTGCAAACAACCCCTTGGAAATATTTGATCTCTCAAGGTCCCATGAAATGTGGAACAACCATTCATCATAGGATTGTTTCCAAATAAGTGTTCACAAATGCTGGAATACAAGCAGAACATGCTTTTTTATCCATAGAAGTAGTGGCTTATCAAGATTGGATTTCCCAATTGCAAGATTTCTTGAAGCTTGGAATAGTACCGCAAGGCCTGTCGCATGCTAAAAAATGAACATTTAAGCAAAATGCAACTAGATACATTTTTCTAGGAGAGATCCTTTATAGATGAGGTTACGATGGAATGCTCCTTCGTTGTCTTGAGCCCCAAGAAGCATCTTGGGAAATTTTACAAGCTCATGACGGTATGTGTGGTGGTCACTTCAGTGGCATGGCCATCGTTAAGCATATTTTGAGAATGGGTTACTATTGGCCCACTATGGAAAAAGAATGTTGTATGTTAGAAAATGCATAAAGTGTCAGCATCATGCAAACCTCACTCACTTGCCATCACAAGCCTTGCAACCTATCCAAGCAACATGGCCCTTATCACAATGGGGATTAGACTTGATTGGAAATATATCTCCCTCATATTCAGGTTGAAACACATTTATCATAACGACCACTGATTATTTCACCAAATGGGTCAAAGTGATCCCATTGACATCGAAAACTTGACCGAGTATTGTGAAGTTTATACTCCATAATATCATAAGTTATTTTGGGGTCCCTTAAAAGATCATATCAGATAATGGACCATATTTCAAGAACAAAAATGTGTATGCTTTAATGGAAAAATACCGCATCTAGCATAGTTTTTCAACACCCTATTATCCACAAGCAAATGGGCAAGCCGAAGCCTTAAACAAAACAATCATCTCCATCTTGAGAAAAATAGTGAGAGATAATCATAGGGACTGGCATTTTTAGTTACCTCTAGCATTATGGGTATATAAAACTAGTGTGTGGACGCCCACTGGGGCAATATCATTTTCACTTGTATATGGCACTGATACCATCATGCCCCTAGAACTAGAAATCCCAACCTTGCATGTAGCATTGAAATACTTCATAGATGATGATGTCGCGCGGTAAGGCCGTCTAGATTAGTTAATGCTTCTTGATGAATAAAGGGTCAATGCCTTGGATCATCTTTGTGTTTATCAGAATTGCCTTGTACGAGCATACAATAGTAAAGTCCATTTGAGAGAATTCAAAGTTGGGTATCTTGTGCTCAAGGAAAATCAACAAAACTCAAAATTTCCATCGCATTTGCAAGACAAATTTGTGGCAAATTGGATAGGCCCCTACATACTTTTAGAGAAGGTTGGACCTGAGGCATACCACCTCACATCATTGGACGAAGTTGAAGAGCCTGAACCACTCAATATCATTCATCTAAAGGCATTTCATACATAAAAGTCAAAAACATTCAAATATGTCATAAAATTCAAAAACATTCAAATATGTCATAAAGATAAAATCACAAAAATGCTCCAAGGGTACCCAATCCGCTTGGTCAAAATCAAACAAAAATCTCCAAAGGCATCTTAAAGCCCTTTGGTCAAGTCAAATCAAATCACAAAAATGCTCCAAGGGTACCCAATCTGCTTGGTCAAAATCAAACAAAAAGCTCCAAAGGCATCTTAAATCCCTTTGGTCAAGTCAAATCAAATCACAAAAATGCTCCAAGGGTACCCAATCCGCTTGGTCAAAATTAAACAAAAAGCTCCAAAGGTATCTTAAAGCCCTTTGGTCAAGTCAAAATAAAATCACAAAAATACTCTAAGGGTATCCAATTCACTTGGTCAAAATCAAACAAAAACTCTAAAGGCATCTTAAAGCCCTTTGGTTAAGTCAAAATCAAATCACAAAATGCTCCTAGGGTATCCAATCTGCTTGGTCAAAATCAAACAAAAATATCCAAAGGCATCTTAAATCCCTTTGGTCAAGTCAAAATCAAATCACAAAAATGCTCCAAGGGTATCCAATCCGCTTGGTCAAAATAAAACAAAAATCTCCAAAGGCATCTTAAAGCCCTTTGGTCAAATCAAAACACAAAAAAAAATCAGAATAATCAAAAGCACAAAAACAATGCAAAAAGAAAAAATACAAAAATATTTGCATCTCACATCCACATAATTGCATATCCATACATATCCATTGCATTCACATATGTTATGATCACAATCTTACAAACGATGCCACAGTTTGTATCTCAATAAAAATATACAAGTTATCCTCATCCATGCATCCATGTGTGTAATTGTGTTTCTCAACATGACAAAATAATGTTGCTATACAAAATAAACAAATGTTTCCTATTATTTCAACCATGTCTAGTGGTATTATCAACTTTGATGGAAAGCCACCTTGATTAGTAGAAGAGCAAGGTCTAGTTGTAATTTACCTTGGATATTCAGGATCCCATCACTAATTGAAAAACTAAAATCCTAGTCGGTATAAGGAAAATATGAAAACAACAAAGTGGTCTAGGTTACCTAAAGTGAAAAGGATCTTCCTTTCTTATCCCCCGTGGAACTAGTTTAAGGTGTTGAGAATTGGCAAAAGGACAAGGTTCGCCCTACCTAGAAATGAGTGATTATCATCACCACATAAATCTATTGCTTTCATTACAACAAGCAAAAATCCCGAAACAAAGTACAAATTCAAAATTCTAGTCTCAAAAGTCATTTCAAAATCACAAAATAAAAAATCAGTCATAGTCAAACAAACAAGTGAGTTTCATCCTTACATAAATCCCTTGCTCAAGAAAAACAAAAAACAAAAAATAAAATCAGTCAAAATAAACAGTGATTTTCATCACTAAGTATGAGCAAGTATCCCAAAAGAAATGAAGAAAAAAAGGGAATAGAACTTGAATCCCTGGAATTCTTAGTATTGCACAAAACTGGAAGGATAAATCCTTACGTATGATGATATGTCTATTATGAAATATTCTAGCATTTATATAGACCAATGTTTGAATGTGGATGAGTTAGCTTAGGTAACCTAATACCGCCTAGTGGTATAGTCCAACTAAGTCCAACAAATATGAGATAAAACACTTGAGAATCCCTGATCTTAGCAATGGGCTGAAATAATCCCACTTGACATCAGAGGAAATAATTGAGTTCTATCTAAAAATATATGCATTTGCACATAGAGAGAATGGATATCTAGGTATAGAGTGAAAGACTTGAATTTCAAAAATATTGTATGGCCAGTACATAAATTTTGATAGGGTAACTAGAGTGTTTGAAGTCTCAGGAAAAACCCATAAAATTTTTTTCCAACATAGCAACGACTCATATCATCAATCACATCATCAAATTTACTTATAAGCTTCTGTAAATTAAACTAGATTAAACTAGATACCGGATATATGTCAGAAATGATATCTATATGACCACTAACTATTTTACATCTCTTAAATTATAGAAGCTTATCCAGAAAATATATACATTCTACACCATTACATCACACATATGGAGGATTTAAATAATTAATTCTTATGAGTAGAATGATTATTAAATATTCATGGTTGTTATACTTTATGTGGTATCACTCATTAAATATTCAAAATCATAGCATATACATCCACTATGTTTTAAGTGATTAAAACATACAATTTCATTCACATTAGATTACATACTGCATTCACCATAACATAGCATTAGTTAGATGCATACAATTAAATCAAAATTAAACATGTATCTAACAAAAATATTTCATCCATAAATACATAGTTCATAAATCATCCATTTACATCAAAGATCACATCATTGCATTCATCCATAAACACATAGTTCATAAATCATTCATTTGCATCAAATATCACATCATTGCATTCATCCATACAAAGAATCATAAATCCATCATCAAATCAACTCAAGATACATCACATCATGTCACAATAATCAAATCATGAAAGCATCTACATAAACACATACATAAGAATCCATCTCAAATCCATATCATCATAAATTTCATCTATCATCTAACACATATATATCACCACATCATAATTCCATCATAAAATTGCATAAATAAGCATAAAAACATAAGCAATGAATGGTATGCATAATGAAACATAAATGCAAAGTCTCATATAAATATGTTTGTCTCAAAATATGTCTCAGAATAAGTATCTCAAAGTGTATGAATATACAAAATCTCCCATAGGCTACAAGTCAAATAGGTCAAGCAGACCTCAAAAATAGAGTCCAAGTGCATCATCAATCAAACACAGGGTCTGCACTCCCAACATCATCTCCCCCTATGGTCATGTCACACGTGGAGTGATGTGACCCTGCTGGTCTCTCTATGCGAGTCTGAGTCCTCTGACTAGGATGGGTGGAAGACTTTCCAAAGGTGGATTGCCTGTGAACCACCTACACTTGGTGCCTCCTTAGAGAAAATCCCATGCCTCTAAAACTACATCTGGAGAGTTAATATGGGAGATATACCCCTAGATCTGCTCCTCATACTCATCCAAAAATGACTATAGACGTATAACATCTCCCCCTGTGTCTGCCCTAGGATCTGCCCTGGTAGCACCCTATGGTGTAGAAGGAGGAACAACAAACTATATCCTAGTGGTACTGCCCTCGATAGTAGCCTATAAATCCTAGATATATAGTGTGAGCTGCTCTATGGTGGTATCCCACTGTTCTATGGTAGCATCTCACTATTACACCTAGATCTTGGTTGACTAGAGTTCATCCTCGACCTCATGCAACTATGCTCTCAGAGGAGAATCTCTCTCCTTGGGCTCTAGATCCTCCTCATCCTCCTCAGGAGCCTCCTGCTCCTTCGCTACCACCTGATTGCTAGCTGACCCCATACCTCAAACCTGGCTCAGACTCTATGCCCTACCAGATCTGCACCATCACCCTCGCCATCATCCTCAAAACCCAATATGCCATCACCATGCCACATATGATCCCCCCACAATTGAACAAACACCTATGTAACTCTCCCAACAACTCCTGGGGCAACTGTTGGGGCATCCTCCTCATCTGACAGCTCTGTGATCCATGACAGGGGAAGATCTCCCTCTATTGTGATGCACCTGTATACAAATGGAACAAGAGGCACATCTTGCTACAATATGTACTAATGAAGAACTCAGGAGTAGAATAAATGCTCCCTGATGCTAACCTTGCGGTCGATGAGCCACCACTCATACCACATTCTAGCTGTGAAACTAGTAGGATCATCCCAAATCGGGCACTCGTGATATGGTTTCCAGATGACATCATCGACCTTAAGCCTAGTGAAAGTAGCGGTATAGTGGGAAATATTCCCTGCATGAGGATGACTCTTGCACCCCTCACGCCCTTGAGCCCATCTAGTAGTATAACACTGCATCTGCTCCTCTATGATTGTAATATTGGTAGGAAGTCCTCTGGGGTGATCTACCTTTATGTGCTCCCATCTCTAAACTTGTAAGAGCAAGCTGTAAGTAATGCTTATGCGACCTTGTTTGTGGATATGGTACAACTCATCATAGCACTGGGCCAACAGGGACTTCCCCCATGCATAGATGATGGGCACCTCATTGTCCATAAGGTCATGAACCATTGCAAGGAGGTTCCATGGGAACCTCAAACCTGAGCAGTCTAGGATCAAGATATTGTTGATAACCATCAACAACACTGCATGCCTCACCATGAAGACCTCTACCTCATATCACTACGAGATAGACACTCCTCCAGACTTGGTGTTACTGAAGGCCTCCATAGAGCACCCTCCAAACACCCAAAGAAATACATCATCATGATCATTAATGAATGAAGATACAATGGCCACTCCATCAAAAGGGAGCCAAAATATCCTATACACATCCTCTAGCATAATAGTCATCTCGTTGCAAGAAGGTGGAGGGTGTTGGTACAAGGGTCCCACTAATGGACCAAATCTATAAGATAGGCCTGATATGACATGATGTGAGGTATCCTAGTGATGTACTGGAGCCTGCAGGACTTAATCTAGGTCTAGTCTGTTTCATCCAACAGGGGTAGAAGGTCATTCATGAGCTTCGGGTGACAAGCCTGAGCATCAATAATCTAATAACAAAGAGAAAACAAAGCATAATTATAATGCATATAAGGCATAAATCATAATAAAACATGAAAACAGTGCAAATAACGATAGGCTACTCTAAGTCCAAGAAAAAAGAGTAATAAATGCACCTAAGTATACAAAAAAATTCAAAAACAAGTTAAAAAATTCAATAACAAGTCAAGAAATTAAAAAACTAGTCAAAAAATTCAAAAAAATCACTTAATCATGCAAGAAAATTCAAAATTTTTACAAAGGTTTTTGGCCGTTGTCGCCTACAGTGGCTAGAAATCAATCGTTGAAGCTTAGAGCGACCAAGCCCCAATGGTCAAAATTTTGACCGTTGAAATTCAAACATGGCCGTTCTGGAGCGACAGTAGCTAGGCCAAAGATCGAGTTGGCTGCTCTGAGCCACAACGGGCAATGGGCAATCCAGCAGAAGCATCTACCCTAGGCCAAAAATAACAAAAAAAATGAAAACAAGCAAATGGTGGCTAACCCACCGCATAAAATCTTAATCTAAACCTAGCTACAGGTTCAATTCATTTCCAACAAGTTTAATGAGGTTCATTTACCAGTTAATTAGTGAGGTTCATTTTACCCAAAAAATGAAACTAACATGGTCAAGGTTTGAGAGAATACCCGAGAAACTCTGACTCCTCCACTTGCGAATATCTCTCCCTAAGAAGCCATGGTCTCCAATGCAGCAACACTCCAAGATGCAAAAATCACTTTCGCAAACAGAGCTCTAACACAAATTGACAGCTGGTGAAAGTGAAAGGTCAAACCCTAGGGTTAATTTTTATTTTATCAAATTATGGCTCAGCCACTACTATCATCAGCAACCTGAACTTCTTGGCCGCTCAAGGTGAGAGAAGCCACAAGAAGGAAGTTGGCGGTCACTAGACTTGACAACGGCTAGCAGCCTAAGAAAAAATAGGAGGGATTCCCTCCATGAGAAGAAGAAAAAATATCAAATAAGCACATTTTGATAACTCATGGTCATCATAATGATCAAAATAACGAAAGAATTGCATAAAAAATAAATCTCAAGTAAGCCTCCTATCAAGTTACTTATTCTATCAACTTAGTGATTGCAGCGATTTGCACTCCATGCAACTCGGAAAGATGAGTAAGTCACCATAAGGTTACTTGGGGTAAAAAATTCATGTTGGAATTACGACGTGCCTTCTTCAATCCCAAAGAAGACCAAGATGGTCGAACTACTCCAAAAGTACGAAGGAATCATCCTAATTCTCTTATGACATCAAAAACACTGAGCCAAGTAATGCAATACAAGCACAAATAGAATCGCTCATCCTAACTCCCTAAGAAATCTATTTATGGTTGGACCGCTCCCTAGGATAGGGATGAATGATTATCATAAACAATTGGAATCACACTTGGATGGGGATTTACCCATTAAAGAGAACAAACATTAGAAAGGAACCAAAACCAGTCATATTTGGTCAAGCGACTCGTCGCTTCATTTATTGCCCTTTCCTCACCAATTCATTGTGTGAGGGGGTAGTTTGAAACTTCAAATCATCATAATCAACATCAAAAAAAGATCACTCAATAATGTCAAAATTACGTTCATCCTACAAATCATTACACTCAACTCTTACAAAACTTTTCCCATTTGTTGGGGTCATAAGCAAAAAGGACATCTTCAATTTGTAGCTCTTCTCCGGTCGGTTCTATTGTAGTGACATAAGCTACCCAATTGTATTTGAGGAATGAGTGCAAGTGAACATGTGCAAGCCCTGTGCTAGATTAAGCCTTCAATCAGGTTGAAGCAATGATTCAAGGATGCGTACCATCTTGCATGATTAGGCCATCCAACATTGATTAGATCAATGATCATCATACACCCTGCTAACATAGCGGTCTACATTTCCCCTCACATTGTGTCTATTACTCAATGCATCACAAAAAGGGGCATCTGTAGACACCTAAAACATGCCATGGTTAGGAAGACTACTTACATGGGTACACCCATAGGTCATGTGACTAAACCTTGGGACCTTCCAAGTGTCAAAAGTGGTTTTTACCACTCATTTGGGGCATTTTCAGCCCATCCAAGCCTAGCCACTATAGACTAGAGTGGCCAGAATCTAGCCGTTGTAGCTTAGAGTAGCCAAACCTTAGCCATTGCAGATGACAGTGGCTAAGCTTTTAATGCATTTTGTCACCCATCTAGCCTAATCTTGGGTGGAAGTGGCATTTTGCATGCAATAAGGATGAGCGGGGACAACTTTGCATTCCTCCTCATAGCTATTCTACATGGGAGACTCAGAGTCCCGATTTAGACTTCAGTTAAACATAGAAAAACAAAGAGCTTCTCATGCTAACACCTAGTGCACATGGGGGATTTAGTCCTAGGGTTGAACATTGACCTAGGGATTCAAAAACACTTTATAAGGAATAAACCTAAAAGCATTAGGGGACCTTTGGAGACACTTCTTGATCTTCTTAGACATTCTTGGACCTTATTTCAATCAGAGAGAGAGGGAAAGCATTAAATATCAGAACATTGAATAGGTTGGATTATTGAGGAGAGCTTCTAGAGACTTTGAGAGCTTCCCTTGGAGATCGATTCTTGTAATGGAGCCCTATCCGATTGGAGGGAAAATTCAAACACATAAGGTAATCATTTTAACATTATTAGCAGACTTGAGCCCATAACCTTTGGATCAAGAGAGATATTTCACCTTAGTGGCCACTATCCTAGACAGTGGCCTGCAACCTAGTCTAGGATTTTAGGTGTTAGTTTCTTTTATTCTATTTTATCTCTCATTTTAGTAGCATAGGCTTTATTTTAGTTATTTGCTTGCATAATACTAGTTTCATTGTATTTATTGAGATTATTCATTGTTAACAGCCTCATTCGGGGAGGCAATCTCAGACATCTAAGCGTGTGTTGTTGTTTCATTGATTTCAGGGCTATAGGTTCAATCGGGAAAATTTGCAACATACGAGTACGAGAAGATCCCTCTAGCAATCATACCTAGAGAAGGAGGCATCTGTAAGCCCTCATACATTTTTGTGTGCATCATTGGGAAGCCTTATAAAGCATGCCCCCTATGTGAGGGGATATTTCATACACCTGTTGCCCTCTTTTGTGTGTAAAATCATGTATCAAACGAAGGGTATCCCTCAGAGGGATTCATATGTAACCTAATATGGAGAATATCAATAATAAAAGTATTTGTTCATTTAATTCTTTGGATTCTAGTTATATTTGCTTTGTGCCTTTCATTTATTACATTTTTAAATATTAAAGGATTCAATTGAATTGCAAGTAGAGTAGTTGGTGGACAGCGCGTCGCTTCCCCGGGGTCGCTACAACTACTACCTTTGCAAACAGATGCCCCCAAAGTTTGAACCTAGATTTCTTCTTGGTAAGTGCTTGGCCAAACAAGCAATTACCAATCCACTAACAAATTACATCTAGATCACACTCGCTTGAAGAAGAAGTGATACTTATTTCTTGCTTGCACTTTGCTTCCTAATCCTTTTTTATATTTTAATCTTAATAGCATTTATTGTGCAAATGGGACTTTATCCTCTCCAAGTGGCTATGAGGCTTTGCCCTCTCCAAGTTGCTATGAGACTTTGACCTCTCTAAGTGGTTAAGGATTTGCATTGATTTGAATTTGAGATTTAATTATTGCATATTTGATTTTCTAGCAATTGGATTTGAATTATTGTTATCATTGGGTATTGTTATTTGTGCATTATTGAATTGCTACTACTATTGCTATAATTCTTGAAGTTGTTTCATTACAAGTGATATTAGTGCTTTGATATTGATTCTCTATGGGGTGTGAATTTAGAGAAGAGAGCACAAACCATTCCAGAACCTTTGTCAAACATTACTGTTACCTATTTCCTGGTCATTTTTTTATCCATATTTTAATGGAATTATATTCTAGAATGTTGTGAGATTGGTGTTGTTACTTGTCTCAAATCTGATTATAAAAATAAGAAAAAATATCAGGTGTCGCGAGATTGTTGTGAGAGAACTATACCATTATAATCATCTTTTCAAGACGATCAAAACAAATCTTATTTGTAATAAAACTTTATGAAAGCAAGTGTGTCAAGACCCTTGCAGGAGACCTATATCTATCATATCTTCAAGTTGATCAAAGTAAGAGGTATTTTCATGATATTTTTTTGCTGCATTCCAAGTATTTTTTGGGTTTTGTAACTGCCCCTAGTGTATGAATGAACCTATTGCCACTATTGTTTGGCTGTGAGTCAATGATGAATTACAACACATTGTTAATTTAGAGGATGTTTGTATGAGTAGAAAGAAGTACTAACCTAAAAAATACTAGTAATCATCACAACACTCCCAAAAATATCAATAGTTTTGACCAACATATTTTTTTCTTAAATATCATGGCTTTACCTCCTCCCAACACCTCTAATTCTTACTCTCCACTTCCAAATAAACCCCCTTTGATCATTTATCCCACTACTCTTTCAATTGGTAATCCTCTTTCTAATACTATTGACCTGATCTACATGTATATTTTTAATTAAAAAGAGATGATTACTTCCATTTTCAAGTTCTTGGATAAAATCCGAAGTCCTAAAAATTTTTGCTACTACATATTTCCTTGTACATGGGTCACAACAAACCACAAGGCAATAAATTATAATCATTCATTAGGAACCAGATACAATTCTTTCATAATCACCACCTACTCATAGTCCTCCAAATTTTCATGGAAGTTCCCTAACTCCTTATGTTATCCAAGGTTCTCCTTCAGGTTTGAGTGGTTATAATCTAGGATTTAATTTTGATCTAGATTCCATGGTAGGAGGTGCTTCTAATTTTCTTAAATGGCTTCATGAAGTTCTTATTCCTCATAATGACATGCCCACCTTTGAGGGTGTTGATCCATGGGGATGGTTGGTCAAAATGGATAACATGATCAACCTGCACCATGTTATTGAAGAATGTCATGTCACATTAGCGGCTACTAAGTTGGGAATCCAATATCATAAATGGTTGTTGTGGAAGCTTCACCAAAATGGGGTCCTATTTTATGGTTTAACTTTAAAAAATGATTTCTCTAAATATTTGATAAATAATCTTCCACATCGTATGTGGTCCATCTAATGCAAAGTAAATGATAATATTTGAGGATTATTGCATTAATTTCACAAGTCTTCTCATCTACATCCACCAATTAAATCCAACAATGGTGGTCTCATCCTTTTACCATAATCTTAAAGATAAAATTTGGTGGGAAATTGATATGCTTGATTGTTATACTCCCAATGATGGTCAATGTATAACTTTTTCAATAAAATAGAAGCTCTAATATTCTAGTCCCTAACATAAACGTGACTTTAACTCTTATTGTCCTTACCACAATAATTAAAAATCCACAAACGTGACTTTAACTCTCATTGTCCTTACCACAATTATGAAAAATCCTAGGGATTTTTCTATTTTAAATATCATTCTCATAATCCCTAAGATTAGGCTTGTGAATAATATCATAACTTTCAAGTGGAAAGTGAAGACAACAATATATGAAGATGAAGATTCATTGCACTAGAAGCAACCAAAAAAAGTAGATGAAGATGATAACATGGCTCTTATGGCTCATGCTATTATGGGGATCCAAACTCACCATACTATCAAGGTATAATTATTCACTAAATGACAATGCATCAATGTATTGATTTATTCAGGTAGCACCATAACTTTATAGGTTGTAAGACAACAAAATCCTTGGGTTTTTATATCATTTCTTAAAATCATAAATAAATTTCTTTAATGAAAAAATAACATAGTGAAGTAGTACTCTAAAAATGTAAACTATTTTTTGTTTTACTAGATCATATATGCGCAATTGAAGATCATAATCCTAGTGTTGTAACTTTTTTGGTTCACCAGATCACATTACGTGCAAGTGAAGAACATAATAATGATAACAAAAACGTATTAGAAAACAAAATGAAGAAAAAGAGAGATTATAAACTTAAAGAAAGATACAAGTTAGGAAAGGAACAAAAAACATTTTATTGAATTTTAATTCCAAAAAAATAAGTGATACATCTATAAAAATTTGAACATGTTTCAACCTACAGGTCTCATCAGTGAAGTGAGCTTCAAAGAGGTACAACCTCTCTTTATAAAGACTTAACTCTAGGGAGAGCTAAAAAGTAATGAATGTGGGATAAAAACACCCAAGCATTATTACAAATCACAGGTTTATAGACCAAGACAGTGAAAAGAGAAGTCCAAGGCTCAACCCCCAAAAAAAATACACCCACCCAAAAAAGAGAAGTACATAAAAAAATGCAAAAATACAAGGTGGGAAATAGAGTCCCTTGAAAAAAATTATTTTACTAAGATAATATCAAAGAGGTTTTTGGTTCCTCTATAAAATGATGCCTCGAGCAATGTGCTTGAGCTCTCTATATTTTCTCCATTTTTCAAACATTGGAGAAATAATATTTGTGTCGATTCGAAGATCTCTAACAAAAGTGTAGTTGTCCATATTTAAAATAGGAGGAATTTTTTTTGTTTTGGTTCCATGTCTGCATGTTGCTCGCTCCAAAACTCTGGCCAAAATTGAAGGTCAACCATAAAATTTAACTTTCTCAAACAAAGGTAGGAGAAAATTAATTTGATATCCCCTAGCTCCGAGTCTATTTAAAAAATTATATTTTTAGAAATAAATATATCCCTAAATATTTTTCTAACCAAAAATCTATTGATTTCACTCATGATAAAGGTATTTTGTTGATGAAGTGGATGATGGAAGGAAGCAGGGATGTATTTATAGGTATTCATCGAATTCTGAAATAATTTGGTGCAAATAATTCTAGTCTCCGCAAAATTAGACCCCTTAAAAAATACAATATCTAGAAGTGTTACTTCAAAATAAAAAACAAAGGAAGTAATTTTAATACTATCATAGAAGGAACCATAGGAAACAAAAAAACCATTAAGATCCTCCTTAGGGCCATGTCAAACTCCAATGGTATCATCAATGTAACTTTTATAAAATAAAATATTTTCCACAACAACTTTATTAAATACATGCTCCTCTAGATGATAGAGAAATAAAAAGCATAAACCACAACAAAATCACTTCCCATGGTTGTTCCTCTTATATGCTTGTATGTTTTCCTTTTGGAATCCAAGTAGTATTGTGTTAACACTAACTCTGTAAGACTTACCACAATTTTTTTCTTGGTCGGATCAAATTTGTTTCTGAAAAAATGATAAAGGGTTGTCAATACTTGAGAGGTGGGGATGTTGGGATAGAGACTCTTAACACAAAAAGATAAAATAATGATATCTTGAGAAAAATTACGACCATGTAAATATTTAATTAGAGATATGGAATCCAAGAGATGATTATTTTGCTTCAATAAAATTGGCAGGAGTAGATGATGAAGCCATTTGGAGGTAGGTTCGAGCATGGAACCACAATAAGAATAGATGGGTTCACCAAAAAGTCTAGGCTTGTGTATTTGGGGGAGTAGGTAAAAGACACACACTTTGGCAGATGATGGTGTTACTTGGAGCATAAATTTCCTATGGTTTTTTGAAAGTAGATTCCTCCTAAAAGCCTAGCCAAGTAAGTCCTAGAGATGATAAAAAATATCCTACCAAGGGACTCTGTTCACTTCAAAGTACACATTTTGAATAGAAAGTTGGGAAAAGCCTTTTGAAATGTACCAATCCATGGATAAAATATAAACACCCAAGTTTTTATATGTGGACCTAATGATAATGGATTTGTCATTGGCAAGGAAACAAGTGGAAAACTAGATATGGGGTGGAAAGGCACATTGGTAGGTGGGATTGGGAAAAATAATTTTTTATTGAGGAATATTTCACCCATAGCAATAATATATTTCAAAGGCTTGTAAAGCTATGAGGTATTAAAACTTGGGTTGGCAACACAGAAAGGATCAATGGGCTTAGGTAGTTTTGGAGAGCCACCTCTCAGTTCAAAGAACCATTCAAGATGAAGATGTCTACAAAAGACTAAAAAATCCTATTTGAGAACCTCTTTGGCCATGGGAGGAGGAACAAAGAGGAAATTTAAATCTAGGATGAGGGCCTCAATTTTATTTTGGGTAAGTTTTCTAGAGAAAATTATGGACAAGAAGATTTGTGATTTTACCATCCATAACCTATATAGGACTCCTGTAAAAGTATCGATGGCCAAAATTATATGGGTTGAAAATTATGGACAAAGGGGTTATTTTTAGTTTTCGTCATCATTTTTGGCATTGGAAGAACCCGTGCCCTTGCTGATTTTGAACAAATGGGACAAAAAAATTTCTTGGATTCTCGAAACCAGAGCTACAAAAATTTCTTCCATTGTCCTATTGTAATTGCCGCTGCATAGAGGAAGTGCGGTTCTGAAATTTTATCCCCTTATTTCATCTTCTTGGAGAAGGACATTGGAATTTTAAATTACATCCATATCGTTGTTGCTTCCTTTGTTGATTTTTTGGTTTTTTATTCATTTTTTGTGGTTGTGGTTGTTGTTTGTTTCTATGCTATGGAGTTGTTGTGATTGCATTTTATATGTAGTAGAGGCTCTCTATTTTGGCCCTCTACTACAAATTCTATTCCCGTTGTGTTGTGTAGGAAATTTCTTTTGTGCACCTATTATTATTTTTTCCAAACGATCGATTTGTTGCTTGATTTCTATTTTAAGCAAGTTGACTATGCTTCATGTAGCTTCTAACATATTAATTTTTGGGACTTCTGAAGCCACATTATCTCAAGCAACTTTGGATTTCTCTTGTATGTATTTTTTGAATTGCATTTCAACTCTCTAGGCCTAGAGATTTCTCTAAAAAAGCTCTTAAATCTAGGATTCCCATTTCAAAGCAATTTCTTGATAAATTATCTTGTGTTAATTTACAAAATCTGAGGAATTTCTTATCTACAGACAATAAAATTCTAGGAGTATAATCATTGGTCTAAGTATATCTAGTTTATCTATGTTTTTTGAAATTACAAATATACAATTTGGTCATTTTCTGCCTGGACCCGCATTTTTTGTCTTTATTTCTACTTAGAATCTTGGATCTTCGAACCTTATTTCCAATAGATTTTCCAAAGACTCTAGTCATGGAGGAACATCATGTATTGCATCGATTCCATATATGAAGTTCCTTCTATCCTATGTGTAAGGAACTCTTCCACTCTGACCAAAAACTATTGTTTCTATTAGACCTCTACAAAACTCTTCTATTTTATCTATGTTGAAGACCCATTCTTCAAGCTCCCAAATTTACTATCGTGAAACCTCTTTCTATAGATTCTTGTGAGGAATATGAATAGGATAACTAGGAGGATTGTCAAGAACTATGAGCGAGGATTCAAAATCTTGAAAGGTCAATAACTGGTAGAGCAGTGTGTACCATTAATGGGTAAACTCATTAATGAAAAAATATATGGTAAAGCAATACTCTAAAAACATAAACTAGTTTATGATTCACCAGATCGTAGATACATAGGTGAAGAGCATACTCCTAGTGCTACAATATTTTTGGTTCACCATATCATATTACATGTAAGTGAATAGCATAATATCGATAGCCAAAACATATTAGAAAATAGAAGGAAGAAAAAAGAGAGATTATAAGCTTAATTAAAGAGATGAGTTAGGAAAGGAACAAAAAATATTTGATTGAATTTTTATTTTAAAAAAAGAATTGATACATCTACAAAACTTCAAATGTGTTTTGACCTATAGTTCTCATCAGTAAAGTCAGCTTCAAAGAGGTACAACCTCTCTTTATAAATACCTAACTCTAGGGGGAGTTTAAGAGTAACACATGTGGGATAAAAACACCTAAGCATTGTTACAAATCATAGATTTATAAACCAAGACATGGAAAAGAATTCCTAGGCTCAAGTTCAACCCCCCCAAAAAACACACCCACCTAGAAAAGAGAAGAAACACATTAAAAATACAAAAATACAAGGTGGGAAATAGAGTCCCTCAAACATTTTTATTTTTACAAAGATAAGATTGAAGAGGTTTTTGGTTCCTCTAGCAAATGATACCTCGAGCAATGTGCATGAGCTCTATATATTTTCTCCATTTTTTAAACATTAAAGAAATAATATTTGTGCTGATTCGAAGATATTTGACAAAAATGTAATTGTCCATATTTAAAATATGAGGAACTAGACAAAAATGTAATTTTCCATATTTAAAATGTGTGCTGCTCACTCCAAAACTCTAGCCAAAAGTAAAGTTCTACCATCAAATTTAACTTTCTCAAAAAAAGGTAGGAGAAAATTAATTTGATAAGCTCCAAGTCTATTAAAAAATTATTTTTAATAGAAATAAATCCATCCCTAGAGCTTTATCTAACTAAAATCCATTGAGTTCACTCATCGTAAAGACCTTTTTCTGATGAACTAAATGATGTGAGGAAGGAGGGATGTATTGATAGGCATTCATTGACTTTTAAAACAATTTTGTGCAAAGAATTGTAGTTTGAGTAAAATCAACCCCCTTAAAAAATACAGTATCTAGAAATATTACTTTAAAATAAAAAAATGAAGTAATTTTAATATTGGCATAGAGGAAACCATAGACAACAAGTAAACCATTAAGATCCTCCTTATGGCCATTAATATGCCATCAAAAAGTTGTAGAGTGTCATTAGGATGGTGATATGAAGACATAGTGTAGCCAGATAGGTCATTAGATGAAAGAATAAAATCAATCAAGTCACCAGACAAAAAAATATAGTCAACAACGAAATGACTAGATGGCAGAGTGTAGATAGGAAGGAAGCCAGATGATAAGGCTTTTTCAAGAGGTTAGTCAACCAGATGAAGATAGGATTATTGGAGACTATAGTCATCTTATAGAGGTGTAAGTGTCATATTAGAAGGATCCATCTGAAGGAGAGCCATCATACCTTGAGCCATATAAGGAGTTGTCTGAGGAGAATTCATTTGAGGAGAAGTCATCTTGCTTAGAGCCATTGATAGATGGTGATTAAGGTTGACTTAAAATGCACAAAAACAAAATTAAAAATAAACACCTTCTTTATTAAATCGAATAGCACCACCACACTACAAACATAGCACAAAGCGTGCCTTATATAAGGTAGGTAGGGAGGGTACGTGGAAGATAAGGGATGAGGGAGGAGGTGGAGGAATAAGGAGGAAATGGTGGCGGAAGAATAGGGAGGAAAGAAGACGAGGGAGAGAGAGAGAATATAGGAAGGGGTTAGAAAATATTTTAAAAAATCTTGTCGACATGTTGCCGATAATTTTGGACACATGTTCACATTGTGGCCAGAAATCAGGATATTTCTGAGCCACTTAGACAATAACCCTCTTCACACTTGCAACATTCTCCCCCTTAAAGTTGAGAGGACTGACTACATAGTCTCTCAACTTTATAAATTGAGCTTTAGCCATCGCTTTGGTGAAGATATCTACGACATTCTCCAAAGTGTGGCAAAATTTTAGCTCAACAATTTCATGCTCCACCATGTCTCGGATGAAGTGGTACTTCATATCAAAATGTTTCATTCTGCTATGGTGGATCGGATTGTATGCCAACTGAATGGCACTGATGTTGTCACAGTAAATCCTGTTCGGACCACTTTGTTGTTCTCCAATCTCTTCCAACACTTTTCTTAGCCATAAGGCTTGAGTACTAGCATAGGTGACTGCTATATACTCAGCTTCTATAGAAGATAAAGCTACCACAGTTTGCTTTTTGGAACTCCATGTTATTAGTCCTGATCCCAGAATAAAACAGTTCCCTGAAGTTGATTTTATGTCATCAATATTGCTGCCCCAATCACTATCACTGAAGCCTACAAGCTTGATAGTGTTACACTTATGGTACCGGATTCCAAAATCCAATGTACCCTTCACATATCTGAGAATTCTCTTAGCTGCTTGCAAATGCAGCTTAGATGGGCTAGCCATAAATCGAGAGACAAGAGAAACAACATACTGAATATCAGGTCTGGTGTTGGCGAGAAACATCAAACTCCCAACCATGCTCCTGAAAGTGGTCACGTCAACTTTTGGTGCTCCATCATCTTTGCTTAATTGGATCCCATGTCCAACTGGAGTTGCAACTGCTTTGCAATGCTCCATAGCAAACTTCTTGATCATGTCCCGAGCATACTTATGTTGACAGATGAAGATCCCTATATCTGACTGATGAACTTCCAATCCAAGGAAGTAGTGCATTAAGTCGAGATCCTTCATCTCAAACTGCTTCATCATGGAGCGCTTGAACTCCATATTCACTTTTTCATTACTACCCATGAATATGAGATCATCCACATACAAGAAAACTATGAGGATGTCGTTACCTTGCTTCGGGTAGTAAAGGGTGGGTTCATTTCTGCTTTTGGTGAACCCAAAATATTTAAAGTACCCATCAATGCATGAGTACCAAGCTCGTGATGCCTGCTTGAGGCCATAGAGTGCCTTTTTCAGTCTGTAAACAAGGTGCTCCTTACCTTGCTCTTGAAATCCTTGAGGTTGCTCAACATACACTTCCTCTATCAAGTACCCATTGAGAAAGGCACTCTTCACATCCATGTGTTGGATTTTCCAACCCTTGTGAGTAGCTAAAGCAAGAACTGTTCTGATGGTCTCCTGTCGGGCTACAGGAGCAAATGTCTCTTCATAATCAATACCATACTTTTGTGTAAATCCTTTTGCTACCAATCTTGCTTTGTGTCTTTCAATGCTTCCATCAACATTGAATTTGGTCTTGAAGACCCATTTGCACCCAACACACTTCTTTCCTTTAGGAAGCTTTACCAGCTCCCAAGTGTCATTGTTTTTTATAGAGGTTATCTCCTCTTTCATGGCATCTTGCCAAATTTTTTGAGTACATGCCTTCTCATAACTAGAAGGTTCAAGCTGTGCACTAGTCATCAAAGCATAGTTAACTACATCTCCCCGAGGTTCTTGGGAGTCATCATCACCATACAAATGCATATTTTCAAGTCTTTGCAAAACATAACTCATTTCACTAGCTTGACTTCTAGTATATCTTCTTGAAAAAAATTTATCCAACATCTGATAAGATGGATGATGCTAGAGAGTTCTCTTACCTATGGATGGAGAATCAATATCCATTGGTGAGGAACTGACTGACCTTTGTGGAGAAGGACTTGGTGAAGAAGATGATGAACTGGATGTAGAATGTCTGCTTGGGCTTGGAGGAGGAGACTTCTTGCCTTTCTGTGGCATCTGTTGAATTTGTGAAGAACCTGCATCATGAGATTCAACATCACTATAAATTTGGGGATGTCCCCATTCTCCCCCTTCATAAAAAATCACATCCCTGGAAAGTATTATCTTTCGAGTCCTAGGATTGTAGAGTCTGTAAGCTTTTGTGTTCTCACAGTACCCTACAAAAATGCATGCTTGACTCTTGGGATCAAGCTTCTTCCTTTGTTCATCAGGAATGTGTGAGTAAGCCAGTGAACCAAACACTCTGAAATGCTTGACATTTGGTTTCTTACCATACCATGCTTGGTAAGGAGTTTTCCCTTTCAAACTTGAAGTAGGACTCCTATTCAAAATATACACACTTGTCCTGGCTGCATCTGCCCAATACATATTGCTTAAATGCTTCGTTTGAAGCATAGATCTTGCCATCTCTACAATGGTGTGGTTCTTTCTCTCAGCCACACCATTCTCGCTATGGAGTATAGGCAGCAGTGAACCGCCTCTTTATTCCATGTTCTTTAACAAATCAAAAAAATTCATTAGAGGAGTATTCTCCTCCTTTATCTGATCTGAGACACTTAACAGAATATCCACTTTCATTTTCAACTCTTGCTTTAAAATCTACGAAGCAGTCAAATGCTTCATCTTTATGCTTCAAAAAATATATCCAACACATTCTTGAAAAATCATCAATGAAAAGAAGAAAGTAAGAGTTGTTACCAATGCTCTTGGTCTGCATTGGACCACAGATGTCCGAATGCACTAGCTGGAGTGGATAACTGGCCCGCCATGCTTGCCCTTGAGGGAATTTGGTTCTAGCATGCTTGCCCAAGGCACAACCTTCACAGACTTCCTTATTGTCCTAAACTTTAGGAAGTCCGGTCACCATCGCTTGAGAAGTTAACATCTTCAAACTGGCTGAATTCAGATGACCGTATCTCAAGTGCCACAACACACTTGGATTTGAAATAGCAACATTTGCCAATTGATCTCCTCTTGGCTGGCCAAAATTCAAAGGGAATAACCTGTTCTTAGTCATTGGAACCTGTGTAATGACTCTATTACTATCATTTTTATCAAAAATGATACATTTACCCTCATCAAATAGCAACTTATAGTTTTTCTCCATCATTTGACCAACACTAAGAAGATTGTGTTGGAGATGAGGAGTGTAATAGATGTCATTCACCTGTTTGATGCCCTCTTTTGTTGGAACCTCCAAGGCTCCAATGCCTTCAACCGCCAATGACTTGTCATCCCCCAACTTGATGCTAGATTTGTAGGAAGAATCCAGGGTAGCAAAGAGTTCTTCTTTGCCACTCATATGATTTGAACACCCAGTGTCCAAGATCCAGGTGTCATTCATGTTCTGATCTGATTGGCCATATGAAAGAAAGATATTTGAGGTCCCTTCCTCTTCTCCAAAATTGCCATACTGACTGCTCTGACTATTGCTGCTCCCTTGTGAGGGTTTTGACCAGCAGTCATGAGCGAAGTGGCTAGGTTTGCCACAATTGTAGCAAACTTGCTTTGACTTGTCACTTCCTTTTCCTCTACCTGGATGCTTTCCTTTTTTTTCTGGCCACCTCTATTTTGACCTCCACCTCTGTTTGAAGATCCTCCTCTGCTTGGAGTTCCACCTCGTGGACTATTCCTGCCTCTTCCTCTTTGTTGACCTCTACCACGACCTCTACCTTGGCATTTTCCTTCTTGTGAAGTGAAGGCTTTGTCATCACCTCTGTGGCTAGTGGAAGGAGATTCCTGCAATCTCTCTTCATGTGAAAGGAGAGAACCAATTAGTGCATCAAAGGAAAGTGTAGTCAAATATTTTGACTCTTCAATAATGATTGCTACATGATTCCACTTAGGAAGAAGTGTTCACAACACTTTCTTCACCACAACCTCAGGTTTAACCTCTTCACCTAGAGTGACCATTTTATCTACTACGACTTTGACTCGCACGCAATAGTCTCCTACCTTCTCATTCTCCTGCATTCTGAGATTTTCAAAATCTCTCTTCAGTGTTTGAAGTCTGACCTGTTTTACTTGATCACTACCCTAAAAAATTTCCTTTAAAGCCTTCCAAGCATCTTGAGTTGTTACACAGGATGCTATTCTAGGAAATATACTTTTATCTAGAGCTGCTTGTAAATGGTACAGGGCAAAGGAATTATTTTTCTGGGCTTCTTTCTTGGCTTTTCTATCGGTAGCACTTAAAGCAGACTAGTCAGTAGCAGAGGGTTTTGTGTAACCCTCTTCAACTATTTCCCATAAACCTTTACCAATCAACATAGTTTTCATCTTTATTGACCAAGTATTCATAATCACTACCATTAAATTCAGGAATTGGGAGATTTGAATTTGAGGCCATTTCTACTACTTGAAAGCAAACTTTGATTTGACTAAAAATAGGAAGTACAAAGCAATTACAGATTCAAATCAAATCTAGATTTTTTAATTCTCTCACTGATTTCTTGTTCTTCTTGTTGTGGATTGCCCAGTACTGGAGGCCCAAAATTTTCTGCAATGGAATCCTCATCGTCACTGATGACGATGATTTCAGGAACTGCTACTGGCTCGACCTCTACTGGCTCAGGCTTGCTAGCTTGGCTTAGGCTCTGGCTTTGGAGAGCATGGGGTATAGCTCTCACTGGATTGTTCCTCAGGCTCAAATGCAACTGAATCGGACTCCTCCACTCATTGTCCAAAAATATTGTCCTCTGAGTCAACCTCGTATCCTGAATCGGGCTTCCTCTAGTGAGCTATCACTGAATTCTGCAATTGACTGAATACAGTATGTATTCCATCTCGTCGGACCCTCTCATCAAAAGACTCAGCTGATTCTCTCCTCAGTAGAGAGCATAGGGCGTGGTAACATCCGGTTGACCGGATCATCTACTCATCATGGAAAAAAATTTAGCTGAGTTGCATATGTCAATTTTCAGGTGCTCAAGAAATTTTGATCTTCAAAAAAAAATTTCCAATTTCCCTTTCCAAAAGGTTTTAAAGTTTTTCAATAATTTTTATAAAGTCTTCATAAAAAATTTAATAATTTTTTTTATATCCTTCATTATTTTTTAAACACAATTATATTTAAAAAAAAATTGAAGAATATACTTTTTAAAACTATTAAATTAATTAAAAAATTTAATAAAAATTAAAAAAAAACTTTAATTTTTTTTTTTTAACAAAAACCTTTGTTTTTGGAGCGGAGGGGAGTCGATCCCCCAACCTATCGCTTTGCAAGAGAGGAGTTTAGCCGCTACACCATACGACGCGTTTGAAAGCCCAAGGCATGTCGTGCCTTATTTTTTGTTTTCCTCGACGCATGCAAAAACAACAAAAAAAATATCAACTTTTCAACCTCAGCATGACTCGAACCCAACACCTCTACCAAGCAACTCTTTCGTATTTTCCAACTGTGCTATGCGCTTGGATGAGAACTAAGGGCAAGCAAATTGTATTAATGTCGTCGTGCTCTAAATGTTTTTTAAAAAAATAATACCTCCTTTATCCCACATGTACTGTGAGATGGGTGAGGGAGAGTTTAATAACGCGAAGTCGCGCGTTATGAGTCGATTGCCTTCGGGTAATCGGCCAATCGACCTTTTGCCAATGAAGAGTCCAATCGGAGCTTGCCACGTGGCATCCATGCCACCTCACCGTGCCACGTCGTCAGCTGCCATGTTGTTGCCAGCTCACCATCCACTCGTCACCATGTCAGTGCTTGCCTCGTCACCACATAAGTGCCTACCTTGCCGCCACGTGTCACCTCCTCGCTAGCTCAGCTCCTCGAGCTACACCCAATCTACACCTGCATCAGCCACCCAGTCAATGCCACGTGTTGCCTTGAAATTTGTGCCTCCCTACGTGCACCTCGGTCCTCATGCTCGATCTATCTCTGCATGGACCTCCTGTCCACCTCTCGATGCACCAAAATTCTGCCACCTTCGCTTCGATTTTTGTGCCCTTGGCACGGTGACCAATTCTGATACCAGTGATAGATGGCAATTAAGGTTGACTTAAAATGCACAAAAATAAAATTAAAAATAAACACCTTCTTTATTAAATCGAATAGCACCACCACACTACAAACATAGCACAAAGTGTGCCTTATATAAGGTAGGTAGGGAGGGTACGTGGAAGATAAGGGATGAGGGAGGAGGTGGAGGAATAAGGAGGAAATGGTGGCGGAAGAATAGGGAGGAAAGAAGATGAGGGAGAGAGAGAGAATATAGGAAGGGGTTAGAAAATATTTTAAAAAATCTTGCCGACATGTTGTCGATAATTTTGGACACATGTTCACATTGTGGCCAGAAATCAGGATATTTCTGAGCCACTTAGACAATAACCCTCTTCACACTTGCAAAAACCATCATGCCTGGAGCCATTAAATAATATGAGCTAATAGATGGAAAGAACCATCTAGTATAGAAGCCATTAGGAGGAGAATCCATCTAAGGAGGATTCATCTGAGGAGGATCTATCGAAGGATAAGTCATTCGAGGAGGATCCATCAGAGGAGAAGTTGTTTGAGAAGTTGTCTAAGGAGGATTCGTCTAAAGAGGGGTCATTTGAGGAGGATTTATGAGAATTCATCTAAGGAGGATTTGTTTGAGGAGAATCCATCTGAAGAGGATTTGTCTAAGGAGAAGCCATCTAAGGAGGATCCATTTGAAGAGAATCCATCTAAAAGAAGTCATTTGAGAAAAAGCTATCTGAGGAGAATTCGTCTGAAGAGGATCTGTTTGAAGAAGAGTTGTCTAAAGAGGAGCCATCTAAGAAAGAGCCATCTAGAATAATATTTTAGGTCAATCCATATAGGACAATCTGTCACATCAATCCAGTTGAGATAATCCATCAGGCTTCTCAATTCATCATCAATCGAGTAATCTATCTAGAGGAACCTATCATCCATTAGGACCAATCTTTTTGAGCTCATTAGTTATCCTTTAGGACTAATTAGTCTGATCCAATCCATCAGGAGGAACCCATCATCTATTAGGACCAATATCTTAGATCTCATTAGCCAATATGTCAAGATGAATTTATCTACGTTGATCCATCATTGACTAATCCATCCTAGATTGATTAGTCCTACACTAATCCGTTATAAACTGAGCCATCATAGAACAATCCTACATAGCCTAATCCATTAGAAATTATTGCCAAAAAAGTGTTGTTTGATGTACTATAGTTATACAAGTTGTTTTTAGAAATACTATTTGATGAGAGAGATGTCTATTAGAGGTTGACAAGAAATCATTTAGATCAAGAAAGTAGTGAATTAGAGCTGAAGGGAATCCATTTCAATAGGTCAAGTTAAGGCTCCCAAAATATTGATGAGTACTGAACATTATTTTATACAATGATAGTTTCAATGGGTATGTGCGAAGGGCTCTGCCCCTCGACCTCGAAAGGGACTTTTTACCTTGACCTTGCAAAGGGGTGAGGGGGGGTTCTGCCCTCTTGATCCCCAACACAGGTTGTGATGGGTGTTTCTCCTTATGTTGATGATGTTGTTCATATTGATCATGTTCATCATGAAATTCATCTCTATCATGTTCATCATGTTGTTCAAGCTGATGCTATGGCTAATTGTAAAAAGTGAAGTGAATAATCAAAGAATAATGTTTTTATTGATCTAGTTGGTATTTTTTTGGTAAGTAAATTTAGATTTTCATTCAAACAGGTTTTGGAAGGGTCCCAATACCTTAATACAAAATTAGTATTGACTCATGTTGGACTCAGGAAATGAAATAGGAAAGGGCCACCTGCCCGAGCACAAACATCCCAAAAAATGTAAAAAACCTAAGCATCCTAGGTTTATAAAAAAAACAGCCCAACATCTACCCTCAAGTGAATCCTCCAGCCCATCCTCGATGCTACTCCTAGGTAATATCCTTGTCGCTATTCTTGCCAAGTCCTTGCTTCCATATTTCATCGTAAAGATCTCCTTTGGCTTATTTGGCTCTTTTAGTTTTTCCAAATTGGTCCCTTCGAACACTTTGCAAAAAAACAACAGGTTTAATGCATTGCACATTTATTTCAAGGTCTCCAAAAACTCCTCTGATTGAGAAATTACCGTGGATATGGTTCGAATTACCATTTTCTATAGGGCTTCCATTGTGTGATCCTCGTAATCATTGATGTCAAGCTCATTATACATTCTCTGGCTCTAGCATAGCTTCTTTCGAAGATGAATTAATTTCCTGGTTGCACTTGTTGATTCCTTAATTTTTGACTTCTTTCTTTTGGATGCCTCAACATCCCTATCAGACTCGATAGCTTTCCTCTTTTTTTTGTAGGAAAAAGAAGGGTGTCGATCTCCCTTCCCACAAAGGATTATTGAAGGTTATTTATAGCCATCTTCTTGCCCACAACCTCAAAATTCCCCTATTTGAGCCTGCTTCTTCTGTGAATTCTCCCCAAGTCTATCCAACCTTAATCTAGTTTATGTTATAATTGATTGCAGCTAGTGGAATGCACAATCAACAATAAGATTTTACGAGAAGCAGTCTCAAGTGAAGTCTGTTGCAAACAATGTATGGAACATGAGAAAACAAAAAAAATGTAATAATAGAATCTATTATGTTGTTTAGTGATTCTATTCCCAATATTTAACTTGTGTTGTCGAGGATACTAACTAGTTTAGAGGATGGGATAGATGTAGACAGGTAAAATGATATGTCTGCATTTAGTGAACTAGTTTTGGTATTTTGTGTTATTTTGTAGTTGTATACAAAGTGTTTGATGAAATAGCGTATATATATTTAATAATGTTATAAAGTGGTAATATAATATTATACATAATAATAAACTGATGTTAAGTCATGTCGACAAAATCATACATCATAATCTAGTTTATCCTATAGTGGGAAATGTTATGTAAATGTATATGAAATATAATTAAAAAGAATTATGAGGTGTAAGGTAGTTGGAGGGTATATACTTTTTGTTGTATAAATAAGCCCTCCCCTCATTCATTCAAGAAGATGTTGGATCATTGATGGTTGGAGGAGCATTGATACATGAGAGAGAATGTTGATGCATATCTAGTAGGGCATAATGCAGTCAGGCTATGGATGCAATCATGAAGAGTATTCTACACAAGCATTGCAGTTTGTAATGTTATATTGTATATAATATTTTTAATATAAATCCATGTATATATTATCATTTTCCATTGCTATTGTTGTTATTGTTGTCTTTAATGCATTGTTATTGCTAATGACTGTAGATCTAAAGAATTATTTAAGTAGAAATGGAATTATGTGTAAGCATGTTAAATAAGTTTTTACATATTTTGCACACAGTGGATGTCTTTGTATTATTTTTTGAAGATACAAGTATTTATATCCTTCTACAAATTCCATGGGATAGTCATCCCCACCCAAAAATTTACTAAGTGGGTTGCTCCATTTTTCCTTCTTCAGGCCATTTCCTCCAAACTTGTTCTATAGAAGATATCTTAGACCAACAGATGCCTAGAAAAGTTGCTATCTATTTTCATAGGTTGATTGTGATAGGGCATTCTATAAAATGGTGAGAGATGGAATCTTTATTTTATTTAGAGTTTAATTATCTCTACCCACTTAAATTATATATAAAAACTTTATTTAAAAACATATAATAAATAAGGAATCAGGTTGGGACAACGCTCTCATGGAAACTCTAGGTCTTGGGTAGGGCCATGGAAAATGAAGTAGAAGCCTCATCTATCAAATTTGCTTCTTTTTGGGCAGTAAGACAATGTTATAAGAAGATAATTATAGAATATGATTCTCATATCTTGGTAGGATTTTTGGATTGCATGTGAACTTTGCTTTAGAGACATGAAGGTTTAGGATTCTTAGGTTTTGGAGTCTGATCTTGGCTAAAATTAATTTTTTCTAATTGTATAAAGAAAAAGAAAAGTAAAAAACCCAAAAAAAACAAAAAGCCAAGAAAGCAAAAAGGATAAAAAATATAGATTTAAAGATATTAAAAAAACATGGTCTATGGTTAAGAAAAACTATTGTAATAATTCTATATATTTGAGTATCTTGTTTATGGGAAGTGCATAGGATTATGTATCTCTTGTAGAGAGACAAGGAAGCTTGGTGTAGAGCTTGATGCAAGGGTGTTTGCATGTTGAATTACTGTTAGAGTAATTGTGTGGAGATGTTGGTGTTTTGAAGAGGAATTTGCAGTTGGTTGTGTTACAGGATTACTCCCTTCAGAGAATGTATTGTTGTTAATACAAAGGACTGGTGTTGGGTGAACCACGTTATATGTTGTGTTTTATCTTGTCTTGCATGTTTATGTTCTTCTTCTATGATGGTTAATAGTTTTTGTTGTTACTGATTAAGTTTCTTGCTTCAATAATTCCTTTTTTTATATAGTGAATCCTAACAATTGGCATCAGAGCGAGGTTGGGATTTAGGATTGAGTGGGAGCTTGACTTGAGTGGGAGCTATGGCAGAAGAAGGGAATTTTAGAGTGGAGAAATTCAATGGTCAGAAATATCAACTGTGGAAGATGTAGATAGAGTATTATCTGTATCAAAAATATCTCTATCTACCTTTGAAATGTAAAGTGAAGCAACCGTTAAGCATGTCAGATGAGGAGTGGGCTCTTCTAGATAGGAAGGCATTGGGTACTATCCATTTGTGCCTTGCAACTTCAGTGGCATTCAACATTTCAGAGGTGAAGACTACGAAGGATCTTATGGACACACTAAAAAGATTTTATGAAAATCCCTCGGCTTCAAATAAAGTTTTTCTAATGAAGCATCTTTACAATTTGAAAATATCAGAAGGTGGATCTGTAGCTAGTCATTTAAATGATTTCAATATGGTTGTTAGTCAGTTAGCCTCGGTTAATATTAAAATTGAGGAAGAGATGAAGGTCATTCTATTCCTGTGTTCATTACCTGATAGTTGGGAGAGCTTGGTAATGGCTATTAGCAATGGTACTATTTTTGGTATTCTTTCTTTTGATGATGCAGTGAGTGCAGTCCTTAGTCATGAAATACAAAGGAAGAGCATGGAAGAATCATCATCTGGTGTAGCATTGATTTCCAGAGGAAAACAAAAGACAAGAGGAGTGAATTCAGGGAACCGTGATGAGCAAGGTGGATCCAAGTCCAAAGGAAAGATGGTGTGCTAGCATTACGACAAGAAAGGACATCTGAAGAAAGATTGTTGGTCTTGGAATGGATATGGAGGAGAAGCAAACATAGCAAATGAAAAATAGAATTTCATCCTTTCAGTAGTGGAAACTGGGAGACATGTCCAGGAATATGGACATGACTCAAAATTTATTGTATGATTTTTCAGGATGGAACACATAATATGGTTATAGCTTTGGATCATTAACACCCCAAGTCTCTAAGTTGGAAGGTAATTCTAGACTCGGGGAGTGTGCTTTCAAAGCTAGTGGTAAATTCGTATTGTGTGTGTATAGCTATGGGTCATCCATAGTATGTAGATCTTGCCATGGTGGTGATTTTTGATTCACCATGATACAAAGTAATTCTGAGGATGTTGTTATTATCATTGATTTGTGGTAGAGAAATTGTGTGTTGCTTGTTGATCATAGGATAAAAGTGTATGGATGACACTAGTCCGGTGTGATGATTCGGAGCATGGTTACAACAATTTGGAGGAGTTAACATTCCTTTTTTAGCTTAAATATGTTATTTAGTGGATGCAACAATGGTAGAGTTGTTGTGGATCAGTATCCAAGTGGGAGATTGTTAGGTTGTGGAGTCTGATCTTGGCTAAAATTAATTTTTTTCTAATTGTATAAAGAAAAACAAAAGTAAAAATCCCAAAAAAGCAAAAATCCAAGAAAGCAAAAAGGATAAAAAATATAGATTTAAAGATAAAAAAAACATGGTCTATGGTTAAGAAAAACTATTGTAATAATTCTATATACTTGAGTTTTTTTTTATGAGAAGTGCATAGGATTATGTATCACTTGTAGAGAGACAAGGAAGCTTGGTGTAGAGCTTTATGCAAGGGTGTTTGCATGTTGAATTATTGGTAATTGTGTGGAGATGTTGGTGTTTTGAAGAGGAATTTGCATCTGGTTGTGTTGCAGGATTACTTCCTTCAGATAATATATTTTTGTGTTAATACAAAGGACTGGTGTTGGGTTAACCACATTATATGTTGTGTTTTATCTTGTATTGCATGTCTATTTCTTCTTTTGTGATGGTTAGTAGTTTCTGATGTTACTGATTAAGTTGCTTGCTTCAAGAATTCATTTTGTTTATATAGTGAATCCTAACAGTAAGACAATGTTATAAGAAGATAATCATAGAATCAGATTCTCATCTCTTGGTAGGAGATTTGGATTGAATGTGAACTTTGCTTTAGAGACATGAAGTTTTAGGATTATTGTCACCCAAATTAAGGAGTTGTGGAGGAAATTAGATGATGTGATTCTGATTTATGTGGGTACAACTCTCAATAAAGTGAAATACTTTTTGGTTAAGATGGGTATCGAGAAGGAGGTAGGGGTTCAGTGCCACAGTGACATGACTATTGAGAATGAGATAATTAGGAAGGTTGGTGAGAAAATCTAGTGTTTGGTTAATTTAGACAACCATTGCAGACATGGTTCAGGATATTTGGCTTCAATGTAGATCTTCTTTTAGTGTTGTAATCAAAAGTTGTTAGTTCTTAAGATCTTGGGTTTTAGAGTTATGGAAGTTTGTTGAAAAATTAAAAAGAAAAAACCGATGCTCTTGTTAATTAAAGCTAAAATGAGTCTCATCCTAACTTATAAATAATTTTGTTTTAATATACTTTTTTAAATTCTTTAAAAATATATATATAATAATACTTTTAAAGATATATTCATAAACCCTTAATAAATAACATAATATTTTTGCTAATGGTTAACAAATAAGAACATAAACCCTTCATAAACCCTTCGATGGATAGTGACCTAGGGTGGAAGACTTTCAAATATGTAGTGATGAGTGGTGATAAAATTGTAGTTTCTCCTTTCGCATTTTTCACACATATGGGTAAGGGTTCTCTAACAGAGTGTGCTAAAGTTACTCTCATTCCTAGTGAAGAAATGAGCCAGGTGATTAGAGAGGAACAATTTCATCTGCAAAATATGGCTATTTTTTTTGTAGCTCTTAATATAAATGTTTTACCTACTAGAAATTTTTTTGATGAATGGTTGAGCAATGTATGGGGAAAAATATTGAGGATCCAGGTTTCATTCTATAGAATGATATAGAAAGGTTTATTTGTTATATTTTTTAGAACACATGAAATACAAATGAAAGTCATTGAAAAATAGTTTTGGACTGTGGGAAAATTAGTATTTAGGGCTTTGGCCTGGTCGAATGAGGTTTTAATTGAGGAAGTTTTTGTCGTTTCATACCCTAGGTGGGTGTTGGCCAGAAATGTCCCCTCTTTTTATGGGCCTTTTTACCTCAAATTTTTGCTCCTTTTGACAAGGTCTTGAGGGTTGAAGAAACTAAAACAAATCTTCTTCATCTGGATGATCGACTGCTTGTCTCTTTGCTACCTGGAGTTGATCTTCCTGAGGAAATTGAATTGGATCTTAAATCTGGTCATTTTTCTTGTAAATTGGAACTACTGGGTGGGTTGAATGCTTGCCATATATGCAAAATGGAAGGACATGTTAGAAATAATTATCCTATTCTTACAGCCCGTAATATACGTATGGATCATCCGACTATTTCTTCTAGAAATATGGGTGCTAAATCAAACCCTATTTCTTCTATTGTTCTTAGCCATGATGGTGTTAATGGGAATGAGTTACATTCAGTACATATTGTCAAACCACCTGTTAAGGATAATAATTCTCATGTGTTGGCTAATGGAACTGTTTGTTTCTTCCAGTATGGCAAATGATATTGTTGTCTCTTCTAATGTTGTTATGGATTCTAAACCCGGTGTGTTTGATAATGCTTTGGCTGTGATTAATTCAGATGTGGCTGATAATATTGTTAATAATGTTGATGTGGTTACTTTGCCCGGTGAAAAGGTTAAAAATGATTCTTATTTTTTTGAGAAATCCAATGAGTTTATTAATGTTGATAATACTAATGAGGGATGGTCTATTGCTAAGCGTAAAGCTATTTTTTAAAATATGAGGAATGATAATAATGGGGTTGCTAATAATAATATTGTTGTTTATTCAAAATATATGCAAAATATTGATAAAGTTCATACTGCAGTTGAGGGTAAACGTCCTAATGCTCAAGAGCTGGCTCTTGCCACTATTAATCAAAGGGCCTTAAGTTTTAGATCACCCTCTACTCGGACTACTGTTGAGCCAGTAGTTGCAGCAGGAAATTCTTCCTTAGAGAATGCTCCTATTATGGAATTATTTGATGAGGACTCTAGGGGCAATTTAGGTTTGATTCCAATGTCTGAGGATGTTAACATTAATTCTGATAATGGATGGACTAACATTAATTCAAATAAAAGGAGAAGGTCTAAATATTCTGAATCAAAGGATTCTTCAATAAGAGCCTCCAAGGCTACAGCTCGAGAAAGAAATAATAATTTTTACAATGCCTCTTAAATGTTTAAGTTGGAACGTTCAGGGTTTGGAGTCCCCCGATCAAAAATATGATGTTAGGAATTACATTCAGTCCTTTGGTAAATTGGATTGTATTATGTTACATGAGGTTAAAGCTACTGGCTTTCTTCTTCATTCTGCCATGAGATTTATATGGAATCATGCCTCTTATTTCAGTACCCTTCATAATCCCGGTAGAGGAGGTTTTGTCATATTACTTTCTCCCTTTTGGGATTCTAAAATTATAAGTCATGGATGTTCACCTTGTAATAGATGTGTGTGGATTATTTTATAATCCAACACCATGAATTTTGGAATATGCTCTATATATGCTTCAAATGACTATAAGGAAAGGTGTATGTTATGGCAATGGATTTCCTTGTTGTCAAATTTACCTTGGGTCATTGGTGGAGACTTCAATATGGTAGAATCTAATAAGGATAAAATGGGAGGTTTTCCTATCTTGTGGAAAGGTAATGAGGATGAAATGTGGCTTAATGTTAAAACTAAGTTTAATCTTGTTGACCCCTTGGCTGATTCCACAAGACAAATTTCTGATATCTGGTTCACCTGGAGTAATATTCAAGAAGGTGATAATAGAATTCTATCTCGTATTGACAGATTTTATGCTTCCAATCCTTTTTTTACTTTTGAAAATGTGGCTCACTCTAATAGGGTGCTTGTCACCCCTAATACTATCTTTGATCATTATCCTATTTGTGCTTGGATATTATTACTTGATGAAGTTTGCAATGGCATGTGCCATTGTAGCAGATTTGTTCTAAATACTTCCTTACTTGATTTGGAGGACTGTTGTGATGCCTTGTTTACTATTAGAGAAATTAAAAAAGTTTTATTTAAGAATGCTAGTGCCATATCGAGATGGAACAGAAATATGCATTCTTGGAGGAAGATGATCCAAACTATTGGTAGAAAGAAGGTGTTAGATTCTAAAATGCAGGAATTTTTTTTTGAATTCTAGCTTTATCCTTGCTGAAAGGAATTTGTAGTTGTATCCTAATAATATTGATTGCCAAGAAGCTGTTGCTGCTATTAAAAATGATCTTAAACATATTCAAACTAGGAAAATTTTGGCTCAAAGAGCTCAATCTAGGCTACACTGGCTATAATCTGGGGATAGAGATTCAAAAATTTTCTTTCAATTTCTCAAAGATAAAGGCTTTAAAGAGAATATCAGTTGTCTGATGAATGGAGATGAGCTTACTACTGATCCTGAATTGATTAACAATTTAATATACTAATATTATAAAGACTTATTCTCTTCTAATGACTCTTCTCAAAGGAAATTGGACAGAGAATTGTGTATGAAGATTCTACCTAAGAAACTTTCATCCCAACATTGTGCTAATCTAGATAAACCTATATCTAAAGTTAAAATTTGTAAAGCGATTCAATCTATGAGCAATGATAAAGTGCCAGGTATTTATGGGTTCCCCATTGAATTTTATAAAAATAATATTGACCGGGTTAGTGAGGATCTTCTTGATGTTTATACTGAAGCTTTTCAGTTTGGTTATTTAGGACAACCAATTAATAATGGTATTATCAGACTATTGCCTAAAGGTGGGGAGAAATATCTTATTAAATACTAGCATCCTATTACTCTGCTAAATGTTTAAAATTATAGCTAAAGTTTTGGCTTTGCGGCTCTCTGTTGTTTTGCAAGATTTTATCAACCCTACTCAAACAAGCTTCATTAAGGGTATATTTATTCTTGAAAACTTGATTACTTATTGGGAGGCTATGAGATGGGATAGAAGTTCTTGGCAACATGTTGGTCCTTTATTACTTGATTTTGAAAAATCCTACGATAGAGTTGAATGGGATTTTATTTTTATGACTCTTGAAGCCTTTGGTTTTCCTCCAAACTTTTGTAAGATGATAAAAGTTCTCTTTTTTGATGTTGTCACTTATATAGACATTAATGACTCATTTTACAATATTATTCATCTCCAGAGATCTATTCGACAAGGTTGTCCTTTAGCACCAGCCCTTTTTTTTATTGCCAGTGATGCTCTTTATTATATGCCCAAACATTTTGTTTATTACCCGAAGGTGCAAGGCATTATACTTCCTAATGGTGAAGACCTTATCAATGTGCAATTTGCAGACGACACTAACATTTTTGTCTCTTTAGAGGAGGAAAATGTAAATAACTTGTTCCATGTTCTTTCTATTTTTTAAAGTGCATTTGGTGCTAAGATATATTTTCCTAAGTCTATTTTGCTCAGTTGGAACTGGAATCCTCCTTCTTGGTTCTCTAAGTTTCCTATTCAATGGGGTGGCCCTACGAAATAGGTTCACTATCTGGGTATTCCTTTTGTGATTTATCCATGTCTCAAAGACATGTGGGACTAGATAAATAATAAATTAATTAGTAATTTATGTAAGTGGAGTAGATTTTCGTTGTCTTTTGCTGGTAGATTTCAGATCTATCAAAAAATACTATCTTTGTACTCCACTTAATTTGCTCCCACTTGGTTGTTTTGTGTTTATCAAGTGGATGTGATTCAAAAACATATTCGTAAATTTCTTTGGTCGGATGGTCAAGGTGGGACCAAAAGGCATTTTGTTAACTAGAATTGGTGTACTGCTAAAAAGAAGACAGGTGTATTAGGTCTTAAAAATATTAAGTTACAAGGCATTGCTTTATCTGTTAAATGTATAGTTAATTGTTTAGAGGGCAGTGAACCATGGAAGATCTTGGTCAGACATAATTTATCCAATGTTGTCCTACAAAATGCTAAGTTTTGGAAGAATTTGCATATTACGGATATTCTCTTTGGTAAATTTCATGTTGCACCTACTGGCTTAGCCGTATTTTGCAGGATTTGGAGGGCTTGGGAGATGGTTCGTGATAATATTGTTATAGAGAATAATGTTGGACAGAATACCTATATTATTTTCAAATATGGTTCTATTTGGTGGAACCTTTGGCATAATAATAAGCCCCTTGCGCTTATTCTTGGATGCTTAGCTAGAAATTGGGCTACTAAAGGTATTCATACATTTAATGATATTTTGATTAATGGTTGTCTCATACCTTGGGAATGTCTTAGTGTTGTGTATGAGCTTCCACAATCTTAGTGGAGGACGTATTCTTTACTAAGGGATTTATTTTTGCGGTATCATAGTCATGTTTTTCTTGATAATATTCAACAATTTTATGATACCCATAAGTGGTTGGATGGTACGAGACTCAGGAGTATTAAACCCAAGATGTTATATAATTTATTGCAGGACAGTTCTGATATTTTGAGACATGTTAATAATTGTTGGCAGTTGTCACTTACTGTTAATAAAGGTCAAAGTATTTTCTAGCACATATGGTTCAGTCCATTAGATCCTAAGAAGGCATGTTTTCGATGGATGTTTTTGTTACATAGGTTGCCAATATGCAAAGAACCTAATAATTACTTGATGTGTTCATTATATCGGTTACCTGATAATTTTGATCATATATTTTTTGACTGTTTATATGCTCGTGAGATTTGGGGCATGTTCTTTTCTTCTCTGCATGGTTGGAATATCAGTAATGTTCATATTAGACAACATGTTATATTTGATTTTATTCTTGGGTTGCATCACTGTTATAATATGTTCTGGTTATTGCTATCTACGAATATTTTATGGCATCTGTGGTGTACTAGGAATGATGAGATTTTTTGGAATGCTTTGAGAACCCTTACTGAGTCTCTAAGGAGACTCACAAAGTTTAAAATTTTGCTTCAGGTGTCCAAGGTTTTGATCTCTTTCAAGGCAAAATTTAGATAAAAAAAGGCCAATGTTCTTCCTCATCTTCAGGATTTGTATTTCTAGCTTAATGGTTATTCACAGGTGTTAATTCTCCATTATTATCTTTAGCTTTTTATTAACATGTATAGTTTGAAACATATTGGTAGCTAACAATCAGATCTTGTGTAGTTTTGTGTTCTTTTTGAAGACTCAGATTGTATTTTGAAGGTTTCTACTGTTATGGTGGCTGATATTGGTTTGAT
This sequence comes from Wollemia nobilis, assembly GCA_028583015.1. Classification (NCBI taxonomy): domain Eukaryota; kingdom Viridiplantae; phylum Streptophyta; class Pinopsida; order Araucariales; family Araucariaceae; genus Wollemia; species Wollemia nobilis. Next base: position 10,378,495 of record JAQPPZ010000012.1, read on the forward strand.
CCCATGTATTTTTGATGTAATTTGTAGATTCAGCTTAGTTTTTGTTGGTCATATGGATAGTTTATGGTTGTTGTTATTATTATACAATTGTTGTTCACTCATGGATGTTTTATAGTTTGTATATGATTTCGTTTTGGTAGCCTTCGGGTTGTAATCTTGTAAATTCTATTTTTTTATTAATGCAAGTTAACGATTTCTCATTTCAAAAAAAAATTATAGGTTTATAAGAATTATTATATTAAATAGAATTTAGTACAGTAATACGAACTTATATAATACCGCGAGTTGCTTTGTAATGGTGGGAAATAAATTATTATTTTTTAAAAGGGAACTTGGGTGCAACGATCATAGGCAAATTTTTATTTGTCTCTTCTTTAAAAAAAAGTTAATTAATTAAATAAATAAATGTTAAATGTGTCTTCAAGGTGGATTGGTAAAAGTTTGATCAAGTACTTATCAAGAAAATACCTAGGTTCAAACCTTGGGGGCACACTGTCAGCTTTAGCAAAGGTAGTAGTCCATGTTGAATCCTTTGAGTGCGTGCTAGACCTACGATGATGGTATGAACCTCAAGCGACCAGTGGTCTCCACCTCACATCGGGTCAACAACAATGAGACAAATAGGTTATTGGGAGCAGTCCATGTGGTTTGAACTATGTGTTTGTCAGTTACTAAAAATAGTGGTTGTAACCAACTCCCATATGTAACCAAAATAAATTAAGTGTTAAATTTTGTAGTTTTTTTTTCAAAGGTTTTAAATGCATAGGTAAAGGTAGACTTAATGGTAAAACTTGTGATGGTAATCTTTCACTTTGATTTTAAATTTAGGTTGTTGGTAAACTTTCACTTTTTTCTTTTTTATTAGCTACAAGCTTATTATAGTGGTAAGGACTTTGGCATCTCTTTGAGAGGTCTAAGAGTCAAATCCCACTCAGTATGAGGGGACCGAAACCCCTCATAGAAATATGTGTAAACACATTGAAAAAAATAAATTCCTTAACCACACAAATTTTTTTTTACCTTTGTAGCGCAAGTGGAGAAGATGAGCCTAGTCTTGTTGAACGGGAGGTCTATGGTTCAAACATTTGCAATGTGAAGGGAAACAAAAAAAATCTCTTATGGCTTGCCTCTAGATAGTGGTATATGGTTTGAACGTTTACAATGTGAAGGGAGACAAAAAAATCTCTTGTGGACCCACACATGATGACATTGTCGACCACCTAACAGTAGCTCTCGAGGTTCTTTTCTAACCTAAATTTTACCTTCGAGGGCTATGTGGATTGGTAAGTGCTTGTTTGTCTAGGCACTTATCAAGAAGACACCCATGTTCAAACTTGGAGGGCAGCTTGTTTGCAAAGGTAGTAGTATGATCTGAATCCTTTGAGTGCATGCCAGACCAATGATGATAGTACAAATTTTGAGCAACCGATGGTCCTCTTCACGTTAGGTCAACAATAACAAGGTGAAATAGGTTTGGTGGAAGCAGCCCTTGTGGTTTAAACCCTGTGCTTATCATTTAATAAAAATAGTGTGGTTGTGACCAACTCTCCTATGTAACCAAAAAAAAACAATTTAGGTTGTTGGGGCTTTATGTTAAATTATGAGTTGACATGTAAGAAATAACTTAAGTTGAAATATTTTAATGATGTACGTTTAAATATGGTTTATTTAGAAATAATGTTTTATTTTTATTTTTTTAATTATTATTTGGTTAGTATGAGAAAATTTTATGATAGACTTTTAGGGTTGATTATTTTCATCCCATGCATGATTTGTTGTAAGGCCCGTGTAAGGGCGAGAGCTAAGCTTATCAACATGGGATTATTACACAGTCACACACATTACAGTTTAAACCTTAGACCTCTTGAAGAAGAGCCAAAGAAATAATTTTATTTTGAGATATTTTATTTAATTATTTATTTTTTATAAGTTTATTTTCTTCATCCTCAAGATAAGGATTTTGCATTATATAAAATAATATGACACAAATTTTAATTATTTTTGTTTTATATTTTACTATTTTCTACATTTTCAATGACATTTAAATTGCATTTTATGAATTAAATTTTACATATCACCTTCGCAACCCTATTATATGCACACATTTAAAAATTCAATATAATAAATAGATTTTGTGAATTCTACGAAATTGAAACATGGTTAACTTATCTTACATCATGATCATGTTACCATGGTATCTTAATAAACCATATAGTGTTATTACAAATTAGTATTTTTTTGGTTACATAGGAGATTTGGTCACAACCACACTATTTTTAGTAGTTGACAAGTGTAGGGTTCAAACCACATGGGTTGCTCCCACCAAACCTATTTTTCCTCATTATTATTGACTCGGTGTGAAGGGGACTATTGATCGCTCGAGATTCATACCATCATTGTGTTGAACATTTTGAGTCAAAGTTGTCATTGATGTCAAGGAACGAAGTTGTCATTAATGAGCTACCGATAATGTCAAAAGGTCAAGAGGAACAATGCAGAGGTTAAAGGTAAAAGGGCTTCATAATATTTTTAATATTATGTAGAAGCATAAGTTAAAAGGTTTTTCATAAAAATCCAAGGAAGCTTATTGCAAAGCTAAAGGAAGGTTTAATATTTATTTTATAAAATATTTAAATTCAAATTGAATTTAAATTTTATAAATAAATATTATTTATACAAATTTGTACAATGAGAGAAGGTCTTAATAAAACCAAAGGGTTTTAAAGAATTAATTTATAAAATTTAAATTCAAGAGAATTTAAATAATTTATAAATTAATAAGTTTAAAGGAAAATCATAGTGTCGACGTCTAAAGTTTGAAGGAAATTCAAAGTGTCGACATATATGTGTGAAGGAGGAAATTGATATAAAAACCCATACCTTAGAGGCATTAAAATTATCCTTTTGCTCGAATGTTAATGCGTGCAATTGTGTTGAGAACTCATGCGGAAAAAGAGAAGCAAATTTCTTGTGTTATGTGCCAGCAAATAGAGACAAAAACAAAAAGTGTCAAAAGTTGAAAGCCATCTAATCAGCGTGGCCTAGTGGTAAGAGGGCAGCGGTTAGAGTGTTTGGGTGCTAGGTGACCTGCGTTTGAAACGTGACGACAACATGATTTGGTGGTTGTGTTTGTGTTGGAAGTGCCAAAGGAAATGACACATGTTTTACTAAGCAAAACTGGGAGCTTTATAGAGCACATGGTGCTATTTACTCCCAAAGCGAGCACCTATATCGCATAGCGATTGGAGTCATGACTAGGATGTTGGTTGAGGCTGTGTCATGAGTTCAAATCCCACCAAGGCAAAGGTCATAAATTTTTATTATTATTTTGTGTTACCTAAAGTTTGACATGAGGTCTTAGGGAGTTAAAAGGGTTGCTTAAAAGGATTTTTATTTGATTATTATTTTTGGTAAATTGGAGGAATAAGGGGTTAGCTTTATTTTTGAATAAAGTGTTTGTGTCACATTGATTTTTTGAAGTTTTAAAAGGATAAAGGAAACTTCTTCCATTGAGTTATTTTGAAAATAGGAGTGCATTGAATATTAGTTTAATTGGGAGATTCTAAGGTGTAAGTGGTGAATTTTTTTTGTAAATATTGATGAATATTTTATTAAATATGGAGTGATAAGGTGTATGTGTGTCTTGATATTTATATTTTATTTTTGAGGGAGTTTATTATATTATAACTTCTTTGAGCTTGGCAAATAAGTGTTTGTGGTTTTGGTAGATTTATGAGATTCCTTCAAAGGTATGAGCACATTCTTCCATAGTTAAGTTGATTGGTTGTTTTTCTATAAAATAAGTTTGGAGTGAAAAGGACTTGATTAGGGTTTCCTTTTGAGTGTGTTGAGTTAATGCTTCAAGGTTTTCTAGAATAAAGAGTTGTGGTTAAAACCTTGTTTTATAAGCATTTTTGTTGAAGCCATTGATTGAGTGAAGAACTTGAACTAGGATTTAAAAAGAACATGAGTATCATTGTAATGTGATAGTGGTTGATGAGCATTGTTGGAAACATTTTGAGTAAAGGATCATATGCTTGGACTAGGGTTTGTAAGCAAGGATTGCTTCATTGAGTGATTGGTTGAGTAGATTTGGTTGAGCCTAGTCAAGTGGGTGTGTGAAGTGATTGTTCAAGTTCATAAAATAAACTATTCTATATTCTAAATTAATTTGAGAAAGTGATTGAGTATTGAGTTGAAGCATATTGAGTCTCTAAAAATTCTCTGTATGTTTCTAAAAGAGTGATTGGAATTGTTTAAGCATTGTGATGAGTATAGAGCATATTGAGTCTCTAACAATTCTCTTATGTTTCTATGAGATTGGACAAGTTCTAGTGTGGACTTGTTGAGCAGATTTGAGGCAAGTCTTTGAGAAGACTTGTGGACAGATTTGAGTAAGCTTTTGTGGAAGCTTACAATATAGATTGAGAGGAGATTTGAGTAAGCTTTTGTGGAAGCTTACAATATAGATTGAGAGGAGATTTGGTTAAGTTCTTGAGAGGACTTATTGACCAGATTTGGTTAAGTTCTTGAGAGGATTTATTGAGCAGATTGGACAAGTTCTAGGGAGGACTTGTAGACTGATTTGTGTGAGCTTTTGTGAAATCTTACAAGGTAGATTTAAGACGAGTCTTTGAGATGGCTTGAGAGCAGAGTTGATTAATTGAATTGTTCAAACATTGAGTTAAGATTTGGGGCAGATCAAGCAGAGTTGATTGATTGATTTGTTCAAACCTTGAGTTAAGGTTTAGGGCAGATCCAACAAGTTGATTTGAGATTGAGTCAAGCTTTGAGTTAAGGCTTGAGGATAGATATTGAGGACTGATTTGTGCTAGAAAGAGGGGTTGTGTTTAGTATAGATTCAAGGAAAAATTTTGGTGTAGATTTGAGGATAGATTTGTGCTAGACCAAAGATAAATATTGAGGATAAAGTTATGCTAGACCGATGGACTATGTTTAGTATAGATTTGAGATAGAGCTGAGTGCAAGCTTTGGAGGTGATAGAATATAGAGGATGATAGTCTCTAGTGGATAGAGATACATTAGCAAGGAGTGAGGACAATTATTCTAAGTGAGGACAAGAGTATTCAGTGTATAGATATCCATTAGCCAGTGCAGTAGAGGCAGCATTTCTTCTAGAATATCACCAGCCATAGCAAGAGGAGAAAGGAGTTCTCCTTTGGATAGAGATCCATGAACTTGATTAAGGGGATTGGTATCTCCTTTGGACAGAGGTCCATAAATATTGTAATAGGTAAAGGACTCCAAAGAGATTGATTAATAATTTTTTAGTGAAATATTTTCTCTATGGAGTAGCCCACATTGGTTGAACCACGTAAATTATGGTGTCTCTATTGCGTGTGGTGATTTATGCATTGCTTTGATTACTGCTATTGATATTTCTATCCTTACATTGCATAATATTTATTGGGAAAGAAAAATTTAAAAGTGGTATTATATTTTTCACCCCCCCTCTCAGTATAAGCTTGTGTTCCTCACATTGTCAGTCTGGCGCGAACTCAGAGGATTTAGATTATACTACTACCTTTGCAAATAGGCTACCTCTGAGGTTTGAACATAATATCTATGAGATAAATTTTAGTGTATATTTTAAGCATAATATTCTCATGAGAACTACTGAAATAATTTCAAACAATCAACATAAAATATTTATTAATATTTTAGTGATTCGTCATATAGGAATCTTTCATTTTCATGTAACAGTGATTTTTAATATAGGAAGCTTTCATTTTCATGTAATAGTGATTCCTAATATAAGAAGCTTTCATTTTCATATAATAGTGATTCCTAGTATAGGAAGATTTCATTTTCATGTAATAGTGATTCCTATTATAGATTTCATTTTCATGTAAGATTGTTATTAATTGTGTAGATGGGAAAAACTACCATACCACATAGGATTCTTGGTTGGATCTATTAGGGAGATGAGGTGAAACATGGGGGTATGTTATTACTCTAAATTTAGTGTAAGCAGGATAAAAGTTTCACCAAAAATATTTTTAGGACCCCCTCCAATTCCAGGGTGGAATGTGTTCGAATGTGTCAATTAAGTATGCACCTATGTTTGGCCTTTCTAAAACTACACTATAAAAATGAAAAGAATATTGCAAGATACAAGATGCAAGAAGACAAGATCTAACCTTAGAATTATTCTTTGCTTGAATGATCACTAACCCTAGCATTGTAAAACAAAGCCTTTGAGAAAGGCTCCAAGAGAAATGCACAAACAAGGTTAAAACCCTAGATGCACACTATATGCTTTTATTCTTTCAAATGCCTAAGAATTAGTCAAAAAAATTTCTCACCTGTGATCTATATTTTAAATATAAATGAATAGAAAGCAATCAACAAACAACCTAGAGATCTAACAGGGCACTTATATGATTTAATTGTTGTTCCAAGCTTTATCTTGTGTTTGACAATGTCCCACAACTTTCCTACAAAACAACTTCACAAAAACCTCAAAAAATATGATCAATGTTGGGGGGTCTACTTAGGACACTGTATGATTGTACTTAGAGGTGTAGCAATCAAGCCCCCTAGGTCCATTTAGCTGACCTTTAGAGTACAAAATTAAAATTTGACCTTTTTGAAAGATGAACAAACAAAATATAATGCATCAGAACAAAATGATAAAAAAAATGCAGTTATGGGATTATGTCCTAAATGTAATATGAAATGCAAGCCTATGGTTTGGGGGTGAACTTCTACCCCCAAGCTTAGCTCCAGTGAAATCATGCCTCATACAAAGTGACCATGATTTTGCTCCTGATAAAATCATACCCTATAATTATGGGGTGCAATTTCACAATAGAAGGAAAATACAGTAGAACAATACAAATAAACTAATAGTAAATGTGAATTTAGTGATGTGCAAAATACATACGAGCAAAAACAACTTGGTGGTAGCGAAAAGCATATAAAATGATAAAGACTCCCAAGATAGTAGACTCCTTAAGGCTCCAACACTATCCACTAAGGGCAACAACACACAATCAAATTCCGTAGAAGAGATCTCCATAAAATCCAAAAAGATTCAATAGAGTCTTATTAGAACTTGTATCAACACTTTTTGGTAGCTTGTTAGATTGCTTCACTTAGAATTTATGATTAGAAGAAATCTAGAAATCAGATTGCTTTTTGGAGATATTATTTTAATTTTGATAGGAAAAGAAAGATTCAAACCCTTTATTTACAAGAGATTTGAAACAATAATGGGCAATAAAATCAAGGAAAATTCTATGCCAAAGAAGGTTAAACAAAACTCTAGGATTTTCTAAGAGAAAACCCTAACTAGACAAAATCACATCTCACAAGGGCTGATCACAATTTCACTGGAGCAAGAAAAACAAAAGGGAAAATATGGGGGAGAGAGGTTCAAACTTGCTTTGGGAAAGTTGGAGAGTCTCTCTGAGGGACTAGGGAAAATTCAAGTGGATCAAATTTCTTGTGTCTATATTTTACCCCTTCTTTGATGCATTTATGGCCTAATATATGCATCAAAGAAATATGTAGATGCCTAAGGGTGAAGGACAAGAAAAAACAATATAAAATGAGTGGTTGGTTTAGAAGAAATGAGTGGTGCAAAAATGGTATCATTTTGGACACTATCATGTTTTACACATAAATTGAGGAATTAGGGATATTAATGCCTCTAAGGACAGGGTGTATCCTTAAGTTTTAGAAGGAATACCACATTCTTGATGAAACTTGAAATGGCAGATGCAGAAGAAAGAAGAGTAGAACGAACAAGAAGAAAGAAACAAGAGGGAAAAAAAAGTAGAAATCCAAAACAAAAAAGTGGAAAAAAGCATGAGTGTGTGCTCATATGTGATTGTTTGCATATATATATTTTGGTATGCATGATGAACATAGACATGATGGATGCAAGAAACCTATATGAATAGGATGGAATGATATGAATTTAACTAAATGTAGTGTAGCCAAAATGAAAGCCTAACTGAAATGCATGCACGAATGAAAATGATGCTCTGAAAGGCCAATGATAAGAAAAAGAACCAAAATATGTGAGGGTGTATGATTGCAATATGGATAAGGTGGAGCTAAAATTGCTATGGGTATAGTTTTTTCTAAGATGGATAAAAATAGAAAGATATGTACCCGATGGGATGTATGCTTGCAAATGGTTGAATGGAGGCTACCCCTCGCTCATGTCCATGAAGTTATCCGCTATGGGGTATATTATGTGCAAGAAAGTGATAATCAATGTGGGTACTACTTTATAGGGGTGTGGTGTGTGTAATAAAGTGTATGGACATGGAAAGTGGAGCAAATAACCAAATTTATTGACCTGGAGAAAGATAAGCAATGAAAACTTTCAAGGTCAAGGAATAAGGAATAGATGAGATGGGTGGATGAAATGATGGAAATGCATGAAGGTAGGCCCTAGGTTGGGGGTTCACTAGGAATTAGAGTCCTAGTGAGAGTGCAATGTTGAGCTATGATCTAACTAGGTGTCAACACTTGCCATTCTCATGAATCCCCAAAAATTTATATGAACAAGCAATCATGCAAATATGAATAGGTAAAAGTGTAATTTATGGCAAGCATAAATGTAGATGGAGCAAAATATTAGGCAATCATGCAAAATATGACATGCAACCATGTTGAATGATCAGGTAAACAATGATGCTATATGAAACTATTCTAAATGCAACATAAAATGCAGATGACGAATCTTGCATAATATATTTTTAGATGCATTATGTTCATTGGTTCTTTAAGTTATTCACCATCTAAAGAAGCTAAATGGTAGAAACTTGAGTCAAACTTAGTCATTATGACAAAGGGTCCTAACCAATTGGCTTGGAACTTACCTTTAAGATCAGAATGAGCATTGGTGTTCTTTTAATTTTCCTTAAGGATAAGGTTCCCAACCTCGAAATAATGATCATAAAATTTCGTAGAGTAAGATCGCCTGAGCCTATTCTGATAGGCTTGCAAATATTTTAAGGCATAAATTCACTTTTCATCTAGCAACTCCAATTGGTGTAAAAAATTTGAGTGATACTCATCGCCGACTAAGGCATCTTGAAATAAGATGTACAATGAGGGAACCTTGAGCTCGAAAGGAAACACTTCCTCAGACCCATATACCAAGACATAGGATGAGGCACCTATGGGAGTATGCATGCTAGTACGATAAACCCATAAGGTAGATAAATTTGGATATACCAATCACATTCGGTATTACAAAACAACTTCTTCAGTATCTTGATCAAAGACTTGTTGGATGCTTTAGCTTATCTATTACCCTAAGGGTAATATGGAGTTGACCACGTATGTTGAATCTTGTACTTGGCACAAAGTTTATAAACATCCTTGTTCTTGAAATTATTTCCATTTTCAAAAATAATCACTAAAGGAATCTCGAACCTACAAATAATTTGGTTGAAGATGAACTTGGAAATTTGAGTTCCAAACACCATGGCTAGGGGTATGGCTTCAACCCATTTAGTGAAGTACTCTATCATTGTTATGATAAACTTGTGATTATCAAATGACACTAGATTAATATTCCCTATAATTTCCAATTCCCACATGGAGAATGACCAAAGAGAAGAAATAAATTGAAGGTGCTAAAGAGCATGGACAAGATTATCATGACGTTGACACTTGTCATAGCATCAAACATGGTCACATGCATCTTTCTCCATGGAAGGCCAATAGCATCCCATCCAAAGGAGTTTCTTGGTAATAACATTGCTGCTAAAATGATATCCACATGATCCTTCATGAGCCTCACTAAGAGCAAGACAAGATTCATTGAAGTTAAGGCATCACAAGAGGATGCCTTCAAAATAATATCAATACAAAGTTTTTCCAATAATAATAAATCAGTACACTCTTTTGCATAAAATATTATGTTGATTGTGATCTAAACCATTCAGTATTGAACCATATTTAAGAAAATTAAAGATGTCAATATACCATGGCTTATATGGGGCATCTACGATGGTCAAAATATCTATCAAGATATGACAAGAACCAAGTGACACGAGATCCCCAAGTTGTTTAATGATAATAGATGCTTTATCAGCTTCCAACTCTAAAGTAAATAAGGATGCAATAGTAGCCATGATATCCACATGGAAGTTTGAGGATCTAGGGATAGACTCTATGGCTACTCGATCGAATGAGGACAATAACTTGGTGATAATCTCCTTGTAAGGATTTAGTTTATCATCCCAAGTCTAATAAATATCATTAATATAATTGAACACAAGTTGAGATTCACCAAATACCAAAAGCACTCTAACTTACAAAGCTAAGGCTACTCTAAGGCCAAAGATCAAAGCTTCATATTCTACAGTTTTATTTGTGCAAGAGAAATAAAGCTTGAAGGACAAGGGGATGAGATATTTTTATGGGGTAAATAGAAAAAATCTAGTACCAACACCCTTCATGTAGTGGGTTCCATCAAAATATAAAGTCCAATACTATGGCTCTTCAACTTCAACATTGAAGCACTCATTGGGAAACTCAACAACCAAAGAATGATAAGCTTCTAGGGGACTATAGGCTAATTGATCAATGATTAATTGACCCTTGATATCCTTCTAACCTATGAAGGTCAAATCAAACTCACTAAGGGATAAAAAACACTTAGTGGTTTGACCTGAAGGTGAGTTTTAGACATTAAATAGTGTAAAGGATAAAATTTTGCAACTACCAACATCTTATGGCTAAGCATGTAGTGTCTTAGCTTTTGGGAAGTGAACACAACGACAAGGTTGAGATTCTCTAAGGGAGTGTACTTGGTTTCATAGCTAACCAGATTTCTACTAATATAGTAGATAAATCACTCTTTATTTTTATCATCATGTTGAGCCAACATGGCTCCTAAAGTGTGATCTATGGCAGCTATGTAAAGCATCAAATTCTTACCATACATGGGAGAACTAGAATAGGTGGGGAAGTGAGATATTTCTTGAAGTCATCAAAATTTTTTTAACACTAAAAATCCCATTGGAAGATAATCTCTTTCTTAAGAATCTTAAAAAATGGTTGATACTTATAGACTAACTAGGCAATGAACCAACGAATAGCCTAAAGCTTGCCTTGTAGGCTACATAGTTTGATCAAGGTGTGGGAAGGAGGCATGTAACTGATATTCATTATCTTAGTAGGTTCCACTTCAATACCTCACCTAGAAATAATAAATCCTAAGAACTTGCTAGATGTGACTCCAAAAAAACACTTAGTTGGATTAAGATGAACTCTAAAATACAAAAAACTTTAAAAAATCCATATTAAATCATGGACATAATCCTTTCATTGTACGGAGAAACCTAAAATATTATCCATATAATATTAGAGAATATCATGGATCATGTCATGGAAAATATAAGTCATAGTCCATTGATAGGTGGCACCAATATTTTTAAATCCAAAAGATATTACTTTCCTACAAAAAGTACTCCATGGAGTGATGAAAGTTGTCTTGGCTTAATTCTTAGGGGTAATCTTAATCTGATTATATCTTGAGAAACCATCCATGAGCAATAGAACCCTATATTTTATGGTGAAATATATGATCTGATATATGTTGGGTAGGGGAAAATCATCCTTGGGACATGCTAAGTTAATGTCCCTAAATTTGGTACATATTTGGATTGTGCCTTCCTTCTTGGCCATAGGAAAATTATTGGAGATCCAATCAGAATAGTCCATAGCTTTTATGAAATAAACATCAAGGAGTTTTTGGATATACTCCTTCATTAAAAGGGTGATATTAGGATGCATATTCCTAAGTTTCTTCTTAATAGGCTTAGCATTAGGGAAAACTACCAAATGATGCATAATAACGAAGGTATCAAGCCTTTCCATGTCGACGTATGACCAAGCAAAAACATCATGAAATTATTTCAACAAATTGGTCAATTTCTCTTGTTCATCTATGGACAAGGCTTTACCTAACTTAAGGATTTTAGGGGCTTCCTCAAAACTTATGTTCACATCTATGGTCTCCTCAATGATAATGTATGGCTCATCCTCAATAGGAGGTAGGGCAAGAATTACTTCTAGTTTCTCAAGGTCCTCGAGAGACATATAACTAAATTCCTCTTGAGAACTAGAAGACTCAACTTGAACTACGCAAGGGACTAACCCATTAAAGTAGATGTCATTTCGATAGACATCCTCATGAGTCATGTCACAAATACTATCATCTTCAACATACTACTTTGGAGTTATAACCGATAGAGAGGGAGAGGTTGACCCCTCATCCTCAACACTCCACTCCAATCCTTGATGAGATGTATCTCAAAGAGATTTTTGATGAGAAGAATTGACTTGATCCTATGATGAGATATTTATTAATGATTCCTCTCTCATATTTAGATTTTCAAGTTGCTTAGTTGTGTGAGACGAGGGATTTGACAAATGAAAATCAGATTGAGCTTATTCAACTAGTGAACAATATTCAAATGGGTGAGAATCACCCAAAAAAGTGATAAATTGATTCTTAAATTTAAACTTTAAACACTGGTGAAATGCAGAAGGGAAAACCCACATCGCATGGATCCAAGGTCATTTGAAAAGTAGATTAAAATATGTAGGGCAAGAAAATACAAAGAACACAATATCTAAAATCTTGGGTCCAACCTTAAGGGAAGAGATATATTATTGCAAGATTCTTGGGACTCATTGTTGAAGGTTTTAATGATATCTTCGGATTTAGTTAAGGCTCCCTATTTTAATCCAAACTTTTGGAAAAATTGATAAGTGCATAAATTGAGGGAATAACCATTGTCAATAAAAACCCTTTTGATAATTATTTTTCCAATAAATGCAGTGATGTAGAGATAATAATCCCTAAAAGGGTCTAAGGAAGAAATATCATCATTCAAAAATGTGATATAATGTATCCCAATAAAGCTTACAATATTAGCCATAGCACTAGAGAAATATACTAGGAAATAGATTGTTGTATTAGAATCTTCAACAAGGCTTCCACATAAGTAGGAGAGATTTGCAAAAGTTCCAAGAGAGAAATCTTGGTTGAAGAACTCATTTCTTGCTGAGAATGCTAGATCTGGTGATTCTGCACCCGTTGTCTTGAAGTTGCTACTATCATACCAATTGTATTATCATAGGGAGGTGGCATATTCTAATATGACAGTTGATTAGTTGCTTGCTATCGATGCTTAGGTAGAGAATCTTGGAAGATCCCCATATCTTGATTAGCCATAGGCCCTTCTTGATTAGAATATTGATCCTTATATGAGCGATAACATTCTATAACAAGGCATCTTGCATCAATTAGATCTTAAACCACATGTATCAACTTTTTACAAGATTTTTTCTAGTGTCCCTCAACTCTGTGATATGCCTAGCCTTGAAAAACCTTATACCAATTATTTGTAGTATCTAGTTACCTTATGGGAGGTAACTCAATCATATTGGCTTTGAAAAACTACTTCATAACCACTTCCATAGATATGTTAATCCTTGTGAAATTTCTTTGTGGAGGTTTTTGAAGTATCATATTTTGTAGGTTGTTAACAATATTGTTAATAGGTTTACTATATGTTACACCATCACCTACCACATGCTTGTTCTTATACTAATTTTTAGTGGTCCTATCTTCTTTCACTTTAAGCTATCCTCTTCTAATAAGATCTTGTTCCACTTTCCTTGCTAGCTCGATTGCCTAATCAAAATATGTGATAGTTGTAGTTTCCAATGCATAAGATAGTTGTTCTTGCAAGTTTCCAATAAATATTTCAAGTATGTATTGAGGATGTAAGGCATATCTCAAATATCCAAATAGAATCCTCCAATGAAACATAAATTCTTAAAATTATTCCTCTTTACCTTGTTTTAAATTGTAAATTTTTTTCATGGTTACATTCTTTTCAACATAAGCACAAAATTATTGCATAAATAATTTAGTCGTTTATTCAAAATTAATTAAAGAATGGTTGGAAAATCGATAATACCATTCTAATGGCATGCCACAAAGACTCTTAGGGAACATATTTATTAAAAACATGTCATCATATATGATATCTGTAGATGCCAAAAATTAGCATTTTTGATAACATAATAAATTATAAATTAATATACCCAAATATTCCTTTTGTCACCTTACAAAATTATAATTAATATCTAAATTCCCCCTAATTTCCCTAATTTCTTACAAATTTCCCTAGCTCTCATTTTTTTTTGTGGAAAAAAGGGATGCCACTTTTGGGTAAGACCCAAGGAGGAAGGAGTATCTCTTCCACAAAAATTGCCCAAGGCTCGCACCTAGCCTACCACCTTTGACATACTCAAGGAGCAAACATGAAACGACAAAAAATGAGAACACACAAACACAAACACACAAAAAGAGTTATATATATATATATATATATATATATATATATATATATATATATATATATATATATATATATATTCTCCTTGAGTGTGTCAAAAATAAAAAGCACAACCAAACACACACACAATAAGATTAAAAAAACACAACACAAACCACATAGAAAAACATAAGAACAACATAACAAAATACAAACATAACAAAAAACAACAGAATGCTACAAAGATACAACCAAAAAAACATGAAAAACAAAAACAACCAAAACTTAAAAAATAAAAACAAAACAAATTAAACAACCAACAACATACAACAAATAAAAACAAAAACAAAAACATAGAAAACACTCACACACCAAAACACAAAAATACTAATTAACACAAACATATAGAAACACAAGAGAAAGAACAACAAAAACACAAGAACAACAAAAATACAAGAAAAACAAAACAAAAAAACACAAAACAAAACAAAACAAAACAAAAACACACACACCTAAAAAAACTAAAATAAAAAATAGAACACAACAATGACCTTTCTAGACCAAAAGACTATTAAGGCAAGAATCAAAAAAGGAAAAAAAAGAAAAATTAGTTTGAGCTAGGGAACTAAAATACCTTGACCAAACCAAAGAGAAGCGAAATTTAAGAAAGAATAAACTAAGTACTTCCAGAACAAGAATCATCAAAATAAATGATAGAAATAAGAGCTTCCCTTATTTGTGAAGCCCACCATCTAGGACGATGGTCGTTGCAAGTAAGATTACCTTTTTCCAAAGCCCAATTAGCTAAAGCATCAATACTCTTGTTTTGATTTTTGACCACATGATTGTAATAAAATTTTAAAAATCCCATCTAGATTAACTGAATATTCTCAATAATTATTTTTATTCTCCAACCAACCTTATGATTCTTAGAAGGAGTCTTCAAAATATTAATCATGAGTTGAGAGTCAGACTCAACTAGCACCTTTTCCTATCCAACCTTAGTAGACTCTTGAAGGCCTCTAAGGATACCATACCCCTCAACAATGTTATGGCATAGAATACCCAAAGTATCATCAAAAGTAAAAACCAAGGGGCCATATGAAAGTCTACCAATTTCTCCCACACTAGCTTTTCGAGGGTTCCCTCTAGAGGCTCCATCAATATTGACTTTTCCAAAATCCTGAGGAGGAGGTTTCCAATTCCTTGTTCTATCCATATTGCAATTACTCATATTTCCTTTAAGTTGGTTGCCCTTAGAAGAGTTAATATTCAATATTTGCATCACTTGATCCCATAGGTGGGATTTTTGGGGGTGATTAAGGATATGTTGGACTAACTCAACTAAATTGGCAATGGTCTTGAAGATACAAAAATGCAACACCAAACAATTCTAAATAAATTGAACACAAAGAATCCAAAATTGCACAATAGATGATCTTGTATTAATGGGGGGAGCCTAAAAAATCCATTGTTACAATGTGGATCCTTGAATCCTTTTTGATACAAATTTATAAATGGCAAGGGTTCTTCAAAACCCTAGCAAAACAAGGCTGGTGGTGTCATCAGGAACATTCTTACTCCCAATAGAATTGAGTGGGCTTCTTGATATCTAATGTTGGGCCACTCTAGCTTAAAAAAATATTCAATGCTAATGTAGCACCTTCAAATCTACATACAATGACACAAAAAATAGATTAGTAATACCTGTGAGGGCTCCACAATATGAGGCCCTCTATAAGCAATAGTAAAACCCTAACTATCTACTGCAAATAAAGTGAACAGGAATAAAAGTGCATAAATGAAATAACAAATAATAATTTTACCTTACGTACTTGTTGTCTTCTGATATTTGAGATTTTTTTGTAGTAAATAGGCGCGATGATGCCCTAGCATCGCTGAAAGGCTAGGAGGTCCTCAGAACACTTATGTAAAATGCCTATGGGTGCTTGATGGATATAGGAAATACCCATGGGCACTTATGACTAGTAGGGAGGTACTCAGAGGTGCTTGGCGATGGAAGGGAAGTGCCTAGAGGCACTCAATGATGAAAAAAAAGTGCTCAGAGGAATTCGATGGTTGAGGAAAAATGTTGTAGAAGTAGATCTGGTGAGGGAAACAGATGGTAATGGCTATGGGGTTATGGTGAGTGAGGATGAAGGTAGAAGTACTCAGATACTCCAAGGGAAGATGAAACTCAAGGAATATTAGGGTACAAATTACTTAGGAAAACTTAGGGGATTCAAAAATTCGGGGGTTGATCCATAAAAATAGCTCCTATTTATAATCCAACCTAGGGTATGCTAAGGTTTCAACGACACTAATTGTGTGGTTGAGATAAAAGTACATTGAAGGGTGGATATTAAATTTAGGGTGTTGCATGGATTTATGTGAATAGATGGATAGGATTAAATGAAATCGGATGGTTGGGATTAATTCACTTATATAAATATATATTTATTAAATATATATAATATAATATATAAAATATTAATATTAAATATATAAAATAAATATATATAAATATATATGAATAATGGGTAAAAATGGTGGGAAAGTTAGGATGGATGACAAATGGCTAGGTTTTGTTGTCTACAGATGCCCCTTTTTGTACTGTGTTGTGTGAAACACAATGTAGTGCAAAAATATGAGACACCTATTTTGACCATGTGTAGAAGTAACTTCTCTTGGGATGTGGAACATGAGCTTGAAGACAAAAGAATAAAATAATTTGAGTTTTACGTAGCTTACCCCCTCAATTGGTGAATGATTTTACGAAATCTCATGAGCCAATTGAAAAATTTGTGCAAATGAATGATGCAAGTGTGATATTTTTTTCCCTAAAATGGTGGGATGGGGAGTGGTGAAGAATGTGATATGATGCATCTATTTTTGCCCCAAAATATTAAGGGATTTGTGAAAATTTTGCATCTATTTTTGCCCCAATAGATGAAGGGATTTGTGAAACATGTGATGAGAAATGCATCTATTTTTTCCCCAACAGATGAAGGGATTTTGCCAAGTGTGGATGCCATGATCATGTAATATGTATCCCATTATGGGAAAGTCAAAATCAAATGTGGTTGCCCCAAATTTGGGGTGATTCAATGCTTTTGAAGAATTTACCTTCTGGAGTCATTGATATGCAAAGATGAAAAATGCAAAGAGTAAAAGTAGTCAACTTTGAAGGGTTAACTAGTGACTTTCAAATAATTTTTATGATCAAAACCAATCACCCTAGCTAAAGCCAATCGCCATGATGAATTCCAAGAAAATGTGAAACAATGAGATTTGATATTGTTCATGTTTTAAGCCCCATGAACTAGGCCATCAATGATAGATTTTGTGCAAATTATTCTTGGTAAGGTTTCATGCAAAATGTGAAGTACCAAATATGATTATGCTTTCGAACAAGGAGATATGTGATGATGAAAATGACCAAGTGTTCTTATGGTAGATATTTCATCTTACCAAATTGCATGGACACAAATCGCTACAATTTCCAAGTATATAAGAAAACCCACTATATACAAGATTCACTTGAATATTGTTTGAACTTGGTAGATATGCAAATAATTATATGAAGTGATGATGTGATGACGTATGAATTATGAAAATTATGATGATCATTGTTTTGTTAATATTTGGACCCTTTTGGGGTGCGTTTGTAACTTGTTTGGTGAATTTGCAATGTGGTTGCAGACAAAAATTATAAATCCAAATTAGTTGGAATCTTCACAAAACCTGATAAAATGATGAAATGAATGCATGGATGAAATTTGGAGTGATTTGGTGGGGATAAACCACTATTTTGTAAGAATTTTTCTTTTGTGCAATTTGATGCCAAACACCTATTGGTGATTTTGGTCCACAAAAACACCCACTAGTGTTTGGGCATTTTGTAAACATCCATGGGTGCTTCAATGCACCAAGAAACACCCATTGGCATCTCAAGGTACCTGAAGCATCTATAAATAACTACCAGGATGAGAAACCAAGCCCATTTGTGTATTTAGGAGTTGGAGAAGCTATGTTTTGGAGAGTGGAGTGAGGTGAGATGAGGTGAAGTGTTTGGAGTGTGGAAGCTATGGTGGAAGAGGGAGATGGTGTGGAGGTCAAGATAGCAGTTGGAGCATGGGTGGCTAAGGTAACTCCTTGTTATTGTTTGTGCATTGTGTAATTATTTTTGTGATGTTTGTTTTTTTTCTTTGATAAAATTATTAACAAATGTGTTGTGTTGTGTTGTGTTGTAGCTTAGGATTTTGGAGGCTCAACATCAATTCTCACATTTCATCCTTGGGATGAGGAAGGCGATGTTGGATGAGGAGTGGGAGTTGTTGGATAATGTTAGGCTTAGTAGAGGTAGCCCGGTTGGATGTGATGAGGGCTGATGAGGGGTACCTCTCTGCCTTAGTGGAGAGGTGGGATGTAGATAGGGGGACTTTTTAGCTCCCTATGAGTGAGATGATGGTGATTTTTGAGGATGTATATCACATCCTCAAGGTACTAGTGGAGGGAATTTGGGTTGATATCGGGCTCAACAAAAATATGGAGATGATGAGGATGTTTAAATATGCATGGCAATGTGTGAAGGTGGAGAGCAAAGGTATACCATACCTATCCATGTGTGTGGACAAGGAGTTGGATGCCCTCCGTGCCTTGGTTATGTTTGTGTTAGGAAATATCATGGCCCTAAACAACATTGGGTGTAGGTTCCCTTAGAACTTTATAGGGGTAGTGAATGATATGTTCACTAGGTGGTAGGTATATGCATGGGCTCCCACCTTGTTGGCACATGTGTATCAAGAGTTGTACAATGTGACACGGTAAGGGATAAAGGTATTGGATTGTAGCTTGCTACTACAATGTTGGGCATGTGAGCACTTTAGTGTGGCTCAGCTGAGGGGCTTACTACTAACAAGATTGGGTAGGGAGAAACCCTACACTAGGATATGGGTGGTGGTCGAGAAGGTACAACCAAGTTGGCAAGTGAGGATGAGCTAGTGGTACCAGGAGTTGTGGGTTGGCCCGACATCCACCCAAATGATATGGATGTAATGGTGGGCTTATAGGTGGATTGAGGATGGAGAGAACTTGTGATGAGTGTGGTAGGCTTATTGGGTGGTTGGTCGACATCAAAGTGAGGCTGAGTACTTTAAGTTCTCTCAAGTACTCCAATAGTTTTGGCTAAGGTAGGATATCCCAGATGAGCCAGTGTGCTATAGGAGACATCGATAGGAGACAAGGCTACCATGAATGAAGCCATGGAGGATGGTCTACAAGGATGATGAGGATATGGATCTCTTAGATATGGAGGATGTGAGGACTACCATAGAGTATGATGTATGGTTTGTGGCTCAGCCACCATGGGCACCACCTCGAGGGGTGGCATATGGTGATGGGGATGAGGCTAGGGATGAGGGTACCTAGGAGGCTCCCAAGCGATAGCAACACTTTCAATTAGATAGTCAAAGAAAGAGGACTAAGGGTGTGGTAAGGTAGGTGCCCGATATTGGGGGAGATAGTGGAGATGGAGATGATGCTAAGGAGGTTTTGGATGGGCCTCAAGATTGGAGCAAGGAGTATTGGGTGTATTTGGAGTAGCAAGTGGTGGAACATGACACGAGGATTACAAGGCTTTATGTAGAGCTAGCAGAGAGGGAACGTTGGCATACTATCAACATCACATGTATTCAGGATTGGGATAGGTATATTGAGGCATTTGAGGATAGGTTGATGGAACATCATATTCCACTTCTAGATCCTCCAACCTCAACTATCTTCATGGGTACTAGGTGCAGTGAGTCTAGGAATAGCTCTAGGTCTAAGGCTCCTCCTAGGTCACAGGGGTTCTCTTGGAGGACATAGCTATTTCTTAGATGTACTTTTATATATGAGCCTTGGTGTTCTATTGTATGTAGCCTTTTGGGACTTATTGTAAACACATGGCTTTTACATTTTTTGTTATATGTGTTTTTGTGTGAATGCTTTTTTGTGGAATGATTTTGTGGAATGCATGTTTTATATGGATGATTAATGCATATGGAATGTTATGGATGATTAATGCAAAGTGGCATGTATGGATGATTAATGCAAGGTAGCATGTATGGATGATTAATATAAAGTGAAATGTATGGATGATTAATGCAAGGTGTGGAAGGCAAATGCGCTAATGATTCTTTATAATTTATGTCTTACTTGGACATTTTCTAGCAATGTTGTTTAATCAAGGGAACCAAATTTGGTGGCATATGGGATAAATGGCTCGTGCACTGACATGAATGTTGACATGGAAGAAGATATGGATGTTGATATGGAAAACTATCTATTTTGCATAGACTTAAACATACTAGTGGTATCAAACAAACTCACTAAAACTACCTAATTCCTCTAGGACCAAATGTGTGTGCAGTGGATTAATTTACTGAATCAAGAGCATGGTAATGACTTTAGGTAATCAAGAACTAATGTGTATGCAAGTGAGTTCATTAGACATGTCACCACGCATGAGCATACTCCACTTCCAATCAAGCATCTATAGCTCTGGTGGAGGCTAACTCCATATTCCATGACTTATTTTTTGTATCACTTAAGTTTTGGGGATGACTACCTAACTGTCTAACTGGAAATGTAGTACGATCCTTACAACCCAATGATCAATGGTGTGTAATGTAAAATATTTAGAGTTTTTATTAGGAATTTTTCCCTACTCTTTCTTTTATTTTTGGAATTGTGATAGTGGTGAGAAACACTATTTGTATGGACTATGTTGCATGACAAGACTAGCAAGGATGACCCTTTTCACTTTGAGGTTTATACCAAGTATGGTGTTATCCCTCT
Organism: Wollemia nobilis; assembly: GCA_028583015.1. NCBI lineage: Eukaryota > Viridiplantae > Streptophyta > Pinopsida > Araucariales > Araucariaceae > Wollemia > Wollemia nobilis. Next base: position 10,399,680 of record JAQPPZ010000012.1, read on the forward strand.
TTGACACAAGATATTTTTAAGATGTGAAATTTTGGCTGGTTCAAGAATGTTTTGGAGTCAATTTCCAAAACTCTATATTTTCTTTTTTTATATGTGCAATGGTCCTAAAAATAAATTGACATGTATTTTGGAGGTTTCTTAAAACACTAGGAGTGGATGAGTGACCAAAAAACCTAGAATTTTTATGGAAATGTGGTTTTTTTGCATGGCAATTTGACTTGGTGGACTTGTGTGGATGACTTTGTGAGGATACCCATTATTAAGGCAACATGATTTTATTGGACCAATTAAGACCTTGAACTTAATAAATGATCCTAATATGAAATATGAAACGTGGATGTGAATGCAATGTATGACATGCTATTTTGTGAAATGTGAATGCAATATGAAATGTGGGTAGATGCATTATTTTTGGAATGTAGATGCAAGTGAAATTTTGAATGAAATGTATGCAAATGATTTTGTGTATTAGCCATGTATACATATATAGTAATCAAATCATGCATAGAATACTCTCAAGTGTATAACATAAAGTGGTTCAGGTTCTTCTTCTCCCTCTAGACTGATAAGCCTATAAGTACCATTACCCACTGTCTGAGTAACAATGTATGGACCTAAACAATTAGCTATGAATTTATCATGAAGATGTGGTAATGAATTGGTATTTTGTTGGTTCTCTTTAAGGACAAGATCTCCTACTTGGAATTCACGTAGATGAAATTTGGAGTTGTAAGCACATTTGAGGTGGTCATGATAAACTTGTAAATATTTTAAAGCATTGACTCACATCTCATCAAGAAGTGTGAGTTGGTCAAGACGTTCTTATCTAGAAATATTGTCATATATGAATTCTTGCAAAGAAATTCACAAGGAAGGGATATCAAGCTCAAGAGGCATGATTGCTTCAGCTCCATAGACCAATGAAAATGGAGTTTCCCATTTAGCCGTGCAAATGTTTGTTCGATAAGCCTATAATGCCAAGGAAATTTGTGTATGCCAATCTCTATGGTTTTATTTGAGAAGTTTATTGAGAATAGAAATTAATATCTTGTTGGAACTTCATCTTTTCCATTTACTTGTGGGTAGTAAGGAGTAAATAAACTATGTTGAATGTTATATTTCTCGCAAAGTGCTCGAACATCCTTGTTTTTGAAAGACTTGCCATTGTCTGAGATGATTTTTGAGGGTATAAAAAAATGACAAATGATATGATGAAGTATAAACTCCACAATTCTAGGTCCTGTTGTACTAGTTAGAGGAATTGCCTCAACCCACTTTGTGAAGTATTTGGTGGTTGTGATGATGAATGTATGTTGTCTTGAGGAAGGTGATATTTTTACAATTAGATATAGACCCCATTATGAGAAGGGCAAAAGGCTTTGAATATGATGTAAGGCTTGTGATGGTACATAAGTTAAATTAGCATGTTCTTGACACTTTTTACAATGTTTGACATAAGTGCAAGAATCACGTTCCATTGTGGGCCAATAACCCATGCATAAAATACACTTTGCAATGGCTATTCCACTAAAATTACCATCACAAGTACCATCATGAACTTCATCAATGGTTCTTTGTGCCTCACTAGACTTGAGATAACGAAAGAGGACTCCATCATAACCATGTTTACACAACATGTCCCCCAAGAGAACGAAACGAGCTATATTTGGCTTGAATGTGCATTTTGCAGTTCGAGACATGTCAGATGGGAGTGTTCCAAACTTGAGAAAGGGTACTATTTGGCTTGACCAAGCCTCATATGGATATGATTGGATAAATTAAACATCCTTTTCATATTTAGATTTAGCACAAGCAATTACAGATTTAGAGACTGTTGAAATTATGCGGGGTTGTACCTCTTCAAAGGAGTATTTTGGAATTTATGATCCAAGGGAGGCCATCACATCTGTAAATATATTATTCAAACATGGAAAACTATTGAATTTATACCAATGAAACTTAAAGAGCAATTTCACTACTACTTCATGATAAAGCTTAATTGTAGGTTGTTTGCATTGGTATTCTCCATTGATTTGCCTGAAGATAAGTTGACAATCACCAATAATACTAATATGCTTAATGCTCATAGCTATAGCTAATTGAAGACCTAAAATTAAGGATTCATACTCTGTAGTGTTTTTTGTGCATTGGAATTCAAGTTTGAATGATAAGGGGATGGGTACCCCCTATGGTGTATGAAACACAAATTTTAACACCTTGATATTTTGTGCACTTAGAGCCATCAAAGAATAGTGTGATATTGATGTCTTCCTCTAAGATGACGCCTTCTTCTTATTTAGTTATGGCAAATACTGAATCATATGGGAGCTCAATAATCAAAGGATGATCACTAGGTAGTGGAGATTTTGCAATTTTATCGGCTATTACTTGATCTTTATTGGATTTTTGTCTAATGAATTCCAAGTCAAACTCAGTAAGGAGCTTATCCATTTAGTGGTGCAGGTGTTGTTGTAAGTTCAGGAATCATATAACATATAGGATTTTCTCTAGCTATGACATAAGTTATGTGGCTAAGCATGTAATATCAAATTTTCTTAGTGGTAAAAACCACTGCTAAGCATAGTTTTTCTACATAAGCATATATGGTTTCATAGCTTACCAATGTTTGACTAATGTAATAGACAACTTGCTCTCAATTTTCCTCATTATTTTGTGCAAGCATTGTCCCTAATGCAAAGTTTGTTGTTGAGATATAAATATAGAATGGAACCCCCAAAAAAGGAGGAGATAAGACTAACGAAGAAGCTAGGTATTGCTTAATATCATCAAAGGCTTTTAGATATTCATCCATACAAGATAATGGTACTTCCTTTTGTTGTAGGTGATTGAATGGCCTACATTTGTTAGAAAGTTGCACAATTTTTCTAAGTTATTTGGGAGAGGTATCTCCATGATGGACTTGACCTTGTTAGGGTCCACCTTAATACCTCTTTTGGAGATAATGAATCCTAGAAATTTTCTTGAGGTAACATCAAAGACACATTTGTTGGGGTTCAACCTTACATTATGCTCTAATATTCGATTAAAAAATTTCTCCAATACACCAATGTTTTCTTGTCGAGTTTTGTATTTAGCCAAGAGATCATCCACATAGTCTTCAATAATCTTATGCATGTAGTCATATAAAATGTATGTCATGGCATGTTGATAAGTAGCACCTACATTTTTTAGGCCAAAGGGCATCACCTTGTAAAAAATATTTCCCAAGGTGTAGTAAATACTATTTTGAGTTGGTCATAAGAATTTATTTGAATTTGGTTGTATCCTAAAAAACCATCCATGAGTGAAAGCATTTCATGGCCAACATAGGTATCGACAAGAGCATCAATGTTTGGGAGAGGAAAGTCATCCTTAGGACACAATTTATTAAGATATCAAAATTCATTACAAATGTGTATCACCCCGTTAGGCTTATGAATGGGCACCATGTTTGAAATCCATTTAGGATAGTCGATAGAAACTATGAAAGTCATGTATAAGAGTTTTTTAAGCTCTATTTTTACCAAGAGGGTCACAATAGGATGTATTCACCTAAGTTTTTGTTTGATCGACTTAGCATCAGGTTGTAAGGTGATATTATGGACAACCAAAATAGGGTCAAGACCAGACATATCCGACCATGCAAATATACCCTTCTTCCTCTTGAGGAGAGCAATTAATTGCTCTTGTTCATCAAGTAATAAAATTTTGCTAAGCTTGAAAATTTGAGGATTGTCTTTGTCTGAACTAAGGTCCACATCGATAGTATCTTCAATAGATATGTGAGAACCTTCCTAAAGATGATGGGATGTAGGAATCATATGAATGTCATCTAATATGTCATAAAACTCTTTTGGCTTATCCTCATCTATTTCTGCCTAACAAACCTTGAGATCCAATAGTGAAGGTGAAGGTAAAGGTGGAGGGGATGAAAGAATGTAGTTTGTGGAAGCCCTTAACAATTCCTTAGATAAGAAAAATTTAGCAAAGGATGGAGGTAAGGAAATCTAGTCCATATCGATAAGGCTTATGTCAATTAGAATTGGCTTAGCTGGATTGTATGGATTACGGAGTGGGGTGAATAAATAAATAGGATTCATGTTGACTAATGGAAAATGGCTAAGGTTGGATGGAATGGATGGGACCTAAGAACCAGTTCTAGGAGCTTGGTTAAACTGGATAGCAATAAGCAACAGAAATAAATTTATTTTACTAAATTATATATACATGCAATGCAAAGAAAATATGTTTATTGATTTTTGATTGATTTTTGATTTTTTTTTGTAGTGGTGAAAACCACTATTTTTGTGTTATGTACATATGTTACAAGTTGACTTATAAAATGGCTTAATGGAATGGAGGTGGTGGCTCACCAATAGGGACGACTCACTCTTGTGGAAGAAGTAAGCAAAATATGGGCTCATGGATGGGGAACATGTTGAGATAAAACTCATCTTGTTTGGTATGGGGAATGATAGGCTCTGATTCTTCTTTAGATTCATTCAAAATTATCGATATAAGCTCGAATTATTCATAGATTTTCTCATCATAATTATTGGGATGGAGGGTTTCTTATGCTGAATTGAGATTAAGCCTTTGGAAGGCTTATTCAAGAGAAGAGGTGGTGGAAAGTGGGTGGTAACCTCGACCTGAATGGTCATGCACCTCTTGATATATTACATCGATAGGTTGATGCCCTTCTTGTTCATGCAATCCTAGGCCATGACCTTGCCAACTGACTATTTGGAAATATCAAGATGGAAATGCTATCATGTTTGGAATGTTGGAAAGTGCTAGTTCTTTGGGATCCTCTAGTGGAGATGGACTTGATGAAGAATCAATCCCTCCATATAAAAACTTTATGCTATTTGGAGCCGAACCCATCTTATATATTACTCCTATGGCTAAAGGTGGGTCATGTGGGTGACCAAAATCCATAGCATTAGGAATGGTTATGGGTGTTGTGGTGATTTCTTGGACCACATATTCACTAATACTAGGATTGGTGAAGTGGACCTCAACAAATGTGGAATGCCTATGGCTAGATGATCTCTCAGGAAATGATGGAGATGGAGGTGTTTCACAATCCATCAACTCAACTTGTGAAACATTAGGTGATGGTGATGGATTATTTTAGGAATGATATGGAATAGACGATGATGATGTGGATGGCAAGGATGCTGATGATGTGGACTAACTCTGACCACATGTGCATGTAGTCAATGATAAATATGATGAGGATGTGTAATATTGATGATGATTGGTGATAGGGAGATCCTCATGAATGGGATACTTTTATGAAGATATTGCTGAAGTGTTGGATGGATTAGATGATGGAAAAAGAAAAATGTGAGTGGAATAAAGCATGGACTCATAAGGATTTGAAATGAAATTGTAATATTTAAATGACTCGAAATCCATCGGTATGGAATGTACTTGTCCCTCATGAACATATTTCAAGCATTAATGTAAAATAGTAGGGACACATCTCATTTCCCTAATTTAAGGTCTTTCAAGGAGTACATTGTATGCCATGGATCCTTCCAAGATGTGAAACATGGTGTGCAACTGTCATGACCCATTTTGGAAAGCCCTTCTACGTGTGAGATTATGACTTATTTCCTAGGTTGGTATTACTCTATGAAGTTAACTAATATTAAATTGGGCTTTAAATTTATTAATTTCAAGGGTAGAGATTTAATTTTTAAATATTCTTAATTAATTTAATTACCTTCATTTTAGAAGGAAATTAGGTAGTTTTCTTTTTATGATCTTGTTCAATTTTAAATTGGATTAAAGCATTAAAAAAAATCTACCTTGTAATAAATATTTCCTTCATATGGATACTTTGGGAAGGTCAAAATAGTTGAGTTATTTGGATGTGAAGCCATAAATTTTGAAATCAGAGTGTATCTTAGGCATCCAATAATGTCATGAGTTCTTTGGATGCGAAGCCATGACCTCTGCACCCAAGTTCTACCTGTTATCTTAAGAGATTACTGACAATACTAATTCATAGTAGGAATACCATATTCTTGCCTTAGAATATCAAATAATAAATAGGTGTTATACTATTGCTCACATCATGATAATGATGCTTTCGATGCATGATGGTCGATGTAAGAACCTCGAGCTCTATTTCCTTAAACCTCAATGTTGGACGATTATGGTATAGGAGAGTTCTATGGTCAAGATTGAGGATCACTGTCATAGTTTTGATCTTGTTTTTTTTGTGGGTACAGAATTAGCTATCTATATGAGGCCAATTCATTTGTTAGTTATACTGGTTTGGAGTGACGTATATTCCATTATTGAGTAAAACATTCTTCTTCGTTGCAAATCTTTCTATCTTCGAATTATCAAACCCTTATCTCAGAATACCATGTATGACTTAGTGCTCCTCATGGATTCTCATAAGTGTGACATAATATAATAAATAGATGGTACCGACAGGTCCATAGGCAAGTTCTGAGGCATTTGGCAAAATCATGACCAAAACTCTATCTAACATCAGACCTACATATTTTTGATTCAACACATAGCAACATCTTCGGGTACGATACTTTACTGATGGTTGCTTTCTATCTAAAAGTATGAGGTCTATGGGAGCATGTGTCAACATATATATGGGGGAAATAATTCCCTAGAGATAGACCATGGTCGTCAGGGCTACCTGAGAAATATAGCTACCTAGTCGTAGATATTAGGGTGTCAACAAATGATGATTATTTGGATGAGATAATTTGACAAATGATTAACTACACCTATGAAAAACCTAATTTTGTGTACATAACAATTCGATCTTGATTGGGATCGAATAATAATAAGTCGAATAATCATGCCTGGTAGATAACCTTTTAATTTATAAATCAGGTTATTCATAGTTAGTAGGTGAAGATAAAAATAAAGGGGCCAATACTAAAACTACCATAGAGTAGAAGTATTTGATTATTGTTCTATTGAATGCTTACAAATATTGGAAATGAACATTCATGGAATGATTAAGGTGTCTTTATATGTGGAAGTTTTAAAATATTTTTCTTGTGTATGAATTTTAAAGCTAAGTTAGTGGAAATGAATTTTCAAAGGTTGTGAATTTATTAATATTGGTGATGAATTAAAATATTTGGAAATGATTGTGTATAATATATGAACCAAAAATATTATCAAATAATTTGATTGTATATAAATTTGATTGATAGACTTAATGAACAAGGGAAATTAAATATTTTACATTTATATTATTACAATGAAAATTTGTAAATGGAAATAACCATCTAGAAGCTTGTCAAAATATCTTCTAGTTTGGAAGGATGGATTGGTGTCCATTCCTTGGGAAGAGGTATGGGAATTTTCTCTAACTTTGGTGATATTCCAAACAAATGATGGTTGGAAATATGAATCAATCCTTAATTGCATCATGATTTTAAAGGAATAAATGGATTCCTTATTGGTATGGGAAATACCTTAATGATACAGTGATGACTTAGAGAAGGAAATTAGGAAAATTCCCTAATTTCATCATGAATTTGATAAGGAACGGTTGTATTCCTTGCAATGTATAATTGATTGAAAGGGACCCATAGTGGCCCTTCCATATTTGTAATATTTGACATCCTAATTTTATGAATACGAGGAAAGTACATTTTTTGGAGGCTAGAGTTTTTTCCATGAGGGTTCCCAGGATATACAATGTGTCACTCTATTTGTGGTTTGATGAGTTAATTCTTATGCATATTGCTTTTACTTAAAAATAAAAATGATTTAAGTGAATGAGATGGTTAAATGTTTTATGGAACAATTATGCAATTCTTAAATTATGTCAATGTGTACTATGATGCAAGGAATGTATGCTAACTTTAATATGTTGATGATTTAATGATATTCGATTATGTCAATTATTTTTTGAAATGTAATGATGTAGTTAGCTAGCTTTACCTTTCAACAACTAACACTTGATGTATTCAATGGTTGTATGGATGCAAAAAATAGAATGTAATGGAATGTAAAACTTTCTCAACTGGATGTCTCATGTGTGCTACCATCTCAAGAATCATAAAGTAATAGATTCTACTCCTTAAGGATTAATTGGGATATAATCACTTCATAAACATTCATGATTGGTATAACCTAAAAAATTATGATAACAAATTGTGGATTAATCTGAGTGGAAACTTGGAGTGGGCACTCCCATGATGGACAAGTAATGTACTTTTATAATGATCTTTATTAATTTATAATAGAAGGGTTGCCTAGGACAAATAAGCCTTTAAAAGTATAAGGTAATATAATCATGAAATTCCAAGGATTCTATGAATTGATCACGTATAGTGATTTTGTTATCTTAGTGACCCCATCGAGAAGATGTGGGTTGGATCTAAGATCTATGAATAACCAATGTTGAGGTTATTTCATTATGATGGGTTTTCATCTTCAAGGCATTCACCTATATACTGGTCCTAGTGAACAGTATGGGTAAGAGTGATTTCCCTTTTAAGAGGGATGTAATTTAACGCTTGGCTAGCATTTCCATTTCCAAGTGCTATAAGGGTTTTGTAGAAGCTGATCACTTCTACTCAAGAGTGACTATGATCAAGTCTTAATAACTCTTGATGCTATTTAACTTGATAGCTTACAATTCAAATTGAATGATTTTATTTTATTCCATGATTATGAACCTTGCCTCATGAAATATGAATATGTATATATATATATATAATTATGGTAAAAAATGGGGTTGTTAAAGTTGATATCAGAGTACCCAGGTGTTCTAGGTGAGTTGGATAGGAGAGGGTAATCCTCCAAGGGAGGTCCTAGGTTCAAATCTCCACCCTACCAAAAAGTTGAATTGGGTATCCAAAATCCAATTGATAATGTTGGTGCGGGCAGGGTCGGGTGCGACCCCCGGGTGACTTTGACGGTGTAGAACCCCCTGTTCATGGTCTCTCAGACCAAGGTGGATCCGAAAGGGGTTTTTTGATTAAAAAAAATGGTATCAGAGCCCAGGCTAACTAGTAGACTATAGATAGATCTAGGTTAGCAAAATATTTGGACATTAAATAATAGCATGAGAGAAACTCAAAATATAAAATCCCACAACTCTAAACAATGCATGTTTGGTAAGGACAAGATAATACTTGAGATTATGGATGCCTGAGTTCCTTTCTCCCATGAATAGATCCACAGTTGTTTCGAAAGTGGAAGAGCTAATTGAACCCTTCTTCCATGGGTTTTAAGTGGTGTACCTTAGACTCTTTTGAGAAACTATTCGACATCTATGTTTCTTGACTTACTTACTTCTTATGTTCAAGTGTGTATGAACAATAGGGATCATAAGTTGGTTCAAAGCCACTATAGGACCCCTTGAATTGAGGTTATCAAATTATTATGGATAATTTGTTAATTGCCTAGGACAAATGGCTCGAAGTGGAACATTGTGTGAATAAGAATTAAGTAAGCTGAAATTTAGTTTCTAGAGATAGCCTAAAATAAAATAAATATATTTGATATAGTCCAAATATATTAGTTGTAGAACTACCCATCATCGAACTATAGATGTTATTAGATTAAATTATGGTAGATTGCTATTTTGTTTAGCAATGGTTCATCCAAAGATAGCCATAACCTGGATCTTTACCATGGTTGAAGATATCATTGTCATAATGTGCTTTGTGCTATTTAAGAATTGAAATGTCATAAGGCAATATGTTTTGGAAGGTTGTAAACATGTGTTTTTATATAAAAAGTGACTATTCCATGAGTAAGCTAGTTCGTTATAGCCTTAATAGACTAGCAATAGTAGCCATGAAGAAATATGCCTTTTATCAATTAAAACATTAAAGATAGGGGATAGAAGTTAGGATTACAACTTGAGGAAATATTGTAATATAACACCATGCTTTATATATCAGTAAATGGCCCCTAAAGCAAGAAGTGAAGAGGACACATTATCTCACAAGAGGAAGCAAACTAAAAGTCTTGGAGAAAAGTTGAAAATATTAAACCAAATGGTGGAGGACCTTTTTGTGATGAATTTTGAGTTGAAAGACCAAGTAAATGATATTAAGAAACAATTGGTCCAATAGGTCTGACTGCTATATAACTTGGAAGCTTAAAAGTACAAATCTAGGGCATTGCAAGGCAAGTCCAATTCATAAGAAAAGAGGCCTATTTTCAATTATGCCATTTTTTTAGAACCCGAATGACAAATTTTAAGGAAGATAAAGAGTGTTAGTTTTATGAAGTGGGAGCAAGAACAAAATCAAAAAAAGAAGCAAGATCACTTCAAGAAGGGACTCCAAAAAATTGAGACTAATGAATTACAAGAATCATCTTCCATTAAGTAGGAAAAGAGAAGAAAACATGTAAGACCTTTGGGGGGATGCTTTACATGTAAAGGACAATATTATGCAAACAGATGCCCACAACGTGTAGGAACAAGTAAAATTGTGATGAATCACAAAATCCACGTTGCCATCAAAAGTCCAAATTTGGAAATGCAAGATACTCTATCACTCAAGAATGATGGTGAAGCCCTTAGTCATTGAATAAGTGAAATTTACAGCATGCCTTAAGGGTTATTTATTGAAATGTAAAAGCATGTTAAAGTAAGTGTTCAAAGGGAAATATGCACAATATGTAATCTATTGAAATGAATAATAATGTGCAATAAAAGAGGATGGATTTATCCTTATATTTATTTATTCAATGCTTTCAACGGTTACAATACATCCCCCTTTGAGGGATTTTCTTTGATACATTTTAATACTGCAAAATACAAAGGATCTAATCCTTTCAAAAGCTTGATGGCATGTTCCAATGTTCATCTCACAACCCGCATTCAAGAGCTAGTCTTGGGCCTATCCTTATGTGCCTCTTAGATCCTCCCTCATATCTAGAATACCTGCACCTACACAAAAAATATTGAAACATATTAAAAGCATATACGTTTATTGATTAAAATCTAGGAAAACATAGAAAGCATGCATCTAGAAACCATGAAACTTATTTGTAATAAATCTAAACAACTCCAAATGACTTACAAATTTACTATGATGTTATTAACATGGTTTTGGAAATATCTGAGCATGAATTAAAGAGAAATTGTTAGCATAAATGGTGACCATCCCTAACAGGAACAACTAGACCTGCAATCATAAAACTCCAAATTAACCCATCAAAACAACTCCAAATCTCACCAAAATTGAATGCAAGACTAATCTAAACATTTCTAAATGATATATGGTGGAATTGAATCAAAATTCCTTTTTATTTTATAACCATCCCTAACAAGTGCAACTACCCACTTCTAACCATCCCAAGGTGGGACTGTTACCAATCTGAGTGGAATTTACCACCAATTCCAAAGGGATCTGGTCTGAAACTCTCTTAAATGTTGTGTCAGCAAATGTGGTCAAATTAATCTTCAATTTGACTAGTTTTGGAATAAAATTGGTGTGCTTTGGATACCCCTAAAAGTGCCTTCGAATGAAGAGGGTTTCAAGGAAATACTAGGGCAAATGTGATAGCAAAAGTGAGGGTAGAATTGGGCAGCACTTCGTGGTCTATGCTTCAACTCTTCTCTCCTTGAATTGGGGTGAGCACACCTCAATTTATAGCCAAAATAGGGCATTTGGGGCAAAGAGGCATGTTCTAGCATGCAATGCAAGTTCGGCAACTTGTCGAAACCTTTGTCATGCATTGGTGGAAGAGGTTGCCCATTTGGGCCCTCTAATTTGGAGTTTCTGGTCTCCATGATAGTCTCCAATAATTTTTTTGATGATTGGGTGGGGAATATGGCAGTAATTGATTTCCATTTCTCCATACCTTTGACTTTTTTAGAGTCTATTTATGGACCATCCCACCCAAGGCTGGTTATGAGTGGTCTTCCTTGGGTGGTACAGTCACCATCTGTGACCGTCCCAGGGTGGGACGATCATAAGGATATGATCCAAAACCTCCCAAAATTGATGGAAACCTTCCCAAAAGTGTTATGGAGCTTTATATTATCCTAGAGGGTTTCCCAATGGGGATATATGATATCGATAAGAGTGGCGCAAGTGGAGCATTAGCAGTCTTATCCGATTTATGTGATTTTAGTGTTTATAGTCATTACAATGGAATCAACTAAAATTCTAGAATTTCACTCCAAGACTATGAGGAAGTGCAATATTTTGAAAATACATTGTCCTTGTTTATTTAATGATGCTATGTAATAATATAGGCTGAACTATGGAACACTTAGGCAAAGTGGAAACTATACCAAAAAATATGTTTTATTGTTTGTTATGAAATAATGCAAGGTCTAATAGAACCTATGCAATAAAAAATAATAATAATAATGATAAAATTTTAATTGAAAAAAAGTGGAAAAAATAAAATATTATTTCTCTTGTTTGAAAACGATATATTGCTGAATTATATTGTATTAAAGGATGCTTTGATAATATATAAAGGTATTAATGAATGTATTGATCCTATGATATGTAAGATAATTTGTATGTATTGATGGATGTATCAACATTTATCTATGAAACAATATGAATATTTATTTGCATATAGGACATGGTACTACTGATATTCTTGTTGCATTACAGGTCCTGGTACTCTCACAGGTGATGCCATATTATGGGTAATGACATGGATGGTTACCATATATGGATGCATCGAGTAGGACGGCGATATCAAGAGCTATTAGAGATCATCCATAGAAAGATAAAATAATGGGGTAAACTTGAGATTACATGGTTGCTTATGATTGCTAATTTATGATAGTTAATACTTTATTGAAATCTTTTAAGGTTCTAAAGGATATGTTATTGCATTATATACCCTTTATAACTTATGACCCTAGAGAACACAAGGGACTATGTTCATTCTAATGGGGGTAGTATGCCACGACCCGTTTTGGCAAGCCCTTCTATGTGCGAGATTAGGACTTATTTCTTAGGTTTGTATCACTTTATGAAGTCAACTAATATTAAATTGGGCATTAAATTGGTCAATTTCAAGGGTAGAGATTTATTTTTTAAATATGCTTAATTAATTTAATTACCTTCATTTTAGAAGGAAATTAGGTAGTTTGCTTTTTATGAGCTTGTTCAATTTTAAATTAAATCATAAAAAGAAAACTAACTTTAATAAATATTTCCTTTATATGGTTACTTTGGGAAGGTTTATATAGTGGATAAGATTCTACTCTTATCTCTCTATGAATTTCCTTTTCATTAAATGAAGCCTTCTCATTGGACAAGAAAAAGAAGATTAAAAATAATAAAATATATGTATATTTATTTAAAAGCATCTTTTCTGAAAGAAAGAAAACTAAATATATATAATTATAAGCATATTTTCTGAAATAAAGAAAGCAATAATAATAATAAATAAAATATACATATATTTAGAAACCTCTTTCTTGTCTAAGAATAAAGAGAGCTATAAATCACCATTGATATTGAAAAAAAAAGGATGTTGTGTTATGTTATGCTGGAGGGAGAAGGCTGGAGAAGAAAGAAGCTAAGGAAAGCACAAGGGAAGCATTCAATTGCTGGAGTTCCAGGTTGGAACTTTCCACTCTATTTATTTATGAGCTTTGAATATTGTATGGCTAGTCTTATATTTCCTCTTACACTACTTATGTTTGCTTCTTCCCTGTTTGACCCTTTGTATGGTGACTTAAATTGGTTTAATGTCTAAAAAGAAATGGCATGATTATTTTGTGGTATCTAATCACTAGATGAAGCCTCATTGCTTTGATTGCCTATATCAGGTAATTTCAAAAGAATGATTTTTATAATAATTTCATAGGAATTGCCTATGGTCAAGACTGAAGATCACTATCGTAGTGTTGATCCTTTTTTTTGGTGGCTGTAGAATTAGCTACCTATATGAGGCCAATTCATCTATTAGTTATACTGGTTTGGAGTGACATATTTTCCATTGTTGAGTAAAACATTCTTCTTCACTGCAAATGTTCATATTTTCTAATTATTAAACCCTTATCTCAGATTTCCATCTATGAATTAGTGCTCCTCACGACTTTTAATAAGTGTGACATAAGATAATAAATGGATGGTACCGACTATTTAATAGCCAATTTCTAAGGCATTTTGCAAAATCATGACCAAACCTCTATCCGAAATCAGACCTACGTATTTTTGATTTGACACGCAATAGCGTCTTGGGGTGTGACACGTTACTGATGGTTGTTTTCTATCTAAAAGTATGAAGTCTATGGGATCATGTGTCGACATATATATGTGGAAAGAATTCCCTAGAGACACGACCATGGTGGTCAGGGCTATATGAGAAAGCTAGCTACCTAGTCATAGAGATTAGGGTGTCAATAGATGATGATTATTTGGATGAGATAATTTGACTGATGATTAACTACACCTATGACAAACCTAATTTTGTGTACATAACAATTCGATATTCAGTGGGATTGAATAATAATAAGTTGAATAATCATGCCTGGTAGATAACCTTTCAATTTATAAATCAGGTTATTCATAGTTAGTAGGTGAAGATAAAAATAAAGGGGCCAATACTAAAACTACCATAGAGTAGAAGTATTTGATTGTTGTTCTATTGAATGCTTACGAATATTGGAAATGAATATTCATGGAATGATTAAGGTATCTTTATATGTGGAAGGTTTAAAACATTTTTCTTGTGTATGAATTTTAAAGGTAAGTTAGTGGAAATGAATTTTCAAAGGTTGTGAATTAATTAATATTGGTGATGAATTTTAATATATAGGAAATGATGGTGTATAATATATGAACCAAAAATATTATCGGATAATTTGATTGTATATCAATTTGATTGATAGACTTAATGAACAAGGGAAATTAAATATTTTACATTTATATTATTATAATGAAAATTTGTAAATGGAAATAACCATCTAGAAGCTTGGAAAAATATCTTCTACTTTGGAAGGATGGATTGGTGTCCATTCCTTGGGAAAAGGTAAGGGACTCTTCCCTAAGTTTGGTGATATTCCATAATATTATGGTTGGAATTATGAATCAATCCTTATTTATGAAAATATTAAGGATGGATGAATCATCTACTCATGATTGGTGATTTCTTTGCATGTGATATACATTTGGCAAAGATGTGATGCATGATTGCATATAAAATGATGAATGGTATTAAGAATTAATCCTTGTTATGATGAATGAATTGTTTATTCATGCTTGGTGATTTTTCTAGGATAAATGTGGGAAGTAAATGGAAGTAATGATTTTAGGTAAATTATAGATTTTGTATGTAAAATACATACTATAATTTACTATGGGATTTTTAATGAATAAAATCCATTAGAAGAATGGATGATCTTGGTATCCATCTAGGAAGAGGTATTGGACTCTTCCAACCCTGAAAATAAAAAATAAATGGCATTTATGATTGGGATTATAAAATTAAATTATTTAGAGATGGACCTTGATGCTAGATGATTTATGGGAATTTATGGGGATTTTCTCTTTTGAGAGATTGATTGAATAGTATTAAAGCAAATCTTGGAGGTAAATTTGGTATCGTTTGGAGATAAGAGAAATAATATTTGGATTGGATTTTGATAACCAAATTAGCAAGGTAATTAGAGATTATATTGGATCAAAATTTGGAAAAAATTTGATAACAGTTTACAAATGCATTCTTGAAAACTTTATGATTGAGGATGAAACAACTGAATGAATATTGGGATCTAGTTATGGAAATGAATTGATTTGAGAGCTAAATTTGGATCGAGATATAAAAATTGGGTAGGATATTTTATGCATATTTAGCTCACAATTGGAAAGAGAATTTATAGGATTTGGAGAGTAATGAAATGAATCTTGGATCAAATTCAGGAAACAATTTTGATAGCGACTGAGCATCAATTGAATAGATTAATATGTTGTATTCAATGGATAATTAGACCCTAGTTGGTTTGTATATAGCCAAAGGAATTAGATTTATAATAATCAGCTTTATATTACCCATGCTAAACCTCTAAGGGTTTACTCTTATTAACCTAATATTAAGGAGAAATATGGCTGACATGGGTTGTTACAATAGGATATAATTATGAAATTATAGATAATTTAAGTTATTAGCTTAAATTATTAAGTTAGAAAGAATGGTTTATTAATGAACGAATGGTATGGAATATTAATTCATGGATTGACTTTGTGTCAGGGCTATCTGAGAAAGCTAGCTACCTAGTCGTAGAGATTAGGGTGTCAATAGATGATGATTATTTGGATGAGATAATTTGACTGATGATTAACTACACCTATGACAAACCTAATTTTGTGTACATAACAATTCGTCTTCAGTGGGATTGAATAATAATAAGTTGAATAATCATGCCTGGTAGATACATTTGGCAGAGATGTGATGCATGATTGCATATAAAATGATGAATGGGATTAAGAATTAATCCTTGTTATGATGAATGAATTGTTTATTCATGCTTGGTGATTTTTCTAGGATAAATGTGGGAAGTAAATGGAAGTAATAATTTTAGGTAAATTATAGATTTTTTATGTAAAATACATACTATAATTTACTATGATATTTTTAATGAATAAAATCCATTAGAATAATGGATGATCTTGGTGTCCATCTAGGAAGAGGTATTGGACTCTTCCAACCCTGAAAAAAAAAATGGCATTTATGATTGGGATTATAAAATTAAATTATTTAGAGATGGACCTTGATGCTAGATGATTTATGGGAATTTATGGGGATTTTCTCTTTTGTGAGATTGATTGAATAGTATTAAAGCAAATCTTGGAGGTAAATTTGGTATCGTTTGGAGATAAGAGAAATAATATTTGGATTGGATTTTGATAACCAAATTAGCAAGGTAATTAGAGATTATATTGTATCAAAATTTGGAAAAAAATTGATAACAGTTTACAAATGCATTCTTGAAAACTTTACGATTGAGGATGAAACAATTGAATGAATATTGGGATCCAGTTATGGAAATGAATTGATTTGAGAGCTAAATTTGGATTGAGATATAAAAATTGGGTAGGATATTTTATGCATATTTAGCTCACAATTGGAAAGAGAATTTAAAGGATTTGGAGAGTAATGAAATGAATCTTGGATCAAATTCAGGAAATAATTTTGATAGCGACTGAGCATCAATTGAATAGATCGATATGTTGTATTCAATGGATAATTAGACCCTAGTTGGTTTGTATATAGCCAAAGGAATTAGCTTTAGAATAATGAGCTTTATATTACCCATGTTAAACCTCTAAGGGTTTACTCTTATTAACCTAATATTAAGGAGAAAGATGGCTGACATGGGTTGTTACAATAGGATATAATTATGAAATGATAGATAATTAATTTATTAGCTTAAATTATTAAGTTAATAAGAATGGTTTATTAATGAATTAATGGTATGGGATATTAATTCATGGATTGACTTTGTGTCAATTATGTAGAATGAATTTGGAATTCATTCTTGAGGGAACTTATATGATTCTCTCCAAAATTGATACGAATTCTCCAAAATATGATTTCAATGATTATCATAAACATATGAAAATTCTTAGGATGGCTTAGAACCAATAGATTCTTTAATTGCATCTTGATTTTAAAGGGACAGATGGATTCCTTTTTGGTGTGGAAACACCTTAATGATATAATGATGACTTAGAGAAAGAAATTAGGAAAATTCCTTAATTACATCATGAGTTTAAAGGAATAGATGGATTCCTTATTGGTATGGGAAATACCTTAATGATACAATGATGACTTAGATAAGGGAATTAGGAAAATTTCCTAATTACATCATGAATTTTATAAGGAATGGTTGTATTCCTTGCAATGTATAATTGATTGAAAGGGACCCATAGTGACCCTTATATATTTGTAATATTTGACATCCTATGTTTATGAATATGAGGAAAGTACATATTTTGGAGGCTAGGTTTATTCCCCATGAGGATTCCCAGGATAAAAAATGTGTCACTCTATTTGTGGTTTAATGTGTTAATTCTTGTGCATGTTGCTTTTAATTCAAAATAAAAATGATTTAAGTGGATGATATGGTTCATTACTTGATGGAATAGTTATGCAATTCTTAAATTATGTCAATGTGTACTATGATGCAAGGGATGTATGCTAACTTTAATATGTTGATGATTTAATGATATTCGATTATGTCAATTATCTTCTGAAATATAATGATGTAGTTAGCTAGCTTTACCTATCAACAACTAACACTTGATGCATTCGATGGTTGTATGGATGCAAAAAATAGAATGTAATGGAATGTAATTGCTCAATTGGATGTCTCATGTGTGCTACCATATTAAGTATCATAAAGTAATAAATTATACTCCTTAAGGATTAATTGGGATATAATCACCTCATAAAAATTCATGGTTGGTATAACCTAAAACATTATGATAAAAAAATTATGGATTAATCCTAGTGGAAACTCAGAGTGGGCATTCCCATGCTGGACAAGTGATGTCATTTTATAATGATATTTATTGATTCATAACAAAAGGGTTGCCTAAATAAAAAGGGTGGACAAATAAGACTTAAGAATTATAAGGTAATATAATCATGACATTCCAAGGATTCTATGAATTGATCACGTATAGTGATTTTGTTATCTTAGTGACCCCATAGAGAAGATGTGGGTTAGACATAAGATATATGGATAACCAATGTTGAGGTTATTTCATTATGATGGATTTCCATCTTCAAGGTATTCACCTATATACTGGTCCTAGTGGATAGTATGGGTAAGAGTGATTTTCCTTTTAAGAGGGATGTAATTTAATGCTTGGCCAATGTTCCCATATCTGAGTGGTATGAGGGTTTTGTAGAAGCTGATCACTTCTACTCAAGAGTGACTCTGATCAAGTCTTAATAACTCTTGATACTATTTATCTTGATAGATTATAATCCAAATGGAATGATTCTATTTTAGTCCATGATCATGACCCTTTCCTCATGAAATATGAATATGTATATATATATATATATAATTGTGGTAACAAATGGGGTTGTTACAACAATATTTTGACACCTACTTCAATGGGTAAAACAATAGTGCCAACTTTGAAACACAAAGCATCATTAAATACTTTGATGATGAATTATGACTTGGTGATATGATATGGAGGAAGGTTCAAATAAAGAAGGATGGATGTGGTGATGATGTTGATTGAGGAACCGATGTCAATTAACACTCTTTTAAAGGGCTTCTTTTCAATTAAATCCATGATATGCAATGGAGGGTCTACTAATCCTGATGATATTGGCTTAATCTCAAATTTATAGAATGTAATGGAAGACTCCATGCATGTTTGGATGCTCCCCACAAAGTTTTTGAAGGCATTAGGATCTTGATATTGTAGATAAATAGACTTATGAATATCCATTAATGTCTCATGATATGCGGGAGGTTTTTGAATTAACTCATAAATTAATAATTTGGTGGAAGCCATATTTAGACTTGTAGTTAATCGGCTACTCAATGAGATAACTGGTCATGTTGGACAATTGATGAATGGATTTGATTGGCTAGGGATATGGATAGGCAGTGAAGGATTGGGAGAAACTTGGATGGGTGGTGATGCAAAAGGTTATGACACATTTTCTTGAGGTGTTTGCGTTTGTTGGTTGTTTCTTTGACCTCTAGTGACCATAGATGGCCCCTAAAATCCCTTGGTATTGTTGGACATGATTAACTTTATTATGAGGAGTTTTTGTGTTAGCTTATGCTACATTTGGTTGCACCTCCTCATGATGAGGAAGTGGTGTTTGAAATATACCAAGGTTTTGGTTTTGTTGAGTGAGGTGATTATCAAGATTGATCACCCCTAAGTCAATAAGATCTTGTACAATGTCTTTAAATAAATGGCAATTGTTAATGTCATTCTTGTTTTCCATATGGGAAAAAATATATGCTCTCGATAGTGTTTACAATGTTTGGTGGGATCATTGGTCTGATTTCAGGTAAAGCAAGTTTGTTTGTATCATATAACCTTCAAAAAAGGGAATCATATGACACAGCTAAGGGTGTGTATTGGTGATTTTGTTATACAAACTATCATTGGGGATAGTTTTCCATAGCTGGTATTATGTTCTACATGGCTTGAGTTGTTTAGGGTACCGCATGATAAGTAATTTGTTATGGTGTTTGTTGCACAAATTATTGTTGATCCATTATCGACTGGCTCATGACCACTTGATTAACTTGATTGGGCTGATTAGTTGGGGTAGTCTGTGGTTATTTTTGTTGGCCTGAATAGTTACTTTTGTATTGGCCCTTATTTTACCATTATTTCTTTTTAGGCTTAAGTATACCTTCTTGGATTTTTATCTCCTCAATGACACTAGCCTAAGCTAAAGCTTATTCAAATTAATGATAGGTTTGTAGTTGAATCATCCAAGAGATAGGTTTTAAGCAACTCTTGGTGAATAGTTTAATTATCTCATCCATTCGTAGGGTGAATGGCATTTTAGTGATGATAACCCTCCAACGGTTTCCAAAATCATAGATAGATTCATCATCATGTTGTCTTAAAGCATATAAATCAAACAATGAGATATTATTTTTAATATTTAAGATGAAATGCTTAAATAATTGATCAATAAATTGCTCAAAAGTATAAATACTATGGCTTGGTAATTAATTATACCATTCTATGGCATCTCCTATTAATGCTTGAGGAAATGTTCAAAGCTTGAGAGAATTATCATTTTGAAATCTAAAGCATACATGTACAAAAGTTCTCACATGTTCTTTGGGATCCTTGGTTCCCTTAAATTTGTCAAAATTAGGTACCATGAAATCTTCCAGATATGGTGGGAATGGTACCGAAGGATGAATTGGTTGATTGATCAATTGACGTAAGGTTGGTTTCTGGTTTTTCAAACTAGGAGTATGTTGTATCAATTGATCTATCTATTTTTGCATGGCCTTAATTCAAGGGTCTTCCTCAGGAATGTGGAAGCCCTAAATTACCTAATGATTTTGTGGTGGAGTGGAGAAATATTGTGGAGTGACTAAGTGATGATGAGATTGGTAATGATGGCTAGGTGAATTTGATGGAAATTGATGAATGAGATATTGATGATGAAAATAAGGGTAATTATGGAATTATGTTGATGTATGATGGTTATGGCTAATCTAGCCAATGTAAATAGGATGGGTGATGGTATGGCTTGGTGGGAAATAGGGATATAAACCACATAAGACTATGGTGTCCATGATGGACCCTAGTTAACAAGGACAGTCTAAGTAGAGTTATGTAAAGGCTTAGGGTTCACCTGTACTTACTATTGAGCATTTTGATGCTATCTAATAAATTTTTTTAGGTGTTCCCATGCCTCACTAATCTCTCTATTAGAATCTAAGGGTATGGAGGTAGATGGTATGGAATATGTGGCTTGGGAATAAGTTACACTAGGTATGGCAACTTGTGAGGCTAAAACTTGTGAAGCAATATTTACATGTGCTTCATACAAGGGGTTGGTATAAGTTGAAGTGTATGAGGTTCTAGGAGCACATGTTGGGAAATGGAAATATGGTAAGAAGGTGCAATTTATTCCTCAAAAATAGGGTTGGTATACACCTGGGTAAAGGTGGATGGGATATGGTAATAAATAGGCTTTTGCTGTAAAGTAGAATCCTATCTAGGTGAATTAGGAATGGACTCTAAGACATAATTAGAATACTTCATGAGATCTTCTACTCTTTCCATGTCTATATGGGTAATGTGATGGTAGATGGTAGGGGAGGTTGAATCCTCTTGGGGCATGGCCATATGAAAGGTTGTGGATGGCAAGGAATATGAGGGACCTATAAACAAATATGCCTATCACATTCAGGGAATCTACCATAGAAGTGGTTGGGAAGGTGGATGAAGGTTCCATTTGATTATCTTGATTTAATGCTTGTTTTTATTTTCATGTTAGGACCATAAAGAAAATAAATCAAAATACAAATTATGCGATAAACTGAAACACCCAATTTAAATTTCATAATAAAAATAAACAACCAATGCTAAGTTTGTTTAACACGTGTGTCTTACCTTGTTCATTGGTTATCTTGTTTTAATGTGAGTTCATTTCCTTAGGTTTCAATATTGTGTGTTTCAAATGTGCTAATCTAAATTAATCAAATAAAGGTAAAAACTATGGCTAAGCTAGGGCAACGAGATTCTTACTAGTGATGAAATCCAACAAGTTTGCTCAAGGGTGACCTAGGGTTTCTAAGGGCAAATATTGGTGGATGGAGATGAATACCACCATAACCAAATCTCAAGTAATGGCTAGTGATGAAATCTAGCCACTACTATTGAATGTAAATCATGTAGTGTGTGGTTATTTTTAAAAATATTATTTTCTATTGTGTTCAAATAATGTTAGAAAAATAACCACTTTTGATGGTCTAAATCAGAAGCCACTATTCACAATACCAATTTCTCCAAAGGATATAGAGTACAACGCTTAAAACCCACTCTAAAAAGTGGGGGGGTTCATGTATTCCTCCATATGGAATCATCCAAGTAAGAGGATACTCTTGGTATATGAACAGTGTTCCTACTTAGACCATCAAAAATAGATATCTCTAACCCTAATAATGCAAACTAATTATGCAATTTTGATTTACATGCAATCAGAATGCAATATTATTATTTTTATTTTTCACACAACAAAAACTCAAAAATTTCAAATAGAAGTTGTGAATGGATGCAAATGATTAATCTAAATCCTAAAATGCATGCTAATATGAATTTTATTTTCCAAATTAATTAGTGAAATTATTTTTATATCCAAAAACTGAAAAAGATACAAAACAACCAAAAAACATAAACATAAAAACTAGGGTTTGGTCAGTGGACTTACAAACAACCTACATATTTGTCCTAGCTCTCTATAAAATGCCCTTGGGTATTTCTAAAATGCACCTAGGCATTTATGGATGGCCCTAGAGCACCGTCGAGTGTTTCATGCACCTTCTGCAACTTCTGCAAACTTCCAAAATCCCTAGATCTAGCAAAATTTGTGCTTCTAAAAATCCTACAAGATGACAAAAAATAAAAAATGAATAGTAAGGTAAATCATAAAAAGAAACCCTTAGGGGATCCCACCATGATTTTCGTTTGAAGATACAAAAACGTAACACCAAAAAATGCTAAATAAATTGAACACAAAGAATCTAGAATTGCATAATAGATGATCTTGTATTAATGGGAGGAGCCTAAAAACTCCATTGTTACAATGTGGATCTTTGAATTATTTTTGATACAAATTTAAAAATGGCTAGGGTTATCCAAAACCCTAGCAAAATAATTTTGGTTTTGTCTTTAGGTGTGTTCTTGCTACCAACAGAATTGAGTGGGCTTCTTGATATCTGATGATGGGTCACTCTAGCTTAAACAAATTTCCAATGCTAATGTAGCACCTTCAAATATGCACACAATGACACAACAAATAGATTAGTAATACCTATGAGGGCTCCACAATGTGAGACCCTCTATAAGCAATAATAAAACCCTAACTATCTACTACAAATAAAGTGAATAGGAATAAAAGTGCATAAATGAAATAACAAACAATAAGTTTACCTTACATACTTGTTGTCTTCTGATATATGATATTTTGTTGTAGTAAATAGGTATGGTGATACCCTAGTGTTGCTCAAAGGCTAGGAGGTCCTCAGAACACTTACGTAAAATTCTTGCAGGTGCTCGATGGCTATATAAAATGCTTGTGGGTTCTCGAGACTGGTAGTGAGGCACCCAGAGGCAATTTGATGTGGAAGGGAATCACCTAGAGATGCTCGAAAGTGACAAAAAACACTCGAAGGTATTCGACAGTTTAGAAAATATGCTATAGAAGTAGATCTAGTGAGGGAAATATATGGGGATGGTTGTGAGGGTTATGGTGAGGGAGGATGAAGGAGAAGTACTCAAATACTTCAAGGGATGATGAAACTCAAGGAATCTCAGGGTACAAATTGCTTAGGAAAACTTAGGGGATTCAAAAATTTAGGGGTTGAGACATCAAAATGGCTCCTATTTATAAACCAACCTAGGGTATGCTAGGGATTCAACGACACTAATATTTTGGCTGAGATAAAAGCACATCGAAGGGTGGATATTAAATTTAGGGTGTAGCATGGATTGATGTGAATGGACAGATAGGATTAAATGAAATTAGATGGCTAGGATTAATTCACTTATATAAATATATACATACATATATATATATTAAATAAATAAATATATAATATTAATATTATATATATATATATATATATATATACGAATAATAGCTAAAAATAGCTAGAAATTTAGGATGGACTACAAATGGCTAGGTTTTGGTGTCTATAGGTCTTTTGCCAGATATAGTGAATATCCTTCCTTTCTTGATTAAGAATTTGATTGTTCCTTTCATTCCAAATGTTCCAAAGAAGAATTGTGGAACCCATCCATACTAATTGCCTAATAAAATGATCAAAACCCTCTTTTTTAGGCCAATCCCTCAAAATTTGTTCATAAGTAAAAAAAATTAGATCACTATAAGCCAAGTAAAGTAGCAATTCTCCCCCATAGCTCAGAGGCTAAAGTACACTCAATAAAAATATGGCTGAGATTTTCCACATTCTCTTCACATATTTCACATCTAAAAGGGCCATGGAAACTATGCTTCATAATATGCTCCCCAATAAGCACCTTGTGATGCAATAAAAGCCAAGTAAAGAACCTCACCTTAGGCCAGATATTTTGAGCCCACAACTAATAAAATATGTCATATGATTGGTTGAGATTATTATGGCATAAGGTCAAATAACCTTGAGCAATTGAATACTCCCCCTTTGAAGTGGTGTTCCATCCAAAACAATCTTTATCATGGGACCAAGAGAGAGATATCATATAAAGGATGCATTGGATATCTTGTATTTGCCTTTCTAGGATTTGAATAGGCTAGTCCTCAATAGGGATCCAATATCTACCAATCGCTGAATTACCAGTATGGTACTAACATTAATTAACCACCTTTATCTAGTTAGCTCAGTGAAGCTCCTACATCCAAGGCCTCCAATTGGGAAACTAAGTTATCAAAGGCTTGTGACCATCCCAAGAATCTATCCAAAAATTTTCCTATTGATCATTATGAATGATCCAAAATAATATTTTCTTTATCAAATCCTCACCAATATTAAGAACTGCTAAAATGGGAGAACCTTTGGAAGGTAATTGATAGTGAACAAGGTCTTCATGACTCTTGTTCTTAGCATATTTAGAACATATATTTTTGGTCCAAAGAGCATTGGGATTATGCAAAATCCTCCAATATAATTTTGCAGCTAAATTTTTTGTTGTTATTAATGGCAGACCATAATCCTAACCCCATTTCATTCTTAGGAAGACATAAATTGTCCCATTTCACCAAGGCCCATTTTGTTTTCTCCTTAGTACCACTCTAGAGGAACCGATGATTGATTTGATCCAATTCTCAAAGAACAACCTTTGGGATATTCAACATGGTAGAAACATAATTAGGAATAGCTTGAAGGAATGATTTTACCAAGGTGATTCTAACCCCAGAAGAAAGCCACCTATTGGTCCACTTTCCAATTTTCTTCTTGACTTTGTCCAACAACCAATTCCAATATTTATTTTTGTCTTTGAATATTGATGGGAATACCTAAATAAGTGATCGTAAGGGAGGTCTTATTATATATTAATTTATCCAAGACGATGGATTCTTGTCTGGGAGATTAGTGAAAGAAAATGACTTTGGATTTGTCTTCATTGATCAATTATCTGGTAGCCATATAAAAATAGCTAATGATTTGCTTAATATCAGAAGCTTCCTTAACTGTGCTTTACCTAAAAGAGTAGATTCATCAACAAATTGAAGATGAGAGTGTAGCCCAAAAATTCTCGCACTCCTTTCCTCAAGGCTGATGGATTCGTGCCTCGAGAGGGAATGGGAGAATGGATGGTCTACACCTCAAAAGAGAGGTACTTAATCGTACCTTCTTATGGTGATTTTTTGATGAATTGTTTAGGGTTCACCAGGAAACTCTTGCTATGGCGATTTCCATGCCTAGGTGAGGTAGTGTTTTGATTTGATTGTTTTGTCTCACATACAACCTAGGTTTGGCTAGAATGCAGTTTTTACCTAACTAGATGCAATTTTATATTCAATGAAGACAAGGGCAAACAAATTTTAATCTAAGAAAGCTTTGCAAATACAAATAAGAATGCAATGATGCAAAGATGAATGTTTTGGATTTTTTGTAAGTTTTTCTATAATTTTTAAATTCAAGTTATCCAATGCGATTAAAGCCTATGTTTTTTGGGTTTCTTTTCTTTTTCAATGCAAAGAGTGTGTAAAATAAAGAAGATTGTAGATTTTTTATGCGAAAAATAGAGAATTTGGGTTTTATACCCTACTTGGATCTACAATTTGAAGTCTGAATAAATTTGGATCTGGACTACGAATTCACATCTTCGAATCGGTTTTGGTCATCTGGATTTGTCAAAACCTGCAACTTTCACAATGACACACTAAAATTTTTAATTAGGGATGGGGGATCTGCATAGGTCATAGTGAATCATGATCTACAACAGTCAGATCCCCTCGACTCTTTAATAACCATTGGAAAAATATGAAATCTAATAATCTGATGCAAAGCATAACAATTAAATACAACAAAGAGTAATAAAATGAGTGTAAATGCTTATAAGATTATGCAACATTAATATGACAAGATTAAGAATCATATTTTGCCCCCATATTTATTATTATTGTCATTGTTGTTATTACTTTATTATTATTATTATTATTTTTATAAATTACACATAAATAAACAACAAAGACTATAAAGGTGATGATTATAAATGAATTAAGTCTATATTCGGGTGCTAACAATGCAACGATTGATGAAGAAAATAAGAATAAATGGTTTAACAACAATACTTAATTTAAATTCAATTATTTGCCTCCATATTTAATTTTCTATAAATTTATAGATCTGGGTGAATTCGTGATAACTAGACCTGCATATAGTTTTTTAGCATTTTTGAGGTCTAAACATTATCAAAATGAGTCAAATCATATACCATTGGAAAGCTCTTTTTTCGAGCCCTATCCAATGGTATAATATCTAGGGAAAACAAAGGTGATTTACTTAGAGAAAATTCAACCCGAAGGTAATATTATATTTTAAGAGAAATAAATAAAATATAAAATATGATTGTAAAATAAATAAGACGATGATTTTCAGGATAATTAAAAGAAAAAATAAACTTGCTTACAATGGGGGTATCATGGGTTTTGAATGTTGATAATTCAAAGCAATGAAAATGATCGACAATAGTCTTCAATCAACTTCAAGCATTCAACCTGCAAAAGAAAAGGGAAGAGAAAACTTGTTCTGGATATTCACCTGCAACAGAAAATTATTAATCCATAAGCATCTCTCAATTCAGCACTATCATTGCCCTTAATTTCTCCATTCCTCTCCCTTCTTCATTCACGCGATCTCTCTCTGCTTCTCTCCCTTCTCGATCTCTCTCTGCTTCTTTTCTTCCTCTCGCTTGGGAGATGGAGCCCATATATTTATCTCTTTCGTGAGATAACCAATCAGGCATTTTGTTGAGCCGTTCTCATTAGATTAGAAATTTTTTAATCTAAATTATTTTCTAGCCCAAATTAGGGCTTAGCTAATCAACGAGAAAGACTCCTACTATTGAAATAGTCTTTGAGAAAAATTAAATAAATTTTATAAAGTTAGATGCATGTTTTCCCATGATTTTCGTGATAGCTAGACATGTACATAATATTTTTGTAGTTTGAGGGGTCAAACGATGTCAAAATTGGACATATAATATACCATTGGAAAGCTCTTTTTGAGACCTATCCAATGGTATAAAATTTGAGAAGAATTGAGATGATTTGATAGGGTAAAAATTCTCTTGAATATGACCTTAGTTTTCTAGGAGGAAAACTAAGGAAAATGAGTCAATTTTTCATGTCTACATTTTGCCCCCTCTTTGGCATATTTATGAACAATAAATGCATCAAAGAAAAGTGTAGACACTTGAGTAGAAATGATTATGATTGACATGGAAAAAAAGGAGTAGATGGTTTAGAATGAATAGTTCATGGGAAATTGATGTTTTAGAAGAATAATTACTAATTTACTTGACTAGGATGCCCCCTCGAGTTTTTACACCAAATTCTACGTTTGGTGGAAAACTTGAAATTTTTTGATATATATATTGATCTTCTTTGTTTTATGTGACTTTGTATGATTTATTGGATGATTTATTACATTTTCTTATGATGGTTGTGTTACATAATTTCTTGTAGTCATGCTTTGATTTTTGAACATTTTGATCATGCTTAACATAAAAGGAAAATGATTTTGTAAAGTGTGTTTTGAGAAAGATGTTTTTGTGTGATGATAGATTTGAGGGATTAGCAATGAACCTCGAAGGATGTTGTGTTGTTATATGACCATTGGTGGAGGTCGATGCTCGCTAGGTCATGAAGCGGATCCTATTATGAGGAAGTTTTGTATTGCTAATACCAAAATATTGTGTGCTTAAGAATAATCTTAAGGCTTTATGATGAGAAAGAAATGTTTGATGTTGTTTTGGGACAAGATGTTTGATAGATGTTGTGAAAATGTATTAATTTAAGCATGAAAAATTTGAAAGATGATTTGCGCTAAGCATAGAATTCCTAAGTGTGAAATTATATGAAATAATTACTTAGGAATTATACCATCATCACAAAAATCAAAATGAAATGCATGATGATATGAAATTATTTGTTCTTTTTAAAATGCAAAGTAATGTAAGATAAATCATTGTGTCACATGTTCCAAAAATATTATGTAATTTTTATGAAAATATATGGACTAATTTTGGGCATGAAAAATTAGAAAGATGACTTGCGCTAGGCATAAAATTCCTAAGTGTGAAATTTGAAGAGAAATAGTTACTTAGGAACTATACCATCATCGCAAAAATCAAAATGAAATGCATGATGATTATGTTTGATTTTGCAATATTATTTGAGATAAATTATTGTGCTATGATGATAAAATAATTTGTAGGAACTAATGCAAAGGATTGAAATTAATTATCTAACAAAATTCCAAAGAAATATTTTAACTTATTTCAAAAACAAATTCAAATTTATCTAGAACCAATGTGTGATGTGTGAGTTCATTATCTATTTTGATTGTCATAATGATAGAAAATCTCTCAAGGATCAAATGTGTGTGCTTTGTGAAGTTAATTTACCGATTTTGAGTAAGGTATTGATACAAGCAAACTTTTATGAACCAATGTGTGTGCAAGTGAAATGTTCATTAACCATGATTTTGTGCATGCATTGGTACTGAACTACTATGTAAATCAAATTACCAAAAGCTAGCTAATCCATAAGCGGACATTGGTCTGTACAAAATAAGGTCGCTAATGTGACAGACATATCGCCACATGAAAGGAATTACCCAAGGCCAAGCAAGTTGGGCACAAATCACCTGTTATGGGGCTTACCTCATGGTTTTCGAATAACTGAGAAATTCCAGGGATTCAAGTTCAATACTCCCTTATTTTCTTCAAATTTTTGGAATAGGGATTTCTTGTCCATTTTTGAACAAGGGGATTTTATTGCTTTGTAATGGAACATTTTTCTTGATTTTTCTCTTTTTCTTTTTCTTTTTCTTTCTTTTCTCTTTTTTTTTTTCTCTTTTTTTTTTTTCGGGATACTTGCTCAGATTAGACGTAGAGCAAGGGATTTTATTCGGGTAGGGAGGAGCTTGTCCTTTTGCCAATTTCTTAGTATTCTAGACCATGCACATGATAGGATAGCAAGGGAAACTTTTCACTTAAGGTATTAAGACTTACTATGTAGTATCACTTTTCAAATTTTGCAACAAATCATTTTAAG
This sequence comes from Wollemia nobilis, assembly GCA_028583015.1. Classification (NCBI taxonomy): domain Eukaryota; kingdom Viridiplantae; phylum Streptophyta; class Pinopsida; order Araucariales; family Araucariaceae; genus Wollemia; species Wollemia nobilis. Next base: position 10,429,647 of record JAQPPZ010000012.1, read on the forward strand.
ATGTAAAAGTGTGTTCTTGGTTCAAGAAGTAGCAAGATCATTTCCCAAAACTCAAAATTATTTAATGAAGTAATAGTGCTTTTCGGTACAAGAGAGATTTATAATCAAAGTAACAAAATCAAAATCATTTTAAAGTTGTGAAATTTAGTGCATGGTTCAAGATAACTTTTGAATTTATCTAAAATAAAGTAAAATATAACTCAAAACTTTTGAAAGATAACAACAAATAACAATGCAATAGTTTTAAAATATTTTTAGAAATTTTGATACTTTTTTATTTTTTTGGTTGTTTTTGATGTTTTAATGATGGAATTGGTGATCTATATACACTATACAAGGTGATTTTGATTATAGCATGTCTAAGGTGGCTTCAAAATCAAAGGAAGTTTTGAAGAACAATTTGGTTGTGGTGTATGTGATTGAAGTTGATTGGTTAATAGTTGAGATTGTTGTGATGAAGAATGATAAGTAGATGTAGATGAAGAAAAGTGATGGACAGAATATGACGATGATAAAGAGGAAAATAATAGAGAACTTGATGTGATAACAATAATGAAAGAGAGAATGAAGGATAAAAGGTGACAAACAAAAAGTGGCAATGATGATAAAGAGGAAAAGAGTAGAGAACTTGTTGTAATGATGATAAAGAAAGATAGAATAAAGAACAAATATTCCTTATGAATAGGAGAGGTTTGCAAAAGTCCCAAAAGATATATCTTATGTGGATGATTGTCCCATTGTTGTTGAATGTTGAGGGAGACTTTAGGTTGAGACTTCAACACTAAATATGGGTTTTCTATGCTTGTATCTTCTTTTGGATTATTCTTCAAAACTAAGAGAGATCTTGAAGGTTGGTTGGATGAAGAATTTATTTCTTGTTTATCAAATTGAGTTGATTGAGCTTGAGGTTGCTCACTTGTAGTTTTTATCACATTATTAGTGATATCATTGTGATGGGACACATTAGGATGTAATATTTGATTGGTTTCCTATCGTTGATGCTTGATTAGTTCTCTTGGGATTTTATCAATAATTGGTTCATTATCTCTTTCTTCTTGATTGTGAATAGAATGATGATGAGTAGATTGTGAAGTATGATGTGATTGCATGGTAGGATTGGAAGAAGAAATATTTCCTTGTTGAGATGAATGTGTTGTGTTGAAAGAAGAAGGTTGGAATAGTTGTGATTGCAATGATGATAAAGAAGAATTACATGGGGATTGAATAGCTTTAAATGAATGTGGAGTGGGAATAATACCACTATTATGAAGAGGCTGAGGTGAATAAATATTTTGTAGAGAAGAATATGGTGGTGATTTTTTATTCATTATTTGAGTTTGAATTTGAGAATTTTGATTTTGAGTTTGTTGTTTAGTGATGGTTCCAATAGTACCCACAATATTATTATTATGCAAATAACTAAAATGTGGCCTAGCATTTACTACTTGTTCATTTGAAAGCACTTGTTGAGATGATGGTCGAGTAGTCACTCTTCTAGGGAATGGTTCTTCAGGCACCATTAAATCTGTGATGGGAAGAATTGGATATGATTCATCTTCAGAACTATTTGAATTATTTGAGGTAATGTCAACCTCACTCTCTGTTTCACTTTCTTCATCACTTTCTAAATATGTAATTTGACAACTTCTTAGAGGTCTAATAGTAACTTGAGATTCAGTAGTTACACATGGTTTTTGCAAATCTTGATGAGGTAGAAAGTTGCTAATAGTTCCCACATATCGAGTTGGATGAGGAACATTGTGATGTTCTACTTGATTTACAACTTCTTTACCATGCTTTGGTAAAGGGTGTTGAAAAATATCCAAATTTTGATTTGCATTTTGATTTTGAGGTTTTTGTGTATTATTTTGAGCATTTCTTGGAGGGAAATTCTCTACTTCCATTTTTTCATTATCAATTAAATCTTGTATCATGTGTTTCAATATTTTACATGAATTTGTTGAATGACCATCAACTCTATGGAAGTTACAATGTAAATCAACTCTAAATCCAGCTATAGTTGTATCAGGTTGTCTTATTTCAAGCAATCGTATCAAGCCTTGTTCCAATAGTTGAGGTAAAATCATAGTTAAAGGTTGATTTAATCTTGTAAATTCTCTTGGTGGTTTATCAGGAACCTTTAATACAAATTTCTTCACAACTTCAACAAGATTAACATTTGAGTTATTTCTACTATCAGTAACTCCATCACCCACTACTTGTTTATTCTTATATTGATTCTTAGAAGTTTTGTCTTCATATTTCTTCTTAAATTGACCTCTTCTAATAAGGGCATCTTCTACCCTCCTTGCTAAATCAATGGCTTGATCAAAGGATGTTACTGTAGTAGTAGAAATTTCATAAGATAGTTGTTCTTGCAAATTACCTATGAATATGTCCAACATTTCATGATGAGGTAATGCAAAGTGTAATTTGCCCAAAATTTGTCTCCACTTAGTCAAGAATTCAGCAAAACTTTCATATTTTCCTTGTTTCAAGTTGTATAAATCTTTAATAGTCACATGCCTCTCTATGTAGGCACTAAATTGATGGACAAACATTTCCGCTGTCTCCTCAAAATTCCTTAGAGAATTAGTGGGTAACTAATAATACCACTCTAGAGCCATGCCTCCGAGACTTTTAGGGAACATCTTTAGCAACAACAAATCATCATGACATGTTGTCCTAAACATGCGAAGATGCTCTATAGGATCTTCAGTTCCTTTATATATCGGGAGGACAGGCATAGGGAAATGCTTAGGATAAGGTTGAGCTACCACAATAGGATCTAAAGGTTGACTACACATCTCTCGATAACTATATGAGGGATGGTAGGGATCCATCTGGTCTAGACGAGAAGCTAACTATTTAACCATGGCTTCAAGTCCCTATTGTTGTCCACCAAACTGATTTTGTTGCACCATATTATTGTGTCTTTGATAAGTTGATGTTGTTGTGTAAGGATTTCCAACTGAAACACTATTGTGTAAAGTCTGTGTGGGGACAATATTATGGAGTTGATATGAAATCTTGTTTTGTTGGATTTTCTATTGAGGATTGGTATTTTGCACTTGTTTAGCCTTTTGTTGTTGATTAAGAGCTTGAGAGAACATGGAAGTGAATGGTTGTTTCTATTGTTTAGAATTTACTTTAGTGTTATTAGCAACCATCTTAGATGATTGTGCCATTGGTTTTTGAACATTTTGATTTAAAGGTATCATGTTTTGACTAGATGGTCCTGCTTGATCATTATCTTGGTCTGTTGAGTTCATGTATGATAATGGATTTGTATGTATTCGAAAAGTAGATGCTAAGGCTGATTCCATATCACCTTCTCCTGAATTATCAATTTGTACTGCTTGATTAAACTCTTCTATGTGGTTTTTTATAAATTGGGTAAATTTGCTAAGAGACTCAAATTTAACATTTCCTTTTTCATCTAATGTAGGTTCATCAGGATCTTCTATTTTGTCTTCTTCATTATCATCTTCACTTTGTTCTGAAATTCTATCATCTTCTATTTGAACTCTATCATCAAAATTTTCTTGATCTTGTTCTTCCATGTAATCAGATTCTAATTGCTTACCACTTCTCAAAATTCTAGGCATTTTGTTTTATTTTTTTTTCTTTTATATTTTTTTTTATTTTTTTTTTTTTTAACATCTATGCTTACAACTATGTTGAAATTTAATATCTATGGAATGAAAATGTGCAAATTTAAATTAATGATATTTGTGGTTTTTTTTGTTTTTTTTATAATTTTTGTAAATTTTATGTTTTTTATGTTTTATAAATCAGAAAGATGCCTAATGTTTTCACGTTGGGTTCACCAAAGAATGTAGCCCAAAAATTCTCGCACTCCTTTCCTCAAGGCTGATGGATCCGTGCCTCAGAGGGGAATGGGAGAATGGATGGTCTACACCTCAAAAGAGAGGTACTTAATCGTACCTTCTAAATGGTGATTTTTTGATGAATTATTTAGGGTTCACCAGGAAACTCTTGCTATGGTGGTTTCCACGCCTAGGTGAGGTAGTGTTTTGATTTGATTGTTTTGTCTCACATACAACCTAGGTTTGGCCAGAATGTAGTTTTTACCTAACTAGATGCAATTTTATATTCAATGAAGACAAGGGCAAACAAATTTTAATCTAAGAAAGCTTTGCAAATACAAATAAGAATGCAATGATGCAAAGATGAATGTTTTGGATTTTTTGTAAGTTTTTCTATAATTTTTAAATTCAAGTTATCCAATGCGATTAAAGCCTATGTTTTTTTGGGTTTCTTTTCTTTTTCAATGCAAAGAGTGTGTAAAATAAAGAATATTGTAGATTTTTTATGCAAAAAATAGAGAATTTGGGTTTTATACCCTACCTGGATCTACAATTTGAAGTCTGAATAAATTTGGATCTGGACTACGAATTCACATCTTCGAATCGGTTTCGGTCATCTGGATTTGTCAAAACCTGCAACTTTCACAATGACACACTAAAAATTTTAATTAGGGATGGGGGATCTGCATAGGTCACAGTGAATCATGATCTGCAACAGTCAGATCCCCTCAGCTCTTTAATAACCATTGGAAAAATATGAAATCTAATAATCTGATGCAAAGCATAACAATTAAATACAACAAAGAGTAATAAAATGAGTGTAAATGCTTATAAGATTATGCAACATTAATATGACAAGATTAAGAATCATATTTTGCCCCCATATTTATTATTATTGTCATTGTTGTTATTACTTATTATTATTATTATTATTTTTATAAATTACACATAAATAAACAACAAAGACTATAAAGGTGATGATTATAAATGAATTAAGTCTATATCCAGGTGCTAACAATGCAACGATTGATGAAGAAAATAAGAATAAATGGTTTAACAACAATACTTAATTTAAATTCAATTATTTGCCCCCATATTTAATTTTCTATAAATTTATAGATCTAGGCGAATTCGTAATAACTAGACATGCATACAGTTTTCCAGCATTTTAGAGGTCTAAACGTTATCAAAATGAGTCAAATCATATACCGTTGGAAAGCTCTTTTCGAGCCCTATCCAATGGTATAATATTTAGGAAAAAAATGTGATTTACTTAGAGAAAATTCAACCCAAAGGTGATATTACGTTTTAAGAGAATTAAATAAAATATAAAATATGATTGTAAAATAAATAAGATGATGATTTTCAGGATAATTAAAAGAAAAAAAAACTTGCTTACAATGGGGGTATCATGGGTTTTGAATATTGATAATTCAAAGAAATGAAAATGATCGACAATAGTCTTCAATCAACTTCAAGCATTCAACCTGCAAAAGAAAAGGGAAGAGAAAACTTGTTATGGATATTCACCTACAATAGAAAATTATTAATCCATAAGCATCTCTCAATTCAGCACTATCATTGCCCTTAATTTCTCCATTCCTCTCCCTTCTTCATTCACGCGATCTCTCTCTGCTTCTCTCCCTTCTCGATCTCTCTCTGCTTCTTTTCTTCCTCTCGCTTGGGAGATGGAGCCCGTATATTTATCTCTTTCGTGAGATAACCAATCTAGGCATTTTGTTGAGCCGTTCTCATTAGATTAGTAAATTTCTAATCTAAATTATTTTCTAGCCCAAATTAGGGCTAGATAATCAATGAGAAAGACTCCTACCATTGAAATAGTCTTTGAGCAAAATTAAATAAATTTTATAAAGTTAGATGCACGTTTTCCCATGATTTCCATGATAGCTAGACATGTACATAATGTTTTTGTAGTTTGAGGGGTCAAATGGTGTCGAAATTGGACATATAATATACCGTTGGAAAGATCTTTTTGAGCCCTATCCAATGGTATAAAATTTGAGAAGAATTGAGATGATTTGATAGGGTAAAAATTCTCTTGAAGATGACCTTAGTTTTCTAGGAGGAAAACTAAGGAAAATGAGTCAATTTTTCATGTCTACGAGAGAGATAGGTCTAGCTCCATGAGCAATTGTAACTCCCTCAAGGGTTTTGTATTCTCTCTTTTTGGTTATATTCCTACCTAAGAATGATGAATAAATAAGGGGATAGTGGATCACCTTACCTAATACCTATGGAAGCTAGGAACAACTGAGAAGGCCTACCATTGATAAGAACTAAGTAGGAAGTTAAAGAGATACATCCCATAATCCAATCCATCTAATATTGAGAGAAACCAAGTTTCCTCAAAAATTTGATAAGGAAGCATCAATCCACTCTGTCATAAGCTTTGGATAAGTCTAACCAAATGAACATGGAAGGATATTTTTGCATATCCATAGAATGGATGGCTTCCTGAGAAATAACTATCTCATCCACTATTTGACGCCCTTCCACATAATCCCCTTGTTCAAGGGAAATAATATTATGCAAAAGAGGCTTCAACATTTATGCCATGATCTTAGTAATGATTTTGATAAGAACATTACATAAAGCAATAGGTCTAAAAGATGAGATATGATCAACCTCTTGAGCTTTTGGAACAAGAGTAATATAAGTTTTATTGATAACCTTCAAAATTTCTTTGGCTTTCATGGCTTCTTCCACCACCTCTAATAAAATCATGAAGGATATCCCTAAACTCTTGGTAGAACTCAATGGGAAAACCATCAGGACTTGGGGTTTTCCCTTTTTTCATTTTAAAAAATACATGTTGAAGCTCATTGATAGTAACAAGAGTAGTCAAAATAGAGTAATCCTTAGAAGTGATAAGAGAAGGGATTTTTTGGAGAATATTTTGTTGAGAAGTTGAGTCAAGAGGAGTAGTAGCAAAAATATTGGAAAATTAATTGACAACAATAGAGTTCATGCCATACCAAGTGTATACAACATCTCCAGAATCTAATTTCAGGGAAGAAATAAAGTTGTGAGATCTTTGAGCTAGAAGAGATTTGTGGAAGAAATTTGTGTTTCGATCTCCTTATTTGAGCCATTAAATTCTAGATTTTTGCTTCCATAAGATTTATCTTTTTTTCCATTCTTCTAATCGAGCTGTGATATTAATTTCATTTGCACTTCTCCTCCTTGTGAGGCTAGCTAAACAAACTTTCTTATTCAAATTTTCAAGATGATCAATAACTTCATGTTTTTTTTTAACATCCCCAAACTTCTTCTAGTTACAAGTCTTGATTTTGGATTTAATATATTGTAATATTTTGGAAAAATAGAACATCTTAGTCCTATACCTAGGTTTACCTTCCTTCCACCATTGTTGCACTTGCAGAATAAAGGAACTATCTCTAAGCCACATTAACTAAAAATAAAAAGGATAGAAACTCACATTGGTTTTCCACATTTCCACCATGATTGGCCAGTGATCCGAACCATTATTATTAAGAGTCTTCACTTTAGGAATGTGACCATGGATTAAGAAATTGTTAGAGAGCAATAATATATTTAATCTCTCCATTATACAAGCTAAGTGTTACCTTCTATTAGACCAAGTCATAAGGTCATTATCTTGTTGGATGTCCACAAGATGGAGGTTTGCAATATATTCACTCATGAGGTTAGTGCTCCTATCCAAATTTCTATTTCCCCCCATTTTATCATCCAAAGAGAGGATGGTATTAAAATATCCTCCGATCAAGATCCAATATTTAGGAAAATGAGAGATAATATAAGTTATATCCTTACACTATTTTATTTTTTCCTCCAAAGTAGTCGGAGCATAAACAGTAATGTAGAGCATAATTCAGTTGGAATGTCTACTTTGAATAGCTATATCCAAAATATCTCAACTGCCAACCATATGGTGAAAAACTACCTCTTTTGGGTTCCAAAGGTAAGCAATGCCACCAGAAGTCCCCTGGGAACTAAGGGAAACAACTTTTCCAACTGGTCAAATTTTAATAGCAATTGATTCCATTTTCTCTATTGACATATTTGTTTCTTGAAGGAAAACAAGATGTGGATGATTTATTTGAATCATTCTTCTAGTTTAATTTTGTTTTGAAATACTCTCTTTGAGTCCTCTAATATTCCAAGTGATGATATTCATTAATACCAGAGCTAAAAAATTTGGTAAGGGTATTAATATTACCTTCCTCTACAAGCTTTTCACCTTCTTTTACCAGATGCTATTTATTGGTCTTGCGACCTACCTTTTGTTTAGAATCCATCTTCAAATTTTTTCCCTATTTCTTGATTTACTCCAATTGAGTCTGATATGGCTTCTAACCTTGAATAATGCATGTAGATATCCAAATTGTTACCAGAAGGTTCAACAGAGTCTATATTGGAACTTGTATTATTTGAAGTTTTAACATGTAAAAGATTGTTTTTCTTGTGTATATTTTCTCCCTTTTTTTCTATTGAAAACCTTTGATTTTTTTGTTTGTATCTGAGTTCTTCCCTTCATATTTAAATTGTGTTTCTAAGATTTTTGTTTCCATTATTTTCTCTTCCTCACTTGGGACATCATTTGTGGAAATAATTTTAAACATATTAGTAGATAACTTAGATTGATCCTTCATAACTGGTTTTTTATGAGTGTTCTTATTCTTAGGATTTTGGAAACCTACTGATTTTATATCTTCTTTCTTTTGATATAGAATTTTATTTGGGCAAACACTAGCCAAATTACCATATTCATGGTAAATTCTACAATGAAAAGGAATATTCTCACAGTCCATTACTTGCTCCCAAGTGTCCTCCCCAAATTGTAATGTGATCTTTTTAGGTAGAGGTTTTTAAAAATTCATTAAAAATCAAATTTGAGCATAAATAATATGTTCAATTTTTTTAGTACAATCAACAGTCATCATAAAAGTTTCTAAAGAGTTTCCAATTGAAGAAAAAATAGTTGAATTCTAGAATTCAATTGGGAGGCCAAATAGTCTAACCCACATGGGACCTATAGAAGGCATCTCTTCTTTGGCTCTAAATTTAGTATGCCAGGGCTTCATGAAAAGCACTACCCTTCCAAAGAACTAAGGACCCCCTTGAAATATTTTCTCTCTATATTCATTATTAGTAAATAAAAAAAGAAAATAAACATTTGGATAAATATATATTTGTAACTCACCTTTAGTTTTCCAGATTTTTACAGCCTAGACTTCGAAAGTAGATAGGCTTAAACGAAAACCCGTGAAATGATAAATTAGTCCTCTTTTTTACAAATCTTAAATGCTAGTTTGAATGTTACTCATATCAAGATTAACAATAGGAGTTCCATTAGCTGCTTTAAGACATTCTGACTTCATTTTCCTAGGATCCATCTTAGGCATTCTTAGAGGTTTACAAGAAGCCCTATGATTAATATTAGCATTAGGTTGAGGCTATGCACCATGGAGGGCATCCCTAAAATTCATTTTTGGGGCTAAGTCTTGGAAATTCTTACCCTTGACAAGGGTTTCCATAGTGGATTTATTTTGTGGGTGCACCTTAGAATCATATTCACTTGAGATATGAGCCATTTTTTGATCATCTACTTGAAACTTATTTTGTGATCTCTTTAATCCATGCGCTAGACACTGTGGAAAGATATGATTTTCACTTTTATTTTGTGCAGTAAATTGGAAGCCATTGTCAATAAATTCACATCATGAAGATCTATTGAAAGATAGATTTATAACCCATCTTGGATTCCATGCAACATATCCTACTAAAATATTGAGCAAAAACCACAAAATAATTGGCTGCTAGTGCCCAAAGGCCCCAAAAACCAACCTCTAGATTTGCTTGCACTCAACCCAATTGAAACCCTCGCATAGTCGCTTACCAAAAATCTTGTTCACACATAGGGATGCACTAGGATTTGTGTTTCTCCAAATTATCTAAAAATTGGTAGAGACATTCTAGGGTTTCTCAATCATCTACCTTCAAAATTTTAGCTCAATCCAATTTCGGATGAGTTAAAGATGACCAAAACAAGTTTGGAAGTTTGGGTAGTCCTGCAAAAAATGTTCTCCCAATGGAAATTTCCTAGCTTTCCTAATTCTATTATATTTCCATTTAATTTTTCCTAGGTTCTTCTAAGGTTCTCTAAAATATTTATTTTCTTCTTCTAAATTTCTCCTTTTTCCTAAAAACCATAATTCTCCAATTTTCTTAATTTTCCCCTAATTTTCTCCTACCTTACTTTTTCACCTAATCCTCTCATATAGCCCTTAATTAATCCCTAATACCATCCTAATATCCCCATCCAAATCCTTAGGAGATAATAATTTAAAAATCCTAAATCAAATCCCTAGGAAGCCCCCTTTGGAATTCCCCCTCATTTAATTCCTAAATCCTCCTACACCCTCCCACACATCCCCATGCAATATTAATGAATTTAAAATTGTCCACACATCCTCCCATGTGCCCCTTTTTGGAATTTAAAAATGCCCTCCCAAATCTCTAGAAATCCCCCACATTAATGTTGCACCCCTCATGCACTTTCTCCAAGCCATAAAAATAAATTTAAAATTTAAAAATAATGAAAATTTAATAGGTGCATTTATCTCACCTGGCCATAGGACAACCACCTCACCATTTTAGCAATTTTAAAATACCCTCCACACTCCCCCATGTGCCTTGGGAAACTAATTTTAAATTAGTTTCCCTTCCCTTAGTCCACCCCTTTCCAAAGTAATTAAATGAATCCCTCCACCTCATCCCCTTCTAGACTTTTCTCTCACCTACCTTACCCATATGGAAGCCAAGTGGAGCCTATGTGGCATCCCACTCACCCAACCCCAAAATTTCTATAAATACCCTTGGCCATGGCCAAGGGAGGGGATCCCATTTTGTGCTAAGTTTATGTTGCCAAAATCTTCACTCACCCTTGCCTAAGCCTACTTGACCCTCATTCACAACCATTAACACTGTCCTAAAACTTCTTGCAACACCATTAAAAAAGTTTTGAGCTCTTGGGTATATTATTTTCTATTTTACAATTTTAGTCTTGAGATTTCCCTAGAGACGGTCTCACACTACTGTACAGTCTCCCTAGATACGGTCTTACCTTCGATACAAAACAACAACTTCAACAAAATCCCTGGTGATATTTCAATACATAAAAGGTATAATATTTTGTTTTTCTACATTCTAGTTTACATAGTAATAATTATTTTGTTATTTATTGTGGTTTATATTTTGCTTAAACTAAGGCCCAACTTTGGTGGGCCCATATATCTTCTAACATTCTCTTTTTTGGATGTGTGTAGGTGTTTCACTCCATATTTAACATCTAAAAGTCTCCACTCACAAGAATTTACACCTATATATCTCTTGATCACATTCATTTGTGGGAGAGAAGCACAAAAACCATCCTTATTATATAAGCCCTCTTCGACTGAATTGTAATTGTAAAATATAAAGAATTGTATCTTATGTTATAAAAGTTGTATATTTGTAATTAAATTTATCACATATATTTCTCTCTTTGTATTTGTATTTTATTGTTGATGGTGGCTTCTTATCTCTACAAAATGGCATGCCCGATGGGACCCTTCCCTTGAATTTCACCCTATCCTTATTTTATTTCAATTTATATCAGCCATAAGGATAAAGTGTAGTCTTTATTTTATGCTAAAACTGCTATTTTTCAACCACAATCACGAGTTTTTACTAACAATTTTTGTTTTTCATTTTTTTACAAGTAATATTAAAGACCACCTAGGCAAATACGGTTACTCCCTTACCACCTGACCATAGATGGTATCACACTGCTATACCACCCATGTAGAGATGATTTCACCCTAGAGACATACACTTGCAAATTCTCATGTAGGCACTCAAGCAAGTCCTCCTTTGTTCTCAACATTGTTTTATAGCATAAAATTTGGCTCCTTTTTGCACTCCTAAGCCTCCTTAGGCTTTTATTTTAGTTTATCTTAGTCTCTTGGGCTTATTTTACACATATTCTTTATTGTAGCTTACCCCGTTAGGCTTTTCTTTAACACATACACTTCACAAGCCTCCTTAGGCTACTTAGCTTATCTTGACCCTTTGGTATTTCTTTCACACACACTCACAATACTCCTTGGACTTATTCTACACACATACTTAGCTTATCTTACCCCCTTGGGCTTATATTACACACACTCCTAATATAGCTTACCCCCTTGGGCTTTTCTATTACACACCTTCACAAGCCTCTTTAGACTTCTTGGCTTAGCTTGACCCCTTGAGATTAACTTTTTACACACCTATAAGCCTCCTTGGGCTTCCTTTTTAGCACAAATTGCCCCCTTTGGGATTCCTTTCACAAAATCACACACAAAAACCCTCTTTGGGTTTACTTTCTTTTATTTAAGAAAATAGTTTCATTTGCATCTTTACTTTTAGCATTATCATTTATTTGGTGATTTTACTTTTTAAACTTTCTTCTTTTTGCCACCTTATTATTGTATCGCCTCCCTAGAGATGGTATTACACTATCCTACCACTTCCTTGAAGGTGGTCTTTCCTGCTATTCAATTTTGGTACTGCCTATTATCTATTTTTACACTACCTTCTTTACCACCTCCCTAGAGATGATATTGCTTTACCACCTCCCCAGAGATGGTCTTGCCCTACCACCTCCTCAAAGGCAGTCTTTCCTATTATCTATTTTAATACTTCTTGATAAATTGTCTCTGCAAATATGATCTTGACCCTACTGTATCCCTGTAGATGGTCTCCTTTGCATAGCTTAATTTTGATAGAAAACTGCATTTTCAACTAGTTATTCTAATTTGATGGTTCAAAGAATGCTTATCTGTAAAAGGTTGTAGATGTTTCTTTACTGTTATCTAATTTGCACTATCTAAATATTCCTAGCAATAGCTATATTTCCCTCTCTTTATGCACTTTTTCTCTCCCCCCTTTTCCAAAATAAAGCAAGGAACCAACCTTCTCTGGAGATTAAACCCAGTCTTTCAATGTTGGTAAAGCCTTGGGTGCAAACGTAACCAAATGTAGATTTTGCACCAATAGTTTTTGAATCTTTATCTTAGAAGCTCATAATGCCATAGTTTTCCATTATTCTTACATGTTTTAAAATTCCTTTGTCTTCTGCCTTGATTTCTCGTATTATTTTTGCACTCTATGTCACCATTTATGCCTTTTTAAGAATTCTAGCAACTATTTTGGCTTGGGACCATTTTTTATCTTGGGCCTTATATCCAAATTTTCCTTAAATGCTTTCTACTAGAACTTGGATTTTTGTGGCTGTAGATAGCCTTGCATTCAAGAAAGTAATAAATGTAGTGAATTCATATTCCACTCGACCAAAGGTCTCCTTAACCTTGGCCAAGTATGATAATGTAGGCCTTGCTTTCAAGCCTACCTTTTGGATGTCATCAAACATTTTTTTCTTGAAAGCCTTGGTCTTTTCTTTGGAAATCCCACTGGTCTTGCTAGTGCCATCTTGGATCTATTTTTTAAGGTCTTCTACCTGCTTATTCAATGCCTATATTTGTTCAGTGGCTTTCTTTGCTTCCTCCTTATATGGTGTCGCTTCATTGAACATATGTTCCCATTTCTTTCCCTCATTTTTAGTGTCTTTTCAATTGTCTTTTGCTCATTTAAGGCTTCTTCCAAACATTTCCTTGCCTACTCAGCTCTGAGGTATTTCTCCTTGTAATACTCAGCATTTAAGTATATAGTCCCCATGTGAGCTTGGGATTTTTCCCACTCATCTTCCATAGGTATCTGAGTGATATCTTCGATGATTATCTCAGCTTGATAATCTTCCAAGATCATTTATCCTTTAGGATTTTGAACCAATGGAATCATATTCATAATTGAATGTTGCATAATGATAGGATCTAGGGCTATTCCTTCCATGGCGTGAGCTATATTCTTAGAACTTTGAGCATTGCACAACTTCAACTAGTTTGAAGCATTCAGGGTTGCCTTCTTAATTTTTTTAACTTAGCAATGGTAGGGTGACTCTTAGAATAGGAGGCAAGAATAGATTGGAAGTTAGGAAAATTGGTGGTATAAGGGAAAGTAATGGTGGCTATTGACGCATCCATATTTGGTTGTTCTATGAGTGTATCTAGGGGTGCAGTTGAGGATGCTTTTTGGGTCAGGTTAGGTTGATGATGGCAATGGTGGAGGTTATTGATTAGAAGGAGAAGAAGCATCATCTTGACCTATAGAATGTGAAGGGAAATTTCTTTGGGGATGAGAAGAAGAAGAATATGTAGTAATATTTATAGGATATATACCTACTATATTTTATTGGCTTGTACCTCCAGTATTCAATGTATATTTAGTAGGGACTGGATCTTCAGTAGGGGTTTTCACTATCTATTACAGAATCTTATCTTCAATCTCCAGGGAATATTTAGTAGGGAATTTCTCTTCATAAAGATTTTATTCATTAGGGATAGACTCTTTATTTGCTTCATTCAACTCTTGGTTGATGGTTCCCTACTACTTAGAGAGTTTTTCTATGTTTTCCCCTAAAACCTTTTCTTTATCCCTTGCCTCAAGATCTGTATGTGGTTCATTCTACTTTCTTTTCTTTTGTCCCCCTACCTCTGCCAATTTTACTTTTCTCTTTCTCTGGAGGAGAGAAACATCATAATCATATTTTTTGTCTGATGGAGGTGGGATTGAATTTTTGAACCACCTCTTTTAGGATTTCTACTTGATCCACATCGATTTCTTTCCCTTTACCTTGGCTAGTTTTGACCTTTTTAGTGGGCATAACTGATATGCCATTGATGCTTGATGGGACTTTATCTACAAGAGTCTCAGACCATTTGTCATGATATTTTTCATATCTCTTGACAAATTCATAATCAACTTTTATCCCATATCTAGAGCTCATTTTGGTTTGAATCCTCATCTTCCACCAAGCTAGGATCTTTTCATGTGTCTAGTATTTCCCCTTTTTCTTCATTTTTTTGATAGTTTTTCATCCAACACGTGGTTTGAATTATCTATGGGGGTCCAATATATTATATATTCATAAAATTCATGTCATGGGGCCAATGGCTACATTTGTTCTACATGCCATTCTAGTGGCTCATCTTCTTCATTGTTTCTACCCTACTTGTCAATTTGTCTTTTTGATGCATGAAATTGTTTGAAAGGAATCTTATTGAGGGTAGCTTGTTTTTATGCAAACCTACTGATGGGATCATACTTCTATATCTGCATTAATTTTATCAACTTGAGGATTTTCATAGGTCGAGTGATTTTCTCATGGTATCCTTTATTTGATACTATGACTCCTCCAAACTAGAAAGGCATAAGGCATGTGCCAGTTTTGTCGATGCCTATGCCAAATTTACTATTGATGTATTTTGTTTGCCTTACATATTCTAAGGTGAACAGTCACTCAGTGACATAGTAAGAGAGAAAGAAAGGTTTTCTTGTAAATTTGTATAACCTGATGACTACTCCCTATGTTAGAATGAACTAATCTTCTTATTTTGCATGGGATGCTACAACGTATCTTACACTTTTTGAGGAAGTATTTGTACTTTGCCATAAATTATTCGCAAGGTAGGACCCATAAATTTCATTTTGAAATAGTAATATGACTCGGCCTTTGAGAGCACCATTGTCCATTCGTACACGGGCAAAAGCTTTCCTTCTTTGTCCTTATGAGTTGTAGAAATGAATTCTAGGTTTTTTGCTTGAAATAAAAAGAAAATCCATATTAGGTAAGAAGAATACCTAAAATCTTCTTGGGAACCCCTCTATAATTTGAATAGGCCTGCATGTATCTTCTAAGCTATATGTGTTGGCCAATTGAAGAAACTCGACACCATATCCTTATCTATGTGGGGAGCATCATAGAATTTAGGGTTCGACATACACTATGCCATCGCAATCTACCATCCATGAACTAGTGCATCTGATTCTAACCCCAAAACCATAGCTAGCATGGAGAAAAGTTCTTTAATTTTAAATTTTGATAGGGGAATTGACAATTCTAGTAGATTTCCTACAAGAGGGGGTTCCGACATATTCTCTAGCAAAAATAATTTGATATTGAGAGTGGGGATATAATATTTAGCATAAATAATTGAATCAAATGCTATGATATTTATGGTAGGTTTTATGTTACAAGTGAATATGACCCTAATTGTATCAGTTTCTAGAATAAAAATGGTGTCTCCCTTGGAATTTCTAAATCTATATTTCATATCATAAAACGTCGCCATATATTTGACTAATTTAGGGCAGGGGTGGACAGGGGTGCAAATATAAAAAAAATTCATAGAGTGAAAAGATAATGTACTCGAATTTGATGGGGTGACACCTTTCACCACTCTGGACTCTACATCTCTTCGAATCTTCTTTGGATTTTTCCATGTTATGATGGTATCTATGATGTGGGAGTCTTGATCCGTGAAAATACTCTCACCTTTATCGGCCCTATGCTTTCCTCTAGTAGCTAAAGTAGATGTGGCTATGGCTCTTTGTTGTGATTCTATTGTGCAAAGAATTTTTTTGAAAGTGACTCAAAGAGGTTCAAATATATTGGAAGAATTTGGGAATGCCAAACATAGAGGAAAAAATTGAGAGAATAGAGAGGCAAAGAAAAATATTTAGCAACATAAGTAGAAGTGCATGCATGCATTAGGGTGCCATGCATTAATTACGGTTGGCAATACACATTTCACGAATAATTTCAAATGTTGTTGGATTCCTTACTTCGTGTGACACCTTCTAAAAAACCAATCGTCATGCATCGTCCCTTTTTTTGGGCCAATAACTTTGCATCACCTCTCCCAAAACCTATAACTTTGTATGGTGGTACTTTGAGAGGTGCACATTCACAATTTTGAGAAATTTGATTTTCCTGCAAAAAGGTATTATTGCTTGACATTGACTGCTAGATGACCAAAATGTCGTGATATCGTGACAATTTTATTTGAAGTGGTCGTTGGGTGCCAAAATGTCACAAAATCATGACAATTTTTTTGAAGTGGCATCTAAATACCAAAATGTCATGATAATTTTCTTTAAAGTGGTCTTTTATTGCCAAAACATCGCAATATCATAAAAATTTCCCATAGAGTGGCCTTTGAATGCCAAAATGTTAAGAAATCATGAAAATTTCTTTGGAGTAACCTCTGAGTGGTGAAATGTCGCAAGATCATGAAAGTTTTCTTTGAAGGCCTTTATAAGAAGAAACAAGATATTTACATATAGTACATGTGAAGAGAAGGAAAGCATCTCACTTATAGTACAACTTTAGATGGAATTCATTGATAAGGATGGACTAAAATTGACCCTATCCATATTTCAATTGGAAATAATTCTATTGTTTTTTTATGATTATCTCAAAGTTGTCTTCCCAAAAAGTATCAAATTTCTGATGGCTTCCAAGCTTTGCTTTCTTTTCATTCCACCTTAGGACCAAGTCTCCTACCTTGAAATTATTGGGGGTAGCTATTTTATCAAATCATTTCTTCCTATCTCTCATATGCTTCTGATAATGTTTGTAGGATTGTTCTTTCTATTCTTCTAATTGTAGGAGTTCAATCAACATATTTTTCATCAATTATGCTTCTTCTATACCAGTTTGATTGAGCAACTTTAAAGTAGGTATTTCTATGTGTATCGGGAGGACTACTTCATTACCATAGACTAATGAGTAGGGAGAGGTGTTTATATACTTCTTGATAGTGATCCTATTAGCCCATAATTCTTGCTTTATCAGAGAGTGCCAACTTATCTTATTATCTTTCAAAGTTTGCTTTAATATTCAGAATAAGTTTTAATTTGTTGATTAAACTAATCTATTTTCTTGTGGACAATAATTTGAGGATGTATTCAAGTAGATCACATATTTACATGTAAAATAAATCATTTTGGCACCTATGAAATATGTGTCATTGTATATGACCAATGCTTTTGGGATACCGAATCTTGTGATCAAAATCTCAATGAATTCCATCACAACTTCCTTGTCTACTTTCTTAGTGGGTACTGCTTCAACCCTCTTAGTAAATTAATCTATAGTAGTTAGTATGTATATATGTCCAGTGGATGATTTGGGTTCTATAATCCCTATGAAATCTAAACCCCATTGTTGAAAAGGTTCTTCAACCTAAATAGATTTCAAAGGCATTGAAGCATTTTGATTTCTCCCAATGTACCTCTAGTACTTCTTGCAATTTATGATCACTCTAAAAGTATCTAAGAAAATGGTTGGCCAATAGCACCCAGTTTTAATGATTTTTAAAGAAGTGGTTCTCCTTGAGTAATATCCTCCTGACAAACCTCGATGGAACTCGTCTAAGATATTTTTCTTTTGATCATATTTTATACATAAAAGTAGTTTCCCATCTAGGTTCTTTCTGTACAATCCTTTAGGTAGTAAAGTGTAATTCAAATCTTGGATCTTTTATATCCTCCTTTGTGAAGGATTCAAGCTTACTGGACATATTCCAATCTATAAATATCTGATGAGTTCATCAATCTAGTAAGTAAATTCCAATGGTGGATCATCCTCTAGGGATTTTTCTTGTATTTGGTAGGCCACATATTCTAATGAGGTTTTTTTAGTGAATTCTTGACATAATGCTTTGTCCCTCACTAGCTTGGTTGGGTGGATATTAACATCATACTCTTGTATCTTGGATATCCAACCAACTCTTTTCTCGCCAAGCTCCCCTTTTAAGATAAAATTTCTAACATCAGGGTGGACCACATACACAATGGTCTTACTTTATGAAAGAAAATGCCTAAACTTCTTTAAAAATTTAATTATCATGTAAACTTGGTTTTTTATTAAGTTATACTTCTCTTCATGTTCTTGCATTTTTTGACTTATAAATGCTATGGGTCTCTCTTTGTTGTCAGACCCTTTCTGAGTTAGTACTACAGTGTATCTCTCTTACTCACCTACAACGTACAAGATGAAACCTTTGGAATAGTATAGATTTACTAAAATGGGTGCTTGGACTATCTGTTATTTTATCTATTTGAAAGCCTTATTACATAAGTCCATCCACTTGAATTCAGCATCCTTTTTTAACAATTCGATCATTGGTTTGACGATTTGAGAAAAATATACTATGAATTTGCGTACAAATTTGATCTACTCGAAGAAGAATTGTAAGTCTTTTTTGTTTAGGGGTATGGGAAGTTCAAGCAGTTCTTTCACTATGTTAGGATCTATAACCATCCCAGCCTTATAAATGATGTGACCTAGTAAAAAAAAATTTTCCACAACAAAAATGGACTTCTTTGGGTTCAAAGAGATACCAAACTCCTTGCACTTCTTGAAAAATCTTTTGATATGGTCAACGTGATCTTCTTTATTATGGAAGAACATTGTCATATCATCTAATTATATTACTATGATCTTATTGATGAGTTCTATGAAATCCACATCCATTGCCCTTTGAAATGTCACTCCAATGTTGAATAATTTGAAATGCATACTATGATAAGTAAATATTTCCCACTTGGTGGTGAATGTGGTTTTGAATTGTTCTTCATATTTGATCCAAACCTGATTATACCTAGAAAACCCATCCAAGAGTGAGAATATTTTTTCTCTTGCTATTGTATGCAGGGTCTAGTCAATCTGTGGGAGAGGATAATGGTTTTTTAATGAAAATTTACTTAGGTTTTGGAAGTTGACATAAAATCTATTTTCTCCATTATTTTTCTTCATGGGGACCAAGTTAGCTACCCAAGTAGAATGTTTGATGGGGTAGATAATCTTTGCTTCAAGTAACTTTAACAGTTTCTATTTCATCAGAGCTTTGTTCTTGGGATTCACTGGTATTTGCTTTTTTCGAAAGGATATTGCACCTTCTTCAAGCTTGATAGTATGTTGTATGGTCTCTTTAGAGTAGACCTTAAGATCGCCATAAGTCCAGACTATGATGTCGAGGAATTATTTGCATAATCCTTGAATTTGGTCCAATTCCTCCTTTGTAGAGTTTACTCCCACTTTAATAGATTTCTTTGATTCCATTTAGACCTTCTTGTATATGTGACTGTCAACTTTCAGCTTAAGACTAGTCGACCTATCGTTGTTATCAAACAAGCTTTCGAGAGTGATCAATCCTTTTAGGATATGGTTATTTTTCAATTGGATCATACCTACATCTTCGTCATCTTTAGACACTATGTCATTTGACCAATTTATCTCATGGACAAGGAAGTCCACTATTTGTTCTTCATTTTCAAATACCTTCCAAAAGGTATCTCTATATGGCATGGAAGACCTATAGATTAGTCTAACTATTTTATACTTTTGGATGATGTTGCTGATAGGGCAAGAATTTTTTCCTACTAAAGCCAAAAAATCTACATGAGTGTTCTTTTCTCTAGGAATCGCTTTGAGGTTTAAAGTTTCAAACGCTTCTAGCAAGTCCCAAAATTTTTTCCTGTAAGCTTTAAGGTAATTTTGCTTACTCACACATTTCTTAGTGACCTGATTCACTATTAATTTAGAATCTCCAAAAATCTAGAGTTGTTTAATACCCAACTTATCATCTTTCTTAAGGCCTAAGTAGAGTGCTTCATATTCCATTGCATTGTTAGTGCATCTCTAGGTTAAATGATAAGAAAAAAAATTATCTTTGCCTATCAGAGATATTAAAACATTAACTACTCTAACTCTATTTCTACATCTAGCATCGTCGAATAAAAGTTTCCATAGTTGATAGGTAGATGGGTCTACTTGATAGAGAGGAGTGGGGTTGCTTTTCTCAGGCTTCATAATTGAGTAGCTTCCAAGATCTATTTAAATCATGGCATTAAATTATTGGAGAGAGAACCAATATTCTTCTTGTAGTACATTTAGAGCTTTCTCCATCAAGTTTAAATTTTCCAGTTTCTCGATCATCATGTTTATTGTAGTGCTCTATTTCTCTTCTTCTTAAAGTTTTTTGATATGAAAGGTTGAAGGTTTCTCATTGAATATATTTACTCTTTTACCTTTGAATAGGATTTCTAAATGCAAGGAATCCAATGATAGATATCCTCCTATTTTGGTGGTGAATTCTCTGGAGAGACACATACCAAAATAAGGTTCTAGGTCCACTACCACTACTTCTTGTATGATTGAGTTGAGGTAATCTATGAAGAACTATTGAGATGTATTTCATTATCCCTATGGTTTTGATAGGTGTTCCATACATTTACAAGACACCAGAACTACTCCTTGTATATTCCATCCCCATGATATCACATACAAATTTAGGTATCACAGTGGTTACAACTCTTGACTCTATCATGAAATTATGTACCACCCATCCCTCCATCTACAGAGATATATAGAAGGGAGGAGGTTTGTTATTTATTATAGTATATGTTATACTAGCTTGCATAAAATTTAACTAAGTAGGGGTTCTATTCCTATTTTTCATAGATCTCAAGGATTCCTGCAATAAGTTGATCTATCCTAGAAACTGTTGTAGACACTAAAATTATGTAAATCGGATAAGACTGCTATGCACCACTCTTATCGATATCATATGGCCCTATTGGGAAACCCTCAAGGATTAATTAGGGCTCCCAACCATTTTTGGGAGGGTTTAACCCACTTTTGGGAGGTTTTGGGCCATGTAGCCATGGTCGTACCATCCAAAGATGACCATATTTCACTATCATCCCACCTAGGTACAACCATTAGTAGCCATTCCTAGGTGGGATGGCCATGAACTAGACCCCCTAAAAGTTAAAGGGTGGGACAAATGGTAACTAATTCCTACCATTTATCCTTCCCAATCACCCAAAATTGATTGGTAAGTTGTTATAAACATAAAGGCCTATAAATTGGAGGCATAAAATGGGTAATATTTCCCACCCTATGTATGGTAAGGGTATTGACAAGTGGTAACATTTTCCCTGCATGCAAGAACTTGCCCCTTTGCACATTTGCCCTATTTTGGCTATAAATTGAGGTGATCACACCCAATTCAAGGAGAAGATATTTGCATCATTCAACCACAAAGTACTACCAATATTTATCCTCACATTTACCCAAGTATTTTCCTTGAAAACCTCTTCATTCAAAGGTGCTTTCAGGGGCATCCCAAAATACACTAGATAAATTTCAAAACCTATCAAATCTAATATTTATCTGACAAAAACACATTTAGAATAGATCTAAACCAAATCCCCTTGAAATTGGTGGTAAAAACCACCCAGATTTTTGACCATCCCTACCAGGTATGACTAGCAGTCCTAATAGTCCTAATTGGACTTACCAAGGATTACCATGAAATGGTTAATAATTTTAACCCAATTTTAGCATAGATAAATTCTATAGCATTAGAATAACAACATACTCAAATTTGGTTGAATTTAGAATAGATTTGAAGTGTCAATTTGTGTTTTGTAATTTTAGTCTTAGTTGCTCCTGCTAGGAATGACCACAGGTCTTGACCACAATGGCACTTTACTTTATGCTCAGATCCTTCAAAAATCATCTCATTAACATCATATCAAGTTTTAAAGTCATTTGGAGTTTTTTAGAATAGTCACTGTATCGCCCAAATTTTTTGCACCCTTACCTTCAGGCTAAAGGATCCGTGCCCGAAAGGGGGATGCGAGAAGGATGGGACAATACCTCGGACGGAGAGGCCCTTTGAAGGTCGTGCCTCTCGGGGGAGGGGTATAAGGGTGAATTTTTGATGGATGGTGGGGTTCACCAGGAAACTTTGAGTGGCAGTTTCCACGCCTAGGTCGAGAATGGGTTTGATGTGTTCATTTTATGTTCAATCATTCAGATTCCTAGGTTGGCCAAAATGAATCTAAGCTATTCTATATGAAATTTCTGGTTTATATGAAGACAACAAACATAAATGAATCCTAAATATAGAAAATATCTAAAATGGAGAAGAGTGCACCTGATTTCTGATGTCTGATGAAGATTCTGAAGCTTGTAGGAGTCCAGATCATCCCGGATATGACAAGATCATCTGTAATTGTACAGAATCATCCAGATCATAGGAGATCATCTGAGATCAGCCAAGATCATCAACGACCTAAAGAATTCGTCAGAAACCTGCAATCATGAAAACAGACACCAAAAACCAAAAATACAATTGCAAGAATGATACAAAATGATAGAAATAAGAATATAAATGCTTAAATGATAAATCCGGATATCAAATCAAATGGGATGCAATGTTTTAATAATTTATTTTGAATTTTATCATGCAAATATGCTAAATGAGGTGAACTCCAAGATGCAGAACAGAAGTGAATTAATCTAATGCACAATTAAATAAGAAAAAGAGATAGAGAATGCAAACTCAGGGCTCTGATTGCCCCCAATCTGAACTATAGTCAAAATCATCTGCAATCGTACGAGATCATCGTCGATCTCGACAGGATCATCCAAAATTGTGGTTGAATCGCCTGCGACGATCCGAGCTTCCTCCGGCTGAAACACAGTGAGATCCTGCAATAAAACTTGAAAACACAAGTGCAAATGATGGGGGATAGGATGTTCTAACACAGCAAAAACTAAAGTTGCAGGGAAATGATCAGCCAGGGGGATAAACTAGGAAAATCCCAAGTTTATATAGGATTAGGGGGAGGTTAGGAGGTTGGGGATCATCCCAATCTGGGAGATCTCCAACGTAGGAATCTCCAACCACGCAGACACGCTTCTGCCCGAGTTGGAGAGGTTGTTGAAATAGAAGCTAATTATGAAAATTTGGTTTTGGGATGAAATCGTCTGGACGTTACGTTCCAGATGAATTCATCCGATTTGGGACGATATCGTCAGATCGGCGACGATATCGTCCAACGGTCAAAACAACTTCTAAAAATGGCACGAAAAATGAGGTGAGCGGTTAACGGGCGATTTTGGGGTTAAAATTCAAATTTTTTATCTTTTACTGATGGTTTAACTGCGCCAATTTTAGGGTGCTACATTTTGCCCCCTCTTTAGCATATTTTTTGAAGAAAATGCGTTAAATACGAGTTCTTCATGCTTTACGAGAAAGCAAAAATTTATTCCATTTTTTAGACGATGATTCTAGGTCGAATCGTACAATTGTTTGCTATGGTGCCCCCTCCGAGTTTTTACCCAAATCGAACGTTTGAGGTAAAAGCGTGAAAAAGCAAAAATTAAAAAAATGTTGTTTTTAAATAAAAATAAGAAAAATAGGGTAAAACCCTAATTCATTTTTACTGTTCACTTTCGTTGTTTCAGAGCTCTGTAGGCGAAATGGTGGAAACGACACACAGATCGATAGAGGTCCGGCGCGGGTTGCGGGTAAGGATCTAAACCTAGTGTACTATGTTTTTAGCTTGATTTGTTTAATTTTTTACTTGAATTTTAATTGTTTTTGGGCATCGCGGCCGTTTTTAGGCCGTCGACGACGTCGGGATGAAATCGTCCCAATTTCATCGAAATCGTCCCTATATCACCGATTTCGTCTGAGGACAAAATCGAAGAAATAGGGGCGATCCCATCCAATAAGGGGCGATCCCCAAATTGAAGAATCGGAGACGATTTCATCCTATTAAGGATGATTTAACTAAATTTGGTACGATATCGTCCAATAATGGGCGATATCATTTTTTTATGAGATGAAATTGATTTTAATTGATTTTAATGATTATGTACTAATGATTTTTTGTTGTTTTATTGTTTATTTTGTAGAGGGGATTGCTAAAGAGTCGAGAGTGGAAATACGGGGGTCTCAGGGATGACTTAGCCATGCTCGATCAGGCCGAGCGAGACAGACTAGCAGAGGTCGGACTACAGCATGTGGCAGAGATGCCACAAATTCCTATAGACATGGGGCTACTGACAGCCCTAGCAGAGAGATGGTATCTAGAGTCATCCTGCTTTCGGCTACCGATAGGGGAGATGACTCCCACTCTAGAGGATGTATGGAGGATCTTGAGGATCCCCATACATGGGCGGTTCATGACTCCTTCGGCCAATCAGGGCCATGCCATGATGAGATTGTGTAGTGACCCAAGCTTCACCCTGGAGAAGGGCGGAGTGAACATCGAGGCTTTGAGGCAGATGCCTAGGGCATCTCGATTGACCCAAGTTTTGGCAGGGGTGGTGGGTGGCCTTCTTCTATGCCACCAGAGTGGATGCAGGTTATCGTGGCTCCTCTCAGATGTGGTCTGTGACATGAGAGACCACGGATATAGGTTTGCTTGGGGTAGCTTTGTATTATGCCGCTTGTATAGGATCCTTTACGGGGTCGTATACAAGGGAGGTCGATGTCTGGTGCTGACATCACTGCTATAGGTTTGGTGTTGGGAGCACATTGCGGTGCAGAGGCCGGTAGGGCTTCCACTGATAGGAGTTGATCGGGAGAGACCCCAAGTTTTCTATTGGTGGCTCCAGAGAGGGTCACAGCGGTGGATAGATCTGCCGATGTCCCGGAGGTTGCTAGATGACCTCACCCCAGATCAGATCACCTGGAGACCATGGAGAGAGCATCCAGGGTGGGTAGAGGATGGACAAGAGTTGGCTCGCATCAGGCGAGTCATCTGGTTGAGGACAGAGCGGGGAGAGGTAGAGCTCCATCGCTATGACCGAGTTTTGAGGTAGTTCGGTCTACAATAGGGGATCCCTTCTCTTAGGGATTATGAGTACTCCCAGACTATGTGGGATAATACCACATTGAGTGGGGCTCCAGACATGCAACGGTTCTAGAGTCAGGACGTTGATGATGCCCCCATTCAGCTAGTGGATGGGGACGATGCGGGGGTAGCAGATGGGTATGATGCCTGGTATGTAGGCATCCACCCTCCTCGGATGATGAGGGCACAGGGTTCGATGCACGCTGTAGTGCAATGGATGGAGAGGTGGTTCCAGGCTGCCATCGATGCAGCGAGGGGTCATGGAGGGAGGGATCAGCGATGGCCTCCTCAAGAGAGATGCCAGAGAGTACCACAGGCTCCGGAGAGACAATAGTAGCCAGAGAGGAGGGAGAGACTCCCTTCTCAGTAGAGGGATAGGCCACCATCACCTGATAAGGGCAAGGGTGTCGAGGTGGGGGAGAGCAACGAGATGGTGGCTCTCCGGGTGGAGAATGCCCACCTACGAGCTCAGGTGCAGACTCTTCAGGATGAGGCTACACGGCTCAGGGCTCGGAGCGGAGGGGTGAGCATTCTGGAGCTGGTGCAGGCTATTGTGTAGACCGCGTTCTACTAGGGGTTGTACTATCATGTGGTTCCAGAGGAGCAGAGGATACCGCTGCCAGCCAACATTGTAGAGTCGATCAGGATGGGGTCATCGAGGACATCATCACGATCGACGTCGAGGACCCATGATACAGCATGGACTTCGATGGGACCACCTCCTCCACCTCAGGGTGGGAGAGGAGATGAGGCTGAGAGCTCGAGGGCTTCTCGAGACTAGCTGCTCATTGTACATAGACCATATATTTTTGAGAGGATTGAGTATGCTAGGGTATAGATTGTGGCATACCAATCCATTTTGATATGATGTATAGACTTCTTGATATATATATATATATATATATATATATATATATATATATATATATATATATATATATATGTTATTTTTGTGATATGACTTGTGCATATGTTTTATGATGCTTTAATATTTTAATGGTTGATTGATTATTCATGTAATTATGTCATTGAAAATATTATAATTTTATGTCATACTATAAAATTTAAATGAAATAATCTGATGTAAACAAATTGGTTGTTGTGGTATGATTTGATGAAAAATAAAGTGACTTCTAACAATAATTTCAAAGGACATTGTCGTTGTTACATGACCATTTCATGGAGTCGCCGCTCGCTAGGTCATCAAGCTAATCCCGAGTATGAGAGAAATATTGCTAAAAGTAAAAGGGTGCTTAAGAGACTTTCTTAAGACTTTGTGTTGTGATGATGAAAAATGATGATGGTGATGATTTGTTTTCAGATTTCCATGAAAATATTATGCATGAAATATTAAAAATATGATTTTTGCTAGGCATAAAATTCCTAAGTGTGATAGAAATTTGAACAATTGCCTAGGAATTATACCATCGTCGCAAAACTGAATGTTGACATAATGAAATGAAATAGAAAAGTTTTCATTCTTTTTAAAGCACAATTGTGTAACATAATGATTTAAGCCATATGCTTTTATGGATTAAATAAATGGGAGATAAAATTAGAATGATGGCTTGCGCTAGGCATAGAATTTTAGGTATAGACTTATACCATCATCGCGAAATCCAAAGAAGAAATTGATGTAATAGTTTTATTGCATAGTTGATTTTTGATTTTGAGATAAAAAATATAAAAATGAGGACTTGCACTAGGCATAAATTCCAATTTAGGTTTAGGAACTATACCATCGTTGCGAAAGTCAAAAATATATAAATGTGACTTTATTGCTAGATTTTTGAACATGTTTTGAAAGAAATTTTGGATTTTTGAAAAAAATGTATTTAATTGTTTTTACGCTAAGCCAATATTCTCAAGTAAGAAAATCAAATTATTCCAGAAGATTTGCATAAATATTTTAAATTATCTCAAAGACAAAATTTAGATTTATAAGGAACCCCATGTGCATATGTGAGTTCATTGCCGATCTTGATCTATCATAATGATACAAAATCTCTCAAACACAAATGTGTGTGCAATTGTATTGTTCATTTACCAATTTTGAGCAAGATAATTTGATACAAGTAATTTGAATTAACCAAATGAGTGTTCGTTGACCATGATTTATATGCATGTAACCGTACCAGACTACTATGTAAGTCGGGTCATCAAGAGCTAGCTGATCCATGAGCGGACATAGGTCTGTACAAAAGAAGGTCGCTAATGTGACAGACATATCACCATGCTAGGAGTTACCCAAGGCCAAGCGGGTTGGGCACAAACCACCTGTTATGGGGCTTACCTCATGATTTTTGAATAATTGAGAATTCCAGGGATTCAAGCTCATTCACCCTTCTTTTCTTTCAAAGGGTAGGGGAAGGGATTTATTGCTTTTTGCTTTTTCTTTTCTTTTCTTTTTCTTTTTTTTTTTGTATTTTTGCTTGACACTGAGATAATGCTGAAATATTGTTGAGGTGGTACAAAATGATATTGAAATAATGCTTCTTTTTCTCATGATTTTTCTTGACTTTTTCTTTTTCTTTTTTTTCTTTTTCTTCCTATACTAGGGATACTTGCTCGGATTGGCTGTAGAGCAAGGGATTTTTATTCTGGGTAG
The DNA here is from genome assembly GCA_028583015.1 of Wollemia nobilis. Lineage (NCBI taxonomy): Eukaryota > Viridiplantae > Streptophyta > Pinopsida > Araucariales > Araucariaceae > Wollemia > Wollemia nobilis. The sequence continues at coordinate 10,457,733 of JAQPPZ010000012.1, forward strand.
GGGTGAGCTTGTCCTTTTGTCAATTCTCAAAGATTCTAGACCATGTGCATGATAGGATAGCAGGGGAAACTTTTCGCTCAAGAGACCACTTCTACTATGTAGCATCGCTTTGAATTTGCAATGAAATCATTTTAATGTGAAAAGGTGTACTTGGTTCAAGTAAATAACAAGATCAGTTCTCTATGCTCAAAAATTTATTTAATTCAACTGTGGACTTCGATATAAGAGAGATTAATAATCATACCAAATAAGATCAAGATATTTATTCATGTGAGTGTGAAAGTGAGGGATTCCAAATAAATGCTAATTTATCCAAAATAACTGAAAATATAACCGCAATACTTCAAGAATTGACAGGTGCAAAAATAGAAGATGTTTTTGAGGATTTTGATGATTTTGATTTTTTTATATTTTGATTTTAATTTATGAATTAAGATAATACATAATATTACTATTTTTTGAAATTTTTATATGAATTACTAAAATAAGACAATATGTATAATATATACAGTGATGAAATTACCAGATTTATGCATAATAGCGCTTAAGATGCATAATGTTCATAGGTTCTTTAAGATCTTTACCATCTAAGGTAGCTAATCTGTATGCTCCCGATCCAAATTTAGCAGTGATAATATATGGCCCAAGCCAGTTAGGCTCAAATTTACCTTTAAGGTCTTTAGTTGCATTAGTATTTTTTTTATTTTCTTTTAAGACGAGGTCGTCGATCTCAAAGGATCGATGATGAACTTTCTTGAGATATGCTCGTTTGAGCTTGTTCTAGTAGGCACGAAGATGCTCCAAAGCATTAATGCGCTTCTCATCTAGGAGTTCCAGCTGACTAAATCTGCCAAGCACGATATTCATCTCCTACTTCAGTATCTTGAAGTAGCAGAGCCAAAGAAGGAACTTCTAATTCAAAGGGAAAAATAGACTTCAGTGCCATAAACCAAAACAAAAGGTGAAGTGCCCGTGGGAGTACGAATGCTAGTTCGATAAGCCCACAAAGCAGGATATAATTGAATGTGCCAATCACGGCCAGATTTATTGACCAGTATTTTGAGGATTTTAATTAATGTTTTATTAGATGCTTTTGCTTGGCCATTACCCTGAGGATAATAGGGAGTGGACCAACGATGTTGAATTTTATATTTTTGACATAGTTTCTTTACATATTTATTTTTGAAACAAGTTCCATTATCCGAGATGAGATTTGCAAGAATTTTGAACCTACAAATAATTTGATTAAAAATAAATTTGGAAACTTGAGTTCCAGTGCAAGAAGCTAAGGGCATAGCTTCAACCCACTTCGTAAAATACTCGGTGGCGGTTATGATGAATTTGTGTCCATCAGATGACACAGGATTGATTTTTTCGATGATGTCTAAGCCCCATTTTGAAAAGGGCCAAGGAGATGAAATAGCCTGCAGTTCTTGTGCAGGCGCATGGACAAGGTCAGCGTGTTTCTGGCACTTGTCGCAATGGTGCACGTAATCATGTGCATCATTCTCCATGGTAGGCCAAAAATATCCTATCCTAAGGAGCTTCTTAGCAATGGCGCTACCACTAAAGTGTCCCCCACAAGATCCATCGTGGGCTTCACTCAAAGCTGATCTAGACTCTTCTAGATTCAAACATCTCAGTAGGATACCTTCAAAAGATCTCCTATATAAGGTATTTCCAATTATGACGAAGTGACTTGCTCGTCTACGTAATAACCGATGTTGGTTTCTATTAAAACCTTCAGGGAAGGTCCCATTTTGAAGAAAATTGAGGATATCAGTGTACCAAAGTTTAGGAGTAGTTTCATTGATTAGAAACACGTCCAAAGGTTCCAAGCATGATTTAATTGAAGTGGGTTCCTGGAGTCGACGAATAATGATGGTAGCATATTCGTCATCTAACTCCAAGGGTAAAAGAGATGCAACTGCAGCCATGGCGTCAACCGCACGATTGCTAGTTCTAGGAATAGCTTCCAAGGTAATTTGATCAAATAAAGATATTAATTGTAATACATATGCTTTATATGGGCACAATTTATCATCTCTAGTCTGATAAACATCATTAATTTGATTTATAACAAGTTGAGAATCATCAAAAACTAATAGATTTTTAATTTTCAATGCCAGGGCTGCTCGTAATCCAAGGATGAGAGCCTCATATTCAGCAGTGTTATTAGTACAGACAAACATTAATTTAAAGGATAGAGGTATGAGATGTTTCTATGGAGATATCAAAATAATACCTGCACCAGCCCCACTCATGCATCGGGCTCCATCAAAGTATAAGGACCATTGCTCTGAATGATCTGCCTCTAGTTTAAGGCATTCGTCAGGAAACTCAATGACGAGGGGATGGGTGGATTCTAAGGGTGTAGCAACTAATTGATCTGCTATGATTTGACCCTTAACAGACTTCTATCCTATAAACATGAGTTCAAACTCGCTTAGCGCAAGAACCCACTTTGTTGTGCGACCAGATAAATAAGGTCGACTCATGAGATACCGCAAGGGATCGGATTTAGCAATAACGTATGTTTTCTGACTGAGCATATAATGGCATAGTTTTTGTGTAGAAAATATGATTGCTAGACATAACTTCTCTAATGTTGTGTAGCGGGTTTCATAACTAATTAATGTTCTGCTAATGTAATAATTAGCACGCTCTCTTTTCTCATCATCAAGTTGAGCTAACATAGCTCCTAAAGCAAAATCTGAAGCAGAAATATACAAGATAAATGGGCGATCAAGTTTAGGTGGTGAAAGTACAGGTGGGTTAAGAAGATATTGTTTGAGGAGTTCAAATGCTTCCTGACATTCATCATCCCAATGGAAAGAGACATCCTTCTTAAGAAGCTTAAGAAAGGGTCCAATTTTATCCGCCAACTTATCGATGAAGTGACGGATAGCTTGAAGCTTACCTTGTAGACTCCATAATTCAGATATATTTGTAGGTGCGGGCATATCAGTGATAGTCGTAATCTTGAGAGGGTCAATTTCGATGCCACGTAAAGAAACTATAACCCCCAATAATTTACCTGACTTAACTCCGAATATACATTTGGCTGGATTCAATCGGATAAGATATTCCCTTAACCGATCAAATACTTTTCTCAAGTCATCTAAATGGTCATCTTCTTGAGTAGAATGAGCTATAATGTCATCTACATAATCATGTAGTATATCATGCATCATATCATGAAAGATATAAGTCATGGCTCATTGATAGGTTGCACCTGCATTCTTCAACCCGAATGGCATCACTTTCCAATAGAAAGTCCCCCAAGGGGTAATAAAGGTTGTTTTAGCCTGATCTTTAGGAGCTATCCTGATCTGATTATAACCAGAAAATCCATCCATTAAGGATATCATTCCACTCCCAACAATAAAATCAATGATCTGATCCATATTGGGAAGGGGAAAATCATCTTTAGGGCATGCAACATTAATATCTCTAAAGTCTATACAAACCCTAACCTTAGTAGCTTCTTTCTTAGTTATTGGAACTACATTCGAGATCCATTCAACATAATCAATGGCTTGTATAAAAATAACATTAAGGAGTTTTTCTAACTCCCCTTTGACTAGTAAGGCCACTTTAGGATGCATTTTTCTAAGTTTTTGTTTAACAGGTTTAGCATCCGTGTACTACTAGGTGATGCATAACTACGAAGGGTCTAATCCAGCATATCTTCATATGTCCAAGCAAAGACATCTTCATATTCTTTAAGAAATGCAATGTATTTATCCTATCATATCAATAACTAAAAACAAATATCTCAAAAAGGGCAATTAGGATTGAAATTTTAAAAGAATATAAACTTTAGATTTAGAATCGGAAAGATTCGCAAGGAGGCATAAGAGGTAGAAGGAACATTCCCTACGTCTTCTGATGTGGAAAATATGACTTTGGTGGATGTAGACGGTGTAGAGGTGTCGATAGATGGGTCTATTATAGGTATGGAAGTTATAGGAGTAGAACAAGAGACATTGGTTGTGGGATTAGGATCTCTCTTAGGTCCTAATGTGGTTTGTTCAGAAGATGGTTGAGCTATATGTGGAGGTGCAACTGATGGAGAAGAAGTAGATGACTTTGTGGGTGTAAGTTTCACATGTTTAGATGGATAATGAGAATTAGGATGTGTGGATGATAGAGCAAGGCAAAATTGAACTCCAATAGGTTCTGCCAAAGCACACATATCAAAGGGTCTTGGATCACCATGAATGGTAACCAACTGATTCTTAAATTCAAACTTAACACATTGATGTAAGGTTGAGGGAACAACTCACATTGCGTTGATCCAAGGATGACCCAAGAGTATATTGTACGATGCAGGGCAATGTACAATAAACACGATCGTATCCAAGGTTCTCGGACCAACCTGCAATGGAATGGTAATAACTCCACATGTTTCTTGTGTTTCGTCATTGAAAGCTTTTATGATCATATCAGTTCTTTTCATTTCCTCACTTCTAAACCCAAATCTTTGGTAGAAGTCAAAAGTGCAGATATTTAAAGATGAACCATTATCAATCAAAACTCGTTTGACTGCTACATCTCCAATTAAAGCAGTAATATACAAGGGGTTATCTTTATGTAAACTATGTTGAGGTATGTCTCTATCCCGAAAGTCAATACAATCAACTTCATGAGTTATTATAGTATTGGCCATGGCTTTAGGTTGAATGTCTTGTGGTACCATCATCTGGCTTAATGTGAGCATTAATTCATCTCTATGTGTAGGAGAAGATCTTAAAAGGTCCAAGAGGGAAATTCTAGCTGTAATATTTGATAATTGTTCATTAATATTATAAGGAGGTTTAGGTTGAACATTAGGTGCATGATTCCCTTTATTAGGAACCTTCAAAACAAATGGAGTTGATCCACCATTCTGAATTTGATCTTGTTGATAATTTTGAGCCTGTTGTCTAGTAACAACTCTGATGGTACCCACAATATTATTCTATGGATGATGAATGGGTCTTGGTCTAGCGTTTATAGCTAGCTCATTAGAAAGTAATCGGTGAGACGATGGTCTAGTAGTGACTCTTCTTGGAAATGGTTCTTCTGGAACCATATAACTTGTGATAGGGTGAATAGTATCCGATTCATCTTCAAAACTATTTGATTGATTTGATGTGATTTCCATATCACTCTCAGTCTCATATTCTGTATCACTAAGATCAGGTATCTGAATATTATATAGAGGCCTGGTTGTAACCATGGATAAAGTTGTGTCAAATATTTCCAGATCATGAGCAGGTAAATGCCCACTAATAGTTCCTACATATCGGGCAGGAGGAGGGACATTATGATGTTCAATTTGATTAGCCACCTCCTTACCATGTTTTGGTAAGGGATGTTGAAATATGTCTAATGACTGATTGGCATTCTGATTCTGGTTTTGTGGGGTGTTCTTTTGAACATTATTAGGAGGATTTTGCTTAGGTTGAAAGGCTTGCACCTCCATCTCATTGTTATCAATCAAGTCCTGTATTTTATGTTTTAATATTTTACAAGAGTTGGTAGTGTGTCCAGGTCCTCTATGGAAGTCACAATGTAAATCTGCTCTGTATCCGGGTATAGTTGGATCAGGTTCCTAGATATTTGGTAATTGAATCAAACCTCGTTCTAATAATTGCGATAGAATAGTTGATAAAGGTTGATTTAACCTAGTAAATTCTCGAGGAGGTCTATCAGGAGGTTTCAGTACAAACTTCTCTGTTGTCTTTGCAGCATTAACATTAGCAATATTTTTGCTATCGGTGACTCCATCACCCACAACTTGTTTATTCTTATATTTATTTTTGGATGTTTTCTCATCGTCTTTCTTTTTAAGCTGGCCTCTCCTAATGAGAGCATCTTCCACTCTTCGGGCTAAGTCTATAGCCTGATCGAAGGTGGTCAAGGTAGCAGTTGATAATTCGTAAGATAGTTGCTCTTGCAAATTATTAATAAAGATGTCCAACATCTCCCTATAAGGTAACACAAAGTGCAATTTTCCTATCAACTGTCTCCACCTAGCTAGGAAATCAGCAAAGCATTCATCTTTGTCCTGTTTTAAGTTATACAAATCTTTAATGGTCACATGTCTTTCGATGTAGGCACTAAATTGATGAACAAAAGACTCGACAGTTTCTTCGAAATTCCTCAAAGAATTAGTGGGTAATTGATAATACCACTCTAATGCCATTCCTCCCAAGCTTTTCGAGAACATTTTTAGTAATAACAAGTCATCATGTGATATATCATGACATGCTATCCTAAACATACGAAGATGCTCTATGGGATCTTCGGTTCCTTTATATATGGGAAGAACAGGCATAGGAAAATGTTTAGGATACGGCTGTGCTACGACTATAGGATCTAAAGGCTGACTACACATCTCTCGATAGTTGTACGAGGGATGGTAGGGATCTATCTGGTCCATGCGGGAAACTAGCTATTTCACCATGGTTTCAAGATTACTAGTTTGTCCACCATATTGGTTCGGTGGGACATAGGTATGGGATCTATGAGTGTATGATGGTGTGACATAAGGATTAGATGCTATATTGCTATTATGCAAAGTGTTGGTAGGAAGAGTATTATGAAGGGGATTTGTAATAGTATTATGTTGTACCCCAGATTGTTGGTAATTGGTGTTTGGTTTTGTTTTGGGTTTTTGTTGATTTGAGGTATGTTGATCAAGAGCTTGGCGAAATAGAGTAGTAAATGATGGTTTCTTTTGTGCGGGAATGACCCTAGGCTTGTTAACAGGCACTTTAGATGGTTGGGTAACCTGTTGTTGTTGCATGTTCTGAATCACAGCTACCATATCCAAATTGGATGGTCCAACTTGATCACTCTCTTGATCAATAAAGGACAAGGGATTAGTGCATGTTTGAAATACTTCTTCTAGAGTTGCTTGAGTGTCACTAATTCGATCCTTGTCCATATGGGCTGCTCTATTAAAAACACCAATATTAGTGTTAATGAACTTCCAGAATTGTTCCATGTTCTCAAAAGTGATAGCTCCTCCCGGAGACATTTTAGGGGATGAGGATCCTTCCTCTCTAACAGTTTCTTCTTGTTCATTTCCTACAACAAGCTCTTCTTCTTGCTGGTCTAGGGTTCCTTCTTCCAGAACTTGGTCCTCGAGAGGGACATTTTGGTCGATTAATGGTCTTCCTAACCAATCTTCATCTTCTTCGGTTTGTTTTCCATTCCTAAGTCTAGGCATTGTGCTAAACTTAGGTTTTAGCAAATATATATACTATATATATATATATATATATATATATATGCGGTAGGGTTGAGAGGTATATATTTTAACTATATACCTACTATAATACTTTAAAAGGAAAATGTTTTGTTTTTTTTTTTTGTGTGATTATATTATTATTTTGCGAGAATAAAAATAACAAACAACATGCTAGTTGCAAGAAATAACAATAGTAAAAAGAATGACTTAGTTTTCTATGAATAGTTTATGGATATCATTGATAGGGTCAAGTTCATCAAGAGTCATGAAATGCTCCTCTTCAAATTGGAAGTGGTTTTTCAAGAATTTGACAAAGTGTGCTATGGTAATATGATCTATTTCAGACCCTGACATGTAAAAATAAAGTTCATGGCAATACTCTCGATACAACACAGCTCTAGGAACTCTATTCCATATTTTTCTATCTGTAAGAACGACTTCTTGATCCTCTATACGAGATAGAAATTTATGTACTACAACTGCGTTCTCAAGGTATTCCTCAAAGGTGTATAATTCAGAAGACACAAGTGCTCTTTTATCTGCTAACCACCTATGGCAAGCTCTCTGAAGTTCATGATACAAAGTCACCTGATCAGGATCCAGGATTCTATCTAGGACAAACCTCTTAATTTGCCTAAGTTCTACAGATCTGGATTCAATAATACCCAATCTCCTATCAAGTTCGTCCCACAAAGGTTGGGCTCTATTTGTTTGAGGTACTCTAAGCACAGAAGTAATCTCTATGGCCGTTAATTGATTTTCAACATTTATGGTGACAACTCGTCTTCTATTATAATCTACCATCTAAGTATGATATGCAAATTTAACGGTTGTCTAATGATTCTAGATGTTCTTAATAATGTGTTTTTTTTTTTGGATTGTTTTCAAAAGGTGTTTTAGTTTCACGTCGGGTTCACCAAAATGTATCGCCCAAATTTTTTGCACCCTTACCTTCAGGCTAAAGGATCCGTGCCCGAAAGGGGGATGCGAGAAGGATGGGACAATACCTCGGACGGAGAGGCCCTTTGAAGGTCGCGCCTCTCGGGGAGGGGTATAAGGGTGAATTTTTGACGGATGGTGGGGTTCACCAGGAAACTTTGAGTGGCAGTTTCCACGCCTAGGTTGAGAATGGGTTTGATGTGTTCATTTTATGTTCAATCATTCAGATTCCTAGGTTGGCCAAAATGAATCTAAGCTATTCTATATGAAATTTCTGGTTTATATGAAGACAACAAACATAAATGAATCCTAAATATAGAAAATATCTAAAATGGAGAAGAGTGCACCTATTTTTTTGTCTGATGAAGATTCTGAAGCTTGTAGGAGTCCGAGATCATCCCGGATATGATAGGATCATCTGTAATTGTACAGAATCATCCAGATCATAGGAGATCGTTTGAGATCAGCCAAGATCATCAGTGACCTTGTCATAAACCCGCAATCATGAAAACAGACACCAAAAACCAAAAATACAATTGCAAGAATGATACAAAATGATAGAAATAAGAATATAAATGCTTAAATGATAAATCCAGATATCAAATCAAATGGGATGCAATGTTTTAATAATTTATTTTGAATTTTATCATGCAAATATGCTAAATGAGGTGAACTCCAAGATGCAGAACAGAAGTGAATTAATCTAATGCACAATTAAATAAGAAAAAGAGATAGAGAATGCAAACTCAGGGCTCTGATTGCCCCCAATCTGAACTACAGTCAAAATCATCTGCAATCGTACGAGATCATCGTCGATCTCGATAGGATCATCCAAAATTGTGGTTGAATCACCTGCGACGATCCGAGCTTCCTCCGATTGAAACACAGTGAGATCCTGCAATAAAACTTGAAAACACAAGTGCAAATGATGGGGGATAGGATGTTCTAACACAACAAAAACTAAAGTTGCAGGGAAATGATCAGCCGGGGGGATAAACTGGGAAAATCCCAAGTTTATATAGGATTAGGGGGAGGTTAGGAGGTTGGGGATCATCCCAATCCGGGAGATCTCCAACATAGGAATCTCCAACCACGCAGACACGCTTCTGCCCGAGTTGGAGAGGTTGTTGAAACAGAAGCTAATTATGAAAATTTGGTTTTGGGATGAAATCGTCTGGACGTTCTGTTCCAGACGAATTCGTCCGATTTGGGATGATATCGTCCAATGGTCAAAACAACTTCTAAAAATGGCATGAAAAATGAGGTGAGCGGTTAACGGGCGGTTTCGAGGTTAAAATTCAAATTTTTTATCTTTTACTGATGGTTTAACTGCGCCAATTTTAGGGTGCTATAATCACAAATAAATATTATATTCATAGATGCATAGGCTTCTCATAGATTCAATATCAAATGCATATGCTATTAACATCATTCAATATATTGTGTGTAGGTGTAGGTATTCTAGGCATGAGGGAGAAGCTAAAGAGAAGTATAACTGAATCCCAATATTAGCTCTCAAGTGTGGTTTGCAAGAATAATATTGGAAGCACACCTTTATGCTCGTGGAGGGATTTGATCCCTTGTAATTTGTAATCTGAAATGTATCAAAATGAGAAGCCCTCAAAGGGGGATGTATTGTAACCTTTTTGTAATTGATGAATTTATGAATACAAGGAGAAATAATACCTTTTCACTTTAAATCATTTGTCATTTCAATAGCTTGCTTGGTTTACATCTTTTGCATATTTCTATTGCATGCTTTCTTAGAAACACTAGATTGCATTTTAGTTTCCATCTATTAGGTGAGCCATTTTTCATGCTTATTTAGTGGAAATCATGGTGGGACCCTTGTCCCTTGTCCCCTTTCATTTTTATCATTTTTAACATCCTTTTTGTGTTTTGTGTGTTGCAAGTTCTGGCCATTATGAGCAGGAACAACTACAGAATTCCTAATTGGAACTGCCAAGGATGGCCACTATAAATATCCCTACTAAGGACAACCCCAAAATTTATAGCCGTCCCACCCAGGGATGGCCAAAAAACTAGGGGGTTTCAAAAAAAAATTCCAGAAACAACAATTTTCAAATTAGAAAAGGTAAACTTTGAAACCTTTAGTTTGCATCTAGGTTGTTTAAAAAAAGGTTAAATTTTAGTTTTTCTTGTCTTTTGTGTGCAATTGAAAGTTAGATTTTATATTTCTAAAATTTGCATTAACAAATCGAAGAAAATTAGGAAAAATAACAACCTTTCAAAATACATTTTTCTGGTTTGCTTGTGTATGACCTTCCTAAGGGTTAGGGTTTCATATAGTTTACAAATTTTTTAGTTTTATTTTACACATAATCTTATGATTCTAAAAGTAAAATGCAATTTCATGCATTTAGTGAACAATTATTGAATTCTATCTTGTTTTATTTCAATAATTTTAAAAGTAACCATACACACCATGCTTCTTTTTAACGTTAGTGAGTTGGAATTCATCCCCAACCATTGATAGAGTTCAATGACGATGGGTTTCATATCCATCCATTGGATCAAATCCCATGTACCCCATTTTTGGCCAAAGTTGGATCCAATATCTGATGTAGCTTGGAAAATTTGCATGTACTCCTCTTCGGAGGGTATAAAACTGACCAAGTGAGTACTAGGTGAGGACTGGTAGGACCTATGCTCCATGATCGGGTATGGATTTCATCTCCATACTTTGGTTTGTTCACATGACCAAACTTTCATTATCAGTTATTGAGCTATGATTATATAGGTGAAAACCTCTAAAAATTTGAAAATTACATCAACATTCAAAACACATGAAAGAGATTATTTACAAAACCATCAAGTTTGAAACACATCAGCCAGTTTAGGAACACATAATTTTTAAAAGAGATAATAATTTGTATTCTTGTGTGTTTTGATTGATTATGTATTTAAATATATAAAAATTGTAAAGGAGATAATCACATAGAGGTTTATATTAAGTAGTTATGGTATATACCCGTAGCCAAGCTCACTTAAGGGTGAACGTTGCAGGGAGTAGGCAAGGAGACAAGGACAATCTCCAATTTGACCCCAAGGACATGGTTATGCCCCCTTGGTGGATACTCTCCCAAATTTTTGAGTGGAATATGAATGGATGGTTAGTCCTAGAGTGTTATAGAATGGACCTAGCCTCTAAAGTACTCCTACATGAGGTACCCCTATAGGGCACAATTCCAATCTGGGAAATTACTTCCCAATTATAGATACTTCCAATGCCTTCTTTAAAAAAAGGCATCCACATAATGAGGCACCTACACATAGAGCAATACCAAGCATTCACATGCCTGCTTAGTCTACACCACACACTGGTGTATAGGAGTAAGACCATACACCTAGGGTAGGGTTGAATGATCATCTTATGCTTTCAAATCACCCTTCCCCAAGGTACCAAAACCTATATGAGTATGATACTCATCATAGTGGGTGGTCCAATTACACCCTATCATTCCTCATTTATGAAGGAAGACCTGAGGAAGATCCTAATTATCCTTGGTCACATTATTCCATGCAATCATGATGTGCCTCTACACCGGTACATTATCAATAACATATGTTTAGGGGTGAGCCTCAAGTTTATGTGAATTTTCTAAATCAAGGAAAAGTCGTAATAGACCTCACAAAACCTCCTGAACTAGATAGGTATCTGGGTAATAATTCTAAGGCACATAGGCCCAATAAAACCAATCAAATTAATCAATTAGTCAAGAGGTATGCGCTAGTTCCTCCTTGTAGGCCCATTCCAAAAACACCTTATGGAGCTTATGATGCTTTGGAATAAAACAAGAATTATTTAGAAGCAAGTTTTGAAGATATGGTTGATGATAATAAACAACATCAACCTATTCTTAATATTCCTTGACCCCCTCCATGGGGAAAAAATAAATAAGAGGATATTAAATCCTCTAACGTGTATCAAGCATTGCTTGAATGCTTGGAAATTGTAGAGGGTAAGATAGCTAGGAAAGGGATTCAAAATCCCACCTTGTGCCAATTGCACAATCAACCGCTACATCCATCTATACCTTCCCCTACATACCCTAAGCATTTTAAAATGCCCAAGTTAGAAAATTTTAAAGGAAAATAAGATGCTCAAGAGCACGTTACAAGATTCATGAATTAGTGCTTCAACATACAGGATAATGATGCATTACTCTTGAGAATATTTTTAATTGCCTTATCTAGCCTTGCCATTGAGCAGTTTTACCAACTTCCAAGGCATAGTGTCTATAATTTTGAATAGTTTGTAGATGCATTCTTGGAATGTTTTACCTTTAACACCAAAATATATGTGATGTTAACTTACCTTATGGGGTTAAAACAATATGACAATGAGTCTATCACTGACTATGGAAACAGGTGGTGAATGCTCTTAGCTAAGCTATCTATTGCTAGTGTTTGAGTTAACTTGGATGTTTTAAAAGAGTTTCTTAAAACCAATATATTTATTTTTGCAACTCTAGCAATATCCCACTCTTTAGGATGCTCTAGCACAAGCTAGAACCATAGATTAGATCAAAATCGAAGACGGTGAGATAGCTAAACCTCACAAGGAGTGGACAAAGAATTCAAAAATTAATCCGATGCCATCAAAGCTAGCAGTGGTCAATCAAGTGGCCATTAATATCCTAGGGCCTACACAAACTATGCATCCTCAAAAGGTAAATTATCAATCCCAACCTCCTCCTATGAGTTACAATAATAATGATCAATCGAATTAGAGTTAAAATCAGCAACATCACCCTAGGCGATAATTCACACTCTCCACTGAGTCAATGGACTCCAAATTCAATCATTTATGGGCTATAAAAATGATTAATTTATGAAAATTCAAGCCTATATACCTTAATATAGGTAAACCAAAGCCTATGGGACATCAAGAAGACCAATTTTGTTGATATCATCGATAGAATGGCCATGACTTGCCTGTATGCTATGGTTTCAAAAACATAGTGCAAGACATGATAGAGAGGAATGAGCTCCAAGTGGATAATCCTCTCACCCCAAATAATAAATATATGGAGGTTTTAAAATACCCCTTACCTACTCATGAGGTATAGGTAGCTCCTGCTAAACAAATGAATGAGATCAAGATAGCACCCCCTTTGCAAGAGTACATCAGGATGGTAAGTATTGTGATTAGGAATAGATGCTACCCAAGTCAAGTTGCACCACCTGTATCTTCAAGCAATGTTCTATCAACATCACAACCTCCCCCACCTCTAATAAAGAGCCTTCCACCTAGGCTAGTAGTAACAATTAAAAGTAAGCTTGCACAAATCTTAAGAACATTGGCTAGATTGTCCATATATGAGCTAATTTAGCAATCTCCACCTCACAAAGAAGCTCTAATGGATATTCTTAATTCGATAGAATTGCAACCCTAGGAGTCTAACTCCTTCATCAATTTTTTAGGGCATGTGCAAAAATTTAAGGAACTAGTGATCACATTCCATGAGCACGAACTCAAACCTATAACAAGTGATGCGGTGGACCCTCCTTTACACATCATTGCATGTGTGAATGACATACCATATAAAAGAGTTCTGATAGACATTGGTTCATCAAGAAACATAATAAAAACTATTGCTCTTAAATACCTAGGACTTCTAGCATCTCATATTGTAGCATCTACTTACACCCTTTAAGCATTCAATGATACAATATACTCCATAGTCAGTACTATAGTCCTACCGATTTAGATAGGAAGCAAAACTATATCGACATTGTGTCATGTTTTGGAGGGTGAAATGGCCTATAACATATTTCTAGGTATATATTATATTCAATACATGAAGTGTATCCCATCCATTTCTCATCAATGTCTCAAATATACTTATGAAAGGTAGATACACATAGTCTCTACAAACCTTGAGCCCTTTAAGTATTGCAACATGGTGCAACAATTCCCCGAGTCAACCTTACCATCGACTCATGTGGAATTACAACTAAAAAAATCCATTAATGGTCCACTCCTATTTCCATTGCCATACATTACACCATTACCATATTCATCCACACAATCTTCATCATTGGCCACTTCAAAAAAGCCTTCATCATCATCAAATCCTCCGTAGAGGAACATGTTGAAGGGGCTAATCGATGAAATTTCCCCCCATAATTTCCACCATTTCTATGAAATATATTCCTAGTCTTGTAGACCAGGAACCATTTCAAGAGGTACACATTGAGTTTTATCAATTATTTCTTCCATATCCTTTATCCTCATCATCCCAGGTTTCAATCCATATGTCTAGTATAGGGATAGGAGAGTATTTAGTCAGGAATTTCACAACAACTACATCCATAGAGATAGTAGAAGATATGGGATGACCTCATATTCCCATAGGTATAATTGTTCCTCTTGGTATACCACCCAACCAGATAAATTTTATAGATGGGGTATTAAGTATGGAATGTTTCCAGTCCCTTAATAGGAGGAAGATAATGAACCTTTTGCTGAGGATATAAACTACATGTCAAATCCTGACTACGCCATGAGATATCTACATAATTGAAATTGGTTTGGTTTTGGTCTAGGGTTGTATGAGTAGGGTACTCATATTCCATGTTAGAAATAGTATCAATTACCATATGATAAATCTGGGTTGGGATACAACAAGGCAGTACTCTTAGATATCTTCACAGAAATCCTAGAATGCATATATTTAAATTACAAGGATGAGCTTACACATGATACCTATACCAATCCACATCATGTCCACTCATTTGGGAGATTATTTTCCCATAAACATGGAATATCAAGGGTTATACAATGACTCAATCAATCCCATGAAGTGGAAGAGAGCTTGCACACCCTTCAATATAATAGTGAGGAAGAGGATCAAGATACTCCTCATGAATGGACAATAGAATATGAGTCAAACTATGGCATAGCTCCCATAAATTATCCAAGCTCGAATGAGGAATATGAGAAAGTTGTCCCTTTGTATGATGAATAAGAGTTCTATCTTTGCATGTTCCTAGTATAGCATCCTATTTGGCGATAAATTTTTCCACTTGAAGAGCAATATTGTTGCCTTCCCCATTGACCATCATCAGTCATTCCACCTCCACCACAACCACCCTTGCTAGTTAAGAAATAACATCAAATCCATAGATCCACCCACCCATGGAAGGGAGATCATGTATCCATCAAAATTATTTACATAGATCTAAGTACACCATTGAGATATCTTAATAACCCCTCAAATCCATTGCATCTTGACCTTAAGGTAATTTATTTTGAGCGGGGAGATTCTCCCCCATCTCCATCAGAGTATTGGCCTTGTGAGGAAATGTTACAACCATTTCATTTTTCTCCAAGGACTGCTCATAATGTTTATCAAGCTAAGAAATTCCAATTAAGGGTGTAAACCTAGCTGATGACATTCACTTAATCTCTATTCCACATCAGTCGGAAGATGAATCACACATGTCAATTGAACCAATAGTTGATAGGGATATCGGTACAAATCCTGATAATCCCCATAATATCAAATTAGGGAAAGGTCTATCCCTTGATGAACAAGCTGATTATATAAAATTGTTAACAAATAGTATATAATATTTTTCTTAGACTTATAAAGATATGTGAGGACTAGATCCAAATATGGTTACACATAATATTACACCAAACCCAAGAATCAAACTAGTTAAGCAAAAGCTGCATAAGATACATCCAAAATTTGCCTTAATGTTAAAGGATGAGTTGTAAAAACTATTAGATGTTGAATTTATTATATTAGTAGATTATCTACCATGGGTTTCAAACATGGTACCTATAGACACTAAAATCATGTAAATCGGATAATACTGCCAATGCACCACTTGCGCCACTCTTATCGACATCATATGGCCCCATTGGGTAACCCTCTAGGGTAACATAAGGCTCCATAGCACTTTTGGGAAGGTTCCTATCAGTTTTGGGAGGTTTAGGGTCATATCCTTATGACCATCCCACCCTGGGATGGTCACAGATGGTGACCATCCCACCCAGGGATGGCCACTCATAACCATCCCTGGGTGGGATGGTCCCTAAATAGACCCTCCAAAAGTCAAAGGGGTGGAGAAATGACAATCAATTACTACCATATTCTCCACCCAATCATCAAAAATTGATTTGGATACTATCATGGAGACCATAAAATCCAAATTAGAGGCCCCAAATGGGCAACCTCTTCCACCAATGCATGGCAAAGGTTTTGACAAGTGGTGGCACTTGCCTTGCATGCCGAACTTGCCCCTTTGCCCCAAATGCCCTATTTGGGCTATAAATTGAGGTGTGCTCACCCCAATTTCAAGAGAGAAGAGTTGAAGTATAGACCATGAAGTGCTTCCCAATTCTACCCTCACCTTTTGCTATCACATTTGCCCTCACCTTTCCTTGAAACCCTCTTCATTCGAAGGCACTTTTAGGGGCATCCCAAATCCACTAAATCCATTCCAAAACCAGTCAAATTGGAGAGTAATTTGACCATATTTTCCGACACAACATCTAGGAGAGTTTCAGACCAGATCCCTTTGGAATTGGTGGCAAATTCCACTCAAATTTGTAACCGTCCCACCTGGGGATGGTTAGCAGTGGGTAGTTGCACCTATTAGGGATGGTTAGAAAATAGCAAGGAATTTTGATTCAATTCCACCATAGGTCATTTAGAAATGTTTATATTAGTCTTGCATTCAATTTTGGTGAGATTTGGAGTTGTTTTGATGGGTCAATTTGGAGTTTTATGGTTGTAGGTCTAGTTGTCCCTGTCAGGGATGGTCACTATTTCTGCTAACAATTTCCCTTCAATTCATGCTTAGATATTTCCAAAACCATGTTAATAACATCATATTAAATTTTCAAGTCATTTGGAGCTATTTAGATTTATTACAAATAAGTTTCATGGTTTCTAGATGCATGCTTTCTATGTTTTCCTAGTTTTCAATCTATAAACGCATATGCTTTTAACCAATTTCAATATCTTGTGTGTAGGTGCAGGTATGCTAGACATGAGGGAGGAGCTAAGAGGCATAGAAGGATAGGCCCAAGACTAGCTCTCGAGTGTGGGATGCGAAAGGAACATTGGAACACACCATCAAGCCTTGGAAAGGATTAGATCCTTTATATTTTGTAGTATTGAAATGTATCAAAGAAAAGCCCTCAAGGGGATGTATTGTAATATTATTGAATCAATGAATAAATAAATATAAGGAGAAATCTACCTCTTTTATTGCACATTATTCTTCATTTCAATAGATTACATCTTTATGCACTTTCCCTTTTAATGCTTATTTCAACACGCTTTTACATTTCAATAAAGAACCCTTAAGGCATGTCGTAAATTTTGCTTCTTTAGTGGTGATCATGGTATTTGAAATTATTCATTTATCCCCTTTGAATGTGTTAATTTTGACCTCCATTTTTTATTTTGGATGTTGCAGGATTTGACCGTTCTGAGCAGAAATGACCCCTTTTCTGCTAGTTGAACCTGCCAGGGATGGCCAACTAGGTGACACAGCCTGGGACGGCCCCCAAATTTCTAACCGTCCCACCCTGGGATGGTTACAAAACCAGAGGTTTTCTGCAAAAATTTGCAGAAACAACAAGTTTCAGGTCAAAAATTACACCTATTTTAACCTTCAATTTGCATTTATATTGTTCAAATTAGCTTAAATTTCAAGTTTTCTTGTCTTTTGTGTGCATTGGAAGGTTAGATATCATACTTCTAAATTTTCACATTAATCAAATCAGGAAAAATAGGAAAATGAATAATATTATGTATGCTTTTTGTTTGGTTTTCCTGCTTGCAACTTACCAAAAGGGTTAAGTTCATATAGTTTGTCAATTTTTGTAGCTTCCTTTTATACATACTAATGATTCTGAATATAAAATGTACTTTCATGCATTTAGTGAATCATCATTGAATGTTGTATTATTTTATTTCAATCATTTTAAAAGGAACACACACACCATGATCTTCTTAAATGTTGGTGAGTTGGACTTCATTCCCAACCACTGATAGAGTTCAATGATGATGGGCTTCATCTCCATCCATTGACTCAAATCCCATGTACCCTATTTTATTGGCCAATACCGACTCCAAGATCTATCCTAACCGTGCAAAATAGCATGCATTCCTCTTCGGAGGGGTGTATCACTATGCACAAGGTGCTGGGTGAGGATCAGTAGGACCTATGCTCCCTGATCGGGTATGGATTTCATCACCATACTTTGGTTGGTTTACATGACCGGAATTTCACTATCGGTTGTCGAGCTGTGAGTATATAGGTGAAAACCACTTAAACTTTTGAGTATTACATCAATGAAAATCAAAACATGAGAAGTATTTTCTTTACAAAAGAAACACATCTTGAAACACATCAAACAGCTTAGGAATTCACATTTAAATATTTAAAAGAGATAATCATTTGTATTCTTGTGTGTTTCTATTGATTGTGTATTTGAATCTATAAAACTTAAAAGAGATAATCATGTTGTCTACTTTAGGTGTTTCTTTATTGTTTGGGTAATCAATCAACCCAAGAACCAAATACTTTTTTATTCTACATCCAATGGATCGAGAATCATGTAAATCAGAGCTATAACAAAAAAGTTATTTTGGTTTTATGATTACTCTATTTTTGAAGCCAAAAATAGAGAAAATCTACACTAAAATAGTCATAAAATGGTCTAGACAACTCCAAAAATTGCCAAATTTTTTTTGTTGTCTTAGTTAGCTCCTTCTGCACCTCTCACATAAATTTTGAGTCCTAACTCTTCATGCTTCAAAAATTCCCAAAAAATCCCAAAAGTGGGCATTTCCCCACGGGCCTCGGTTGGCCAAATATTCCAAAAATACAAATTTTTGACCCAGAAGTCAAATTTTTGAGCCCTAGCCCATTGTGATCAGCTCGTTACACTAATCATTTTGATATATAACACTTATAACATTTTTTGGAAAAGTCAAAATTTTCTAAAAATGGTTGGGGGACCCTCCTTTTATGGATTTAGTCCAAATGTGGTTGAAAACAAGATCTCCAATTCAGAGAGAGATTCAAGCTCTATAATGAGTGAATATCTCAAAATAATTCTAGAGGACATGCCCATCCCTGAAGGGCATCCCAGGTTTTATCATAACAACAATTCAATCCCCAGGGGGGCAAACCTTCGAGATACCCCTACTCAGGAAGCACCCATAGATCCTCTAGGAAACCTTCCTGACTTAGATACCTTGATGGAATTTTATATAGCAAATAATCCACCCATTGAGGGGCCTAGTAGGTCAATATCATGGATTCACACCCCAACTTGCTCTATACATCAATCAGAATATGAACATGAGAGTACACCATGGCCTAGCCTAGATGAGCAAACCACCCCGTCTGATCGAGCAAGTCACCCCCATACTCCTCACAGAGAGCACTCAATGTGCATACATCATGCTTCTATGCAGCTTGAGTATATAGAGCATACATCTAACCCTGAATATGAGTCTTTCCTCATAGATGAGGAAGAAGACCCAAATCATCCTCCTACTTCTCATGAAGAGTACTTGGTGCGACCACATTGTGGCTCTACAACATCAGATTATACAAAGCTAATTCATAAACTAGAGTCTCAGGTCAATGCAAACTTTAAGGAGAGTGGAAAACAAATAATAGATCCTATTAGGGGGAAAAGACATGATCAATCCATTCGTATTTCCAATACGAGGGTACATAGCCCCCATACAACTGAACAACAAAGTTACACTCATCAGGCACTAAGGCCACAACTTAACCAACAACAACATATGGATCAACTCTAGTTGGATCAAAAATAATTAAATCAACAATGTGTGGACTCACAATGAGCACACCTACAAAGGTTGTATCAATAAAAGATACAAGAACAACAAAAGATACAACAAGAGCAATTGCAAAATGCATTACATGAAGTGGTGCTTACACCTAGCACCTATAGGATGCAACAACGTGCAAGGCACCCAATACAATCTCAAAATATTCCCCTTCAACCATGCCAAAATTGCATTCAACATCAAAGGCCATTATCTGGTTATAATCAAAAGCCTCATAATCCTCAACAATACCAAGATCAAGATGAGGAAGAATCATATGAAGAGTCCCAATGGGAACATCAGGATCAAGTAGATGCTTACCCTAAATCCAGTTATGATGAGGTACCTAATGAGTATACTTATCATCCACCTCAACATCAAAAGTGACCTCCATTGTCTAAACAAGGGTGACAATAGGTTGATCATATCATTTCATCAGGGCCATACAAAGCACTAGCTGATCAGATAAATTCATTCAAAAAACAACATCAAAGTTTGGTTTATCAAAAACCTACACTAAAGCAACTTAGCAATCAACCTTTGCATCCATCAGTGTCATCATTGACATACCCATCGAATTTCAAGATGCCTAAACTTGAAAATTTTAAATATGATGAAGATGCACAAGACCACATGACAAGCTTCATCCATATGTGCTCTCACCTTCAAGATAATGACCCCTTGATGTTGAGAATATTCATTACAACATTAGCAGGGGATGCTTTGGAATGGTATAATCATCTACCACATCATAGCATAAACACCTTTGAGCAATTGGCTGATGCATTTTTGGGATGTTTCACCTCTAGTGCTAAGAAGACAATAAACTTGACTGACTTGTCTAGCCTTCATCAACTTGATGATGAGCCAGTCATAGAGTATGGAAATAGATGGAGGAAGGTGATGTTAAAACTACCTTTCACCCTACCCACAATGGAACTCATCCAAATGTTTACTAGAAGTTGTTCAAAGCAGATTTCACTTCTCTTACAATTACAATGATATCAAACATTCGAGGAGGCCTTAGCACAAGCCAAGACCATTGAGGACATCAAGGTCCAGGAGGGTGATGTTCAACTCCACAGAGGGGAATGGCCAAACAAGAATATTAAAGGTGGTAACATGCAACAAAATATAGCCCCAATCAATCAAGTGGTTTTGAGTATCCCTGAATCCTCAAACCGGGCTCCACCACCATAATTACCAGTGCAGCCTAATTACCAAGCTCAGCCTCCATTGGCCAAAATTCATACACATCAGCCACCATGACAATATACTCATTTGTCAGAGCCCTTAGCATCGATCTTCAATCGATTGTATGAAGCACAAAAGATCAAGCTTCCTGAGATCCATCCTTTGAAACCTAATAAGCATAGATCAAAGGTGCATAGGGTAAATCTATATTGTGTGTACCATCGACAAAGAGGCCATGACATCCAGACATGTCATCCCTTTAGAGATTTAATACAAGATATGATCGAGAGGTAGGAACTTCAGATAAGAGTCCTCCAAGACCCCTTGCCTGCACATGAAGTAAACATAGCACCTATCAATCAAGTTGAACAACCTAATCAGGTGCACATAAACCTACCTCTCCAAGAGTTTGTGGGAATGATCAATGTTGTAATAGAGAAACAAGAATATCAAAATCTATAGATAGGGGGTCTATAGGTAGGGGGTCCATCCAAAGGCACCCATAAGCTCTTTGGTCACACTAAAATGCTCCTAGGTAGTCTACGATCATCTAGGTCAAACCAAAAATCCCCAAAGGCATCTATAAGCACTTTGGTCACTAAAACCTGATGGTCTATGACCATCTAGGTCAACCTAAAATTCCCTAGGTAGTCTATGACCATCTAGGTCAACCTAAAATGCTCCTAGGTGGTCTATGACCATCTAGGTCAAACTAAAATGCTCCTAGGTAGTCTACGATTGTCTAGGTCAACCCAAAAATCCCCAAAGGTATCTATAAGCCCTTTGGTCACATTAAACATCCCTAGGTGGTCTATGACCATCTAGGTCAACCTAAAATACCCCTAGGTAGTCTATGACTATCTAGGTCAAACCAAAATACTCCTAGGAAATCTATAATTGTCTAGGTCAACCCAAAAATCCCCAAAGGCATATATAAGCCCTTTGGTCATCATTAAACACCCCTAGGTGGTCTATGACCATCTAGGTACAACCCTAGGTCTATATCTAGGTCAACCTAAAATACCCCTAGGTAGTCTATGACCATCTAGGTCAAACCAAAATGCTCCTAGGTAGTCTACAATTGTCTAGGTCAACCCAAAAATCCCCAAAGATATCTATAAGCCCTTTGGTCAATCTAAAATACCCCTAGGTAGTCTATGACCATCTAGGTCAACCTAAAATACCCCTAGGTGGTCTATGACCATCTAGGTCAAACCAAAATGCTCCTAGGTAGTCTACGATTATCTAGGTCAACCCAAAAAGTCCCAAAGGTATCTATAAGCCCTTTGGTCACCATTAAACACCCCTAGGTGGTCTATGACCATCTAGGTCAACCTAAAATACCCCTAGGTGATCTATGACCATCTAGGTCAAACTAAAATGCTCCTAGATAGTCTACGATTGTCTAGGTCAATCCAAAAAGCCCCAAAGGTATCTATAAACCCTTAGGTCACCCAAAAATCCCCAATGGCATTCACTAAGCCCATTGGTCAAATGTATATATATATTATCAAAATTTCAAAAATAATTCAAAATAATCAAATTTCAAAAACAATTAAAATCAAATATCAAAAACAATGAAAAACATCAAAAATACAAAAACATTTACATTTTGTATCGCATCATATGCATTCATTTAATTGCATTACATTAGGTATTTTCATCCATTGTACTTGCATTAGGATAGGATGTGTTTACAATATTACAAACAACACCATGTTTGTATCTCAATCATGCATTTATTCATCATCATCATCCATCACCCATATGAGTAATTGTGTTTTTCAACACAACCCTTCCTATTGCTATAAGGTATATACTAGGGTTTTCCAGTCATTCAACCATACCTAGTGATCTTCTCAGATTTTGTAGAAAGCTATCTTCACTTTTGGAGATGAGGTCTAGTTATGATAGTACCTTGTATCTTTCAAAATCCCAACACATTTTCACATTAATAAATCCAAGTCTAGCACAAGGAAAGATGAAAACTATAAAGTGGTCTAGGTTACTTTAAGAAAAAAAGTTTATCTCGCTCATCCCCCTGTGTGAATGGTTCAAATATGCTAAGAATTGACAAAAGGACAAGTTCCTCCTTACCCAAATCCCTTGCCTCACACTGGGGCAAGTATCCAAAAGAGAAAAATCAATAGTGATTATTATCACTTCAAAATATGCAAAAAGAAACAGTGGTTCTTACCATTAGAAAAAGAAAAATAAATAGTGGTTCTCACCACTACCAAAATCCCTTGCTCAACAAACAAAAATGAGCAACTCCCTTGAAAAATTCAAATTTAAAAGAAAAGAAGGGAGTCTTGAACTTGAATCCCTAGAATTCTCAGCATTAGAGAACCATAAGGTGATCCTCATTACAGGTTTGGTGGATAGCCTACCTGGCAATGGTGGTATCCTTATGCATGATGATATGTCTATCACATAAGCAACTTGCTTGTGTCCAGACCAATGTTTGCATGTGGATGAGCTAGCTTTTTGTAGCCTATACTACCTAGTAGTCTAATCCAACTAAGTACAAAACTCAGGATAATGAGACTCATAAGGTGATCTCTAGTATAAATGGGTTGAGTCAATCCTGTTTGGCACTAGGGTAACTCTATGTGTTATCATAGTAATGAACTCACATGCACACATAGGGATAATGAATATCTTGGTCTTCATAACAAAAGATTTTATCTTTCAGGAGTCCTGTATAGTCATTATACAACTTTTGATTAATCAACTAGGGTGTTTGAGTCTCGTGGAAAACCTCAAAAATTCCCTAATAGCAACAAATCATTACATAAATCATACACATTTTTCCTTATGAACTTTTGTTTATTAAGTGGTGTTCATGAAATAGGATAGATACCGGATAAATATCAGCAATGATATTTAGATGGCCACTGACTCTTTTATGCATATCTTTTAATTTACAGAAGCTTATAGAGAAAGCCTACACATCTCACATCATATCATTTCACATATGGATGCTTAAATGATTAATTCTTATGATAAGAGTTATCATTTTCATCCATGATTTTCATACATTCTGTGGTGTCATCCATTATATTGTTAAACACATATTACATTGCATTCCTTTGTTCATTTACATTAGATCATCATCATATAAATAATGTATTACATACATTGCATTCACCATATCATATCAACATAAATTAAGTGCATAATAATTGAATAAAATTTAACATGCATTTAACATTCACCATTGCATTCATATATGCATACATAGTAGAGCATCTACACATCTAGATCACAATATCTAATCATACATTTATCATCTAGCTAGTGCATGTCATCAATACATCGCATACATATAGCATATTCACATCATCAATAGGCATTACATCCATTAATGCATCCATAAAATCATAACACATAATGCATCTAAAGGTCCAAAATCACACAATTGCAAATCACACAAACATTTTTAAACATCAACTAGGGCATTATTGGTATCATACCTCCCCTAATCAATCAAACAAATAAGCAATCAACCTCAAAAATACCCAAAGGTATCCATAAACCCTTTGGTCACCCAAAATACCCCAACGACATCCACTAAGCCCATTGGTCATAATAACAACATGTATAATCCAAATCAACAATTGATAACTCAATCATTGCTAAGTGCGTTCGTGCATGAATCATTGCTAAAGACAATCATGCACCCTCCTTGCTTGGGGAAAATAAGCAAAAGATCAAAAGTAGATTCAAGAAAATAGAGCAAATTGTCTCCTAATTGCCATCAAGGCTAGGATTTGACTTAAGCTTATCTCCTAATTTCTGTCAAGGCTAGGATTTGACTTAAGCTTATCTCCTAATTATCGCCAAGGCTAGGATTTGACTTAATCTTATCTCCTAATTACATCCAAGGCTAGGATTTGACTTAAGCTTATCTCCTAATTGTCGTCAAGGCTAGGATTTGAATTAAGCCTATTTTCTTAAGCTTATCTCCTAATTGTCATCAAGGCTAGGATTTGACTTAAGCCTATCTTCTTAAGCTTGTCTCCTAATTGTCGCCAAGGCTAGGATTAGACTTAAGCTTGTTTGACAGTATCCCAAAGACTACCAAAATCAAGTTCCTTAACTTGTCAAAGGTAATTATTCTAATATGCACACCCTTTCCATGATTGGGGCATCTAGCATTGACTAGATAAATGAAGAAATAAACACCAAATAAAAATCCTATAAAAAAAAGCTTCAAAAACATCAAAAATAGGGTCAAAAACCCACCAAAAACAAGGCAAAATGGTCTAAAATTAGCAAGGATCAAGATTGAATCAACAACATTTATGGATGCTTTAAAAGTATTTATTTTACTCCCCAAGAAGGCCTCTATGGCTGGACCACTCCACGAGAATGAAGTTTTTAGCCTTTTGCTTCCAAAAATGCTCATCAAAACAATCAAAAATCCCCTCAAAATAGGTATATAGTACCATGGGTAAAATAGAGAGTTATCCCAATTCAGTCATATGTGTCAAGCGACTCATCACTTTATCATTGGTCATGCCCTCATCGACTCGTCGCTTGAGGGGGTAGTCATAATAACGATTTCATAAATCAAATCAACACTAAAACACTCAAAAGTGCAATTTTCATACATTCAAAAGAATCTTTGCAAAAGATAAATTTTCAAGCCCATGCTGGGGCAAACAATCAGCATAAGCAACAAAAATAGGTATTGACCTCCTTGAAGCCTTGGGAATTCACCCATGTAAAGGCTTACAAGAACACAAGGCACCAAGACCTAGTATACCTCAAGCCCCTAAAATTGTCATTACAACATGGCTGAAAGGTATACCCAATTAATCCTTCGACTATGTCAAAATCAAGGATTCCAAGAATGTATGCTCTTTCCACAATGGAGGCATCTAAATTTGGTTAGGTTAATGAATAACCTTAATCATTTAATGATTTAGTCATCTATTTTTTCTCAGTGCTTTGTTGCACATAGCACGTCCCAAAAAGGGGCATCTGTAGACACTAAAATCGTGTAAATCGGATAATATTGCCAATGCACCACTTGTGCCACTCTTATCAACATCATATGGCCCCATTGGGAAACCCTCTAGGGTAACATAAGGCTCCATAGCACTTTTGGGAAGGTTCCCATCAGTTTTGGGAGGTTTTGGGTCATATCCTTATGACCATCCCACCTTGGGACGATCATAGATGGTGACCGTCCCACCTAGGGACGACCACTCCAAACCATCCCTGGGTGGGATGGTCCCTAAATAGACCCTCCAAAATTCAAAGGGGTAGATAAATGGCAATAAATTACTACCATATTCTCTACCCAATCATCAAAAATTGATTTGGAGACTGTCATGGAGACCAGAAACTCCAAATTAGAGGCCCCAAATGGGCAACCTCTTCCACCATTGCATGGCAAAGGTTTCGACAAGTGGTGGCACTTGCCTTGCATGCTAGAACTTGCCCCTTTGCCCCAAATGCCCTATTTGGGCTATAAATTGAGGTGTGCTCACCCCAATTTGAAAAGAGAAGAGTTGAAGCATAGACCATGAAGTGCTGCCCAATTCTACCCTCACATTTTGCCATCACATTTGCCCTCATATTTCCTTGAAACCCTCTTCATTCGAAGGTGCTTTTAGGGGTATCCAAAAAACCACTAAATCCATTCCAAAACTGGTCAAATTGGAGAGTAATTTGACCATATTTTCTGACACAACATCTAGGAGAGTTTCAGACCAGATCCCTTTGGAATTGGTGGTAAATTCCACTCAGATTTGTAACCGTCCCACCTAGGGATGGTTAGCAATAGGTAGTTGCACCTATTAGGGATGGTTAGAAAATAGTAAGGAAATTTGATTCAATTCCACCATAGATCATTTAGGAATGTTTAGATTAGCCTTGCATTCAAATTTGGTGAGATTTGGAGCTTTTTTGATGGTCCAATTAGAGGTTTTATTGTTGCAGGTCTAGTTGTCCCTGTCAGGGACGGTCACAGTTTTTGCTAACAATTTCCCTTATATTTATGCTTATACCTTTCCAAAACCATCTAGATAACATCATTATTAAATTATAGATCATTTGGAGTTGTTTTGATTTATTACAAATAAGTT
Organism: Wollemia nobilis; assembly: GCA_028583015.1. NCBI lineage: Eukaryota > Viridiplantae > Streptophyta > Pinopsida > Araucariales > Araucariaceae > Wollemia > Wollemia nobilis. The sequence goes on from JAQPPZ010000012.1 coordinate 10,485,065, forward strand.
TTGTTATTTCTAGATGCATGCTTTCTATGTTTTCAAGGTTTTCAATCAATAAACGCATATGCTTTTAACCATTTTCAATATCTTGTGTGTAGGTGCAGATATGCTAGACATGAGGGAGGAGCTAAGAGGCATAGAAGGATAGGCCCAAGACTAGCTCTCAAGTGTGGGATGCGAAAGGAACATTGGAGCACGCCATCAAACCTTTGAAGGGATTAGATCCCTTGTATCTTGTAGTATTGAAATGTATCAAGTTATGAAGCCCTCAAGGGGATGTATTGTAACCATTGAAAGAATTGAATAAATAAATACAAGGAGAAATCTTCCCTCTTTTATTGCACATTATTCTTCATTTCAATAGATTACATCTTTATGCATCTTTCCCTTTTAATGCTTATTTCAATACACTTTTACATTTCAATAAAGAACCCTTAAGGTGTGTCGTAAATTTTGATTCTTCACATATAGTTATAATAAAATGTGTATCCTACACTTTTTGAGGAAGTTTTTTACTTTGCCATAAATGATTCACAAGGTAGGACCCAGGAATTTCATGTTGAAACAGTAATATGACTCAGCCTTTGAGAGCACCATCATCCATTTGTACACAGGAAAAAACTTTCCTTCTTTGTCCTTCTGAGTTGTAGGAATAAATTCTAGGTTTTTTGCTTGAAAAAAAAATAAAATCCATATTAGGTAATAAGAATACCCAAAATATTCTTGGGAACCCCTCTATAATTTTAATAGGCCTGCATGTATCTTCTAAGCTATATATGTTGGCCAATTGAAGAAACTCGACACCATATCCTTATATGTGTGGGGAGCATCATAGAATTTAGCATTCGACATACACTATGCCATCACAATATACCATCCATGAACTAGTGCATCTGAATCTAACCCCAACACCATAGCTAGCATGGAGAAAATTTCTTTAATTTTAAATTTTGATAGGGGAATTGGCAATTCTAGTAGATTTCCTACAAGAGGGGGTTCCAACATATTCTCTAGCAAAAATAATTTGATATTGAGAGTGGGGATATAATATTTAGCATAAATAATTGAATCAAATGCTATGATATTTATAGTAGGTTTTATGTTACAAGTGAATATGACCCTAATTGTATCAGTTTCTAGAATAAAAATGGTGTCTCCCTTGGAATTTCTAACTCTATATTTCATATCATAAAACGTCGCCATAGCTTTGACTAATTTAGGGCAGGGGTGGACAGGGGTGCAAATATAAAAAGAAATCATAGAGTGAAAAGAGAATGTACTCAAAGTTGATGGGGTGACACCTTTCACCACTCTGGCCTCCACATCTCTTTGAATCTTCTTTGGATTTTTCCATGTTATGATGGTATCTATGATGTGGGAGTGTGAAATCCATGAAACTACTCTCACATTTATCGGCCCTATGCTTTCCTCTAGTAGCTAAAGTAGATGTGGCCATAGCTCTTTGTTGTGATTCTATTGCGCAAAAATTTTTTTTTTGAAAGTGACTCAAAGAGGTTCAAATATCTTGGAAGAATTTGGGAATGCCAAACATAAAGGAAAAAATTGAGAGAATAGAGAGGCGAAGAAAAATCTTTAGCAACATAAGTAGAAGTGCATGCATGTGTTAGAGTGCCATGCATTAATTACGGTTGGCAATACATATTTCACAAATAATTTCAAATGTTTTTGGATTCCTTACTTCATGTGACACCTTCTAAAAAACCAATCGTCCTGCATCGTCCCTTTTTTTGGGCCAATAAATTTGCATCACCTCTCCCAAAGCCTATAACTTTGTATGATGGTACTTTGAGAGGTGCACATTCAAAATTTTGATAAAATTGATTTTCTTGCAAAAAGGTATTATTGCTTGACTTTGACTGCTAGATGACGAAAATGTCGTGATATCATGACAATTTTATTTGCAGTGGTTGTTGGGTGCCAAAATGTCACAAAATCGTGACAATTTCTTTGAAGTGGCATCTAAATACCAAAATTTCATGATATCATGATAATTTTCTTTAAAGTGGCCTTTGATTGCCAAAACATCGCAATATCATAAAAATTTCCCTTAGAATGGCCTTTGAATGCCAAAATGTTATGAAATCATGACAATTTCTTTGGAGTAACCTCTGAGTGGTGAAATATCGCAAGATCATGAAATTTTTCTTTGAATGCCTTTATAAAAAGAAACAACATATTTACATATAGTACATGCAAAGGGAAGGAAAGCACCTCACTTTTAGTACAAATTTAGATGGAATTCGTTGATAATGATGGACTAAAATTGACACTGTCCATATTTCAATTGGAAAGAATTCTATTGTTTTTCTACAATTATCTCGAAGGGGTCTTCCCAAAAAGTATCAAATTTTTGATGGCTTCCAAGCTTTGCTTTCTTTTCATTACACCTTAGGACCAAGTCTCCTACCTTGAAATTCTTGGGGGTAGCTCTTTTATCAAATCATTTCTTTGTATCTCTCATATGCTTCTGATAATGGTCGTAGGATTGTTCTTTCTATTCTTATAATTGTAGGAGTTGAATTAACCTATTTTCCATCAATTCTGCTTCTTCTATACCAGTTTGATTGAGCAACTTTAAAGTAGGTATTTCTATGTGTATCGGGAGGACTACTTCCTTACCATAGACTAACGAGTAGGGAGAGGTGTTTATATACTTCTTGATAGTGACCCTATTAGCCCATAATTCTTGCTTTATCAGAGAGTGTCAACTTCTCTTATTATATTTCAAAGTTTGCTTTAATATTCAGAATAAGTTTTTATTTGTCGATTAAACTAATCCATTTTCTTGTGGACAATAATTTGAGGATGTCTTCAAGTAGATCCCATATTTACACGTAAAATAAATCATTTTGGCACCTATGAAATATGTGTCATTGTATATGACCAATGCATTTGGGATACCGAATCTTGTGATCAAAATCTCAATGAATTCCATCACAACTTCCTGGTCTACTTTCTTAGTGGGTACTTCTTCAACCCACTTAAAAAATTAATCTGTAGTAGTTAGTATGTATATATGTCCAGCGAATGATTTGGGTTCTATAATCCCTATGAAATTTAAACCCCATTGTTGAAAAGGTTCTTCAACCTAAATAGATTTCAAAGGCATTGAAGCATTTCAATTTCTCCCAACGTACCTCTAGTACTTCTTGCAATTTATGATCACTCTAAAAGTATCTGAGAAAATGGTTGGTCAATAGGACCCAGTTTTGATGATTTTTAAAGAAGTGGTTCTCCTTGAGTAATATCCTCCTAAAAAATCTCGATGGAACTCGTCTAAGATATTTTTCTTTTGATCATATTTTATACATCAAAGTAGTTTCCCATCTAGGTTATTTCTGTACAATACTTTAGGTAGTAAAGTGTACTTAAAATCTTGCATCCTGTATCACCTCCTTTGTGAAGCATTCAAGCTTACTGGACATATTCCAATCTATAAATATCTGATGAGTTCATCAATCTAGTCAATAAATTCCAAGGGTGGATCATCCTCTTGGGATTTTTCTTGTATTTGATAGGCCACATATTCTAATGAGGTTTGTTTGGTGAATTATTGACATAATGCTTTGTCCCTCACTAGCTTGGTTGGGTAGATCTCAACATCACACTCTTGTATCTTTGATATCCAACCAACTCTTTTCTCGCCAAGCTCCCATTTTAAGATAAAATTTCTAACCTCAGGGTGGACCACATACACAATGGTCCTACTTTATGAAAGAAAATTCCTAAACTTCTTTAACAATTTAATTATCATGTAAAATTGGTTTTTTATTAATTTATACTTCTCTTCATGTTCTTGCATTTTCTGACTTATAAATGCTATGGGTCTCTCTTCGTTGTTAGACCCTTTCTGAGTTAGTACTACAGTGTATCTCTCTTGCTCACCTACAACGTACAAGATGAAACCTTTGGAATAGTAAAAATTTACTAAAATGGGTGCTTGGGCTATCTGTTATTTTATCTATTTGAAAGCCTTATTACATAAGTCCATCCACTTGAATTCAGCATCCTTTTTTAACAACTCGATCATTGGTTTAACGATTTGAGAAAAATATACTATGAATTTGCATACAAAGTTGATCTACTTGAATAAGAATTGTAAGTATTTTTTGTTCGAGGGTATGGGAAGTTCAAGCAGTGCTTTCACTCTGTTAGGATCTACAACTAGCCTAGCATTAGAAATGATGTGACCTAGTAAAATCCCTTTTTCCACAACAAAAATGGACTTCTTTGGGTTCAAAGAGATACCAAACTCCCTGCACTTCTTGAAAACTCTTTTGATATGGTCAACGTGATCTTCTTTATTATGGGAGAACACTGTCATATCATCTAATTATATTACCATGATCTTGTTGATGAGTTCTATGAAAGCCACATCCATTACCCTTTGAAATGTCACTCCAATGTTGGATAATTTGAAAGGCATACTCTGATAAGTAAATATTTCCCACTTGGTGGTGAATGTTGTTTTGAATTGTTCTTCATCTTTGATCCAAACTTGATTATACCTAGAAAACCCATCCAAGAGTGAGAATATTTTTGCTCCTGCTATTGTCTGTAGGGTCTAGTCAATCTGTGAGAGAGGATAATGGTTTTTTAATGAAGCTTTATTTAGGTTTTGTAAGTCGACACACAATCTATTTTCTCCATTATTTTTCTTCATGAGGACCAAGTTAGCTACCCAAGTAGAATTTTTGATGGGGTAGATAATCTTTGCTTCAAGTAACTTTAGCAGTTCCTATTTCATCAGAGCTTTGATCTTGGGATTCACTGGTATTTGCTTTTGTCTAAAGAATATTGCACCTTCTTAAAGCTTGATAGTATGTTGTATGGTCTCTTTAGAGTAGACCTTAAGATCACCATAAGTTTAGACTATGATGTCGAGGAATTATTTGCATAATCCTTGAATTTGGTCCAATTCCTCCTTTGTAGAGTTTACTCCCACTTTAATAGATTTCTTTGATTCCATTTAGACCTTCTTGTATATGTGTTTGTCAACTTTCATCTTAAGACTAGTCGACCTATCGTTATTATCAAACAAGCTTTTGAGAGTGATCAATCCTTTTAGGATATGGTTATTTTTCAATTGGATCATACTTGCATCTTCATCATATTTAGACTCTATGTCATTTGACCAATTTATCTCATGGACAAGGAAGTCCAATATCTGTTCATCATTTTCAAATACCTACCAAAAGGTATATCTATATGGTATGGAAGACCTATAGATTATTCTAACTATTTTATACTTTTGGATGATGTTGCTAATAGGGTAAGAATTTATTCCTACTAAATCCAAAAAATCTACATAAGTGTTATTTTCTCTAGGAATCACTTTGAGGTTTAAAGTTTCAAAGGCTTCTAGCAAGTCCCAAACTTTTTTCTTGTAATATTTAAGGTAATTTTGCTTACTCACACATTTCTTAGTGACCTGATTCACTATTAATTTAGAATATCCAAAAATCTAGAGTTATTTAATACCCAACTTATCATCTTTCTTAAGGCCTAAGTAGAGTGCTTCATATTCCATTGCATTGTTAGTGCATATCTAGGTTAACTGATAAGAAAAACTTTCTCTTTGCCTATCAGAGATATTAAAACATTAACTACTCTAACTCTATTTCTACATCTAGCATCGTCAAATAAAAGTTTTCATAGTTGATCGGTAGATGGGTCTACTTGATAGAGAGGTGTGGGGTTGCTTTTCTCGGGCTTCATAATTGGGTAGCTTCCAAGATATATTTGAATCATGGCATTGAATTATTGGAGAGAGAACCAATCTTCTTCTTGTAGTACATTTAGAGATTTCTCCATCAAGTTTAAGTTTTCCAGTTCCTCAATCATCATGTTTATTGTAGTGGTCTATTTCCCTTCTTCTTCAAGTTTTTTGATATGAAATGTTGAATGTTTCTCATCGAATATCTTTACTCTTTTACCTTTGAATAGGATTTCTAAATGTGAGGAATCCAATGATAGATATCCTCCTATTTTTGTGGTGAATTCTCTGGAGAGACACATACCAACATAAGGTTCTAGGTCCACTACCACTACTTCTTGTATGACTGTGAGTTTAGGTAATCTATGAAGAACTATTGAGATATATTTCATTATCCCTATGGTTTTGATAGGTATTCCATACATTTACAAGACACCAGAACTACTCCTTATATATTCCATTCCCATGATATCGCATACAACTTTAGGTATCACAGTGGTTACAACTCTTGAGTCTATCATGCAATTATGTACCACCCATCCCTCCATCTACAGAGATATATAGAAGGGAGGAGGTTTGTTATTTATTATAGTAGATGTTATACTAGCTTGCATAAAATTCAACCAAGTAAGGGTTCTATTCCTATTTTTCATAGATCTCAAGGATTCTTGCAATAAGTTGATCTATTCTAGAAATTGTTGTAGACACTAAAATTATGTAAATCGGATAAGACTGCTATGCACCACTCTTATCGATATCATATGGCCCTATTGGGAAACCCTCAAGGGTTAATTAGGTCTCCCAACCACTTTTGGGAGGGTTTAACCCACTTTTGGGAGGTTTTAGGCCATGTAGCCATGGTCGTACCATCCAAAGATGACCATATTTCACTCTCATCCCACCTAGGTATGACCATTAGTCACCATTCCTGGATGGGATGGCCATGAACTAGACCCCCTAAAAGTTAAATGGTGGGACAAATGGTAACCGATTCCTATTATTTATCCTACCCAATCATCCAAAATTGATTGGGAGGCTACTATAAACATCAAGGCCTATAAATTGGAGGCCTAAAATGGGTAATCTTTCCCACCTTGTGCATGGCAAGGGTATTGACAAGTGGTAACATTTTCCCTGCATGCCAGAACTTGCCCCTTTGCCCCTTTGCCCTATTTTGGCTATAAATTGAGGTGCTCACACCCAATTCAAGGAGGAGATATTTGCAACATTCGACCATAAAGTACTGCCAATATTTATCTTCACATTTACCCAAGTATTTTCCTTGAAAACCTCTTCATTCAAAGGTGCTTTTAGGTGCATCCCAAAATATTCTAGATCAATTCCAAAACCTATCAAATCTAATATTTATTTGACAACAACATATTTAGGATATTTCTAAACCAAATCCCCTTGAAATTGGTGGTAAAAACCACTCAGATTTGTGACCATCCCTACTAGGGATGACTAGCAGTCCTAATAGTCCTAATTGGACTTTCCAGGGATGACCATGAAATGGCTAATAATTTTATCCCAATTTTAGCATAGATCAATTCTATAGCATTATAATAACAGCATACTCAAATTTCATTGAATTTGGAATAGATTTGATGTGTCAATTTGTGTTTTGTAATTTTAGTCTTAGTTGCTTCTGCTAGGGATTACCACAGGTCTTGACCACAATTGCACTTTACTTTATTCTTAGATCCTTCAAAAATAATCTCATTAACATCATATAAAATTTTAAAGTCATTTGGAGTTGTTTAGTATAGTCACAAATAAATATTATATTCATAGATGCATAGGCTTCTCATAGTTTCAATATCAAATGCATATGCTATTAACATCATTCAATACCTTGTGTGTAGGTGTAGGTATTCTAGGAATGATGGATCATCTAAGTAGAAGTATAAATGAATCCCAATATTAGCTCTCAAGTGTGGTTTGCGAGAATAATATTGGAAGCACACCTTTATGCTCGTGGAGGGATTTTATCCCTTGTAATTTGTAATCTAAAATGTATCAAAATGAGAAGCCCTCAAATGGGTATGTATTGTAACCTTTTTGGACTTTATGAATTTATGAATACAAGGAGAAATAATACCTTTTCACTTTAAATAATTTGTCAAATCAATAGCTTGCTTGGTTTACATATTTTACATCTTTCTATTGCATGTTTTCTTAGAAACACTAGATTGCATTTCATTTTCCATCTATCAGGTGAGCCATTTTTCATGCTTATTCAATGGAAATCATGGTAGGACCCTTGTCCCTTGTCCACTTTCATTTTTATCATTTTTAACCTCCTTTTTGTGTTTTGTGTGTTGCAAGTTCTGGCCATTATGAGCAGGAACAACTATAGAATTCCTAATTGGAACTGCAAAGGATGACCACTATAAATGTCCCTACTAAGGACAACCCCAAAATTTGTAGCCATCCCACCCAGGGATGGCCAAAAAACTAGAGGGTTTCAAAAAAAAATTCCAAAAACAACAATTTTAAAATTAGAAAAGGTAAACTTTGAAACCTTTAGTTTGCATCTAGGTTGTTTAAAAAAAGGTTAAATTTTAGTTTTTCTTATCTTTTGTGTGGAATTGAAAGTTATATTTTATATTTCTAAAATTTGCATTAGCAAATCGAATAAAAATAGGAAAAAGAACAACCTTTCAAAATGCATTTTTCTGGTTTGCATGTGTATGACCTTCCTAAGGGTTAGGGTTTCATATAGTTTACAAATTTTATAGTTTTATTTTACATATATGCTTATGATTATGAAAGTAAAATGCAATTTCATGCATTTAGTGAACAATCATTGAATTCTATCTTGTTTTATTTCAATAATTTTAAAATTAACCACACACACCATGCTTCTTTTTAATGTTAGTGAGTTGGAATTCATCCCCAACCATTGATAGAGTTCAACGACGATGGATTTCATATCCATATGTTGGATCAAATCCCACGTACCCCATTTTTGGCCAAATTTGGATCTAAGATCTGATGTAGCTTGGAAAATTTTCATGTACTCCTCTTTGAAGGGTATAAAACTGACCAAGTGAGTACTAGGTGAGGACTGGTAGGACCTATGCTCCCTGATCAGGTATGGATTTCATATCCATACTTTGGTTGGTTCACGTGACCAAAATTTTATTATCAGTTATTGAGATATGAGTATATAGGTGAAAACCTCTAAAAATTTGAAAATTACATCAACATTCAAAACACGTGAAAGAGATTATTTACAAAAGCAACAAGTTTGAAACACATCAACTAGTTTAGGAACACATAATTTTTAAAAGAGATAATCATTTGTATTCTTGTGTGTTTCTATTGATTATGTATTTAAATCTATAAAACTTGTAAAGGAGATAATCACATAGAGCTTTGGATTAAGTAGTTATGGTATATACCTGTATCCAAGCCCACTTAAGGGCGAACGCTGCATGGAGTAGGCAAGGAGACAAGGATAATCTCCAATTTGACCCCAAGGACATGGTTATACCTCCTTGGTGGATACTCTCCCAAATTTTTGAGTGGAAGATGAATGGATGGTTAGTCCTAGAGTGTTAGATAAGGGACCTAGTCTCTAATGTACTCCTATGTGGGGTACCCCTATAGGGCACAATTCCAATCTGGGAAATTACTTCCCAAGTATAGATACTTCCAATGCCTTATTTAAAAAAAGGCAACCACACAATGAGGCACCTACACATAGAGTAATACCATGCATTCACATGCCTGCTTAGTCTACACCACATACTGGTGTGTAGGAGTAAGACCATACACCTAGGGTAGGGTTGAATGATCGTCTTATGCTTTCAAATCACCCTTCCCCAAGATAACAAAACCTATATGAGTATGATACTCATAATAGTGGGTGGGCCAATTACACCCTACCATTCCTCATTTATGAAGGAATACCTGAGGAAGATCCTAATTATCCTTGGTCACATTATTCCATGCAATCACGATGTGCCTCTACACCAGCACATTATCAATAACATATGTTTAGGGGTAACCCTCAAGTTAATTTGAATATCCTCAATCAAGGAAAAGTCGTAATAGACCTCAAAAACCCTCCTAAACTAGATAGGTATTTGGGTAATAATGCTAAGGCACATAGGGCCAATAAAATCGATCAAATTAATCAATTAGTCAAGAGGTATGCTGATCACCAAGCTAATTTTAAATAAATTTGGTATGATAAACAATGCTTGGATCTCCTAGAGCATCAAAAGTAATTAGAAAGACAAAAACTTGAACAACAGATTTAAGAAATTTTGCATATTGGAGTTCCTACTCCAAGCACGCATATATAGGATGCTCGGTAGAGGCAACCTACTTTCCATTAGAATAAATCTCCTAGACCTAATAAAATATTGCCACCTAGACATCCTAGGACTAATCAAAACTTACCTAATAGGCCTAATATAGATCACCTTCAACATGCGCTAGTTCCTCCTTGTTGGCCAATTCTAAAAACACCTTATGGAGCTTATGATGCATTGGAGTAAAACAAGAATTATTTAGGAGCACCTTTTGAAGACATGGTTGATGATAATAAACCACATAAACCTATTCTTAATATTCCTTGTCCCCCTCCATGGGGAAAAAATAAATAAGAGGATATTAAATCCTCTAGCGTGTATCAAGCATTACTTGAATGCTTGGAAATTGTAGAGGGTAAGATAGCTAGGAATGGGATTCAAAATCCTGCCTTGTGCCAATTGCACAATCAACCACTACATCCATCTATACCTTTCCCTACATACCCTAAGAATTTTAAAATACCCAAGTTAGAAAATTTTAAAGGAAAATAAGATGCTCAAGAGCACGTTACAAGATTCATGAATTAGTGCTTAAGAATACAGGATAATGATGCATTACTCTTGAGAACATTTTTAATTACCTTCTCTGGCCTTGCCATTGAGCATTTTTACCAACTTCCAAGGCATAGTGCATATACTTTTGAATAGTTTGTAGATGCATTCTTGGAATGTTTTACCTTTAACACCAAAATATATGTGATGTTAACTTACCTTATGGGGTTAAAACAATATGACAATGAGTCTATCACTGACTATGGAAACAGGTGGTGAACACTCTTAGCTAAGCTATCTATTGCTAGTGTTTGAGTTAACTTGGATGTTTGCAAAGAGTTGCTTAAAACCAATATCTTTATTGTTACAACTCTAGCAATATCCCACTCTTTAGGATGCTCTAGCATAAGCTAGAACCATATATTAGATAAAAATCCAAGAGGGGAAGATAGCTAAACCTCACAAGGAGTGGATAAAGAATCCAAAGAGCAATCTGATGCCATAAAAGCTAGCAATGATCAATCAAGTTGCCATTAATATCTTAGGGCCTACACAAATGACGCATCCTCAAAAAGGTAAATTATCAATCCCAACCTCCTCCTATGAGTTATAATAATAATGATCAAGCGAATTAGGGTTAAAATCAGCCACATCACCCTAGGCGATAGTTCACACTCTTCACTGATTCAATGGACTCCCAATTCGATCATTTCTATAAAAATGCTTAATTTACCAAAATTCAAGCCTATATAACATAATATAGGTAAACCAAAGCCTATGGGACATCGAGAATACCAATTTTGTTGATATCATCGATAGAATGGCCATGACTTGCCTGCATGCTATGGTTTCAAAAACATAGTGCAAGACATGATAGAGAGGAATGAGCTCCAAGTGGATTATCCTCTCACCCCAAATAATAAATATATGGAGGTTTTAAAATACCCCTTACCTACTCATGAGATATAGGTAGCTCCTGCTAAACAAATGAATGAGTTCAAGATAGCACCCCCTTTGCAAGAGTATATCAGGATGGTAAGTATTGTGATTAGGAATAGATGCTACCCGAGTCAAGTTGCACCACCTGTAGCTTCAAGTGATGTTATATAAACATCACAACCTCCCCCACCTCAAATAAAGAGCCTTCCACCTAGGCTAGTAGTGACAATAAAAATTAAGCTTGCACAAATCTTAAGAACATTGGCTAGATTATCCATATATGTGCTAATTCAGTAATCTCCACCTCACAGAGAAACTCGAATGTATATTCTTAATTTGATAGAATTGCAACCCTAGGATTCTAACTCCTTCATAAATTTTTTTGTGCATGTGCAACAATGTAAGGAACTAGTGATCACATTCCATGAGCATGAACTCAAACCTATAGCAAATGATGTGGTGGACCCTCCTTTACACATCATTGCATGTGTGAATGACATACCATATAAAAGAGTTTTGATAGACATTGGTTCATAAAGAAACATAATAACAACTATTGATCTTAAATACCTAGGACTTCTAGCATCTCATATTGTAGCATCTACTTACACCCTTCGAGCATTCAATGATACAATATACTCCATAGTTAGTACTATATTCCTACCGATTCATATAGGAAGAAAAACTATATCGACATTGTGTCATGTTTTGGAGGGTGAAATGGCCTATAACATATTGCTAGGTATATCTTAGATTCAATACATGAAGTGTATCCCATCCATTTCTCATCAATGTATCAAATATACTTATGAAGGGTAGGTACACATAGTCTCTACAAACATTGAGCCCTTTAAGTATTGTAACATGGTGTAATAATTCCCTAAGTCAACCTTACCATCGACTCATATGGAATTCCAACTGAAAAAATCCATTAATGGTCCACTCCCATCTCCATTTCCTTCCATTACACCATTACCATATTCATCCACACCATCTTCATCATTGGCGACTTCAAAAAAACCCTCATCATCATTAGATCCTCCATAGAGGAACATGTTGAAGGGGCTAATCGATGAAATTTCCCCCATAATTTCCACCATTTCTATAAAATATATTCCTAGTCTTGTAGACCAGGAACCATTTCAAGAGGTACACATTGAGTTGTATCAATTATTTCTTCCATATCCTTTATCCTCATCATCTCAGGTTACAATCCATATGTCTAGTATAGGGATAGGATAGTATTTGGTCAGGAATGTCACAACAACTACATCCATAGAGATAGTAGAAGATATGGGATGACCTCATCTTCCCATAGGTAGAATTGTGCCTCTTGGTATACCACCCAACCATATAAATTTTATAGATGGGGTATTAAGTATGGAATGTTTCTAGTCCCTTAATAGGAAGAATATGATGAACCTTTTGCTGAGGATATAAACTACATGTCAAATATAGACTATGCCATGAGATATCTACATAATTGAAATTGGTATGGTTTTGGTCTAGGGTTGTATGAGTAGGGTGCTCGTATTCCATGTTAGACACAATATCAATTACCATATGATAAATCTGGGTTGGGATACAACAAGCCAGTACCCTAATATGTCCTCACAAAAATCCTAGAATGCCTATGTTTAAATTACAGGGATGAGCTTGCACGTGATACCTATACCAATCCACATCATGTCCACTCATTTGGGAGATTATTTTCCCATAAAAATGGAATATCAAGGGTTATCCAATGACTCAATCAATCCCATGAAGTGGAAGAGAGCTTGCACACCCTTCAATATGATAGTGAGGAAGAGGATCAAGATCATCCTCATGAATGGACAATAGAATATGAGTCGGCCTATGGCATAGCTCCCATAAATTATCTAAGCTTGGATGAGGAATATGAGAAATTTGTCCCTTTCTATTATGAATAAGAGTTCTATCTTTGCATGTTCCCAGTATAGCATCCTATTTGGTGATAAATTTTTCCACTTGAAGAGCAAGATTGTTGCCTTCCCCATTGACCATCATCGATCATTGCACCTCCACCACAACCACCCCCGCTAGTTAAGAAATAACATCAAATTTGTAGATCCACTCACCCATGGAAGGGATATCATGTATCTATCAACAAGATTTACATATATCTAAGTATACCATTGAGAGATTTTAATAACCCCTCAAATACATTGCACCTCGACCTTAAGGCAATTGATTTTGAGCGAGGAGATTCTCCCCCATCTCCATCAGAGTATTGGCCTTGTGAAAAAATGTTACAACCATTTCATTTTTCTCCAAGGACTGCTCAAAATTTTTATCAAGATAAGGTTGAGCAAGAAATTCCAATTAAGGGTGTAAACCCAACTGATGACATTCACTTAATCTCTATTCCACATCAGTCAAAATATGAATCACACATGTCAATTGAAACAACAGTTGATAGGGATATCAATAAAAATCTTGATAATCCCCATAATATCAAATTAGGGAAAGGTCTATCCCTTGATGAACAAGCTGATTATATAAATTTGTTAACAAAGAATATAGAAGCTTTTTATTAGACTTATAAAGATATGTGAGGACTAGATCCAAATATGGTTACACATAATCTTACACTGAACCCAAGCATCAAACTAGTTAAGCAAAAGCTGCATAAGATGCATCCAATAGTTGCCTTAATGTTAAAGGATGAGTTGTAAAAACTATTAGACATTGACTTTATTATGTCAGTAGATTATCTACCATGGGTTTCAAACATGGTACCTGTAGACACTAAAATCATGTAAATCAGATAATATTGCAAATGCACCACTTGCACCACTCTTATCGACATCATATGGTCCCATTGGGTAACCTTCTACGGTAACATAAGGCTCCATAGCACTTTTTGGAAGGTTCCTATTAGTTTTAGGAGGTTTAGAGTAATATCCTTATGACCATCCCACCTTGGGATGGTACAAGATGGTGTCCATCCCACCCAAGCATGACCACTCATAACTATCCCTGGGCAGGATGGTCCCTAAATAGACCCTCCAAAAGTTAAAGGGTTGGAGAAATGATAATCAATTACTACCATATTATCCACCTAGTCATCAAAAATTTATTAGGATCTTGTTATGGAGACTAGAAACTCTAAATTAGAGGCCCCAAATAGGCAACCTCTTCCACCCAATCATAGCAAAGGTTTTGACAAGTGGCATCACTTGCCTTGCATGCCAGAACTTGTCCCTTTGCCCCAAATGCCCTATTTGGACTATAAATTGAGGTGTGCTCACACCAATTTCAGAGAGAAGAGTTGAAGTGTTTTTACCATGAAGTTCTTCCCAATTATACCCTCACCTTTTGCTAGCATATTTGCCCTCACCTTTACTTGAAACCCTCTTCATTCGAAGGCACTTTCAGGGGGCATCCAAATCCACTAAATCCATTCCAAAACCGGTCAAATTGGAGATTAATTTTATCATATTTGCCAACACAACATCTAGGAGAGTTTCAAACTAGATCCCTTTTGAATTGGTGGCAAATTCCACTAAAATTTGTAACCGTCCCACCTAGGGATGGTTAGTAGTAGGTAGTTGCCCCTGTTAGGGATGGTTAGAAAATAACAAGGAATTCTAATTCAATTCCACCATAGGTCATTTACAAATGTTTAGATTAGTCTTGCATTCAACTTTGGTGATATTTGGAGTTGTTTTGATGGTTCAATTTGGGGTTTCATCATTGCAAGTCTAGTTGTCCTTGTCAAGGATGGTCACTATTTTTGATAATAATTTCCCTTCAATTCATGCTCAGATATTTCCAAAACCATTTAAATAGCATCATATTAAGTTTACAAGTCATTTAGAGCTATTTAGATTCGTTACAAATAAGTTTCATTGTTATAAATGTATGCTTTCTATGTTTTCCTAGTTTTCAATATATAAATGCATATGCTATTAACCATTTTCAATCTCTTTTGTGTAGATAAATATATGCTAGACATGAGGGAGGATCTAAGAGGTATAGTAGGATAGGCCCAAGACTAGCTCTCGAGTGTGGTATGCGAAAGGAACATTGGAACGCATCATAAAGCCTAGGAAAGGATTAGATCCTTTATATTTTACAAGTATTGAAATGTATCAAGAAAAGCGCTCAAGGGTATGTATTGTAATATTATTAAATAAATGAATAAATAAATACAAGAAGAAATATGCTTCTTTTATTGCACACTATTATTCATTTCAGTAGATTACATCTTTATGCACTTTCCCTTTTAATGCTTATTTCAACACGCTTTTACATTTCAATAAAGAACCCTTAAGGCATGCCGTAAATTTTGCTTCTTCAGTGGTGATCATGGTATTTGAAATTATTCATTTATATCCTTTTTAATATGTTAATTTTGACATCTATTTTTTGTTTTGGATGTTGCAGGTTTTGACCGTTTGGAGCAAAAATGACCCCTTTTTTGCTAGTTGAACCTGTCAAGGATGACCAACTAGGTGACATAGCCTAGGACGGTCCAAAAATTGCTAACCATACTTGGGTGGTATGGTTACAAAACCAGAGGTTTTCTGCAAAAATTTGTAGAAACATAAAGTTTCAGGTCAAAAACTACACCTATTTTATTCTTCAATTTGTAATTATATTGTTCAAATTAGCTTAAAATTCATTTTTTCATGTATTTTGTGTGCATTGGAAGGTTAGATATCATCTTTCTAAAGTTTTGCATTGAAAAAAAAAATGAACAACATTATGTATGCTTTTTGTTTTGTTTTCCTCCTTGCAACTTACCAAAAGGGTTAGTTTATATAGTTTGTCAATTTTTGTAGCTTCCTTTTATACATACTAACGATTCTGAATATAAAATGTACTTTCATGCATTTAGTGAATTATCATTCAATGTTGTATTATTTTATTTCAATCATTTTAAAAGGAATACACACACCATGATCTTCTTAAATGTTGGTGAGTTGGACTTCATTCCCAACAAATGATAGAGTTCAATGACGGTGGGCTTCATCTCCATCCATTAACTCAAATACCATGTATCCTATTTTATTGGCCAATACCAACTCCAAGATCTATCCTAACTGTGAAAAATAGTATACATTCTTCTTCGGAGGGATGTATCACTATGCATAAGGTGATGGGTGAGGATCAACAGGACCTATGCTCCTTGATCGGGTATGGATTTCATCACCATACTTTGGTTGGTTTACGTGACTGGAATTTATCGGTTGTCGAGCTGTGAGTGTATAGGTGAAAACCACTTAAACTTTTGAGTATTATATCAATGAAAATCAAACATGAGAAGTATTTTCTTTACAAAATAAACACATCTTGATACACATCAAACAACTTAGGAATTCACATTTAAATCTTTAAAAGAGATAATCATTTACATTCTTGTGTGTTTCTATTGATTGAGTATTTGAATCTATAAAAATTAAAAGAGATAATTATATTTTCTACTCTAGGTGTTTCTTTATTATTTGGGTAATCTACTTTTTGATTCTGCATCCAATGGATCAAGAATCGTGTAAATCAGAGCTATAACAAAAAAATATTTTGATTTTATGATTACTGTATTTTCGATGCCGAAAATAGGGAAAATAAACACTAAAATAGTCATAAAATGGTCTAGACAACTCCAAAAATTTCCAATTTTTTTTTTTTCTTAGTTAGCTCCTTTTGCACATCTCACATAAATTTTGAGTCCTAACTCTTCATGCTTCAAAAATTCCTAAAAAATCCCAAAAGTGGGCATTTCCCCACAAGCCTCGGTTGGCCAAATATTTCAAAAATACACATTTTTGACCCAGAAGTCAAAATTTTGAGCACTAGCCCATTGTAATCATCTCGTTGCACTAATAATTTTGATATCTAACACTTATAACCTTTTTTGGAAAAGTCAAAATTTTCTAAAAATGGTTGGGGGACCCTCCTTTTATGGATTTAAACCAAATGTGGTTGAAAATAACATCTCCAATTCATAGAGAGAATCAAACTCCATAATGAGTGAATATCTCAAAATAATTCCAGAGGACATGCCCATCCCTGAAGGGCATCCCAAGTTTTATCATAATAATAATTCAATCCCCAGGGGAAAACCTTTGAGATATCCCTACTAAGGAAACACCCATTGATCCTCTAGGAAACCTTCCTGACTTATATACCTTGATGGAATTTTATATAGCAAATAATCCACCCACTGAAGGGCCTAGTAGGACAATATCATAGATTCACACCCCAGATTGCTCTATACATCAATCGGAATATGAACATGAGAGTACACCATGGCCTAGCCTGGATGAGCTAACCACCCCGTCTGATCGAGCAAGTCACCCCCATACTCCTCATAGAGAGCACTCAATGTGCATACATCATGCTTCTATATAGCTTGAGTATATAGAGCATACATATATCCCTGAATATAAGTATTTCCTCATAGATAAGGAATAAGAACCAAATAATCATCCTACTTCTCATGAAGAGTACTTGGTGTGACCACATTGTCGCTCTACAACATCGAATTATACAAAGCTAATTTATAAACTAGAGTCTCAAGTTAGAGAAAACTTTAAGGAGAGTGGAAAAAAAACAATAGATCCTATTAGGAGGAAAAGACATGATCAATCCATTCGTATTTCCAATATGAGGGAACATAGGCCCCATACGATTGAACAACAAAGTTACACTCATCAGGAACTAAGGCCAGAACTTAACCAACAACAACATATGGATCAACTCCAGTTGGATCAGTAATGATTAAATCAACAAGGTGTGGACTCACAATGAGCACACCTACAAAGGTTGTATCAACAAAAGATACAAAAACAACAAATACAACAAGAGTAATTACAAAATGCATTACATGAAGTGGTGCTTACACCTAGCACCTATAGGATACAACAATGCACAAGGCACCCAATACAATATCAAAATATTCCCCTTCAACTGTGCTAAAATTGCATTCAACATCAAAGGCCATTATCTGGTTATAATCAAAAGCCTCATAATCCTCAACAATACCAAGATCAATATGAGGAAGAATCATATGAAGAGTCCCAATGGGAACATCAGGATCAAGTATATGCTTACCCTAAATCCAGTTATGATGAGGTACCTAATGAGTATACTTATCATCCACCTCAACATCAAAAGTGACCTCCATTGTCTAAACAATGGTGAAAATAGGTTGATCATATCATTTCATCAGGATCATACAAAGCACTAGTTGATGAGATAAATTCATTCAAAAAATATCATCAAAGTTTGGTTTATCAAAAACCTACACTAAAGCAACTTAGCAATCAACCTTTGCATCCATCAGTGTCATCATTGACATACCCATCGAATTTCAAGATGCCTAAACTTGAAAATTTTAAGGATGATGAAGATGCACAAGACCGCTTGACAATCTTCATCCATATGTGCTCTCACCTTCAAGATAATGACCCCTTGATGTTGAGAATATTCATTATAACATTAGAATGGGATGCTTTGGAATGGTATAATAATCTACCACATCATAGCATAAACACATTTGAGCAATTGGTTGATACATTTTTGGGATGTTTCACCTCTAGTTCTAAGAAGACAACAAACTTGACTGAATTGTCTAGCCTTCGTAAACTTGATGATGAGCTAGTCATAGAGTATGGCAATAGATGAAGGTAATGTTAAAAATACCTTTCACCCTACCCACAATGAAACTCATCCAAAGTTTTACTAGAAGTTGTTCAAAGAAGATTTCACTTCTCTTACAATTACAACGATATCAAACTTTCAAGGAGGCCTTAGCCCAAGCCAAGACCATTGAGGACATCAAGGTCTAGGAGGGTGATGTTCAAATACATATAGGGGAATGACCAAACAAGAATATTAAAGGTGGTAACATGCAATAAAATATAGCCCCAATCAATCAAGTGGTTTTGAGTAACCCTAAATCCTCAAACTGGGCTCTACCACCATAATTACCAGTGTAGCCTAATTACCAGGCTAAGCCTTCATTGGTCAAAAATTATACACATCAGCCACCATGACAATATACTCATTTATCAAAGCCCGTAGCATCAATGTTCAATCAATTGTATAAGCACAAAAGATCAAGCTTCCTGAGATCCATCCTTTGAAACCTAATAAGCGTAGATCAAAGGCACATAGGGTAAATCTATATTGTGTGTACCATCGACAAAGAGGCCATGACATCCAGACATGTCATCCCTTTAGATATTTAATACAGGATATGATCGAGAGCTAGGAACTTCAGATAAGTGTCCTCCAAGACTCCTTGTTTGCACATGAAGTAAATATAGCACCTATAAATCAAGTTGAACAATCTAATTAGGTGCACATCAACCTACCTCCCTAAGATTTTTTTGGAATGATCAGTGTTGTAATAGAGAAACAAAAATATCAAAATCTATAGATAGGGGATCTATAGGCAAGGGGCCCATCGAAAGGCACCCATAAGATCTTTGGTCATAGTCAAATGCTCCTAGGTAGTTTACGATTGTCTATGTCAACTCAAAATTCTCCAAAGGCATATAAAAGCCCTTTGGTCATAGTTAAACACCCCTAGGTGGTCTATAACCATCTAGGTCAACCTAAAATGTCCCTAGGTGGTCTATGACCATCTAGGTCAACCTAAAATGCTCCTAGGTGGTCTATGATCATCTAGGTCAAACCAAAATGCTCCTAGGAAGTCTACGATTGTCCAGGTCAGCCCAACAAGCCCCAAAGGTGTTTATAAGCCCTTTGGTAATAGTTAAACATCCCTAGGTGGTCTATGACCATCTAGGTCAACCTAAATTATCCCTAGGCAGTCTATGACGGTCTAGGTCAACCTAAAATACCCCTAGGTAGTCTATGACCATCTAGGTCAAACCAAAATGCTCCTAGGCAATCTACAATTGTCTAGGTCAACCCAAAAAGCCCCAAAGGCATCTATAAGCCCTTTGGTCATAGTTAAACACCCCTAGATGGTCTATGACCATCTAGGTCAACCTAAAACATCCTTAGGTGATCTATGATTGTATAGGTCAACCTAAAATACACCTAGGCATTCTATGACCATCTAGGTTAAACCAAAATAATCCTAGGTAGTCTACAATTATCTAGGTCAATCTAAAAATCCCTAAAGACATCTATAAGCTCTTTGGTCATAGTTAAATACCCATACATGGTCTATAACCATATAGATCAATATAAAATACCCCTAGGTGGTCTATGACTATCTAGGTCAACCTAAAATACCCTTAAGTTATCTATAACTATCTAGGTCAAACCAAAATGCTCCTATGTTGTCTACGATTATCTAGGTCAACCCAAAAAGTCCCAAAGGTATCTATAAGATCTTTGGTCACTATTAAACACCCCTTGGTGTTCTATGACCATCTAGGTCGATCGAAAATACCCCTAGGTGATCTATGACCAGCTAGGTCAAACTAAAATGCTCCTAGACAGTCTACGATTGTCTAGGTTAATCCAAAATTTCAAAAATAATTGAAAATCAAAATTTTAAAAATAATTGAAAATCAAAATTTCAAAAACAATGAAAAACATCAAAAATACAAAAACATTTACATTTTGTATTGCATCATATGCATTCATTTAATTGCATTACATTAGGTATTTTTCATCCATTGTACATGCATTAGGATAGGATGTGTTTACAATCTTACAAACAACACCATGTTTGTGTCTCAATCATGCATTTATTCATCATCATCATCCATAACCCATATGAGTAATTATGTTTTTCAACACAACCCTTCATATTGCTATAAGGTATTGTTAGTCAAAAAGTGACTAACTACAGAAAAATAGCTGATGCACCTTTTTGCATATTTTCCAAGAAGACCGAAGTGGCCCATATGCTAAAGATCAAAGAAAAAACAAAACATCGCAAGGAGGAAAAAGTGTCACGATATCGCGACATGTTGCTTTTTCACGGTCCAAAGCAAAGATAAAGAGCAAGGAGGAAAAAGTGTCGCGATATCG
Organism: Wollemia nobilis; assembly: GCA_028583015.1. Taxonomy (NCBI): domain Eukaryota; kingdom Viridiplantae; phylum Streptophyta; class Pinopsida; order Araucariales; family Araucariaceae; genus Wollemia; species Wollemia nobilis. Next base: position 10,506,536 of record JAQPPZ010000012.1, read on the forward strand.
CGACATGTTGCATTTTCGCGGTCCAAAGCAAAGAGAAAGAGCAAGGAGGAAAAAGTGTCGCGATATCGCGACATGTTGCATTGTCGCGGACAAAAGGGAAAAAGTGTCGCGATATCGCGACATGTTGATTTGTCACGGCCAAAAGGGAAAAAGTGTCATGATATCGCGACATGTTGCATTGTCGCGGCCAAAAGAGAAAAAGTGTCGCGATATCGCGACATGTTGCATTGTCACGGCCAAAAGAGAAAAAGTGTCACGATATCGCGACATGTTGCTTTGTCACGGCCAAAAGAGAAAAAGTGTCGCGATATCATGACATGTTGCATTGTCGTAGCCAAAAGAGAAAAAGTGTCGCGATATCGTGACATGTTGCTTTTTTGTGGCCAAAAGACAAAAAAGAAAAGGTGTCGCGATATCGTGACATGTTGCATTTCCGTGACTGGAAGCAGCAGAAGAGCAAGGTAAGAGACGAATGTTGTGATTTCATGACATGTCTCATTTTCATGGTGGGAGGCAGCAAAAGAGCAAAGTAAGAGATGAATGTCGCGATTTCATGACGTCTCATTTTCGTGGCGGGAGGCAGCAAAAGAGCAAAGTAAGAGATGAATGTCGTGATTTCGTGACATGTCTCATTTTCACGGTGGGAGGCAGCAAAAGAGCAAAGTAAGAGACGAATGTCATGATTTTGTGACATGTCTCATTTTCACGGTTGGAAGCGGCAGAAGAGCAAAGCAAGAGACGGACGTCGCGATTTTGCGACATGTCTCATTTTCACGGTGGGAGGCAGCAAAAGAGCAAAGTAAGAGATGAATGTCACGATTTCGTGACATGTCTCATTTTCGTGGCTGGAAGCGGCAGAAGAGCAAAACAAGAGATGAATGTCACGATTTCGTGACATGTCTCATTTTCACAGCTGGAGGTAGAAAAAGAGCAAAGCAAGGAAATAATGTCGCGATTTCGCGACACACCAGCTGTAAAGGAATAGAGTATATTTTTGGCAATTGGGGACATGCACTGACATCAGGTGCTGATTTTTGAAGAATGGTATGTTGATTATAACCTAGCAGGTCTACTGAATGATAGCAAAATAACAGGCTCATCTAAAATTAGCTAGAAGGAAATCTATCCAATATGTAGGAAATCCATTGTATATTATTAGAAACTACAGACAATTACTTGTAATTGATTGAAGAAATTAAATGTACGTAGTAGAAGATACTCTTTTTAGGGTATAAATAGGAGTGATTCGACCATGAAAAAAGGTTGGCTCTTGGATGTTTACAAGACTAAATACATGTACTTTGAATACAAGCAATAAAATCACATCTCCCATTGGCTTCTGGTTCATATCGTGCAAGTGTATGTATTAATGTTCTTTATTTTTGCTTACAATATTGAATTGTAAATTGAGTCTGTTCTTATATCTGAAATTTTGCAATACATAAATCATATTGCTGGAATAAGAATCTAATATATACGCATGTTAAACAAAATATCAGAAATCATATCTGGAATTATATAATTTCTGCATGGAAATGTGTTTTAAATGCTTTGGATAGAAGTAAGTAAATCTGTCTTTGTTGTTGTCTAATCTGCACCATATAAAAGTTCTAGCTTAGGCTATATTTCCCTTATCTCTTGTTCCCATTTTCTCTAAAAAACTCAAAGGAACCAGCCTTCTCTCGAGACTAGACAGATGATCTCAAGCAAGATCTGTCTATTCAATGTTGGCAAAGTCTAAGGTGCAACACTATTAACCGAAGGCATATTTTGTTCCAATAGTTTTTGGCATGCCCGGTGGGACCAACAATCCCACAGTATTGTATAAGTTTTGGTGTTTTACCTTAAAGAGCCTTTTTGTTTAAAAATCTCAAGAAAAACCACCTGATGACTTCGTTGCAATTTAGACCATAAAAGAAAGACATTGTCTAAAAACCTTCTGGTTATATAGCCATATGATAACCAGATCCTGAGCTAGAAACTCTGAAGAACCTATCGATTTCTTTGAACTACATCTCGGAAGCCTAAAAGCACACCCTGTGCTAGCCTCATGATCAAATCTACTCGACACCATTAGCACCTCTTTAACACCCACTGTAGGAGCATCTGCAAGCAATCCCATAGTGGTTGTAACTCCTTTAGCAATCATGGCAGCCACCCCTACACTAGCACATCTTGTGTGGAATCAAACTGGCCCTTTGAACTTGGGAAGACACCACCAAATTCCACAAGCTGCACTAAAAGCATTACCGACCTTTGATGGAACAGGAAAAATAGTAGATGAGCACTGTTTAGATGTATCATCGCTAGCATCTGTTTACAACATCACTCAAGAAGATGTAATGGTCAGATTGTTGATTATATCTTTGAAAGGAAAGATGCTCTATTGGTATAGAGTGCTTCCTGCTAGATCCATTACTTCTTGGGAAGTACTGGTCGACCATCTGGTCGATGAATTTAATATACATGCGGATCCTTTCACATTATTGAATCAATTCACTGTCATTGAGAGGCATCCACAAGAAGAAATCTAAGAAATCCAAGATTTCAACATCAGATTTACCAGAACTCGTGGTAGAGTACCGTAGGGCCTAAAACCCACGAAAGAACAAGTTGTATGCTATTACTTAAGGGCTTTTGATTCAGATCTCAGTATGATAATAAGGCAATCCCATGTAACCACTTTTCCTGGGATCTATCTAGAGGTAGCAAAGGGTGAAGCTGATCTCATTGCTACAAAAAGATATCCATCAAAGAGTCTATTGCCAATTGTACCAGAGCTTTCCCAAGCATTAATTTCTAAACTGCCTATTCTCCCATCAACGTAGGACCTCCCAGCTATAGCCGCACCTCCTACATTCCTTGCATTACCAGCCACACCCCTTGCATCAGCTCCCCCCAATGATCAATACACGACCATAATTGATACAATGAAGACATTGTCAAATGAAATGGCGTCCATGAAAAAGAGAGAGGCGAAATAGAATATCCAAGCAAGAATATTTCCACAGATACATAAGGAAGGTGCTTTGACAAGTGGAAGGGTACAAGAGAGAAAAAATGTGGTGTATGCAAATGAGATAGGAGATAATGGAGAACCCACTAATTTTGACTACTGGTGTACCACTTGCAATGATCCTCATGGAGAGGATTCATGCATGATTCATCAACATCATGTGCAAGCGATTATCAATGAGAGAGTCAAAGAAACCGGCAAGGGATAGGTGAACATAATCAGAGAAGTCCACCACAATTTGGCAATGCCATCCATGGAACAAGTCTCAGTCCTGACAAGGTCGAGAAAAAAGTCGTTACAAGCCGACCCTAAGGAACTCCAACCACTAGGTTTTCCTCCTGCCCCCAGGGCAACTCCGTAGAAAAACTAGTCTAATGAGAAAGGGCGTTCTGACCCTCCTCAAACTTCTACGACTACACCAAGAAAATAATTTCCCCCTAGAAAAGGGAGCGAGGCTCAAGAGCAAGCGAAGGAAAGACTCAGATTTCCTTCATTGAAAAAAATGCAAAGAACAGAAGCCATGCAGGTCTATAGAGACAGATATGATGCATCTACTAGTGGAAGGGAAAAGAGTGTTGAGGTATCCCCAGTTGCAACCCTTTCGTTCAACATTATAGAAGAAATGAAGAGGACTCCTTCCAAAATAAGCATGTATGATGCACTACAAATTCTTGGTCAGATTGACCTCCTCCAAGAGTCCCTAAATTTAAAGAATGATACCTCCTTCTCAAATTTCTACAAAAAAGTTCAACCTCTAGAAAAAATAGACCGCCCCCATTCTATCTATCCTTGCAAATGGAGGGGTGGATAGTTCACAATTGCATGATTGATTTAGGGGCCGCAACTACGGTGATGCCGAAAGTTGTATGTGACATAATGGGGATGGAATATACTCGAAGTCATCCTGGTGTGTTGCAATTAGATGGTACTTCATTAAAAACTATCGGGGTGATCAAAGATATCCCTATTCAACTCCATAGAATGCCAGAAGCAGTCGTCATACAAGAAGTAGTCATTGTAGACTTAGAGCTATATTTCGATATGTGTTTATCCAGAGAGTTCACAGCCAAACTGGGAGGTTATCTTTCTCTAGATTATTCTCATTTGGAGGTACATTTCAAAGGTAAAAGAGTCAAGATCTACAATGAAAAACCATCTACTTTCCACGTAGAAATACTGGAGGAAACAGCTACCATCAACATGATGTCTGAAGAATTGGAAAACATTGATTTAATGGAAGAAACCCTAGAGGAACTCCAATCTGAGGATCAGTTTTCAATGAAAGACTTCAATGTTATGATAGAGATAGAAATGGGAAGCTATTCCATTGAGAAACCAAAAAAGCTCCCTATTGCTATCCCTAAAACAGATGATTCGGCCAACTAGTTATGGAAATTGTACTTTGATGGGTCAAGGTGCAAAAATGGAGCAGGAGCTGGAATCGTTCTGATTTTGCCTATTGGAAAAAAAAGTCTTTTCATATAGGTTGACATGGAGTTGCACCAATAATGCAGCTGAATACGAAGCCTTGTGTTTGGGACTCAGGAAAGCTGAAAAAATGGGTGCAAAATAGCTGTTGATCTATGGAGATTCAGAGCTGATCGTTAAATAGGTTACTGGCAAATGCATTTGTAAGAAACATTACCTAAGGGCTTACAAAAACAAAGTGTTGGATCTATTGGAAAATTTTGAAGCACTAAACATGAAATCCATTTCCAGAGAAAAGAACACACATGCAGACTTGTTAGCATCAGTAGGATCAAATTTTTGCCCAGTCAACAATGTTATTCAGAAGTCTAAAATAGTTAGACTTATATACAGGCCTTCTATGCCCGACAAGGACATTTTCTAGTAGGTATTTGAGAACGATGAGAAGATCCTAGATTTTCTTATTCATGAGAGGAATTGCTCTACAGATAGAGCGTTACAAGAAGAGGATGAAGAGAGCCTTATTCAATTGAAAAACAATCATATCCCTAGGATACTGATCACCCTGGAGAGTCTTTTCGACAATAGTGACAGAGTTGTAGGTCGAAAGATCAAGGTAGATGAATGTCGGTATAAGGAAATAGAACTAGAACCGGGAAAAATGATCAAATTAGGGACCAATTGTATAGTGGTAGAACTAGAACAAATAAAATAGTTATGTAGAGAATATCTAGATATAATAGCCTGGACTTATAGTGATCTGAAAGTGTATAGGAAAGAGGTCATTCAGCATACCATCGAACTAGAGGAAGGAGCTAAACCTTTTAGGTAGAGGTAGAGGCCTGTGAATCCTAAAATTGAAGCCTTAATGAAATAGGAGTTGTTAAAACTCCTGTAGGCTAAGATAATATACCCAATCAAGCACTCTACCTGGGTGGAAAATTTAGTTCCAGTCCGGAAGAAAAATGGAGAAATATGACTATGCATCGATTTCAAAAATTTGAGCAGAGCCTTTTTAAAGGATCACTATCCTTTACCCTAGATTTACCTAATCCTTCATATTGTGGTAGGAGTAGAAAGGTTTTCTCTCTTAGATGGCTTCTCTGGTTACAATCAAGTTTGGGTGAGACATGAAGATCAATATGGATGGGTTCTACACATCACGGTGAATGTTTTTCACCTGAAATTATATTTCCAATAAAAGCTACAGATCACCATTATATGTACAGTATATTATAAGTTTGGAGTTTTATAAATATTTCCCTTTTTACGGCCTAATAAGAATCAAGTGTGCAAAACTTATCAAGAGATAATTGCAGCCATGGACAGAATCATAAGATCTAAACATCAGGGGCAACAGCCAGCAGCCGGAGTCGGGACCAGCTCCCAAAATTGAATTTTTTGTGTTCTTCAGACAAAGGTTAAGTCCCTAAGTGGTAAAAGAAAGGTTATGATAAGGTAAAGATCACCTATATTCCAAAGTGCATTCTTTTTCTTTTATCCTTGTTTTTCCACTCAAAATTTTACTTTTCGCAACTATGCTGGTGACTCCGTTTCCCAATGGATGAAGGCCTGGTCAAAATTTTTGCAAGCAAAAAATCCCTCAAAAGGCGCCAAGAATGTTAGTCAAAAAGTGACTAACTATAGAAAAATAGCTGATGCACCTTTTTGCATATTTTCCAAGAAGACCGAAGTGGCCCATATGCTAAAGATCAAAGAAAAAGAAAAACATCGCAAGGAGGAAAAAGTGTCGCGATATCGCGACATGTTGCGTTGTCCAAAGCAAAGAGAAAGAGCGAGGAGGAAAAAGTGTCGTGATATCGCGACATGTTGCATTTTCGCGGTCCAAAGCAAAGAGAAAGAGCGAGGAGGAAAAAGTGTCGTGATATCGCGACATGTTGCATTTTCGCGGTCCAAAGCAAAGAGAAAGAGCGAGGAGGAAAAAGTGTCGCGATATCGTGACATGTTGCATTGTCGCGGCCAAAAGGGAAAAAGTGTCGCGATATCGCGACATGTTGCTTTGTCGCGGCCAAAAGGGAAAAAGTGTCACGATATCACGACATGTTGCATTGTCGTAGCCAAAAGAGAAAAAGTGTCGCGATATCGTGACATGTTGCATTGTCGCGGCCAAAAGAGAAAAAGTGTCACGATATCGCGACATGTTGCTTTGTCACGGCCAAAAGAGAAAAAGTGTCGCGATATCGCGACATGTTGCATTGTTGTGGCCAAAAGAGAAAAAGTGTCGCGATATCGCGACATGTTGCTTTGTCATGGCCAAAAGGGAAAAAGTGTCACGATATCACGACATGTTGCATTTTCACGGCCAAAAGACAAGAAAGAAAAGGTGTCGTGATATCGCGACATGTTGCATTTTCACGGCTGGAAGCGGCAGAAGAGCAAGGTAAGAGATGAATGTCACGATTTCGCGACATGTCTCATTTTTGTGGTGGGAGGCAGCAAAAGAGCAAAGTAAGAGATGAATGTCACGATTTCACGACATGTCTCATTTTCGTGGCGGGAGGCAGCAAAAGAGCAAAGTAAGAGACGAATGTCACGATTTTGCAACATGTCTCATTTTCATGGTGGGAGGCAGCAAAAGAGCAAAGTAAGAGACGAATGTCGCGATTTCGTGACATGTCTCATTTTCATGGCTGGAAGTGGTAGAAGAGCAAAGCAAGAGATGGACGTCACGATTTCACGACATGTCTCATTTTCGTGGTGGGAGGTAGCAAAAGAGCAAAGTAAGAGACGAATGTCGCGATTTCGCGACATGTCTCATTTTCACGGTGGAAGCGTTAGAAGAGCAAAAAAAGAGATGAATGTCATGATTTCGTGACATGTCTTGTTTTCGCGGCTGGAGGCGGCAAAAGAGCAAAGCAAGGAAAGAATGTCATGATTTTGTGACACGCCAGCTATAAAGGAATAGAGTATATTTTTTGCAACTAGGGACATGCACTGACATCAGGTGTTGATTTCTAAAGAATGGTCTATTGATTATAACCTGGAGGTCTCACTGGATGATTGTAGAATAACGAGCTCATCTAAAATTAGCCAGAAGGAAATCTATCCAATCTACGGGAAATCCATTGTATATTATTAGAAACTACAGACAATTACTTGTAATTGATTGAAGAAATTAAATGTACGTAGTAGAAGATACTCTTTTTAGGGTATAAATAGGAGTGAGTCGACCATGAAAAAAGGTCGGCTCTTGGACGTTTACAAGACTGAATACATGTACTTCGAATACAAGCAATAAAATCACATCTCCCATTGGCTTCTGGTTCATATCGTGCAAGTGGATGTATTAATGTTCTTTATTTCTACTTACAATATTGAATTGTAAATTGAGTATGTTCTTATATTTGAACTTTCGCAATACATAAATCATATTTCTAGAATAAGAATATAATATATACGCATGTTAAACGAAATATCAGAAATCATATCTGGAATTATATAATTTTTGCATGGAAATGTGTTTTAAATGCTTTGGATAGAAGTAAGTAAATCTGTCTTTGTTGTTGTCTAATCTGCACCATATAAAATTTCTAGCTTAGGCTATATTTCCCTTATCTCTTGTTCCCCTTTTCTCTAAAAAACTCAAAGGAACCAGCCTTCTCTGGAGACTAGACAGATGATCTCAAGCAAGATCTGTCTATTCAATGTTGGCAAAGTCTAAGGCACAACACTATTAACCGAAGGCAGATTTTGTTCCAACAGTATATATTAGGGTTTTCCATTAATTCAACAATTCCTAGTGATCTTCTCAAATTTTGTAGAAAGCTATCTCCAATTTTGGAGATGAGGTCTAGTTATAATAGTACCTTGTATCTTTCAAAATACTGACACATTTTCACATTAATAAATCCAAGTCTAGCATAAGGAAAGATGAAAACTATAAAGGGGTCTAGGTTACTTTAAGTGAAAAAAGTTATCTCGCTCATCCCCATGTGTGAATGGTTCAAATATGCTAAGAATTGACAAAAGGACAAGTTCCTCCTTACGTAAATCCCTTGCCTCACACTGGGGCAAGTATCCAAAAAGAGAAAAATCAATAGTGATTATTATCACTTCAAAATATGCAAAAAGAAAGAGTGGTTCTTACCATTATAAAAATAAAAATAAATAGTGGTTCTCACCACTACCAAAATCCCTTGCTTAACAAACAAAAATGAGCAACTCCCTTCCAAAAATTCAAATTTTAAAAGAAAATAAGGGATTCTTGAACTTGAATCCTTGGAATTCTCTGTATTAGAGAACCATAAGGTGATCCTCATTATAGGTTTGGTAGATAGCCTACCTAGAAATTGTGGTATCCTTATGCACGATGATATGTCTATCACATAAGCAACTTGCTTGTGTCTAGACCAATATTTGCATGTGGATAAGCTAGCTTTTTGTAGCCTATACTGCCTAGTAGTCTGATCCAACTAAGTACAAAACTCAGGATAATGAGACTCACAAGGTGATATCTAGTATAAATGGGCTGAGTGAATCCCATTTGGCACTAGGGTAACTCTATGCATTATCATAGTAATGAAATCACATGCACACATAGGGATAATGAATATCTTGGTCTTCATAATAAAAACTTTTATCTTTCAGGAGTATTGTATAGTCATTATACAAATTTTGATTAATCAACTAGGGTGTTTGAGTCTCGTGAAAAATGTCAAAAATTACCTAATAGCAACAAATAATTATAGAAATCATACACATTTTTCCTCATGAACTTTTGTTTATTAAGTGGTGTTCATGAAATAGGATAGATACTGGATAAATATCAACAATGATATTTAGATGGCCACTGACTCTTTTATGCATATCTTTTAAATTACATAAGCATATAGAGAAAGCCTACACATCTCACATCATATCATTCCACATATGGATGCTTAAATGATTAATTATTATGATAAGAATTATTATTTTCATCCATGATTTTCATACATTATGTGGTATCATCCATTATATTGTTATAAACGTATTACATTGCACTCTGTTCATTTACATTAGATCACAATCACATAAATAATGTATTACATACATTGCATTCACCATATCATGTCAACATAAATTAAGTTCATAATAATTGAATAAAATTTAACATGCAGTTAGCATTCACCATTGCATTTATATATGCATACATAGGAGAGCATCTACACATATAGATCACAATATCTAATCATACATTTATCATCTAGTTAGTTCATGTCATCAATACATCGCATACATATAGCATATTCACATCATCAATAGGCATTACATACATTAATGCATCCATAAATCATAACACATAATGTATCTAATGGTCCAAAATCACATAATTGCAAACCATAAAAACATTTTTAAACATCAACCAGGGAATTATTGGTATCATACCTCCCCTAATCAGCAATCAACATCAAAAATACCCAAAGGTATCCATAAACCCTTTGGTCACCCAACATACCCCAACAACATCCACTAAGCCCATTGGTCATAATAACAACATGTATAATCCAAATCAATAATTGATAACTCAATTATTTCTAAGTGTGTTCGTGCATGAATCATTGCTAAAGACAATCATGCACACTCCTTGCTTGGGGAAAATAAGCAAAAGATCAAAAGTAGATTCAATAAAAAAGAGCATCTTGTATCCTAATGGCTACCAAGGCTAATATTTGACTTAAGCTTATCTCCTAATTTCCACCAAGACTAGGATTTGACTTAACCTTATCTCATAATTGTCGCCAAGTCTAGGATTAGACTTAAACTTATCTCCTAATGACTTCCAAGGCTAGGATTTGACTTAATATTGTCTCCTAATTTCCTTCAAGGCTATTATTTAACTTAATATTATCTCGTAATTGCTATAAACGCTAGGATTTTACTTAAGCCTGTCTTCTTCAGCTTGTCTCCTAATTGTTGCCAAGGCTAGGATTAGACATAAGCTTGTTTGACAGTATCCCAAAGACTACCAAAATAAAGTTCCTTAAATTTCCAAAGATAATGATTCTAATATGCACACCCTTTCCATGATTGGAGCATCTATAAATGACTATATAAATGAATAAATAAACATCAAATAAAAATCGTTCAAAAAAAGCTTAAAAAACATCAAATATAGGGTATAAAACCCACCAAAAACAAGGCAAAATGGTCTAAAATAAATAAGGATCAAGATTGAATCAACAAAATTTATGGATTCTTTAAAAGTATTTATTTTATTCCCCAAGAATGACTCTATGGCTGGACCGCTTCCCGAGAATGAAGTTTTTAGCCTTTTGCATCCAAAAATGCTCATCAAGACAATCAAAAATCCCCTCCAAATAGGTATATAGTACCATGGGTAAAATAAAGAGTTATCCCAATTCAGTCATATGTGTCAAGAAAATCATCGCTTTATAATTTTTCATGCTATCATCAACTCATTTCTTGAGGGGGTAGTCATAATAATGATTTCATAAATCAAATCAACACTAAAACACTCAAAAGTGCAATTTTCATACATTCAAAAGAATATTTGCAAAAGAAACTTTTTCAAGCCCATGTGGGGTGAAAAATTATCATAAGAAACAAAAATAGGGATTGATATCCTTGAAGCCTTGGGAATCCACCCATGTAAAGGCTTACAATAACACAAGGCATCAAAACCTAGTATACCTCAAGACCCTAAAATTGTTATTACAGTGCGGCTGAAAGGTATACCTAATTAATCCTTTGACTATGTCAAAAGCAAGGATTCTAATAATGTATGTTTTTTCCATAATTAAGGCATCTAAATTTGGTTAGGTTAATGAATAACCTTAATCATTTAATAATTTTTTCATCTATTTTTGCTCAGTGCTTCGTTGCACATAGCACGTCCCAAAAAAGGGCATCTGTAGATACTAAAATTGTGTAAATAATATAAGACTGCAAATGCACCACTTGTGCCACTCTTATCAACATAATATGGACCCATTGGGCAACCCTATATGATAATATAAGGATACATATCCCTTTTTGAAATGTTCCTATCAGTTTTGTGAGGTTTAGGGTCATATCTTTATGACCGTCCCACCTTGCGACGATCATAGATGGTGACCGTCCCACCCAGGGATGACCACTCCTAACAATCCCTGGGTGGGATTGTCCCTAAATAGACCCTCCAAAATTTAAAGGTTTAGAGAAATTGCAATCAATTACTACCATATTCTCTACCCAATCATCAAAAATTGATTAGAGACTGTCATGGAGACCAGAAACTCCAAATTAGAGGTCCCAAATGGGAAATCTTTTCCACCAATGCATGGCAAAGGTTTCAACAAGTGGCAGCACTTGCCTTGCATGCTAGAACTTGACCATTTACCCCAAATACCCTATTTGGGCTATAAATTGAGGTATTCTCACCCTAATTTGAAATGATAAGAGTTGAATCAGATGCCGCGAAGTGTTGCCCAATTCTACCCTCATATTTTGCCATTATATTTACCCTCATATTTCCTTGAAACCCTCTTCATTCGAAGGCGCTTTCAGGGGTATCCAAAAAACTACTAAATCCAATCCAAAATTGGTCATATTGAAGAGTAATTTGACCAAATTTTTTGATACAACATCTAGGATAGTTTCAGACTAGATCCCTTTGGAATTGGTTGTAAATTCTAATCTGATTTGTAACCGTCCCACCTGGGGATGGTTAGAAATAGGTAGTTGCACCTATTAGGGATGGTTAGAAAAAAAACAAGAAAAATTGATCCAATTAGACCATAGGTCATTTAGGAATGTTTATATTAGTCATGCATTCAAATTTGGTGAGATTTGGAGCTATTTTGATGGTCCAATTAGAGGTTTTATTGTTGCAGGTCTAGTTGTCCCTGTCAGGGACAATCACAATTTTTTGTAAAAATTTCCATTTTATTTATAGTTACACCTTTCCAAAACCATTTATATAATATCATTCTTAAATTATATATCATTTGGAGTTGTTTTGATTTACTGCAAATAAGTTTTATTATTTCTAGATTTATGCTTTCTATGTTTTCAAGGTTTTCTATCAATAAACACATATGCTATTAACCATTTTTAATATCTTGTGTGTAGGTACAGATATGCTAGACATGAGGGAGGAGCTAAGAGGCATAGAAGGATAGACCCAAGAATATCTCTCAAGTGTGGTATGCAAAAGAAACATTGGAGCATGTCATTAAACCTTTGAAGGAATTAGATCACTTGTTTCTTGTAGTATTAAAATGTATCAAGTTATGAAGCCCTAAAAGGGTAATGTATTTTAACCATTTAAAGCAATGAATAAATAAATACAAGGATAAATCTACTTCTTTTACTACACACTATTCTTAATTTCATCAGATTACATCTTTATGCACTTTCCATTTTAATGCTTATTTCAACACGCTTTTACATTTCAATAAAGAACCCTTAAGGCGTGCCGTAAATTTCGATTCTTCACATATAGTTATAATAAAATGTGTAACCAACCATTGGACCCTATGGTTGTTGTTAGACCATATCCTAAATGCTTCCCCATATCGATTATGTCAATTTATAATGGGATTGAAGATCTGATTGATCATATTCATATGTTTAGGATAGCCTATCACGACATTTCATATGATGACATGTTATTGTTAAAAATATTTCCAAAAATCTTAGGAGGTATGGCTTTGGAATGGTATTATCAACTGCCAACACATTCTTTAAGAAACTTCAAAGATACCACAAAATTCTTTGTGCATCAGTTTGGTGTCTACATACATGTCCCAATTAAGGATTTGTACAACTTAAAATAATGGAAAGATGAGGGTTTCACAAAATTTCTATCTCAATGGAGAAAAATCTTTGGCAATTTACATTTTGCTCTACCTCCAAGGAAAATTCTAGAAATATTTATTGGAAACCTACAAGAATAATTGTCCTATGAGTTGCCACTACCACTATAACCTCTTTTGATGAAGCTATCAATTTATAAATAAGGGTGGAAGAAGCCCTTATTAGAAGAGGATAATTTAAAAGTAAGGATGAGGACAAATCATATAAAAATCAATATAAGAACAAGCATGTGGTAGGAGACGGGGTCATAGATAATAGACCTCCTCCAAATATTAATACCATAGAAACCACAAAGAAGTTTGTGTTAAAAGCACCTCAAAAACTCTCACAATATAATTTCACACAATTGAACCAACTTTTGACAATGTTCTTACCACAATTGGTAGAAAAAGGTTTGATAAAATTACCAGATATTTGACAACCCGACACCTCTCAACCTTGGTATAGACCAGACCAACATTGTGATTTCCATCAAGTTTATGGACATCCAACCAACACTTGTAGAAGAATAAAACACTTGGTGCAATATTTAATTGATAATGGAAAGTTGAAAGTGGAAAGTCCTCCAATAAATGCTAATCCTCCAACAAATCCACAAAAGCAACAGACACAAAATGTTAATCAAAATCTACACATATTCCAAAACCCATTACCCAATCATGGTAAGGAAGTTATGAATTAGCTAGATTATAAGACTGTACCTCATACAAAATGTTATGTGGGAATGATTATTAATCATATACCATTGTAACTCCCACAAACTATATTTGTGCCTACTCAATCCATTGTTATAATTAAAAATTTCAAGGAAGAAAACTATAATCTTCATCCTTGGAAAACATAGAAAATAACTTAGAATATGAGATAGAAATTAGTTCCCTTCACTCCAATAATTCAAAATATGAATTAGAAATAATCCTACCCATAACATATTTGCTAATTCTAGAAGAACCATTTTCAAAAATTATAACAAATTGTCCTGATTCACTTCCATAGAACAAGCATCAACTGCCAGACCTCATTCTATTTAGTTCAACTCTTCTAATTCATTTGTCATTTCCCAATAATCACATCAATAAAGTAATATTGTGGATACAATTGGGGCCATTACTAGGCAACAAGCCTAAGCTCAAAATTATCAACCTTAATTACCTACAACTTATCCAAATAATATGGATCAACCACCTTTTGTTCTGAAACCACCTCATAAAGGAAATATTTTACTTTGACCTCAACAGAAGAATCCTTTTGATATCAATGAAAAACTAGCCTATATAATAGCTAGGATTTCTCTTCTTTATATTCTTAGGACTTCATCTATTCATAGAGAAGAATTAATGAATACCTTAAGTCAAATGATGGTTACTCAGGACATAGAGCCAACTACCATAGTTAATGTTGTGGCCTCTCATGGAATTGACTATGTTAATTTTCATGATAAAGATATTCCTCCATAGAGTATGCATAGGGATAATACTTTGTATATAATAACATTAATTGGATATGTGTGTGTTAAAAGGGTGTTTATTTATAATGGTTCATCTTTAAACATTTACACTTATGAGTTTTTTAAAAGGTTTGGATTCAAAAATAAATATTTAAGAAGAATTGAAATGATTATTAAAGCCTTTAATGACAAAACCCAATAAGTTTGTGGTGTGATATATATTCCATTACAAGTTGATCCTATAATTTTGGACACACCCATTTTTGTTGTATCTTACCCATCATCATACAACATCCTTCTAGGATGTCCTTGGATCAATGCAAGGAGGGCAGTCCCCTCTACTTTCCACCAGTATGTAAAATTTAAATTTAAAACTTAATTGGTCACCAATAATAAAGATCCTAGACCTCTTGAAATGTGTACAATGGTAAAACCATTAATATTCTATTTTATCCAACCTTGTCATCATTGGCACCTAATTCCCCTAAGTCTTCTCTACCAACACTTGAATCATCATCTCCTTTTTACATACCTATACCCTCTAGTGATAATGATCCTTCTACATCATACCCTCTTATAGATGAGGCTTTATCGGATTTATCCACCATATTAGCATCGATAGAACATGCTAATTTTATTGTACAAGATTCCATTATCTTATCTCAATTACCACCATCTCCACATACAACAAGTTTACCCAATAAATAGAGAAATATATATCATGTTGGAAATTGTACCTTTATTTTTGTAGGATGTTCCCCTGATAAAAACAATATTAAGCAAATGAGCTTTATATTTGATGAAAATAAATTTTCTCTATGTTACTTCTCTAACAGATAAATAAAATCTAAAAAAAATATGTGTGATATGGGGTATAAAGGTAGAGGTTTAGGTATCTGCTTGTTGTGGTATAGTGGTAAATGCCCTGGGTGCTGGTAGAGGCTGACCCAGATTCCATTCCCCTTGTCTCCATCCTGCAAATATATGGTATAGTTAGGAATGTCCTATGTGCTGGTAGAGGCCGACAAGGCTCCATCCTCCTATGCCCAACATGTTGAAAGTGGCACCCCGAAATGGGTATTTTCCACTATAAATTAGTTTTAAATTAAAGATGGATGTTTTCTCTAAGACAATTGATCTGCTAGGGTTTGATGAGGAAAAACTACTCTACTAGATGAAGAAAAATTGCTCTGCGGGGATGGTAGCAGCTTCCAAAGGAGGTCTAAAAATTTGGAGGAATGTCGTGATGGCATCAGGTCCGGCACAGAGAGTGCATGCTCATGATTTTTTTTCATTTGAAAATGACTGGAAGGAACAAGATTTTCTAGTGCATGTCGGGAACTACTTGTTAAATAATAATAGATATTTGGAATGATGTGAAGCCAGACCAATTCTAGTGGTTCAACAAAACTCGATGGTAACCAAACATGCCCTTATTGGCAAATATTTGGGTATCCAAATTTCTCTCCCCTTTGTGGAAGCTTGGGTCAGGAAGACTTGGAATCCTGAAGGCGATGTGGAGGTGATGCTGAGTGCGAACAACTATTTTATGGTGGTTTTCTCTTTTATTGCAGATTATAACAAAGCATTTGAAGTGGGTCCTCATTTCTATAACCAAGTGGGACTCTTTATTAAACCCTAGCATGTGGGTTTCAACCCATCAGAGGAGCGGCCATCATGGGTTCCAGTATGGGTGCGGCTTCCATGGCTCCCGTTGGAATTCTAGAGAACTGATATCTTTCATAAGATTGCGCTTCTGCTTGGGAAGCAAGTTGGACCATCACAATAGAAAATGGATAAAAATGTAATCTTTGTTGCTTGTATTTGTGTTGAAATTGACTTAAATAATCCTATTCCATATTCTATTGAAATACAATTTGGATCAACTACATGGGTTCAAAAACTTGACTATGAAGCTCTTCCATTTCGTTGCCAAATTTGTCGTGAATATGGCCACCTACAAAAAAAATGCCCTAAGTTTCTCTCACCTGTGGCTTCAAATCCTAGGCCTTCTCGGTATGAACAAAGTTTGGATAAAGGAAAATCCCCAATAAAGGAAGGGGAACAGGATAAGGAAGGTTTTGTTCTGGTAAAAATACGAAACAGAGGACGAAGGGCAAAAAAAGACCTTAAGGATAGCCAGCTAGATGCTCTACTCAACCATTTTGAAATATTAGATTATCTTGATCAGTGCATGGAGATACCTAAAACGTCGCTACCTAATGCAAATATAACAAGGCCGAATCATATGTCTCTTCTTGAGGGGGAACATAAGGAATCAAATCTAGGGGGTTTAAATGAAGAACAAAGGGCTTTGGATCTGAGTATAGGGGACATGGTTGGGTCTAGCCCTATAATAGAAACTATTTTGGAAATTAGTACAGATTTAGTTATGCCCTCTCCTACTCAGGCACTAATGTAGTCATCCTTGGACTGCAAAACTCCTACGGTGTTGGGATTGTAGCAGAAAATAATTAAAAAAAGTTTTTCGGATAAGAATATGAAGGTGGGTCGAAAGAAGGACCAGGATAAAATTAAGTTAATGGGGGAGAATTTGGTGGATTCAGGCTTTGTGAGAACATTGGACTCCCATATTATAACCCCCAAAAATGATTATCCTCTCATGGAATGTAAGGGGGTTGAAAAACATCCCCAGACAAAAAGTTGTTCGTGATTTGGTTCATGTGCATTCTCTGGATGTGGTGTTTATTCAGGAGACTAAATTGGCTATTGATAGTATGTTCAATATTACTCCCAAGTTGTGGAGAAGGGGACAATGCCAGTGTATTGGTGCATGTGGATATGCTAGTGGCATCGCTTGTTTATGGGATCCGGTTAAGATATCCCCTATTACTTGGATTTCCAAAAAATGGTCTATTTCGATGGTCGAGCATGATAATGAATCTGGTGAAACCATCCTACTTACAAATGTGTATGCTCATGTTGATTACAATGGTAAAGTGAATTTGTGGGAGCAAATTTGCTTTGTGAGAATTCTGGTTCCCCTATACCCATGGATTTTGGCTGGAGACTTCAACTCTATCACTTATCTGGAGGAGAAACGTGGTGGGGTGCACCGTCTCGAGCATTTTTCTTCTATCTTCAGTGCTCATATCAAGGCCCTAAACTTTGTTGAAATCAAACCAGATAATGGGATATTTACTTGGCACAATAGAAGGTGTGGGGAAGCTTCCATCTCATAAAGACTAGATAGGTTTTTGATATCCAATTATTGGATGGGTAATAATAGAAGTGCTAGTTCTATGATTCTGGAGGGTAGAGGATCTGATAATTTGCCTATCAAACTCTCTACTTTCGATTTAGGGCTAAAAAATAATCCCTCCTTTAAGTTTCAACTTATGTGGCTTCGTGATCCTAAGCTTCATGATTTCATGTGAGGATGGTGGACCAGCAGCAAACCTCCTCATGGCACGACTATGTATTCCTTTATGAAATGACTACAATTTATAAAACATAAATTGAAGAGATGGAATAGACTAAATTTTGAGAACCTTTCCTTGGCTAAGCTGGCAGCTCTTAGGAGGATGGAAGAAGCTTCAAGTAAGATTAGATATCAAGGATTCACGAAGGAGCTTCTTGTTAAGGAATCTCAGGCTACGAAAGACCTTGTTGAATGGGAACTGAGGGAAGAATTTTTTTGGAAACAAAAAGCTCAAGTAGATTGGATTTAGGAAGGGGATAGGAACACAACCTTCTTTTATAACTTAGTTAAGGCTCACCATAATGGTAACCTGATTACCTCTCTTGTGAATTCTCAGGGTGCCCTGCTCTCTTCTTTCAATAATATTTCAGAAGAGACTAAGAGGTATTTTTCCTCTGTATTCAAGGAGGACTCCCTATCATATGATGATAATGAAAAGCTTATTCTAAAATGTATTCCAAAAATTGTTTCTAGAGAGATGAATGAGCACTTGATGGGTCCAATTTCCCTTGAGGAGTTGGAAAATGTTGTATTCAAGATGAAAAAAGGAAAATCCCCAGGTCCAAATGGATTCTCAATTGATTTTTATCAGGAGTTTTGGGATTTAATAAAATTTGATCTTTTGGAGGTGGTCCATGAGTCCCAAAAGAACAAACAGATGCTAAGGGCCCTAAATGCTACCTTTGTGGTGCTTATACCCAAAAAAGAGGTAGCAAATTCTTTGGATATGTTCAGGCCTATTGCTCTCTGCAATGTTGTGTATAAGATCATCACAAAAATTATTGCTGAGAGGTTGAAGATATGGTTGAGCAAAATCATCTCTGAGGAGCAAGGAGGATGTGTTGGTCTATAAATCTTGTATGGGGTTGTTATTGCTACATAAGCTATTCACTCGATGGAAAATTCTAAGGAGAAAACTATGTTCATTAAGTTGGACATGGCCAAAGCCTATGATCGGGTCAGATGGTCCTTTCTTCAGAAATTTTTTTCTACTTTTGGATTTGAGGAGGAATGGATTAGATGGGTGATGAGCTATGTTTCTTCTTCCTCATTATCTATTCTTGTTAATAATGAGCCATCAGAGCTATTTTAGGTCTCAAGAGGATTGAGGCAAGGAGATCCTTTATCTCCTTATTTTTTTATCATTATGGTAGAAGGTTTGGGAAGATTTCTCAAGTCTCAAGTCATGCAGTGTCTCATTCAGGGGTGGAAGTGGGATAGTATTTTGCCACCTCTTTCCCACCTTCATTTTGTTGATGATACTGATTTGTTGGGAGTTTCCACTATCAGGGAATCTGGCAATATTAGATAGTCTCTTAACATATATCTTGGTGCTTCTAGACAAGTTATTAATGAGAAGTCTTCTATTTTCTTATTCAATACCCCTCCTCTTATTCAAGCCAGGATTGCTCACATTCTAAGATTCCAGGTTGGGACTCCCCCCTTCATTTATCTTGGTATTCCAATTTCATCTCATCCTCTACCTAGATCTTATTGGTAGTCTATGCTTGATAAGTTTAGAAGGAAGGTGAATCACTAGACTTTTAGATGGCTATCCACTATAGGTAGAGTGTTTCTTTTAAAATATGTTGTTCAAGATTTACCCATTTATAGATGTTTTGTACAAATAGCTCCCTCTCACTTCATCAAGGACATGGATGCTTTTTCAAGATAATTTGTATGGTTTGGAAAAATTGATAAATATAAATGGATTTTGGTTAGGTGGGGTTCTATATGTAGGCCAATGCAATAGGGAGGCCTTGGGTTGTGATAGACAGCTCTTTTTGGGCAGGCTTTGGTTGCAAAACTTTATTGGAGATGGTGTACCTCTCAAGATTAGATTTGGGCTAAAATATTATCTTGTAAATACTTGAGAGGTATTTCTGAGGCTGAGATCCCTAGAGTCAGCTTGGTTGGGAAAGGTTTAGTTATTTGGGATACTCTAAAAAGAGGAGCTAATTTAATCAAGCAGGGTTTGTTTTGGATTTGCAATCAGGGATAAAATGCTCTTTTTTGGGAAGATTCTTGGGATGGTCACCCTCCTATCTTGAATCAATATCCTAGGTTACATCCCCTAAGCATTTTTTTCTTATAATTAGGCTAGTCTCATGTGGATGACTTTAAAAAAATCTAGTCTATTGGAAATATGGAGATGTATAGGTAGAAATATCTGCAAGAATGGCCCCAGGGGGGACTGGCCAAGGACAAAGAGGTGCTTGTTCTTATTCTTATGGGGAGACCTTGTTCTTTATTAATGGGTAAATATATTCTGGATTGGAACCCTAATCCTAAGGGAACCTACTCGGTAGCCTATGGTTATTAGGTTCTTGATAAGCAAAAGTATGGGAGTCTTCCTGTCACTTGGTGGAAAAAGGTGTGGAACAAATTTTCCTGGCCAAAATGTAACTTCTTTCTCTGGTTGGTAGCTCGTAATAAATGCTTCACTTGGGATAATGTGAGGAAGAGGGGATTTTAGGGTCCCTCTTTTTGTGTCCTTTGTAGGAAGAACGAGGATGACTCTTATCATTTATTTTTCCAATGCTCCTTTGCTAGAGAAATTTGGCACCGTTGATGGAGCGCTTGGAACCAGCCATGTTTTCATGTGTTGTCCCTATTGGAGTTTTGGAGTAATTTGGGTAGACCTATTACCAAGGCCCACTTCCTTCGGGTGGTTTGGAATTTGGGCCCTTCTTGTATCATCTGGAAAATCTGGCTTGAAAAGAACCAATGCATATTTTAGGGCAGTTATTTGGTTGTTCAACAGATCTAGCAAAGGATCTTGTATATTGTTCAGGAAACCATCCATAGCAAATTTGATGTGGATCCTCTTTTGGATTCTAGGGAGGAGAAGGTACAACAAGCCCTTGGTCTCTTTGGGTATGGTGTGAACTCTTTTAGCCCTAGTAGGGTTCCTTAGCTTAGCAAAAATGTTAGGAGAGATGGTAGGTGGAGGCCACCCCCTAGAGGAGTTTTAAAAATTTATACTGATGGATCGTCCAGGGGTAATCCTAGACATGATGGCATTGGTGGTGTTGGAAGATATTCTACTGGTGGTGTCAGTTTTTTCTTTTCCTTTTATAAATGTGTTCACTCCAACAATTTTATGGAAGCTCTTGCAATTATTAAGGCCTTGCAGAGAGGGGTTTTCTCTTGGCTGGCATAGGATTATCTACGAGTCTAACTCTCAAATTGTGGTTAATATTTTAAACAATAAAAGGGTGGAGGAAGTTAATTGGTAGTTGGCCTCTATAGCCATTCAGATTCTTAGAATGAGTGAAGAGTTCAAATTTATATCCTTTGTGCACATTCCAAGGGAATGCAATGTGGTTGCTGATTACCTATCTAAAAAGGCTTCTGAGCTGCTGGATCCTTGGAGTATCGATAATTGGGAGAGTCTCCTGTCTAGGGACTCTCAATGCCTATGGGATTTGATACACAAGGATGTACAGAATTAATGTGGTTTTTTCTTGTTGTCTTTTCTAGGTGTCATTCTAGTCTAGTGGTTTTAGCATGTTTGGCTATTTATTTGAGTCCTAGTTGGAAGCTCAATTGTACTCTGTAATCCAGATTTTTTATCAATAAATTTTTACCCCTTTATTTAAAAAAAAAAAAGGTAGATGTTTAGGTCATTTTAAAAATGACATACGATAACCTTTTGAGGTTGAGGAATGGCCTACCCAATGTGGTATAGGCTATATCCCCACAAAATTGTAACCTTTTCCCTTTTATGAATATGATCACCTAATAACATATGGTGAATATTTAGAATCTCAAAATCATTTAAAGGATGTTAAGAGGTGAAATAAAACTCATTTTTTTCTTACAATATGTTTTCGGTGGTCCATTCAGAAATAATTGCCACTCTAGATGAGTGTGTAGAAGAAGATGTCTTTTGTGGCGTCCCCCATTAATAAATCATGAAAAATAATTTCTTATTTTATGGTTTTATCCCATGTATAGCACATATTCAAACAACAACTACACAATATGAACTAGCCAAATTATCCTTAGAAGAATTCCAAAAATGGGTTTTTCACCTACCCCTCCTAACTTCAAAAGAGATTTGAGAATTGTGGTAGAAGATATCTTGAAAATTAATATAATAACATAAACTAATCCTCATATGGTTAATATAAAAGTTTCCTTGGGCAAAGAAGAACAATGTAAGTATATAGAACTTCTTACATAATATCCTGACATATTTTCATTGGCATATGCAGATATGCCTGGCTTAGATTTGTATTTCATCATGCACCATTTGGTAGTCCGTCCTGATGCAAAACTAGTAAAATAAAAACTTAGAAAAATGCATCCTAAAGTAGCATTGCTGGTTCAAGAGGAATTACAAAAAATTCTAAATGTCAATTTCATTCAAACTATCAACTATTATAATTAGATATCTAATGTAGTTCTATTATCCAAAAAAGAGGTTGCTAAAATTAGAGTATGTACTTAATTTAGGGATATCAATGCTGCATATTCCAAATATGATTTTCCTCTTCCTAATATGAATCAAATTATTGATTTCACAGTAGGGAGTGGGATTTTATCCCTTATGGATGGATTTTTAGGATACAATCAAATTCATATAGAACCAGAAGATAAACCTATAACTGCCTTCATAACACCATGGGGGACTTTATGTTGGAAAGTAATGTCCTTCATATTAAAGAATTCACAAGCAACTTATCAACGAGTAATGACATCTGTGTTTCATGACATGATGTATGAAATTCTACATGATTATGTGGATGACATCATAGCTCAGTCTATTAAGGAGAAAGATCACATTCTTGACTTACGATGAGTCTTTAATAAACTTTACGAGTACAAAGTTCGTTTAAACTTGTAAAAATGTATTTTTGGAGTAAAATCTGGTAAATTTTTGGGATTTATTGTGTCTATGTGAGGCATAGAGATAGATCTTATCAAAATCAAGGCTATTATCGATATGTCACCACCAAAAACCTTAATAAAATTTAAAAGTCTACAGGGTAAACTCGAGTCCATCCATCGTTTCATTGACAAATTGGTAGATAAATATCAACTTTTTTTAAAGCTACTTAAGAAAGATACCCATTTTAAATGGGATGAATAATTTCAAGAAGCCTTTGAAGCTCTTAAAAAATTTTAGCTTACACCACCAGTCCTTTTTCCTCCTAGGCTATAACATCCTTTTATTTTATATATTTCTACCTTCGAACTTGCATTAGGAGAATGCTAGCACAACATGATGAGGATAAGAAGGAATGAGTCATTTATTACATAAGAAAAACTTTGGTAAGTTATGAAACTCATTATATACCCCTGGAAAGTATTTTTGTAGGTGTTGTGTTCTCTATGTAGAAACTGCACCACTATATGCTTAGTCAGAAAATATTTATCATAGAGAAATTTGATCCATTGTGGTACTTGATGAGTAGACCGTAATTATCAAAATGAGCAAAAAATGGGTTCTCACCCTAAGTGAGATTGAAAAAACCTTTATTGGTCAAAATTCCATTAAAGGGTAAGTCATAGCAGATCAACTCACCACTACCCCTCTTGAATCTACTCATACTTTAACAATAGAGTTTCCAGATGAAAGCCTTAATTTAGAAGGTTATCATTTAGATTATTGGTCTTTATTTTTTAATGGAGCTTTTTGTATTAGTGGTGTAGGTATAGGAATCATATTGATGTCTCCACAAAAATAACTTATCCCATTATCTTTAAAATTCTAATTTACCTAAATAAATAACACAGCAGAATATGAATCCTTGATTCTTGGGTTACGAGCAGACATAGCTTTAAATATCAAGATCCTATCAATTTTTTAAGAATCGCAACTCATGGTAAATCAAATTATAAATATTTATCAAACTTGAGATAAGAAAATTCGTTCTTATAAATAATACATTTTAAAACTTATGTCTTTATTTAATAAAGTTACTATCGAAGTTATCCCTCATACCAGTAACCATTTTGTGGATGCTATGGCAGCAGTAGCTTCACTTATTCCTTTAAAGTTGAATTATGATCATGCTACTATCATAATTCACAAAATTCGAGAACTTTATTCATTATAATATTTCATAGAACATTTGGATGTCTTCGTAATCAAAGAAACATCCTCATAACCATGGTATGAGGATATCTTCAACTTTCTCCAAAATAGATTATTTCTAGATGGTCTAGATAGGAATCAATGTAGACTATTACGTAAACAAGTTATTAATTTTGTAATAGTTGGAAGCACCTTGTATAAAAGGTATTTTGAAGGTATCCTTCTAAGAAGTCTCAACCTATATGAATCCAAAAAGGCACTAAACAAAGTGCATGATGGATCTTGTGAAGGTCATTTTAATGGTGGTGCCATAGCCAAAAACTCCTATGAATGGGATATTTTTTGCCCTACATGGAAAAGGATGCTAATGATTATGTGCATCGATGTGATAAATGTTAGTGATATGCAAATATTTTTCATACTCCTACTCAAGAACTTCAAGATTTTCTTCTCCTTGGGATTTTTCAAAATTGGGCCTAGACATCATTGGGAAGATTAATCCAATCTCATCCAATGGTCATAAGTTCATAATAACAACTAAATACTTTACATAGTGGGTAGAAGCCATGCCATTAGCTTCTTGTACAAAAACCCAAGTCTAGAAATTCATTTTTAATGAAATCATCTATAGATTTGGGATTCCCTCTACACTTATCTCTGATAATGTAACATGTTTCAAAATTAAATACATACAAAATATTTGTGCAAAATATATAATCCATAATAATTGGTCTACTCCTTACTATCCACAAGGAAATGGATAAGTTGAAGCATCCAATAAAACTTTAATTAATATCTTAAAAATATTGGTTAATAAGTCAGGTCGATATTGACACATTCAATTGTATCCAGTCTTATGGGCTTATCAGACCAGTGTTTGAATCCCAATAGGTGCTTCTCCCTTTGGCTTGGTTTATGGCACTGAAGTTGTATTTCCCTTTGAGCTTGAAGTCCCTTATTTAGATATTTTACTTCAAAATGCATAATTAGGAGATAAATATCGTGTTCGACGATTAAGACAACTATAGTTATTAGATGAAAAGTGTATAAACACTCTAGAACATATTCATGCTTATCAAGACAAACTAAAAAGATCATCCTCAAAGAAATTTTATACTAGATATTTTGAAGTTGGAGATGTAGTTCTTAATTAAAATCAAAAAATACATATGCTTGAACTAATATTAAAGGATAATTTCAACCAAATTGGTTAGGTCCATTTATCACCACTGCTAAATTTGGATTAGGTGCATATATTTTTGCTACCTTAGATGGAAAAGACCTTAAGGAACCAATGAATATAATGCACCTTAAAAGATATTATGCATAAAATCATGTTTCACCATTGTACATAGTTGTCAATATCTTGTACATATATCATTGCTTGCATGTAGTTTAATTCATAATTGCAACCATCTCATATAAATCATATTTCATTTATATGCCTTTATCCTATATTTATTAAATAATTTTTTGTTCCAATTGCATATGGCATATGGTCACATCTAGTTACTATATTACTTAAATATTAGATCGATGCTATCAAAATTCATAGTCAATTTTGTTCTTCTTCAAAATAAAGTCAGATTTTATCTTGAACCACTCACAGGATCTACATTTTAATAAAATCTTGATTATCGATATTGCTTATAAATATATCTTAAACCAAAATCACTATTTTTCATTAAGAAAATTTTGAGTTTTGGAAATCAATACTACCACTTTTTGAACCAAAGCACACTTACACATATTAAAAATTATTGTTGCACTAGAAAATATGATGCTACATAGTATTCCTAGCTCCTTAAACAAAAATATTCCCTTGCTATCCTATTATGTGCATGGTCTATAATGTTGAGAATTGATAAAATGACAAGATCCCCCCTACCAAAATAAATTCCTCACTCTTCCACAAAAATGAGCAAGTATCCCCAAGAAAAAAATTATGATTTTACTACAAATAAAATAAATCCCCTTGTTAACAAATGAACAAGAATCCCCAATCAAAGAAATCAAAAGAAAAGAAGGGGGTAATGAACTTGAATCCTTGGAATTTCTTAGTCATTTGAAAACCGTGGGGTGATCCCCATTACAACAATGGGTTGAATGAAATCCACCTAGCAATGGGGTAGTCTTACATGTTGCGATATGTCTATCACATTAGCAATATTATTTTTTACATATCAATGTCCACTTGTGGATAAGCTAGCTTTCGATGGCTTGTATTACAAAGTAGTTAAGTCCAACCACATGCATAAAATCATGGTAAATGAATTCATCATTTACACACAAATTGGTTCTTAAATTTGGTTTGCATCATCACCATACTCAAAATTTGTAAATGAACCTCATACGCACACAAATTTGATCCTTAAGATATTTTACCTCATAATTAAGATCAATATGGAAAATGAATACACAAATCACACACTGGTTCTTGATAAACATGATTTCATTATGAAATAACCAAGATTCCCCTTGAGTTTTGATTAGTTGAAGTCACTATATCCTCATGGATTTTTATAACTATTAACATAAGCAATTGGTCCTAAAACCTATTAATCTTGCACCTCATATCTCTCACCTAGTGTAATGCATTTGTTTCATCATATTGCATGATTGCCTGCCATATACAAAAAATTTCATGAATCATACATAATTACTTGGTCATATAGTTGCATATAGACTTTGTGATGATGGCATGAGATAACCCTCATAAAATCTCTCCATTTACTTCACAATAGAAGTCTTATACCTAGAGAAAGTCCTCTATGCTATTTTTCATGTTTAATCACCTACATTTCATCATACTTATCTTAATATTAATCAAAATTAATATTAAGATCACACATTACTTATCATCAATTCTATCACTTTTTTAAAAAATATCAAACTACTTTTGGATTATAACTCGTCAATGTCAGTATTACAACAACACATCACACAAGATTCACTTCATGACCAACATGGGGGGCAGCCTCCATAAATGGTCATATACAAGCACACATCCTCAAGGTTTATTGCAAACTGATCAAAACCATATGGGTATATTTCCCAAACAAAACTTTCTTCTACAAAACAATTACATAACACAATATTACAAATATCAATTACATCAACTTAAACTTCACTTTCCTAAAATAATATCTTGATTTATCATGATAAAAAGTATATCAAAAATCAAAACATAACCATAAGCATGATTATGAAGATCAATCAAAAACAAAAAAATATTGAAGTTCATATAAACACATAAAATAAAAAATAAAATAAATTAATAGTATAATATTACTCTCAAAAGGTATATAAAATACATAATATCAACTGGTATTCTACAATAAAAATTGATATACTCAGTCACTAGGCCATACCATAAAAAGAATCCTTGGTACATAATACCCTAGAGCCTCTAGAACTCTGGCTATCATCATCAGGAGGTCGCTTGGCCACCTAAAACTGAGGTTCCCTAAACACTGTCCTAAAAGTGGACCTAACACAACTTAGAGGGGAAAAATCTAGAGGCGAGGGAGACCTCTAACCCTCAAGAACTACCTAAAATTATAGTGTCTAGTAGGATGCCCACTAGGATGTTGCGACCACCTCTGCTAGTAATGCACTACTACCTAAAGATTGGTTCGAAGCTCCACTACTCGCTTGGCGTGACTATGTCTGTGACTATGCAAGCTATGCTTGATATTGGGTAAGCTAAATTTAGGTCTATCCCAAAATATCTTGAGCCTGAGAAATATAAGCCTCTAGAACCTAAATCTAACTCGTCTGTATCCCTATCTAACATTTCAACCCAACATTATCTGCTTGTAAAGAAGTAACCTTCCCAACACTGCTCGACTTCCTAATCTCCATCGCAATGCCCTTCCTAGATGAGTCCTATCGAGATGATGATGTCACCTTATACTATGGAGATCGAGTAGCCTACTATAGCAATGACACCTACTATTATGGCGCTAAATTTTTCTACTACTAATTGGTCCCTATCTCTATATGTAGTACCCTCTCCTATTGAGAGGACCTCTATATCTACCTACCTTCTTTTTTCTAAGGGCATCTATATCCCTGTGTCATGCGTATCTCCCCTAATTCTACCTAGAAGATATACATATGGTAAACTCCTTATAGGCTCACCGCACTTGCTTTGCTATGCCCCTATCTCATGTGATCTTAACAGGGAGGATGGTGGCATACCACTCAAGGTACCCATCCTCTACTCTCACATCAACTACCTCTAGGAGTGCTACTACAAGGTCATCCTTTTCTAGCTCCTTGAATTTTTTGAGATCAAGTACCCTACTAGTAGTCATCGAGTCGCATGTCACTCATCGATACAAAAATCCTGTATCAAGGTATACCCTATACCAACCCAAATTAGAACTTCACTCGATCCCCTTGATGTAGTTCTATCTCTTCCTTATCCATATATAGCCACCATACTTACCATATGCAAGCTAGCTCCTCACCATCCTTAGTCTAGGTAGGCTATCCTTTCCAGGATCTCCAGCAAATGTGAGGTATAATCAGCTTGTAAATAGCCCACTTGGCCTCCTCTAAACCACTCATCCTCCTCCTACAACCTCCTATATGACCCCAATATGTAGCAAGTTATCACTCCTCTAACTACTATTGAGGTAGTAACTCTAGCCTCCTCACTGTAATATGCTCCTAGTACCACACCTATACCAAAGTTGTGAGGACCATACCACGACCGTTCTTATACACGATATTAAAAAATGTCTTCTATAAATGGTAGAGTACATAAGATCCCTATGTAAACTACCTATTGGAATCTTGCATATCAACCACTATGCTAGCTATATCCCATGGGATATGTCATCCACTCTTATGGCATGATAATAATCCCATAACTATCCCAAACAACACCTCTACCAGTTTGGAAACCCCCTTTGTAGCTATTAGTTCCTCGATGTTGACTTCACTATGATCAATTAAAAAATATGGATCCCATATTAGCTACTGCATCGACTAAGCCTCTGTCATTGACTGGTAGAAAAATTGACCCCTGATGGGAATCCATAGGATCCTCCACACATCCTCTAAAGTTAGGGTCATCTCCTCTGTAGGTAGTCAAAATTTAAAAGATCTCGGATACCATCTCTCCACTAGTGTAGTAAGGAGAGAGTAGTTTACCTCTATTTGTGGAATCTCAGCTACGTGTAGGAGTCTTACCACCTCCAAAATGTATCTATCATAATTTCTCAGCCCTCTAACATGTTCCTCAAAACCCTTGTATCGCCATTCTCGATTCTTGACATAACCTCATTGGAAATAAAAATAGAAGCAATAGTTAGTAAACTATCATGATCATTAATTAAAAAATAAAAATTCACAAAAATAATGATTTACAAAATATACATTTATCCTTTTTTGCAAATTCAAAAGCAATTAATGAATTTGAAGTTGTGCAAAAACATATTCAAACAAATGAATCTACCTTTAACACATCCGTATTTGCAAATTCGAACATCTTTCAGTCAAATTCAAACATTCAAAATCACTTGGAGATGCCTGAATTTACAAATTTGGATGTCCAAATTTGTTGGAAACATTCAAAATTGTGAATCCAGCCATGCAACAATAGGCATCATCAAAATTTTTAAAAAATATATCAAATAAATGAAAAATAAATAAATTTGAGGTTGCAATAATGCTTACCCGTATTCTTACGCCCACTCTATTACCACCTGCTCACACTGCATCTGCCTGATGAAGAGGAGCAATCATTTTCTCCAAAGAAAAAACTTGTAGAATGCAAGGGTAAAAATGAATTAAGGTTTCACCCTAATTCTCTGTTTTTACCCCTTTTTTCCTCAAATGTTGAGTTTTGTAACAAATTTTGAAATTTTCACAAAACTTAAACGGGGTACCCAGGTGTTGTAGGTGAGTTGGATAGGAGAAGGCAATCCTCCAAGGGAGGTCCCAGGTTCAAATCTCCACCCTACCAACAAGCTGAATTGGGTACCCAAAATCCAATTGATAATGTTGGTGCGAGCAGGGCTGGGTGCGACTCTCGGGTGACTTTGACTGTATAGAACCCCCTGGTCGTGGTATCTCAGACCAAGGCGGCCCCACATGGGGTTTTTCGCTTTAAAAAAAAAAAAAAAAACGGGGTACTCTAGACAATAAATAAAAAAATAAAATATGTAAAAATACTTGCAGCATAACTCCGATTTTTGCTACATATTTTTTAACGCATTTATTGTTCATAAATATGCCAAAGAGGGGGCAAAATATAGCTGTGAAATTTTGACACACTTTCAAAATTTCTAACTCCCTAAAGAAAATGTTTCCCTCCTTAATAACGTAGCTTCCCTCCTAAGTTGTTTACCTTCATTGCATGCCCATTAAAACCTAATCCTATCCTTTAACCTTTTTTTTTGCAAATTCGAACGATTCCAAAAAATTTGGAACCGTCCAAATTTAGGCAAATTGAATGTGCACCTAAATTTGGTGCATTTGGATTTTACCTCCAATCTGGGCAATCCTAGATTTTTAATGAATTCAAAACTGTGTGAATTTGCCCAAATTTAAAAATTTCTAAATTTTCCCTAACAACCTAATCTATATTTATCCTCCTCACATTTCCTCCGACCGGTCTTGATTGATTAAATACTACATGCCACCTTCAAAATAACCCAATGATGATTTTTATAGGATCTTGGAGTGGAGAAGAGCTTTTCATTTTTTTTTACAGGTTTTCTGAAGAGATCTCGCCATCCCATCATCATTCCAGAGGCTAGCTGAGATGACAATGAGTACCACTGATCCATGTGTTTTGATTCTTTGCAAGTATTTATCATGTTGTAGGTTTTGAACTAATTTAGAGCCTTTCAAATTTGCTAAAGGGCTTTCAAAAATTGCTCTACAATTTTCTAAATCTAACCGTTGTAGGTTTCTAAGTCTAGCCATTGCAGGTTTGAATAGATTTGGAACCTTTCGAATTCATGAGGAGCATCCAAAATTGCATAGACCCATGCTAGGGGTAAAATACTAGCTTTAGGTTTATTACAGTGATTTATCCTCTGCATTTTAGTCTTTATAAGACTTATTCCTTGTTGCACTTTATACTGCTTACTATTTTTCTTATCAAATATATATGTTTTATGCATTAGATCTAGAAATCAGCTATTTTTCTTACAGTTTATTGATAAAACCGAAGGGATCTGACTGCCACATCACCAATGCAGTGGCTTAAGCAAATCCCTCACCACTAATCACAAATTTTAGTGTCCTATTGTGAAATCATAGGATCTGAACAAATTTAGATAATTGTTGTGTTTCTAAATTCATTTTTGAAGATCCAAATTTGCTTTGATAGATCTAAATTTGCTCTGACAAATTCGAATTCACTTTGATATATCTAATTTATCTAATAGCAAACATTCAGATCAAGTAAGGCTATAATTCTGTATTTCTTTCAGTTTTCCATACTTTAATTTTGTAATATTCTATTTTAGAAGCATTCTCATAAAAGAAAAAGAAAGAAAATACCAAAAAAATAAAGTTAGTTGCATTGCTTTTGCATCAATAATATTAGTTGAAAAATATAACACAATAGTGGAGTATTCCCGATGGGGAGGTAATTTCCAGAGCTAGGAATAATCACTTGTCAAATCGTATGGTTGCATGTCCACTCAACTACCCTTGTATGAACTTGTAATCTCCTCGTACAGTCCTCAATGCCTACAATGTACGATCCCAAATCATACAGTGTAAGATGGTATGATCTTGTACTCAACAAAATTGATAGATTCAGTTTTGGAGGCTATTGTACACAGTTTTATAAGCAATTAAGTTGATTTCCCAAAACTGCCAAATCAGGTAAATTTCTATCGATCGTTTGTTTTAACAAATCGGGTAACAATGCTTTGTACGATTTGTAAGGAAAACAACGTACGATATGTATGAAATATTGGCACAAAACAATGCTAATATAGATGTTACACTACCAAATTTATCTATGGGATGTTTTGTAACGGTTTGATAGGCCAGACAATACAATCTTTGTCATAGGCAAAATATATTAACCAGGCAAGTGAGATATCCTATATGCCTGATTACATTTAG
Source organism: Wollemia nobilis (assembly GCA_028583015.1). Lineage (NCBI taxonomy): Eukaryota > Viridiplantae > Streptophyta > Pinopsida > Araucariales > Araucariaceae > Wollemia > Wollemia nobilis. Next base: position 10,538,832 of record JAQPPZ010000012.1, read on the forward strand.
AAATCATACAAGGTTCTTCAATACATATTCCTATATGTCCTCATCCTTATAGATCATTCTCCATAGTGCACTAGTATCAATTTCTATATCCATGTTGCAATAATGCATAAAACTAACCTATAACAGTAAGATAGAAAACACAATCACATAACATTCATCCACCATGCACTGTTCATCATTACCAGGATCGTACATAGTATTCCAAAAACATTGTTATGCTCATTAATGTCTATGTATTTTATTACAATGTGGAAAATATATCAATGTAATTGCAATAACTCAAAAACAACTACAAGTGCTAACTCTTAGTCTAGCAACCAATAACCAGAATTATAATTTTGAAAATGGGGCCTTATATAATGTTTCCTAGGCCGTTCCAAAGTGGTTCTTAAGACAATTAGTTATTTACAACTGCCCATATACAACTGAATACATTAATTTGGATTTTTCTAAGTTTAACACCTTAGTTACCAAATCTATGCACCATTTCACTCTGAAATTACATTTCCCTTGAATTTGTATGAATTTCGGTGCACCTGTACGGTTTTCTCCTCCAATTGTACGATCTTGCTCTTTACTGTACGGTTTGCTCCTGCCTGTACGATTTTAAAAACTTGAGAAAACTATCACTTATGTCAAAACTTATCAAAATTGAGCAAATCCCTGTAATCACTTCATCCTTTGGGAGGTGGATTTGCTGCCTACATATGCCCCCCCTTTACTTTGGTTGGTGTCCTCGCCGGCTCGTTCTACTTCTTCCATTGTTCTTCATATTTTGTTACTACAACCGTTAAGTCCAAAACCTATGACTTATAAATTTCACGTTCATTCTTTAGCTTTGCTGCGTAGCTCCCCATTTTAATGGCTTTTGCTTTATGAAAGTTAGCCTTTTCTTAGGTAACTTTCAAGAACTCCATCATCTTCTTCTCACATTCTGAGGTACTCTTTTTCAACTTCTCCTTCCAATGAGCTTCTGCTCGAGTAGCTGCCTAAATTTATTCATTCTTCTCTATAATGGTCTCCAGGTGGTGTTTGATATCTACCTCTAAATCTCAAACATGGTCATCTTTAATCTTTAGTTGAGCTTGCTTTTACAAAACCATCTCATTCAGATTTTTGATGTCCTTTGTCATATCCAATATTTGCTTGGCCTGGTTAGTCATTTGCTCATATTTTTCAGCCAACTGAGCTATCATCTGCTCAACTTTTACTTTGAGTTGTGCCTCCAACTCCTTAATTTTTCCTCTGATATCTGTGAGATCTGTCACTTTTCCTCTTCAAGAATGTTAAATCTAGCTTCAAACTCAGATCTGAGGCTTGACAGATCCTCCTCCAGCTTCTTTATTTTCTCTTCCACCATAGTTCTACTCTTTTGTAGTTCTTCCATTATGGCCAATTCCTTTTGAGTGGCTACAATTTCCTCATTCTGCTCTTCCTTGAGCTAATGGGTTTGTTCTAATCCAATGCTCAATCACTCTATCTAGTGAGTTAGGAATTTCAACTTCCTTAGGGTCCTGTAACATCTTTACTACCTAAGGGTCCATAGCAAGGTCCAGTATCAATCATTCTCCATAAACTAAAATTTCCACCTTTACTGACCTCTTGCCCACATTAACATAGGCAATTCGAGTTGCTACATTATATGTCTAAACTATTTATAAAAGATAGTCCAGGAAGAACATTTTATGGAATGGTAGAATCTGCACAATGATCACCACATGTGCATCCTCGAATGTCTTCCTCCAAGGATGATCCTTGTTCTTCTCCTCATTCCACCACTTCCTACATGCATCTGCCCCATGCTGCACAAATGTGATTTTTGACACCTCCACCTGGCATTCCTCCTACCCACTACTCAGGTGTTCCTCCTATTCTGGTACATGGACTTCACTTCTTAATTCCCTCTATGAGGTTCTTTCTTGGGCCATTCTCCCTTCTCTGTGCCTTGGTGGTGTTTTGTCCAGGTGTGCCCGCCAATGTCGTTATCCCCTCCATGACCTATATCCTCCTCTCCTCCAAGGATGATTACCATGCCTTTCATGGAACTAAAACTATCACCCTTGGTGCTACTATGGGTATGCCTCTCTCTCGTGCAGTGGACCTGGTGATCTCTCCACTCGATTGGCTGCAATCCACCTTAACCGACATCCAAACTCTTTTGTTGAGATCATTCCTTCCACATCTCATCGATTAACTCTACCTCCACATCACCTCTTCTTGCAATCAAAAGCATACCAAAAATTGTATGACCTTCTGTAAAATTGTACAATGTATGGTTCTTCGTCCCTTGTACGGTTTTACCTTCCACCAACCGCTCCTGGATCATACAATGTTCTTCTTTCCCTACAGTTCACTTTCCAACCCATCAGTCTTCAAACCGTCACAACTTCTTCAAATCGTACAGTTGCAACCTAAAATCGTACAGGGTGACAATACTCCATACGATGTTACTTTCTAGCTGCCCCTCCCTTTCGAATCCATACGATTCCATACGTTTTCATACGATCTCTTGAAAACTTCCATAAATGGAAAAGAAAACTTTGAACTGCACTATTCTTCTTGGAAATCGTACATACTATCCCCCAAAATCATACAGTACGACTTCTCCAACCCTAAGTGATGAAAAATGTGAAATTTATATCTCCTTTGTCGAATCCTTCACCGACCCATTTGTCGGATTGCCCCGATCTACTCTTTCAGTACTTTTCGGTAGCAATTCTTCAACTCCTTCAACCCTGGCGTAATTTTCTTCAACTTGACGAAATTATGGCTATATTGTATGGTTGTACGGACTTTATTTTCCTTCCCACATGTTTCTCAGCTCGATTTTTACCAGATTCCTCTGATTTTAGGGTTCTAATCTGCAATTTTTTTGCAATTTCAACAATCCGGTCACCAGTTCCCACTTCCTCTAGCTCCAACAACAATTTTTCACTCCTCAATCCATACAATGATGTATTCTACCATATTTTGCTGTTATTTCTCTAAAAAATTTGAATTCCCCCCTTTTTCTGGAGTAAAACCCTAGTTTTCTCTCTCTTGGGTCAATTCCTTGAACATGAAAAGAACTCCTTGGTGCAAATTTTTAAATGAGTCTATAAATTCAGGCTATTGGTGAATATTTGTTGCTCATATGGTCATCTTCCTTTGGTTGCATGCTTTCCACCTTCGCTCTCCTGAAGAAAAGTTTGAATTTTTACTTGTACGATTTGAAAAAATTGTAATTGTGCCTTCCTATTTAAAGTGCTTGGAAACCCTAATAAAACCCTAATTCGATCTATTTAAAATTGTGCCACTTTGCACATTTTCCCTCCATGTTGCATGGATGATTGACAACTCAATGGATTTTTGAATTTCATCTTTTTCCCCCACTTTTTCCTCCAACCGCTACTTCCTCCCATGCATGCCACATTAAATGGGTTAGTTGAAAATCATACGACATGGCCCAAATCATACAATGTACGATCTAAATCATACAACATAACTTCTTGTATGGTTTCCCATGTCATTTTGTCAATTTTCTTTGTACGATCTTCCAATTTTGCCAATTTCCAACTCAATTTTCACTTTGTACGATCTAAGTACTTAGAGAAATTTTTTAGATTTCTTTCTCTTTGAAGAGGCCATCGTTTCTGGTTTTCAACCTCTTCCTTCCTAATTGCGTCCCGAGGGATTTTCACAACTAAGGCACATATTTTTTTCAATTTTTCTTTTTTCATCCTAGCTATTTACACTTACCGTCTTGGAAATCGTACAGTGACATTCACTTGTATGATCCCTTATAAATATTGACCTGGAGGTTCGACCATAACATTTCGGTTAATGGTGTCCTCTTGTACCTCTTGTTCCCTTGCTAGGCTTACCTTTGCTTGTGATGTTACTGCATGTTCAACTCTTCCCCTACAATGTGTACAATTTGGAATTGTACAATGGCAAGTTGGAGTCTCCTCACCTGGTGGTCCCTCCTCTTGTTGTGGAGATGATTGATCTCGAGGTAGTGGTGTCCTTACCACTCTGCTATCATTTGAGAGACTTCTTTTCCTATCTCCCTAGATCAATTCTTGCTCCATACTTGGCGATCGGACTCATTGATGGCCTAGGTTTCTTTCCTCTACAAAGTGTACCCTTCCTCTTCCAGCAAAATTTCTACCACATGGGTATCTACCCCTTCCATTTCCTCTTGGCCTCAAACTTCTCTGTACTATTGGTGATTCCTCCCTTTCTTGGAGTAATTGCCTATTACCCATTGGTTTTTGATGTCCTTGTCTAATTACAGGTGGATGTACCCCTTTATGTCGTCTTACTAGATTTGGTAGTATACCTCTTACTCTTGGTACACCTCACTGGTTCCTTGCCCAATTCATATATGCTAGAGGATTATCTCTTGGCCATATAGGAGTAGGGGGTCAAAATATTCCTCATCCTCTACCTCCTCTATTTGTAACATCATCATGGTCTCGATTATTCTCTGGTCGCCTACCTCCTCCTCGTCCATATTGGAGTCTTAGAGGTCTTCGTCCGATTCCTCCTCTTGTTCTTTGGTTATCAGGAGTAATTTCTACCAACTCAATATTGGCTAGTGGAATCTGATTAGGTGATAACTATTGCAAGGTTCTGATTCTTCTATCAGCATGGACTAAGCGACGTCTCCATCTTCTTTCTTCAAAGGATCTCTGGGGAAATGATGCTGCCAATACTTCTCTATATGCATCCGAGAAGTCCATCTCAGAACTAGAATTAGTTCGATCATATTCCCTCTATTTTGCCCAATCGGTTGGTAAATTCATCACTCTCTCCAATCTCCTTACTTCCCTTCTTTGTCTTCTCAGTTGTCGATGGGCTATTGTATAAGCTTTCCTATCAATACAAGGTCTTTCCCCCTGAATTCTCTGTGATTCCCTTTGTCTGGATGCGTTAGTTGGAGGGTCATGATTTCTCTATGCATTATGAGGGTTCTCTAGCTCATCCCCATCACTACTATATGTACTAAGCTCTCTTACCAACCATGACATTCCTTCATCGCTGGAATTCATCATGTCCACCAATCTATTTTCTTGTAACTCATGTGCTGTGGTGGATACCACTACATTACAACAAGGAGCTTCTATGTCTTCATTTGTCCTTGGTTACACATTCGGTGAAGGTAGTGAACTTGAGCTTGCACCTTCATTTCCTCCACCATTTCTTGGGGTTAATCCTTATGCCTCCTCAGATTCACTTTCATCCTCTCGTAGGCTAACTTCCCGTTGTTCATCCAGTCTTCGTATGGTTCCATCCAACTCCTCAATGAGTTGTTCTCTCAACCTCGCATTGTGACTCTGCAATGTTTGATACTCTTCTTGCAATTGTTGCATTTGCATTCTCATCCTCTATTGAAATAGCCCAATCTGAGCCAATGGAGAAATTCTAGCTAGTTCCTCGTCTACAGCTTCATCCCTACCATATTCTAGAATTTCCATCTCGATCGTGCCCACTCCATCCTCATTACATACTATTAACCCTATCCTTCTTCGAGTTCTAGGTAACAGTGCTACCTCCTGATAGCCTCTTGGTTCGAGAGATACTCTTCCCTCTTCTTCCTGTGTGGTTCCATCAATTCTTCTGACATGTACTCGTATCCTTCTTCTTTCACCAGTTCGGGGTGTCAACTCTTGTTGTTCGATTATTAGTTGTGTCGCTTCCCCTTCTACAAAGAGGCGTGCGAGTCCCATATCAGGTTCTTCCTATGATGGACCTGGCTCACGGTGAGCCTCATCTTGAGCTTTCGCTCATCTTCGTCATTCAATTTATTCTGAAGCAATGAATAAACATTGTACTTTATAAGGCTTCAACTTTGAGCCATTTACCATATTGGGTACCTCTATCCCATCCAAGGTCTGTAGCTTGACTGCTCCATTACTCATTACTTCAAGTACTTTATATGGTCCAAGCCATAGTGTCTTCAACTTACCTGGCTTGATTTCCCTTTTTCCATTAAACTTTAGAACTAAGTCACCGGGACTAAGTTCCAACTTTCTCAAGTGCTTGTCATGCCATGCCTTGCATCTTCTCTAAGCTATCTCGATTGCCCATTGTGCCATGACTCTCCTTTCATCTAACTTGGTTAGTGTCATCAGTCATTCCTCCAAACTCTCTTGATCTCCCAAGCGATGCTCTACCACAACTCTCAGACTTGGTATCAAGAATTCGACTGGCACCACTGCTTCTTGTCCATACATTAGTTGGAAAGGTGTATGTTCCATTGTTGGTTTAAAAGTTGTTCTGTATACCCACAAAATGGATGGTAACCTTTCTTCCCAGTCTGCTCCTTCTATTCCATAGGTTTTATACAGAGTAGATACTAAGACTTTATTTATCGCTTCCACCTATCCGTTTGCTCTGGGGTAGTATGGACTAGACAATGAATGTAAGATCTTGAACTCTGTTGTCAGCGTCTTGATAATCTCATTAACAAAGTGTCCTCCTCGATCACTTGTTATTTGTAGTGGAATACCAAATCTTGTGATTACCTATTCATACAGAAATCTCATTGTACTTTTAGCCAAATTATTAGGTAATGCTCTTGCTTCCACCCACTTTGTCAGGTATTCGGTGGCTACGATGATGTATCTACACTTCCATTTTTGAGATGTTTTTAATGGTCCTACAAAGTCCAGTCCCCATCATTCAAACAACTCTTGTGGTTGTGATGGGTGTAAAGGCATAAAGTCCCTCCTAACTAGCTTTCCTGCTCTTTGGCAAGTATCGCATGCTTTCACATGCTCCTTTGCATCATTGTACAATGTGGGCCACCATAGTCTAGCTAGCAGTACTTTCCTAGTGGTCGCATCAGGTCCCATATGTCCTCCTGCTAACCCTGCATGAGCTTCCTTCAATGCCACCTTGAATTCTTCCTCCATTACACATCTCCATAAAATACCATCACTTCCCATTTTATATAGTAACCCTGCTATTATCTGGAAAGGTGTTGACTTCATGATTACTTTCTTATTTTTGGTTGTCGTCATCTCTTGTGGCAACTCACCTATGGATAGATATTGGCCAACTAACTTGTACCATGATGGAACAACGTTGATGGTGAATAGTTGTGCATCCAAAAATTCATCAGGAACTCTTATTCCTGCAGGCTCCCCTGATCGTATTCGAGACAACTGGTCTACAATCACATGCTTCTTACTAGGTCTCACCACTACTCGAAATATGAATTCCTGTAGAGTGACGAGCCACCTGTTGACTCACCCTTGGATTACCAGTTTGTTTATTGAGTACAACAGTGCTTGGTGATCGACATAAAAGGCAAAGGGGTTCACCAGTAGGTAATGCCTAAAATTTTGAACTGCATATACCATTCCCAAAGCTTCCATTTCTATTGTACTATAGTTTCTCTCTAGCCTTGATAGAAGGTGACTAGCAAAGAAAATAGGCTGATCAAGCTTAAACTGTCCTTCTTGTGCTAGTGCACATCCAATTGCAAAATTTGAGGTATCAACATGGACATGGAATTCCTTATCCCAATTAGGAAACACCAATATTGGGCTACTGACTAACTTAGCCTTTAACTCTTTGAAGGCTCCTTGATGTTCCTCTGTCCATCTAAAAGGAATATTCTTTTTTGTCAAAGAATCTAATGGGTAGGATACATGTGCATAATTCTTGATAAACCTTCGATAGTATCCTGTCGAACCCAGAAATGTTTTAAGTGAACTCACATCAAATGGTTCTTCCATGTGCAAAATCACATGGATCTTATCAAGATCTGTCTTCAATCCTTCACTGCACACAATGTGTCCTAGCAATTTCCCATATGGTACCATCAAAAAATATTTCCCTAGGTTTAATGATATCTGGGCATTTCTGCACCTACTCATACATTCACTGAGAGCAGGAAGATGTTCATTGATCTTCCCATAAATGGACCAATCATCCAAAATACCTTAAAATTCCTTGTAGCTAGCTGATAAAATATGTACAGTATGATACACTAAAATGTAGTTGGGGCGTTACAAATCCCAAATGGCATTTGGTTATATGCATATATGCCATTCTCCACAATAAATGTGGTCTTCAGCTTATCCTCCTCGATGATGCTGATTTGATTGTATCCTGAGAATCCATCCAAAAATGAATAGATCTCATGTCCTGCAACTTCTTCCAAGATAGAATCTGTAAAGGGAATGGGAAAAGGATCCTTTATAGTTACAACATTTAGACTTCTAAATTCAATGCATATTCTAATCTTATCCACTTCCTTCTTCAGAGTGATCACTATAGGTGAGACCCATTCACTGTTTGTCACCCTAAATATAATTCCTGCATCTAGCATCTTTTCTATCTTCGCGTTCACTAATGCAACATACTTTGGGTTCATTCGATATGGTCTCCTCCTTACTGGTTGAGCACCAGGAATTAGTGTAATCTTATGGATGCATAGTTCTGGTGGAATTCCTTTCAGATCCTTATATGTCCATGCGAAGACATCCTTGTACTCCAAGAATATCTTAAAAGTTGCTGCCTTCAATACCGGGTTCCAATCATCACCGTAGTGAATCAACCTAGGTTCCTCCTCCGTTCCTAGATTGATGTCCACTATCCGAGGTCCTTCATATTTGATACTTTTTGGTTTAGTCATAGCTTTCTCTATAGTCTCGGGGTGCACTGGTCTTGTGTCAATCTCTGCATCTCCTACTATATACTCTACAAAGATTTTTGGAAATGTCCATTTCTCTTCGACTTCCTTCTTAAGTTCTTGGTTAGCTTTTGGTTTGTCTTATTTTTCCTTGATCTCTTATGACTCAATACAAAGACAGTTGGGCTGAAACATTTCGTACTCCTCCATTTGCCAATGGAGAAGTCCACTATCATATCGAGCTTCATCTTTGCTACATTCATCCAGGTACAACATTCCTTCCCCATCAGGTTCATGCCCTTCATCTTTCGAGGAATTCTTTGATTCATCGGTTGTAGCTACATCTTCGCTAACTCTTTGATTGGCTAGATTAATCATGTATTTATGTTATCCTTTCTTAAAAGTGATCTGATTCTTTCCCAAATTATGATTAAATTTGGCTACTCATAGCCAACCTCTCCCCAAGAGAGCATCGTATGCAGGTTTCTGCATTGTAATCACAATGAAATCCAAGACAAATTCTTGTTCAGCTATCATTACTTGTTGTGCTATTAAGACTCCTTTTGTCTCAATACCATTCTAGTCAGCACCATATAATCGAAATCTCGGTGCCCATAGGGATGGAGCGCCTAGTTCTAGCCAAGTTCTCTCAGGTAACACATTTACATTGGATCCTCCATCCATGATAACTTGTGTCAATTTGTGTCCTAAGATCTCCATATGTAGTAATGCAGGTTTCTTTCCCACATCAATCATCAATACAGTTGGATCCATAAATTGATCTTTTCACTCCTCTTCCTAAATTGGTTGGCTCTATACTCCCATCACCTTCTATGGCTGTAATTCTTCCACCATTACCTTCTGTAATGTTGGAATAGCTTCTAACAGGTTGGATACTTTAATTTCCACTGTGGTATCCAAAACTTGTGCTGCCAGATTTTGCACAACTACCTCCTGATCTGATGGTTTTCTTAATTCCTTATCTGCTCTCGATTCTGCTGGTTTAGTCTTCTCAGCTTCCTCTTGCAATATTTTCTTTGCTGCTTGCCAGCATTGCTTTTCTTTTTTTGGCTCAGGATACTTATCCTTCTTAGCCTGATTCCTCATCATGACTAAAACTTCCTGAGTTTCCTCCTTAACTTGAGGAACTTCGATGTCCAAATAACTAATGTTCTACGGGTTACTCGAACTCACCTATTTTGGACAATTATCTTCTTTGTGGTTCCCTAGACCACACCATCTACACATGTGTGTAGTACTTGTTTGTGGTGCTTCTTGCCTCAGAGGTGAAGGAAAATTCTTCACAAAATGCCCCCATTCCTGGTAGTTGAGACATTGTATGATTGGTCTTCCTTTCGAATCATACTGTAAACGACTTTGTCCTCCTTGTCGATTACCTTGGTTTGATCATCCACCTCGTCTATTGTTTTTGTAACCACCACTTGTCGCTTGTTGCCCGCTTCCTTGGGTCTTCGGCTTCTCTTCCTGCTCCTGGATTGCCAATACCTGTGGGTGTATTCTTGCATTATACGGACATAGTGTTACCTCATGCCCCATCACATTACAAATATGACAATAGTCATTCCTTGGACATTTCATATTTGTATGTCCCTCCTTTTTGCATTTTGTACACCACATCTCATTTCTATCAGGTTTGATCTTTTGTTCTTTCACGAATTTATCAAACTCCTTGCGAAAAGAGGCTATTGTCCTTTGTATAGTGTCATCATCTTTACTATCTGACTCCTTCGACTTGGGATGAGACAACATTCCTGTATATGTTTGTTTTGATTCACTTTCAAAATTCTTTGCGTGCTTGAGTGCTTCTTCATACATTTATGATGGTACTGCCTTCATATTTTTCTTATATTTTGGAAGTAATCCATCTATGAACCACCATTTTACTAAAACATCTACCAATGGCATTTGCATATTATCAACTAGTTGCTTTAGTCTATGGTTGTAGGATTTCACATCCTCATCGGCTTTTTGCTTTGTCACGCAAAGTTCCGTAACAATGTCTCCATCATCCTTTAAAGGTCAAAATTCTTTGATGAACTTCTCCTTTATCTGATTCCAAGTCTGAAAATCTATGTTATTTTCTCTTTTTAGGTACCAATCTATTGCCAATCCTCTCAAGGTAGCAGGAAATAGGATTACCCAATCCTTAGGTCTATCTACACCATTTTCTCTCCAAATGGTTATGCAAGTCCCTATATGTCATGTGGGGTCTTCCTTACCCTCACCTAAAAATGGTGGACATCTTTGTTTGGCTGCCTTAGTAGCCATCTTAGGAGAGTCATCACTATCACTTGAGGTATCTCATGGAATATTTGTCTAATTCCTCCTTGGGGGTGTCTTACTCCCGTTGTCATCAGAAGTGTCAATTTGAGGTATCTTGTTTTTTCCCACCACTCGATGACCAAATTCTTGTGCATCTTCACTTTGCGACCTCCTTCACTGATGTGAGGGAGATGGTCTTGGTCTGTCTTCCTGAGACCTCACGTCTTGTTGCTCTGGTGCCTGACTCCCATCCTCCGCACTCTCTTGCAACCCTTCCATCACTTTCTTAGGTGCCACCATCCACTCTCCATCATCTTGCACTTTTCCTTTTTCAACCCTTTCCTCTACACTTGGTGGTTCTATTTCCTCATCTTCTGTTTCTATCAACAATGTCTCAAAGTCTCCTTCTTCAGATGTCCAAACTTGCTCTATCTCTGGTTCTTGAGTACTATGGTCTGAGTTACTTGTGTTTTCTCTTTGAGCAATCCTCATGCTCCTTCTTACTGGAATGTTATCTCTTAGTTCCCGTCTCCCACGACTTCTTGTACTGGTGACCGTCATAAAAAATCACCTCCAGTCGTAGTATTCAACTTTGTCAAATTTGACCCGTTTTAACAAAAAAATACCAGATTCGATAAGGCAATGATGCCAAATGTAGCATAGCGGTGGAGTATTCCTAGTGGGGAGGTAATTTCTAGAGCTAGGAATGATCACTTGTCAAATCGTACGATCGCATGTCCACTCAACTACCCTTGTACGAACTTGTAATCTCCTTGTACGGTCCTCAATGCCTACATTGTATGATCCCAAATCATACAGTGTCAAGATGGTACGATATTGTACTCAGAAAAACTGATAGATTCAGTTTTGGAGGCTGTTGTACACAATTTTGTAAGCGATTAAGTCGATTTCCCAAAACTGCCAAATCGGGTAAATTTCTATCGATCATCTGTTTTACCAAATCGGGTAACAATGCTTTGTACGATTTGTAAGGAAAATGATGTATGATATGTATGAACTATTGGCACAAAACAATGCTAATCCAGATGTTCCACTACTGAATTTATTTACAGGATGTTTTTTAAGGGTTTAATAGACCAGTCAATACAATATTTATCATAGGTAAAACATCTTAACCAAGCAGGTGAGAGATACCATGTGTCTGATTACATTCAAAAATCATACAAGGTTCTTCAATATGTCTTCCTCTATGCCCTCATCCTCCTAGATCATTCTCCATAGTGCACCAGTATCAATTGCTATCTCCAGGTTGCAACAATGCATAAAACTAACCTATAACAATAAGATAGAAAACACAATCACATAACATTCATCCACCATGCACTGTTCATCATTACCAGGATCATACACAATATTCCACAAATGTCATTATGCTCATTAATGTCTATGGATTCGATTACAATGTGGAAAAATATATCAATGTAATTGCAATAACTCAGAAACAACTACAAGTGCTAACTCTTACTCTAGAAACCAATAACCAGACTTATAATTTTGAAAATGGGGCCTTATATAACATTGCCCAGGCTGTTCCAAAGTGGTTCCTGAGACAATTAGTTATTTACAACTGCCCATATACAACTGAATACATTAATTTGGCTTTTTCCTAAGTTTAACACCTTAGTTAGCAAATCTATGCGCCATTTCACTCTAAAATTATATTTCCCTTGCATTTGGATGAATTTCGGTGCACCCTGTATGATTTGCCACTACCCTATATGGTTTGCTCCTCCATTTGTATGATCTTGCTCTTTACTGTATAGCTTTCTATAGCACCCTAAAATTGGCGCAGTAAAATTGGAATAATTACATTCACCTTAGTAAATAAATTTAAATTCAAATTTAACCTCCCAAATCACCCGTTAACCACCGAGAAACCCGTTTCCTCCTTTTTCATGCCATTTTTAGCAGTTGTTTTGACCTTTTGACGATATCATCTCCGATCAGACGATATCGCCCCAGATTTGACGATTTCGTCTGGACTAGAACGTCCAGACGATTTCATCGTAAAACTAAATTTGCATAGTTGGAATCCCTTCCAACGGGTCTCCAATCCGAGCAGAAGCGTGTCTGCGCCATTGGGACCCTTCCCCCATTGGAGATCTCCCAAATTGGGATGATCTCCAACCTCCCAACAACTATCCTATGCCTATTTAACTCTAAGAATTTTCCCTCCCCAACCCCTGGCTGAATTTTTATGCAAATTGAACTCTTATGCTCAAAAACATCGTAATTCATATTTTGCATTAGTCCTATAGTCATTTCATTGTAGGTACACCACTGGTTTTCAACCGGAGCCAGCACCTATCGCAGCCGACGAACCTGTCAAGATCAAAGGCGATCTCGTCAAATTCGGGACGATCTCGTACTGATGCGAGACAATTTCGACTATAGCACACATCGAGGCAATCAGTGCCTAGATTTTGCTCTTCTGTCTCTTTTATTTGTCATTTTATGTTATAAATTAGATTGTTTATTCATTTTTTATATTATATTGCATTTGGAGTTCACCCATTTTGTCTAGTTTGCATATTAAGATCATATTCTACTATCTAAACACATTGATTTGCATTTACTTTTGTTCTTGTATATTGTTCAATACTCATATTACTTTTTCATATAGTTTGCCCCTGTTTACAAAATAGAATTTCTTGTATTTCGCATATGTTTGCTATTTTGCAGGTCTCTGATGAATTCGTTTGACGAATTCGTCAGATTGCAGACGATCCTATCAGTTTAGACGATTTTATCAAATTGAAGGCGATTCTGTTGAATTGTAGATGATCCAGACTGTTTCAAGCTTCAGAAACTCCATTAGACTTCTGGATCAGGTAATCCTCATTGGCCTCCTACAAATTATCTGTTTCTGTTTTCCTTTCTGTTTACTGTATGCATTTAAATTGCATTTTCATGTAGTTTAAGTTAGAATCATTCGGCCAAACCTAGGATGAATGTTTAAAAATAAAATGAACTCATCTAAAACTCATTCCAAAACCTAGGCGTGGAAACTGCCATCAAATGTTTCCTGGTGAACCCACCATCCATCGAAAAATCACCAAAATGCACCTCCCTTGAGAGGCGGGACCTTCGCAAAGTCCTCTCGTCCGAGGTACCACACCATCCTTTTCCCATCCTCCTTTCGGGCGTGGATCCAATAGCCTGAAGGTAGGGGTGCGAAAAATTTGGAGTGATACATTTTGGTGAACCCGATGTGAATGCATCATAACCTTTTGAACAAAAACAAACAAAGACAAAAAAAAAAAAAAATATTAGAACAACTAAAACTTAGATGCATTTTAAAACATTTAAGGTTCAAAATCATGTTTAGATGGTAGCTCCTAAAAAGAGGTTAGCAGTTACTATAAACGTAGTAAACCAATTAGCGGCCATAGAAGTTAATTCTGTCCTTAGTGTCCCTAAAGCAAGTAGAAATCAATCCTTGTGGGACGAGCTTATCAGGAGACTTAGTATCATTTCATCTAGGTCCACACAACTTAAACAGATTAAGAGGCTAGTCTTGGATAGAATCCTGGATCCTCATCAATTAGTGTTCTATCATGAACTTCAGAGAGCTTGCCATAGGTGGCTAGCCTATAGGAGAGCTCTTGTATCTGCAAAATTTTTAACTTTCAGGGAAGATCTTGAAAGCACCGTTATAGTGCGCCCATTTCTAGTTCATATAGATTCCTTAGAAGATGATATTATAGTTAGGAAAATATGAAACAAAACCCTTAGAGCTATGTTATATTGTAAATATTGTCATGAGAATTATTATTTCCAACCGGCATCTGAGATAGACAATATCACCATAGCCCTTTTCATCAAATTCTTAAAAGAAAACTTTCAATTTGAAGAAGAACATTTCATGACCCCTGAACAGCTTGAACCAATTAATGATATTCATAAATTATTCATAGAAGATTAGTTCATCTACTTTCAGCCTTATTATTATTGTGTGCATTTATTGTTTCATTTGCTGTCTTTATTATATTGTTTCAAAAAAAGAAAAAACTAAAAAATCAAAAAAAAAAAAATCAAAATCAAAAAAATAAAAAAACATAGTAAAAAACTTAAACATTTCATTTTACAATATTGCATTAGGTATATATAAATATATACCTTTTAATTTGTTGCAATATATATATATATATATATATATATATATATATATATATATATATATATATATTTGCTGAAATCAAAACTTAGCACCATGACTAAACTTAGGAATGGTAAAGAAATTTTAGGAGAAGGAGAAGATTGGCTACAAAATACAACTGAAAACCCAAATGTCCTTCTTGGAGATACAAATCCGGAAGGTGAAACTCTAGTTCAATCAGATGAAGACTTAGGTGAAGATAAGGAACAAGAAGGAAGTGTTAAAGAATCTTCGTCCCCTAGAATAGCTCCAAATGGAGGCATCACTTTTGACAACGCATAACATTTTCAAAAATTTCTTAATCAACATATCGACATCCTTAATGTGGCAGTCCGTATTGATAAAGGGGAAATTAGTGATGCTCAAACAACCTTAGAACGGGAAATTGATATGCAAACTAATCCCTTGTCTTTCATTGATCAAGAAAGTGATAAGGGTGGACCATCCAATGCGAATATGGTCACTATAGCCCAAGCCATGACCAAACAACAGGTCACCCAACCTCCTAAGCAACCTTTTTACTCAACCTAAGATCACTCCCGCACAAAATAAAATTCCCTTCACTACTTCCTTCCTCCAAACTATTGAGCAAAATGCTTTAAATAGACAAAAATCTAAAACAAAGCCAAATACAAACTTTCAACAATCTACAATACAACACAATCCAACTTCAAAATTCCTCCATAATATTTTTCCTACCAATGTTTTACACAATAGTAACATGGCATCTAATCTGCATGTTCCTCCATCCTACGCCCATAACACTTATGTCAATGCCCCACCGAATCAATATGGGGGGCAAACTAGTAATCTGGAAGCTATGGTGAAACAATTGGCTTCACGTATGGATCAGATAGATCCCTACCGTCCCTCGTATAATTATCGAGAGATTTGTAGCCAACCATTGGATCCCATAGTGGTAGCTCAACCATACCCTAAACATTTTCCCATGCTCATCATGCCTATCTATAAAGGAACCGAAGATCCCATAGAACATCTTCGCATGTTTAGGATAGCATGTCACGACATATCACATGACGACTTGCTATTACTAAAAATGTTCCCCAAAAGTTTAGGTGGAATGGCGTTAGAGTGGTATTATCAATTGCCCACTCATTCCTTAAGAAACTTTGAAGAAACAGTTGAGTCATTTGTTCATCAATTTAGTGCCTACATCGAGAGGCATGTAACTATTAAAGACCTATACAATTTAAAACAAGATAAAGATGAATGTTTTGCTGATTTCTTAGCAAGATGGAGACAATTGACAGGAAAACTGCACTTTGTGCTACCCTATAGGGAAATGTTAGACATTTTCATTAACAATTTACAAGAACAACTTTCTTATGAGCTATCAACAGCTACTTTGACTACCTTCGATCAAGATATAGACTTAGCTCGAAGAGTAGAAGATGCCCTCATTAGGAGAGGCCAACTTAGAAAGAAGGATGATGAGAAAACATCTAGAAATCAATATAAAAACAAACAGGTTTTCGGTGATGGAGTCACTAACAGCAAAAATGTTGCTAATGTCAATGCAACAAAAACAACAAAAAAATTCATCTTGAAACCTCCTGATAAGCCTCCTCGAGAGTTCACTAGATTAAACCAACCTTTATCAACTATTTTACCTCAACTTCTTGAAAGAGGTTTAATCCAACTGCCAGCTATCCGGGAACCTGACCCAAGCATACCCGGATATAGAGCTGATTTGCACTGTGATTTTCATAGAGGTCCTGGACATTCTACCAACGCTTGTAAGAGATTGAAACATAAAATACAAGATTTGATTGACAATAATGAAATGGAAGTGCAAGCCTTCCAACCTAAAAAAAACCCTCCTAATAATACTCAAAAGACTGTTCCCCAAAATCAAAATTAGAATGCCAATCAAACTTTAGACATATTTCAACACCCTTTACCAAGACATGGTAAAGAGGTAGCTAATCAAATTGAACATCACAATGTTCCCCCTCCTACCCGATATGTAGGAACCATTAGCGGACAATTACCTGTTCAGGACTCTCACACATTCGACACAACCTTATCCCTGGTTACAACCAGGCCCTTACATAATTTTCAAACTTCTGATTCTAGTGATATAGAGTCAGATAGTGAGAGTGAAGTAGACACCATTCAATTGAATAGTTCTAAAAACGAATCAAATCCTATTCAACCTATCACAGATGCTAATGTTCCAGAAGAACCATTTCCTAGAATACTCGACCTTCTTCTAATGAAGTCCTTCCTTATGAACAAGCCATAAACTCTCAACCGAGACCGTTTCAACATCGTCACTATAACATTGTAGGTACCATCGGAGTCGTCACCCGACAACAAGCTCAAAATCCCCAACAAGAACCAAACCAGAATGATGGATCAGCTCCATTTGTTCTGAAAAATCCTAATAAAGGAAATCATGCTCCTATTGTTCAACCTAAACCTCCTTACAGCATTAATGAGCAATTGTCTAATACCATCGCCAGAATCTCCCTTTTAGATTTATTAAGATCCTCCCCCACCCATAGGGATGAATTGATGCTTACTTTGAGCCAGATGATGGTACCTCAAAACATCCAACCTGAAGCTATGGCCAATACTATCATCACGCGAGAGATTGATTGTATTGAATTTCGGGATAAAGATATCCCACAACACAGTTTACACAAGGATAATCCCTTGTATATTACAGCTTTAATTGGGGATGTAGTCGTCAAACGAGTCCTGATTGATAATGGCTCATCTCTAAACATCTGCACCTTTGACTTCTACCAACGATTTGGTTTTAGAAGTGATGAAATGAAGAAGACTGATATGATTATCAAAGCCTTTAATGACGAAACACAAGAAACATGTGGAGTCATTACCCTCCCATTGCAAGTTGGTCCTAGAACCCTTGAGACAACTGTGTTTATTGTACATTGCCCAGCATCGTACAATATACTTTTGGGTCACCCTTGGATTAACGCCATGTGAGTAGTCCCATCAACTTTACACCAATGTGTTAAGTTTGAGTTTAAAAATCAGTTGGTCACTATTCATGGTGACCCTAGACCTTTTGATATGTGTGCATTGGCAGAACCAGTTGGAGTGCAATTTTGCCCTGCTCTGTCATCCACATATCCTACTTCTTCTTCATCTAAAACTATGAAATATAAACCCATCACTTCATCTATTCCTCCTCCATTAACTTCATCTTCCCATCTAGATCAACCACCTTCTAAAAAAATTACTGTAGAACTTCAAAAAGCTCTTAAAACTACAACCAATTCTTCAAGTTCTAATCCCATAAATTCAAAACCTTCAGACACATCTATCATACCTTCCACATCTCAAGACATAGGTAATAAGCCTTCTACATCTTATGCCCTTTTTGATGATCTTTTACCAGATTTATCTACAACCTTAATATCAAAAAAAATGAATGCTTTCATGCAAGATTCAGACCTTTTAAATCAATTGCCGCCATCTCCTCGTACTTTGGGCCTCCCACAACCTATGGGAAGTACTTACCAAGTCGGGAGTTGCGCCTTCATTTACAAAGGATATGACTGGGGAAGAATCCCTCGGAATATCAAAACCCATCATGATGGATATGCTCGGTGCTATTTTACCAACGATTATATTAAAGCTAAACCCATGATGCTTAAAATGGGATATAAAGGGAAAGGCTTAGGACCTTTCCAAAATGGCATGAAAGAACCTTTCGAGGTAGAACCATGGCCTGCCCGATGTGGTGTGGGCCTATTACCTAGTAAGGGTCAACCCTTTCCTTTTGAGGATGATGATCATCTCATATGCTATCAAGACTATTTGGATAGATACATTTTGGTGAACCCGACGTGAATGCATTGTAAACCTTTTGAAAACAAAAACAAAAAAATATATATGTACACAAGAAAAACAAAAACAAAATCATCATTTCATGTTTTAGATTCAATTCTAAATAGTAGATGCTAAATATTACTTTTAGAAGCACTAAACAAACCATGAGTTTTTACTCAAATCAATATGAGTCCATCAGTAATGTTGGAAGAATTCAGCTAAATACATTTGTTGATTATGACCAACCTCATCCCTATTCAACACCACCTCCATCACACTCTTCTTAATTTTCATCCATAACCCAACAAAACAATCCCTTTGCCAATCCTCTTCATAATGATATTATCTATTCTCCCATATATCCATATTATGTCTATCAATCCACATATAATCCTCCGCCACCTTTTCAATACTCTTCTTTCAATACAACACATTCATTTCAACAAGAAAATACTTATTCTTCCAATTCTACCGTGCACTCACCTCCTACATCACAATCTTCATGTCATCATTCTACCCATAATAAAGAAAGTAGAGGTGAGAAACCATTAGGTCCTTTTATGACAAAATTCCTAAGGCATTTATCAAAAACCTCTCAAAAACCTTCATCACGTAAATTTACTAGGCTTAATCAACCAATGGATATAATTCTCAAGTATTTACTTGACACAAATATTATTGAACTTCCTTCCATAAGACAACCTGATACCACATCAGATTGGTTTAAACCTGAGCTACATTGTGAATATCATAGAGTAGATGGACATATGACACAAAATTGTAAATATTTAAGATGTGCAATTCAAGATTTGATTGATAAGGATATTTTTAATATAAAGGAATTACAATCTACAACTGATTATAAATCTTCAGTAAACTATCAAACTCCTACACAACAAATACCAATAATCAATCAAGACATGGGGATCTCCCAAGAACCCCTATTCAATTATCAACAACAAGAAACCAATCAAATATTGCATGTTAATGTGTCCCATCATGATGATATTATTAATATTGTAACAAAACCTACAAATAAGCAACCTCAAATTCAATCAACTCAATCAGATATTCAAGATATGGATTCCTCATTTGACCAACTTTCAAAACTATCTTTGGCTCTAGAGAATGATACAAAATGGAATGTAAGCATAGAAAGCTCATCTTTAGAATCAAAATCTCAATCTGAAATCCACTTTGATAGCCAACAACAAGTGATTAATCCTCAAACAAAGATATCCCTTTTAGAAGTATTACAAATTTATCACAAGGAAATTTTGCTCAAAATACCTAGCCAACAATTTGATCCTCATCATCTTTTCTCTAAGAACATAATTAATGGTATAAACCCTCTTGAGGTTAACCATATTTCATTCTATGATGAGGATATTCCTTCCTCTACTCCACAAGAAGACTCCTATCTTTACAATATCAGATCTCATAAAGAAACACTTGTTAGAACTATCATGGTAGATAATGACTCTTCTCTTAATTTATGCACTTATCAATTATTTCAAAAACACAAATTAAAAGGAGAAGATAGTAATGAATCAAATGTTATTATAAAATCTTTTAACAATGAAATTCAAGAACCTCAAGGTACTATAATTCTTCCCCTTAATATTGGATCCAAGATCCTGGATACTTTATTCTATGTAGGATATTGTCCTTCACCTTACAAACTACTTCTCCGAGTCCTTGGATTCATACGATGAGGGTTGTCCCTTCCACTCTTCACCAATGTTTGAAGTTTGAACTTGCAAATAAAATTGTTACCATACATGGTGACCCAACACCATTTGAAGAATATTTAACGGTTGAAACATCAAGTTCTATACATTCTCTATTGTCACAATTATCTTCTATCCATCACTTTTCTTCATCCATATATGATCATCCTTGTTTACCAAATAACATCCATGCATATCTTTCACATATACTTTCTCCATATTATCAAGACTTGGAATATAATAATAAGAATGAAGAACTTTCTTATCCTTATGACATTTTATTTTGTAATATGATCAATTTTACACATATAAAAGTCAAATATTTTGCTACATTATTCTACATTATAACAAAGCTTTTGTTATCACTATCTTTTACTCATCACCTTCTATTCTTACCTTCACCTCAACCAGATTATCCTTCAAAACCTCCTTTGATTTTGAAGCAACCTTAGACATGCTATACTCAAATAACCTTGTATAGTGTATATAGATCATCTTGTATATACCATCAATTTCAATTCATAAATTAAAATCAAAATACAAAAAAAATCAAAATCCTCAAAATCTTCAAAAAAAATACAAATGCAACTAAGGAACTTAAAGGTAAATTTGAGCCCAACTGGCTCGGACCATACATCATTACTGCAAAATTTGAATCAGGAGCATATAAATTATCTACCTTAGATGGTAAAGAACTTAAAGAACCCATGAATATTTTACATCTCAAACATTATTATGCATAAATTTGGTTATTTCATCCATGTATATATTTGTTCAAAATCACTCTCTTATATTTCTTTCAATTTATAAACAACTCAAAAAAACCTCAAAAACATTCATAAAATCTTCAAAAATCTTCAAAACTATCTATTGCATTTATTTAAAGCACTTGTTAAGTTCCTTTTGCTCAAAAACAAAAATCAACATAAAAATCCAAAAACAGCTATATGCTTGACTCTTTCGAAACCAAAACAATATACAGAATAAAGAGAGAGTCAACATTCTCAAAACTTCTCAAAAATCACTTATCGATATTTTCTTACAATTATTGCAATTATATGTTTCAACTTATTTTGGATAAAACTAGCATTTATTTGGCATCCCTCACTTGCACACTCACACAATAAATATCTTGATTTTATCTGGCATGATTACTAATCTCTCTTATATCAAAATTCACAAAATTCAATTAAATAAAGTTTGAGCATAGAGAATTGATCTTGTTATTTACTTAAACCAAGCACATCTTTTCACAATAAAATGATTATATTTGTAATTTCCATGTTTTGCTACATAGTAGAACCGATTTCTTGAGTGAAAAGTTTCCCCTGCTATCCTATCATGCACATGGTCTAGAATCTTTGAGAATTGGCAAAAGGACAAGCTCACCCCTACCCAGAATAAAAATCCCTTGCTCTACAGCTAATCCGAGAAAGTATCCCTAGCAAAGAAAAAGAAAAAGAAAAAGCAAAGAAAAATTCAAGAAAAAGAGAAAAGAAAAATGTTATTATGTCAGCAATGTTCCAAGCATTATCAAGCAAAAGAAATACAAAAGAAAAATAAGCAAAGTTCCAAAGAAAGCAAGAAAAGCAATAAAATCCCTTTCCCTACCCTTTGAAAAGAAAAGAAGGGTGAATGAGCTTGAATCCCTGGAATTCTCAATTATTCGAAAACTGTGAGGTAAGCCCCATAACAGGTGGTTTGTGCCCAACCTGCTTGGCCTTGGGTAACTCCTAGCGTGGCGATATGTCTGTCACATTAGCGACCTTCTTTTGTACAGACCTATGTCTGCTTATGGATTAGCTAGCTCTTGATAATCCGATCTACATAGTAGCCTAGTGTGGTTATATGCATCTACATCATGGTTAATGAACACTTAGTTGGTTTATTCAAATCACTTGTATCATAGTATCTTGCTCAAACCTGGTAAATGAACAATACAATTGCACACACATTTGTATTTGAGAGATTTTGTCTATCATTATGATAAATCAAGATTGGCAATGAATTCACTTATGCACATGGGATTCCTTATAAATCTAACTTTTTGTCTTCAAAATACTTTGAAATATTATTTTTGCAAACTTGTTTGGAATAAACCAAGTACAATTATTTACCACAAAGACAACTATATAATAGAAAAAATCAAAAATTTCATCAAAACATATCATATATAACTTATCGACTTTCGCGA
The DNA here is from genome assembly GCA_028583015.1 of Wollemia nobilis. Taxonomy (NCBI): domain Eukaryota; kingdom Viridiplantae; phylum Streptophyta; class Pinopsida; order Araucariales; family Araucariaceae; genus Wollemia; species Wollemia nobilis. The sequence goes on from JAQPPZ010000012.1 coordinate 10,561,670, forward strand.
CGATGGTATAGTTCCAAAACCAAAATGGGAATTTTATGCTTAGCGCAAGTCCTCATTATCATATTTTTTGTTCATCAAAAATCAATCATGCAATAAAACTATCTATTTTCTTTGATCTTCGCGATGATGGTATAAGTCTATACCTACATATTCTATGCCTAGCGCAAACCATTGTAACAATATTTTTTCCCAATTTATCAAAATTCATACAAAACCATATGACTTCATTTTATTACACAAATTATGCTTTTCAAAAGCAAACACATTTTTATTATTTCATATCATTATGTCAACCTTTGCATTTTGCAATGATGGTATAATTCTTAAGGAATTATTCAACAATTTTTATCACACTTAGGAATTTATGCCTAGCAAAAATCATTTTACAATATTTCATGCATAATATTTTCATGGAAATCTGAAAACAAACCATCATCATCATCATTTGCATCATCACAACAAAGTCTTAAGACAGTCTCTTAAGCACTCTTTTCTTTTAACAATATTTCTATCCTAGGACTAGCTTGACGACCGAGTGAGCAGCGACTCCATGAAATGGTCTATAATAGCGACAATGTCCTTTGAAATTATTGTTAGAAATCTCTTTTTATTTTTTATCACATTTCATTACAACCAATCAATTTGTTACATCAGATTATTTCATTTAAAATATTTAAAGCATGACATCCAAGTTATAATTTTTTTTCAAAAATGACATAATTACATGAATCATCAATAAAATCATTACATCAATCAACTCAATCAATCAATCAAACATAAAAAGCATCATAAGCATCACATAAGACAAGTCATATGATCAAAAAAATATCTCATCTATATATATCAACAAAATATATACATCATCAAAACTAGATTGGTATGCCACAATCTCTACCTCGGCATACTCAATCCTCTATCAATACAAGTATAATACAATGTCAGTGGCAGTATCCCACCCTCTAGCCTCGAGAGCCTCTAGAGCTCTCGGCCTCATCTCCTCCCCCGCCCTACGGAGGACGAGGTGGTCCCATCATAGTATGTGTGGTACTACGAGTCCTTGTCATCGACCGGGATGAGCTCCTCGTCGACCCTGTCCTGATAGGATCTGCTATGGCAGGTGGTAGCTGTACCCTCTGGCCCTCTGGCACCGCCTGGTAGTATAGCGCCTGATAGAAGGCGGTCTGAGAAACTAATCGCAATAGCTCCTGAGTGCTTACCCCTCTGCCTCATGCCCTGAGATGAGCATTCTCGTCTCATAGCTATGACACCTCAGCCTGGTGCTATGCAGCTGCATCTTGTAACGTCTGCACCTAAGCTCACAGACGATCTCTCTCTGCCCGAAGAGTAGCCATCTCGCTACTCTCGCCAATGTCCACACCCTTGCCCTTATCAGGCGATGGTGGCCTCTGTGGAGATGGGGGTCTCGCCTCCCTCCTCTCCCTCTCCCTCTATCGTGGCCTCTCCTGTGCCTATGGCCTCCTCTGCTCTCCTCTGCCATGACCCCGGGCTGCCTCTACCACCGTCTGGCATCGCCTCCCAATCCGATGCACAACTACGTGGATCGGTCCCTGAGCCCTCATCATTTGAGGAGGGCGGATGCCTGCGTACCAGGCATCGTAGCCATCGGCTACCCCTGTGTCATCCCCATCCACTGGCTGAATGGGGGCATCGTCCGCATCCTGACTCCAGAATCGCTGCATATCTGGAGCCCCGCTGACTGTGGTGTTATCCCGGATAGTCTAGGAAAACTCATAATCCCTGAGAGATGGGATCCCCTGCTGTAGACCAAACTATCGCAAAACTTGATCATAGCGGTGGAGCTCCACCTCTCCCCTCTCCATCCGTAGCCAGTAGACTCACCTGATGTGATCCAGCTCCTGTCCGTCCTCTGGCCACCCTGGATGCTCTCTCCATGGCCTCCAGGTGATCTGGTCTGGGACCAAGTCATCCAGTAGTCTCCGAGACAATGACAGGTCGATCCGTCGCTGTGCCCCTCTCCGGAGCCACCAGTAGAAGACTCGGGGCCTCTCCCCATCAACCCCTATCAGTGGAAGCCCTACCGGCCTCCGCATCGCAATGTGCTCCCAGCACCAAACCTGTAGGAGCGATGTCATAACCAGACATCGGTCGCCCTTGTATACGACCCCATGCAGGATCCTATACAATCGACATAGAACAAAGCTGCCCCAAGAAAATCTGTAGCCATGGTCACGCATGTCACAGATCACATCTGCCAGCATCCATGGTACCCTACATCCGCTCTGGTGGCACAGCAGAAGTCCACCAACTACCCCAGCCAAAACTCGTGTCAGTGTAGATGCCCCAGGCATCTGGCGCAATGCCTCGATGTTCACTCCGCCCTTCTCCAGGGCGAAGCTCGGGTCACCGCAGAGTCGTCCCATCGCGTGGCCCTGATTGGCCGTAGGTGTGATCATCCTCCCTTGTATGGGGATTCTAAGAATCCTCCCTTGTATGGGGATTCTAAGAATCCTCCATACATCCTCTAGTGTGGGATTCATCTCCCCTGTCGGTAACCGAAAGCATGAAGAGCCCGGGTACCACCTCTCTGCTAGGGCCGTCAGTAGCCCCATGTCAGTAGAAACTTGTGGCATCTCTGCCACATGTAGTAAGCCAGCCTATGCCAGCTAATATCGCTCTGCCTGTGTCAGAGCGGCCAAGTCATCTCTTAATCCTCCATATTTCCACTCTCTACTCTTTAGTAATCCTCTCTACAAGCATAATCATAAACAACAAACAATCATTAATAACAATTTCAGCAATCAATAATGCAACTTAAAGATCAAAATTTTGCAATTGATGATATCGCCCACTATTGGCCGATATCGTCCGAAATTTGAGCAAAATCGTCTCCGATTTTGAGTGTCGAAATCGTCTCTAATTTGGCGAAATTGACGAACTTGAGACAATTTCGTCGAACTAGGGACGATTTCATCCGGACGACGTCGATGGCCAAAAATGGCCGCGATGCTCAAAATTCATCTTAAAATCTATCTACAAAGCATGTAAATTCAAATTAAATCAATCTAAACTAAGTTTAAACCCTTACCCGTAGACCGCGACGGACCTCTGCAGATCTGTGCGCTGTCTCTACCATTTTTTCTCCAGAGCTCTAAAACCAGTAAAATGAACAGTAACAATGAATTAGGGTTTTACCCTATATTTCTTAATTTTATTCAAAATAATTCAACAATAATTTTTGCTTTTTCATGTTTTTACCGCAAACATTCGATTTGGGTAAAAACACGGAGGGGGCACCATAGTAAGCTGTCGTACGATTTGACCAAGAATCGTCGCCTAAAAATGGGTATAATTTTTTGCTTTCTCGTAGATCGAGAAGAACTCATCTTTAACGCATTTTCTTCGGAAAATTCGCTAAAGAGGGGGCAAAATGTAGCACCCTAAAATTGGCGCATTAAAATTGGAATAATTACATTCACCTTAGTAAATAAATTTAAATTCAAATTTAACCTCCCAAACCGCCCGTTAACCGTCGAGAAACCCGTTTCCTCATTTTTCGTGCCATTTTTAGCAGTTGTTTTGACCGTTTGACGATATCGTCTCCGATCAGACGATATCGCCCTAGATTTGACGATTTCGTCTGGACTAGAACGTCCAGACGATTTCGTCGCAAAACTGAATTTGCATAGTTGGAATCCGTTCCAACGGGTCTCCAATCCAAGCAGAAGCGTGTCTACACCGTTGGAACCCTTCCCCCATTGGAGATCTCCCAAATTGGGATGATCTCCAACCTCCCAACAACTATCCTATGCCTATTTAACTCTAAGACTTTTCCCTCCCCAACCCCTGGCTGAATTTTTATGCAAATTGAACCCTTATGCTCTAAAACATCGTAATTCATATTTTGCATTAGTCCTATAGTCATTTCATTGTAGGTACACCACTGGTTTTCAGCCGGAGCCAGCACCTATCGCAACCGACGAACCTGTCAAGATCGGAGGCGATCTCGTCAAATTTAGGACGATCTCGTACTGATGCGAGACAATTTCGACTGCAGCACACATCGAGGCAATCAGTGCCTGGAGTTTGCTCTTCTGTCTCTTTTCTCTGTCATTTTATGTTATAAATTAGATTGTTTATTCAGTTTTTATATTATATTGCATTTGGAGTTCACCCATTTTGTCTAGTTTGCATATTAAGATCATATTCTGCTATCTAAACACATTGATTTGCATTTACTTTTGTTCTTGTATATTGTTCAATACTCATATTACTTTTTCATATAGTTTGCCCCTATTTACAAAATAGAATTTCTTGTATTTCGCATTTGTTTGCTATTTTGTAGGTCTCTGATGAATTCGTCTAACGAATTCGTCAGATTTCAGATGATCCTATCAGTTTAGACGATTTTATCAAATTGAAGGCGATTTTGTTGAATTGCAGATGATCCAGACTTCTTCAAGCTTTAGAAACTCCATCAGACTTCCGGATCAGGTAATCCTCATTGGCCTCCTGCAAATTCTCTGTTTCTGTTTTCCTTTCTGTTTACTGTATGCATTTAAATTGCATTTTCATGTAGTTTAAGTTAGAATCATTCGGCCAAACCTAGGATGAATGTTTAAAAATAAAACGAACTCATCTAAAACTCATTCCAAAACCTAGGCGTGGAAACTGCCATCAAATGTTTCCTGGTGAACCCACCATCCATCGAAAAATCACCAAAATGCACCTCCCTTGAGAGGCGGGACCTTCGCAAAGTCCTCTCGTCCGAGGTACCGCACCATCCTTTTCCCATCCTCCTTCCGGGCATGGATCCAATAGCCTGAAGGTAGGGGTGTGAAAAATTTGGAGCGATACACTTTCTCCTGCCTGTACAATTTGTAAAACTTGAGCAAACTATCTCTTATGTCAAAACTTATCAAAATTGAGCAAATCCCTGTAATCACTTCTTGTTCCTTTGGGAGGTGGATTTGCTGCCTACAAAAAACATAAAAAAGAGGAGAACACATATGTTAGCATAAAATTTATCTTTTGCTTTTAGTTTATAAAAGAAATCATTGCATCTTAGTTAAATTTGGAAGCATTCTAGTTAAAATTATACATCATCGCTTTCATGGAAATTTGAAGTGCATATAGTTAGGTATAGTTGCATTTGGCTAAATCCTAGGTGTGTGTAAATTAAAGAACCCATAAAACACTCACCTTATCTAGGCATGGAAACTACCATAAAGTTTTTCTTGGTGAACCCCACATAATCCATCGATAGACACCAAGGAGAGCACAACTCTAGTGCTTCTCGTTCGAGGTGTAGGAACATAATTTTCCCTCCCTATTTTAGGTGTGGATCCATTAGCCAAAAAAAAAGGGGTGCAAAAATTTTGGGCCTACATTATTTATTTTGGATACTACTACACATTAAGTCCTTTTAGTTAAACATTAGGAACAAAATATCTATAGCATAAATTGTTGGTACATACCAGTGTGTCATCCATAAATGAAATGGTCAAATACAAAATGGTTGAAGGGATACCAAATCTATCTTGGGAATCTACTGTTTTATCCAGAATATTTTGTAGGAAAGGAACATAGAATTCCTTTTGAACTTCATCAGCATAAGCATCAACAACCATTAGAATTAATATTTACATATTTATGTGGTCCAATGATTATTACTAGTATTGGAGGACAAACATTTTCAACTATTTGTTGATGATCATACTAGAAAATTTTGTGTATAATTTATGAAGTACAAATTAGAAGTATTTAGTTGTTTTAAACAATTTAAACTTCAAGTAAAAAATGAATAAGGAAATGCTATCAAAATTCTTTGTTTAAATAAAGGAGTTGAATTTGTATCAAAACAATTCAATCTATTTCTAGAAGAAAATAAAACTAAAACACAACTCACTACAACATATTCACCACAATAAAATGGAATTGCAAAAAGAAGAAATAGATCTATAATGGAAATGGTGATATGTATGATAAAGAAGCTCATATTGATCATTAGTATAGTGTAGAAGTAGTCAAAATAGTAGTTTACTTATAAAATATATTACCTACAATAATATTCAAGAATGTTAAACCAAAAGAAGCATGGTCAAGACAAAAACCGAATTTTAAAAAATTAAGAAATTTTGGATGCAAAGCTTATATGCATATTCCAAAATAAAAAAGACAAAATTAGATGAAAAACTATGGTTGGTATATTTTTTGGCTATGCTGATGAATCTGTAGGGTATATAATAATTGATCCAAGTACAAAGAAGGTATATATATGTAGAGATATAGTCTTTAATGAGAAAATCAAGATTGAAACTGAAAAATAAAGTAATTATGTAGAAGTTATTTTAAATTTCTTAGAAGAAGACTTATAAAATGAATAGATAGAGTTAGAATACCAAGATGAACAGAGAGAATATATAGAAACCTCTACAATTCCTCAAAGGAAGGAACCAATATGACTTAGAAACACTCTTAAGGAATCAAATTTAGAATAAATGCTAGAATTTACTAGTACAAGACCTAAAAATCGACGTCAAAGTAGAATGAATAGAATATTACTAGGAATTATAGTAGAGCCAACATCAACACTTCAAACCCTAAATCACTCACATTGGAAGGCAACTATAGAATCTAAATATTCTTCACTAAAAAAGAACAAAACATAGAATCTAGTAGAATTACCTCTAGAAATAAAAATTATGGGTTGCAAATGGGTTTACAATATTAAATATAAAGTAGATGGGACACCTGATAAGTACAAATCTTGGTTAGTAGCCAAAGGATATACTCAGAAATAGGTAATTAACTAATGAGAAACATTTACACCAATAGCTAAAATGACAAGTATCATAATAATATGTTCTCTAGTAGCTCATCAGGGTTGGAAACTTTATCAAATGGATGTAAAAAGTTATTTTCTTATTGGTGACTTTGAATAAGTCTACATGTCACAACCAAAAGGATTCGTTTTTAAAAGTTAATAACGTAAGGTTTGCAAATTAAAAAAATTCTTATATGGTCTAAAGCAAGCCTCAAGAGAATGGAACATAAAAATTAATAATCATTTATTACAACATAGTTTCAAATGAAGTACATTTGATCCAAGTCTATATACATATAAAATTGGAAATGATACTAATTCTTATAGTGTATGTTGATGATATAGTGATTACTGAAAGCTTTGAAAATGAAGGGACTGAAATGCGATGTTCTATTATACAAGAAAGAGTGTAAATATATAGGCATGAGCCTATATGAAAATATGACAAGTGTCATATGAAACTTGTCATAACATACATACAAAGTACACATTAATTTTTTTACATCCTCCCTTAATGTGTACATTTCTAATACACAATGGATAATGTCTTGGCTCATGATTTTTGGCTCTTGATTTTTAACTTTTCTACTCTCAATATGGCTGGAATCATGATTCATAAATAGGTCCTTTACCTCAGGTTCAGTCTCTTCATTGGGTCTGTTGCCTTTGTAGGTTATCCTTTATCTTAGTACCTCAAGATCAACCTTTGGGTATTGCCTTAGCATAATCATTTTCATTAGTTTTGTTGCCACTATAGGTCAGCCTCTAGGTTTTTTACCTCTATAGATCACTACTTACTAGGTTCACCATGGGTGTAATCCCCTCTCATGATAAAATTGAGCTAGAAGATGTTTGTATCTATTGAAAAAACACCTTTATATAGTAAATTGAGCCATTTGAGGGTGTCGATCTCTATCAAAAATGCACTCTATATTAAAAAAAAAGGAGCCATAGAATAGAATCCAAAATTGGAGGATGGACAAAGAAGAAAAATGTTCTAAAGTTTCTATGTTTATAGTATTTAGAAGTTGATGTATGAAGTGTCAATATTATGTAGTCTTCATAATGATAAGTATCCTTATGATAGTGTAGAGTAGCAAAAACCATACACCTAAACATGTAATATGAAATCAAATTGACAAGATAATATCATGTAACCATAAGATAAAGAAATGTACAAAATAGTGCCCTTCTCATTGATATTTGAAAATGTCTTTACAAAATGGTTACAAAATATCCCTCTTAAGAATTACACCAATATGATGCAAATTACAAATGAAAACCCCAAAAGAGTAGATGTAATTTACAAAGTCTTTGCTCTTCCAAAACTGATTATGGAGGGTTTCTTTGTGACATATTCTTCATGATGTAAATATTAGAGGATATTTATTATGAATATCTCAATAAGGTCTGATACCTACAAAAGAACTTACAAGATATCAATAGCAAATGTGGAACCTCTCAATATGAGGCCCATTTCCATGAATAGTAAATGAAATGAAATGCTTAAAACGATAAAGAAATTCATGAAAAATGTATTGAAACTATGCTAGAATAGAAATAAGGTGTTGTTAAAGCTACTATAATTAAAAAAATATAGAGAAAATATATTTTATAGAGAGGCCATCATAGGGTATAATGTGAAGAACACAAGCTTATACTGAGGGGGGAGGTGAACAGTATAGTGCCCACTTTTTACTTTCTTTCCAAACCAATATCAATTAGTGTCCTCAATTGAAATTAGCAATTACAGCAATGTGTATTAATAACATAGATAGCAATAGTAAGAAAATGCACAAATAACCACACATAATTGAGACACGATATTTAATGTGGTTCCCCCAATGTGGGGTAGTCCACAAGATAATCTCCTTATCATATTTCACAAATAAATAGGGATCCTTATCCCAATACAAATGATTACTTTGATCTGCTCAAAGCTAGGTTGTCTTGAACTGCTCAAGTGGGCTCCACTGATTTTCTCATCTAGGCTCTCCACTTATCTACTCAGCTAGGCTATCCACTGATCTTCTCAACAAGGCAATCCATTGATCTACTCAGCTAGGCTATCCACTGATCTGCTCATCTAGGCTATTTACTGATCTACTCAGCTAGGCAATCCATTGATCTGCTCAGCTAGGCTCTCCACTAATCTGCTCAGCTAGGCTATCCACTGATCTACTCATCTAGGCAACTGGTGTTGATATGTTTTTCTATTTCTATTATATTTCTTTCACTGCTCACAAATCTGCCTCAATGCCTTCTCACAAGGCTCAAAAAATCCTACTCATATGTTGTCCCAAATATATCCTCCAAGCCTTCACAAAAGGCTCAAGCAATGATTTTCAAATACTATCCCAAATATGTCCTTAAATTCTATCCCAAAATCCTTCTTAAAGGCTCAACCAATCACTCTCAAGTAGCACTCAAATCTCAACCACAAATCAATGAAGGCAAGGCTCAATGATGAACTCAACAATGAATGGAAATGTACTCTTCAATGGATGACAACAATGATCCATAATGATCTCAAAAATGTATGACAAATACTCTCTCAAATGGATGACAACAATGATCCACAATGATCTCAACAATGTATGACAAATACTCTCTCAAATGCATGACAACAATGATCCACAATGATCTCAACAATGTATGACAAATACTATCTCAAATGAATGACAACAATGCTCAACAATATACTCTCAAATGTATGGCAAATGAGCTCTCTAATGAAAACCTCTCCAAGCAATAACAATGAGGACTTCAACCAACCAAAGACAATCTCCACAAGTAATAGTAGTAGGTTCTCAATAATATCTTCCGCATGCAATGTCAATAAGCTCTCAAGAAACAAGCACAACTCCCTCAAGAAAAGAGCTCTCAAATAGCCAACAATGATCTCCTCAAATGAAATAAATGTATCCACAAGTGACTAGCAAATGATCTCCTCAATGGTCTCAAATAGAGGCAATGTACTCAACATGTAACCACAATACTCTTCGCAAAACAATAGCAAAAACCTCTAAAATAGTGGCAATACTCTAAATGAACTCCACTAAAGCAATTATGAACTCAAGCATCAATTTTATCCATAAAATTGATTTTCTAATCCATCCACTTCCTCTCAATAGTCAAGGCACATAATCAAGCAATTTGTCTTCAAATTCAAACCCTAACTCATGTGCATGTCTTCTAACTCAAGGTAGCAATTAACTAGGTCTCAAGTTCCTAGTTTTATTTCATAATCAAACCATGCACTAGGACATATACATGTTCAACACTTTACTACCTTATAACTCCCTAATTTCATTGACATAAACAACAAGCACCTATGCTTTTATTTATTTGTTTTCACACCTTATAGCTCCACAGGTACACACAATAATTTTCAGTTATTTAATTCAACACCTTATAAATCCCTAAATACACATAGCAATAACAAATATTATCTCAACACCTTATATCTCCCTAAGCACACACAATAATCATTTATTTCCAATAAATACCTTATGACTCCCTAATTTTGGAAGAAATGATTTTAATGCACCACAACTTTGGCAATATCAACTATTACCATGCGCTAGAGATAAATACCTTTTTATGAAGTTCATAGCCTCCACAACCTTCGAAAATGTTAAAGTCTTTTCCAAAAATCAATGTGCCTTAACCACCATCTCGATCATCAATGTTTTGCCCAAAAATCAATGCGCCTTCACACCTTCACGGGAGTCGAATTTTGTTCCTTCTTGTTTGCACTGTGAAGAACTCACCTTATGAGCATTGGCCCATGTTGGGATTTAATCCCAAACACTTCATTTAATCTCTGTGCTCGGCTGTTAAAATGAAATCTCTCTCACAAAAAAAAATTATCTGAGCAGGATTCAAACACAGACCTCTCGTGTTCAAAGATGATGCCCTGTCAATTGCGTTATGCTATCAAGTGTGATGTCAGTTCTGGAAGCTTCTAATTTTGTATTTGCCCTTGAGTTCAATATTTTGTTTTACCTCTATGTTGCCTCCCTTCGATGACTCTCTCTCATGTGCTAATTATTCTCCTATATCTGTAACAAAATAGCCAAAGTCTTCTTTGATTTATATGCCTTTCAATGCCTTCAAATGACGTCGGTAAACTTTGATTTGCTATCCTAACCTTTGCACATCGATAGATAATTTAATTAAACTTTAGACCTTAGAATTATTAAATAAATATTTAATAATTCATCTCTTATCTTTGAATTGGGATATCTCCTTCGTTCTATTGAATTTTTCCATGAAACTTTTTACACCTAGGTTTTATTGAAAAACCTTTTCATCCATCATCATTTGGAGATGTCTTAGTGTAGACACCAAAACAATGCCAATTTTATTATGCTAACAAAGAATTGAAAAGGTCAAGTAGTGGTTCTAACCACTCCCAAAATAGTTTTGGAAGGTTCCTAGGCCAATTGGGGACTTTTTGAGGCTTAGTTCCTATTTGTCCTACCCTGAGATGAATAGTAGTTTCTATTCATCCCATCCTAGAGAAAATACAACATTCATCCCGAGGTGGAGCAAATAGCGGGTTTGATTGGAAAAAAGTCAAATTTGGACAAGTGGCCTCCATAAATTACCACTTGCCCTACTCCTCGAGGCATCCAGGTCAGAACCTAGGGTATACCTATGGCAGCCCCCATCAATGAGGTCATTTTGGGGAGATTCTCTTCCCCCACCTATGCATGTTGCCCTAATGGACAAATGGCCCCTTTGGCCTTGCATGCCCTTGCATGCCTTTGCACATTTGACCTCATAGATCTATAAATTGTATGGCATTCTCATCCAATAAGAGAGGTTATTGCTATGAATCATGACGAAGTTCTACTGAGTTATTACCTCACCCCTATTGTGCCTTTTTCATCCATAATTTCTCCTTAGTGAGAGAGGTTATCGGGTGGCAAAAGAAGGTGTAATTTGACTTCAAAACTAGAATCGATTATTTGAATACCCACATCTAATTTGCCTAAAATACTTCCCCTCTAGTTTTGCATCAATATACCTTGGATTGGTGTGAAAATTTAGGAGATTTTGGCGGGTGTCCCACCCCGAGCGCCCCCCAATTTATGATAGTCGAATTCGCCCCACCCCCAGATGAATAGAATTCATGCATAATCTTAGGACTATTTTTTATTAGCTATTTTGTATATGTCTCTAGGATGTTACTATTCAAATTTCATTGCTTTCTAACTTATATCGGTCGAGATATCGCTATTTTATGATTTGTATGTATGCGGGTCCCACTTTTGCATGTAGGATAATTTGAGTAGGATCTCTAGAATATGATCACATGGGTCTTCTTAGAATGTCATTTTATGCTTACTCACAAAATATTGTAGGTTTCTAACATGTCTAGGTAGAATAATTGCTCGCTTGCCTTTTGTAGGTTCATAAAGTGCGACGGGATTGAACGCAGTGGTCGAACATCCAGATTTTATAAAACAAGGTGATATCATTCCAAAAGCATATCTTTTATATCACTCTTTAGTTTCACTTTGTTTGGAATTCATTTGATACTTCTATCTCGCATGTGCCTCCTTAGGCTATGGGGATTGCATGTTTTAATATCACACATAGATGCTTTTGATTCTCTTTTGCTTTCTTGTGTGCATTTTTAGGTGCCAAAACATGATAGGAGATAGTGGAGGACAAGGATCACATTTATGTAAGTTGTGGTAACATTAAGCCTGACCACCTCGAGTGTGAGCATGTGGAAGAACAATGGATGTGCACCACGTTCTTTGAGAGATTGATATCTCTTGGAACTATTTTTGTAACAGATTGTATCAAGCAATTCAAGTCCTCAAAGAGAGGCATTGTAATTGAATTTAATGTTATTTGATAAGGAGAGCATCCCATTTCACTTTATTGCTTGTCATACATTATCATTTACTTTGCATGCTTCATCTTTTACTTTCATAGGACTTAATATGCATTTACAAATTTTGTTACTTCGGTTGGGGTGCACCATTTTTCCATTGCTACAATGGCGATCATGGTGGGACCTAGTCCATTTTTTATTTAGGTGATCTTTTAACTCAATTTTCACCTTTTTTGGTTGCAGGTTTTAGTCACTCCAGACCTAGGAAAACTTGGTACTGCTATTTATGTCGTCCTGGGACAGATTCAAATCCATCCCTCCTTGGGACGAATGCAGATCTGCAATTCATCCCACCCTGGAGTAAATAGAAAATAGTAGGTTTTCTGAGTTGTATTTTAGGAACAGCAGACAATGGCAGATAAGAGGTAAGATCTGAACCACTTTCTTCCTGTTTTGCATTTACAAAACTTTGTTTTCTATTTGTTTTCGCTTTATGTGCTTAAGTAGGAAAAGTAGAAAACTATCACAATTTCTTTCTAAAAAATGCAAAATTACAAAAACATGCATAGAGTAGAAAATCTTGATTAGGATTGCATCTTCTTTGGCCTGATTGCTTGGTGCTCACCCATTGGTGAGTCTTCATTTAGGGTTGCTTTCCTATGTTTAGTGTAGTGACTTCCATATCTCATATTTCCATCTTCTAAAAGTAAAACATCACTTTAAAGCTTGCATTTAGTTGAAAATAATTGAATGCTCTCTTGTTTACTTTATTTTGAATTAAAAGGAATCACACACACCACGATCCACTTAAACGCTAACAAGTTGGACTTCATCCCCAACCGTTTGTAGAGTGCAAGTGATGGTGAGTTTCATCTCTATCCACTTGGCTCAAATCCCATGAACCTGATCCATCTTGCCAAGACCGGTTCCAAGATCTATCATAGCCTATGGGTTATAGCATGCATCACCCTTCGGAGAGGTGTATCATAGACTGTGGGTGAACTGGGTGAGGAACTAGTAGGACCTATGCTTCCTGGTCATGTGTGGGATTCATTACCACACATCATAGGCAGGATAACGAAACTTGGAGTTCATAGCTAGGATTTCAAGCTATGATTATACAGGTGAAATATGTTTTAAACTTGAGAATATCATGCAACAATTATCAAACACGTGACACAAGGTCTCTTTACACAAAACTTGAAACACACTAAAACCAGTTTTTAGGATACACATTTAATATATTAACAAAGATAAACATCTATTTGGTTTTGTTTTTCCTTTTTGATATAATGTTTCATAAAATTTATAAGGAATATAAACATTAAAACATTTGATAGAAATTATTACAATGGTTTTCACCTGAATCCAAGCCCAATCAAGGGTGGATGCTGTAGAGAGTGTACATGGATACACAAGTCACCTTCGTTATAGCCCCCAATATCTGGTCATACCACCTTGGAGGGCTGACACTCACCCCAGTCCATGGACTGCTAGGACAGCTAGGATAGAGCAGGGTCTTCAAGAGACCCCCAGATGAAATACCCCTATGTTCCAAGAGCCAACCCAGGGATATTGCTCCTGTTATATGGACACGTCAAACACTCATTTTGATGATGATTGGCTAGTGTGTGAAGAGGCACATAGAGATAGGGTAGTACCATGCATTCGCATGCCTATCAGAGCAAAGACGCCCACTCAAGGGCTATATCCCCATAATGATCATTGAGCGAGGTATGATGATCACATCTTACCTCTGTGCTACTCATTTAGGACTATGGATCCTAGATATCAGGATGAGTATGAGGCTCATAATACAGGGTGAGCTCATTCAGCCCTACCTTTCCTCGTTCATGGGGGAAGGTACAAGGAATTCCAAGACATTCCTCAAGAGCAAGTTACTGTGCGGGGGCATTGCACCTCCACACCAGCTGAGCATCAGGAGCACCTACCTCACCCATATCCATGAGTCAACATTGCCAACCTAGATAGAGGGAAGCACGTCATAGAGGTCTAGGATCATCACAACTGAGAAAGAGATCAAGGGGAAATGTATCGCTCCAAATTTTTTGCATCCTTACCTTTAGGCTAAAGGATCCATGCCCGGAAGGAGGATGGGAAAAGGATGGGATGGTACCTCGGACTGAGAGGCCCTTTGAAGGTCCCGCCTCTCAGGGGAGGGGTATTAAGGTGATTTTTCGACGGATGGTGGGGTTCACCAAGAAACGTTTAGTGGCAGTTTCCACGCCTAGGTTGGGAATGAGTTTAATGTGTTCAATTTTAGCTTTAAACATCCAAGTCCTAGGTTTGGCCAGATGAATCTAAGTTATTCTATATGAAAATGCAAATTAAATGAATACAAAAAATAGATTTGAACAGAAAACAGAGAGAATAAGCTAGATTAAAGAGACATACCTGATCCGGATGTCTGATGGAGGTTCTGATTTTTGAAGCAGTCCAGATCGTCTAGAATTTGACAGGATCGTCTCCGATCTGACAGGATCGTCTGAGATCTGACGAATTCGTCAGACGAATTCGTCAGAGACCTGCAATCAGAGAAGCAGATACAAAATACAAAAAATGCAGCAATACAAACAGAGGGCAATGATGCAGAATGACAACAATAATATTAGACGGATAATTATAAACAAAATATGAGTGTATTTCAATGATTTAATGACAAATTATGATTTTATCATGCATTAAAACTATATGGGTGAACTCCAAAATGCAGAGTAATAAGGAATAACCATAGAATTAACTAAATGCAGAATAATGCAGTAGAAAAGAGTGGAGAAAATGCAAACTCTGGGCACTGATTGCCCCCAATGTTGACTGCAGTCGAAATCGTCTCGGATTGGTACGAAATCGTCTCGAATTGGACAGGATCGTCTGCGACGATCTGAGCTTGCTCCGACTGAAGAATAACAAAGTTCCTGCAAGAAAACTCGAGAAGGGACAAAGGCAAACAATAGTCTAGGATATTCTAAAGCATGTAAAACTTGAAGTGCAAAAAATTTCAGCCAGGGGGATGTCAAGGGGAGGGCCTAAGATTAAATAGGCATAGGAAAGAGGTTGGGAGGTTGGAGATCATCCCATTTTGGGAGATCTCCAACGGGGGGAGACTCTAACGATGCAGACGCGTCTCTACCCGAGTTAGAGAAGTTGTTGAAATAGAAGCTAATTATGAAAAATCAGTTTTGGGACGAAATCGTCTAGACGTTCGCTCCGACGAAATCGTCCGATCTGAGGCGATATCGTCTGATCGGAGACGATATCGTCCAACGGACAAAACAAACTCTAAAAATGGCACGAAAAATGAGGAAACGGGTAGCAGGCGGTTTGGGAGCGGTTTTGGGGTTGAAATTTGAATTTGAATTATTACTAAGGTAATTTTAATTATTTACTAAGTTTTATTGCGCCAATTTTAGGGTGCTACATTTTGCCCCCTCTTTAGCGAATTTTTTGAAGAAAATGCGTTAAAGATGAGTTCTTCTCGATTTACGAGAAAGCAAAAATTATTCCCATTTTTAGGCGATGATTCTTGGTCGAATCGTACGACAGCTTACTATGATGCCCCCTCCGTGTTTTTACCCAAATCGAACGTTTGAGGTAAAAATGCGAAAAAGCAAAAAATTAAAATGTTTTTAATTTTTTTTGAATAAAATTAAAAAATAGGGAAAAACCCTAATTCATTGTTACTGTTCATTTTCATTTTCTGGTTTGTGGAGCTCTGCAAACAAAATGGTCGAGACAGCGCACAGATCGACAGAGGTCCAGCAGCGGGCTACGGGTAAGGGTCTAAACTTAGTTTAGAATGCTTGAATTTTGATTTTCTATGCTTTTTAGATTAAATTTTGATGATTTTTGAGCATCGCGGCCATTTTTGGGCCGTCGACGTCGTCGGGACGAAATCGTCTCGATATCGTCGATTTCGTCCAGGGGCGAAATCGGCAAAATGGGGACGATTTCGTCAAAAAAGGGACGATTTCGGCTTGCGAAATCGGAGACGAATTTGCTCAAATTTTGGACAATATCATCCAATAGTGGACGATATCATCATTGATGAAATTGAACTTGCTTTACTTGCATTTTTAATCACTGTTTTATTAATGATTTTTATTGTTTTGTTGTTTATGTTGTAGAGAGGATTACTAAAGAGCAGAGAATGGAAATACGATGGGTTGAGGGATGACTTGGCCGCTCTATCTCAGGCAGAGCGAGATCAGTTGGCACAAGTCGGCTTGCAGCATGTGGCAGAGATGCCACAGGTTTCTACAGATATGGGGCTATTGACAGCCCTAGCAGAGAGGTGGTATCCGGGTTCTTCCTGTTTTCGGTTATCGACAGGGGAGATGACTCCCACACTAGAGGATGTATGGAGGATTTTGAGGATCCCCATACAAGGACGGTTGATAACTCCCATGGCCAATCAGGGCCACGCGATGATGCGACTGTGCGGAGATCCGAGCTTCGCCCTGGAGAAGGGCGGAGTGAACATCGAGTCGCTACGCCAGATGCCTGGGGCATCTAGACTGACACAGGTTTTGGCTGGGGTTGTAGGTGGTCTGTTGCTATGCCATCAAAGTGGATGCAGAGTACCATGGCTATTGACAGATGTGGTCTACGACATGAGAGACCACGGATACAGGTTTGCTTGGGGGAGTTATGTACTATGCCGATTGTATAGGATCCTGCATGGGGTCGTATACAAGGGCGGCCGATGTCTGGTCATGACATCACTACTACAGGTTTGGTGCTGGGAGCACATCGCGGTGCGGAGGCCGGTAGGGCTCCCACTGATAGGGATTGACGGGGAGAGGCCTCGAGCTTTCTACTGGTGGCTCCGGAGAGGGTCACAGCAGTGGATAGATCTCGCCAATGTCCCGGAGACTACTTGACGACCTTGTCTCCGACCGGATCACCTGGAGGCCTTGGAGAGATCATCCAGGGTGGGCCGAGGATGGACAGGAGCTGGCTCATGTTAGGCGAACCTACTGGCTGAGGATGGAGAGGGGAGAGGTGGAGCTCCACCGCTACGACCGAGTTTTGAGGCAGTTCGGTCTACAACAGGGGATCCCATCTCTCAGAGACTACGAGTTTTCTTGGACTATCCGGGATAACACTACAGTTAGTGAGGCTCTAGATATGCAATGCTTCTGGAGTCAGGACGTAGATGATGCCCCCATTCAGCCAGTGGATGGGGATGATACAAGGGTTGTCGACGGCTATGATGCCTGGTACACAGGCATCCGCCCTCCTCGGATGACGAGGGCTCAGGGTCCGATTCATGCAGTTGTGCATCGGATGGGGAGGCGACGCCAGGCGGCCATTGAGGCAGCACAGGGTCATGACAGGAGAGAGAAGAGGAGACCACAGGCTCAGTAGAGGCCGCGATAGCGGGAGAGGAGGGAGGAGAGACCCCCTTCTCCACAGAGAGAGAGGCCACCATCGCCCGATAAGGGCAAGGGTGTGGACATAGGAGAGAGTAGTGAGATGGCTACTCTCGGGTGGAGACTGTCCGTCTCTAGGCACAGGTGCAGACTCTACAGGATGAGGCTGCATGCCATCGAGCGGAGGCTACACAGCTTAGAGATGAGGTTGCACGCCTCAGAGCATGGAGCGGAGGAGCGAGCACTCAAGAGCTGGCGCGGTCGATTGCTCAGACCGCGTTCTATTAGGGTATCTACTTCCAGATGGTGCCAGAGGGCCAGAGGGTATAGCTGCCAGCCGGCATTGCAGATCCGATCAGGGTTGGGTCATCGAGGACTTCATCCCGATCGATGACTAGGACTCGCAGTACCACACATACTGCGATGGGGCCACCTCGTCCACCTCAGGGTGAGGGAGGAGATGAGGCTGAGAGCTCGAGGGGTTCTCGAGGCTAGGCTACTGCACTGTACAGACTGATTATATGATTGAGAGGATTGAGTATGCCAAGATGTAGATTGTGGCATACCAATCTAGTTTTGATATGATGTACATATATTGTTGAGATATATATATATATATGATATTTTTGATCATATGACTTGTCTTATGTGTTTGTATGATGCTTTATTGTTGTGGTGTGATTGATTTGATGATTCATGTAATTATGTCGGTTGGAAATATTATGGTTTGAATGTCATGTTTTTAAAATTTAAATGAAATAATCTGATGTAAACAAATTGGTTGTTTGTGATGTGATTTGATAAAAATAAAAGGGACTTCTAACAATAATTTCAAAGGACATTGTCGCTATTATAGACCATTTCATGGAGTCGCCGCTCACTCGGTCGTCAAGCTAATCCCAAGATAGAAATATTGTTAAAAGTAAAAGAGTGCTTAAGAGACTATCTTAAGACTTTGTTGTGATGATGCAAATGATGATGATGATGATGATTTGTTTTCAGATTTCCATGAAAATATTATGCATGAAATATTTTAAAATGACTTTTGCTAGGCATAAATTCCTAAGTGTGATAAAATTTTTGGATAATTCCCTAGGAATTATACCATCATTGCAAAATTGAAGTTTGACATAATGACATGAAAATAGAGTAAGTGTTTGTTTTGTTTTAAAGCATAATTGTGTAACATAATGATTTAAGTCATATGTTTTTATGATTTTGAATAAATGGAAAATAAAATTGGTACAATGGTTTGCGCTAGGCATAGAATATTTAGGTATAGACTTATACCATCATCGCGAAATCCAAAGAAGAAAATAATATAATAGTTTTATTGCATGGTTGATTTTTTAATTTTTGAAAATAGTCAAAAAATATGAAGATGAGGACTTGCGCTAGGCATAAAATTCCAATTTTGGTTTTGGAACTATACCATCGTCACGAAAGTCAAAAGTTATATATAAACGTAACTTTATTGCATGTTTTGAAAATGATTTTGATTTTTGATAATGCATATAGTTGTCTTTATACTAAACAACTGTTCTTTAAAGAGGAAAATGAATTTATTCCAAACAATTTGCAAAAATATTTCAAAGTATTT
The DNA here is from genome assembly GCA_028583015.1 of Wollemia nobilis. Lineage (NCBI taxonomy): Eukaryota > Viridiplantae > Streptophyta > Pinopsida > Araucariales > Araucariaceae > Wollemia > Wollemia nobilis. The sequence goes on from JAQPPZ010000012.1 coordinate 10,581,322, forward strand.
TAAAGACAAAAGTTAGATTTATAAGGAATCCCATGTGCGTAGGTGAGTTCATTACCAATCTTGATTTATCATAATGATACACAAAATCTCTCAAATACAAAATGTGTGTGCAATTGCATTGTTCATTTACCAGTTTTGAGCAAGATAATTTGATACAAGTGATTTGAATGAACCAAATAAGTGTTCGTTAACCATGATTTAGATGCATATAACCATACCAGACTACTATGTAGGTCGGGTTATCAAGAGCTAGCTAATCCATAAGCAGACATAGGTCTGTACAAAAGAAGGTCGCTAATGTGACAGACATATCACCACGCTAGGAGTTACCCAAGGCCAAGCGGGTTGGGCACAAACCACCTGTTATGGGGCTTACCTCACGCTTTTCGAATAATTGAGAATTCCAGGGATTCAAGCTCATCAACCCTTCTTTTCTTTTCAATGGGTAGGGAAAGGGATTTTATTGCTTTTGCTTTTGCTTGTTTCTTTTTCTTTGCTTTTGCTTTTTCTTTTTTTCTTTTTTTGTATTTTTGTATTTTGGCTTGATATTTGAGATAATGCTGAAATAACTTGTTTCTTTTTCTCTTTTTCTTGAACTTTGCTTTTCTTCCTATGCTAGGGATACTTGCTCGGATTAGCTGTAGAGCAAGGGATTTTTATTTCGGGTAGGGGTGAACTTGTCCTTTTGCCAATTCTCAAAAATTCTAGACCATGTGCATGATAGGATAGCAGGGGAAACTTTTCGCTCAAGAAACCACTTCTACTATGTAGCATAGCATGGAAATTACAAATGTAATCATTTTATTGTGAAAAGATATGCTTGGTTTAAGTAAATACCAAGATCAATTCTCTATGCTCAAACTTTATTTAATTAAATTTTGTGGACTTTGATATAAGAGAGATTAGTAATCATGCCAGATAAAATCAAGATATTTATTTTTGTGTTTGTGATAGTGGGGGATTCCAAATAAATGCTAATTTATCCAAAATAATTTTGAAAATATAACTGCAATACTTGAAGAAGAAATATATACAACAAATATTTTTGAGGAGTTTGATAATTTTGACTCTCTCTTTCTTCTTTATTTTTTTGGGTTTCAAAAGAGTCAATAATATTGTTGTTTTGAATTTTATTTTTTTATTTTTATTTATTTGTTTTTGTGTAAAGAGTTTTATATATATTTTTAAAATGAGACAACATGCAAAATATGTACAAATGATGAAATGACCAAATTTTATGCGTAATATCGCTTAAGATGCATAATATTCATAGGTTCTTTTAAATCTTTACCATCTAAGGTAGCTAATTTGTATGCTCCCGATTCAAATTTAGCAAGTGATAATATATGGTCCAAGCCAGTTGGGCTCAAATTTACCTTTAAGGTCTTTAGTTGCATTAGTATTTTTTTTATTTTCTTTTAAAACAAGGTCACCGACCTCAAAGGATCGATGACGAACTTTCTTGGCATATGATCTTTTAAGCTTGTTTTGGTAAGCACGAAGATGCTCCAAAGCATTGATGCGCTTTTCATCTAGGAGTTCCAGCTGACTGAGTCTGCCAGCTTGATATTCATCTCCTACTTCGGTATCTTGAAGTAGTAGAGCCAAAGAAGGAACTTCTAATTCAAAAGGAAAAATGGCTTCAACGCCATAAACCAAGACAAAAGGTGAAGTTCCAGTGGGAGTTCGAACACTAGTTCGATAGGCCCACAAAGCTGGATATAATTGAATGTGCCAGTCGCGGCAGATTTATTGACCAATATTTTGAGAATTTTGATTAAGGTTTTGTTAGATGCTTCTCGCTTGGCCATTACCCCGAGGATAATAGGGAGTGGACCAACGATGTTGAATCTTATATTTTTGGCATAATTTCTTGACATCTTTATTTTTGAAACAAGTTCCATTGTTTGAGATGAGATTTGCAGGAATTCCGAACCTACAAATGATTTGATTAAAAATAAATTTAGAGACTTGTGTTCCAGTGCAGGAAGCTAAAGGCATAGCTTCAACCCACTTCGTGAAATACTCAGTGGCGGTTATGATGAATTTGTGTCCATCAGATGACACAGGATTAATTTTGCCAATAATGTCTAAGCCCCATTTTGAAAAGGGCCAAGGAGATGAAATAGCCTGCAGCTCTTGTGCAGGCGCATGGACAAGGTCAGCATGTTTCTGGCACTTGTCGCAATGGCGCACATAATCATGTGCATCATTTTCCATGGTAGGCCAAAAGTAGCCTATCCTAAGGAGCTTTTTAGCAATGACACTACCACCGAAGTGTCCTCCACAAGATCCATCGTGGACTTCACTTAAAGCTGATTTGGATTCTTCTAGATTCAAACATCTCAATAGGATACCTTCAAAAGATCTCCTATATAAAGTATTGCCAATTATTACAAATCGACTTGCTCGTCTACGTAATAACCGACGTTGGTTTCTATTAGAATTGGCAGGGAAAGTCCCATTTTGAAGAAAATCAACTATATCTCGTATACCAAGGGTCGGAGTAGTTTCATTGATTAGAAACACATCCAAAGGTTCTAAACATGACTTATTTGAAGTGGGTTCCTGGAGTCGATGAATAATGATGGTGGCATATTCGTCATATAACTCCAAGGGCGGAAGAGATGCAGCTACGGCCATAGCGTCAGCCGCACGGTTGCTAGTTCACGGAATAGCTTCCAAAGTAACTTTATCAAACAAGGATAACAATTGCAAAACATATGCTTTATATGGGCACAATTTATCATCTCTGGTCTGATAAACTTCATTAATTTGATTTATGACAAGTTGGGAGTCACCAAAAACTAGCAGATGTTTGATTTTTAATGCCAAGGCAGCTCGTAATCCAAGGATTAGAGCCTCATATTCGACAGTATTATTGGTGCAAGCAAATGTTAATTTGAAGGACAAAGGTATAAGATGTTTTTGCGGGGATATTAAAATAATACCCGCACTAGCCCCACTCATGCATCGGGCTCCATCAAAGTATAAGGACCATTGTTCAATATGGTCTGCCTCTAATTGAAGGCATTCATCAGGAAACTCAATGATGAGGGGATGGGTAGACTCTAAGGGTGCAACAGCTAACTGATCTGCTATGATTTGACCCTTAACAGACTTCTGTCCTATGAATGTGAGTTCAAACTCGCTTAGAGCAAGAACCCACTTGGTTGTGCGACCCGATAAATAAGGTCGACTCATGAGATACCGCAAGGGATCATATTTAGCAATGACATATGTTTTTTGACTAAGCATATAATGGCATAATTTTTGCATAGAAAATACGACTGCTAGACATAGTTTTTCTAATGAGGTATAACGAGTTTCATAACTGATTAAAGTTTGGCTAATGTAATAATTAGCACGTTCTTTCTTCTCATCATCAAGCTGAGCTAACATAGCTCCTAAAGCAAAATCTGAAGCTAAAATATACAGGAGAAACGGGCGATCAGGTCTAGGCGGTGAAAGCATAGGTGGGTTAAGGAGGTATTGTTTGAGAAGTTCAAAAGCTTCTTTACATTCGTCGTCCCAATTAAAAGGGACATCCTTCTTAAGGAGCTTAAGAAAGGGAGTGGTTTTGTCCGCCAGCTTATCGATGAAGCGACGGATGGCTTGAAGTTTACCTTGTAAACTTCGTAACTCAGATATATTGGTAGGTGCGGGCATATCAGTGATAGCCGCAATCTTGAGAGGGTCGATTTTGATACCACGTAAAGAAACTAAAACCCCTAATAGTTTACCGGACTTAACTCCGAATATGCATTTGGCTGGATTTAATCGAATAAGGTATTCTCTTAACCGATTAAATACTTTTCTCAAATCATCTAAATGATCATCTTCTTTAATAGAGCGAGCTATAATATCATCTACGTAATCATGTAGGATATCATGCATCATATCATGAAAGATATAAGTCATAGCTCGTTGATATGTTGCGCCTGCATTCTTTAAACCAAATGGCATCACTTTCCAACAAAAGGTACCCCAAGGGGTAATAAAGGTTGTTTTAGCCCGATCTTCAGGAGCTATCCTGATCTGATTATAGCCAAAAAATCCATCCATTAGGGACATCATTCCACTCCCGACGGTAAAGTCAATGATTTGGTCCATGTTTGGAAGAGGAAAATCATCTTTAGGGCATGCAACGTTAATATCTCTAAAGTCCGTGCAAACCCTAACTTTGGTAGCTTCTTTCTTGGTGACTGGAACTACATTCGAGATCCATTCAGAGCATAATCAATAGCTTGTATGAAAATAACATTCAGGAGTTTTTCTAACTCTCCTTTGACTAGCAGAGCCACTTTGGGATGCATTTTTCTAAGTTTTTGTTTAACAGGTTTAGCATCCGGATGGACTACTAGATGATGCATGACTACGTAAGGGTCCAGACTCGGCATATCTTCATATGTCCAAGCGAAGACATCTTCATATTCTTTAAGGAATGCAATGTATTCATCTTGTTTTTCTTGACTTAATGCTGATCCAATATTGATTATGTGAGGATTATCCTCAGCTCCAATGTTAACTTTAATGACGTTTTCTACTTCCATGTGTAGATCTCTTTCAAAATTAGGTGGGGCGGGTGAAACGCCCAATTCTTGTAATTCTTTTAAGGTTAAGTTGGATAATTCGTCTTGATGAGTGGTGGCCTCAAGTTGGGCTATAGTTGGTATAGAACCATCAAAATAAAAACCATTGTGTAACAACTCTTCAACGGAGACATCATGGAAAATATCTCCTTCCAACTCCTCATCGGATTCAACAATCAATTCAGGGTAAGCTATGGATAGCATATTGCAGGTAAAGGGATTATTCTTTGAACACAAAGAATCTTGTTTATCTAGATAATCTTGATAACATATGAGTTGATCATCATCTTCAAAAGGGAAGGGTTGACCCTTACTAGGAAATAGGCCCACACCACATCGGGCGGGCCATGGCTCTACCTCAATAGGTTCTTTCATACCATTTTGGAAAGGTCCCAAGCCTTTCCCTTTATAGCCCATTTTAAGCATGATGGGTTTAGCTTTAATATATTCATTAGTAAAATAACATCGGGCATATCCCTCATGATGAGTTTTGATATTCTTGGGTATTCTTCCCCAATCATATCCTTTATAAATAAAAGCACAACTCCCGACTTGGTAAGTACTTCCCATAGGTTGTGGGAGGCCCAAAGTACGAGGAGATGGTGGCAAGTTATTTAAAAGAATTGAATCTTGCATAAAAGCATTTGTTTTTTTTGATATTAAGATTGTGGATAAATCCGGTAAAAGTTCATCGGAAAGAGCATAAGATGTAGAAGGATCATTCCCTATATCTTTAGATGTGGAAGGTATGATAGATGTTGATAATGTGGAGGTGTCAATAAATGGGTCTATAGGTTTTGAAATTATAGGGATAGAACATGAAGGATTGGTTGTGGATTGAAGACCTTTTTGAGGTTTTAGTGTGGTTTGTTCAGAAGATGGTTGAGTTAAATGTATAGGTGTAGTTGATGGAGTAGATGATGTTATGTGTGTGTTTTTCACACGTTTAGATGAAAAATAAGAATTAGGATGTGTGGATGATAGAGCGGGGCAAAATTGCACTCCAATAGGTTCTGCCAAAGCACACATATCAAAGGGTCTAGGGTCACCATGGATAGTGACCAACTGATTTTTAAATTCAAATTTAACACACTCGATGTAAAGTGGAGGGAACCGCTCGCATCGCATTGATCCAAGGGTGACCCAAAAGTATATTGTACGATGTTGGGCAATGTACAATAAACACGGTTGTATCTAGGGTTCTAGGACCAACTTGCAAGGGTAAGGTAATGACTCCACACGTTTCTTGTGTCTCGTCATTGAAAGCTTTGATAATCATGTCAGTTTTCTTCATTTCATCACTTCTAAAGCCAAATATTTGGTAGAAGTCAAAAGTGCAAATGTTTAGAGATGAACCATTATCAATCAAGACTCTTTTAACAACTACATCTCCAATTAGAGCAGTAATATATAAGGGGTTATCCTTATGTAAACTATGTTGTGGGATATCTTTATCCCGAAAGTCAATACAATCAACTTCTCGAGTGATGATAGTATTGGACATGGCTTCGGGTTGAATATTTTGAGGTACCATCATTTGGCTTAATGTAAGCATTAACTCATCCCTATGGGTAGGAGAAGATCTTAACAAGTCCAAAAGGGAAATTCTGGCTGTAGTATTGGATAATTGTTCATTAATATTGTAAGGAGGTTTTGGTTGAACATTAGACATATGATTCCCTTTATTGGGATTTTTCAAAATAAATGGAGCTGATCCATCATTCTCGAGTTTGATCTTGTTGAGAGTTTTGAGCCTCGTTGTCCGGTAACGGCTCCGATGGTACCTACAATGTTATATTGAAGACGCCGAACCGGTCTTGGTTGAGCGTTTATGGCTTGTTCATTAGGAAGGAACTGATTAGAAGAGGGTCGAGTAGTAACTCTTCTAGGAAATGGTTCTTCCTGGAACCATAGCATCTATGATGGGTTGAATAGGATCTGATTCATTTTCAGAACTATTCGATTGGTTTGAGGTGATGTCTACTTCACTTTCAGTATCTGATTCTACATCACTAGGATCGGGAGTTTGAATATTATGTAGGGGTCTGGTCGTGACCATGGATAAGGTTGTGCCAAATATTTGAGGATCCCGAACAGATAATTGTCCGCTAATAGTCCCTACATATCGGGTAGGAGGGGGAACATTATGATGTTCGATTTGATTGGCCACTTCTTTACCATGTTTTGGTAAAGGATGTTGAAATATATCTAATGATTGATTAGCATTTTGATTTTGATTTTGGGGAATGGTCTTTTGAGCATTATTAGGAGCATTTTGTTTAGGTTGGAAGGCTTGCACCTCCATTTCATTATTATCAATCAGATCTTGTATTTTATGTTTCAATATTTTACAAGAGTTTGTAGCATGTCCAGGTCCTCTATGAAAGTCACAATGTAAATCAGCTCTGTATCCGGGTATAGTTGGATCAGGTTCCTCGGATAGCTGGTAATTGAATCAAGCCTCGTGCTAATAATTGAGGAAGAATGGTTGATAAAGGTTGATTCAATCTAGTAAATTCTCGAGGAGGTTTATCGAGAGGTTTTAATATAAATTTTTCTCGTTGTCTTCGTTGTATTGATATTAGCAACGTTTCTACTATCAGGTGACTCCGTCACCTACAACTTGTTTGTTTTTATACCGATTTCTAGATGTTTTCTCATCATCTTTCTTTTTGAGCTGACCTCTTCTAATGAGAGCATCTTCTACCCTTCGAGCTAAGTCTATAGCTTGATCGAAGGTGGTTAAGGTGGCAGTTGATAACTCATAAGATATTTGTTCTTGTAAATTATTAATAAAAATGTCCAACATTTCCCTATAAGGTAGCACAAAGTGCAGTTTTCCTGTCAACTGCCTCCATCTAGCTAAGAAATCAGCAAAACATTCATCTTTGTCTTGTTTTAAGTTGTACAAATCTTTAATGGTGACATGCCTCTCGATGTAGGCACTAAATTGATGGACAAAAGATTCAGCTGTTTCTTCAAAATTTCTCAAAGAATGAGTGGGCAATTGATAGTACCACTCTAATGCCATTCCTCCTAAGCTTTTTGGGAACATTTTTAGTAATAGCAAGTCATCATGTGATATATCATGACATGCTATCCTAAACATGCGAAGATGCTCTATGGGATCTTCAGTTCCTTTATATATAGGCAGGACGGGCATGGGGAAGTGTTTAGGGTATGGTTGTGCTACAACTATGGGATCCAGAGGTTGACTACATATCTCTCGATAATTGTACGAGGGACGGTAGGGATCTATCTGGTCCATGCGCGAAGCTAACTGTTTCACCATGGCTTCCAGATCATCGGGTTTGCCCACCATATTGGTTCGGTAGGGCATTAATATGGGATTTGTGAGCATATGATGGAGGGACATGGAGATTAGATGCTATATTGCTATTGTGTAAATTGTTGGTAGGAAGGGTGTTATGAAGAAATTTTGAAGTTGTATTATGTTGTATGCCCGATTGTTGAAAATTGGTGTTTGGCTTCATTTTAGGTTTTTGTCTACTTGAAGCATATTGATCAATAGTTTGGCGAAGTAAAGCAGTGAAGGAAGGTTTCTTTTGTGTGGGAATGATTTTAGGCTCAATAACAGGTTCCTTAGGGGGTTGGGTAACCTGTTGTTTTGGCATGTTCTGAATCATAGTGACCATATCTCTATTGGATGGTCCAGATTTATCACTTTCTTGATCAATGAAAGACAAGGGATTAGTGTGTATGTCAAACATATGTTCCATGGCTGCTTGAGTGTCACTAATTTGTCCTTTATCAATACGAACTGCCATATTAAGAGCACCAATGTTATTATTGAAAAATTTCCAGAAATGATCTAAGTTATCAAAAGCAATAGTTCCATCTCGAGCTATTCTAGGGGATGAGGATCCTTCCTCTTTAAGATTTTCTTGTTGTTCATTTTCTTCATCCAGGTCATCTTCTGGCTGTTCTAGAGTTTCTCCTTCCGGAATTGATTCCTCGGGAAGGACATTTGGGTTTTTTGTTTTGTCTCCTAACCAATCTTCTCCTTCTTGTTCAGTTTGTTTACCATTCCTAAGTTTAGGCATTGTGCTTAAATTTAGATTTCAGCAAATATATATATACTAAAAAAATATATATATATATATGCAACAAGCTTAAGAGGTATATATTTTAATTATATACCTACTATAGTATTTGAAATAAAATGTTTTTGGTTTTTGTTATGTTTTGGTTTTTCTTGTTTTTGTAACAATATTATAAAGATAACAAACAACACACTAAATGCAAGAAATAATAATAATGAAAGCAATGATCTAGTTTTCTATAAACAATTTATAAATATCATTAATGGGCTCAAGTTCTTCAAGAGTCATGAAGTGTTCTTCTTCAAATTGAAAATTTTCTTTCAAGAATTTGACAAAAAGTGCTATAGTGATATTATCTGTCTCAGATTCTGGTTGGTAGAAATAAAGTTCGTGGCAATACTCTCGATATAACACAGCCCTAGGAACTCTATTCCATATTTCCCTATCCGTAAGAATGACCTCTTGATCTTCTACACGACCTAGGAATTGGTGTATAACAGCTGCGTTCTCGAGGTATTCCTCGAAGGTGAACAATTCTGAAGACACAAGAGCTCTCCTATAAGCTAACCACCTATGGCAGGCTCTCTGAAGTTCATGATAAACAATGAGTTGATGAGGATCCAGGATCCTATCTAGGGCAAACCTCTTGATTTGTCTAAGTTCGGTTGATTTAGATGAAATGATACCTAGCCTCCTATCAAGTTCTTCCCACAAAGGTGGGACTCTGTATGTTTGAGATGTTCTAAACAAAGAATCAACCTCTATGGCTATTAATTGATTTGCAACATTTATAGTAACTGCTAGTATTTTCTTAGGAGCTACCATCTAGACATGATATGCAACTTAGTATTTTTCTAATGATTTGAAATGCATCTATATTTTTGTTTTGTTTTTTTTTTTTTTTCAAAAGGTTTTAGTTTCACGTCGGGTTCACCAAAATGTATCGCTCCAAATTTTTCGCATCCTTACCTTCAAGCTAAAGGATCCGCGCCCGAAAGGAGGATGGGAAAAGGATGGGACGGTACCTCGGACTGAGAGGCCCTTTGAAGGTCCCGCCTCTCGGGGGAGGGGTATTAAGGTGATTTTTTGACGGATGGTGGGGTTCACCAGGAAACGTTTAGTGGCAGTTTCCACGCCTAGGTTGGGAATGAGTTTAATGTGTTCAATTTTAGCTTTAAACATCCAAGTCCTAGGTTTGGCCAGATGAATCTAAGTTATTCTATATGAAAATGCAAATTAAATGAATACAAAAAATAGATTTGAACAAAAAATAGAGAGAATAAGCTAGATTAAAGAGACATACCTGATCCGGATGTCTGATGGAGGTTCTAATTTTTGAAGCAGTCAGGATCGTCTAGAATTTGACAGGATCGTCTCCGATCTGACAGGATCGTCTGAGATCTGACGAATTCGTCAGACGAATTCGTCAGAGACCTGCAATCAGAGAAGCAGATACAAAATACAGAAAATGCAGCAATACAAATAGAGGGCAATGATGCAGAATGACAACAATAATATTAGACGGATAATTATAAACAAAATATGAGTGTATTTCAATGATTTAATGACAAATTATGATTTTATCATGCATTAAAACTATATGGGTGAACTCCAAAATGCAGAGTAATAAGGAATAACCATAGAATTAACTAAATGCATAATAATGCAGCAGAAAAGAGTGGAGAAAATGCAAACTCTGGGCACTGATTGCCCCCAATGTTGACTGCAGTCGAAATCATCTCGGATTGGTACGAAATCGTCTCGAATTGGACAGGATCGTCTGCGACGATCTGAGCTTGCTCCGACTGAAGAATAACAAAGTTCCCGCAAGAAAACTCGAGAAGGGACAAAGGCAAACAATAGTCTAGGATATTCTAAAGCATGTAAAACTCGAAGTGCAAAAAATTTCAGCCAGGGGGATGTCAAGGGGAGGGCCTAAGATTAAATAGGCATAGGAAAGAGGTTGGGAGGTTGGAGATCATCCCATTTTGGGAGATCTCCAATGGGGGGAGACTCTAACGGTGCAGACGCGTCTCTGCCCGAGTTAGAGAAGCTGTTGAAACAGAAGCTAATTATGAAAAATTAGTTTTGGGACGAAATCGTCTGGACGTTCTGCTCCAGACGAAATCGTCCGATCTGAGGCGATATCGTCTGATCGGAGACGATATCGTCCAACGGATGAAACAAACTCTAAAAATGGCACAGAAAATGAGGAAACGGGTAGCAGGCGGTTTGGGAGCGGTTTTGGGGTTGAAATTTGAATTTGAATTATTACTAAGGTAATTTTAATTATTTACTAAGTTTTACTGCACCAATTTTAGGGTGCTACAGGAACCATCTAGGCCACCTAGACCCTGAACATCAGAACAAGTCCAATAGGTGGTTTCCATATATTCAAAATGCCAAGCTCAATTCAAACATCTTTGGCATGATAAAGAGCAACTAGACCACCTGTATCAGCTCAAGAAGGAAAATCTTCAATGTCAAACCAATGATTTGTTCTAAAAGACCCTACATGAGCGGGTTCCAACCCCAAGCACTCATAGGGCAGAGACCTATAGGAGGCAATAGCCCCCAGTATGAGAGAGTTCACCTAGACCTTATAGAGGATTACCTCCTAGACCTCCTAGGTCTGATCGAGATTTAACTCCTAAGACTGATGCAGGGTATCCTCCGTAGGTAGCCACACAGGCTTATAGACCATCTCCAAAGATGACTTATGAAGAGTATTATGGATATGAGTTGGAAGAAGAGCACCCAAAAATGTCATATCAAGGTAGGGGGGTTATTCCACAACTACCACATAATAGGCCTCACATTCCTCGCAACCCACTATAGTAATATGATAAAGAAAGAGGAGATCAAGTCCTCTGATGCCTATAAGGAACTGCTACAGTGCCTTGAGTCAATTGATAATAGAACCTCTGGGTCCCAAAATCCTACGTACATTAGCTCCATAGTCACCCTATGCATCCATCAGTTCCTATGCCTCCCTACCCCAAAAAATTCAAGATGCCTAAATTGGCTACAATCAAGGGGGAATAGGATACGTAGGAGCATGTTACCCATTTCTTGAGCCAATGTTTTAGTATTCAAGACCCTGATGCCTTGCTTATAAGGACTTTTATGACCACCCTCACAGGCCCTGCCTCTGATTGATTTACACGGCTCTTGAAGCATAGAATCCACAACTTGGACCAGCTCATGGATGCATTCCTAGAATTTTTTGCCTTCAATGCCAAAAGGAAGGCAACACTTGTTGACTTGGCTAGTCTCAAGCAGTATGACGATGAGTCAGTTAACAACTATGGAAATAGATGGAGGGCTATGCTTTCAAAGGTGCCCTATCTACTCCCCGCATCAGAGTTGACCCAAATGTTTACTAAGAGCTACTTGAGACCCATATCCTTGCTTCTACAACTCCAATAGTATGCCACTCTTGAGGATGCCCTGGTGTAAGCCAGAACCATTGAAGAAATCAAGATCCAAGATGGTGAGATTGCAAAACCTCGCAAGGAGTGGACCAAGACCACTAAGACTAACACAACACAACTGAAACCCACCATGGTCAATTAGGTTACCATTAGTGTTCCAGGGCTGGTACAAGCATAGCCACATCAAAAGGCATATTATCATGCCACGCCCCCTATGAACTATGAGAAAAAAATTAGAAACATGGGTAGAATCAACAATGTTGCCCCAAGCGACAGTTTATGCCCATAGTGGAATCTATAGATTCCTTGTTTGGCTGCCTTTACGCGGCCAGTTTGGTCCACCTACCTGAGAGTAGACCTATGGATCCTAATGTACCAAATCCCATAGGCTACCAGGAATACCTATATTGCAAGTACCATCGGTAGAAGGGTCATGACATCTTCGGATGCTACAAGTTCAAAAACTTGGTGTAGGACCTAATCGACAGCAAAGCTCTCATGGTAGAAAACCCTGTGGTGCCAAAAAACCAATAGATGGAGGTCTACAAAGACCTCTTTCCTACACATGGAGGGTAGGCTAAGCCCACAAAACAAGTAAATGAGGTCCATCAGGCCTATCCCAAGTAGGTATTTGTGGGCATGGTGAGCATTATGACAAGGAACAAGAATTACCCTAGTCTAGTCGTAGCTCCTACAGATCCAAGCGACATTCTGTAAACTTCATGAGCTACACCACCAGTAGTACAAATTCCCCCACCTAGGCCTATGGCCATGATCTAGACCAAACTTACTCAAAGCTTGAGGACCACATTGGCTAGGCTCTCCATCTATGAGCTAATCCAGCAATCGCAGCCCCATAGGAAGGCCTTGATGGAGATTTTAAAAGCCATTGAGCTGTAGCTCTAGGAAGCTAATTCTTTCAACAATTGTGTGGGGCATATACACCAATGCATCGATCTAGTCATCACATTTAGGAAGGATGAGCTAAGGCCTATTCCCGTTGACATGGTGGATCCATATTTGCACATCATCGCATGTGTGAATGGAACCCCATTCAAGAGAGTTCTAATAGACACTAGTTCATCTAGTAATATCATTACCATAATGGAACTAGAGCATCTCAAACTGTCGATATAACATATTGTTGCATCCACCTACACCCTTTGAGCATTCAATGATGTTATATGCTCGATAGTTGGCACAATTTTCCTGCCCATTCAAGTTGGGCAAAATACAATTTCGATGTTGTGTCACATAATAGAGGGTGAGATGGTGTATAACATCTTGCTAGGTAGACCATATATTAGGAACATGAAGTGTGTCCTATCAATTTTGAACTAGTGTCTAAAATACATGTATGAAGGATAGGTTCATGTCATTTTGATAGACCTCAAGACCTTCAAATACTGCAACCTGGTGTAGCAGTTTCTCGAATTGACCCTACCATCATCTCATTTGGACTTTTAGTTGAACAAGTCTTATCTGGATATAATTCCAACATCACCCCCTCCTGTAGAGCTGCATTCATTACAGAACATCCCATGTTCATCATCAGCTCCTTTGTATGCATCGATGTCATATATGGACCCATTGTCGAAGGACACAAGGAAGAGACTCATTGAAGATATTTCCCTAATAGTTTCCACTATCTCATCTGAAGAAGTGCCTAGCATAATGGAGGAATGGGTGGTCAGTGAGCCCATCATGAAATGGGACCAAGTGGAACTCCAATTTCCATTGTCACCATGATCATTCATAATAGTTGATATGGCTAGTACAGGTTTGGGGGAGTACATGGTTCAAAATTTCATGGATACACCTGCAGTTAAGTTCGTACAGGACATGGGCAGACCTATTCTTCTGAGAGGAACCCTCGTGCCTTCAGGCCTCCCTCCTAATTAGACAAACTTCATGTATGGGGGTCTCAATTATGGCATAGAGCCCTACCAGTAGGAGGAGGAAGACGAGGAGCCTTTTGGGGAATACATTGATTACTTGTCTAACCCAGACTTCATGTTGAAGTATTTTGACCTATGCAACTGGCAGGGATTTGTGTTAGGTAGATATGAGCAGGGCATGCAGGTCCCTTTTTAGAAGCAATATCAAATGGCATATGACAAGTCATGATTAGGGCATAAAAAACCATTGCCTCTGGATGTCCTCATGAATGCCATCGATCACCTATGCATAGGTTAGAGAGATGAGTTGGCTAGGGACCCCTACGCCAACATTCACACCATCTACTCATTGGGGGACTATTTTTTGATATCTTATGGGAACCCTATGATCCTTAGTGACATTCTCCTAAATTTTCAAAGAGGTGAGAGCTCACAAGCATGTACTTACATTTGCGATGAAGGCCCTTCTTATGAGTGGACCTCAGGTGATGAATTTGATTATGAGGTAGCACTGTACGACCCATTTGAGTCAGACATAAATCATTCGTAGGTCATCCCCATTGATGATGAGTAGGAGGACTTCATGTGCATGATTCCCATATATGAACCTATCTAGCAGTAGCTCCTATAGCCTAAAGATTCGATCCACCCTCAAGAATTCAGGCCACTTGGCAAGGATACAATCCATTTGCTTGAACTACTCGATCCCTGTGTGCCAGTGGTCCCAAAAAATGAGAGTGAAGAATTCCTCATCCATGATTATGATTATGAGGAGTGATCATATATGGGACCTCATCAGCTAGATCACCCAATGCCTGTGGGTAGAGGTGAGGGACTAATATACGATAGTGATGATCTATCTTGGTCCTCATTATTTATGTCATCGTCATGAGCCCATCGACATAGATGAGGTATATCATCAGTTGCACATTAGACCATGCTTAAGGGCAAGACCAGTCAATCTGGATCAAATCTATCATGAGGTCTTTCCAGACCCATCGACATACTTGGAGCTCCTTGAGCCCAATTATCCCATCCTACAGTCTATTCATAGACAAGATCCAGTGATCCCTATTCCCCCACCACCACACTTGGGGTTAGGAAGTGATATTAATAATGAGTCCTTCACCCATGGTACTAGAGAGAAAATTCATTCCATCAACATGATTGCAATTGATTTGACCACATTGCTCCACAATATAGTCGATCCTTCCAAGTCATTGTAGCTTTATCTAGATGGTATCGATTGGGATCGTACTGATTCACCCCCATCACTTTTTGAGTATTGGCCATGTGGTGAGATGTTTTATTTCACCCCAAAACCTACTCAGGTTGTCTTTCATTCTGAAGAGGAACCTGATGTTCCCATCGATGATCTTAATTTAGCAAACGATATCTACCTGATCCCTACTCCACATCAGTTGGAGGACGGATCGCATATGTCATTCAAGCCAATGATTGATCGAGACATAGGCTCAGATCCAGATAATCCATAGTTTATCAAGCTAGGGTAAGGCTTATCCTCTGAAGAGAAATCCATGTACATACAAATTCTCATTGAGATAAAGCAAGCTTTTGCATGGTCATACATGGATATGCCATGACTAGACCCAAATTTGGTTATGCATAATTTAATACTCAACCCGACAGTCAAACTGGTAAAACAAAAGTTGTGAAAAATGCATCCAACAGTAGCCCTGATGGTGAAATACAAGATACAAAAACTCTTTGATGCCCTATTTTTTATCCCCATAGACTATCCATGATGGTTTTCCAACATGGTTCCCATCAAGAAGATTGATGGGAGGATTCACATATGCACAAACTTTTGAGATCTAAACAAGGTGAGTCCTAAGGATGATTTTCCTTTTCCTAGCATCGATGCACTGGTAGATGCCACAAGAGGACATGAAATGATTTCCCTCATGGATGGTTTCTCTAGGTACAATCACATCTGTATCAACCCATAAGACCATATCAAAATGGAATTTACAATGACTTGGAGAAAATTTTGTTATAGGGTCATGCCTTTCAGCCTCAACAATGTTGGCACCACCTATCAGTGAGCCATGACATACATCTTCCATGATTACATGCACATGATTTTGGAAGATTATATGGATGACTTATTGGCTAAATTTCTATTACGTCATGAGCATCCCAATGTCTTATGTAAATTCCTCGATCACCTCATTGAGCACAATGTCAGGCTAAACCCTATGAAGTGCATCTTTGGTGTCACATATAGAAAGCTCGTGGGTTTCATAGTCTCCAAGCGAGGCATTGAGGTGGACCCTAAAAAAGTCAAGGCTATCCTAGAAATGCCTCCCCCGACTACCATCAAGCAAGTGCAAAGCCTACAAGGCAAAATCATATCTATCAAGCGCTTCATAGCATAGTTGTCGAATAAGTATTGACCGATGAATAGATTATTGCATAAGGGAGTTGCATTCCACTGGGATGATGAATTCCAAGAATCCTTTGACGAGATAAAGTAATACCTAGTTTTTCCACCAGTATTGGCACCTCCTCGACCAGGAGTACCATTCTACTTATACATCTCAACCACTGATATCGCACTGGGGGGCCATGCTAGCCTAGAAGAATGATTTTTTCAAAGAGTAGGCTACTTACTATCTTAGCCGCACCCTGGTCAGTTACGATGTTCAATATGCATATGTCAAGAATTTGTGCTTAGCAGTGTTTTTTACCACTAGGAAGCTACACCATTATATGCTAGGGCATACCATGCATGTTGTGTCGAAAGAGAATCCATTGTGATACATGATGAGTCGCACTTATCATAGTAGTCGCACGGTAAAATGGATCATGTTCTTGATGGATTTTGACCTAGAATTCATTGGATAAAAATATATCAAATTTTAGGTCATCACCGATCATCTTTCAAAGGCTCCTCTTGAGGATGATAAGCCTCTTAGCATGGAGTTGCCTGATGATGGGGTCTTCCATATCTCAGTATCACCAAATTTTGATAAGCCTATGATCCAAGCTGATATGATCCTGTTCTTCGATGGCTCCAAGTGCGAGCGAGGGGGTGGCATAAGAGTCATGTTATTTATACCACAATGAGTTCCATTGCCTCTATCATTTAAACTAAATTTCCCATGCACTAACAACAATACAAAATATGAAGCCTTGCTCATAGGTCTTCAAGAATCCATCACCATGAAAATAAAAAAGCTTAACATTTTTGGTGACTCCTTCCTAATTTTTAACTAGGTAAAAGGAATTTTTCAGTGCAAATGTCCAGTTTTGTAAGCTTATAAAACCCTTGTGGATGTTTTCCTGTCAAATTTCAAATGGTATGATATCGAGGCAATCCCTCGATCATCGAATCATTTTGAAGATACTATGGCCTCCTTGGGGTCACTCATCTTGTAGAACCATTCATATGACATCACCACCATTCATGTTAAAACACTATCACAACTCATGATGAAGCGTGAGAGCTTTGAAGCCATGCTAGGCATCCACATGATTCAAATTGAACTATCTCATGATAGGTTCTCACAAATTCACGATCGCCTAAATAATGTCGATTGGGGGTCCTTATTCCTCCAAACTCTTTTTGATAGTAGCCCCATGCTATTCTTACAAGTTCTCTCCCAATCAACATTTTGTAGGGATGGACTTTTAAAGGGCCAGGCCATTCACACCATTGAAGCTTTTGTGCAGCAATACTAGTATACTCCCATTCGAGACTACCTCAAGCTTTGTAGCCTCTCACATGGATTGTCGCATACCACAAAAAGGACACTCAAATAGAAAGCAGTAAAGCATGTCTTGTTAGGATACATTTTGTATCATCAGAGCTACAAAAGAATTCTCCTTCATTGCTTAGTACAACAGGAAGCTGCTTGGGCCATTTCCCAGGCACACAGCGATACATGTGGTGGCCACTTTAGCGGTATGGCCATCGCAAAGTTTATTCTTTGCATGGGCTATTATTGGCCATATTTAGAACAATATTTTTGTAAATATGTTAGGAAGTGTATGAAGTGTCATCATCATGCTAATTTGACACACGTACCTTCCAAGGACTTGCAATCAATTCAATCAGTTTGGCCATTTTTGTAATAGGGACTCAATCTAATCGGGAAGATCTCCCCTGCACCCTTGGGCTATCACACATTCATCATCATGGCAACTAATTACTTCAACAAATGGGTGGAATAAATTCCCCTTACCTCTATGAGAGGATCCCACATAGTGGAGTTCATAATGAATCATATCATTTGTCATTATGGTATTCCATCCAAAATCGGTTCAAATAACGGGACGTCGTTCAAAAACAAGGTTGTGCATGCTTTAATGAATAAGTACAAAATCAAACATATATTATTGACATCGTACTATCCATAATCAAATGGGCAAGTAGAGGCCTCAAACAAGACATTAATTTCCATCCTTAAAAATATAGTCAATGGAATTCATAAGGATTGGCACACACAAATCCCTCTTGCCCTATGGGCTTATCGCACTAGCATTCACATGCCCACTGGGGCAACCCCATTCTCACTAGTGTATGGTACAAAGGCAGTCATGCCTCTAGAGCTAGAAATCCCCTCACTATGCATATCCATGCAAGAATTCATTGATGATGATACTGCATGACAGGCTTGACTAGACCAACTTACATTGCTTGATGAACGATGCATTCATGCCTTGGAGAATTTATGTATTTATCAGGAGTGACTAAAGAGAGCCTACAATATGAAATTCCATCCAAGGGACTTTTAGGTTTGTGACCTCATCTTGAAAGAGAACCAACAAAACTCTAATTTGCCATCCCACCTGAGGGATAATTTTGTAGCAAACTGGTTAGGTCCTTTCATCATCACTAGTCAAATAGGACCCGAAACATATCAACTCGTCTCTCTTGAAGGATTCGAATATTTTGAGCCCTTGAACATCATCCATTTGAGGTTTTTCCATGCTTAGAGCACCATAGTGCCCCAAATGCTCCAAGGGTGCCTTAACCCACTTGGTCAACCAAAATGCTCCTAGGTGGTCTAAAACCATCTAGGTCATCCCAAAATGCTCCAAGGGTGCCTTAAACCGCTTGGTCAACCCAAAAATGATCCTAGTAAATCTAGAACCATCTAGGTCACCCCAAAATGCTCCAAGGAGGCCTTAACCTGCTTGGTCAATCAAAATGCTCCTAGGCGGTCTAAAACCATCTAGGTCACCCCAAATGCTCCAAGGGTGCCTTAACCCGCTTGGTTAACCAAAATGCATCTAGGTGGTCTAAAACCGTCTAGGTCACCCCAAAATGATCCAAGGGTGTCTTAACCCGCTTGGTCAACCCAAAAACGCTCCTAGGTGGTATAAAACCGTCTAGGTCACCCCAAAATGCTCCAAGGGTGTCTTAACCCGCTTGGTCAACCCAAAAAATCTCCTAGGTGGTCTAAAACCATTTAGGTCACCCTAAAATTCTCCAAGGGTGCCTTAACCCACTTGGTCAACCCAAAAATGCTCCTAGGTGGTCTAGAACAATGTAGGTCACCCTAAAATACTCCAAGGGTGCCTTAACCCGCTTGGTCAACCCAAAAACGCTCCTAGGTGATCTAAAACCATCTAGGTCACCCCAAAATTCTCCAAGGGTGCCTTAACCCACTTGTTCAACCCAAAAATGCTCCTAGGTGGTCTAGAACCATCTAGGTCACCCCAAAATGCTCCAAGGATGCCTTAACCCGCTTGGTCAACCCAAAAATGCTCCTAGGCAGTCTAGAACCATCTAGGTCATTCCAAAATGCTCCAAGGGTGCCTTAACCCACTTGGTCAAGCCAAAAATTCTCCTAGGTGGTCTAGAACCATCTAGGTCACCCCAAAATTCTCCAAGGGTGCCTTAACCCACTTGGTCAACCCAAAAATGCTCCTAGGCGGTCTAGAACCATCTAGGTCACCCCAAAATGCTCCAAGGATTCCATAACCTACTTGGTCTAGAACCATATGTAACACAGTGGTGGAGTATTCCCAATGGGGATGTGCTTTCCAAATATTATAATGATCCCTAGATAGATCTTTGTTCCAACTACCAAATCAAAAAATATTCCAGTTAACTGAACTACCCTTGTACGAATTGTCAATCTCTTGTACAGTGTTTAACACATACACTATACGATCTCAGATCGTACAGTGACCAATATGATCTTGCACTCAGCAAAATAGATAGATGTTGTTTTGGAGGCTATCGTACACAGTTTTGTAATCTTTCAAGCAGATTACCAAAACTGCCAAATGGGGTAAGTTTCTATCAATCACCTATTTTACCAAATCAGGTAATAACTCTATGTACAATTTGTATGATATACGATATGTACGATAAAAAATTATAGAAAGGTAGTAATTGCAATGCTCTTCTACTCCAATCTCTCTCCAGGATGTTTTGTAGAGGTTTTAACAGCCTAACAAGATGGTTCCATTCATAGCCAAAACTCCCAATTCGGGTTAGTGAGAGATTCCATTCAAGCAATTACGTCCAAAAATTGTATAGTCGGTCTCAATACATCCTTGTCCACATTATCATGCTTCTATATAATTCTCCATGATACCACCAGTAAAAATCTTTTCACAAATCTGAAACAAAGCCTAGAACTAACATATAACAGTAATAAAAGAAATTCATCCACACAATGATAATTCACAATGCATCAACCATACACAACAGGACTGTACACTGTCATACATAATGTCTGTTATTATCATTAATGGTTGTCAACTTAGTTACAATGTGGAAAATCTATCAATATCATAACAATAACTCAAAAATATTACTAGCTCTATACTCTAGCAACTAAGAACTAGTAAACTAGTAGCCAGACCTACAAATTTGAAAATGGGGCCTTATATAACGTTTTCTAGGCCGTTCCAAAGTGGTTCTTGAGACAATCCATTATTCACAACTGCCCAATTACAACTGAATATAATATTTTGGCATTTTCCTAAGTTTACACCTTAGGTTAGCAAATCCATGAGACCTTTTCATCCTGAATTACATTTCCTTTGCATCTCATTGCATTTTGATGCGCCTTATATGATTTTCCACTGCTCTATACGGTTTACCACTTAAGTTGTATGGTCTATTGTATGATTTGCTCCCACTATACGATTTCACAAAACTGGAGCAAATCATCCCCAAAATTATCCAAAACTTAGCAAATCACTTCTTCTTTTTCTAGGAGGTGGATTTGCTACCTACATCTGCCCTCCCCTTTACTTTAGTCGGCATCCTCGATGACTCGTTCTATTTATTTTGAAGTGCTTCTAATCGAGCTACCTCAGCCTCCAAGTCCTTGAATTGGGTCTTGTACATTTCTCTTTCATTCCTCAACTTGGTTGCATAGCTCCCCATCTCGATGGCTTTGGCTCCGTGAAGGTTACCTTCTCCTCGACAGCTTTCATGAAGTCCATCATTTACTTTTCTTAGTTGGAAGCACTCTTAGTCAACTTATCCTTCCAATGAGCTTTTGCTCGAGCGGCTGCTTGGAGTTCCTTGTTATTTTGATCAATGGTCTCCAAGTGATGTTTGATGTCAACATCTAGAGCTCAAACCTGGTATTCTTTAATCCTTACTTGAGCTTACTTCTCAATGACAATCTTGTTGAGCTTCTTATTGTCCCTCGTCAGCTCCTTTATCTGCTTGGCCTATGTAATCATTTGTTCATTATTTTCAGCCAACTGAGCTGACATCTGCTCATCCTTTGCTTTAAGTTGAGTCTCCAACTCCTTGATCCTATCTTTTGTCATCTAGGAAATCTGTCACTTCTTTTTTAGCATTGTAATCTTGGCTTCAGAATCTACTCTGAGGTTAAACAGATCCTCCTCCACTTTCTTTATTTTCTCTTATGTCGTTGTTCTGCTTTTCTATAGTTCTTCTTCCATTATGGCCAATTCCTTTTGAGTGGCTACGGTCTCCTCTACCTATGCCTCCTTGAGCCAATGGATTTCTACCAACCCAACACTCAGCCACTCTATCCAGTGTGTTAGGAAGTTCAACTTCCTCAGGGTAATGGACACTCCTGTAGTGACCCTTCTATACTCCACTTCTACCGTATTGATTGGGCAGGTTGGATGACTTACTCGATCCAAATAAATCCTCGGGTCCTTCCTATAGTTTGTGAATGTCCCTTCTAGCAAGTATTATCTTCCCAACATTGTTGTTACCTCTTCCCTGGGTAACCTCCATGGATATTGTGCATGGATATCAACTATCTTCTTTGTTCGCTCTACACTATTCACCCATTCTGTTATGCACTCCAACTTGAGAGATACTTGTTGTTACCACAGCTTTAGTTCTCCTCCATGGCCAATGCTAAATTCCATTCTTACACTATTCATCACATGGCCTAACTGAGAAAAAAAGTAATCCACCTTATCCTCTATTTCTCGTGCCTCATCTTCCATTGTAACTCTCTCGAACCACGGTATCTCCAAGAGATAACTAGATTGCATTTCTTGTTGTTATTCTTTTGTAGCAGTCCTTAGTGCATCCTCCAACCTCTCTAAGTGCTCTCTCGATGTCTATATTTTCTTGAGGTGGAGATTGTTTCTCTTTTCTCCTCCCTCTCACTATCCAAAATATTTATGATCTCCTTCTGAGATCGCTACTCAACTTGCTCCCGAGTCTTTGTAGGTACTTGTTATTCTAGTTTCGCGCCCCCCCACCAAGAACATTCTTCTCTGCAGTGCTCCACAAAAAACTCCCCCAGGAGAGGGTCTCCCTCACCCCTCCCCCCCTGCCCCCCCCCCTCGTGTGGTGTGTTTCTAAGAAATCACCCACACAAAGAAAAACCCTTTCCCCTTTTTAAATTGGGCGGGCCAACCCCCCCATTTATCCAGGGGGGGGAACCCCCGCCCCCCCCCCCTCCTCTACAACAACAACATAAAAAAAAAAACATTGCCAGCGGAAGGCCACCCCATTCTTCTCTCTCCTCTTCTTCATCCCTCCCACCTCCATCCCCCAATATTCCTCCAAGGATGAGACTTATTCTTCTCATTTGTCCACCATTTCCTGCATGCTTTCGCTCCATGCTATACAAATATCATATTGGACAATTCCACTTGGAATTCCTCTTATCCACTGCTCAGGTGTTCCTCTTGCTATGGTACATGCACTTCACTCCTCAATTCCCTCCATGAGGTAGTGTCTTGGGCCATCCTTACCGCTCTGTACCTCGATGGTGTTCTATCCAGGTGTGCCCTCCAATGGCCTTGTCTCCTCCATGGCCTATATCCTCCTCTCCTCCACGCATGATTACCATGCCTATCGTGGGACTAAAACTAATGTTTGGAGTGTTTCCATGAGTATGCCTCTCTCTCATGAAGCGTACCTAGTGATATCTCCATCCTATATGCTGCAATCCACCTCAATCAGCATCCAAACTCCTTTGTTGATATCATTCCTTCAACATCTCACTAAATACGCAACTCCCTTCTCCATAATTAAAAATATACCAAAAATTGTACAACCCTTCGTGAAAGCGTACAATGTATGATTATGAGTACTATGTATGGTTTTACCTTCCTCTGCTTCCTCTCAGATCGTACACCCTTTAGCAGTTTTTCCCTTTTGACTCCGTCAATACTCTAATCGATCACTTTTTTTGGCAAATTATACAATGATGACTTGAAATCGTACAAGGCATGAGTACGCCATACGCTACTTCCTGTTGTCTACCCTAACCTTTAAAACTTGTATGATTCTATATGTTTCTATACGATCTGCTGAAAAACTACCAAAAATGGCAAAAAGAAGCACCCAACTTGTGCCCTTTCACCTGAAAATCATACAATCTGCCCAAAATCATACAATACATTTTTGCTAACCCTCACTACTAAAAAATCTTAATATTTTGGCCTCCGTTCACAAATCTGACACCAACCCAGTTGCTGGAATGGCCCGATCTACCTTTCCCTGAGTTTTCTCAACAAATCATTCACTCCTCTCCCGACACAATTTCCCTAAATTTGATGAAATTTTGGCTATATGGTATGGTTGTACGGTATTTATTTTACATTTCCCACATCTCCCAACTCGTCTTTGTTATATTCTTAGCTATTTAGAGTTTCAATCTTTTCTTTTCTTGTAAATCCACCAATTTCTCCCACAAATCATAGCTTCCTCTGAATTTTATCTACAATTTCTCTACTCAAAATCCGTACAATGACGTATTCTGACGTCTTTGGCAGCAATATCTCATAAAATTTTGAATTTCCCCATTTCTCTGGAGAAAAACCCCTAATTTCTCTTTTTTTGGGTTAATTTCTAAGTGGAGAAGAACTCCTCGATACAAATTTGTAATGGGTCTACAATATTCAGAATACCGGTGAAAAATTCTTGCCCATGCAGTTTTATGTTATCAATTGTACGCTTTTCCCCTTCAATATCCTAAAAAAATTTGATTTCTTGCTTTCTTGGTGAAAAATTGGTTAAGTCTCCTTCCTTTTAAAGCAAGTTTTCAAAAACCCTAATTAGACCTTAAAATTTAAAAACAGGCGCCAATTTGCATGCTTTTTCCATATCCACTACTAGATGACTGACAACTCAGTAATTGATTTAAAATTTTGTATTTTTCCCATTTTCCTCCAACCACTGCTTTTCTGCATGCCACATTAAATGAGTTAGTTGGCAAATTGTACATCGTACGATCCAAATCGTACCATACGATTTGCATGACATTCTTGTCGTGTACCATAGGATTTCCCTCTTTTACTGTACGATTTCATCACTTAGAGGAATTTTTGCTTTCTTTTCCTCCGGAGAGGTCACCGTTTCCAGTTTTCAACCTCACCCTTCTTAATTGCATCCCGAGGGATTTTCACAACCAAGGTACAATTTTTTTTTCATTTTTCATTTTTTTTTCATTTTTTTCTCTTTTTTTTTTCAATCCTAGTCTAATTATACTTACCTCCTAGGTAATCGTACAGTGACATTCACATGTACGATCCCATCCCAATCTTGACCTCGATATTCAACCATAACATTTTGATTAGTGGTATCCTCTTGTACCTCTGCTTGACTAGTCCTTGCCTGTGATGTTGTTGCCCGTTCATTTGCCCTCCTGCAATGTGTACAGTTCAATATTGTACATCGGAAATTTGGAGTCTCGTCCCCTGGTAGGATTTCTTCTCATCATCCAGGTGATTGATCTCAAGGTGGTGGTGTCCTTACCACTACTATAATTTGAGAAACTTCTTTGCCTATCTCCAAGGATCATTTTTGGATCCAAACTTGGTGATTGGGTCCTTTGTTGGCCCGGGTTTTTGCCCTCTGCAAATTGTACCCTTCCTCTACTAGCAAAGCTTTGATTGCATGGGTATCTTCCCCTTCCACTTCTTCTACACATAAAACCTCCTCGTACTATTTATGACTCTTCACTTACTCAGGGTAACTGCCAATTACCTACTTCCTATTGGGGTCCTTGTTGATTTAGGGGTGGTCGCTCTCCTTTGCGTCTAATAACCACATTTCATAACATACCTCTTAGTCATAGTATATCCTGTGGGTTCCTTGCCCAATTAAAACATACTAGAAGGTTATTACTTGGCCATCTAGGAGTAGGGAGTTGGAAAACTCCTCGTCCTCTACCTTCTCTAATTGCAACATCACTTAGATTCCCATCATTTTTTGGTCATCTACCTCATCCTCTTTGTTCAATTCTTCCTCTTATTCCTCGGTCATCAATAGTAATCTCTACAAACTCAATATTAGCTAGTGGACTTTAGTTTTGTGATAATTATCGTAAGGTTCTAATTTTTCTATAAGCTTGTACCAAACGACGTCTCCATCTTCTTTCCTCAAAGGATATCTTGGGGGATGAAGATGCCAATACTACTCTATAATCATCTAAAAAGTCCATTTCATAACTAGAGTCAGTCTGACCCTCTTCCCTCTGTTCTACCCAGTCGATTGGCAAATTTATCACTCTTTCCATTCGTCAAAATTCCATCCTTTGTCTTCTCATCTATTGGTGAGCTATCGTATATCCCTATGGATCATTATTAGGTATATCCTCAACCTATCCCGGTCTCAATATGCTGATTGGAATACTTCGATCCCTCTGAGTATTATGAGGATTCTTCAGTTCATTCTCATCTATACTAGGCTCTCCAACCAACCATGACATTCCATCATCACTAGAATCTACCATACTTGCTACATTGTGATGCAATTTAGGTGATGTGGTGGTCACCTTTATATCTCAAAAAAGTACCCCTACGTCCTCATTTATCGTAGGTTGCCTACTTTGTGGAGGTGGTGAACTTGTACTTGTGCCTTCATTTCCTCCACCATTTCTTGGAGTTAAATGTTCAGCCTCCTCAAGTTCACTTCCAATCTCTTACAATATAACTTCCCTCTGTTCATTTAATATTTGTATGGTACCATCTAATTCTTGGATTACTTGCACTCTCAGTCTCACATTGTGACCCCGTAGTGTTTTATACTCTTCCTACAATTATTGAGTTTACATTCTCATTCTTTGATGTAATAGCCCTATCCAAGCCAATGGGTAAAGTTTCGCTAGCTCTTCTTCTAGCCTATCCTCCCTAGCATCCTCTGGCATTTCCATCTTAGACATGTCCACTCTATCTTCATTGCACACTGTCAACCTTACCATTCTTCATCCTTTCGGCTATCCAGGTAGTTCCCTATGTTCTATCTATAGGTACCTCCTATTCAAAGATCTTGGTAATAGTGCTCTCTCCTGATAGCCTTTTGTGGCTGGAGGGATCCACTCTTCTCTCTCTCTTATGGTCCCATCAGTCCATCTGATATGTACTCACACTCTTCTTCTTTCACCAGGTCCAGGTGCCAACTTTTGTTGTTCAATTATCTGCTACCCCTCCTCCATCTCGATGAAAAGTCTTGCAAGTCCAAAATTTGGCTCTTCTTGAGGTAGAACTGGCTCATTGTTAGCCTTGTTTTTAGCATCTGCTTGTCTTATTATTTTGATCTCTTTCGAAGCAATGAATAAACATTGTACTTTATAAGGCTTCAACTTTGAGCCATTTACAGTGTTGGGTACTTCCATCCCATTCAGGTTCTGCAACTTGACTACTCCATTATCGAATACTTCAATTACTTTATAAGGTCCAAGCCATAACATATTTAGTTTACCTACCTTGATCTCCCTCTTCCCATTAAACTTGAGAACCAAGTCCCTTGGACTAAGTTCTAACTTCCTCAAATGCTTGTCATGCCACACCTTCCCCCTTCCCCTCCATTCCCCCACTCCCCCATTCCCTTCTGTTTGGTTATGTCCCCCCCCATCCCCCAAACTTTCCCCGCTCCCCGGCTTTCTTATCGCAACTCCAAGGATTGGTATCAAGGGAACCCCCCCCCCCCCCCCCCGACCATACACCAATTGGAAAGGGGTATGTTTCGTTGTTGGTTTAAAAGTTGTTCTATATGCCCACAAAATGGATAGTAACCTTTCCTCCCAGTCTACTCCTTCTATCCCATAGGTTTTATACAGAGTTGATACTAAGACTTTATTAGTCGCTTATGCCTACCTATTCGCTCTCGGGTAGTATGGACTAGATAATGAATGTAAAATTCTAAACTCTATTGTTAGCATCTTGATAATCTCATTAACGAAGTGTCCTCCTAGATCACTCATTATTCTTAGCAGAATACCAAATCTTGTGATTACCTGCTCGTACAAAAATCATGATGTATTTTTAGTAGAATTATCAGGTAATGCTCTTGCTTCTACCCATTTTGTGAGGTATTTCATTGCCACTATGATATATCTACATTTCTATATTTGAGATGTCTTGAATTGTCCTATGAAGTCTAAGCCCCAACGTTCAAACAACTCTTCTGGATGTGATGGGTGTAAGGGAATAAAATCCCTCCTAACCAATTTTCCTACTCTCTGGCAAGTGTCACAAGCTTTCACATGTTCTTTTGCATCATTGTACAATGTGAGCCACCATAGACCTACTAACAATATTTTCCTTATAGTCACATCTGGTCACTTATGTCCCCCTGCTAATCTTGTGTGGGTTTATTTTAATGTCGTCTTAACTTCTTCCTCCATTATACATCTCCTCAAGATACCATCACTTCCTATCTTGTATAGTAATCCTACCATTATCTGGAAATGTGCAAACTTCATGAGTATTTTATTCTTCTTAGTTGTCGTCATCTCCTATGGTAACTCCCCTCTAGATAGATACTGGTCAACCAACTTGTACCATGATGGCACAACATTAATGGCAAATAATTGTGCATCTAGAAATTCATCAGGAAACCCTATTCCTCTTGGCTCTCCTCATCGTATTCAAGAAAACTAGTCTACATTCACATGCTTCTTTCCAGGTGTCACCACAACTCAGAATATGAACGCTTGGAGCGTCACGAGCCACCTACTAACTTATCCTTGAATTACTAGTTCGTTTATTAATTACAACAATGCTTGATGATCGACATAAAATGCAAAGGTATTTTCCAATAGGTAATGCCTAAAATTTTGAACTGCATATACCATCCCCAAGGCTTCCCTTTCTATTTTACTATAATTTCTTTTTGGTCTTGACAAAATACTACTAGCAAAGAAAATTGATTCATCCAGCTTAAACTATCCTTCCTATGCCAACGCACATCCAATTGTTAGTCTTACAATGGCACTGAGAGGGGGGGTGAATCAGTGCAGCTAATTAAAAACTTAAATCTTCATCTCTTAATTCAGAACTAATGAATGCTTAAAACCAGATGCAGCAAGTGTAACAAGATAGCAACACATAACACAAGATTTAACGAGGTTCACCAGTTTTGGCTACTCCTCAAAAATAGACTGCTTGGACTCCCATCCAAATCCAGCCTTTGCAAAGCACCAACTTCACAATCAGTTTACCAGCACCCACTGGAAGGAGCACCAACCCCTAATTTATCTGCACCAACAGAAAGGAGCACCTACCCCTGATTCCAAGCACCAACTTGGACTTCTATTTTAAATCTTGATTGACATAAAAATGCCTTCTGTGTTACAAGACCCTCACTGGTCTAGCTTAACTCAAATCAATCTCATGGAAGCATACACTCTTTTACAGCTCTACTTACTGCACACTTACAGCCCTTTCTTATAGCTTACTCTTGTAGCTCTCACAACTCTGTTTACTGTACTCTTACAACACTCTCACAACTCACTTACAGCCAGCAACACTCTTGCTCTCCGCTTACTTCATTCTTACAACATTCTCTCTGCTGCACTCTATAAGCTTCTCTATTTTAGCCGTGCTTTCTATACTCTTTTTCGTAGCACTTTCCCTCTATTCTCCAACACGCTGCTCGCTCTTCCCGCACGAAGCTCAACCTTACTACTTCACGCAAATCTGCTTTTATAACAGAGTTCTGTTTCTATTCTTAACTTCCTCCATATTCGCGCATGCAGCCTATTAATAGTAACAGCTTCTTTATTCTCACATGCAACCTTATTAATAGAACGGTTCTTTGTTTGGTCTTCGAGACGTTTCTCTGTCCAACTCGTGGTCTTCGTCTGATGACTTTCAGTAACCATCGCTGCATGATATTTCTTTGTAACGGCTCCTGTAACTGCAGTAATGACTTCTGTTTACTGTCACTATAACTGCCCCTATAACTGCCTTAATTACTTCAGTTTACTATTCTTATTTAACTGCATGATTTTCTTCAGCAACTACAGTTCTGTAACCGTCGCACTCTTTTTCACATTTCTTATTATAGCTTACATGATCTCACTATAACTCTCCACCTGTAATAGTTCTTATTTTGTTGCATGAACTTATTCTGTAACTGCCCCCTGTAACTACAGTTCTGACTCCAGTTAACTGTTCTTATTCTAGCTGCATGATTTTCTTCTATGCATCTATAACTGTCATTTTCCTTCAGTTAACTTTACTTTGGCTTGCACCCGTAAAACAGAACATGTCACGAAATCGTGACACTTTCGCTGCCTTGAGCTCTTCTCTGTCTCTTGCCCGCGAAAATGGAACATGTCACGAAATCGTGACACTTTCGCTTCCTTGCACTCTTCTCTGCTTGCACTAGCGAAAACCTGACATGTCACAAAATCGTGACACCTTTTGCTTTCGTACACTCTTCTTTGCATGCACCAGCAAAAACATGACATGTCACGAAATCGTGACATCTTTCGCTTCCTTACTCTTCTCGGCATGCACCAACGAAAACAAGACATGTCACGAAATCGTGACACTTTCGCTGCCTTGTGCTTTTCTCTGCCTTACGCCTGCAAAAATGGAACATGTCACGAAATCGTAACGCTTTCACCTTTGAGCTCTTCCTCCTTGAATTTGTCACAAAATCGTGATCATCCGCTTCCATGCTCTTTCATTTTGCTTCTGTCGTGAAATCGTGACACTTCATCCTTCTCTCCAAACATGTCACGAAATCGTGACAGTTCTTCCTGCATGCGCTTCTTCTTCAAACATGTCATGAAATCATGACAGTTTCCTTTGCCTGCGCCTTCTCTCCAAACATGTCATGAAATCATGATAGTTCTTCCTGCATGCGCTTCTTCTTCAAACATGTCATGAAATCATGATAGTTTCCTTTGCCTATGCCTTCTCTCCAAACATGTCATGAAATCGTGATAGTTTTCTTACTTGCCTTCTTTGCTTCCAACATGTCACGAAATCGTGACAGTTTTTCCACTTGGCTTCTTTGCCTCCAACATGTCGTGAAATCGCGACAGTTTTTCTACTTGCCTTCTTCTCTGCCAACATGTCATGAAATCGTGACAGTTTTTCCACTTGGCTTCTTTGCCTCCAACATGTCGTGAAATCGTGACAGTTTTTCTAGCATTTTCTCTCTCCTTCGAGATGTCGCGAAATCGTGATAGAAAACATGTCGCGATATCGCGATAGTTTTCTTACTTGTCTTTTTCTTTGATTCTTTGAATCTGGGTCACTTCTGTCTTCTTGGAAATTTACTGTACATGCTCTGACTGCTCTGAACTCTTGTTCACTTTATCAACCGATCCATCTAATGACCTCTGCACTCCTATCCATTGCATCAACCGATCCTCTGTCTGTGTTGACAACAATGACAATACTTTGGCTGCACCTTGCTCATCAATGAACTCCTGTCCATTGCATCAACTGATCAACCTGATTGTGTTGACAACAATGACAATACTTTGGTTGCACCTTGCTCATCAATCTCCCCCTTTGGAATTGTTGGCAACACACGTAATTGTGTGCAATTACCTGTAAATCTTCTCCCCCTTTGACAATAATACCAAAGGGCGGCTG
This sequence comes from Wollemia nobilis, assembly GCA_028583015.1. NCBI lineage: Eukaryota > Viridiplantae > Streptophyta > Pinopsida > Araucariales > Araucariaceae > Wollemia > Wollemia nobilis. The sequence goes on from JAQPPZ010000012.1 coordinate 10,612,587, forward strand.
CAAAACTCCCCCTGAGTCCATGCACAACATTCTCAGAAAAAAATTATTACAGTTAGCAAAAAGCATAAACATGAGCAATATGATAAACAGATGCATAAATGCTCCCCATGAGAATTTGATCCCGATAGCTAGTCAATTCTTAGACTATTCTTGGGAATATGTGACCACTTCATTTCACTGTTTGACAACATCATGATAAGCATAATAGGCATTACTCAGATCTATCTTCAACTGTGTTGGTCTCTGGATCTCTATCCATTGAGACTCTGTTCTCTGTACTCTATCAATAGGCTCACACAGAACCTACTTAACAAGCTCACATAGAGCTTGTCCAAATCAGCTCACAAGTCCTCACTAGAACCTGTCCAATTCAGCTCACAAGTCTTCACTAGAACTTGTCCAAATCAGCTCACAAGTTCATCAAGAAAAACTTGCTTAGCATGAACCCACAAAGAGAATTGTTAGAGACCCAATGTGATTCATCAACCTCATAGAAGCATAAAGAGAATTGTTAGAGACTCAATATGTTCTATACTTAACTCCCAATCTCAATCTCAGCTCAATCTCAATCTCAAAAGAATAAGATAGATGTAGTATGCTTTTCTCAAGAACATGAAACACAACCCAACAATTGCCAACCATGCAATAACTCATATAACAATGATACTCATGTTCTTTCCACAACCAATATCTTTTCTCAACCATTTAGGGCTTTAACAACAATGCTTATAGACAAGGTTTAACCAACATCATTCAACTCAAGATTAACCTTGAAGCATTCAACCAATCACTGCATGAAAAGGAAACTAATAGACATCCTTTTCCTTCCAAAGGTATTTGAACAAAACAGCCACCAACATAAATCACCAATGCAAAGAATAACTTGCTCAAATCAATCTCAATGGAGTAAGCCCAAATCATGTATCAAGTAAAGTATTAACTTGATCAAAACAACCTCTATGAAAGCAACTCAACCATCAATCTCAAAACAGCCAACTAAGGGTTTCACCATCTCACTGCAAGTAGCAAGACTTACTAACATAAACCCTAGTGAAAAATGCTTCCTCTTTGTTTGAGGAAGAAGAGAATAGATCTTCAACCTGTTACCAACACCACCCTCAACTTTGCCATCAAGTTAGGGTTAGATCATAAAAGTAACCAAAAAAAAAATATTTATTCCATAAAACACCTTATGACTCCAATCCTTACCTTACTCAAACTCATACTTCTGGACCGTTACCTCTAGCGTTGGAACCTCAATCTACGCATAGTAAACAACTCTCGGTATTTTGCTTCCTCAGGCAATATCTCGCATTCCTCAAATAATGCAAGACTTTCTTAGGTGCATAGGCATCTTGTCCTCCTTGGTGCTTCACCACCTGGACGCTATTCTCTCAACGTCTCTGCCTTGCAAGTGCCACTTTGCACACTTGACCAACTGGGAGCTAGTGCCACTTTTTGCTTTGACTCTGGCATCTCTTTGATAATGGCTACTTCTTTAGAGAAAATTAATGCTCTCTTATACCAAATGATGTGTTGAATTTTTGGTTAAGAAACGCACGCCTTCTCACTCAGAACATAGATTCTATTTTATCTGTAGGTTGGGAATGTTACAGGCTTCAAAACCAGCACCTGCCAGCTTATGCTTTCATGATACGTCGACCTGTGCTGCATGTTCTATCCCAGATAAAGCCTATCAGCTGCTACATCAAAGACCTAGCTGTTCACCATGTTGTTCTACTGAGGCACATCAGTTTGATACTATCTCCACAAACATCTACAAGAACTGGAACACATTTTGACAACTATACGACAACTCCCCGACTACTTTCCTTTCATCCTCAGATAATTACACAAATACATAGGAGCATTAAAATAACCTTTAACATTGCTCCCCCTGAGGATGTGCTACCTGGAGCTGCTTAGTGCAATAGAGGAGTAATCTCCTTCTGTCCAAGGAGACACGATTTCCTCTCTTCTTTCTTTCTCCAAGATTTCTTGAACTTGGGCTTGAGTTTTTCAACTGCATCCCTATTTTGAACCTTTTCATGAATTTGAACATTTCTCTTGGGTGGTTGTCTCTTGTACATCCTTGATGGATGATTCTTTTCCTTTCTTTGATGCACATGATTTCTTCCTTGTCTGTGTTGCACTCTTTGAGTCTGATGAAATCTACGGTTTTGCCTTAGATTAGATACAGAAGTGTTTGGACAGAACCTTGCTATGTGCCCGTGACCATTACATTTAAGACATTGCACATGTTTTATTCCTTGTCTGTATTGCATTCTGTGTGTATGATGAAATCTATGTTCTTGCCTTAGATAGGATACAGAAGTGCTTGGACAAAACCTTGCAATGTGCCCATGGCCATTACATTTAAAACATTGCACAGGGTGTTCACTCAGAGAAGCAGATGTGTTTTTAACAGCATAACTTTTTGATCTATTGTTCAGTCCACAATAAATTGCCTTGTGACCATAGCAGTTGCATTTAGAACAATAGCCATTAAAAGCATTATTATTAAAAGAGTGAGAGTGAGAGAACCTCTTTTGCTGTGGTTGCTTTGTTGTAGATCTTCTTTGATGCTTTCTTCCTTTTGAAGATTCAGCTTCAGACTTTTCTTGCTTCGATCCTTCAGCAATGGGCTTCTTCTTTTCTGTACTTTTGGAAGATGATGGTTGTTCAGCTTCATATCCAAGACCAGACTTAGCAGTGGAGCTTCTTTGTTGCTTTATCATTTTATCTAGCAACTCTGTGCTCTTCTCATATTTGAGATTTACATTGGCCTCTTCTAGTTGTTTCTTCAATGAAACAATCTCTTCTTCTTGTTGGCAGCAAACAGTCTCTTTCTCATTAATTTGAGACCTGAGAATATCTTCAATCCTTTTGTACTGTTCTACTTGCAGCTTTAGATCAACAATAACTTTGTTAGATTCCTCTTCACTTGTGTTGCATACATCATCCAGGTGTGTCTTCAAGGCTTCTTCTGATTTCTTGGCCTTTTGAACTTGTAGGAAGAGATCTTCAATCTCATCCCCATATTCTTCTAACTTCTTGGACATTCTTTTGTTCTTTTTCTGTTCTATGCTCAACTCTTCAAGTGCGGCTATCAACTCACCTTTTAGATCTACTTCAATCTCCAGGTTTTCATTGCATACTTCAGAGTTCACTTCTTCTACCTTCTCTAGTGCAATTTTCTCTTCTGCAAGAACTGAAACTGGTCGAGATGCCTTATTGGAGGAGGATCTATTCTTCTTACCCATTGTGAACTAATCCAAGATCAACCCTGACTGATTTAGTCCGAACTGGGAACTTGGCTCTGATACCAATTGTTAGTCTTACAATGGCACTGAGAGGGGGGGTGAATCAGTGCAGCTAATTAAAAACTTAAATCTTCATCTCTTAATTCAGAACTAATGAATGCTTAAAACCAGATGCAACAAATGTAACAAGATAGCAACACATAACACAAGATTTAACGAGGTTCACCAGTTTTGGCTACTCCTCAAAAATAGACTGCTTGGACTCCCATCCAAATCTAGCCTTTGCAAAGCACCAACTTCACAATCAGTTTACCAAAAGACCCACCTAGAAGGAGCACCAACCCCTAATTTATCTGCACCAACGAAAGGAGCACCTACCCCTGATTCCAAGCACCAACTTGGACTTCTATTTTAAATCTTGATTGACATAAAAATGCCTTCTGTGTTACAAGACCCTCACTGGTCTAGCTTAACTCAAATCAATCTCATGGAAGCATACACTCTTTTACAGCTCTACTTACTGCACACTTACAGCCCTTTCTTATAGCTTACTCTTGCAGCTCTCACAACTCTATTTACTGTACTCTTACACTCTCACAACTCACTTACAACCAACACTCTTGCTCTCTGTTTACTTCATTCTTACAGCATTCTCTCTGCTGCACTCTATAAGCTTCTCTATTTTAGCCGTGCTTTCTATACTCTTTTTTGTAGCACTTTCCCTCTATTCTCCAACACGCTGCTCGCTCTTCCCGCATGAAGCTCAACCTTACTACTTCACGCAAATCTGCTTTTATAACAGAGTTCTGTTTCTATTCTTAACTTCCTCCATATTCGTGCATGCAGCCTATTAATAGTAATGACTTCTTTATTCTCACATGCAACCTTATTAATAGAACGGTTCTTTGTTTGGTCTTCGAGACGTTTCTCTATCCAACTCGTGGTCTTCGTCTGATGACTTTCAGTAACCACCTGCTGCATGATATTTCTTTGTAACGGCTCTTGTAACTATGGTAATGACTTCATTTCTTTCATCTTATCGCTTCCTAATCGCCTTAATTACTTCAGTTTACTGTTCTTATTTAACTGCATGATTTTCTTCTACAACTGCAGTTCTATAACCGTCGCACTCTTTTTCACATTTCTTATTATAGCTTACATGATCTCACTGTAACTCTCCACTTGTAACAGTTCTTATTTTGCTGCATGAACTTATTCCCCCTGTAACTACAGTTCTGACTCCAGTTAACTATTCTTATTCTAGCTGCATGATTTTCTTCTACAACTGCATCTGTAACTGTCATTTTCCTTCAGTTAACTTTACTTCGGCTTGCACCACGAAAATAGAACATGTCACAAAATCGTGACACTTTCGCTGCCTTGAGCTCTTCTCTGTCTCTTGCCCGCAAAAATAGAACATGTCACGAAATCGTGACACTTTCGCTTCCTTGCACTCTTCTCTGCTTGCACTAGCGAAAACCTGACATGTCACGAAATCATGACACCTTTTGCTTCCGTACACTCTTCTTTGCATGCACCAGTGAAAACATGACATGTCACAAAATCGTGACATCTTTCGCTTCCTTACTCTTCTCGGCATGCACCAGCGAAAACAAGACATGTCACGAAATCGTGACACTTTCGCTGCCTTGTGCTTTTCTCTGCCTTACGCCTATGAAAATGGAACATGTCACGAAATCGTGACGCTTTCGCCTTTGAGCTCTTCCTCCTTGAATTTGTCGTGAAATCGCGACGCTTCTGCTTCCATGCTCTTTCATTTTGCTTCTATCGTGAAATCGTGACACTTCATCCTTCAGAGTCTTTCTCTCTACTGTTGTCGTGATATCGCGACATTTATTCTCCTTAGCTCTTCTCTTCTCTTCAGGTCACAAAAACGTGACATGTCACGATATCGTGACACTTTTTCTCTCGAGCTCTTCCTCTTGCAATATGTCACGAAATCGTGACACTTTTTATCTTGCCTTCTCTCTCCTGCAATATGTCATGAAATCGTGACACTTTTTCTCCTTAGCGCTTTTCTTCTCATCGGATCGTGAAAACCCGACATGTCATGAAATCATGACACTTTTTCTCCTTAGCGCTTCTTCTTGCAAATTGTCGTGAAATCGTGACACTTTTCTTTGCAAGCTCTTTCTCTTCGAACCTGTCATGAAATCATGACAGTTTTCTTTGCTTGCGCCTTCTCTCCAAACATGTCACAAAATCGTGACAGTTTCCTTTGCCTGCGCCTTCTCTCCAAACATGTCATGAAATCATGACAGTTTTCTTACTTGCCTTCTTTGCTTCCAACATGTCACGAAATCGTGATAGTTTTTCCACTTGGCTTCTTTGCCTCCAACATGTCACGAAATCGCGACAGTTTTTCTACTTGCCTTCTTCTCTGCCAACATGTCACGAAATCGTGACAGTTTTTCCACTTGGCTTCTTTGCCTCCAACATGTCACGAAATCGTGACAGTTTTTCTAGCATTTTCTCTCTCCTCCGAGATGTCGCGAAATCACGACAGAAAACATGTCGCGATATCGCGACAGTTTTCTTACTTGTCTTTTTCTTTGATTCTTTGAATCTGGGTCACTTTTGTCTTCTTGGAAATTTACTGTACATGCTCTGACTGCTCTGAACTCTTGTTCACTTTATCAACCGATCCATCTAATGACCTCTGCACTCCTGTCCATTGCATCAACCGATCCTCTGTCCGTGTTGACAACAATGACAATACTTTGGCTGCACCTTGCTCATCAATGAACTCTTGTCCATTGCATCAACTGATCAACCTGACTGTGTTGACAACAATGACAATACTTTGGTTGCACCTTGCTCATCACCAATTGCAAAGTTTGAGGTATCGACGTGGACGTGGAATTCCTTATCCCAACTAGGAAACACCAAAATCGAGTTACTTACCAACTTAGCTTTTAACTCCTCAAAGGCTCCTTGGTGCTCCTCTATCCATCTAAAAGGAATATTCTTTTTTGTCAAATAATATAATGGGTAGGATACATGTGCATAATTTTGAATAAACCTTCGGTAATATCCTGTTGACCCAAGGAATTTTTTGAGTGAACTCACATCAAAATGTTCTTTCATGTGTAATATTACCTAAATTTTATCCGGATTCATCTTTAATCCTTCATTGCACACAATGTGTCCTAACAATTTTCCATATGGTACCATCAGAAAAAACTTTAATGGGTTTAATGATATTTGTGCATTTTTGCACCTCCTGATGCATTCATTAAGAGCTAGAAGATGCTCCTTGATCTTTCCATAAATGGACCAATCATCCAAAAATTCTTTGAAATTCCCCATTGCCAATTGGTCAAATATATACAATATGATGTGTTGGAATTTAGTTGGGGCATTACAGAGTCCAAATGGCATTTGATTGTATGCATAGATGTCATTCTCCTCAAAAAATGTGGTCTTCAACTTATCCTCCTCGACGATGCTGATCTTATTGTATCCTTAGAACCATTCAAAAATGAATAGATCTCATGTCCTACAACTTCTTCCAAGATAGAATTTGTGAATGGAATAGGAAATAGATCCTTAATGGTCACTGTGTTTAGACTCCTAAAGTCTACGCATATACTTATGTTATCAACTTCTTTCTTCAAGGTTATTACTATAGGTGAAATCCATTCACTATTCATCACCTTGAATATAATTCATGCTTCCAACATATTTTCTATTTCCGCATTCACCAATGCCACATACTTTGGATTCATTCTATATGGTCTCCTTCTCATAGGTTGAGCACCAGGAATTAGTGTAATCTTATGGACACATAACTCAAGTGGGATTCCTTTCAAATCCTTATATTTCCATGCAAAGACATCCTTGTACTCCAAGAATATCTTGAAATATGTTGCTTTCAATACGGGATTCCAATCATCGCCACAGTGGACTCTCCTCAGTTATTTCTCCATTCCTAGATTAATATCCACTATCTTAGGTCCTTCATACTTGATACTTTTTGGCTCACTTGCAACTTTCACTACATTATCAAGGTGTGTTGGTCTTGTATCAATATCTACATCTCCTACTGTATACTCCGTAAAGATTTTTGGAAACATCCACTTCTCTTCTGTTTTCTTCTTAGTCTCTTTGCTTACTTTTGGTTTGTCTTGCTTTTTATTGATATCTTTCAACTCAATACAGAGGAAATTGGGCTGAAACATCTCATAATCCTCCATTTTACAATGAAGAAGTCCACTCTCAGATCAAGCTTCATCCTCACTACATTCACTTATGTACAACATCCCTTCTCCATCAGGTTCGTGTTCATCATCCCCTGATGAGTTTTTTTATTCGTCAGTTGTAGCTACATCCTCACTAACTATTTTATTAGCTAAATTGATCATGTATTTATACTACCCATTTTTGAAGGTGATCTGATTCTTTCCCTAATTGTTATTAACCTTGGCCATTCGTAGCCATTCTCTCCCTAAGAGAGCATCATATGCAGGTTTCTACATTGAAATCACAACAAAGTCCAAGACAAATTCTTGCTCGACTATCATTACTTGTTGTGCAGTCAAAACTCCTTTGATGTTAATATCATTCTGGTTAGCCCCATACAGTTAGAAGCTTAGTGCCCATAATGATGGAGTGCCTAGTTCTAGCCAAGTCCTTTCGGGTAGCACATTACAATTGGAACCTCCGTCCACAATCACTTGTGTCAATTTGTGCCCCAAAATCTCCATATGCATTAATGCAGGTTTCTTTCCCACATCAATCATTAATATGGTAGGATCCATAAATTGGTCTTTTCGTTCTTCCCCTACAATTTGCTGGCTCTCTACTTCCATCACCTTCTATGGTTGCATCTCCTCCCCCATTGATTTTGGCAATTCTAGGATCGCTTCGAATAAATTAGATACTTTAAGTTCTACTGTGATATCTAATACCTATGCTACCAGATGTTGCACAACTATCTCCTGTTTTGATGGTTTTTGTACTTCCATTCGAGTGCTTGATTCTCCTTGCTTAACTTTCTCAGTTTCTTCTTGCAGTATTTTCTTTGTTGCTTGTCAGTATTGCTTCTCTTTTGCTGGCTCTGGATACTTATCCTTTTTAGCCTAATTACTCATCACAGCTAACACTTCCTGAGTTTCCTCTTTAACTTGAGGAAATTCAATGTCCAAATAGCTCACATTCTGTGGGTTACTCGAACTCACCTGCTTTGGAAAATTCTCCTCATTGTGGTTCCCAAACCACACCATCTACACATATGTGTAGTGCTTGCTTGTGGTGCTCCTTGTGTTTGAGGTGCAGGACAATTCTTCACAAAATGCACCCACTCTTGGCAATTGCAACACTGTATGATCGGTCTACCCTTTGATTCATACTGTAAATGACTTTTTTCTCCTTTTCGATTACCCTGATTCTGTCTGTCACCTCTTCTACTATTTATGTAACCGCCACTCGTTGCTTTTTGGCCACTCCCTTGGGCTTGTGGTTTTTTTCCTACTCCTGGATTGATAGTACCTGTGGATGGGTTCTTGTATTATAGGGACATAGCACTACATCATACCCCATCACATTATAAATATGGCAATATTCATTTTTTGGACACTTCATATTTGTATGTCCCTCACTTTTGTATTATGTGCACCATAGCTCATTCCTATCTAGTTTGATCTTTTGCTCTTTAACCATTTTATCAAACTCCTTGCGAAATGATGCTACCATCCTCTGAATAGTGTCTTCTTCTTCACTATGTAAATCTTTCGATTTGGGATGAGATAATATTCCTGTATATGTCTATTTCAATTCACTCTCAAAGGTCTTTTCATGTTTCAAATCTTCCTCATATGTGTTCGATGGTACTTCATATTTTTCTTATATTTTGATAGTAACCCATATACGAACCATCGTTTTATTAACACATCTACTAGTGGCATCTACATCTTATCGACTAACTGCTTTAGTCGACGATTGTAGGATTTTATGTCCTCATATGCTTTCTATTTTGTTATCCAAATCTCAGTGACTACGTCTCCATCATCCTTCAAAGTTTGAAATTTGTCAATGAATTTCTCCTTTATCTGATTCCAAGTTTTAAAATCAACATTATTCTCTCTCTTTAGGTACAACAAGTCTATGGCCAATCCCATCAAGGTGGAAGGAAAGAGGACTACCCAATACTCTAGGCTATCTACACCATTTGCTCTCCAAATAGTTATGCAAGTTCCTACATGCCATGTGGGGTCTTCCTTACCCTCACCTAAAAACGATGGACATTTTTGTTTGGCTACTCTATTAGCCATCTTAGGATATTCGTCTCTCTCACTCGAGGTGTCCCATGGGATATCTATCAGATTCTTCCTTGGGGGTTTCTCACTTCCATTATCATTAGAAGAATCAATTTGAGGTATCTTATTTTTTCCCATCATCCAGTGACCAAATTATCGTGCATCCTCACTCTACTACCTTCTTCACTGATGTGATGGAGATTATCATGGTCTATCCTCCTGAGTCCCCACATTCTGTTGCCTTGGTGTCTGACTCCCATCCTCTGCATCCTCTCACAACCTTATTACCACTTCCTCAGGTCTTACCATTCACTCTCTGTCATTGTGCACTTTCTCTTTGTCACCTGTCTCTACAATCGGTGGGTCTTCCTCCTCATATTCTATTTCAATCAACAACATCTCCAAGTCTCCTTCTTCGGATGTCCAAACTTGCTCTATCTCTGGTTCGTGCGTACTCTGATCTGAGTTACTCATGTTTCCTATTTGAGAAATCCTTATGCTCCTTATTAGAATTTTCTCTCATGGTTCTCTTCTCCCATGACTTCGTGTACCGGTGTCTATCATAAAAATCACCTACAATTAGTCAAATTCAACCCGTTTTAACAAAAATTACAAATTCGATAAGGCAACGATACCAAATGTAACATAGTGATGGATTATTCCTGATGGGGAGGTGATTTCCAAAGGTCATAATGATCCCCAGATAGATCTTTGTTCCAACTACCAAATCGAGTAAGTTTCTATTGATTGCCTATTTTCCCAAATTAGATAATAACTCTGTGTATGATTTGTACGATGTAAAATTTGTATGATCCAAAAGTACAGCAAGGTAGTAATTGCAATGCTCTTCTGCTCCAATATCTCTCTGGGATGTTTTGTAGAGGTTTTAATGGCCTAACAAGATGGTTTCATTCATAGCCAAAACTCCCAATCTGGGTTAGTGAGAGATTCCATTCAAGTAATTACGTCTAGAAATCATACAGTCGGTCTCAATACATCCTTGTCATATTATCATGCTTCTAGATCATTCCCCATGATCCCACCAGTAACAATCTTCTCACAAAGCTAAAACAAATCCTAGAACTAACATATAACAATAAGAAAGGAAATTCATCCACACAATGATAATCCACAATGCATCAACCATACACAACAAGACTGTACACTATCATCCACAACATCTATTATTATCATTAATGGTTTTCAACTCAGTTACAATGTGGAAACTCTATCAATATCATAGTAATAACTCAGAAATATTACTATCTCTATACTCTAGAAACTAAGAACCAGTAAACTAGTAGCCAAACCTAATAATTCAAAAAATGGGGCCTTATGTAACATTGTCCAGGCTATTCCAAAGTGGTTCTTGAGACAATCCATTATTCACAACTGCCCAATTACAACTGAATACAATATTTTGGCATTTTCCTAAGTTTACACCTTAGGTTAGCAAATCCATGCGACCTTTTCATCTCAAAATTACATTTTTCGTTACATCTCATTGTATTTCGGTGCACCCTATACGATTTTCCACTACTTTGTATGGTTTTCCACTTCAATTGTATGGTCTCCTGTATGATTTTATCCCACTGTACGATTTCACAAAACTGGAGCAAATCATCCCCAAAACTGCCCAAAACTTAACAAATCACTTATTCTTTTTCTGGGAGGTGGATTTGCTACCTACATCGTCTAGGTCAACCAAAAATCCCCAAAGGCACCCATAAGCCCTTTGGGCACCCAAATGTACCAATGGCCCCCAATAAGCCCGTTGGTCACATGTACATACATATATCAATCAAGAATTTCAAAAACATCATCAAAATATCAAAATACAAAAACAAGTCACATCTCATCACATTGCATCCCATTGCATTCGATCATCACTTGCATTTAGGCACACTCATTAGAATTTTACATTTTTAGAGTTGCTCATACATGTCTAGCACCAAGACGATACACTTGTTATCACTCAAAATCAATGTTGTGAAAGTAATCATAGTTCAATGTTATACTTATCATCTTCATCCACATTTTCCACATTCCATATTTGTGTCCACCGCTTCACCTAATCATTTGTTTTAGAATGTCTTTAGGGTTTTTGGTCACTCAACCATTTCTAGCTTCTCTTCAGGTTTGGTAGAAAGCTATCTTGATTTTTAGGAGGTAGAGTCCTGCCTAGATTATGCCTTGCGTACATCATATCCCAAACACATTTACACATTTAAACATCAAAGTTTTGCACAAAGACAGATGAAATCCATGAAGTGGTCTAGGTTACCTTATGCGAAAATGTCATCCTACTCATCCCCCTATGTGAATGGTTCAAGAATGTTGAGAGTTGGAAAAAGGACAAGTTCTCCCCTACCCAATTCCCCCCCCACAACAATAAGTGGTTTTCCCATTTTTGTCATCAAATTCCCACATTTTCACATGTTTGCAATAGTCTAAATTTGCAAACCCCCACAAAGCAAAAATTCAAATTCAAAAAACCCCAAATACAAAAATAAAAAAGTGCACACATCAAAAAGCACAAGAAACAGTGATCCCCATCACTCAAAATTCAAATCCCTTGCTCAAGAGAAAAAGAAAAACTCAAAATAAACAGTGATTATTGTCACTAAAAGAGAAAAAAATAAACAATGATTTTTATCACTATATATATGAGAGCAAGTATCCCAATAAAATTGAAGAAAAAGAGGGAGTCAAACTTGAATCCCTAGAACTCTCAACATTTGGAAAACCATAAGGTGATCCTCAGTACAGGTTTGGTTGATAGCCTACTTGGCACTGGCGGTATCCTTATGCATGACGATATGTCTATCACATTAGCTTCGACGTGTGTGCAGACCAATGTTTGCATGTGGATGAGCTAGCTTTGGTAACCTAGATTTCCTATTGGTCTAATAATACTTAGTACAAAACCTAATATGGTGGCATTTATTTGGTGATCCTCAGTACAGGTTTGGTTGAGATCCTGCTTGGCACTGGCGGTATCCTTATGCATATCACAGGAATGAACTCACTTGCACACACAGGGATATGAAGTACCTTGGTCATCCTAGCAGATTCATACCTTGTCATAAAGTCTTGCATAGTTAGTATACAACCTTTGATCACACCAGCTAGAATGTTTGAGTCCCATAAAAACCTCACCTGCATTCTTTAAACATGTCAGTTCATTTACTCCATTTCACCACATTACAATAATGGTTTCACATTTCTATTACAAAAACAAAGCAAAAGCAACAAAAACAAAAGTGCATCAATATGTTGAACAGTCTATGGTGCTAACATAGTATGTCAAATCATCAATCACAATCATTTTTATCAACCATCCAAATAGTTCATCTCACCATGCACCCATGCATATAGATAGCTGCAAAACAAAATACAAGCAAATACACATGCATACATAACATCTATCCATCACCATCTCATTGCATCCATATGCATCCATATCAAACACCTAACACATCATCAATAAATCCATACACACATTGCATTCATACAATAAAACAATAAGCGAAACACATGATGACAACAACAAAATCTCATATATATATGGGGCAAAAATAGTACATCATAGTTTCCAAAATACCCAAAGGCTACAACAAAGTGGGTCCTCCGACCTCACCCATACCAAAAATAAGGCCCTATCCATGTCGGCCACCATGATCACGTAGGATCGGTGCTGCGACTAGTACTACCACCCGCAGTATGTGATCGCTGAGATCTCTCTAGTTGGCTACCACCCTCCTGACTCCCCCTAGCCACCTCGATCCTCCACCTCAATGAGACAGACCACTCTGTCTCACTCCATCGGGTCCAGTGCGAGGTACTACCATCATCCAACTCTAGCAGCTATCCCCCAATCTAGATCACCTCTCGATCTAGCTCACTCTTGTAGAGCTGGCCCCGAGCCTCCTAATACTGGTAGGTATCCGTCAACCGCAACACCTAGGCCCGTAGTGACTCCACCTCAACCTCCAAATCTGATACCTACAACCAAAGAGCCTTAACCTATACCAATTTACCCTTCTATATCTATGCCCATAGGATATCCCTATCCTACCTAACCATAGCTAGCTCAGTATGTAATGTGGCATACTGATCCACTGGCATATCCTACTACTCAGGCAACCTCTGATCTCCTGTATCCACCTCCTCATCATCACCCTAATTGCCATGATCAGGAGGTCTACCTACTCATCCATCTGGTAAGGTGACTCCACTTGATCCTCCTTAGGTACATCCTGAGGCATATCCATAGCTATCACTGCTGCATCTCCCCCAAGGGCCTCCTCGCCCTACCACCATCGCATAACCCACCACGTGTCATACTCAGCTGTAGTCCCGACATCATCCACATTGGGAACCACTATAGCTGGGTCGACCACCTCATCCATCTCCACCACTATGGGCCAAGTCAGGGTCCTCTCATCCCCATGATGCCTATAGATCATGGGCACCCTAGGAAATCCCTGGCATACCCCAAACTACCGTGTCACCCACTCATAAGGGAAGAACTCCTTCTCCATGCCATGCTACCCTATCAGCCATCTCCCTCACTTGCTCCTCCATAGCCACTCCCCAACCTCAGGCCATGCTGGGTAGTCTTTATAAGGCCTCCAGCTAACATCACCCACCATCAGCTCAGAAAAATCCTTGGCATAGTGACCCACGTCACCTACCCAACACCTACTCTGACCAACCTCCCATGCCTTCTACCAAAATATGGCATACCCAATCTCCAGGTCCTCCAACTCACCCCGGGTCATCCATGGCAGTCCCTGTGGCCGCTCCACAACTATGTGCTACCATGCCCAACACTGTAGTAGATAGTTGCACCCTATCCCCTTCCACTTCTGATAGTAGATCTCGTACAACTCATCATAGAGTTGTGCCAAAAGTGTAGTACCCCATGCCATCACCAATGGTTTCTTCTTAGTGCTTACCACCAAGGCAAACACTAGCTCCAGCAAGTTCCATGGGAACCTCACTCTAGAGGAGTCGGGTAGAAGCATATTGGAGATGAGGGTCATGAGTAATGCATGCCTCACCTTCAATACCTCCTCCCCAAACCAATAACCAACCAATATACCACCCTTTAGGTAGTCATCCTCTGCATCCTCTACCCGATCACCAAAGTAACGAGTCAGCACTGCACCTCTCAAGTCATGGTGCGTAGTCCTGATGGGTCGCCCCTCTATCAAAATCCTCAAAATTCGATAGACATCATCTAAAGTCATCGTCATCTCCCCTTTCGGGAGGTGAAAGGTATTAGTGCGGGGGTCCCACAAGCTGATCAAAGCCATCAAGTAGGCATGATCACCTATCATAGGCTCCAACCGTGTCACTTGCTTAAGGCCCAACTGATCTAGCCACTCCCAATCCGCCTCACTCAAGGCAGCCCGGGTGGTCTCAAACAACTTCGGCTTACGATACCGACCCCTCACCTAATAAAAAAAACACAACAAAAATCAGTAAGCATTCTTATGCTTCACAAAAATGGCCTTTTTAAGGCCTCAAAAATAAAAATAAAAAAACACACAAAATTCAAAAATAGCACAAAAACATGATCGAGGAGTCACTACATACCCGCATCACATCGGCCCCTCCATTGTATGCTCTAGTATACTGGCTCATGGTGTCTTGGATCGAGTTTGATAGTGCTTCACTATGCACAATCACTCTCCTCCTCCTCACCACTCGAATCACCAAAAGAAACTTGCAATAATGGCCCCACACCGCAATTTTAGGGGCTTTATAGGCTATTAGGGTTGTATTCATCCTAGGGAGGGATGAGCGCATTAATTTGTACTTGTCCCACCCTGGGATGAATACAGAATTTGCATTCACCCCACCCTGGGATGAATACAACTCACAATTTTCAAAATAACACAAAGCAGCCCCAAAAGGGCTCCAAAAATAACATAAAACTGCCTAAACTTGGTCGATTTTGCACCCAAGCATAATGGCATAATAAACCACCACCAGGGTCATAGAGAGACTCTACTTTACTCCCCAAGAAGGCTAGTATAGCCAGACCACTCCACAGGAACAAGGTTTTTCTCTCCCTCTTACTCCGAAAGGCACCAAAAATGGTTTAAAACCCACCAAAAATAGGTCAAATTTGATGTGATTCATTCAAACTCAAGGTAGAATTCAATAGCACCATGGAAGTGTGAGAACCACTCCTTTAATCCCTAAGAAAGCCTTGATGGCTGGACCGCTCCATGGGAACGAAGTTTGTGACTCTCTCTCCTCCATAAGACATCTATCGGATCGACAATATCCTTCCAAAATTGCCATAATCTTCATGAGTACACCTGAAGGCAACCCAACAAAAGTCATCTAGGTCAAGCGACTCGTCGCTTTTCTCACTAAGTCCTTCCCTCATCGACTCGTCACTTGAGGGGGTAGTCATACTCATAATCATAATCAACAATTAAACACTCAATCATGCAAATTGCGTTCGTCCAACGAATCTTTCACAAAGACAATCATGCTCCTGCTTGGGGCAGTAAACAAGCAAAAATCTCAATTAAGAAACACAACAGAGTAGATGGTCCTACCTATTTACCAAAATACTTGGTATTCTCTAAACTCCTAGGGTTATAAGTCCTCTGAGCATACCCGCAAGCTGAAGAGAAACCAAGATCAATTTCCTTAGCTCGTCAAAAGCAAGGATTCAAGAACGCATGCTCTTTCCATGATTGGGGCATCTAAAGTTGGTTAGGTTACTGAATAACTTTAATCATTGAGTGCTTTGGTCATCTATTTTTTCTTAGCACTATGTTGCACACAACGCTTCTCAAAAAGGGGCATCTATAGACACCAAAATAGCGCCAATCCGATTATGCTACCAAGGCATTGACAAAAGTGATGCACAAAGCCCTTAGGGCAGCCCTCAAAGGTCAAGAAGTGGTTCTAACCACTCCCAAAATAGTTTTGGAAGGTTCCTAGGCCAATTGGGGACTTTTTGAGGCTTAGTTCCTATTCGTCCCACCCCAGGACGAATAGCAGTTTCTATTCGTCCCACCCCGGAGCGAATACAAAATTCGTCCTGGGGTGGAGTGAATAGCAGGTTTGACTGGAAAAAAGTCAAATCTAGACAAGTGGCCACTATAAATTGCCACTTGCCCTACTCCTCGAGGCATGCAGGTCAGAACCCAGGGCATGCCTATGGCAGCCCCCATCAATGAGGCCATTTTGGGGAGATTCTCTTCCCCCACCTATGCATGTCGCCCTGATGGACAAATGGCCCCTTTGGCCTTGCATGCCCTTGCATGCCTTTTGCACATTTGACCTCCTAGGTCTATAAATTGGATGGCATTCTCATCCAAGAAGAGAGGTTATTTCTAGGAATCACGACGAAGTGCTACCGAGTTATTACCTCACCCCTATTGCACCTTTTTCATCCATAATTTCTCCTTAGCGAGAGAGGTTATCGGGTGGCAAAAGAAGGTGCAATTTGACTCCAAAACCAGAATCGATTGTTCGAATACCCACATCTAATTTGCCTAAAATACTTCCCCTCTAGTTTTGCATCAATCTACCTTGGATTGGTGTGAAAATTTGGGAGATTTTGGTGGGCGTCCCACCCCCGGGCGCCCCCCAATTTGTGACAGTCAAATTCGTCCCACCCCCAGATGAATAGAAATTCATGCATAATATTAGGACTATTTTTTATTAGCTATTTTTCATATGTCTCTAGGATGTTACAGTTCAAATTTCACTACTTTTTGACTTATATCGGCCGAGATATCGCTATTTTATGATTTGTATGTATGCGGGTCCCACTTTTGCATGCAGGAGAATTTGAGTAGGATCTCTAGAATATGATCACATGGGTCTTCTTAGAATTTCATTTTATGCTTACTCACCAAATATTGTAGGTTTTTGACATGTCTAGGTAGAAGAATTGCTCGCTTGCCTTTTGCAGGTTCATAAAGTGCGACGGGATCGAATGCAGTGGTCGGACATCCAAATTTTACAAAACTAGGTGATATCATCCCAAAATCATATCTTTTATATCACTCTTGAGTTTTACTTCATTTGGAATTCATTTGATACCTCTATCTCACATGCGCCTCCTCAGGCTATGGGGATTGCATGTTTTAATATCACACATAGATGCTTTTGATTCTCTTTTGCTTTCTTATGTGCATATTTAGGTGCCAAAATGTGATAGGAGATAGTGGAGGACAAGTATCACATTGACGTAAGTAGCAACAACATTGAGCCCGCCCACCTCGAGTGTGGGCATGCGGAATAACAGTGGATGTGCACCACGTTCTTTGAGAGATTGATATCTCTTGGCACTATTTTTGTAATATATTGTATCAAGTGATTCAAGTCCTCAAAGGGAGGCATTGTAATTGAATTTAACGTTATTTGATAAGGAGAATGCCCCATTTCACTTTATTGCTTGTCATACATTGTCATTTACTTTGCATGCTTCGTCTTTTACTTTCATAGGACTTAATACGTATTTACAAATTTTGTTGCTTCAGTTGGGGTGCACCATTTTTCCATTGGTACACTTAGCACATTAGTTTTAATTAAAAACCCTTTCCAATGGTTTTAATAAAAATCCTTTACGTTGGTCTAATTAAAAAACCTTTCCATCAGTTTTAATAAAACCCTTGCCATTTGTTTTAATAAAAACCTTTACCATTGGTTTTAATAAAAACCATTAGTATAATATTTAAAAATTAAATATTATATGCCTCTTGTGCCACAAAACCTTGTATATATCCATGCTCTCCAAAATGTCATAAATGAATATTTATGAATTGATTTTGCCACCAAAACTCAATGTGATCCATGTGACATCAATGACAACACAAAAGAACTCAAATTACCAACAATCTTCCCCTTTGTCATTGATGGCAACACCTCTAATACAAAACACCACAATCACTACAAAAACCATCTCTAAGAATCAAAGTTGCTCCCCTTGACTCAATACTCTCTATGGAGGCTACTCCCTTTATCTCAATGCTCTCTTTGGAGGTTGCTCCCCCTAACTCAATGCTCTCCCCCTTACTCAAATCTCTCCCCCTTTGACATCAATGGAAAAAAGGGACACGTATGGGGTTAAAAGATATGACTCTGAAGCTTAGCCCCCCCACCACATTCTCTCTTGAGGTGATTAATTTTTGGATGGGATTATTTTTACTCCCATATTACATTGTTCCTTTCCTTTGTCAAATTCCTTCCACTTCTTTCTGATATCCTTTTCTTGATGAGTTACTTGATCTTCTTGTCTTGAACCTACTTGACCTTCTTGCCTTGAGACTTATTGAACTTCTTGCCTTGAACCTGTTTGAAATTGAGTCCTAAACCATTTTGCAATGTATCCAAAGGTATTGCAAATAAAATATTTGATATTGTAGCCTTTGGATGGTGCCCACGTTCCAAATTCTTTCTTGAAATCATTTCCATATATATTCCTTTCCTGAACCCTATATGGTGAGGTTCTATTTTCATAATCATTATGACCATGACCTCTGAATTATGTAGCTCTAAGACCAAAACCATGTTTCTCATTTTATTTGTACTGAGAACATCTATGACCAATCCTGTTGCATAAGAAGCAGTGTCCTTGAAAAACATACCTTCTTCCTTTGAAGTTCCTTCTAGGAAAATCAAACTTCTTTGATCCATAGACCCTACAGTGTATAGCCCTATGTCCAAATCCATTACAAGAAAAACAATGTCCTTGAAAATCCCTTTGTTCATGCCTTGGTTCCTCATACCTTTCTTGACCATTATCCTTGTGATCATATTTGACTTGTGCATTGTATCTTTGATCCTTCCTTGTAGTATCTAAATCCTCTTCCTTAACTTCTTCCTTGTTTTCCTCTTCAAGAATTTCTTTGCCTATTGAACTTGATTCACATATCTCAAAACAAGATCCAAACTAGATATCTAGAGCCATAGGAGCTTTAAAACTTTCTTCATGAATCTTAGGTGCTTCCTTGCTTTCATCTTTTACAACTTCCTTTCCTTTTGAGTTTGATTCCCCAAACCTGAAATATGAGACCTTTGTTGCTTTGGAACCTTTGTATTCTTTTTCTTTATTTGTGTCAAATAGCAAATTGGCACACATCTCTATAGCCTCTAAAATACATGTTTCCTTCTCAATGAAAATATCTTGGCCTTTTGAGACATGTGATGGATCAACCTTCTCGAGTATAAAGCATCTCAATTATTTTAAATTATCCTTAACCTCTTGTAGTTGCTCATGGATATCATTGAAGTCTTCTTTTAGATCAACTGAGACATCTATATTTCTTAAAATATCTTCCTCTTATGTTTGGAGTGGTAGTTCTTCATCTACTTCTTTTATCCCATAGAAAAAACCTTCTTCATATTCACTATCACTGAGATCATTATCATCTTCTATAGAAAACAAACTCTCATGATTTCTTTGACCATGCCTGTTTCCTTTATGTGTCATTTCATCTTCACTATCACTGAAGCCATTGCAATATCCTAATCTATAATCTCTTTGACCACACATAAAGAATTTTTATCTTTTACCTTATATTCCTAGGAATAGATGTTCTTCCTTTTCATCAACTGACTTGTCTCTATTGTTGTGATCTAAGCTATCATTTGCTTCTTCAATGTAGAAATTTTTTTGTATTACAAAAACTTTTCTTCTTCTCATGCTTGCTTTGCTTGTACCTGTCATCTTTTTCATGCTTATGCTTTCCTTTTTTTTTCTTTTGTGACCTTGTTTTTCATCATCACTATTTTCTTCATGTGGACACTTGTTTTCATAGTGACCATAATCACCAGACTTGTAGCATCTGACTTTCTTCATATCCCTGTAATTCCTTGAGTCCTTTTTCTTTTTGATGAAGTTAGCTTCCTCATTATTATCTGAATCTCTATCTATATCTATATATTTCTCTTTCTTTTTCTCTAAAGCCTTGAATGCAATTTCTTTCATTGGATCCTGATGCTTATCTATCCTCATCTCATAAGCTATGAGAGTTCCTTGTAGTTCTTCCATTGTTAGCTTTTCAATATCCATTGTTTCTTCTATCATTGAAACCTTTGCATCATACTTCATGGTAAGTGATCTCAAAACCTTTTGAGTAACATCTTATTCTTTCATCTCAAATCCTAGGCCTCTCATAATATTAGCAATCTCATCAACTCGAAGTAAAAACTTTGTAATATATTTAGAATCTTTCATTTTCAATTCCTTAAATGTTCTTATATGAGTTTGTAGTTTTGCCAACTTTACCTTGGAATCTCCTTCATAGGTATTCCACAACTTGGTCCACATTTCATTAGTTGAATTACATACCATGACTTTCACAAAATCTATCTCATGTAGCCCACTCAAAATATAATTCATTTCCTTTGCATTGATCTCAACCAATTTCTTGATAGTCTTATCTGTCTTAGGATCAACCTCAACCTTGTACTCTTTTGCAACCATCTGCCATACCTCATATTCTTGTGATATTAAGTAGTTCTTCATTCTCATTCTCCAAAAAGCATAATGGTTACCATCAAAAAATGGAGCCTTACTTGTAGATGATCCATTCTATGAATCCATCTGTGTTCTTGTAGAATCTACCCTCAAGTTGTTATCCTTTTCGAAGAAACCTCCTCTAATACCAATTGATGAACACAAGCTTATACTGATATGGGGGTGGAATAGTATAGCACCCACTTTTTACTTTCTTTCCAAACCA
Source organism: Wollemia nobilis (assembly GCA_028583015.1). NCBI lineage: Eukaryota > Viridiplantae > Streptophyta > Pinopsida > Araucariales > Araucariaceae > Wollemia > Wollemia nobilis. Next base: position 10,633,857 of record JAQPPZ010000012.1, read on the forward strand.
ATATCAATTAGTGTCCTCAATTGAAATTACCAAATACAGTAGTGTGCATAAATAACATAGATATAAATAGTAAGCAAGTGCACAAATCACCACACATAATTGAGACACAAGATTTAACATGGTTCCCCCAATGTGGGGTAGTCCACAAGATAATATCCTTATAATATTTCATAAAGATATAGGGATCCTTATACCAATACAAATTATTACTTTGATCTTCTTAAAGCTAGGTTGTCCTAATCTGCTCATGTGGGATCCACTGATCTGCTCAGCTAGGCTCTCCACTGATCTTCTCAGCTAGGCTATCCACTGATATGCTCAGCTAGGTAATCCACTGATCTCCTTAGCTAGGCTATCCAATGATATGATCAGCTAGGCTATCCATTGATATACTCAGCTAGGCTATACATTGATCTGCTCAGCTAGGCTATCCATTGATATGCTCAACTAGGCTATTCACTAATCTTTTTAGCTAGGCAATCCACTGATATGCTTAGTTAGGCTATCCACTAATCTACTCAGCTAGGCAACTGGTGTTGATATTTTTTTCTATTTATGTTATATTTCTTTCACTGGTCACAAATCTACCTCAATGCCTTCTCACAAGGCTCAAACAATCCTGCTCATATGTTGTCCCAAATATGTCCTCAAATCCTTCAAAAAAAGCTCAAGCAATGATGATCAAATGTTGTCCCAAATCCATCCTTAAATTCTATCCCAAAAGCCTTCTCAAAGGCTCAACCAATCACTCTGAAGTAGCACTCAAATCTCAACCACAAATCAACAAAGGCAAGGCTGAATGATGAACTCAATAATGAAAGGAAATGTACTTTTCAATGGATGACAACAATGATCTATAATGATCTCAACAATGTATGACAAATACTCTCTCAAATGGATGACAACAATGATCCACAATGATCTCAACAATGTATGACAAATTCTCTCTCAAATGGATGACAACAATAATCCACAATGATCTCAACAATATATGACAAATACTCTCTCAAATGGATGACAACAATGCTCAAAAATATACTCTCAAATGTATGGCAAATGATATCTCTAATGAAAACCTCTCCAAGAAATAACAATGAGGACTTCAACCAACCAAGGACGATATCCACAAGTAATAGCAATAGGTTCTCAATAATATCTTCCTCATGCAATGTCAATAAGCTCTAAAGAAACAAGCACAAATCCCTCAAGAAAAGAGCTCTCAAATAGCCCATAATTATCTCCTCAAATGAAATACAAATGTATCCACAAGTGACTAGCAAATGATCTCTTCAATGGTCTCAAATAGAGGTAATGTACTCAACAAGTAACCACAATACTCTCCTCAAAACAATAGTAAAAACCTCCTCAATAGTAGAAATACTCTCAATGAACTCCACTAAAGAAATTATGAACTCAAGCATCAATTTTATCCATAAAATTTATTTTCTAATCCATCCACTTCCTCTCAATAGTCAAGGCACATAATCAAGCAATTTTTCTTCAACTTCAAACCCTAACTCATGTGCATGTCTTCTAACTCAAGGTAGCAATTAACTAGGTCTCAAGTTCCTAGTTTTATTTCATAATCAAACCATGCACTAGGACATATACATGTTCAACACTTTACTACCTTTTAACTCCCTAATTTCATTTACATATACAACAAGCACCTATGATTTTATTTATTTGTTTTCACACCTTATAACTCCACAAGTACACACAATAATTTTTAATTATTTAATTCAACACCTTATAACTCCCTAAATACACATAGCAATAACAAATAATATCTCAACACCTTATATATCCCTAAGCACACACATCAATCATTTATTTCCAACAAATACCTTATGACTCCCTAATTTTGGAAAAAATGATTTTAATGCACCACAAATTTGGAAATATCAACTATTACCATGCACTAGAGATAAATACCTTTTTATGAAGTTCATAGCCTCCGCAACCTTTAAAAACATTAAATTCTTTGCCAAAACTCAATGCGACTTAACCACCATCATTATCATCAACGTTTTGCCCAAAAATCAATGTGCCTTCACACCTTCGTGGGAGTCGAACTTTGTTCCTCCTTTTTTGTGCTATGAAGCACTTACCACATGAGCGCTGGCCCACATTGGGATTTAATCCCAAACACTTATTTTAATCTTTGTGCTCGGTTGTCAAAATGAAATCAATATCTCACTAAAAAAAATTTCTCCTGGTGGAATTCGAACACAGACCTCTCTTGTGCAAAGATGATGCCCTGCCAACTACACTATGTTATCAAGTGTGATGTCAATTTCGATAGCTTCCAATTTTGTCTTTGCCCTTGAGTTCAATATTTTATTTTACCTCTACGTTGCCTCCCTTCAACGACTCTCTCTCATGCGCTAATTATTCTCCTATCTCCACAACAAAATAGCCAAAGTCTTCTTTGATTTATATGCCTTTCAATACCTTCGAATGACATCGGTAAACTTTGATTTGCCATCCTAACCTTTGCATGTCGATATATAATTTAATTAAACTTTAGACCTTAGAATTATTAAATAAATATTTAATAATTCATCTCTTATCTTTGAATTGGGATATCTCCTTCGTTCTTTTGAATTTTGCCATAAAACTTTTTGCACCTAGGTTTTATTGAAAAACCTTTTCATCCATCATCATTTGGATATGTCTTAGCACATTGGTTTTAATGAAAAACTATTTCCAATGGTTTTAATAAAAACCCTTTCCGTTGGTCTAATTAAAAAACCTTTCCATCGGTTTTAATAAAAACCCTTGCCATTGGTTTTAATAAAAACCATTAATATAATATTTAAAAATTAAATATTATATGCCTCTTGTGCCACAAAACCATGTATATATCCATGCTCTCCAAAATGTCATAAATTAATATTTATGAAGTGCTTTTGCCACAAAAACTCAATGTGATCCATGTGACATCAATGACAACACAAAATAACTCAAATTGCCAACATAATGACTAAATATGTTAGTCATTAGAGGGTCTAGTGGCTGCACCTACGGGTCATTTCGGGGTGAAGTGACCATTGAATAGAGATATTGTTCTTTGTGCTTGATGCGAGGTGATGTATGATTTATCTATAAAATTGATATTCAAGGGTGTTTCTCTTTGAAGCACATCTAAATCATGAGAATTATATTGAATTGAAGATGATTTGGTGATGCATAATAGTGGGATTTGACCTTCAAACTCCAAAGAACTCCATTGATATGAATGCAAGCTTCATGGTTGGATTTGGGTAGCACTCCATTGCTTATGATAGAATGTTCTTCTATTCCTCAAATCGAAAGCACTTAATTATGGATAATTGATGATACTTTTCATGAAATCTTGGGTTCCTTTTATAATATTTCCCAATTGCCATCTTGGATTACAAGAGAATACAAGATCAAGATTTTATTAAAATATAGGCAACCCAATCGTTGCTTCTAGAAACTTCTCATGGTTAGTTTCTATGCTCAAGTTGCACTATAAATAATTTATCTGAGCTCAAGGAGTCCAAGTTTGTTACAGGAACAACTATCCTAGGGTGGAGTGTTTAGGCTTCAGGGCCATCATAGGGTCTAGTGGCCATTAGAGGCTGCTCTTGGGTATGACGGTCCAAGCTGTACAGGTCAGATTGTTCTTGTTTGAGTTTTTATAACCATTTTTAGGTCTTGGAAAGGCCCAAGACAAGTCATATGGCCTAAAAATATGTCCATATGGGTAACCTCATCAACATGACATGTTTTAGGTATATATAAATAACCCTTTTTAAGATGCATTATATGAAAGCACAACACTGAGAAAAAATAGGCAACCTAACATCATATTGTAGGTTGATTGATGTTCATTGATCTGGTCAACCTTAGATGTCCCAATCATGGAAAGAGCATGCATATTTGAATCATTACCTCCAACAGTTCAGTGGACTTAATTTATGTAAAAATTTGATGAATTTGAAGGCATTCGGGTAGTGTTTTTTAGCTACATTGATTGAAAGTTTAGACTTGAAAAGGTTTATTTTATCATTTTTGCTTTTTACCCTAGAAAATAGGGAAGCTTATGATAGTTTTTAGTAATAATTCTTGGATGAATGTAATTTGTATGATTGAGTGCTTAATTATTTATTTTTAATATGAAATCTATTATTATGACTACCCCCTCAAGCGACGAGTCGATGAGGAAATGGCAAGTGATGAATGTGATGAGTTGCTTGAACAAGATGACTTACTTGAGCAATGCAATATGATAACCAATGTAAAAGGGAAAGTACTATTACAATTGTGATTTTGACCACTATTAGTGATTGTACATCTCTATCCCATGGAGCAGTTTAGACACATGGCTTTCTTAGGGTATCAATATGATAGTAATTCAATTAAAGCATGAAGTGAATCACTATGTTTGATAATTTTATGAAACTTCTTAGAAGAATGAAATGTATACCTTATTCCTATGGAGTAGTCTGGCCTCATGTCCTTCTTGGGGATTGAAGTGAAGACATTTCAATTCATTGATGAATGATTTGGTTCAAATGGCCTTATGGTAATTTACTCATATTACCAAATTGCATTGATAGCAAGTCACTATAATCACTAAGTGTATAGGGTAAGTTACTAGGTACAAGGCATATTTGAGATTTTATTTAATTGACTTTTTTTGTTAATTTTACAATTTTTGATGAAAGTGGACCAATAGATGTTAAATATTTAAACTAAAGCTCATGGTTCTGACAAAATATGTGTATGTATTGCCATTTGGAGGCCATACTAGGGAACATTAGTCATAATATATAAATTCTAGGTCCATCCCAGGGTACAGTGATCGCATAAAAATGCAAACACTCCACCCCAAGGTGGTCACAAAATTTTAAAATATAAAAATAAATTTTCATAATTTTAATATCATTGTGATAATTGGAAGTGAGAGAAAAGTGAGCTATGAGGTAGAAGGGAGATATTCTGACAAGGAATGTTTCTAAATGTTTGAAAGAGGACCATGGCGGACCAACCAGAGGCATCAATGAGTGGAGGAGCTAGAGCTCCTAAGGTATAACTCTCAATCCTTCTCTTGTAAATTTTCAAATAAAAATGAACCTCACTAAGTAATGAATAAAATAAACCTCATTAAACTATTGGAAAATAATCTCACCCTATATTAGGAATCTATATTAGGCTAGCTTAAGGGTAGGTTAATTAATTTTTTAGCATTTTTAGGATGGGAAGTGACCCCACATATGTGCCACTGTGAGGCCATCCTGAGCAAGAGTGACTCCCCTTTGGCAGCAAGGGGGGCCATCATGGGGTATGGTGACCATATTTGAATTCCAACGGTCAAAATTTTGATCATTGAGGTGGTTTTCCTAGGTTCCAATGGTCATTCCTAGTGGTCATCAAGGCCTAGAGTAGCCTCCCAACTTTAGAAAAAAAATTTGATTGATTTTTTTTTAATTTTGTGCATATTATTGATTTATGTGTGCTCATTGGCCATCAAATTTTAATGGCCTATGGTAGGGATCCCACCCTATTAATCTATTTGTGTAAGGAGCTCAATTTTTATGATTGGACATGGTTTGGGGTGATTGGCCTCAAACAGGTTGTGTACCTACCTACAGTGATGTTTAATCAAGGATATATCATAGCCCTAGCTCATCATTGCGATAGTAGGACCAACACTTTCCATCTCTTGATTGGAAATATAACTATTACATTGGAGTATGTGTATAATATTTTTAGGATCCTGATCTAGGGATGCACCATCTCTTCCACTCTCCTACTACAACATTTGAGAGTACTGCAAAGGATTTTTGGTAGGGAGGTGGATGTGGCCTTAGTGAAGAGGGACCACAGTTGAGTCCTAATTATTTTAAGGTATGAGACCCATGTATTCTCTCAGTGGTAGGTTGTTGTGATGCACATCATCTCCAACATCTTGCTTCTAGATTCTTTAGGAGTGAGGTTCCCTTAGAACGTCCTCAACATGGTTCAGGACCTATTGGATTGTGACCTATAGTAGCTAATTATCATGGCATAGGGAAGTACACTACTAGCACATATATATGATGATTTGTATGAGATACAACAAAGGATGCACACTAGATTGGGCTACAATCTACTTCTACAAATATAGATATGAGAGCATATCAGAATGGATCAACTAGTAAGACTACCAGTATATCAAGATGAGCTTGAATATATTGATGTTGATTATGTATCTTGATGGCCACAGGCTCAAGATATTGGATAGAGCTAACCAGAAGTAAGCATATTCACACACTATGTTGGGTCACTAGATAGGCTATAGTATGATCAGGTCATCTAGAGACCTTACTTAGATTACCCTAATTGGATTGAGGTGACATATTACTTAGATAGGGTAAGATGCAGGAGATGACTCATTGGGCATAATGGGACTGAGTGAGATTATTTCCATTAACCTTGGGTGACTCATCATTTTGGGATTTACCAAGTTCTCATAGAGAATACAATCCATTATCATTGTTGTAGCGATGAGATACAACTGGAGTTGTCTTGAGTAGAGACACTTGTAGAGGAGAAGGATTCGGTAGTTGTAGAGACTAGAATAGCTAACCCAGGGACCAACATAGATTATCATACATAATGGGTTATCTGGCTATGGAACAGGGGTAGTCTGATGGGTAGGCTTGCAATAATTATAATAGAGGAAGGTGATGATGGTTATGAGCAATGAGTGTATCACATGATAGAGGGTAAGTGAAGATAGTCTAACAAGAAGGAAAAGGGACCCTACGCTAAGGAGGAGGGTTATGAGGATGCCCCAACTGATGAACTATCCTAGCTATGAATGCAATTGTAGATTACACAGGGGTGGTTGGAAGAGTGGGAGATAACTCGTGCTATTATCTAGAGTCAGGTGAGCAGTGGAAAATAATGATGGTGAGGGTATTCTTAGGAGATATATTCTTAAGGTACAGTTGACCACCATCTAGACCAATATTAACAAGATCATTGTTGATAAGGATAGGACCATAGCAGAGCAGGATGCTCTGTAAATATAGATGGCAACCTAGATAGCTGATCAAGACACCAAGATAGCATAGCGAGATGATCTGTAGGCTTAGGTGGCTGATTTGACTACAACACAAATTTATATAGTGATAGGTGGATAGGCCACAGGTGATATGGTAACTTTATAGGCACAAGTAGCTCAGTACTACACTCATCAAAAATCAAATTAAGCCTATATTAACATCTTAGAGGATGAGGTAGAGTGATGCAGAGGTATATGTAGACACCCAAAAGTTGTACATGTCTACCTCTATGTACTTTTAGATCCATCAAGGCACTTGTAGGTTTGCATAGCCCATAATAGATACCTCTAGGCTATTTTATACCAGCATAGACTATTGTAGAATTGCGTAGGATATTCTAGATCAGCGTAGACCAGTGTAGACCACTCTATATTAGTGTAGGTCATCGTAGAACTTCATAGATTTATGTAGGCCATTTCATCGATGTATAGACATGAAACCCTACTAAGCTACACAATCCACATTATAACCACCTTTCATCCATAAAAATGCCACTTATCAATCACCTAAGGCAACTTAAACCCTTCCTAGACCTAATTGGGACCCCATAGGACTTTTAATTCCCAAAAAATCTTAATTAAAGTTAATTCCAATTCTAATTTTAAAGTGACTTCACTTAAGTGCACTTTTTGGATTTAAAAGTTTGATTAGGTCTTTAAACCCTAATTAGTCCTAATTATTCCCTCCCACATGTGTGTGCACCAAATTAGTTAGGATATTTCCTAGGAAACCCTAACCTAACCCCAATCTAACTTTAGAGTTGACTAATCCTAGTTAACCCTAATCTATCCTCACACATGTGTGAGGATGAGATATTTCTCTAGGGAATGTAGGAATGACACCTCATAAACCCTAACCTAACTACCTTAGGACTTCACCTTAGGGTTTAGTAGTCCTAACCACACCTCCTACACCATAGGTTTTTCTATTAATAGTGGACCTAATTCCTCATTATCTCTCTCTCTCCCCTTTTAGTTAGCCTACAAAAACTCTATAAAAATGTGACCATAAGTGCAATCTCAAACATCTGAATCGTAAAAACAACATAGCAACCACCTAAGGAGCCCATCTATACAAGGATCTCCAGTAAAAATTACTCATAGCTCAATTCACCCTCGACCTACGAATTGGTCTTAGAGAAGTTTTTTCACTCCAAATCACTTAGGTATGCTTCATTTCATGTTTTTATGATGTTCTATGCAGTTTATTTTAGTTTTCATTACATATTTTGTGTCCATTTGTCTTCTTCACCATGGGGCCTGACTAAGGCAAGCCCCCAAACATACTAACTCCATTTTGTAGGTCTAGCATAGATGCAAAGAGGAAAACAATAGCAAATACAACTACCAGTGGCACACATTACACATGAATCCCACCTACATTGAGGAGCCCAAAAGAAAGCATCAAATTTATTATACATTTATGAAAGAAAGAAGGGGAATTCTCCCTATTTGTAACACAAAAGCACTTCTATCATGAATAAAATCAACATTTCTAAATAATCTATATTTTAGCAATTTATTATATCAAATGCATTCTTTTGTACATTTCATTTTGGAAAGCCCGGTGGGACCCCAACAAAGGATTGTACTAGACTAGTTTTATCATGAATCTAACACAATTTACTATTTTTGTCTTGTTATAGGTACCATACCTAGACATCACAGAGACCCTTGAAGCCCTAACAACCCCCTCAGGCCCTCAGAATAATAATTTTAGGCCCATAGATCTGATTCACCCCCTGGACTATGAATCTAGATCCAATTCGTCCCCCATCCTACGAATTGATCATAACTACTCCAAAAAACCTCAAAATTGTATAGTTCAGTAGTAGAAAGGTAGAAAAATCCATCTAGAGAAAAATGAATCAGGTATTCGCATTTTTTCCTCTCTATTCTATCATTTTCCTGAAATTAAAAGTTCACTAGCTAATGCATCATGCCATTCAATGAATCCCTTGTTTCAATGCACTTATCATGTAAACAATGTTTAGGTTAGTTGCTCTATCTTCATCTTTCTGTATAGAAATCAGATTTACATCCCACTTTGCTTAAGGGATTAGAATAGGCTTTAGTTCCTAGTCATTCTTTTTGGTAAATCGTAAGTTGTAAAGTCATTTTTCTTATAATACCTATATTTTTCAAAACTTCTTTTCAAAACCTGCGTAAAATCAGAAAGTTCATTTTATTTACATTTCAAGAACATTCCTATTTCTTTCCTCAAATCACACTTTAAATAGATTTCTATTTCTCTTTTGTATCATTCTATCAATTTCTTTTGAGAGTACATTGCAAATTTCTTTTTCCAAAATTGTACTTAGGATTAGGGTTTACACTTTTCTTTTGTACATTTTCATTAAGGCAAATTTCAAATATCTTTTTGTATCAAAAATAATTTTCCATTTATATCTTGTATCTAGATTAGATTTTTAAATTCCTTCTTGCATTTCCTTATGATCGCAAATCATTTTCTTTTTACAAAAGTACATTACACTTTCCTTTCTTGTATTTACCTTAAGCTTCTCATTTATTTGGGAATCACATATTTTTTTTGGTTTTGCATGTTTATTTCATAAGCATAAATCCTATATTCTTTCCAAAAAGGCACATAGGACCAGCTTTCTTTTAAAAACATATCTTACTTTAGTCTTTGCTTTCAAAAAGCACATCTAGGGCTAGATTTCATTTCAAAAAGGTATTTAGTTAGATTTCTTGCTTTGTACATCATTGGTAGAAAACTCAAACCCACACACACATGTGGTTTAAAATGAATGATGAGATTGGACTTCATCCCTAATCCATCATTAGAGATTGGTGTGGAAGGATTTGTACCCTCCACCATCTCACCCCCCTAGACACCTAGTAGCCCCATAGGAGTAGTTTTCTAGATTTCATCACTAGAAAACCCCCCACTTTTGAGATTGGTCTTCTGGATTTTATCACTAGAAGTAACCTTCAGAGTGGGATAGGATTAGATGCCTTTGTTCATAAGGCTTACATAATTCATGAACATGGTAACTATCATTATTGAATAAGCCCACCCGAGAGTGAATCGAAATCATGGGTATACTTTCGCAGGTCTCAGATAGTGCCACCTCGTCTTGTGAGAGGATACAGTGAGCTCATTTTAGTATTTTTAGTTCTTCCCCTATAGGTTATCATTTTACTATGCCTTCCATATAGGTCACCATTTACACATCATGATATTGTTCTATTCTATGCACCTTTGGGTGTTGTAGGAGGTTCTATACCGATGACACTCTTGATTTTATAGAGTATTAACTCCACTACCTGTGTTTTTATTTAGGAAGTATCAACATCAAAACACACTCAAATGAATAAAACACTTTATTTTCTGCATTTAGAACTGATTCTAGTTTTGCGTTGTTTGTATGATCACAAACTAGTTTCAGCACATCACACCATACAACACTTTGTTTTTTAGCTCTACATAACTTGTCACTATAGTTTGAGTCCACACATCACAGGGTTGCTTCCAAACCCTTTTACACATCACACCTAAAACCATAGATCTTAGTTTTTGTATAGTTTTAAAACTTCACGGTATGATATACACCATCATACCTATTACTACCCATAGTCAAATGTGTGAGCAAGCACACCATATAGGGTAGGCTTCCAGTGCCACTTCTAGTAATTCTACCCTCCTCCTTCACTCACAAATGGAAAATCCACATGCACTCTTGATTTACTCATAGGATTTAATCAATGTTACCCACACACGATGTCTCTGGGTGAGACATCTACTTTGAGTGAAGCCCTTGCCACTTCATTTGAAGAAGACCATTCATTTACTTATTCTTCATCATCACCTAATCCACCTTCCATGTTTTGTGACCATGTGATCTAAACTACTCCAGGATAACCCCCTCCTCTATTCACCATAGAATAGGACACCCCACCTACGTCTCCTACCTTTACACACCCTTTCTTTCAAAGCCTATCTCAATCTCTATTTGAGAATGACTCCTCATTACTAAATCATACTCATTAGCAGGTTGAATATTTTACCCCTATTGTAGGGATGATTTTAGACCCCTCCTCATCCACACTAGACACTCATATGTCATCCTTCCAATATACACCCCAACAACCCCCTTGCAACAATAGCTATTACCACCTCCATCATCACACCTGCACTCTTCCCAAGAGTCGTAACCATCTTCTTCCCAACAACCATTTTTCCTAGCCTTTGAGTATTTGTCCCAACCACCTCCTCAAATGTAACCAATGCAATACCAACAGCATCAACCAACCAAAAAAACCCAATCTAGAGTAAATACATTTACTACTCTACCTTCTTAAGATCCTACTTTGGGATCTTATCATTCTTTCCCTTCATCCTTCCCATCTACATCTCAGGTAATAGGAGGATTTGCTACCAAATATACCATTCCACCTTTGTCTACATATACCTTTAGATTACCCTCTCCTAATCCTTTTAAGGTTCCAACTACTGGTCCTCTTCCCACCTATGGACCAAGATCCTTAGCCTATGCTCTTATTCCTCCAGGATACTCCACCTAGTGTAGTTTTCCTACATCTCATCTATTATAATAGAGATAGGTGCCACCCTTTGACACTTCATCTCATACACCTCCCACATAATTAGTCCCAATACCTCCACTAGTATCTACTAGATATACATTCTTTATTCCTTCTCCTTCTTGGTCATCATCTCCCACAATCCAACCATTACAGTAGGCTCAATCCCAATAGATACCTATGCCACAACCGTACACCCCACGGACACAATACTATTACCCTCAATAAATACATGTTCCACAACCTAGTATTCCATCGGTCGTGAAATCATATGTCACTCAACAGCCACCTCACTAGGACCAGTTGCAATACCTCCCTCCTTACTATTGGGAAGAATGGCAACTCCAATATTTTACACACTCATAGGATCCACCCACCTTCACACCTTTCCCTACACCCTTAGCACCCAAAATTTTTTACTTAGTATGGCACTGAGAGGGGGGGTGAATCAGTGTAGCATTCCAAAACATGAATAAACAGCTCAAAAAAATTGCAGCAGATAAAACTTATAAACAGATATAATAAGTACCGCAAGAGAACATCACACAACACAGATTTTTAACGAGGTTCACCAAAATGGCTACTCCTCAAAAAGAATGGCTGCTGGGACTCCCATCCAAATCCAACCTCTTGCAAAGCACCAACTTTACAATTTGTTTACCAGCACCAACTGGAAGGAGCACCCACCCCTTATTTTTTTGCATCAACAGAAAGGAGCACCAACCCCTAATTTGACAACACCAACTGGACTTCAATTTTGAATAAAAATGTTTGACATATACCTTTGTTATTGCAAGACTCTAACTGGTCTACATCACCTTTGCAATCTCTGCGCACTCTGCTCTCTCTTGCGCAATCACTTCACATGATCTGTCTGCATCGCTATAGCCAGACTTTGTAATCAACTTTGCCCTTTGCGCTTCTCTGCACACTCTGCTTCTCTGCACACTCTGTGTCATTTCACATTCTACTCTCTGCTCAACACGAACTTCACTTTCACAAACACTATGCTCGCATTTGCACTTTATCTTAACACTTCATTTTTAAACTTGAAGTACCCTTGTTTTTATAGAAGAAATTTTTAGAAACAAACCCTAGAAGAACATCGGCTGAGAAACCCTAGAATTTTTTAGCTACCAAACCCTAAAATCCATCGACTGTAACCCTAAGAATGTCGGCTGCAAAACCCTAGAAATTGTCAACTGCCAAACCCTAAAATTTGTCGGCCCAGATTTAACTTTGTCGGCCTCAAACTCTTCTGCCACCTTCGTCACTTTCCTATAGCTTATTGCCGCAAAATAGTAACACGTAGGCCCTTTTAATTTAATTTAATATTTTAATTTAAATTTTAAATAAAATAAAATTTAAACTAAATATTTAAAATTAAATATCTTCATCACCAGGGCATCTTTTTCAACGAAACGAAGAGCCAACTTGGGTTTTAAGAAAAACCCATTTCAAATCTATTATCCATGGTTTTAAATAAAACTTTTTATTTTGATTGCCTTGGTTTTCACAAAAAACCTTTTCGCTTCTTGACATCTTAGGTTCTGAAGACTTCTTCTTCTCATTCTGAATTATGTTTTCTGTTTCTGTGCATCTATCATTTAAGGACTCATGATCTGACTAACTTTTGAACTTTATCCTCTGCATCTGAGTGACTTCTGAACTACCTTTCCATTGCATCATTAGATCTAACTGACTATATTGACAACAATAAAAATCCTCCTGCAACACCTTGCTCAACACTGAACTCCTATCCATTGTACTTTGGCTGCACCTTGCTGTTCAATAAAATCTTGTCCATTACATCAATAAATCTGTCTGACTGTGTTGACAACAATGACAATACTGTTTGCTGCACCTTGCTCAACACAAAATTCAACTTTTGCAAGATGAAATGAAGATTCTCAACATTCGCATAGTTAGATATGGACCATAGAAACTGACTTACGACAAACTCTGCAATGAGTCAATCGATCCATCAGTTCTAATCCCACATTATCCATATCATTTTGAGATCTCAAATTTTGATAAATATAAGGGTAAGGAAGATACTAGAGAACATGTGAGCAACTACTGCTCAGCTTTCTACATGTGAACATGTTTCATACCTTCTCCCTTTTACTTGGAGGACAAGCCTTAGACTGGTATACATACTCCTATGCCATAGCTTGTATAATTTTGAATAGTTGACCAACTCCTTCTTGGAACACTTTTCCATAAACATAAAAAAGACTAAATTTTTATATGTCTATGCCCTACGATAGGTATATGATGAGCCTATTACTAATTTTATCTTATGATGGATATCAATCATCCATGACCTCACCCATAGCCTTCCAACTATTAATTTAGTGATGCTCTTATCTAATATTTGCCACAAACACATATCCACATCTTTGCAACTTCATCAAAGTCATACCTTTGAAGAAGCTATTGCCCAAGCCAAAGTTATTGAGGAAATAAAGGTCCATTCAAGTAATATTAAGTTGAGATAGAAACCAACCTACAACTCCAATTTTTGTTTCAATAGAAATACACCTAACCAACCTTATCCTCGATCGCCACAAGCCAACCAAGTGGCAGCTGCTACCTTAGTACCCTCACTAGTCCCACAATTATCTCTTCCACAATAGCAAATCTTTCAAACCAATGTGCCTCCCCATCTTAGGCCTCAACAACCTCGTGGTATACATCCATAGGTTCCATAGTGTAAGCTTACACCACTTTCTAAATAATTACTAGCCCTCTTCTAGAGGTTATATGATGCAAGCCACATCATCCTACCTAAAATATAACCACTTGATCCAAACCTACCTAAGCCTTGAGGATATAATGAGAAAGCCTTCTATCAGTACCACCAACAATTTAGTTATAGTATCGATGCTTTTCACTCCTTCCATAGTCATGTCCAAGATCTTATCAAGAGGAGTATCATTCAAGTCTCAAACCCCCTCACTCTACAAAATTAAAACCTATGGATATTTCAAAACCCCTTACCTAATCACAGGGGGACTAACCCCCAAAGACCTCCACCTAATCCCCAAGGGCCACCTATCCAGGTAAATAGTATCCAATGTGACCCCCCTTCATGCAGTGTAGTGGGTATTGTTGGGCATTGAATTGCACCAAGTTTTCACTCGATACTACAGCTATCTATCTTCCTATTTCTTTCCAGGCTTGCACCTGATAGCTGTAGCTCAGCACTCAACATTGGATGGACCAAAACAAAGTTTTCGATGCAACCTCCAAAGTAGGCAGGTTCCTTATCAAATTAAGTAGGGTGTTGACACAATTATGCTCACTTAGGGTTTGAAAGTTAGGGTAATAAAAGGCTAGGGTTAGAAAATGTGAACAATATTGGATGGATAGGCTAACAGCATTGCACCACCATAAAAAGCTCCAAAAAACTAACCCAAAGATACATAACTCAGATCAACATTATCATAAATGAAATGACTCTTCATTCATTAAAGCACACAGAGAAATATTGCAGACAATGATTTTAATATCTAGACAATGATAATCCAAATAACAAAATTCACCAATATCTAGATTTTACATAAATGCACTTCCTAAAAATAAAGATCAATTTCAAAATTAGATTTTAATTACTTTAATAGCTAGTAATCCATTCATTTGGCACAAACCAACCACTCAAGTATTCATAGAAATACAACTAAAGAGTTTGAACCTCTGATATCAAGCACGAAGATACATATTTTGAGGCAAATATCAATGTAATGCTCCTTCCATTAGCTCTTGGGAATATTTATAGTAGCATAGGAAAACACACTAGAGCCGACCCTTTAAAAATGAGGGTTCGAACTCTACTTATAGTTTTTGTAGAAATTAAAAATACAAATAACATTACAAATATTTCATTTTTATAGCACAACAAAGATTTTTAGAGGCATTTTTTTATTGATACATATTATGGGAAATCCGTTGAAAATGGTTTCCCATGGCAGCTCGGGGCCTCTACAACTTGCTGGTTGTTTGATGCAACTAGAGTTTAAGCTGTTGGAAATCATGCACCATCATCAATTCTTCTTGGATGCTATCTTCCAGCATCGATCTGTAACCAATTTTGGTTCAGCTTTCTTGAAAACCCTCGACACTTCATATTTTGCTTCCAACTGACTGTTCCAATTCTAGTGGATAATTCTCTCTAAATACATCAGATTCTTTGACATGATCCTTACCGTTGATCCCCCTTATTGTATGGCTCATATTTATTTTGATACAAGATTATTATAATTATGGGGAGAACACAATGTCATTCCACTTTAAAATACTGGTGACATCATAATTTTACCTTAGAAACTATGAAATCGCCAATCTGGCTCTCACATAACCTGAAAGGTAATCAGGAATGAACCCGCTCTTCATTCCTCATATTCCTTCATTATCCATAAGGTATTCACAAATCCACACAAAAATATTGATGACATCATTATTTCTCCATGACTTTTGTAGATTCCATTCTGGGTTGACCAAGTGCATTGGCATATAATCGTCAATCTGAACCTGCTATAGTGCAACATAACCTTTTCTCCATTTTGCACTCTCCTAAGAATAAAACATTCCACCTTGTCACCATTTCAAAAAGGAGAGGTCAAAATCACCTTTAGTCACATCTGCATCTGCCTTGTCTATAGCATTCCACCTTGTCACCATTTCTGGCGCAAATGGTCTAGGGGTTCTCTAGAATCAGGCATTCCAAAACTTAGTCGCTCGTGAAGCTTTCAAAATATTGGGCGGTTTCCAATCCACACTTTTTTATTGTTGACATCATTTCCTCTTAAAAAAATTTGTGGATTCAAGAGGTGTCGCTAGTTCAGAACCAAACATAAAGGAAATCTCCCAGAATCACTTCAAGCATGAAAATACTCTAAGTGTCAGTCGGTCTCATGATTTTTGTTGCGGATCCACTCAAAAATACATTGTAAGGTGTGTGAAATGAAGACCTTATCACTTAGACAAAATTTTCAAAATTTTCCTAAGTATGTGGCCATTTTGGGCATATAGGTATGATTAACCTTACCACTCAAAATCAATGGTATCCCTCATGTCAAATTCCACCTATTGTTTCCCTACCATTACCATTCACATCTCCACCATCTCCTACGACTACCAACACCACACCTTCACCACCATAAAATTTCATCACAATCCATGGTAGAATTACTCACCAACTACATAATGCTCCCATTTGCTTATCCATACTTGATCTTCTATAGCAGTCTCAACCCCATCATGAGGCATTGAACGACATCCTATATTCTATTGATCTAGAGACTCACAACATGAATGCCTTCATGAATTTTGTATAAAATATTCCATACTCCCTTTATCCCTCTATCAACTTTCATAATCATGATATCACAAGACTTATAGGAGAAGGAGAATATCCTCCTATTGATATCCAAGTAACCATCAATGACATTACATATAAACATATCCTCATTAATTTAGATTCCTCAAATAGTATCATTTCCATAGCAACTCTACATCACCTTCATATCCCACCAAATCATTTTGCCACCCCATATCTCAACCTATGTGCATTCAATGGATCCATGTGATCTACAATAGGATCCATTGTCCTACCCATCCGGGTAGGTATCCACACTATCCCCATCCTCTTTCACATCATTTAAGATGAAATACGGTACAACATCCTGCTAGGTCACCCATAGATTAGGGACATGTAGTGTATCCCATCTACTTTGTACCATTACATTAAATACATCCACTATGGACTTATCCACTATGTTCCTACCGATGGGGACCCCTTTAAATTCTACAACATTGTAGACCTACCATCCGTACATTCATTATCTTCCACAAAAATATTATGTATTTCTTCCCACCGATATGTGGGAGCATCAACATCCTCGCCTACATCCTCTTCATTACCATAATCATCACCAAGGATACACACCTTGATGTCCACACCACTAGCACTAGCCACTTTAGTACCTAACATAGCTACCATACCTTTTTCACCACCTTCCTTGTAGCCACCACCACCATCTCAACTGTCATCTTCTAAAAATCCATCCATAATGTTGATACCATCCTCATTACCTGCACCAAGATCTACCACTCCACCTTGACCACATTCCTCTATGAAACCTCCTCTTCTTCCTCCACCTCAAACACTTCCCCTTCCCTTTCATCCATTCCCTAGGTCCTTCACCTCACCTCATAGCCCAACATTGGATCGCACTCCTCCTTCCCAATTCCCATATGTGGATCACCCTATCCTAGCCATGATAATTGAATGCCATGAGTGGAAGAAATGAGTTTCCCATCTTGATGATTAGTTGTTACATCCTTCTACTACTACCATAAGATATTCCTAGGTCACATCCTTGTCTTCTGATTCAGATTCACCATCCCATTCACCATAGCATACACCATCTTGCATTTCCATCTTCATGACAAACTCAAGCCTAGGTGACTACAATCTACACGATGCTCCTGTATGTCCACTTGTAGTTTAGTCCATGCATGACTTTGACTACCCTTTAGCTTTAGTTTTTACCATAGAAACTATTATAGGGCCTCCTGATAACCAAACTAACTTTGTGTAAGCAGGAGTTGATACCTCACTCCCACTTGTAGCCCCTCGACCACTACAATCCACTTTTTGTGGTAGATTGGATCACATGGCTAATTTCCATTTTGTCTTACACTACCTTTGATATTTCTACTGGCACAAATTTAGGTTAGGTCGCTATGAACAAGGGTTACATACACCCATCAATCCTACCTACTGACAAATCTAGCCTAGGTTATCGCCCAAACACTATTTACACATTGGAATATGAGCTCCAAGACCTATCCCTACACCCTTTCTTACTTCCAACACACACCTTGGAAGAGTATATTGACATGAATATCCTAGAAGACAACCCATCCCCTAACTCAACTATCACACTTCCCTATCACTTCTTTCAATAAATCCCTCTTTCCAACACCACATCGTCATACTGTGTGGATAAATTAACAAGTCAACTTGCCACATTGTCTCCAAATGCTCATGATCCAAAGCATCACATGACATCTCCCCCACCATCTCCAACACATTTGGCTATATTTTTACCTATACATTATCAACTCCATCGATCTGCTATTCGACCATGTTGTCCACCAGTTGTCTTGCACCCTCTGTTGGGCTTCCTATGATGTCCACAGGTTATTGAGTCTACATCATCAAACTCTTCACTACCTAATTCCCCCACAACATTGGTTAATATGGTCAATGTGGATCTCTTCTCCTCACTTTGATACACATACATCAGCAAATTCATGATGACACACAAAATTCAAAAAAATTTGATCTCACACAAATCTCACCCATATCGTTACCTCAATATTTTCTACTTTCACCTCATGTCCTACATATCGCTAATTCTCCTTCACCTTCTACATCACCTCACATCTTGTACGTTCAACACACAAACATCTACATAGATTATGAATATGAAATTCTTGAGGCCATCAATGACCTCCACCTCATTCCAGTCCCAAAACAACTTTGTGACGATTCTCATATTCTAATCAATTAAACCATTGATGTAGACATCGATGATGACCCTAAAAACCCTCACATTGTTAAACTAGCCAATAGCGTTTCATCCAAAGAGCATTTTTTGTTCACTACTTTTCTTAGAAAGTACATTAGAGTCTTCACGTGGTCCTACAAGGATATGTCAAGCCTTGATCCCACCCTCGTAGTCCAAAATCTCACATTAGACAAAGAGGCTAAACCTGTCAAACAAAATTTGCAATGCATGCATCTGATAGTTGCATTGTTCGTAAAATTTGAACTCCAAAAGCCCTTAGATGTAGATTTTATCGTACCCATAGACTATCCTGAATGGGTGTCCAACATGGTTCTAGTGCCTAAACCTTCTGGCGAGGTTCGTGTTTGCACTAAATTTTATAATTTAAACAAATCATATCCCAAAGACAACTTCCCTCTACCTAACATCGACTTGCTAGTCGATTCCATAGTAGGCCATGAGATGATTTCCCTTATGGATGATTTCTTTGGGTTCAACCAAATCAAAATAAATCCCGTTGATTAGCATAAAATTTCATTCATAATCCCCTGAGAGACTTTTTGCTACAAGGTTATGCCCTTTGGCATTAAAAATATTGGGGCAAACTACCAGTGTGCAATGACTTATATCTTTCATGATTACATGCACAAAATCAGGGAAGACTATGTTGATGACCTCATCACAAAGTCTAAAGAACGTTCACAACATCTAGATGATCTTCAAAATATGTTTGACTATATTTTTACTAGAACATAATGTGTACCTTAACCCAAAGAAGTGTATCTTTGGTGTTACTTCAGGAAAAATACTAGGGTTCATTATCTCCTAATGTGACATCAAGGTAGACCCTAACAAAGTAAAGCCCATCATCAAGATGCCTCTACCTACCAACTTAAAGCAATTGCATAGCCTCCAAGGTAAAATCACTTCCATTTATAGATTCATAGCACAACTATCATACAAGCGCAAACCATTCAATCATATCCTACAAAAAGGAGTTGCTTTCAAATGGGATGACAACTTTCAATAAGCCTTTGATTCTATAAAATCCTACCTCACTTCTCCACCAGTTATGTCTCCCTCACTCCTGTAGTTACCGCTTACACTATAAATTTTAGCCATATATTTTATGCTAGGCACATTTTTAGCTCAAAAGAATATGCTTAACAAAGAGCAAGCTATATACTATATCAGTCGTACGCTAGTCAACTACAAAATTCAATATGGGTACATGGAAAAATTATGCCTAGTTGTAGTTTTCACTAGCTAGAAACTTTATCACTATATGTTAAACCACACTACTTTTGTCATCACCCAAGACAATCCCCTGTGATATATGATGAACAAAAGTTACCGTAACTCTCACACAGTAAAATGGATTATACTTCTAACTGATTTCAACCTCAAGTTCATTTCACAAAAATCCATAAAAGGATAGGTCATCACAGACCAAATTATAGAGGACTCACTACCATATGATCACCCTCTCCTTATTCACCTTTTGGATGACTCCATATTCCACATCATAGAAGTTAAATAATATATCAAGCCAAAAACACCAACCGATTTAACTATATTCTTTGATGGCTTCTGATGTACTCATGTTGGGGTGTAGGTATTGTTTTCTTCACACCTGAAGGGGAACTACTATCCTATTCATTTAAATTAGACTTCCTTTGCATGAACAATAAGTTAAAGTACAAAGCCTTAATCTTAGTATTAAAATAGTCCCACTCCATGCATATCAAATGCCTCCACATCATAGGCAATTTCCTCTTAATAGTAAACCAAGTACAAGAAATTTTGTAGTATCATTGTCCAGTACTTCAACAATACAAGCAATTTGTACAACAACTTCTTGCCCAATTCGAGTGGTACGACATCGAAGCCACTCCACGATAATAAAATTATTTTTGATACAATAGCCTCCTTAAAATCATTAATCTCACAAAACCCCCTATCAGATACCACATGTGTATCCATTCATACCCTTACCCAATCTACCATATCACCTATGCCTCCCATAGATGATGGCGGTATTCATGTAGTCAATACCGAACCACATGATCCTTGGTTTGCACAAATAAAGGATTATATAAAGTTAGGATTTCTACAATGTGACCTATCACATCCTCACTTCTAAGCATTTAAACAAAGAGTGATTTGCTATACACTGTTATGAGACATCCTATACTATCATAGTTATGATGGCATCCTCTTGTGTTACCTAGAACTACATGAATCTCAGTGGGTTGTACAAGAAACCCATGATTGTACATGTGGTGGCCACTTTAGTGGCATGGAAATCACAAAGCATATCCTTCACATGGGATACTATTAGTCCAAGATGAAACACAATTGTTGTGAGTATGTGAAGTGTTTTGTTAAGTTCCAACAACACGTAAATCTCACACATATTCCATCTCAAGTGCTTCAACTTATTCAGTCCATGTGGTCGTTCTCTTAGTGGGGCCTTGACCTTATCAAAAAAATCACACCTGCCTCATCTAGTAATCTCAAATTTATCATTACAACCACTGAATACTTCACAAAGTGGGTTGAATCCATCCCACTCATCCACACCACGGGAGCCAATATTACAACATTCATCATATACCACATAATATATCTCTTTGGAATCCCTTCCCAAATCATATTAATGGGAAATCATTCAAGAATAAAAATATCCATACCATTTGCACTAAATTCAACATCCATCATAGTTTCTCTACCTAGTACTACCCATAGGGTAATGGTCAGGCAGAGGCTACCAACAAAAAAATCTGCTCCATACTTCATAATATAGTAGCAGAGTTTCATCATTATTAGCATAATCAAATACCCTTAGCTTTGTGGGCCTACTATATGATCATCTTTACTCCCACTAGGGAAACCCCTTTCTCACTGGTCTATGGTACTAAAGCCATTATACCCCTCAAACTTGAGATACCATCCCAATGAGTATCTATGAAATAAGTTATTGATGATGACACTGCTCGTCAAGCCTATTGTGATCAACTCACACTCCTCTATGAATGTCGCATTCATGTCATAAAGCACACATGAGTCTATAAATATTGCCTTCATCATGCCTATGATAGTAAGGTACACCAACACCAATTTCAAGTTGGTGATTTAGTTCTCAAAGAGAACCAACAAATCACAAGTTAACCTCACCAACAACATGACAAGTTTATCCTAAACTGGCTGGGCCCATTTATAATCACATACAATTTCAGTTTAGGTGTCTATCAATTAGCTAATCTTGAATGTCTTATCAAGATTGAACCCATTAATATCCTTCACCTTCGTACATTCAATGCATATCTTATGTAGGTCTCCACCACTAAATATCACCCACTATCCACATCACCATACACACAATATTTATTTCCTATTATAATATATGTACATTTGTGTTTTATGCCATTTATATGTTGTTGGTATCTATTTTTGTTTGCAATATTTACATCATCCACCACTACATCATCAATAAAGATACACGATCATACGCACACACTATAAATTTTTTAGAATACCACCATGCAGGATCATCCCCCACTACCACCAATTCTAATCACATCGATCGATTTTTCCAGGCCACCTACCCTTGTACATACCAAAAAATCCTCATCCTCATCCTGTTAGAATCACCACACTCCACCCTGATGCCCTTCATCCCATCGTAGAGGGTCATCCTACTCACCCCATTCAGGACATAGTTAGATATCCTTATC
This sequence comes from Wollemia nobilis, assembly GCA_028583015.1. NCBI lineage: Eukaryota > Viridiplantae > Streptophyta > Pinopsida > Araucariales > Araucariaceae > Wollemia > Wollemia nobilis. Next base: position 10,656,821 of record JAQPPZ010000012.1, read on the forward strand.
CTCCTTTGTTAAAAAAGAGGAAACCTCTCATGTTTGCACCCTAGGTTCTCCTCCACATTCACCTGAGGATGCAAGGAACCCCTACTCACCGTCCTCTTCCCGTCACCATTATTCAATAACTTATCACCCTCCCAATTAAGTATACACACATCATATTACACATCCTTCATGTCTACCTTCCCCTATTTTGAGCAAGATATCCCCATATACCCAAGCCCTTCACTTCCATGTGTGTACCTCCATCCCATACATGATTTTACCCACAACATTCTCCTGTGCCACCCATACTTCATATGCCACCTTCACCACTTTGCAACTTACCATTTTAGCCAACCTCACAATATGTGAAGTCATTCCACTCACCCCAATTTTTATCTCATATAAACTCCTCTTCACACCTATATTTAACTCCTTATCTATTATATTCCCATTCTCCACCTTCTCTAATCTTGTCACCCTCAAATCTTGATATCCAAAACATCCTATCTCGACTTGATACTCTCAAACTACATCTGAGTCATTGTCATTATCTCACTTCTACTCACCATCCCACCATGGCCTGTACATCTTCACCCTCTCCTAGGTCCATTCCTTACCCCTAGGTTCAACCCACATCAGAGTCTCAACCCACTCCTCCACCATTCAACCTCACTCCATCCGCTTCCCACAAACCTCCTACAGATCCCTACATCTCCTGCACACCTATCCCTTATACACCATTATCTAAAATATTTCATCACCTCCTTCATCAAGTCCTCTTGGTACTACCTAAAATTAGGCCTATGGACCCATCACATCCTAAACTACTGAATTACCATGAAAATCAATTCTATATATACCATCGCTAGCCAGGCCATGACATTGATACATGTCGTACATTTGAAACCCTGGTAGACAACATGTTGCTTGGTGATCACGTCCTATCATTTGAGAATTTGTGTTCATCTACACGATTCCAAAGTCCTCCATGTTGCATTATTTCTTACACTTTTCCACTGTGTGAATATCTAATAGATCCCTCATGTTACATCCATCGCATGTCAAACTACACCAACCATCAAAGACCTATCAACATTGTCGCTTCACCTCATCACTCACAACCTGACCCTCATCACTTTTCCCATCAATAGTTTGTTTTTATTTTCTCTTTTATTTCCTTCCTCTTCTTCTTCTTATTTCTCCATGTAGTTATATGGTCACTCTTCAAGCGGCTACATACCTACGTTGATATAATGTCTTCCTTCTACTCTCTCTTATTTGGTAATCCCATCATCTTCTTGGTTATGAATACTTGTTTCTTCCTCTTTTTGTTATTATCGCATGCATTTCTACCAATCACATATCATTTGTCTACCACACACACACCCCACATGATGGGGCAACCAGTATCACAACATCCTATGTTCATTCCTACCAAAATTTCTTTGTAAATAAGCTTTTAAATCCCCAATCGCTACATTTCATGTTTTTCCTCTTGCAGATATGTCATTCTCCCACTTGCATCGTTTACATTACATCCATTGCATATATCCATTTGTCTTTTCTTATGATTTCATTTCATGTTTTTATATTCTTCCCCCCAAAAATACATCTATAAGAATAACATATCCACTTGTTAGCATCACCACTTGGATGTCCATTCCTTCTTTTTTAGAATTAGGATGTATATAGGTGTGTTGTTTAGTTTTGATCATTCACTAGTTCAGTCAATAAAATGTTACCTCTAGCTGACAGGAATTCTACACTTCTTATAGTTATTTGAGGCTAGTTCAATTTCTATCACATACTGTTCACACAGGTTACATACTTAAAAAAAATTGAGTCTAGGGAAGATAACACCTTGTGCAAATATCACCATCTAGAGAATGGTTTTACCTGCTCACCCTATCACTTGCATGGTCAACATACAACCTAGGGATAATAAAGGGATAAGCATAAGCAAAAATCAGACAAATGGGAAAAAACAAGAACTAACTCCCATATTACAAAATAAAGAGAAAAATAAAGGAAAAGAGCACCACAAAACAAATACAAATAATAAATGATGGGCAAAAAACAAAAGAAAAAGCCTCCAGATATCACAATTGTTATGTTGCATCGTCTTTGGTCCTTAGATTCAACATAAAACCATGGGATGATTTCCATCATTAGCAATAGGTTCCAAGATCTTGCTTACCAATAGAATAGTCTTACAAGTGATGAGATATCTATCACATTAGCGACCTTCTATTGTATAGATCAATGTGTGCTTGTGGATAAGCTAGCTAGTTTAGCTATGTTTACAATGGGTTAATCCTACCTCACTCAAAATGGATAAATGAACCTCACTCATTTACACATAGGTCCATGATAGACTTTGAACCAGTCATATTAGTTATGAGTTATCACCAACACTTGCACAGTTTTCAGCTTGAGATTTGATTACTACAGCTATGTTTGTCAAGGTTATTACATACACCTTATACCATCCTATATCCCTATGATTATGGAATAGATCACATTCGCATAGGTACATGCCATGATACAAGTTCTTCCTTTGTGTATTTCAGCCATCTCATACATGCATCTATGCATCTATGCTACATAAAGTTACCAAACATTATAGTCCTACATCTATCCTGCATACATTCTTTCATATTGCATCATCGCATTTATGTTACATGCATCTACCACAATTTTAGCATACATTGTTGCATTCACATCAAATCACATAGCATTGCATTAAATATACACTTCATATCATTATATAGTATAATCATATGCCTACACTCTACCACATATACATTCATGCATTATATATTTACTCACAAATAATACTATGTTGCCTATGCAAACACAATTCAAACATATTCAAATCATAATCAAAATGCATGTATATAATTGTCAAAACCAAAAGGTATATAAATATGTATATATATAACCCATAAAAAATACCTGTAGGCTACAAACTGGGACCATGCTTACTATACATCATCCAAAATTTCCTATAGGCTACAATGATAATCAGCCCTAACTACCACTAGGGGCCTCTCCATTCCCCTTGTGGCTAGCCCTCCCCTACACCATCACATGTGCCACTGTAGATTTACTAGACTCTACTCCTACCCTTGATGTATGTAATCTTATGGGAGATAACACAATACTTGAACAAGAAACAACATATACACCATGTTCCACACATCACACCTCAACCCTCGTACCCCTCCTACCCACCTAAGCTATACTTATGACTCTACTATGATTTTTCCTATACTCATGATTGTGACCTATATTGTGACACCACCTAGTCATAATTAAGGAGCAGAATCCCATGCATTACCAGATTAAACTCACAATCCATCTACTTTGCTATCTCGATAGCCAGTAACTTGCTTGCACTCTCACTACCCCTTCGTAGTTTCTCTACATCTACCCTCAGAGCAAACATGACCACCAATACATCCCCTACCACCTGGACTCCCTTATCCTCATCTCATACCTACAGTTGTCTTTTCATAGCTGCCTATAACTCTACAATATTTACATCCCAAGCATCCATTGTAGATTACTCCCTTTGCATCTCTACCCTTAGTTGCTCTATCTCCTTAGCCATATTAGCATACCTAGCCTCAAATGCCTTTCAATCAGCATCACCAATAGCCTCCAAGGGTATCATTCTCTCCTAAAATCAATCACCTCTACCAACCTACTCCTGTCACCCTCACAGAGCTCTTCCTCTAGCTGATATACTCAATACTACAGTAATAATACCTCCTCCTCCACATCCTGCCTCTCCTACTCCTCAATGGAAATCTCTCCCATCTTACCAAGGAAACCCATATCCATGGTAACATCAAAACCACCCATAGCCATACCCCCACCTACCTCCTCCATTACCACTACCTCCTCTACAAGTTGCACCTCACTACACACAGGAACCTCCTCCACTCTCTTTGAAAATAAACTTGAGGTGCCACCCAATCATTTCTTGGATCATTGAAGACGTACCTCTATATCACTACCAGATCTATCTTGTGACCTATATTGAGTACCTCTAGTTGCCCTCCCTCCTATAGTAGCTACTCCACCACCATGTGGTATCCATTGATCAACTACCCCAACACCTGGCTCCCAGCTCTACGTCATCCTCCAAACATCATACTCTAGTATCATGCCTACATCATCCACATATGATATCACCATAGGTGGGTCCCTCTCACCAGTCCATGGTGATACTATAGGCTGCTCTCCCTATAGACACCTAAAATATGTCATGTTTAGGAGACTACTCATATAGAAACATTCTAAGACCATATGACCGATCTTGGACCTTTCCAAGAGCTAGAAGAGGTCCTAACCACTAAAAAGGGGTATTTATGTCCTATTTAGGCTCAACCACTATTAATCAGAGTGATCGCCAACACTGGTCACTGAAGCTGAGAGTAACCACACCTAGTTGCTACTTTTTATAATGACCATCACTGAAATACAGTATGGACATGAATACCAACCTAGATCACATAGTCCTACTACACTTTCATTGTGCACGAGTGTGTTTTGGCATGGATCTACTAGAGTTCCTCCTAACTACCTTTTCAATGCAAATCTATGATTGATCCTTCCCCCTATGATGGGTAGTTGCATATAGATCTGGATCTTGGCTTCTCTAGGAAGCCAAGATCTGGATCTAGATCTTAATATAGGAAGTCTATATATGAATCCTCCTAATAAAAAGAAAGGATTATGAACATCATAATTTTTGTGCAGTGGAGCCCTAGCAAATTGGAGAGTGATTCCATACCCCTTTGAGGAGTAGCGAAGCATTTTCTGGTTAAGCAATAACCACGAACCATCCAAGAATTTAGATCAAGAAGTTCTTCACAACCAATCAATGTACAAAAATAGAGGAAATCCTTGGACATCAATTTAGATGAGGAATCTAGTGCTACAACCCCTGGTTCATGAGGAAGAAGGTTTCATTTCATGGCTACTATCCTTGATAGCAACCTATAGGTACTACCTAGGGTTTTAGATATTATTTCTTGAGTTTTAGCATAGATATTTTATTGTTTTCTATTTTATCAATTAATGCTAGAAAAGATCTATCTTTTTTAATGCATTTTCATGGTGATTTCTAAGTTATTAATGCATTCTTAATTAGTTTCACTTTATTATGCTTTTACTATGCTTTTACATCATTCTTTCTAGATATAATAATAATACCTCATCTTGAAAGGCAACAGGTGCTACTGATCATTTGCTATTGTTTCTTGTACGTAGGTTACAGGTTCCAAGACCAAGTCAAATCATTCAAAGAGTCAGATCCCTCCAAGAACGTGAAGAAGAAGGTATCGATAAGCCCTTGTACAATTTCATGCGCGACATCGGGAGGCCTATAAAGCGCACCATACCATCACGAGGGTTCTTTACCTCTACTTGTAACCATTGTATCAGATAAGGGTATCCCTAATAGGGACTGATATGTAATCAAAGTTTCAAATGAATTAATAAAATATATCTCTTTATTTTGTTACTTCCATGTTATCTATGCATTTATGGTCTTTTATTTTGATATTATACTACAAGTAGACTAGATACATTGCTTCCCAAGGTCCTATAGATGGAAATCACGATGGGATCCCCACCTAGTTTTTTATCTTTAGTTTTTCTACTGATGTTTTATGTCTTTGCTATGTGCAGGTCTAGCTACTCTGGTTAACATCAGCCAACCGAGATTGACCACTTTTGAAGTCAATGGCTAGCAACAGTCGCTCTAGTCTATAGCAGCCAGTAGAAAAATTACAACAGAGGTCATTATGTGCTTCATCATATGTGGATTTCAAGTTGGGATAATTATCTATTTTTTATTCTTTCTTTGTATGTAATTTGTTTTTAGAAAATAGTAGAGAAATTTTCATTTAATTAAGAAAATATTGAAGCTTTTTAGTTTTCTTAGTTTTCTTCTAGTCACTGCTAGGAACAGTGGACCTCTATTTTTAAGGTCTACCCTAGTCTCCAGTGGTCTAGGTTTTTTTTTGTTAAGATTTCTTGCATGGGGCCTAGCTAGAGGCCATTTTTTCACAAGGTAGAAATGCATTCTCTAAAAGTCATTGAATTACTTAGACATGTATTTTTTTGAAGATAAAACATTCTTTTCTTAGGCATGTAGGAGAAAAATCATGAGTGCTCATTGATGCATTATTTTCCTTTTATGCAAAAATATAAAAGGAACATCCACACACCATGATTCATTTAAATTCTAGTGAGGTGGACTTCATCACCATCCACTAGTAGATTTTAGCGAGGTGGATTTCATCTCCACCCGTTGTCTCAAATATCATAAACCTTTTATATTGGCCAATACTGGTTTCCAAGATCCATCATAGCCCATGGGATAAAGCATGTATCTCTCTTTAGAGAGGTATATCATCGATTACATATGAACTGGGTGAGGACCAAGAGAACCTATACTCCCTGATTATGTGTGGACTTCATCACCATACATTATAGGTTGGATAACATGATCAGAACTTCTTTGTCGATTGTCGAGTTGTGAGTATACAGGTGAAATCCACTTGAACAATCTAAGTATATCATCAATGAAATGAAAAACATAATGAGAGTTAGATTGTAGCTATCAATAAATCTAAAAATATACCAAACCAATCTAGGAACACTAAGAAAACTTAAAAGAGATAAAAACTTATTTACTTTGTTTGTGTGTTCTGAAATATACATAAAAATATAATTCACAATTATCATGGTCTACACATGGAGCAACCACCCTTGGTCCAATACTGAGGTGGAAGCTGATACTCCACACACCTACAATCACAATGACATTGAGCCACCCACACATAATACTATTATACAAAGTTCAATGAGCATTAGGGGCGATACCCCAACCTGTGGGGGTACTCCTTGAGAAACCCCAACTAGGGAACCATGTCTAGGTTCCTCTTATGGTAGGTATGATATGGCATCAAGGTCCCAATATTCACTTAGACATGAGGAGGTCTCAAGACCTCAATCATATCATATGCATGATGGGGCTTCAAGGTCCCAATATTCACATAAATATGAGGAGGCCTCAAGGCCTCAATCATCTCATAGGCATTATAGGGCTTCAAGGCCCCAATATTCACATAGACATAAGGATGCCTCAATACCTCAATCTGCACATGAATATGAGGAGGCTTCAATAGCCCAATCCTCACACAGACATGAGGGGGCTACAAAGCCCCAATACTCACATGATACAATTATATTAGATCAACCCAATGATGGGAATAGCACAAGGGTTACACCTAATCACAGACCCAGAGCACCTCCTAGCCTCCCTGAGGATGAGAGGATACCCATAGATCATGATCTTATTGGGGCTAATAGGACTCCACGAGATCAACCATGGAAGTCTAGATAGCTTGATGAGTTGGATCAAGTCTTCTTGAGATCAACTTAAAGAAAAATTGCTACTACACATTCTATTTCTAGAATTTCACATAGCCATAAAACTATAAGGTACACCAATAAGCTAGAGGAAGATTCAAAGCATCCATGTAGCATGTGTACTACCTTCGACCATGGGGTATAGAACATAAATCACTCTACATATAGTAGGTCATCGTTATAGAGAAGGGCAAGAGCATGGAAGGAGCCTCTCCAAGAGGTATATCCATTAGGACATATCACATAGATTTTTAGGATCATGAACCTTCAGTAGCAGATCAGTCTGACTGCATACATAGGTTAGTAAAAGCACTACATGTAGAGAAAGAACACTTAGAAACCCTTGAGCAAGAAGCATTAATAAAAAGGCATTTGTGCCTACATGAGTATAACTTGAGGGAGGAATAGATAGTGTGCAAAGAGTAAGTAGATAGGCTAGCTCAAGTTGACTTACACATAGATGGTGAGAAACACCAACATGATAGACATACTGATTCTCAACATGAGAGATGTACTAGACAAAGAGATGAGCATACTCACCATACTTCAAAGTATCAATAATATCTAGATCCAGAACAAACACAACTTAATCAAGAATAAGAAGATATGGAAGATCAAGAACAAACATATCCTGAACCTCCATCCATAGTCATGGGGGATGAATACAAAAACCCAAATCAGGTAAACACAGGATTACCTCCCCAACCACCATGAGTAAACCTTCAAAAATAGGATATCAATTCTTTTAAGGTGTACCAAATACTCATTGAGAGAGTTAAATCTCTCAAGAAACAAGACCTTTTTGGGAAGAATCCAACCCTGAGTAAAATACCCAACCAACCATTATGCCCTTCAATACTGAGACCTACGTATCCTAGGTACTTTGATATGCCCATGCTAGACAAGTTCAAAGGAGAGGAAGACACACAAGAAAATCTCACAAATTTTATGAATGCATGCTTCCAACTTGAACATAATTATGCCCTAATGCTAAGAGCTTTCATCATGACATTATCGAATGCAACAACCAAATGGTTCAACCAATTACCTAAGAACAACATCATCAAATTTGATCAACTTGTGAATGCATTTCTTGAATGCTTTTCTTTTGGTGTCAAGAAGAAAGTAAACTCTTATGATCTAGTAAACCTAATGCAATATGATGATGAGCTAGTTATGGACTATGGAAATAGATGGAGGAAAATAATGGTAAAATTACCATTTATTGTTCCCACTATAGAGCTCACGTAGATGTTAACCAAGATTTGTGCAAAGCACATAGCGTTGCTATTACAACTACAATAGTATGAAATATTTGAGGAAGCCTTGACACATCAAGGTTGAAGAAGGATATCTTATGCTCTAAAACAAAAAGGACTGGAACAATAAAAACCACAACAAGAATCAACAAAAGTAAGTTAAGCCTACTCAAGTCAACTAGGTTGTGTTAAGCATACCAAAGTGATATAGTATCCAACAATCGTAGAACTATCAGGCTCAGTCCCCATTGGCCAATTACAACCCAAAGAACAACCAAGGTCAAAATTAGGAACATCATTTACCTCACTATTTCACACTTTTATTTGAGTTGATGTAATCGATATTCAACCAGCTAAGTGAGGCATAAAGACTTAGGCTACCTGAGGTACAACTTCTTGACCCTAACTAAACCAAGCCCAAGGGATATAGGGAAGATCAATATTTTTCATATCATAGGATACATGGGGATGATATCAAAATGTGTATCAGAAGAATGTTGTACATAACATGATCAAAAAGGATGAACTAAAAGTTGACAACCCATTATCATCCAAAAATAGAGACATGGGCATATTCAAAAACCCATTGCCTAACCATAAGGGCCCTAGATATCAAGGCACTCAAGTGAACCAAGTCTGAGTTGAACCTCCCACTCAAGGATGCATCGAAATGGTTGAAATAGTCAATGTGGCAACACAAATCTGGTGATATAACTAACTAGAGCCTCCAATGGCTCCTATTCATATCCTAGACAGTATTCCAAACACAGAGAGACTTTAATTGAAATCCTAAGATCGATTGAGATACAGTACTAGAACATTGATGTGTTCATAAACTTCATGGAGCAGGTCCAACAGTGTCAAGAGCCTGTGATCTATTTCTATGATCATGAAATTGAGGTAGTCCCTACTACCATGGCAAACCCACCTCTGCATATTATCACATCCATAAATGACACACCCTTCAAGTGGTTTTTAATCGATACAATCTCATTGATTAAAATTATAACAACAAAAGCTATGGGGTACTTAAAAATCCCTAGGATAAACATCGTCCCAACCTCCTACACACTTAGAGCTTTCAATGATGCACTTTTCTCCATAGTGGGTACAATCATTTTACCTATAAAGGTAGGGCATAATACCATCCCTATGATGTGTTACTTTAGAGTGGGTAATGCAATACGACATCCTTATAGGGCATCCCTTGATAAGGTACATGTAATACATTCCTTTAATTTTGCACCAATGCATAAAGTATGTCCATGAGGGACAAGTACATGTTATTCCATCAGATGAAGAGTCATTTAAATATGTGCATCAGGTTGACTTGCTGGGGAACTTCATCCTTCCATGAACATACTTGTACATAAAGCCTTCATCCCCTACCACACATCTAGAAGGTAAGTCTAAATCAGTGTGAGGTGACCCATCTACATCAACACCACCTCCTGCATCTAAAGCTACTGTCACTTTTGAGAAGCTCAAAATTTCCAAAGAAAAATACTCTTAGAAGCTAAAAGCAACCTTAGTATTGGAAGGACCTAAATAACTTCCCACTATAGTAGCTATGGAAATTCTAAATCCTATGGAGGAGGAATATTCCCAAGATATAGCTTAGGAGGTACCTCAACCTGCCTCACCTGCTTCATCAACAACATCATCTACACCGTAGGCGATAGTTCACTTATCCAACATAGGGTTAGATGAATATCTTGTGTAGAATGTGACTTTAATGCTCATTATCGAGTCTGAACAAGACATGGGATGACCAAGAGTTCTAAACTTACCAATAGGAATAGTGGTTACATTAGGGATCCCCCTAATGAAACCAACTTTATCTATGTTGGTTTGGATTGTACCCATGATGCATAAAATATTGAAGAGGATGAGGATAATCCATTCACCATGAATATTAATTACTTGTCCAATATTGACTTTTCTCTAAGGTACTTTGAATGATGCCATTGGCATGGCCATGGATTAGATCTGTACAAGCAAGGGAACTAGCTTCCATACCAGCTACAGTACTAGTTACCTACTGACAGGTTTGGTATAGGATATCACATCCAAAGCCACAATGATTTATTGGTAGAAACTTTGGATAGACTAAGCTTAGGGTTTGGATAAGATATCGAATGGAATCCCTATCAACCCCTGAACAGAAATTCCTTGAGTGATAGATGGATGGCTATGGTTAATATAGGACCACTCGATGAGTATCATCTAAATTTCTCTCTCGAGACAAGCCCATCGGGAATCATCCTATGAGAGGATGAGCCAAGAATAGTTATGAGTGAGAGGATAATTAATATTTCATAAGTGAGTCTAAGGATGAAGTTGGATTGGCATATCATGTACCTTATTATTTACAACATCTCGCTTGGTTAGGTAACACATAAGGAGGATACATCACAAACAAGAGTGGCTATGAGAGAGGACTCAACTAATATGGCCTACCATGGACCTAGACATGCACACCACATCATAGGGCTAGTGTAAGTAGACAATAGGTTCTTCATAGATAACATTGACTATGAATATGAGACCAAAATGGCCTATCTTGGGCATCAACATTCAGGTCAATGTCCAATTCTAGTAGGTAGGAATGAGGGGTTCTTCATAGATGACAGTGACTATGAGGATGAGACCGAGATGGCTTATCTTGGGCCTCATCACTTACGTCAAGTCAATCAGCTTGTTGAGATAGACAAGATACTCTGTACAATATATCCTGGTCCTTACTTTAGGGGAAGACCGCTCACTTTAGATGAAATATATCTCATGGTTTTCTTTGATCTTCCTACATTTAGAGAGCTTCTCCAGCCTAATGATTCTATCATATTGTTTTTTCATAGACTATATCTTGATATCCCCATACCCCCAAAGCTGCATCTTGGGTGTGGAAGTCTAATCGTTAATGTAGAGTTTCACTCATGTGGTCTTAGAGATTTCATCCCATCTATCCATTGATTTGACCACTCCACTTCATAAACCAACCTATCCATCTAAACCATTGTGTCTTAATTTAGATGCTATTCATTAGTATCATGATTATTCACCCTTGGATCCTGAAGATTTATTTTCCAACAAAGAAATTATACAACTATTTAATTTTGCACCAGGCTACGTACATGATGTTTATCACACAGGTTTTGACCATGATTCAGTGGAACCTTTAAACCCAGTAGATGACATCCATTTAATCCCTACTCCTAACCAACTTGAGGAGGGGTCACATATGGTAATAGAGGAAACTTTCAAAGTGGACATCAGTGATGATCCTTCTAATCCAAAGAAATTCAAGTTCAAAAAAGCATATCTCTAGAAGAATAGGCCACCATTATTCCTCTATTGAAAGAGAGACCTAGTATCTTTGCTTGGAACTACAAAGATATGTCGGTACTAGATCCAAAATTGGTTGTCCACAACATTTCACTAGATCCTAAAAATAAATCAATCCAGTAAAAGCTTATAAATATACATCCAACCATCGCTTTGATGGTAAATAATGATCTGCAAAATTGTTGAATGTAGTCTTTATTGTCCCCATCAACTATCCATAATTAGTATCAAACATGATATCCATAGGAAAACATGATGGAAGAATCTACATTTACATGGATTTTAGGAATCTCAATAAGGCAACACCCAAGGATTCATTCTTGTTGCCTAACATAGATGCTCTTGTAGACACAACTGCAGGTCATGAGATGCTATCCCTCATGGATAGTTTTTCTGGTTAAAATTAGTTTTGGATTAAACTTGAAGACCAACATAAAACCACATTCACCAATCCATGGGGGATATTTTGCTATAAATTAATACCATTTAGTCTTAAAAATTTTGGTGCCACATATCAGTGGGCCATGACATACATTTTCCATGACTACATGCATAATATCTTAGAAGACTATATCGATGACATACCGACCAAGTCATTATTGTGTGAAGAGGATTTCAAGACCCTTAGAAAGGTCTTAGATCACTTGATTGAGTACAATGTTAGGTTGAATCTCAAGAAATATGTATTTGGTGTAATTTCTAGAAAGATCTTGGGATTCATTGTTTCTAAACAAGTCATCGAAGTAGATCTAGCAAAGGTAAAGGCTATCCTAGAAATGGTATTGTCCACTAACATCAAAGATATGAGAATATTATAGGGAAAAGTAGCATCCATAAAATGATTCATCGCATAACTATCAGATAAACATCAGCCCATGAATCGACTACTACACAAGGGGGTCCCATTCCATTGGGATGGAGAATATCAGAAAGCCTTTGCTAAAATTAAAAAGTACCTAGCAACACTGCCATTATTATATCCACCAAGGCTAGACATACCATTTCTACTATATATATCCACTACCAATTTTGCTTTGGGCACCATGTTGGCTCAAAAGAATGTGCAAGATAAATAACAAGCGATATATTACATCAGTCACACCTTGGTGAGTTATGAGCTAGGGTATGCATACATAGAAAAGTTATGCTTAGTAGTGGTCTTTGCGATCAAGAAATTATGCCACTACATGTTGAGCCATACAATGTATGTGATATCAAAAAAAAATCCTTTACATTATATGATGAGCAAGACTATCATAATACAAAAACTGTAAAGTGGATCGTGCTATTGATAGAATTTAATTTGGAATTCATAAGCCAAAATTTCATCAAGGGATAATTCATACTTGATCAACTAGCAGAGGTGCCTCTTCAAAATAGCAAGCATATCACCATAGAACTTCCTAATGATGTAGTCTTTGCATTATCAGAAGCACCCGAACCTGAAGAACCTAAAAATAAAATATTCTTCGATGATTTGAAGTGTGAGCAAGGGTGTGGTGTAGTAATTGTGTTTCTCACACCACAAGGTGCTCCAATTCCCTTTTCCTTTAAGTTATACTTCCCTTGCATGAATAACAATACCAAATATGAGGCCCTATTCTTAGGTCTCCATACAACCATCACTATGAAGATCAAAAGGCTAAACATCTTTGATGACTCCCTTCTCATAGTCAACCAAGTGAAGGGACTATTTTAATGTAGGGATCCAATCCTGAAGGCTTATAAAGATCTTGTTGACACTTATCTAGCCCAACTAGAATGGTACAACATCGAGGCAATCCCTTGCACATAAAAAATATTTGTAGACACTATGGAATAATTGGAATTCTTAATACCTTAGAATAAGTCTACTGATTTCACTATCATTCATGTGAAAATTCTGTCACAATCAATGATGCAACATGAGGCTTTTGAAAATAAAGAATTAGTCAACATGATTCATATAGAACCGGATCACGAGTGATTCAATAAAGCTAGAGATTTTATAAATAAGGTTCCTTGGGGGTCCTATGGGGAATGGTACCACCATTCACCATAAGGTTGTTTCTCAATATACATTTGTGCACAATGAATCATAGGAGAAACAAGTTATATTTTCTATTGAGGTTGTAGCTTATTTGGATTGGCTATCCCAACTACAAAATTTCTTGAAACTTGGAATTGTTCCACAGGGACTATCGCAAGTTGTAAAACAAGAATTCAAGAAAAAAGTGACCAAATATGTCTTTCTAGGAGGCATATTGTATCATCGAATCTTTGATGGACTACTCCTTCAATGTCTTTAGCCCCAAGAATTGGGTGATGCGTAGTCGTTATACCATCATTAATTCTCAATGAATCTGTCAATCCAGGGCAGTGTACAAGGCTATCTGCGGGAGAAGAAGTGAAACAACTATAACTTAGGTCAATCTAGGGCAACAAGTCTTATTGGTGGAACCGGTTTGGTGGGGGGTTTTGGAACATTCCTATCTCTAAATTGCATGAATTAAATCTTAATCTAAGTTGCAGAATTGGAAACTAATCACTAACTGCAGAAATGAAGTCCTAATTACAATTGCAGAATAAGACCTAATTATATTGCAGAATTAATAGTTGCAGAATTGAAAGTCTGATCCTAATTGCAGAAAGGAAATCTAATTACTTTTGCAGTAATGAAAGTCTAGATCTAATGTGGAAATAAAAACTATCAAAATTTTGTAATAGAAGGTTGTCAATCCTCTGTTCAGATTTTGACAGCAAAACATAAAAATGCAGGAAATTGCTGAAAAAAATAGTAAATTCTGAAAATAACAGTCTGAAAATAAAGTGAAAGCTTGGCTGAAAGTAAGATTGCAACTAAAACATTAAGCACAAGATTTATCTTAGCATAAATAAACTAATACTGCAAATATTGTCAACTATTCACAAGCAATTTACATAACAAGTTCTATAACTCATTTTGCTGCAACAAAATCAGAATAAAAACCTGCTTTGTTAGTCCTCCTCCTAGGTCTGGAAGTGGCCAGCCTCTTTGTCCAGAAGAAGGTGTAAGTCTCTCTCTCTTTCTAAATCTTAATCACACTCATTTACAAGTAATTTGAAATAGAACTGGTGCACTTTATTGATCAAAAGACATGATTACAAGAATTCATTGAAAAATCGTTACAGATCGTAACAGATCAATTCCTAGTTATACTCTGTATTTAGCTTTCTTACTCTATTTTCTATCTATCTGCTATTTCTCTACCTCTCTCTACAGCTCAACCTGAACGGGAGCAATATTTATAGCTATCCTATGATCTGATTACAAACAAAGAATATCTCAAAAGATCTAATCCTACAATGCTGCAACAAATTCTGGTTTTATCCTAGAAGAGGACTAAAACCTGATCTTTCCCTTAATGATGGATTTGGTCGGCAATGACGGCAAAGACAGATGGAGGATATTTCTCTTTACTTTTTCCAACCTTTATTTCCCTTTTTCCGCCTTCAAAAATCGGTCAAAAAGGTCAAAAACACATTCTGTTCTTCATTCCGAAGATAAGTGGCTTCATTTCGAAGACAATGCAGTTTTCATTCCGAAGATCGCTCATTCCGAAGATACTGCATTCTCATTCCGAAGATCGCTCATTCCGAAGATACTACATGCTTCATTCCGAAGATCCGCTCATTTCGAAGACGCTGCATTCTTCATTTCGAAGATCCGCTCATTCCGAAGATGCTGTGTTTTCTTCATTCCGAAGATATCTGTTCATTCCGAAGATGCTTCGGAATGAACAAATGTATGCTTTCCATTGGTTTCTTCTGCATCTCTCAGGTGGGTTATCTCCTAAGATCAAATTCTAATGGTCTTCATCCCTTTCCTCATGTGAATTCCATGCCTTGCTATTTATGGACAGCTGGCTGGAATTTATATGGGAAAGACCAGTTTTTGCTGCACAGCAACAGTTTGCTTGCATGTTGCCAGATTTAGGTGAAGTAAATGCTTGAAACAAATCAAAATATGATTAGTGAAATGCTGCTATTATTCTAAGCATATCCCATTGTAGCAAATCATAACAAAAAGAACACAAAACTATGCAAAAAGTTGTAAAATCAACATATAATATTTCAAATACATTGATCATGCAAAATGGTTAATATACAGCATATTAAATCAACTTAACTAACATATCAGATAAAACATAAGAGTTTATAGGCATTTTTAGTGTACAAAACATGTTATGATTGAGGCATTTCCAGGCCTCATCATTTTCCCCCCAACTTATATTGATGCATGCCCTCATGCATTCTGTTGGGCTATGGAATCACATATGTCCATGTTTAGATTCCATGACCTGTAGAATAACTTCTTGCCTATGTAATATCCCCTGTTTTCCTGAATGTTTCTGAGCCAATCTTCAAATTGTTCATCAGGCTGTTCATCTTCCTCAAAGTAAAATGGAACTGGAGTAATGATGGTTGGAGGCCTGAACCTGAGACCTATCCAGTTATGCTGCATGATCTGGATCAGTTGGACTACACCTTTTGCTCTTCTTCTGGACCACTCTAGATTGATGGGGGAGATAGGTTCTCTTTTCCTTAAAGACATGGAAAGTTCATTCCATCTGTCTCTGCATACTGACAATGCTGGAAAGAAATTGTGATCACAGAAATTGTTAAATCTGGTCACACAGTCCCTCAAATTGTTCAAGTACATTCTCTTGATATCATCCCTGTTCATCATTGAGAAGTGTTGCTGAGTGATATTTAGGTGATTTGGCTGGATTGCTCTGACTAACAACTCAGCCCTTGTTTCAATCACTTTATTCTGCCTTTTCTCATGATCCCAATAAAGCTGATTTTGCAAGGTAGACATAAATGCTCTCAACTGAACATCTCCAATGTAGATTTGAGGATGAGAGTCAACTTCCTCTGGAATGAAGAAACTATGCAAAAATAGTTCACACAAGAGATTTTTCTGCTCAAAAGGACTGTCAAAATATGCCTCCAGAAAATCTTCAATAGTGTCCAATTTGTATGGAAGGTTTGAAGTAATCCTCATGACCTGCCATCTAAGGTATTTTTCCTTCAAAATAAGGCTGTAAAATCTGGTCGGTCGTCTAAATTGGACTAAAAACTCAGCAATTTGGCACAAGTCAGATACCTTTTCTTTCAATGCCTGAATTTCCGTGTCCTTGGCTTCTAGCTGTTTTGCTTCCAGTTTGAATTTTTTAGTTTTATTGGCAAGTTGTTCATATCTAATCATCCAGCTAGCTATGTCTGCATTGTACTGCTCTAGGGACACAGTATTAGGTGGTCTTACTACAGGGGGGATCCTAGGCACCAGATTTGTCTGAACTCCTTTTTCTGCCACTTCCATTGGCTGTTCATCTGTCAATATCTCTACTTGCACCCCCTTATTTGCTATTTCTATGGGGTTGTCATCAGATAGTATTTCTACTTGTACCCCCTTATCTGCTGTTTCTATTGGAAGTGTAACAAGTTGAAATGCAGGGACCTCAGTAGGAGTACTTACTTGAGCATTTTCTTGCTGTTGGGACTGTTCCTGTGTTGGTGGCTCATTTTCAACATCCTCTGCAATATTTCTCACCATTTTTGAAGCATCTTTAGAACAAGAAGGCACTGCTTCAGAATGAACAGGCACTTCTTCAGAATGAAGGAGTGCTGTTTCAAGATGAACTTCTATGTCTGCCTCAATAGAGTCATCTGCTCTTGATAAACCCAGAAGCAATTGAGCCAAATTATCTTCATCATGGGATATAGCTGGTTGTTTTTCAGATTGTGACAACTTTTTTAGTTCTGCCACTTCCTTCGGAGTTCTGCAATTTTTCTTTCTTGCATCTCAA
Source organism: Wollemia nobilis (assembly GCA_028583015.1). Taxonomy (NCBI): domain Eukaryota; kingdom Viridiplantae; phylum Streptophyta; class Pinopsida; order Araucariales; family Araucariaceae; genus Wollemia; species Wollemia nobilis. Next base: position 10,674,684 of record JAQPPZ010000012.1, read on the forward strand.
TGATGCTTTCTTTCTCTGTGATCCATTTGGTCTGTGTTTTGACAACACTCCTTGCTGCCCTCAACTGCTCTATGATGTCTTCCACTTCTGTTTCGCTTCGTAAGTCGATGCAGACAAATCAGTTGCAGTTGATTGTTCAACCAAATTTTCCTCTTCTACTGCAATAGTTTGTTCTTGTTCAGGAGGCTCTGTGAAACTGTCTATAAGGATATCTACCATATCTGTAGCCTGTTGAATTGTAGCCTCCTCCAAACCAACTTGCTCAATTTCTGCTTCAGCTATCTGTTCAGGGAATTCTAGAAAGTTATCAGATGCTGGTTGTATCTCTGTGACATCTGGGCTACTTGGTCTATCTTCTTCCTCCATGACCTGTTCTGCAGTTTCTTTCAAATGGATTCTTGTAGACCTCCTAGTTCCAGATGCAAACTTCTTCTTTTTGCTCTATTTTCTGGTGACAGCAGGGGTCATGGGGTCAGTTTTTGATGCCTCTGTTTCCCTTGTTTCACTTCTCTGTTCTGACAAGTCAGTTGCAGCTTCAGCAAACCAAACTTTCTTTTGTTTTTTTGCTCTGCTGCTAGTTCCAGATCCTCTTCTCCTTTGTCTCTTAGCCTGTGAAGTTGAAGGTTCAGGAGCAAGGTTTTCTGCTGCTATTGTGGGGTGTAGTTCTCATAACAGCTTCAGGGGCATCTTCTGCAGCTTCTTCTGCAGCATCCTCTGCAACATTTTCTGCAGTAACTTTTGCAATATTTTCTGCAACAGGTGTTTCCTCTTCTGCAGCAACATCAGCAATATTTGGCTCCTCTTCTTCCTCACTTTCATCCCCAAAAATGACATCATTTAGGTTAGAGTAAAACCTATCAAAACTCCTAGGGTTTCCTCTAAAATGATGTTGGCAAACTAATTTGATAAGGCCATGATGGCGAAGGCTTCCTTTACCCTCCTGATATCTTTTTGCCATGTTCTTTAACTCTTGATACAAATACAGGGGAAGATTAACCCTAACTTTTGGTTGTTGTCTACCATGTCTGAGATGGTTTAAAATTCGCAGATGATGCCCTGACAACAGCACATACTGCCCTTCACAGGTCAAAAACTTAATCACCCAGGTGGCTACTTCATCCTAGGGTTCTTGCAGGCTGGCCCTTTTTAACCCTTTGCATGTGTTGTTATGGGTTAAGTATTCAGGTTCCCTATCATTTTCTTCTACAAACTGATTAACTACATTTGCTAATGTGTTCTTGCCAGATCTAGTAATTGAAATTCCCTCTAATGGCAGCTCTGTAATCTGACTTAAAATTTTAGGGCTTACCTCAATAGACATGCCATTGACATGTGCTCTGTTGTTTCTGAACGTATGGGCAAACATGCCGACTAAATCTTCGGAAGACCCATTGAATTTGTCCAGAAATGTCATAAACCCTCCGTCTTCAAAAATCTGCACAACTGCCGGATTTTCTCGGAGGAAATTGGTATCTGCAGGCTCTGTTCCGATTTTTCGCCCCATTTTTCTCTGTTTAAAATTTGTACACTGCAGCTGCTGTTCTACTGCAGGATTTCTGGTCAGTTTCTGTTGCAAATTTGCAGAGTTTTAAGTTAGAACCCTCGTTGCCCTGTTTTTCGTCTTCTTCTTCGGAATGAGCCGTATTCTGTGCACTGTACCTCGCAACACGTCTTCGGAAAGAAAGATGGCACACATATCTACTTCTACATTGTACACCTGTTCGTTGATAATTGCATGGATGTCCTTGCCGTCAGATCCACCTCATCAGTTTTGCAGATTCTCACGTGCATGTTAATTGACATTAAAAACTGGTGGCATATGGTTGGTCAGATTCTCCGTATTTCCAATGAGTGCAAAAACAGACCATGTGCTGATTGACACGTGTCCCTTCCTCGCATGCAACTAAGAAAAAATCTTAATTTTGTCGTACCTTATTTTCTTGGATGCCACGTGGAAATGCTCTTTCCGAAAATGCAAATAAAATTTCATTCCGAAGATTATGACCTCATTCCGAAGACAAGTCTTCATTCCGAAGACAAATCCTCATTCCGAAGATTATGACCTCATTCCGAAGACAGGTCTTCATTCCGAAGACAAATCCTCTTTGCAAAATTTTCATTCCGAAGATAGATCTTCATTCCGAAGATCAATCCTCATTCCGAAGATTAATCCTCATTTCGAAGATCAGGCTGTATTATGAAAGTAAATCGTCATTCCGAAGACATACCCTCATTCCGAAGATAGATCTTCATTTCGAAGACATATCTTCATTTCGAAGATGATGCAGCAAGTCGTCATTCTGAAGACCAAGTTTCATTCTGAAGACAAATTGTCATTCCAAAGACAAAGTTTCTTTCTGAAGACAAGATGCAACATTCATTTTTTTGTCATTCTGAAGACAATTTCATTCCGAAGATAATACAAAGAGCACTATTTTTGGCATTCTTGTTCCGAAGATTAGGCAGAAATCAATATTGTCATTCTTAAAACATGTTTTTAAGTATGCCAACTCTTATGAATACCTTTTATGCTAATGGTTAATTGTCACATACTATATACCAATCATTTTACAATGAAGAAATGTAAGAAATATATACCTGATAAAAATAGTTAATGCCAGTTTTGAAGAATGACTGCTTTTGTTGATATTCTAGCGAGATTTTCTGCAACATTTCAAAACAAGTGCACTAGGTGAATTTGTACAATGATGGTTCAAAAATTTCTCAAGGTTATGCATGCCAGAAAACTGGTTTTCATGCATACCAACCCAGTAGTGCCTTAAGAAAAGGTTTTCACTGCTGAGTTATTCATTTTTCTCTCTTTTTTTTTTTTTTCTTTTTTTTTTTTCTTGATCCTGACTATGCCCATGAAGGAATTTCATGATTTCCCCTGAAACCATGCCCATGAAGGAATTCATACTCAGAATTTATTCATCTTTTTGTTTTCTATTTTTTTGATTTTTTTGTATTTTCTGTTTTCTTGAAATCCACTGATCATATTGATTGTTTTGAAGTGGAAGAAGGAATCTCTTCCACCTGCTGTGTATCCAAACTATCAAGTTGCTGCAAGAACTCTTCTTTAGTCAGAGGTGTATGGTATACCCTGAGGCGATGTCCATTCACTACCAACTTTCTTCGTGACCCATCAATGGGGGATAAACGAGTTGCTCCATTGTTGAATACCTCTTCAATCCAGTAAGGTCCCAACCATCTAGTTCTCAGTTTTCCAGGGAAGTCTTCATATTGAGAATCGAACAATAAAGCCCAATCTCCTTGTTGAAGTTTCCTCTGCTGAATGTGATTGTCATGCCACAGCTTCCTCTGCTCCTGAATTACCTCAGTTTGGTGCAGAGCATCCAATCTAAGTTCATCCAATGCATTCAACTGCAGAATCCTATCCGTCTGTGCTTGCGACAAGTCAATTCCAATTTCCAGTGTTGTGCGCAATGTTAGTAGCTCAAATTCAATAGGTAAAAGAGGCTTTTTACCAAAGACTAGTTCATAAGGTGTGAATCCAGTAGTGGACTTCCAAGTGGTATTGTAGGCCCAAACTGCTTCAGGTAATTTGTCTAGCCAATTTTTCCTATGAAAAGCTACTATTTTTGTCAAGATGCGTTCTAGTTCCCTGTTTGTTACTTCAACCTGGCCATTTGCTTGTGGGTGGTAGGGTGATGATTTCCTATGTTTGATTTCATATAATTCTGTAAATACTTTTATGACTTTGGATGCAAATTGGGGTCCTTGGTCTGTGGTGATAGACCGTGGAGCTCCAAATCTCCGAAAAATCTGAGTGTACAAGAAATCAGCGACCTTTTCTTCACGAGCATGTTTGAAAGCACGCACCTCTACCCACTTTGTCGAGTAATCAGTGCATACCAGAATATGCACCTTTCCTTGAGAAGGTGGATCAATAGGTCCTACAAAATCAAGCCCCCACTTCTCAAATGGTTCTAAAACCATTTGAGGCTGCAGAGGCATCTCATTTGTATGAGTGGGTTTCCCCATTCTTTGGCATGCATCACAATGCCCGATGTACTTTTTCACATCCTTGTGAAGAGATGGCCAATAATATCCTATCCCCAAGATTTTTCTAACCGTGCTTTTTACGGAATAGTGTCCACCGAGGGTTCATCATGACAAGCTCTAAGGATATCATACACTTCATCCTTTCGGATGTACCTACGTAACACATGGTCAGGATTGCACTTAAAAAGCATACCCTTAATCCATTCAAAAGAACTCTGTTTGATCAATTGTTTTTTCTGTTTTGAGGTGAAATGTGGAGGAACTTTCCCTGTGACCAAATAATTGGCTATATCCGCAAACCAAGGTGATTGAACTGATATAGCAAATAGTTTTTCATCGGTAAAAGTGTCATCAACTAATTCCCCTTCATCTGTGTTCTGCAACCTGGACAAGAAATCTGCCACAACATTAGCTTTTCCTGGTTTGTTGATTATGGTGATATCAAATTCTTGCAGCAATAGCAACCAACGAATAATTCTTGCACTTACCATAGGTTTATTCATCAAATACTTAATGGTTGTATGATCTGTGTGAATAAATATTTGATAACCTGTGATATAATGCCTGAATTTGTTGATGGCATAAATTACTGCTAGGAATTCTTTCTCGGGGTTGTATAATTTTTCTCTCGCTCTCGTCAAGTTTTTGCTAATGTTGTAGATGGTATAATGTTCACCATTATCAATTTGTCCTAATGCTGCTCCAATTGTTGTATTGGAGGCATCGATCTGAATGTGAAATGGTAATGTCCAATTAGGTCCTCTAAGCACGAGTGGAGTTATCAATTTCTCTTTCAGAGCTTCAAATGCTTCCCGACACTTTGCAATCCAGGAGAATTCAGAATCTTTAGTCAATAAGGCAAACATAGGACTGGCTATTGTACTAAAGTTGGGAATAAACCTGCGGTAAAAACCAATGTGTCCTAGGAAACTTCTGACATTAGTCTGAGTTTTAGGAGGAAGGAGGTTCTTGATAATTTCAACTTTCTTTGGATCAACTTGGATCCCTTCAGGAGAGATGTGATGACCAAGAACTATCCCTTCCTTCATCATCATGAAGCATTTATCTGGATTTAAGGATAAGTGGTATGTTTCACAGCGAGTTAAGACTTTGTCAAGATTTTCCAATGTAAAATCAAAAGTTTGTCCACATCATTGTGAAATCATCCATGTAAATTTCAACACTTTTGGTGGTCGGATCAGCAAAAATTGCTAGGACTGCTCATTGAAAAGTTGTTGGGGCATTACACAAACCAAAAGGTAAAACCCTATAGGCAAATGTTCCCCATGGACATGTAAAAGTTGTCTTTTCTTGATCTTCAGGTGCAATCTGAATTTGATTATACCCACTGAATCCATCAAGAAAACAAAAGTATCTTTTTCCAACAAGAGTATCTAACACTTGATCTATGAAAGGTAATGGAAAATGGTCTTTGTATGTCACCTTATTCAATTCTCTGTAATCTACACATACTCTCATTTTTCCATTTTTCTTAGGAACTATTACCAATGGAGAAACCCATTGACTATCAGAAATTGGGTAAATGAATCCTACTTCCAGGAGTTTTTCAATTTCTTCCTTCACAATATCTCTTAAGGCAGGATTCAATCTTCTTTGAAATTGTCTGACTGGCTTGACTTCTTCGGTATAGATCTTATGGGTACATATATCAGGATGAACTCCTGACATATCTTTGTAGTTCCAAGCAAAAGCATGAACATGCTTCAGCAAAACAACTATCAATTTTTCTTCCTCTTCCCTAGTAAGCTGGTTGTAGATATTCAAAAATTTGCCTGGCTGGACTTCTATTTGTTTTGTATTTAGAAGGACTGAATTCACTCCTTCATACTTGGTGATTAAGGGATTAAGAGGACATTGCTGTGATGGGAGAAACGAAGCAGTTTCTGTTTCATTGCTGCTTGAGGGAAGCATTTCTTGTATGGAACAATGAGAAGGAAAAATCAGATGATGGTGCCATCCATGTGATAGTGAAACAGAGTTTCCTTGTGATAGCACGAGATGATTCATCTTCAGATTTTTGATTCTCCTCATTACTTATCAATTGTTGGATATTTGTTGCTTCCCCTTCTAAACCTTGTTCATGCAGAACATTCATCGGGATTGTTTCATTTTCTAAGTTTTCTGTGTCACTGAGGTCTTCTGTGTGTTCTCTTACTACTAAGGTAGCTAGTGTAGAAATGACCTCTTCCGGTTCCTCATCTGAGTCAGAAAACCATAACTGACCTGAAAATTTGCTAGATGGTTTTGCAGGAGGATATAAAGAAATTTGTTTCAGCTCAATACCATTTGAAATGGTCATATTTCCAGATCTGCAGTCTATGAAGGCTGCTGCAGTTGCAAGCCAAGGTCTTCCCAAAATAATGGGATATCCATGTGCTGAATTTCTTGGCTGTAAAACCAGAAAATCTGCAGGGAATTCCCAAGAAGAAACTTCTATAGGGACATCTTCAATGATTCCTTCAGGTTTTGCTACTGACCTATCAACCATTTCTAAAACTGTAAATGTGGGGCTGAGATGTTTGAGCTGTAATTGTTCCATTGTATCTTTAGTCATGACATTTATTGCAGCTCCTAGATCCACTAAAACATTTGATATTGGTACTGAACCTATGGTGACTGTGATAACTGGGCTTCCTGGATCACTATACTTTGGAGGTAGTAGTTTTCCAGATAAGAGATCAGCTATCTTCCCTTCAACCTGCACAGTCTTGGGGAATGCTTTCTTCTTTCTCCCTGCTCTTTTAATGCACAAATTTTGGACAATATACTGTTAATTTCTGGTATTTCCTTAATGGCTTGCAATAAGGGTAATGAGATAGTCAATTTTTTGAGTTCTTTGACCAATTCTGACTCAGAAATTTCTGGTATTACATTAAGTCTTTCAGGATATGGAACTATCCTTGGTAATTGTTCTGCTTGTGTCTCTTTTTCTATTGTTGGATCCAATTTTTCTGTTTCTTTTGTTGGTTGGATTCTCTCCGGTTCTGATGATTCTTGCTCTTCATTATCTTTGATTTCTATTAAAACTGGTTCGGGTACAACTTTTCTTGAACGGAGTTGAATATCACTACAATCAAGAACATTAATTTCAATATTTTCTTTAGCTTCAGCCACATAGACAGGAGGTGTCTGTCTTACACTGTTTGGATTAGTGATTGGCTGAGCTGGCAATTGAGGTTGCTTCACTTGCTGTGTTTGCTATTTTTCTTGAAAATTCTGATTAGGTGCAGGCAACAAATGCTGAGTTTGACCTTGATTCCTTTGCTGCCTTGGATAGGACTGGTATTGCTGATTCCATTGTGGTTGGTTTTGCACCCAATGTGGATTAGTCTGATTTTGATTCCAAGCTGGATTGTTTTGATTCCATGAGGGGTTGTTTTGATTCTGATTCCAGGCTGGGTTACTCCAATTTGATTGTGGCCATTCTTGGGAATTTGTCCATTGAGGATAATTCCAAGGACGTTGGGGTGGTTCTCATTGTCCCCAAGGCATAGTACCAGGATTATGCCCCCAATTTGTAGGAAAACGAGGGGGATTTTGATATTGAGTGAAGTTTCCCCCTTGTCTTGGTCCAATATAGTTGAGTTCCTCGATCTGGTTTTCTAACACGGTTTTGAGTTGTGGTAGCAGGTGGCATTGATCGGTTGAATGCCTTTTTGAACGGATACTACAAATGGGTGAGATGGTTGTTTTATTCAAAGGACATTCCTGCAAAGCATGTTTACTTCTACATCTTGGGCAATAAATTGCCAAAGGTTCTATGTTTTTAGCTTTTGCAGAGATTTCCCCTAAAGTAGTGTTTAGATGCACTAGGATATCAGTTTTGAAATTTGCAAGTTCCTCTATCGAGTCCTTTACATCGGGTACCATTTGTGCGGCTTTTTCTTCTTCTCGCTTAGTGCGAGAGTAATTCCTGCAGAGATCCATAATTTCCTCATTACTGAGAGTGGTTACATCCCCTTTTCCCATCAAATCCAGAACTTCTCTCGATTCATCTTGCAATCCTCTCAAAAAGATAGTTTTACACAATTCTGGTTCTACTAGTCCACATCTCCTTTGAACAAAGGAGAACCTATCAAGGTAATCTTCCAAGGTCTCATCATCTTCCTCGCTTGATTCTAAATAACTCATCTTTTCTATTCCTTACACGGCAGTATTCCTGATATTTGTCTAAAAAGACAGTCTCCATTTGATCCCAGGTTCTTATGGAATTTGGCTCTAAGCTCATGAACCAGACGTAATGTTGAATCCTTGAGAGTTGAGGGAAAAACCTTAAGTTTTTTATTGTCATTTATATAATCATAGGTCTGACACACTACCTTGAATTCAAACAAAAATTGGTCAGGATCTTCAGATACAACACCTCGGAAGGTGGGAAGTATTGAAGGTGAAATGGTCTTCATGGGAGAGTTTTGTGTTGGATTCAGATGAATAGGATATTCAAATGTTCTGGATGGTTGGAGTATATCCTGATCATCCCCTTCATTATGAACATAGCCATGCTGGCCATCTACATTGCCTCCTTCCTTGCCATAGTTTCTTGTTTCCTAGGAGAAGTTAAAGCTTCCCAAATTGTTCTCTCAAGAGGTCCAAGCTTTTCTGTTGATGAGTTTGATGAATTATCTTCCTTAAGATATTCTGTTGATACAATTGGTGATTTTCCTTTCTCAAAATGTCCTACTGATGGTGAGACCAGTGATTTTTCTATCAGTCTTTCAAGTAGTTCAAACACAGGTGATTCACCCCTTAGGCGTGAAGATCTCCTTAATGGGACAAGCCAAGGATCCTTTGGGGTCTCCCTAGACTTACTCATTCATGTTTACTCCTAAATGACATAAATTAAGTCAATAGTTGTTATCTTACTCTATTGTTATATTCAGATTTTAACTTGAATGTTCACAGTTTAGTCTGATTACAGCTATTGGACTATTTGTTTTCTTCTGACAACACTATATCCCCGGCAACGGTGCCAAAATGATGCGTATTCATTATACCATCATTAATTCTCAATGAATCTGTCAATCCAGGGCAGTGTACAAGGCTATCTATGGGAGAAGAAGTGAAACAACTATAACTTAGGTCAATCTAGGGCAACAAGTCTTATTGGTGGAACCGGTTTTGTGGGGGGTTTTGGAACATTCCTATCTCTAAATTGCATGAATTAAATCTTAATCTAAGTTGCAGAATTGGAAACTAATCACTAACTGCAGAAATGAAGTCCTAATTACAATTGCAGAATAAGACCTAATTATATTGCAGAATTAACAGTTGCAGAATTGAAAGTCTGATCCTAATTGCAAAAAGGAAATCTAATTACTTTTGCGGTAATGAAAGTCTAGATCTAATGTGGAAATAAAAACTATCAAAATTCTATAACAGAAGGTTGTCAATCCTCCGTTCAGATTTTGACAAGAAAACATAAAAATGCAGGAAATTGCTTGAAAAAATAGTAAATGCTGAAAATAACAGTCTGAAAATAAAGTGAAAGCTTGGCTGAAAGTAAGATTGCAACTAAAACATTAAGCACAAGATTTATCTTAGCATAAATAAACTAATACTGCAAATATTGTCAACTATTCACAAGCAATTTACATAACAAGTTCTGCAACTCATTCTCGTCGCAAAGAAAATCAGAATAAAAACCTCGTTTCGTTAGTCCTCCTCCTAGGTCCGGAAGTGGCCGACCTCTTTGTCCGGAAGAAGGTGTAAGTCTCTCTCTCTTTCTAAATCTTAATCACACTCATTTACAAGTAATTTGAAATAGAACTGGTGCACTTTATTGATCAAAAGACATGATTACAAGAATTTTACTTGAAAAAGCATGTACAGAGTCCTGTAACAGTCAATTCCTAGTTATACTCTGTATTTAGCTTCCTTACTCTATTTTCTATCTATCTGCTATTTCTCTACCTCTCTCTACAGCTCAACCTGAATGGAAGCAATATTTATAGCTATCCTATGATCTGATTACAAACAAAGAATATCTCAAAAGATCTAATCCTAAAATGCTGCAACAAATTCTGGTTTTATCCTAGAAGAGGACTAAAACCTGATCTTTCCCTTAATGATGGATTTGGTCGGCAATGACGGCAAAGACAGATGGAGGATATTTCTCTTTACTTTTTCCAACCTTTATTTCCCTTTTTTTGCCTTCAAAAATCGGTCAAAAAGGTCAAAAACACATTTTGTTCTTCATTCCGAAGATAAGTGGCTTCATTTCGAAGACAATGCAATTTTCATTTCGAAGATCGCTCATTCCGAAGATACTGCATTCTCATTCCGAAGATCGCTCATTCCGAAGATACTGCATGCTTCATTCCGAAGATCCGCTCATTTCGAAGACGCTGCTTTCTTCATTTCGAAGATCCGCTCATTCCGAAGATGCTGTGTTTTCTTCATTTCGAAGATATCTGTTCATTCCGAAGATGCTTCGGAATGAACAAATGTATGCTTTCCATTGGTTTCTTCTGCATCTCTCAGGTGGGTTATCTCCTAAGATCAAATTCTAATGGTCTTCATCCCTTTCCTCATGTGAATTCCATGCCTTGCTATTTATGGACAGCTGGCTGGAATTTATATGGGAAAGACCAATTTTTTCGCACAACAACAGTTTGCTTGCACTTTGCTGCGATTTAGGTGAAGTAAATGCTTGAAACAAATCAGAATATGATTAGTGAAATGCTGCTATTATTCTAAGCATATCCCATTGTAGCAAATCATAACAAAAAGAACACAAAACTATGCAAAAAGTTGTAAAATCAACATATAATATTTCAAATACATTGATCATGCAAAATGGTTAATATACAGCATATTAAATCAACTTAACTAACATATCAGATAAAACATAAGAGTTTATAGGCATTTTTAGTGTACAAAACATGTTATGATTGAGGCATTTCCAGGCCTCATCATTTTCCCCCCAACTTATATTGATGCATGCCCTCATGCATTCTGTTGGGCTATGGAATCACATATGTCCATGTTTAGATTCCATGACCCCGTAGAATAACTTCTTGCCTATGTAATATCCCCTATTTTCCTGAATGTTTCTGAGCCAATCTTCAAATTGTTCATTAGGCTGTTCATTTTCCTCAAAGTAAAATGGAACTCGGAGTAATGATGGTTGGAGGCTCGAACCTGAGACCTATCCAGTTATGTTGCATGATCTGGATCGCTTGGACTACACCTTCTGCTCTTCTTCTGGACCACTCTAGATTGATGGGGGAGATAGGTTCTCTTTTCCTTAAAGACATGGAAAGTTCATTCCATCCTGTCTCTGCATACTGACAATGCTGGAAAGAAATTGTGATCACAGAAATTGTTAAATCTGGTCACACAGTCCCTCAAATTGTTCAAGTACATTCTCTTGATATCATCCCTGTTCATCATTGAGAAGTGTTGTTGAGTGATATTTAAGTGATTTGGCTGGATTGCTCTGACTAACAACTCAGCCCTTGTTTCAATCACTTTATTCTGCATTTTCTCATGATCCCAATAAAGCTGATTTTGCAAGGTAGACATAAATGCTCTCAACCGAACATCTCCAATGTAGATTTGAGGATGAGAGTCAACTTCCTCTGGTATGAAGAAACTATGCAAAAATAGTTCACACAGGAGATTTTTCTGCTCAAAAGGACTGTCAAAATATGCCTCCAGAAAATCTTCAATAGTGTCCAATTTGTATGGAAGGTTTGAAGTAATCCTCATGACCTGCCATCTAAGGTATTTCTCCTTCAAAATAAGGCTGTAAAATCTGGCTGGCCGTCTAAATTGGACTAAAAACTCAGCAATTTGGCACAAGTCAGATACCTTTTCTTTCAATGCCTGAATTTCTGTGTCCTTGGCTTCTAGCTGTTTTGCTTCCAGTTTGAATTTTTTAGTTTTATTGGCAAGCTGTTCATATCTAATCATCCAGCTAGCTATGTCTGCATTGTACTGCTCTAGGGACACAGTATTAGGTGGTCTTACTACAGGGGGGATCCTAGGCACCAGATTTGTCTGAACTCCTTTTTCTGCCACTTCCATTGGTTGTTCATCTATCAATATCTCTACTTGCACCCCCTTATTTGCTATTTCTATGGGGTTGTCATCAGATAGTATTTCTACTTGTACCCCCTTATCTATTGTTTCTACTGGAAGTGTAACAAGTTGAAATGCAGGGACCTCAATAGGAGTACTTACTTGAGCATTTTCTTACTGTTGGGACTGTTCCTGTGTTGGTGGCTCATTTTCAACATCCTCTGCAATATTTCTCACCATTTCTGAAGCATCTTCAGAACAAGAAGGCACTGCTTCAGAATGAACAGGCACTTCTTCAGAATGAAGGAGTGCTGTTTCAGGATGAACTTCTATGTCTGCCTCAACAGAGTCATCTGCTCTTGATAAACCCAGAAGCAATTGAGCCAAATTATCTTCATCATGGGATACAGCTGGCTGCTTTTTAGATTGTGACAACAACTTTTTTAGTTCTGCCACTTCCTGCTGAAGTTCTGCAATTTTTCTTTCTTGCATCTCAATGATGCTTTCTTTCTCTGTGATCCATTTGGTCTGTGTTTTGACAACACTTCTTGCTGCCCTCAGCTGCTCAGTGATGTCTTCCTCTTCATTTCTGCTCGAGAAGTTGATGCAGACAAATCAGTTGTAGTTGGTTGTTCAACCAAATCTTCTTCTATCGCAACAGTTTGTTCTTGTTCAAGAGGCTCTGTGAGACTGTCTATAAGGATATCTACCATATCTGTAGCCTGTTGAATTGTAGCCTCCTCCAAACCAACTTGCTCAGTTTTTGCCTCAGCTATCTATTCAGGGAATTCTGGAAAGTTATCAGATGCTGGTTGTATCTCTGTGACATCTGGGCTACTTGGTCTATCTTCTTCCTCCATGACCTGTTCTGTAGTTTCTTTCAAATGGATTCTTGTAGACCTCCTAGTTCCAGATGCAAACTTCTTCTTTTTGCTCTATTTTTTGGTGACAGCAGGGGTCATGGGGTCAGTTTTTGATGCCTCTGTTTCCCTTGTTTCACTTCTCTGTTCTGACAAGTCAGTTGCAGCTTCAGCAAACCGAACTTTCTTTTGTTTTTCTGCTCTACTGCTAGTTCCAGATCCTCTTTTCCTTTGTCTCTTAGCCTGTGAAGTTGAAGGCTCAGGAGCAAGGTTTTCTGCTTCTGCTGTGGGGTGTAGTTCTATAACTGCTTCAGGGGCATCTTCTACAGCCTCTTCTGTAGCATCCTCTGCAACATTTTTTGTAGCAACTTCTGCAATATTTTTTGCAGCAACTGTTTCCTCTTCTGCAGCAACATCAGCAGTATTTGGCTCTTCTTCTTCCTCACTTTCATCCCCAAAAATGACATCATTTAGGTTAGAGTAAAACCTGTCAAAACTCCTAGGGTTTCCTCTAAAATGATGTTGGCAAATTAATTTGATAAGGCCATGATGGCGAAGGCTTCCTTTACCCTCCTGATATCTTTTTGCCATGTTCTTTAACTCTTGATACAAATACAGGGGAAGATTAACCCTAACTTTCGGTTGTTGTCTACCATGTCCGAGATGGTTTAAAATTCAGAGATGATGCCCCGACAAAACACATACCGCCCTTCACGAGTCAAAAACTTAATCACCCAGGTGGCTACTTCATCCCAGGGTTCTTGCAGGTTGGCCCTTTTTAACCCTTTGCATGTGTTGTTATGGGTTAAGTATTCAGGTTCTCTATCATTTTCTTCTACAAACTGATTAACTACATTTGCTAATGTGTTCTTGCCAGATCTAGTAATTGAAATTCCCTCTAATGGCAGCTCCGTAATCCGACTTAAAATTTTAGGGCTTACCTCAATAGACATGCCATTGACATGTGCTCGGTTGTTTCTGAACGTGTGGGCAAACATGCCAGCTAAATCTTCGAAGACCCATTGAATTTGTCCAGAAATGTCATAAACCCTCCGTCTTCAAAAATCTGCACAACTATCAGATTTTCTCGGAGGAAATTGGTATCTGCAGGCTCTGTTCTGATTTTTCGCCCCATTTTTCTCTGTTTAAAATTCGTACACTGCGGCTGCTATTCTACTGCAGGATTTTTGGCTGTTTCCTGTTGCAAATTTGTAGAGTTTTAAGTTAGAACCCTCGTTGCCCTGTTTCTCGTCTTCTTCTTCGGAATGAGCCGTATTCTGTGCACTGTACCTCGCAACACGTCTTCGAAAAGAAAGATGGCACACATATCTACTTCTGCACTGTACACCTGTTCGTTGATAATTGCATGGATGTCCTTGCCATCAGATCCACCTCATCAGTTTTGTAGATTCTCACGTGCATGTTAATTGACATTAAAAACTGGTGGCATATGGTTGCAGATTCTCCGTATTTCCAATGAGTGCAAAAACAGACCATGTGCTTATTGACACGTGTCCCTTCCTCGCATGCAACTAAGAAAAAATCTTAATTTTGTCGTACCTTATTTTCTTGGATGCCACGTGGAAATGCTCTTTCCGAAAATGCAAATAAAATTTCATTCCGAAGATTATGACTTCATTCCGAAGACAAGTCTTCATTCCGAAGACAAATCCTCATTCCGAAGATTATGACCTCATTCCGAAGACAGGTCTTCATTCCGAAGACAAATCCTCTTTGCAGAATTTTCATTTCGAAGATAGATCTTCATTCCGAAGATCAATCCTCATTCCGAAGATTAATCCTCATTCCGAAGATCAGGCTGTATTATGAAAGTAAATCGTCATTCCGAAGACATACCCTCATTCCGAAGATAGATCTTCATTCCGAAGACATATCTTCATTCCGAAGATGATGCAGCAAGTCGTCATTCTGAAGACCAAGTTTCATTCTGAAGACAAATTGTCATTTCGAAGACAAAGTTTCTTTTCGAAGACAAGATGCAACATTCATTTTTCTGTCATTCGAAGACAATTTCATTCCGAAGATAATACAGAGAGCACTATTTTTGGCATTCTTGTTCGAAGATTAGGCAGAAATCAATATTGTCATTCTTAAAACATGTTTTTAAGTATGCCAACTCTTATGAATACCTTTTATGCTAATGGTTAATTGTCACATACTATATACCAATCATTTTACAATGAAGAAATGTAAGAAATATATACCTGATAAAAACAGTTAATGCCAGTTTTGAAGAATGACTGCTTTTGTTGATATTCTGCTGAGATTTTCTGCAACATTTCAAAACAAGTGCACTAGGTGAATTTGTACAATGATGGTTCAAAAATTTCTCAAGGTTATGCATGCCAGAAAACTGGTTTTCATGCATACCAACCCGGTAGTGCCTTAAGAAAAGGTTTTCACTGCTGAGTTATTCATTTTTCTCTCTTTTTTCTTTTTTTTTCTTTTTTTTTCTTGATCCTGACTATGCCCATGAAGGAATTTCATGATTTCCCCTGAAACCATGCCCATGAAGGAATTCATACTCAGAATTTATTCATCTTTTTGTTTTCTATTTTTTTGATTTTTTTTGTATTTTCTATTTTCTTGAAATCCACTGATCATGTTGATTGTTTTGAAGTGGAAGAAGGATTCTCTTCCACCTGTTGTGTATCCAAACTATCAAGTTCCTGCAAGAATTCTTCTTTAGTCAGAGGTGTATGGTATACCCTGAGGCGATGTCCATTCACTACCAACTTTCTTCGTGACCCATCAATGGGGGATAAACGAGCTGCTCCATTGTTGAATACCTCTTCAATCCAGTAAGGTCCCAACCATCTAGTTCTCAGTTTTCCAGGGAAGTCTTCATATTGAGAATCGAACAGTAAAGCCCAATCTCCTTGTTGAAGTTTCCTCTGCTGAATGTGACTGTCATGCCACAGCTTCCTCTGCTCCTGAATTACCTCAGTTTGGTGCAGAGCATCCAATCTAAGTTCATCCAATGCATTCAGCTGTAGAATCCTGTCTGTCTGTGCCTGCGACAAGTCAATTCCAATTTCCAGTGCTGTGCGCAATGTTAGTAGCTCAAATTCAATAGGTAAGAGAGGCTTTTTACCAAAGACTAGTTCATAAGGTGTGAATCCAGTAGTGGACTTCCAAGTGGTATTGTAGGCCCAAACTGCTTCAGGTAATTTGTCTAGCCAATTTTTCCTATGAAAAGCTACTGTTTTTGTCAAGATGCGTTCTAGTTCCCTGTTTGTTACTTCAACCTGGCCATTTGCTTGTGGGTGGTAGGGTGATGATTTCCTATGTTTGATTTCATACAATTCTGTAAATACTTTTATGACTTTGGATGCAAATTGGGGTCCTTGGTCTGTGGTGATAGACCGTGGAGCTCCAAATCTCTGAAAAATCTGAGTATACAAGAAATCAGCGACCTTCTCTTCACGAGCATGTTTGAAAGCACGCACCTCTACCCACTTTGTCGGGTAATCAGTGCATACTAGAATATGCACCTTTCCTTGAGAAGGTGGATCAATAGGTCCTACAAAATCAAGCCCCCACCTCTCAAATGGTTCTAAAACCATTTGAGGCTGCAGAGGCATCTCATTTGTATGAGTGGGTTTCCCCATTCTTTGGCATGCATCACAATGCCCGATGTACTTTTTCACATCCTTGTGAAGAGATGGCCAATAATATCCTATCCCCAAGATTTTTCTAACCGTGCTTTTTACAGAATAGTGTCCACCCGAGGGTTCATCATGACAAGCTCTAAGGATATCATACACTTCATCCTTTCGGATGCACCTACGTAACACATGGTCGGGATCGCACTTAAAAAGCATACCCTTAATCCATTCAAAAGAAGAACTCTGTTTGATCAATTGTTTTTTCTGTTTTGAGGTGAAATGTGGAGGAACTTTCCCTGTGACCAAATAATTGGCTATATCTGCAAACCAAGGTGATTGAACTGATATAGCAAATAGTTTTTCATCAGGAAAAGTGTCATCAACTAATTCCCCTTCATCTGTGTTCTCGCAACCTGGACAAGAAATCTGCCACAACATTAGCTTTTCCTGGTTTGTTGATTATGGTGATATCAAATTCTTGCAGCAACAGCAACCAACGAATAATTCTTGCACTTACCATAGGTTTATTCATCAAATACTTAATGGTTGTATGATCTGTGTGAATAAATATTTGATAACTCCGTGATATAATGCCCGAATTTGTTGATGGCATAAATTACTCGCTACGAATTCTTTCTCAGTTGTTGTATAATTTTTCTCTGCTCTCGTCAAGTTCTTGCTAATGTTGTAGATGGTATAATGTTCACCATTATCAATTTGTCCTAATGCTGCTCCAATTGTTGTATTGGAGGCATCAGTCTGAATGTGAAATGGTAATGTCCAATTAGGTCCTCTAAGCACAGGTGGAGTTATCAATTTCTCTTTCAGAGCTTCAAATGCTTCCTGACACTTTGCGGTCCAGGAGAATTCAGAATCTTTAGTCAATAAGGCAAACATAGGACTGGCTATTGTACTAAAGTTGGGAATAAACCTGCGGTAAAAACCAATGTGTCCTAGGAAACTTCGACATTAGTCTGAGTTTTAGGAGGAAGGAGGTTCTTGATAATTTCAACTTTCTTTGGATCAACTTGGATCCCTTCAGGAGAGATGTGATGACCAAGAACTATCCCTTCCTTCATCATCATGAAGCATTTATCTGGATTTAAGGATAAGTGGTATGTTTCACAAGGAGTTAAGACTTTGTCAAGATTTTCCAATGTAAAATCAAAAGTTTGTCCACATACTCGTGAAATCATCCATGTAAATTTCAACACTTTTGGTGGTCGGATCAGCAAAAATTGCTAGGACTCGCTCGTTGAAAAGTTGTTGGGGCATTACACAAACCAAAAGGTAAAACCCTATAGGCAAATGTTCCCCATGGACATGTAAAAGTTGTCTTTTCTTGATCTTCAAGTGCAATCTGAATTTGATTATACCCACTAAATCCATCAAGAAAACAAAAGTACTTTTTCCAACGAGTGTATCTAACACTTGATCTATGAAAGGTAATGGAAAATGGTCTTTGTATGTCACCTTATTCAATTCTCTGTAGTCTACACATACTCTCATTTTTCCATTTTTCTTAGGAACTATTACCAATGGAGAAACCCATTGACTATCAGAAATTGGGTAAATGAATCCTACTTCCAGGAGTTTTTCAATTTCTTCCTTCACAATATCTCTTAAGGCAGGATTCAATCTTCTTTGAAATTGTCTGACTGGCTTGACTTCTTCAGTATAGATCTTATGGGTACATATATCAGGATGAACTCCTGACATATCTTTGTAGTTCCAAGCAAAAGCATGAACATGCTTCTGCAAAACAACTATCAATTTTTCTTCCTCTTCCCTAGTAAGTCATGGCTGTAGATATTCAAAAATTTGCCTGGTTGGACTTCTATTTGTTTTGTATTTAGAAGGACTGAATTCACTCCTTCATACTTGGTGATTAAGGGATTAAGAGGACATTGTTGAGATGGGAGAAACGAAGCAGTTTCTGTTTCATTGTTGCTTGAGGGAAGCATTTCTTGTATGGAACAGTGAGAAGGAAAAATCAGATGATGGTGCCATCCATGTGATAGTGAAACAGAGTTTCCTTGTGATAGCACAGATGATTCATCTTCAGATTTTTGATTCTCCTCATTACTTATCAATTGTTGGATATTTGTTGCTTCCCCTTCTAAACCTTGTTCATGCGGAACATTCATCAAGATTGTTTCATTTTCTAAGTTTTTTGTGTCACTGAGGTCTTCTGTGTGTTCTCTTACTACTAAGGTAGCTAGTGTAGAAATGACCTCTTCCGGTTCCTCATCTGAGTCAGAAAACCATAACTGACCTAAAAATTTGCTAGATGGTTTTGCAGGAGGATATAAAGAAATTTGTTTCAGCTCAATACCATTTGAAATAGTCATATTTCCAGATCTGCAGTCTATGAAGGCTGCTGCAGTTGCAAGCCAAGGTCTTCCCAAAATAATGGGATATCCATGTGCTGAATTTCTTGGCTGTAAAACCAGAAAATCTGCAGGGAATTCCCAAGAAGAAACTTCTATAGGGACATCTTCAATGATTCCTTCGGTTTTGCAACTGACCTATCAACCATTTCTAAAACTCTAAATGTGGGGCTGAGATGTTTGAGTCTGTAATTGTTCCATTGTATCTTTAGTCATGACATTTATTGCAACTCCTAGATCCACTAAAACATTTGATATTAGTACTGAACCTATGGTGACTGTGATAATCGGGCTTCCTGGATCACTATACTTTGGAGGTAGTAGTTTTCCGGATAAGAGATCAGCTATCTTCCCTTCAACTCGCATGAGTCTTGGGGAATGCTTTCTTCTTTCTCCCTGCTCTTTTAATGCACAAATTTTGGACAGTACTGTTAATTTTTGGTATTTCCTTAATGGCTTGCAATAAGGGTAATGAGATAGTCAACTTTTTGAGTTCTTTGACCAATTCGACTCAGAAATTTTTGGTATTGCATTAAGTCTTTCAGGATATGGAACTATCCTTGGTAATTGTTCTCCTTGTGTCTCTTTTTCTATTGTTGGATCCAATTTTTCTGTTTCTTTTGTTGGTTGGATTCTCTCCGGTTCCGATGATTCTTGCTCTTCATTATCTTTGATTTCTATTAAAACTGGTTCAGGTACAACTTTTCCTGAACGGAGTTGAATATCACTACAATCAAGAACATTAATTTCAATATTTTCTTCAGCTTCAGCCACATAGACAGGAGGTGTCTGTCTTACACTGTTTGGATTAGTGATTGGCTGAGCTGGCAATTGAGGTTGCTTCACTTGCTGTGTTTGCTATTTTTCTTGAAAATTTTGATTAGGTGCAGGCAACAAATGCTGAGTTTGACCTTGATTCCTTTGTTGCCTTGGATAGGACTGGTATTGCTTATTCCATTGTGGTTGGTTTTGCATCCAATGTGGATTAGTCTGATTTTGATTCCAAGCTGGATTGTTTTGATTCCATGAGGGGTTGTTTTGATTCTGATTCCAGGCGGGTTACTCCAATTTGATTGTGGCCATTCTTGGGAATTTGTCCATTGAGGATAATTCCAAGGACGTTGGGGTGGTTCCGATTGTCCCCAAGGCATAGTACCAGGATTATGCCCCCAATTTGTAGGAAAACGAGGGGGATTTTGATATTGAGAGAAATTTCCCCCTTGTTTTGGTCCAATATAGTTGAGTTCCTCGATCTGGTTTTCTAACACGCTTTTGAGTTGTGGTAGCAGGTGGCATTGATCGGTTGAATGCCTTTTTGAACAGATACTACAAATGGCTGAGATGGTTGTTTTATTCAAAGGACATTCCTGCAAAGCATGTTTACTTCTACATCTTGGGCAATAAATTGCCAAAGGTTCTATGTTTTTAGCTTTTGCAGAGATTTCCCCTAAAGTAGTGTTTAGATGCACTAGGATATCAGTTTTGAAATTTGCAAGTTCCTCTATCGAGTCCTTTACATCGATGCCATTTGTGCGGCTTTTTCTTCTTCTCTGCTTAGTGCGAGAGTAATTCCTGTAGAGATCCATAATTTCCTCATTACCGAGAGTGGTTACATCCCCTTTTCCCATTAAATCCAGAACTTCTCTGGATTCATCTTGCAATCCTCTCAAAAAGATAGTTTTACACAATTCTGGTTCTACTAGTCCACATCTCCTTTGAACAAAGGAGAACCTATCAAGGTAATCTTCCAAGGTCTCATCATCTTCCTGCTTGATTCTAAATAACTCATCTTTTCTATTCCTTACACGGCAGTATTCTTGATATTTGTCTAAAAAGACAGTCTCCATTTGATCCCAGGTTCTTATGGAATTTGGCTCTAAGCTCATGAACCAGCGTAATGCTCGAATCCTTGAGAGTTGAGGGAAAAACCTTAAGTTTTTTATTGTCATTTATATAATCATAGGTCTGACACACTACCTTGAATTCAAACAAAAATTGGTCAGGATCTTCGGATACAACACCTCGGAAGGTGGGAAGTACTGAAGGTGAAATGGTCTTCATGGGAGAGTTTTGTGTTGGATTCAGATGAATAGGATATTCAAATGTTCTTGGATGGTTGGAGTATATCCTGATCATCCCCTTCATTATGAACATAGCCATGCTGGCCATCTACATTGCCTCCTTCTGCCATAGTTTCTTGTTTCCTAGGAGAAGTTAAAGCTTCCCAAATTGTTCTCTCAAGAGGTCCAAGCTTTTCTGTTGATGAGTCTGATGAATTATCTTCCTTAAGATATTCTGTTGATACAATTGGTGATTTTCCTTTCTCAAAATGTCCTACTGATGGTGAGACTAGTGATTTTTCTATCAGTCTTTCAGGTAGTTCAAACACAGGTGATTCACCCCTTAGGCATGAAGATCTCCTTAATGGGACAAGCCAGGGATCCTTTGGGGTCTCCCTAGACTTACTCATTCATGTTTACTCCTAAATGACATAAATTAAGTCAATAGTTGTTATCTTACTCTATTGTTATATTCAGATTTTAACCTGAATGTTCACAATTTAGTCTGATTACAGCTATTGGACTATTTGTTTTCTTCTGACAACACTATATCCCTGACAACGGTGCCAAAATGATGCGTAGTCGTTATACCATCATTAATTCTCAATGAATCTATCAATCCAGGGCAGTGTACAAGGCTATCTATGGGAGAAGAAGTGAAACGGCTATAACTTAGGTCAATCTAGGGCAACAAGTCTTATTGGTGGAACCGGTTTTGTGGGGGGTTTTGGAACATTCCTATCTCTAAATTGCATGAATTAAATCTTAATCTAAGTTGCAGAATTGGAAACTAATCACTAACTGCAGAAATGAAGTCCTAATTACAATTGCAGAATAAGACCTAATTATATTGCAGAATTAACAGTTGCAGAATTGAAAGTCTGATCCTAATTGCAGAAAGGAAATCTAATTACTTTTGCAGTAATGAAAGTCTAGATCTAATGTGGAAATAAAAACTATCAAAATTCTGTAACAGAAGGTTGTCAATCCTCTGTTCAGATTTTGACAGCAAAACATAAAAATGCAAGAAATTGCTGAAAAAAATAGTAAATGCTGAAAATAACAGTCTAAAAATAAAGTGAAAGCTTGGCTGAAAGTAAGATTGCAACTAAAACATTAAGCACAAGATTTATCTTAGCATAAATAAACTAATACTGCAAATATTGTCAACTATTCACAAGCAATTTACATAACAAGTTCTGCAACTCATTCTGCTGCAGCAAAATCAGAATAAAAACCCGTTCTGTTAGTCCTCCTCCTAGGTCTGGAAGTGGCCAGCCTCTTTGTCCAGAAGGTGTAAGTCTCTCTCTCTTTCTAAATCTTAATCACACTCATTTACAAGTAATTTGAAATAGAACTGGTGCACTTTATTGATCAAAAGACATGATTACAAGAATTACTGAAAAATCATTACAGGACCGTAATAATCAATTCCTAGTTATACTCTGTATTTTTTTAGCTTCCTTACTCTATTTTCTATCTATCTGCTATTTCTCTACCTCTCTCTATAGCTCAACCTGAACGGGAGCAATATTTATAGCTATCCTATGATCTGATTACAAACAAAGAATATCTCAAAAGATCTAATCCTACAATGCTGCAACAAATTCTGGTTTTATCCTAGAAGAGGACTAAAACCTGATCTTTCCCTTAATGATGGCTTTGGTCGGCAATGACGGCAAAGACAGATGGAGGATATTTCTCTTTACTTTTTCCAACCTTTATTTCCCTTTTTTTGCCTTCAAAAATCGGTCAAAAAGGTCAAAAACACATTCTGTTCTTCATTCCGAAGATAAGTGGCTTCATTCCGAAGACAGTGCAGTTTTCATTCCGAAGATCGCTCATTCCGAAGATATCGCATTCTCATTCCGAAGATCGCTCATTCCGAAGATACTGCATGCTTCATTCCGAAGATCCGCTCATTCCGAAGACGCTGCTTTCTTCATTCCGAAGATCCGCTCATTTCGAAGATGTGTTTTCTTCATTTCGAAGATATCTGTTCATTCCGAAGATGCTTCGGAATGAACAAATGTATGCTTTCCATTGGTTTCTTCTGCATCTCTCAGGTGGGTTATCTCCTAAGATCAAATTCTAATGGTCTTCATCCCTTTCCTCATGTGAATTCCATGCCTTGCTATTTATGGACAAGTTGGCTGGAATTTATATGGGAAAGACCAGTTTTTGCTGCACAGCAACAGTTTGCTTGCACTATTGCCAGATTTAGGTGAAGTAAATGCTTGAAACAAATCAAAATATGATTAGTGAAATGCTGCTATTATTCTAAGCATATCCCATTGTAGCAAATCATAACAAAAAGAGCACAAAACTATGCAAAAAGTTGTAAAATCAACATATAATATTTCAAATACATTGATCATGCAAAATGGTTAATATACAACATATTAAATCAACTTAACTAACATATCAGATAAAACATAAGAGTTTATAGGCATTTTTAGTGTACAAAACATGTTATGATTGAGGCATTTCCAGGCCTCATCATTTCCCCCAACTTATATTGATGCATGCCCTCATGCATTCTATTGGGCTATGGAATCACATATGTCCATGTTTAGATTCCATGACCTGTAGAATAACTTCTTGCCTATGTAATATCCTCTGTTTTCCTGAATGTTTCTGAGCCAATCTTCAAATTGTTCATCAGGCTGTTCATCTTCCTCAAAGTAAAATGGAACTGGAGTAATGATGGTTGGAGGCCTGAACCTGAGACCTATCCAGTTATGTTGCATGATCTGGATCAGTTGGACTACACCTTCTGCTCTTCTTCTGGACCACTCTAGATTGATGGGGGAGATAGGTTCTCTTTTCCTTAAAGACATGGAAAGTTCATTCCATCTGTCTCTGCATACTGACAATGCTGGAAAGAAATTGTGATCACAAAAATTGTTAAATCTGGTCACACAGTCCCTCAAATTGTTCAAGTACATTCTCTTGATATCATCCCTGTTCATCATTGAGAAGTGCTGCTGAGTGATATTTAGGTGATTTGGCTGGATTTCTCTGACTAACAACTCAGCCCTTGTTTCAACCACTTTATTCTGCCTTTTCTCATGATCCCAATAAAGCTGATTTTGCAAGGTAGACATAAATGCTCTCAACTGAACATCTCCAATGTAGATTTGAGGATGAGAGTCAACTTCCTCTGGTATGAAGAAACTATGCAAAAATAGTTCACACAGGAGATTTTTCTGCTCAAAAGGACTGTCAAAATATGCCTCCAGAAAATCTTCAATAGTGTCCAATTTGTATGGAAGGTTTGAAGTAATCCTCATGACCTGCCATCTAAGGTATTTTTCCTTCAAAATAAGGCTGTAAAATCTGGCTGGCCGTCTAAATTGGACTAAAAACTCAGCAATTTGGCACAAGTCAGATACCTTTTCTTTCAATGCCTAAATTTTTGTGTCCTTGGCTTCTAGCTGTTTTGCCTCCAGTTTGAATTTTTTAGTTTTACTGGCAAGCTGTTCATATCTAATCATCCAGCTAGCTATGTCTGCATTGTACTGCTCTAGGGACACAGTATTAGGTGGTCTTACTACAGGGGGAATCCTAGGCACCAGATTTGTCTGAACTCCTTTTTCTGCCACTTCCATTGGCTGTTCATCTATCAATATCTCTACTTGCACCCCCTTATTTGCTATTTCTATGGGGTTGTCATCAGATAGTATTTCTACTTGTACCCCCTTATCTGTTGTTTCTATTGGAAGTGTAACAAGTTGAAATGCAGGGACCTCAGTAGGAGTACTTACTTGAGCATTTTCTTGTTGTTGGGACTGTTCTTGTGTTGGTGGCTCATTTTCAACATCCTCTGCAATATTCCTCACCATTTCTGAAGCATCTTTAGAACAAGAAGGCACTGCTTCAGAATGAACAAGCACTTCTTCAGAATGAAGGAGTGTTGTTTCAGGATGAACTTCTATGTCTGCCTCAATAGAGTCATCTGCTCTTGATAAACCCAGAAGCAATTGAGCCAAATTATCTTCATCATGGGACATAGCTGGTCGTTTTTTCGATTATGACAACAACTTTTTTAGTTCCGCCACTTCTCGCCGAAGTTCTGCAATTTTTCTTTCTTGCATCTCAATGATGCTTTCTTTCTCTGTGATCCATCTGGTCTGTGTTTTGACAACACTCCTTGCTGCCCTCAGCTGCTCAGTGATGTCTTCCACTTCTGTTTCTGCTTCAGAAGTTGATGCAGACAAATCAGTTGCAGTTGGCTGTTCAACCAAATTTTCCTCTTCTACTGCAACAGTTTGTTCTTGTTCAGGAGGCTCTGTGAGACTGTCTATAAGGATATCTACCATATCTGTAGCCTGTTGAATTGTAGCCTCCTCCAAACCAACTTGCTCAGTTTTTGCCTCGACTATCTGTTCAGGGAATTCCGGAAAGTTATCGGATGTCTGGTTGTATCTCTCGTGACATCCGGGCTACTTGGTCTATCTTCTTCCTCCATGACCCGTTCTGCAGTTTCTTTCAAATGGATTCTTGTAGACCTCCTAGTTCCGGATGCAAACTTCTTCTTTTTGCTCTATTTTCCGGTGACATCGGGGTCATGGGGTCAGTTTTTGATGCCTCTGTTTCCCTTGTTTCACTTCTCTGTTCGACAAGTCAGTTGCAGCTTCAGCAAACCGAACTTTCTTTTGTTTTTCTCCTCTGTTGCTAGCTCCAGATCCTCTTTTCCTTTGTCTCTTAGCCTGTGAAGTTGAAGGCTCAGGAGCAAGGTTTTCTGCTGCTGCTGTGGGGTGTAGTTCTGTAACTGCTTTAGGGGCATCTTCTGTAGCTTCTTCTGCAGCATCCTCTGCAACATTTTCTGCAGCAACTTCTGCAATATTTTCTACAACAGCTGTTTCCTCTTCTGTAGCAACATCAGCAGTATTTGGCTCCTCTTCTTCCTCACTTTCATCCCCAAAAATGACATCATTTAGGTTAGAGTAAAACCTATCAAAACTCCTAGGGTTTCCTCTAAAATGATGTTGGCAAACTAATTTGATAAGGCCATGATGGCGAAGGCTTCCTTTACCCTCCTGATATCTTTTTGCCATGTTCTTTAACTCTTGATACAAATACAGGGGAAGATTAACCCTAACTTCTGGTTGTTGTCTACCATGTCTGAGATGGTTTAAAATTCGTAGATGATGCCCCGACAACAAGCACATACCGCCCTTCACAGGTCAAAAACTTAATCACCCGGTGGCTACTTCATCCCGGGGTTCTTGCAGTCGGCCCTTTTTAACCCTTTGCATGTGTTGTTATGGGTTAAGTATTCAAGTTCCCTATCATTTTCTTCTACAAACTGATTAACTACATTTGCTAATGTGTTCTTGCCAGATCTAGTAATTGAAATTCCCTCTAATGGCAGCTCTGTAATCTGACTTAAAATTTCAGGGCTTACCTCAATAGACATGCCATTGACATGTGCTCTGTTGTTTCTGAATGTATGGGCAAACATGCCAGCTAAATCTTCAGAAGACCCATTGAATTTGTCCAAAAACGTCATAAACCCTCCATCTTCAAAAATCTGCACAACTACCGAATTTTCTCGGAGGAAATTGGTATCTGCAGGCTCTGTTCTGATTTTTCGCCCCATTTTTCTCTGTTTAAAATTCGTACAACTGCGGCTGCTGTTCTACTGTAGGATTTTTGGTTGTTTCCTGTTGCAAATTTGTAGAGTTTTAAGTTAGAACCCTCGTTGCCCTGTTTCGCGTCTTCTTCTTCGGAATGAGCCGTATTCTGTGCACTGTACCTCGCAACACGTCTTCGAAAAGAAAGATGGCACACATATCTACTTCTGCACTTTACACCTGTTCGTTGATAATTGCATGGATGTCCTTGCCGTCAGATCCACCTCATTAGTTTTGTAGATTCTCACGTGCATGTTAATTGACATTAAAAACTGGTGGCATATGGTTGCAGATTCTCCGTATTTCCAATGAGTGCAAAAATAGACCATGTGCTGATTGACACGTGTCCCTTCCTCGCATGCAACTAAGAAAAAATCTTAATTTTGTCGTACCTTGTTTTCTTGGATGCCACATGGAAATGTTCTTTCAAAAATGCACAAAACAAATCATTCACAGAAATCATTAGAGTCTTCATTCGGAAGGACAAATCCTCATTCCGAAGATTATGACTTCATTCCGAAGACAGGTCTTCATTCCGAAGACAAATCCTCTTTGCAGAATTTTCATTTCGAAGATAGATCTTCATTCCGAAGATCAATCCTCATTCCGAAGATTAATCCTCATTCCTAAGATCAGGCTGTATTATGAAAGTAAATCGTCATTCCGAAGACATACCCTCATTCGAAGATAGATCTTCATTCCGAAGACATATCTTCATTCCGAAGATGATGCAACAAGTCGTCATTCTGAAGACCAAGTTTCATTCTGAAGACAAATTGTCATTCCGAAGACAATTTTTCTTTCTGAAGACAAGATGCAACATTCATTTTTCTGTCATTCTGAAGACAATTTCATTCCGAAGATAATACAGCAGGCACTATTTTTGGCATTCTTGTTCCGAAGATTAGGCAGAAATCAATATTGTCATTCTTAAAACATGTTTTTAAGTATGCCAACTCTTATGAATACCTTTTATGCTAATGGTTAATTGTCACATACTATATACCAATCATTTTACAATGAAGAAATGTAAGAAATATATACCTGATAAAAACAGTTAATGCCAGTTTTGAAGAATGACTGCTTTTGTTGATATTCTGCTGAGATTTTCTGCAACATTTCAAAACAAGTGCACTAGGTGAATTTGTACAATGATGGTTCAAAAATTTCTCAAGGTTATGCATGCCGTAAAACCGGTTTTCATGCATACCAACCCGGTAGTGCCTTAAGAAAAGGTTTTCACTGCTGAGTTATTCATTTTTCTCTCTTTTTCTTTTTTTTCTTTTTTTTTTTCTTGATCCTGACTATGCCCATGAAGGAATTTCATGATTTCCCCTGAAACCATGCCCATGAAGGAATTCATACTCATAATTTATTCATCTTTTTGTTTTCTATTTTTTTTATTTTTTTGTATTTTCTATTTTCTTGAAATCCACTGATCATATTGATTGTTTTGAAGTGGAAGAAGGAATCTCTTCCACCTGTTGTGTATCCAAACTATCAAGTTGCTGCAAGAACTCTTCTTTATTCAGAGGTGTATGGTATACCCTGAGGCGATGTCCATTCACTACCAACTTTCTTCATGACCCATCAATGGGGGATAAACGAGCTGCTCCATTGTTGAATACCTCTTCAATCCAGTAAGGTCCCAACCATCTAGTTTTTAGTTTTCCAAGGAAGTCTTCATATTGAGAATCGAACAAGTAAAGCCCAATCTCCTTGTTGAAGTTTCCTCTGCTGAATGTGACTGTCATGCCACAGCCTTCCTCTCGCTCTTGAATTACCTCGGTTTGGTGCAGAGCATCCAATCTAAGTTCATCCAATGCATTCAGTTGCAGAATCCTGTCTGTCTATGCCGCCGACAAGTCAATTCCAATTTCCAGTGCTGTGCGCAATGTTAGTAACTCAAATTCAATAGGTAAAAGAGGCTTTTTACCAAAGACTAGTTCATAAGGTGTGAATCCAGTAGTGGACTTCCAAGTGGTATTGTAGGCCCAAATTGCTTCAGGTAATTTGTCTAGCCAATTTTTCCTATGAAAAGCTACTGTTTTTGTCAAGATGCGTTCTAGTTCCCTCGTTTGTTACTTCAACCTCGGCCATTTGCTTGTGGGTGGTAGGGTGATGATTTCCTATGTTTGATTTCATATAATTCTGTAAATACTTTTATGACTTTGGATGCAAATTGGGGTCCTTGGTCTGTGGTGATAGACCGTGGAGCTCCAAATCTCTGAAAAATCCGAGTGTACAAGAAATCAGCGACCTTCTCTTCACGAGCATGTTTGAAAGCACGCACCTCTACCCACTTTGTCAGGTAATCAGTGCATACTAGAATATGCACCTTTCCTTGAGAAGGTGGATCAATAGGTCCTACAAAATCAAGCCCCCACTTCTCAAATGGTTCTAAAACCATTTGAGGCTGCGATGGCATCTCATTTGTATGAGTGGGTTTCCCCATTCTTTGGCATGCATCACAATGCCTGATGTACTTTTTCACATCCTTGTGAAGAGATGGCCAATAATATCCTATCCCCAAGATTTTTCTAACTGTGCTTTTTACAGAATAGTGTCCACCTGAGGGTTCATCATGACAATCTCTAAGGATATCATACACTTCATCCTTTCGGATGCACCTACGTAACACATGGTCGGGATCGCACTTAAAAAGCATACCCTTAATCCATTCAAAAGAAGAACTCTGATCAATTTTTTTTTTCTTTTTTGAGGTGAAATGTGGAGGAACTTTCCCTCTGACCAAATAATTGGCTATATCTCGCAAACCAAGGTGATTGAACTGATATAGCAAATAGTTTTTCATCAGGAAAAGTGTCATCAACTAATTCCCCTTCATCTGTGTTCTGCAACCTGGACAAGAAATCTGCCACAACATTAGCTTTTCCTGGTTTGTTGATTATGGTGATATCAAATTCTTGTAGCAACAACAACCAACGAATAATTCTTGCACTTACCATAGGTTTATTCATCAAATACTTAATGGTTGTATGATCTTGTGAATAAATATTTGATAACCAAAAAAAGCCCAATTTTTGAAAAAAAAACCCCAAAATCTTTTTTTTTATATTTCTCTCCCCCCCCCCCCCCATTTTAATAAAAAAAAAAAAAAAAAAAAAAAAAATCCCCCCCCACCCCCATCGATCTGAATGTGAAATGGTAATGTCTAATTAGGTCCTCTAAGCACATGTGGAGTTATCAATTTTTCTTTCAGAGCTTCAAATGCTTCCTGACACTTTGCAGTCCAGGAGAATTCAGAATCTTTAGTCAATAAGGCAAACAGTGGATTGGCTATTGTACTAAAGTTGGGAATAAACCTATGGTAAAAACCAATGTGTCCTAGGAAACTTCTGACATTAGTCTGAGTTTTAGGAGGAAGGAGGTTCTTGATAATTTCAACTTTCTTTGGATCAACTTGGATCCCTTCAGGAGAGATGTGATGACCAAGAACTATCCCTTCCTTCATCATCATGAAGCATTTATCTGGATTTAAGGATAAGTGGTATGTTTCACAACGAGTTAAGACTTTGTCAAGATTTTCCAATGTAAAATCAAAAGTTTGTCCACATACTTTGAAATCATCCATGTAAATTTCAACACTTTTGGTGGTCAGATCAGCAAAAATTGCTAGGACTGCTTGCTAAAAAGTTGTTGGGGCATTACACAAACCAAAAGGTAAAACCCTATAGGCAAATGTTCCCCATGGACATGTAAAAGTTGTCTTTTCTTGATCTTCAAGTGCAATCTGAATTTGATTATACCCACTAAATCCATCAAGAAAACAAAAGTATCTTTTTCCAACGAAGAGTATCTAACACTTGATCTATGAAAGGTAATGGAAAATGGTCTTTGTATGTCACCTTATTCAATTCTCTGTAATCTACACATACTCTCATTTTTCCATTTTTCTTAGGAACTATTACCAATGGAGAAACCCAAAATGAATCCTACTTCCAAGAGTTTTTCAATTTCTTCCTTCACAATATCTCTTAAGGAAGGATTCAATCTTCTTTGAAATTGTCTGACTGGCTTGACTTCTTCGGTATAGATCTTATGGGTACATATATCAGGATGAACTCCTGACATATCTTTGTAGTTCCAAGCAAAAGCATGAACATGCTTCTACAAAACAACTATCAATTTTTCTTCCTCTTCCCTAGTAAGTCGGGTCGTAGATATTCAGAAATTTGCCTGGCTGGACTTCTATTTGTTTTGTATTTAGAAGGACTGAATTCACTCCTTCATACTTGGTGATTAAGGGATTAAGAGGACATTGCTCGTGATTGGAGAAACGAAGCAGTTTCTGTTTCATTGTTGCTTGAGGGAAGCATTTCTTGTATGGAACAAGTGAGAAGGAAAAATCAGATGATGGTGCCATCCATGTGATAGTGAAACAGAGTTTCCTTGTGATAGCACAGATGATTCATCTTCAGATTTTTGATTCTCCTCATTACTTATCAATTGTTGGATATTTGTTGCTTCCCCTTCTAAACCTTGTTCATGCAGAACATTCATCGAGATTGTTTCATTTTCTAAGTTTTCTGTGTCATTGAGGTCTTCTGTGTGTTCTCTTACTACTAAGGTAGCTAGTGTAGAAATGACCTCTTCCGGTTCCTCATCTGAGTCAAAAAACCATAACTGACCTAAAAATTTGCTAGATGGTTTTGCAGGAGGATATAAAGAAATTTGTTTCAGCTCAATACCATTTGAAATGGTCATATTTCCAGATCTGTAGTCTATGAAGGTTGCTGCAGTTGCAAGCCAAGGTCTTCCCAAAATAATGGGATATCCATGTGCTAAATTTCTTGGCTATAAAACCAGAAAATCTGTAGGGAATTCCCAAGAAGAAACTTCTATAGGGACATCTTCAATGATTCCTTCAGGTTTTGCTACTGACCTATCGACCATTTCTAAAACTCGTAAATGTGGGGCTGAGATGTTTGAGTCTGTAATTGTTCCATTGTATCTTTAGTCATGACATTTATTACGAGCTCCTAGATCCACTAAAACATTTGATATTGGTACTGAACCTATGGTGACTCGTGATAATCGGGCTTCCTGGATCACTATACTTTGGAGGTAGTAGTTTTCCGGATAAGAGATCAGCTATCTTTCCTTCAACCTCGCACAGTCTTGGGGAATGCTTTCTTCTTTCTCCTTGTTCTTTTAATGCACAAATTTTGGACAGTACTGTTAATTTCTGGTATTTCCTTAATGGCTTGCAATAAGGGTAATGAGATAGTCAATTTTTTTAGTTCTTTGACCAATTCTGACTCAGAAATTTCTGGTATTGCATTAAGTCTTTCAGGATATGGAACTATCCTTGGTAATTGTTCTGCTTGTGTCTCTTTTTCTATTGTTGGATCCAATTTTTCTGTTTCTTTTGTTGGTTGGATTCTCTCCGATTCTGATGATTCTTGCTCTTCATTATCTTTGGTTTCCATTAAAACTGGTTCAGGTACAACTTTTCCTGAACGGAGTTGAATATCACTACAATCAAGAACATTAATTTCAATATTTTCTTCAGCTTCAGCCACATAGACAGGAGGTGTCTGTCTTACACTATTGGGATTAGTGACTGGCTGAGCTGGCAATTGAGGTTGCTTCACTTGCTGTGTTTGCTTGTTTTTCTTGAAAATTCTGATTAGGTGTAGGCAACAAATGCTGAGTTTGACCTTGATTCCTTTGCTGCCTTGGATAGGACTGGTATTGTTGATTCCATTGTGGTTGGTTTTGCACCCAATGTGGATTAGTCTAATTTTGATTCCAAGGTGGATTATTTTGATTCCATGAGGGGTTGTTTTGATTCTGATTCCAGGCTGGGTTACTCCAATTTGATTGTGGCCATTCTTGGGAATTTGTCCATTGAGGATAATTCCAAGAACGTTGGGGTGGTTCCGATTGTCCCCAAGGCATAGTACCAGGATTATGCCCCCAATTTGTAGAAAAACGAGGGGGATTTTGATATTGAGAGAAATTTCCCCCTTGTTTTGGTCCAATATAGTTGAGTTCCTCAATCTGGTTTTCTAACACAGTTTTGAGTTGTGGTAGCAGGTGGCATTGATCAGTTGAATGCCTTTTTGAACAGATACTACAAATGGCTAAGATGGTTGTTTTATTCAAAGGACATTCCTGCAAAGCATGTTTACTTCTACATCTTGGGCAATAAATTGCCAAAGGTTCTGTGTTTTTAGCTTTTGTAGAGATTTCCCCTAAAGTAGTGTTTAGATGCACTAGGATATCAGTTTTGAAATTTGCAAGTTCCTCTATCAGGTCCTTTACATCAATGCCATTTGTGTGGCTTTTTCTTCTTCTCTGCTTAGTGCGAGAGTAATTCCTGTAGAGATCCATAATTTCCTCATTACTCAGAGTGGTTACATCCCCTTTTCCCATCAAATCCAGAACTTCTCTGGATTCATCTTGCAATCCTCTCAAAAAGATAGTTTTACACAATTCTGGTTCTACTAGTCCACATCTCCTTTGAACAAAGGAGAACCTATCAAGGTAATCTTCCAAGGTCTCATCATCTTCCTGCTTGATTCTAAATAACTCATCTTTTCTATTCCTTACACGGCAAGTATTCCTGATATTTGTCTAAAAAGACAGTCTCCATTTGATCCCAGGTTCTTATGGAATTTGGCTCTAAGCTCATGAACCAGCGTAATGTAGAATCCTTGAGAGTTGAGGGAAAAACCTTAAGTTTTTGATTGTCATTTATATAATCATAGGTCCGACACACTACCTTGAATTCAAACAAAAATCGGTCGGGATCTTCAGATACAACACCTCGGAAGGTGGGAAGTATCGAAGGTGAAATGGTCTTCATGGGAGAGTTTTGTGTTGGATTCAGATGAATAGGATATTCAAATGTTCCGGACGGTTGGAGTATATCCTGATCATCCCCTTCATTATGAACATAGCCATGCTGGCCATCTACATTGCCTCCTTCTGCCATAGTTTCTTGTTTCCTAGGAGAAGTTAAAGCTTCCCAAATTGTTCTCTCAAGAGGTCCAAGATTTTTTGTTGATGAGTCTGATGAATTATCTTCCTTAAGATATTCTGTTGATACAATTGGTGATTTTCCTTTCTCAAAATGTCCTACTGATGGTGAGACAGGTGATTTTTCTATCAGTCTTTCAGGTAGTTCAAACACAGGTGATTCACCCCTTAGGCGTGAAGATCTCCTTAATGGGACAAGCCAGGGATCCTTTGGGGTCTCCCTAGACTTACTCATTCATGTTTACTCCTAAATGACATAAATTAAGTCAATAGTTGTTATCTTACTCTCTTGTTATATTCAGATTTTAACCTGAATGTTCACAATTTAGTCTCGATTACGACTATTGGACTATTTGTTTTCTTCCGACAACACTATTCCCTCGACAACGGTGCCAAAATGATGCGTAGTCGTTATACCATCATTAATTCTCAATGAATCTATCAATCCAGGGCAGTGTACAAGGCTATCTATGGGAGAAGAAGTGAAACAACTATAACTTAGGTCAATCTAGGGCAACAAGTCTTATTGGTGGAATCAGTTTGGTGGGGGGTTTTGGAACATTCCTATCTCTAAATTGCATGAATTAAATCTTAATCTAAGTTGTAGAATTGGAAACTAATCACTAATTGTAGAAATGAAGTCCTAATTACAATTGCAGAATGAGACCTAATTATATTGCAGAATTAACAGTTGCAGAATTGAAAGTCTGATCCTAATTGCGAGAAGGAAATCTAATTACTTTTGCAGTAATAAAAGTCTAGATCTAATGTGGAAATAAAAACTATCAAAATTCGTAATGTGAAGGTTGTCAATCCTCTGTTCAGATTTTGACAAAGAAACATAAAAATGCAGGAAATTGCTGAAAAAAATAGTAAATGCTGAAAATAACAGTCTAAAAATAAAGTGAAAGCTTGGCTGAAAGTAAGATTGCAACTAAAACATTAAGCACAAGATTTATCTTAGCATAAATAAACTAATACCGCAAATATTATCAACTATTCATAAGCAATTTACATAACAAGTTCTCGCAACTCATTCTCACTGCAGCAAAATCAGAATAAAAACTTGTTCTGTTAGTCCTCCTCCTAGGTCTGGAAGTGGCCAGCCTCTTTGTCCAGAAGAAGGTGTAAGTCTCTCTCTCTTTCTAAATCTTAATCACACTCATTTACAAGTAATTTGAAATAGAACTGGTGCACTTTATTGATCAAAAGACATGATTACAAGAATTCTACTTGAAAAATCATTACAGGATCGTAACAGTCAATTCCTAGTTATACTCTTATTTTCTGCTAGCTTCCTTACTCTATTTTCTATATATCTGCTATTTCTCTACCTCTCTCTACATCTCAACCTGAATGGGAGCAATATTTATAGCTATCCTATGATCTGATTACAAACAAAGAATATCTCAAAAGATCTAATCCTACAATGTCGCAACAAATTCTGGTTTTATCCTAGAAGAGGACTAAAACCTGATCTTTCCCTTAATGATGGCTTTGGTCGGCAATGACGGCAAAAACAGATGGAAGATATTTCTCTTTACTTTTTCCAACCTTTATTTCCCTTTTTTTGCCTTCAAAAATCGGTCAAAAAGGTCAAAAACACATTCTGTTCTTCATTCCGAAGATAAGTGGCTTCATTCCGAAGACAATGCAGTTTTCATTCCGAAGATCGCTCATTCCGAAGATACTGCATTCTCATTCCGAAGATCGCTCATTCCGAAGATACTACATGCTTCATTCCGAAGATCCGCTCATTCCGAAGACGCTGCTTTCTTCATTTCGAAGATCCGCTCATTCCGAAGATGCTGTGTTTTCTTCATTTCAAAGATATCTGTTCATTCCGAAGATGCTTCGGAATGAACAAATGTATGCTTTCCATTGGTTTCTTCTGCATCTCTCAGGTGGGTTATCTCCTAAGATCAAATTCTAATGGTCTTCATCCCTTTCCTCATGTGAATTCCATGCCTTGCTATTTATGGACAGCTGGCTGGAATTTATATGGGAAAGACCAGTTTTTGTCGCACAACAACAGTTTGCTTGCACTGTTGCCAGATTTAGGTGAAGTAAATGCTTGAAACAAATCAGAATATGATTAGTGAAATGCTGCTATTATTCTAAGCATATCCCATTGTAGCAAATCATAACAAAAAGAGCACAAAACTATGCAAAAAGTTGTAAAATCAACATATAATATTTCAAATACATTGATCATGCAAAATGGTTAATATACAAGATATTAAATCAACTTAACTAACATATCAGATAAAACATAAGAGTTTATAGGCATTTTTAGTGTACAAAACATGTTATGATTGAGGCATTTCTAGGCCTCATCATTTTCCCCCCAACTTATATTGATGCATGCCCTCATGCATTCTGTTGGGCTATGGAATCACAGATGTCCATGTTCAGATTCCATGACCTGTAGAATAACTTCTTGCCTATGTAATATCCTTTGTTTTCCTGAATGTTTCTAAGCCAATCTTCAAATTGTTCATCAGGCTGTTCATCTTCTTCAAAGTAAAATGGAACTGGAGTAATGATGGTTGGAGGCTCGAACCTGAGACCTATCCAGTTATGCTTGCATGACCTGGATCGCTTGGACTACACCTTCTCGCTCTTCTTCCGGACCACTCTATATTTATGGGGGAGATAGGTTCTCTTTTCCTTAAAGACATGGAAAGTTCATTCCATCCATCTCTGCATACTGACAATGCTGGAAAGAAATTGTGATCACAAAAATTGTTAAATCTGGTCACACAGTCCCTCAAATTGTTCAAGTACATTCTCTTAATATCATCCCTGTTCATCATTGAAAAGTGTTGCTGAGTGATATTTAGGTGATTTTGCTGGATTGCTCGACTAACAACTCAGCCCTTGTTTCAATCACTTTATTCTCGCCTTTTCTCATGATCCCAATAAAGCTGAGTTTGCAAGGTAGACATAAATGCTCTCAACTGAACATCTCCAATGTAGATTTGAGGATGAGAGTCAACTTCCTCTGGAATGAAGAAACTATGCAAAAACAGTTCACACAGGAGATTTTTCTGTTCAAAGGGACTGTCAAAATATGCCTCTAGAAAATCTTCAATAGTGTCCAATTTGTATGGAAGGTTTGAAGTAATCCTCATGACCTGCCATCTAAGGTATTTTTCCTTCAAAATAAGGCTGTAAAATCTGGCTGGCCATCTAAATTGGACTAAAAACTCAGCAATTTGGCATAGGTCAGATACCTTTTCTTTCAATGCCTAAATTTTTGTGTCCTTGGCTTCTAGCTATTTTGCTTCCAGTTTGAATTTTTCAGTTTTATTGGCAAGCTGTTCATATCTAATCATCCAGCTAGCTATGTCTGCATTGTACTGCTCTAAGGACATAGTATTAGGTGGTCTTACTACAGGGGGAATCCTAGGCACCAAATTTGTCTGAACTTCTTTTTCTACCACTTCCATTGGCTGTTCATCTGTCAATATCTCTACTTGCACCCCCTTATTTGCTATTTCTATGGGGTTGTCATCAGATAGTATTTCTACTTGTACCCCATTATCTGCTTTTTCTAATGGAAGTGTAACAAGTTGAAATGCAGGGACCTCAATAGGAGTACTTACTTGAACTTTTTCTTGCTTTTGGGACTGTTCTTATGCTGGTGGCTCATTTTCAGCATCCTCTACAATATTCCTCACCATTTCTGAAGCATCTTCAGAACAAGAAGGCACTGCTTCAGAATGAACAGGCACTTCTTCAAAATGAAGGAGTGTTATTTCAGGATGAACTTCTATGTCTGCCTCAACATAATCATCTACTCTTGATAAACCCAGAAGCAATTGAGCCAAATTATCTTCATCATGGAACACAACTGGCTGCTTTTCAGATTGTGCCAACAACTTTTTTAGTTCTGCCACTTCCTGCTGGAGTTCTGCAATTTTTCTTTCTTGCATCTCAATGATGCTTTCTTTCTCTGTGATCCATCTGGTCTGTGTCTTGACAACACTCCTTGCTGCCCTCAGCTACTCAGTGATGTCTTCCACTTCTGTTTCTGCTTTAAAAGCTGATGCAGACAAATCAATTGCAGTTGGTTGTTCAACCAAATTTTCCTCTTCTGTTGCAACATTTTGTTCTTGTTCAGGAGGCTCTATGAGACTGTCTACAAGGACATCCACCATATCTGTAGCCTGTTGAATTGTAGCCTCTTCCAAACCAACTTGCTTAGTTTCTGCTTCAGCTATCTGTTCAGGGAATTCTAGAAAATTGTCAGATGCTGGTTGTATCTCTGTGATATCTAGGCTACCTGGTCTATCTTCTTCCTCCATGACCTATTCTGTAGTCTCTTTCAAATGGATTCTTGTAGACCTCCTAGTTCTAGATGCAAACTTCTTCTTTTTACTTTGTTTTCTGGTGACAGCAGGGGTCATGGGGTCGGTTTTTGATGCCTCTGTTTCCCTTGTTTCACTTCTCTGTTCTGACAAGTCAGTTGCAGCTTCAGAAAACCAAACTTTCTTTTGTTTTTTTGCTCTGCTGCTAGTTCCAGATCCTCTTTTCCTTTGTCTCTTAGCCTGTGAAGTTGAAGGCTTAGGAGCAAGGTTTTCTGCTACTGCTGTGGGGTGTAGTTCTGTAACTGCTTTAGGGGCATCTTCTGTAGCCTCTTTTGCAGCATCCTCTGCAACATTTTCTACAGCAACTTCTGCAATATTTTTTGCAGCAATTGTTTCCTCTTCTGCAGCAACATCAGCAGTATTTGACTCCTCTTCTTCTTCACTTTCATCCCCAAAAATGACATCATTTAAATTATATTAAAACCTATCAAAACTCCTAGGGTTTCCTCTAAAATGATGTTGGAAAATTAATTTGATAAGGCCATGATGGCGAAGGCTTCCTTTACCCTCCTGATATCTTTTTGCCATGTTCTTTAACTCTTGGTACAAATACAGGGGAATATTAACCCTAACTTCTGGTTGTTGTCTACCATGTCTGAGATGGTTTAAAATTTGTAGATGATGCCCTGACAACAGTACATACTGCCCTTCATAGGTCAAAAACTTAATCACCCAGGTGGCTAGTTCATCCCAGGGTTCTTGCAGGCTGGCCCTTTTTAACCCTTTGCATGGGTTGTTATGGGTTAAGTATTCAATTTCCCTATCATTTTCTTCTACAAACTGATTAACTACATTTGCTAATGTTTTCTTGCCAGATCTAGTAATTGAAATTCCATCTAATGGCAGCTCTGTAATCTGACTTAAAATTTCAGGGCTTACCTCAATAGACATGCCATTGACATGTGCTCTGTTGTTTCTGAATGTATGGGCAAACATGCCAGCTAAATCTTCAGAAGACCCATTGAATTTGTCCAGAAACATCATAAACCCTCCGTCTTCAAAAATCTACACAACTGCCTGATTTTCTCGGAGGAAATTGGTATCTACAGGATCTGTTCTGATTTTTCGCCCCATTTTTCTCTATTTAAAATTCGTACACTGCGGCTGTTGTTCTACTGCAGGATTTCTGGTTGTTTCCTGTTGCAAATTTGCAGAGTTTTAAGTTAGAACCCTCGTTGCCCTGTTTCACGTCTTCTTCTTCGGAATGAGCCGTATTCTGTGCACTATACCTCGTAACACGTCTTCGAAAAGAAATATGGCACACGTATCTACTTCTGCACTGTACACCTGTTCGTTGATAATTGCATGGATGTCCTTGCCGTCAGATCCACCTCATTAGTTTTGCAAATTCTCACATGCATGTTAATTGACATTAAAAACTGGTGGCATATGGTTGCAGATTCTTCGTATTTCCAATGAGTGCAAAAACAGACCATGTGTTGATTGACACGTGTCCCTTCCTCGCATGCAACTAAGAAAAAATCTTAATTTTTTCGTACCTTGTTTTCTTGGACGCCACGTGGAAATGTTCTTTTCAAAAATGCAAATAAAATTTCATTTCAAAGATTATGACTTCATTCCGAATACAAGTCTTCATTTCGAAGACAAATCCTCATTCCGAAGATTATGACCTCATTCCGAAGACAGGTCTTCATTCCGAAGACAAATCCTCTTTGCAAAATTTTCATTCCAAAGATAGATCTTCATTCCGAAGATCAATCCTCATTCCGAAGATTAATCCTCATTCCGAAGATCAGGCTGTATTATGAAATTAAATCGTCATTCCGAAGACATACCCTCATTCCGAAGATAGATCTTCATTCCGAAGACATATCTTCATTCCGAAGATGATGCAACAAGTCGTCATTCTGAAGACCAAGTTTCATTCTGAAGACAAATTGTCATTTCGAAGACAATTTTTCTTTCTGAAGACAAGATGCAACATTCATTTTTCTGTCATTCTGAAGACAATTTCATTCTGAAGATAATACAGCAGGCACTGTTTTTGGCATTCTTGTTTCGAAGATTAGGCAGAAATCAATATTGTCATTCTTAAAACATGTTTTTAAGTATGCCAACTCTTATGAATACCTTTTATGCTAATGGTTAATTGTCACATACTATATACCAGACATTTTACAATGAAGAAATGTAAGAAATATATACCTGATAAAAACAGTTAATGCCGCTTTGAAGAATGACCGCTTTTGTTGATATTCTCACGAGATTTTCTCGCAACATTTCAAAACAAGTGCACTAGGTGAATTTGTACAATGATGGTTCAAAAATTTCTCAAGGTTATGCATGCCAGAAAACTGGTTTTCATGCATACCAACCCAGTAGTGCCTTAAAAAGGTTTTCACTGCTGAGTTATTCATTTTTCTCTTCTTTTTTTTTTTCTTGATCCTGACTATGCCCATGAAGGAATTTCATGATTTCCCCTGAAACCATGCCCATGAAGGAATTCATACTCAGAATTTATTCATTTTTTTGTTTTCTATTTTTTTGATTTTTTTGTATTTTCTGTTTTCTTGAAATCCACTGATCATATTGATTGTTTTGAAGTGGAAGAAGGAATCTCTTCCACCTTCTGTGTATCCAAACTGTCAAGTTGCTGCAAGAACTCTTCTTTAGTCAGAGGTGTATGGTATACCCTGAGGTGATGTCCATTCACTACCAACTTTCTTCGTGACCCATCAATGGGGGATAAATGAGCTGCTCCATTGTTGAATACCTCTTCAATCCAGTAAGGTCCCAACCATCTAGTTTTCAATTTTCCAGGGAAGTCTTCATATTGAGAATTGAACAGTAAAGCCCAATATCCTTGTTGAAGTTTCCTCTGCTGAATGTGACTGTCATGCCACAACTTCCTCTACTCCCGAATTACCTCAGTTTGGTGCAGAGCATCCAATCTAAGTTCATCCAATGCATTCAGCTATAGAATCTTGTCATGCTCGTGCTCGCGACAAGTCAATTCCAATTTCCAAGTCTTGTGCGCAATGTTAGTAACTCAAATTCAATAGGTAAAAGAGGCTTTTTACCAAAGACTAGTTCATAAGGTGTGAATCCAGATAGTGGACTTCCAAGTGGTATTGTAGGCCCAAACTCGCTTGGGTAATTTGTCTAGCCAATTTTTCCTATGAAAAGCTACTGTTTTTGTCAAGATGCATTCTAGTTCCCTCGTTTGTTACTTCAACCTCGGCCATTTGCTTGTGGGTGGTAGGGTGATGATTTCCTATGTGTGATTTCATATAATTCTATAAATACTTTTATGACTTTGGATGCAAATTGGGGTCCTTGGTCTGTGGTGATAGACCGTGGAGCTCCAAATCTCTAAAAAATTTGAGTGTACAAGAAATCAGCAACCTTCTCTTCACGAGCATGTTTGAAAGCACGCACCTCTACCCACTTTGTAAGGTAATAAGTGCATACCA
The DNA here is from genome assembly GCA_028583015.1 of Wollemia nobilis. Lineage (NCBI taxonomy): Eukaryota > Viridiplantae > Streptophyta > Pinopsida > Araucariales > Araucariaceae > Wollemia > Wollemia nobilis. Next base: position 10,716,146 of record JAQPPZ010000012.1, read on the forward strand.
GAATATGTACCTTTCCTTGAGAAGGTGGATCAATAGGTCCTACAAAATCAAGCCCCCACTTCTCAAATGGTTCTAAAACCATTTGAGGCTGCAGTGGCATCTCATTTGTATGAGTGGGTTTCCCCATTCTTTGGCATGCATCACAATGCCTGGTGTACTTTTTCACATCCTTGTGAAGAGATGGCCAATAATATCCTATCCCCAATATTTTTCTAACTGTGCTTTTTATAGAATAGTGTCCACCTGAGGGTTCATCATGACAAGCTCTAAAGATGTCATACACTTCATCCTTTCGGATGCACCTACGTAACACATGGTCAGGACTGCACTTAAAAAGCATACCCTTAATCCACTCAAAAGAAGAACTTTGTTTGATCAATTGTTTTTTCTGTTTTGAGGTGAAATGTGGAGGAACTTTCCCTGTGACCAAATAATTGGCTATATCTGAAAAGGGGAATAAGGCAAACATAGGATTGGCTATATCAGAGCTTCAAATGATTCCTGACACTTTGCAGTCCAGGAGAATTTAGAATCTTTAGTCAATAAGGCAAACATAGGACTGGCTATTGTACTAAAGTTGGGAATAAACCTACGGTAAAAACCAATGTGTCCTAGGAAACTTCTGACATTAGTCTGAGTTTTAGGAGGAAGGAGGTTCTTGATAATTTCAACCTTCTTTGGATCAACTTGGATCCCTTCAGGAGAGATGTGATGACCAATAACTATCCCTTCCTTCATCATCATGAAGCATTTATCTGGATTTAAGGATAAGTGGTATGTTTCACAGCGAGTTAAGACTTTGTCAAGATTTTCCAATGTAAAATCAAAAGTTTGTCCACATACTCGTGAAATCATCCATGTAAATTTCAACACTTTTGGTGGTCAGATCAGCAAAAATTGCTAGGACTGCTCATTGAAAAGTTGCTGGGACATTACACAAACCAAAAGGTAAAACCCTATAGGAAAATTTTCCCCATGGACATGTAAAAGTTGTCTTTTCTTGATCTTCAGGTGCAATCTGAATTTGATTATACCCACTGAATCCATCAAGAAAACAAAAGTATCTTTTTCCAACAAGAGTATCTAACACTTGATCTATGAAAGGTAATGGAAAATGGTCTTTGTATGTCACCTTATTCAATTCTCTGTAATATACACATACTCTCATTTTTCCATTTTTCTTAGGAACTATTACCAATGGAGAAACCCATTGACTATCAGAAATTGGGTAAATGAATCCTACTTCCAGGAGTTTTTCAATTTCTTCCTTCACAATATCTCTTAAGGCAGGATTCAATCTTCTTTGAAATTGTCTGACTGGCTTGACTTCTTCAGTATAGATCTTATGGGTACATATATCAAGATGAACTCCTGACATATCTTTGTAGTTCCAAGCAAAAGCATGAACATGCTTCTACAAAACAACTATCAATTTTTCTTCCTCTTCCCTAGTAAGCTAGCTGTAGATATTCAAAAAATTTCCTGGCTGGACTTCTATTTGTTTTGTATTTAGAAGGACTGAATTCACTCTTTCATACTTGGTGATTAAGGGATTAAGAGGACATTACTGTGATTGGAGAAACGAAGCAGTTTCTGTTTCATTGCTGCTTGAGGGAAGCATTTCTTGTATGGAACAATGAGAAGGAAAAATCAGATGACGGTGCCATCCATGTAATAGTGAAACAGAGTTTCCTTGTGATAGCACAGATGATTCATCTTCAGATTTTTGATTCTCCTCATTACTTATCAATTGTTGGGTATTTGTTGCTTCCCCTTCTAAACTTTGTTCATGCAGAACATTCATCAAGATTGTTTCATTTTCTATGTTTTCTCGTGTCACCGAGGTCTTCCGTGTGTTCTCTTACTACTAAGGTAGCTAGTGTAGAAATGACCTCTTCCGGTTCCTCATCTGAGTCAGAAAACCATAACTGACCTAAAAATTTGCTAGATGGTTTTGCAGGAGGATATAAAGAAATTTGTTTCAGCTCAATACCATTTGAAATGGTCATATTTCCAGATCTGGAGCCTATGAAGGTCGCTGTAGTTGAAAGCCAAGGTCTTCCCAAAATAATGGGGTAGCCATTTGCTAAATTTCTTGGTCAGTAAAACCGGAAAATCTGTAGGGAATTCCCAAAAGAAACTTCTATAGGGACATCTTCAATGATTCCTTCGAGTTTTGCTATCGACCTATCAACCATTTCTAAAACCGTAAATGTGGGGCTGAGATGTTTGAGTCAGTAATCGTTCCATTGTATCTTTAGTCATGACATTTATTGCAGCTCCTAGATCCACTAAAACATTTGATATTGGTACTTGAACCTATGGTTACTGTGATAACTGGGCTTCCTGGATCACTATACTTTGGAGGTAGTAGTTTTCCAGATAAGAGATCAGCTATCTTTCCTTCAACCTGCACAGTCTTGGGGAATGCTTTCTTCTTTCTCCCTGTTCTTTTAATGCACAAATTTCAGACAGTACTATTAATTTCTGGTATTTCCTTAATGGATTGCAATAAGGGTAATGAGATAGTCAATTTTTTTAGTTCTTTGACCAATTCTGACTCAGAAATTTTTGGTATTGCATTAAGTCTTTCAGGATATGGAACTATCCTTGGTAATTGTTCTGCTTGTGTCTCTTTTTTTATTGTTGCATCCAATTTTTCTGTTTCTTTTGTTGGTTGGATTCTCTTTGATTTTGATGATTCTTGCTCTTCATTATCTTTGGTTTCCATTAAAACCGGTTCGAGTACAACTTTTCTCGAACGGAGTTGAATATCACTACAATCAAGAACATTAATTTCAATATTTTCTTTAGCTTCAGCCACATAGACAAGAGGTGTCTGTCTTACACTATTGGGATTAGTGACTGGTTGAGCTCGCAATTGAGGTTGCTTCACTTGCTGTGTTTGCTGTTTTTCTTGAAAATTCTGATTAGGTGCAGGCAACAAATGCTGAGTTTGACCTTGATTCCTTTATTGCCTTGGATAGGACTGGTATTGTTGATTCCATTGTGGTTGGTTTTGCATCCAATGTGGATTAGTCTGATTTTGATTCCAAGCTAGATTTTTTTGATTCCATGAGGGGTTGTTTTGATTCTGATTCCAGTGCAGGTTACTCCAATTTGATCGTGGTCATTCTTGGGAATTTGTCCATTGAGGATAATTCCAAGGAGATTGGGGTGGTTCTGATTGTCCCCAAGGCATAGTACCAGGATTATGCCCCCAATTTGTAGGAAAATGAGGGGGATTTTGATATTGAGAGAAATTTCCCCCTTGTTTTGGTCCAATATAGTTGAGTTCCTCGATCTGGTTTTCTAATACGCTTTGAGTTGTGGTAGCAGGTGGCATTGATCAGTTGAATGCCTTTTTGAACAGATACTACAAATGGCTAAGATGGTTGTTTTATTCAAAGGACATTCCTGCAAAGCATGTTTATTTCTACATCTTGGGCTATAAATTGCCAAAGGTTCTGTATTTTTAGCTTTTGCAGAGATTTCCCCTAAAGTAGTGTTTAGATGCACTAGGATATCAGTTTTGAAATTTGCTAGTTCCTCTATCAGGTCCTTTACATCAGTGCCATTTGTGCGGTTTTTTCTTCTTCTCTGCTTAGTGCGAGAGTAATTCCTGTAGAGATCCATAATCTCCTCATTACTGAGAGTGGTTACATCCCCTTTTCCCATTAAATCCGGAACTTCTCTAGATTCATCTTGCAATCCTCTCAAAAAGATAGTTTTACACAATTCTGGTTCTACTAGTCCACATCTCCTTTGAACAAAGGAGAACCTATCAAGGTAATCTTCCAAGGTTTCATCATCTTCCTGCTTGATTCTAAATAACTCATATTTTCTATTCCTTACATGGCAGTATTCCTGATATTTGTCTAAAAATACAGTCTCCATTTGATCCCAGGTTCTTATGGAATTTGGCTCTAAGCTCATGAACCAGCATAATACTGAATCCTTGAGAGTTGAGGGAAAAACCTTAAGTTTTTTATTTTCATTTATATAATCATAGGTCTGACACACTACCTTGAATTCAAACAAAAAACTGGTCAGGATCTTCAGATACAACACCTCAGAAGGTGGGAAGTACCGAAGGTGAAATGGTCTTCATGGGAGAGTTTTGTGTTGGATTCGGATGAATAGGATATTCAAATGTTCGGACGGTTGGATCACATCCTGATCATCCCCTTCATTATGAACATAGCCATGCTGGCCATCTACATTGCCTGCCATAGTTTCTTGTTTCCTAGGAGAAGTTAAAGCTTCCCAAATTTTTCTCTCAAGAGGTCCAAGCTTTTCTGTTGATGAGTCTGATGAATTATCTTCCTTAAGATATTTTGTTGATACAATTGGTGATTTTCCTTTCTCAAAATGTCCTACTGATGGTGAGACAGGTGATTTTTCTATCAGTCTTTCAGGTACTTCAAACACAGGTGATTCACCCCTTAGGCGTGAATATCTCCTTATTGGGACAAGCCAAGGATACTTTGGGGTCTCCCTAGACTTCCTCGTTCATTTTTACTCCTAAATGACATAAATTAAGTCAATAGTTATTATCTTACTCTGTTGTTATATTCAGATTTTAACCTGAATGTTCATAGTTTGGTCTGATTACAGCTATTGAACTATTTGTTTTCTTCTGACAACACTATTCCCTAGCAACGATGCCAAAATGATGCGTAGTCGTTATACCATCATTAATTCTCAATGAATATGTCAATCCAGGGCAGTTTACAAGGCTATCTGCAAGAGAAGAAGTGAAACAGCTATAACTTAGGTCAATTTAGGGCAACAAGTCTTATTGGTGGAATCGGTTTGGTGGGTGGTTTTGGAACATTCCTATCTCTAAATTGCATGAATTAAATCTTAATCTAAGTTGCAGAATTGGAAACTAATCACTAACTGCATAAATGAAGTCCTAATTACAATTGCGGAATAAGACCTAATTATATTGCGGAATTAACAATTGCAGAATTGAAAGTCTGATTCTAATTGCAGAAAGGAAATCTAATTACTTTTGTAGTAATGAAAGTCTAGATCTAATGTGGAAATAAAAACTATCAAAATTCTGTAACAGAAGGTTGTCAATCCTCTGTTCAGATTTTGACAGCAAAACATAAAAATGCAGGAAATTGCTGAAAAAAATAGTAAATGCTGAAAATAACAGTCTGAAAATAAAGTGAAAGCTTGGCTGAAAGTAAGATTGCAACTAAAACATTAAGCACAAGATTTATCTTAGCATAAATAAACTAATACTGCAAATATTGTCAACTATTCACAAGCAATTTACATAACAAGTTCTGCAACTCATTCTACTGCAGCAAAATCAGAATAAAAACCTGTTTTGTTAGTCCTCCTCCTAGGTCTGGAAGTGGCCAACCTCTTTGTCCAAAAGAAGGTGTAATTCTCTCTCTCTTTTTAAATCTTAATCACACTCATTTACAAATAATTTGAAATAGAACTGGTGCACTTTATTGATCAAAAGTTATGATTACAAGAATTCTGTTGAAAAACTGTTACAGGACTGTAATAGTCAATTCCTAGTTATACTCTGTATTTAGCTTCCTTACTCTATTTTCTATATATCTGCTATTTCTCTACCTCTCTCTACAGCTCAACCTGAATGGGAGCAATATTTATAGCTATCCTATGATCTGATTACAAACAAAGAATATCTCAAAAGATCTAATCCTAAAATGCTACAACAAATTATGGTTTTATCCTAGAAGAGGACTAAAACCTGATATTTCCCTTAATGATGGCTTTGGTCGGCAATGACGACAAAAAAAAGATGGCAGATATTTCTCTTTAATTTTTCCGACCTTTATTTCCCTTTTTCCGCCTTCAAAAATCAGTCAAAAAGGTCAAAAACACATTTTGTTCTTCATTCCGAAAATAAGTGGCTTCATTCCGAAGACAATGCAGTTTTCATTCCAAAGATCGCTCATTCCGAAGATACTGCATTCTCATTTCGAAGATCGCTCATTCCGAAGATACTGCATTCTCATTTCAAAGATTGCTCATTCCGAAGATACTGCATGCTTCATTCTGAAGATCCGCTCATTTCGAAGATGTTGCTTTCTTCATTTCGAAGATCCGCTCATTTCGAAGATGCTTCGGAATGAACAAATGTATGCTTTCCATTGGTTTCTTCTACATCTCTCAGGTGGGTTATCTCCTAAGATCAAATTCTAATGGTCTTCATCCCTTTCCTCATGTGAATTCCATGCCTTGCTATTTATGGACAATTGGCTGGAATTTATATGGGAAAGACCGCTTTTTACTGCACAGCAACAGTTTGCTTGCACTGTTGCTAGATTTAGGTGAAGTAAATGCTTGAAACAAATCATAATATGATTAGTGAAATGCTACTATTATTCTAAGCATATCCCATTATAACAAATCATAACAAAAAGAGCACAAAACTATGCAAAAAGCTGTAAAATAAACATATAATATTTCAAATACATTAATCATGCAAAATGGTTAATATACAGCATATTAAATCAACTTAACTAACATATCAGATAAAACATAAGAGTTTATAGGCATTTTTAGTGTACAAAACATGTTATGATTGAGGCATTTCCAGGCCTCATCATTTTCCCCCCAACTTATATTGATGCATGCCCTCATAAATTTTGTTGGGCTATGGAATCACAGATGTCCATGTTCAGATTCCATGACCTGTAGAATAACTTCTTGCCTATGTAATATCCTCTATTTTCCTGAATGTTTCTAAGCCAATCTTCAAATTGTTCATCAGGCTGTTCATCTTCTTCAAAGTAAAATGGAACTGGAGTAATGATGGTTGGAGGCCTGAACCCCGAGACCTATCCGAGCTATGCTACATGACCTAGATCGGCTTGGACTACACCTTCTCGCTCTTCTTCCGGACCACTCTAGATTGATGGGGGAGATAGGTTCTCTTTTTCTTAAATACATGGAAAATTCATTCCATCTCGTCTCCGCATACCGACAATGCTCGGAAAGAAATTGTGATCATAGAAATTGTTAAATCCGGTCACACGACTCCCTCAAATTGTTCAAGTACATTCTCTTAATATCATCCCCTGTTCATCATTGAAAAGTGTTGCCGAGTGATATTTAGGTGATTTTGTCGGATTGCTCGACTAACAACTCAGCCCTTGTTTCAATCACTTTATTCTCGCCTTTTCTCATGATCCCAATAAAGCTGATTTTGCAAGGTAGACATAAATGCTCTCAACTGAACATCTCCAATGTAGATTTGAGGATGAGAGTCAACTTCTGGAATGAAGAAACTATGCAAAAATAGTTCACACAAGAGATTTTTCTGTTCAAAGGGACTGTCAAAATATGCCTCCAAAAAATCTTCAATAGTGTCCAATTTGTATGGAAGGTTTGAAGTAATCCTCATGACCTGCAATCTAAGGTATTTTTCCTTCAAAATAAGGCTGTAAAATCTGGTCGGTCGTCTAAATTGGACTAAAAACTCAGCAATTTGGCACAAGTCGGATACCTTTTCTTTCAATGCCTAAATTTCCGTGTCCTTGGCTTCTAGTCGTTTTGCTTCCAGTTTGAATTTTTCAGTTTTATTGGCAAGCTGTTCATATCTAATCATCCAGCTAGCTATGTCTGCATTGTACTGCTCTAAGAACACAGTATTAGGTGGTCTTACTACAGGGGGAATCCTAGGCACCAAATTTGTCTGAACTTCTTTTTCTACCACTTCCATTGGCTGTTCATCTGTCAATATCTCTACTTGCACCCCCTTATTTGCTATTTCTATGGGGTTGTCATCAGATAGTATTTCTACTTGTACCCCCTTATCTGCTTTTTCTACTGGAAGTGTAACAAGTTGAAATGTATGGACCTTAATAGGAGTACTTACTTGAACTTTTTCTTGCTGTTGGGACTGTTCTTGTGCTGGTGGCTCATTTTCAGCATCCTCTACAATATTCCTCACCATTTCTGAAGCATCTTCAGAACAAGAAGGCACTGCTTCAGAATGAACAGGCACTTCTTCAGAATGGAGTGTTGTTTCAGGATGAACTTCTATGTCTGCCTCAACAGAATCATCTGCTCTTGATAAACCCGAAGAAATTGAGCCAAATTATCTTCATCATGGAACACAACTGGTCGCTTTCGGATTGTGCCAACAACTTTTTTAGTTCCGCCACTTCCTGCTGGAGTTCCGCAATTTTTCTTTCTTGCATCTCAATGATGCTTTCTTTCTCTGTGATCCATCCGGTCCGTGTCTTGACAACACTCCTCATCGCCCTCGCCTACTCAATGATGTCTTCCACTTCGTTTTCGCTTCGTAAGCCGATGTAGACAAATCGCTTGTAGTTGGTCGTTCAACAAAATTTTCCTCTTCTACCGCAACATTCTCGTTCTTGTTCGAGAGGCTCGTGAGACCTGTCTACAAGGACATCCACCATATCTATAGCCTCGTTGAATTGTAGCCTCTTCCAAACCAACTTGCTCGGTTCCGCTTCGACTATCTCTGCTCAGGGAATTCTAGAAAATTGTCAGATGCTGGTTGTATCTCTGTGATATCTGGGCTACCTGGTCTATTTCTTCCTCCATGACCTATTCTGTAGTATCTTTCAAATGGATTCTTGTAGACCTCCTAGTTCCAGATGCAAACTTCTTCTTTTTGCTCTATTTTTTGGTGACAGCAGGGGTCATGGGGTCAGTTTTTGATGCCTCTGTTTCCCTTGTTTCACTTCTCTATTCTAACAAGTCAGTTGCAGCTTCAGCAAACCGAACTTTCTTTTATTTTTCTACTCTGCTGCTAGTTCCAGATCCTCTTTTCCTTTGTCTCTTAGCCTGTGAAGTTGAAGGCTCAGGAGCAAGGTTTTCTCGCTGTCTGTGTGGGGTGTAGTTCTCAGAATCGCTCTGTGGGCATATTATGTAGCTTCTTTTGCAAGCAACCTCTCGCAACATTTTCTCGCAAAGAACTTCGCAATATTTTTTGCAAAGAATCGTTTCCTCTTTCGCAAGGAACATCGCAGTATTTGACTCCTCTTCTTCTTCACTTCATCCCCAAAAATGACATCATTTAAATTAGAGTAAAACCCGTCAAAACTCCTAGGGTTTCCTCTCGAAATGATGTTGGCAAATTAATTTGATAAGGCCATGATGGCGAAGGCTTCCTTTACCCTCCTGATATCTTTTTGCCATGTTCTTTAACTCTTGGTACAAATACAGGGGAAGATTATCCCTAACTTCTGGTTGTTGTCTACCATGTCTGAGATGGTTTAAAATTCATAGATGATGCCCTCACAATAGTACATACTGCCCTTCATAGGTTAAAAACTTAATCACCCAGGTTGCTACTTCATCCCAGGGTTCTTGCAGGCTGGCCCTTTTTAACCCTTTGCATGTGTTGTTATGGGTTAAGTATTCGAGTTCCCTATCATTTTCTTCTACAAACCGATTAACTACATTTGCTAATGTGTTCTTTCCAGATCTAGTAATTGAAATTCCCTCTAATGGCAGCTCTGTAATCTGACTTAAAATTTCAGGGCTTACCTCAATAGACTTGCCATTGACATGTGATCTGTTGTTTCTGAATGTATGGGCAAACATGCTAGCTAAATCTTTAGAAGACCCATTGAATTTGTTCAGAAACGTCATAAACCCTCTGTCTTCAAAAATCTACACAACTACCAGATTTTCTCGGAGGAAATTGGTATCTGCAGGCTCTATTCTGATTTTTCGCCCCATTTTTCTCTGTTTAAAATTCGTACACTACGGCTGCTGTTCTACTGCAGGATTTTTGGCTGTTTCCTATTACAAATTTGTAGAGTTTTAAGTTAGAACCCTCGTTGCCCTGTTTCGCATCTTCTTCTTCGAAATGAGCCGTATTCTATGCACTATACCTCAAAACACGTCTTTGGAAAGAAATATGGCACACATATCTACTTCTGCACTATACACCTATTCGTTGATAATTGCATGGATGTCCTTGCCGTCAGATCCACCTCATCAGTTTTGTAGATTCTCACATGCATGTTAATTGACATTAAAAACTGGTGGCATATGGTTGCAGATTCTTCGTATTTCCAATGAGTGCAAAAACAGACCATGTGTTTATTGACACGTGTCCCTTCCTCGCATGGAACTAAGAAAAAATCTTAATTTTGTCGTACCTTATTTTCTTGGATGCCACGTGGAAATGTTCTTTTCAAAAATCCAAATAAAATTTCATTCCGAAGATTATGACTTCATTCCGAAGACAAGTCTTCATTCCGAAGACAAATCCTCATTTCGAAGATTATGACCTCATTCCGAAGACAAGTCTTCATTCCGAAGAAAAATCCTCTTTGCAGAATTTTCATTCCAAAGATAGATCTTCATTCCGAATATCAATCCTCATTCCGAAGATTAATCCTCATTCCGAAGATCAGGCTATATTATGAAAGTAAATCGTCATTCCGAAGACATACCCTCATTCCGAAGATAGATCTTCATTCCAAAGACATATCTTCATTCCGAAGATGATGCAGTAAGTCGTCATTCGGAAGACCAAGTTTCATTCTAAAGACAAATTGTCATTTCGAAGAAAATTTTTCTTTCTGAAGACAAGATGCAACATTCATTTTTCTGTCATTCTGAAGACAATTTCATTCCGAAGATAATACAGCAGGCACTGTTTTTGGCATTCTTGTTCCGAAGATTAGGCAGAAATCAATATTGTCATTCTTAAAACATGTTTTTAAGTATGCCAACTCTTATGAATACCTTTTATGCTAATGGTTAATTGTCACATACTATATAACAAACATTTTACAATGAAGAAATGTAAGAAATATATACCTAATAAAAACAGTTAATGCCAGTTTTGAAGAATGACTGCTTTTGTTGATATTCTGTTGAGATTTTCTGCAACATTTCAAAACAAGTGCACTAGGTGAATTTGTACAATGATGGTTCAAAAATTTCTCAAGGTTATGCATGCCAGAAAACTGGTTTTCATGCATACCAACCCAGTAGTGCCTTAAAAAGGTTTTCACTGCTGAGTTATTCATTTTTCTCTCTTTTTTTTTTTTTTTCTTTTTCTTTTTTTTTCTTGATCCTAACTATGCCCATGAAGGAATTTCATGATTTCCCCTGAAACCATGCCCATGAAGGAATTCATACTCATAATTTATTCATTTTTTTGTTTTCTATTTTTTTGATTTTTTTGTATTTTCTATTTTCTTGAAATCCACTGATCATATTGATTGTTTTGAAGTGGAAGAAGGAATCTCTTCCACCTGCTGTGTATCCAAACTGTCAAGTTGCTGCAAGAACTCTTCTTTAGTCAGAGGTGTATGGTATACCCTGAGGCGATGTCCATTCACTACCAACTTTCTTCGTGACCCATCAATGGGGGATAAATGAGCTGCTCCATTGTTGAATACCTCTTCAATACAGTAAGGTCCCAACCATCTAGTTTTCAGTTTTCCAGGGAAGTCTTCATATTGAGAATCGAACAAGTAAAGCCCAATCTCCTTGTTGAAGTTTCCTCCGCTGAATGTGATCGTCATGCCACAACTTCATCTCGCTCCCGAATTACCTCGGCTTAGTGCGAGCATCCAATCTAAGTTCATCCAATGCATTTAGCTGCAAAATCCTATCTGTCTGTGCCTGTGACAAGTCAATTCCAATTTCTAGGGTTGTGTGCAATGTTAGTAACTCAAATTCAATAAGTAAAAGAGGCTTTTTACCAAAGACTAGTTCATAAGGTGTGAATCCAAATAGTGGACTTCCAAGTGGTATTGTAGGCCCAAACTTCTTGTGTAATTTGTCTAGCCAATTTTTCCTATGAAAAGCTACTATTTTTGTCAAGATGCATTCTAGTTCCCTGTTTGTTACTTCAACCTGGCCATTTGCTTGTGGGTGGTAGGGTGATGATTTCCTATGTTTGATTTCATATAATTCTATAAATACTTTTATGACTTTGGATGCAAATTGGGGTCCTTGGTCTCTGGTGATAGACCGTGGAGCTCCAAATCTCTAAAAAATCTGAGTGTACAAGAAATCAGCGACCTTCTCTTCACGAGCATGTTTGAAAGCACGCACCTCTACCCACTTTGTCAGGTAATCAGTGCATACCGGAATATGCACCTTTCCTTGAGAAGGTGGATCAATAGGTCCTACAAAATCAAGCCCCCACTTCTCAAATGGTTCTAAAACCATTTGAGGCTGCAGTGGCATCTCATTTGTATGAGTGGTTTTCCCCATTCTTTGGCATGCATCATAATGCCTGGTGTACTTTTTCACATCCTTGTGAAGATATGGCCAATAATATCCTATCCCCAAGATTTTTCTAACTGTGCTTTTTACAAAATAGTGTCCACCTGAGGGTTCATCATGACAAGCTCTAAGGATATCATACACTTCATCCTTTCGGATGCACCTACGTAACACATGGTCGGGATCGCACTTAAAAAGCATACCCTTAATCCACTCAAAAGAAGAACTTTGTTTGATCAATTGTTTTTTTCTATTTTGAGGTGAAATGTGGAGGAACTTTCCCCGTGACCAAATAATTGGCTATATCTGCAAACCAAGGTGATTGAACCGATATAGCAAATAGTTTTTCATCGGAAAAGTGTCATCAACTAATTCCCCTTCATCTATGTTCTGCAACCTGGACAAGAAATCTGCCACAACATTAGCTTTTCCTAGTTTGTTGATTATGGTGATATCAAATTCTTGCAGCAACAACAACCAACGAATAATTCTTGCACTTACCATTGGTTTATTCATCAAATACTTAATGGTTGTATGATCTGTGTGAATAAATATTTGATAACCTGTGATATAATGCCTAAATTTGTTGATTGCATAAATTACTGCTAGGAATTCTTTTTTAGTTGTTGTATAATTTTTCTCTACTCCTGTTAAGTTTTTGCTAATGTTGTATATGGTATAATGTTCACCATTATCAATTTGTCCTAATGCTTCTCCAATTGCTGTATTGGAGGCATCAGTCTGAATGTGAAATGGTAATTTCCAATTAGGTCCTCTAAGCACAGGTGGAGTTATCAATTTTTCTTTCGAGAGATTCAAATGCTTCCTGACACTTTGCAGTCAAGGAGAATTCAGAATATTTAGTCAATAAGGCAAACATAGGACTGGCTATTGTACTAAAGTTGGGAATAAACCTGCGGTAAAAACCAATGTGTCCTAGGAAACTTCTGACATTAGTCTGAGTTTTAGGAGGAAGGAGGTTCTTGATAATTTCAACCTTCTTTGGATCAACTTGGATCCCTTCAGGAGAGATGTGATGACCAAGAACTATCCCTTCCTTCATCATCATGAAGCATTTATCTGGATTTAAGGATAATTGGTATGTTTCACAATGAGTTAAGACTTTGTCAAGATTTTCCAATGTAAAATCAAAAGTTTGTCCACATACTCGTGAAATCATCCATGTAAATTTCAACACTTTTGGTGGTCATATCAAGCAAAAATTGCTAGGACTCGCTCATTGAAAAGTTGTTGGGGCATTACACAAACCAAAAGGTAAAACCCTATAGGCAAATGTTCCCCATTGACATGTAAAAGTTGTCTTTTCTTGATCTTCAGGTGCAATCTGAATTTGATTATACCCACTAAATCCATCAAGAAAACAAAAGTATATTTTTCTAGCAAGAGATCTAACACTTGATCTATGAAAGGTAATGGAAAATGGTCTTTGTATGTCACCTTATTCAATTCTCTGTAATCTACACATACTCTCATTTTTCCATTTTTCTTAGGAACTATTACCAATGGAGAAACCCATTGACTATCAAAAATTGGGTAAATGAATCCTACTTCCATGAGTTTTTCAATTTCTTCCTTCACAATATCTCTTAAGGCAGGATTCAATCTTCTTTGAAATTGTCTGACTGGCTTGACTTCTTCGGTATAGATCTTATGGGTACATATATCAAGATGAACTCCTGACATATCTTTGTAGTTCCAAGCAAAAGCATGAACATGCTTCTGCAAAACAACTATCAATTTTTCTTCCTCTTCCCTAGTAAGTCGGTCGTAGATATTCAAAAATTTGCTCTGGTCGGACTTCTATTTGTTTTGTATTTAGAAGGACTAAATTCACTCTTTCATACTTGGTGATTAAGGGATTAAGAGGACATTGTCGTGATTGGAGAAACGAGCGGCTTCTGTTTCATTGTCGCTTGAGGGAAGCATTTCTTGTATGGAACAGTTAGAAGGAAAAATCAGATGACGGTGCCATCCATGTAATAGTGAAACAGAGTTTCCTTATGATAGCACAGATGATTCATCTTCAGATTTTTGATTCTCCTCATTACTTATCAATTGTTGGGTATTTTTTGCTTCCCCTTCTAAACTTTGTTCATGCAGAACATTCATCAGGATTGTTTCATTTTCTAAGTTTTTTGTGTCACTGAGGTCTTCTATGTGTTCTCTTACTACTAAGTTAGCTAGTGTAGAAATGACCTCTTTCAGTTCCTCATCTGAGTCAGAAAACCATAACTGACCTAAAAATTTGCTAGATGGTTTTATAGGAGGATATAAAGAAATTTGTTTCAGCTCAATACCATTTGAAATGGTCATATTTCCATATCTGCAGTCTATGAAGGTTACTGCAGTTGCAAGCCAAGGTCTTCCCAAAATAATGGGATATCCATGTGCTAAATTTCTTGGCTGTAAAACCAAAAAATCTATAGGGAATTCCCAAGAAGAAACTTCTATAGGGACATCTTCAATGATTCCTTCAGAGTTTTGCTATCGACCTATCGACCATTTCTAAAACTCGTAAATGTGGGGCCGAGATGTTTGAGTCAGAATCGGTCCATTGTATCTTTAGTCATGACATTTATTGCAGCTCCTAGATCCACTAAAACATTTGATATTGGTACCGAACCTATGGTGATCGTGATAATCGGGCTTCCTGGATCACTATACTTTGGAGGTAGTAGTTTTCCAGATAAGAGATCAGCTATCTTTCCTTCAACCTGCATAGTCTTGGGGAATGCTTTCTTCTTTCTCCCTATTCTTTTAATGCACAAATTTTAGACAGTACTGTTAATTTCTGATATTTCCTTAATGGCTTGCAATAAGGGTAATGAGATAGTCAATTTTTTTAGTTCTTTGACCAATTCTGACTCAGAAATTTCTAGTATTGCATTAAGTCTTTCAAGATATGGAACTATCCTTGGTAATTGTTCTGCTTGTGTCTCTTTTTCTATTGTTGGATCCAATTTTTCTGTTTCTTTTGTTGGTTGGATTCTCTCCGATTCTGATGATTCTTGCTCTTCATTATCTTTGGTTTCCATTAAAATTGGTTCAGGTACAGCTTTTCCTGAATGGAGTTGAATATCACTACAATCAAGAACATTAATTTCAATATTTTCTTTATCTTCAGCCACATAGACAGGAGGTGTCTGTCTTACACTATTGGGATTAGTGACTGGCTGAGTTGGCAATTGAGGTTGCTTCACTTGCTGTGTTTGCTATTTTTCTTGAAAATTCTGATTAGGTGCAGGCAACAAATGCTGAGTTTGACCTTGATTCCTTTGTTGCCTTGGATAATACTGGTATTGTTGATTCCATTGTGGTTGGTTTTGCATCCAATTTGGATTAGTCTAATTTTGATTCCAAGCTGGATTGTTTTGATTCCATGAGGGTTTGTTTTGATTCTGATTCCAAGCTGGGTTACTCATTTGACTGTGGCCATTCTTGGGAATTTGTCCATTGAGGATAATTCCAAGGACATTGGGGTGGTTTTGATTGTCCCCAAGGCATAGTATCAGGATTATGCCCCCAATTTGTAAGAAAACGAGGGGGATTTTGATATTGAGAGAAATTTCCCCCTTGTTTTGGTCCAATATAGTTGAGTTCCTCAGTCTGGTTTTCTAATACAATTTTGAGTTGTGGTAGCAGGTGGCATTGATCAGTTGAATGCCTTTTTGAACAGATACTACAAATGGCTGAGATGGTTGTTTTATTCAAAGGACATTCCTGCAAAGCATGTTTACTTCTACATGTTTATTTTCTTATTGCGAGAGTAATTCCTGTAGAGATCCATAATCTCCTCATTACTGAGAGTGGTTACATCCCCTTTTCCCATTAAATCTAGAACTTCTCTGGATTCATCTTGCAATCCTCTCAAAAAGATAGTTTTACACAATTCTGGTTCTACTAGTCCACATCTCCTTTGAACAAAGGAGAACCTATCAAGGTAATCTTCCAAGGTCTCATCATCTTCCTGCTTGATTCTAAATAACTCATCTTTTCTATTCCTTACACGACAATATTCTTGATATTTGTCTAAAAATACAGTCTCCATTTGATCCCAGGTTCTTATGGAATTTGGCTCTAAGCTCATGAACCAGCGTAATGCTGAATCCTTGAGAGTTGAGGGAAAAACCTTAAGTTTTTTATTGTCATTTATATAATCATAGGTCTGACACACTACCTTGAATTCAAACAAAATCGGTCGAGATCTTCAGATACAACACCTCGGAAGGTGGGAAGTACTAAAGGTGAAATGGTCTTCATGGGAGAGTTTTGTGTTGGATTCAGATGAATAGGATATTCAAATGTTCTGGAAGGTTGGAGCACATCTTGATCATCCCCTTCATTATGAACATAGCCATGCTGGCCATCTACATTGCCTGCCATAGTTTCTTGTTTCCTAGGAGAAGTTAAAGCTTCCCAAATTTTTCTCTCAAGAGGTCCAAGCTTTTTTGTTGATGAGTCTGATGAATTATCTTCCTTAAGATATTATGTTGATACAATTGGTGATTTTCCCTTCTCAAAATGTCCTACTGATGGTGAGACAGGTGATTTTTCTATCAGTCTTTCAGGTAGTTCAAACACAGGTGATTCACCCCTTAGGTGTGAAGATCTCCTTAATGGGACAAGCCAAGGATCCTTTGGGGTCTCCCTAGACTTACTCATTCATGTTTACTCCTAAATGACATAAATTAAGTCAATAGTTGTTATCTTACTCTGTTGTTATATTCAAATTTTAACCTGAATGTTCACAGTTTGGTCTGATTACAGCTATTGAACTATTTGTTTTCTTTTGACAACACTATTCCCCGGAAACGGTGCCAAAATGATGCGTAGTCATTATACCATCATTAATTCTCAATGAATCTATCAATCCAGGGCAGTGTACAAGGCTATCTATGAGAGAAGAAGTGAAACAGCTATAACTTAGGTCAATTTAGGGCAACAAGTCTTATTGGTGGAATCAGTTTGGTGGGGGGTTTTGGAACATTCCTATCTCTAAATTGCATGAATTAAATCTTAATCTAAGTTGCAGAATTGGAAACTAATCACTAACTGCAGAAATGAAGTCCTAATTACAATTGCAGAATAAGACCTAATTATATTACAGAATTAACAGTTGCGTAATTGAAAGTCTGATTCTAATTGCAGAAAGGAAATCTAATTACTTTTGCAAAGTAATGAAAGTCTAGATCTAATGTGGAAATAAAAACTATCAAAATTTCAGAATGTAAGGTTGTCAATCCTCTGTTCAGATTTTGACAACAAAACATAAAAATGCAAGAAATTGCTGAAAAAAATAGTAAATGCTAAAAATAACAATCTAAAAATAAAGTGAAAGCTTGGCTGAAAGTAAGATTGCAACTAAAACATTAAGCACACGATTTATCTTAGCATAAATAAACTAATACTGCAAATATTGTCAACTATTCACAAGCAATTTACATAACAAGTTCTCGCAACTCATTCTCACTGCAAAGCAAAATCAGAATAAAAACCTGTTCTGTTAGTCCTCCTCCTAGGTCTGGAAGTGGCCAGCCTCTTTGTCCAGAAGAAGGTGTAAGTCTCTCTCTCTTTCTAAATCTTAATAACACTCATTTATAAGTAATTTGAAATAGAACTGGTGCACTTTATTGATCAAAAGACATGATTACAAGAATTCTGCTAAAAAACTACAGGACCGTAGTAAGTCAATTCCTAGTTATACTCTGTATTTAGCTTCCTTACTCTATTTTCTATCTATCTGCTATTTCTCTACCTCTCTCTACAGCTCAACCTGAATGAGAGCAATATTTATAGCTATCCTATGATCTGATTACAAACAAAGAATATCTCAAAAGATCTAATCCTAAAATGCTGCAACAAATTCTGGTTTTATCCTAGAAGAGGACTAAAACCTGATCTTTCCCTTAATGATGGCTTTGGTCGGCAATGACGGCAAAAATAGATGGCATATATTTCTCTTTACTTTTTCCAACCTTTATTTCCCTTTTTTTGCCTTCAAAAATCGGTCAAAAAAGTCAAAAACACATTCTGTTCTTCATTCCGAAGATAAGTGGCTTCATTTCGAAGACAATGCAGTTTTCATTTCGAAGATCGCTCATTCCGAAGATACTGCATTCTCATTCCGAATATCGCTCATTCTGAAGATACTACATGCTTCATTTCGAAGATCCGCTCATTTCGAAGACGCTGCTTTCTTCATTTCGAAGATCCGCTCATTCCGAAGATGCTGTGTTTTCTTCATTCCGAAGATATCTATTCATTCCGAAGATGCTTTGGAATGAATAAATGTATGCTTTCCATTGGTTTCTTCTGCATCTCTCAGGTGGGTTATCTCCTAAGATCAAATTCTAATGGTCTTCATCCCTTTCCTCATGTGAATTCCATGCCTTGCTATTTATGGACAGCTGGTTGGAATTTATATGGGAAAGACTAGTTTTTGTCGCACAACGAACAGCTTGCTTGCACTGCTTGCGCATTTAGGTGAAGTAAATGCTTGAAACAAATCAGAATATGATTAGTGAAATACTGCTATTATTCTAAGCATATCCCATTGTAGCAAATCATAACAAAAAGAGCACAAAACTATGCAAAAAGTTGTAAAATCAACATATAATATTTCAAATACATTTATCATGCAAAATGGTTAATATACAGCATATTAAATCAACTTAACTAACATATCAGATAAAACATAAGAGTTTATAGGCATTTTTAGTGTACAAAACATATTATGATTGAGGCATTTCTAGGCCTCATCATTGGGTTGGGCAATTTTTCAAGCTCACGAGAGTACATATGGTGGTCACTTCAGTGGTATGGCCATTGTCAAGCACATCCTTTGAATGGGCTATTACTATCCCACCATGGAAAAGGATTATTTGGAGTATGTTAGGAAGTGTGTTAAATGTCAGCATCATGCAAATCTAATGCACCTACCATCTCATGCCTTATAGCAAACTCATGTAGCTTGGCCATTTTCTTAGTGAGGTTTTGATTTTATTAGAAAGATCTCTCCCATATTTAGGTCGACACACATTTATGTTAACCACCACTGAGTACTTCACCAAGTGGGTGGAATCGGTCCCCTTAACATCAATGATCGGTCCTCAAATTACAAATTTTATACTTCACCATATCATAAGTCACTTTGAGATCCCCTTCAATATCATATTGGATAATGGTCCATCATTCAAGAACAAAATTGTATGGGCTTTAACGTCCAAATATAAAATTCAGCATAGTTTTGTGATACCATATTATCCACAAGCAAATGGGAAAGTATATGCCTCAAACAAGATTATAGTAGCCATATTAAAGAATATGGTGAAATAAAATCATAAGGATTGGCATATATAATTACCCCTTACATTATGGGCTTACAAGACTAGCGTGCGGACGCCCACTGGGGCAACACCATTTTTGCTTGTGTATGGCATCGAGGCCATTATACCCTTAGAGTTGGAAATTTTAATATTGTGCATCACATTGAAAGAGTTCATCAATTATAATACTGCATGGCAAGCTCAACTTGATCATTTGATCCTTCTTGATGAATGTTGCATCAATGCGCTTGAGCATCTCCATGTTTACCAAGATCATTTAACACGAGCTTATAATAATAAAGTCCACTTGAGAGACTTTAATTTTGGGGATCTTATGCTTAAATAGAACCAAAAAAACTTAAATCTATCACCGCATCTATGAGATAAATTTATGGCCAATTAGATAGGTCCTTATATCATCTCTAAAAATATTGGACCTGGGACATATCACCTAACATTATTAGAGGGTTTTGAGGAGCCAAAGCCTCTCAAAATTATTCATCTGAAGGTATTTTACACATAAGCACAACAAAACATAAAAAAATTCAAATAAATGTGAAAAATATCAAAAATACTCAAAATTTTCAAAATTACAAAAACAATAAGAAAAATTCAAAATCAAAAGGCTCCAAAGGCATCTCAAAGCCCTTTGGTCAAATCATAAAATGTTCCAAAGGCATGTTAAAGCCCTTTGGTCAAATCACAAAAGGCTCCAAAGGCATCTTTAAGCCCTTTGATCAATTCACAAAAGGCTCCAAAGGCATCTCAAATCTTGTTGGTCAAATCACAAAAGGATCCAAAGGTATCTTAAAGCCCTTTGGTCAAATCACAAAAGGCTCCAAAGGCATGTTAAATCCCTTTGGTAAAATCACAAAAGGCTCCAAAGGCATCTCAAACCCCTTTGGTAAAATCACAAAAGGTTCCAAAGGCATCTTAAATTCCTTTGGTCAAAACACAAAATGCTCCAAAGGCATCTTAAAACCCTTTGGTAAAATCACAAAATCCTCCAAATGCATGTTAAAGCCCTTTGGTCAAATAACAAAAGGCTCCAAAGGTATCTTACAGCCCTTTGGTAAAATAACAAAAGGCTCCAAAGGCATATTAAAGCCCTTTGGTCACTACACAAAAGCCCCAAAGGTATCTTAAAGCCCTTTGGTCACTTTATAAAAATCCCCAAAGGCATCTTAAAGCCCTTTGGTCGAAAACAAAAATCAAAAGCACAAAAACAGCTTAAAGTCAAAAAACATTCAGAATAATCAAAACTCAAAAAAATTGAAAACATTAAAAATACAAAAACATCTGCATTTGGCATTTGCATCCATTAGTTGCATAGCATGAGGCATGTTGCATCCATTGTATTTGCATTAGATAGATTTGTGTTTGCAATCTTACACATTATACCATGTTTGTACCTCAATCATGCATCTTCAAAATCCATCATCATCATCCATAACCCATGTGAGTAAATGTATTTTTCAACACAACCCCTCATGGTGCTATAAGGAATATACTAGGGTTTTCTAATCACTCAACCATACCTAGTGATTTTATCAAACTTTGTAAAAAACCATCTTCACTAGCAGAATATGAGGTCTAGTTTTGATAGTACCTAGCATATTATCCTATCACTAATAAAAACACTAAAATCCTAGTTGGAAAAATGGAAATATGAATGCTACAAAGTGGTACTAGGCATCCTAAGCGAAAGGTTTTTACTTGCTCACCTTGCGATGCGCATGGTCTAGGATTTTGATCATTACAAAAATGACAAGCTCCCTCCTACCCAAAGAAATACCTTGCTTTCATAAAAAAAAGCAAAGATCTTGAAACAAAGAAGAAAATCAAAAGTAAAATAAATAGTGATTATCATCACTACATGAATCCCTTACTCAAAGAAAAATAAAAATTCAAAATAAACAGTGATTTTCATCACTAATCATGAGCAAGTATCCCAAATAAATGTGAAGAAAATAAGGGTATGAAGAGCTTGAATCCCTGGAATGGTTGATCTCCACAAACCATTGAGTGATCCCTAATACAACAATGGGATGAATGAATCCCACCTGGAATTAGGGTAGTTCTAAGCAAATCATAAAAAAAGCTAGCTTTAGGTGTCCTGTCACCTAATGGTCTAATCCAATTGAGTCCAACTTAGGATTGCGATGAACATTTGAGGATCCCTAATACAACAATGGGTTGAATGAATCCTTCCTGGCATTGGGGTATGCTTATATTTTATCTAATTTATTCATTTGCAAACATAGAGATAATGAATATATTGGTCTTCATAACAAGATATCTATATTTCAAGAGTCCTGTATGGTCAGTATACATCTTTTTATGAAGTAACTAGGATGTTTGAGTCTCATTGAAAACCTCAAAAATTCCTTCATAACAACAAAGAATGTCATCAATCAAATCATAAAATTTCTTTAGGAGGTTTTGTTCATTAAACAATGTTTATGGAATAGGATATATATCGGATAAATATCAACAATGTATTTAGACGGCCACTGACTATTTTTTTCACATATTTTAATTTACAAAATCTTATAAAGAAAGCACATACATACAACATCATCTCATCTCACATATGGATGCTTAAATGATTAATTATTATGATAAGAGTTATCATCTACAGTCATGATTGTTTTGTGTCGACCATTAGATTATTAAAATCATATCAAATGCATTCCTTATGTTTCAAGTGCTTAAACCATACAGGTTCATTTATATTAGATTATGCCCATATAATTGATGTATCACATTACATACATCATCTACCAATTCATAGCAAATAGATTAGATGCATAAACAATTAAAATAAATTAAACATGCATTTAACATCCATCAGTACATCCATATAAGCATGCATAATAAGTGTGACCACATATCTAGATCATAGCATCTAAGCATACATTTATCATGTAGCTAATACATGTCAATCACATCATATAGCATTGGCATCCATGTGCATCTTATAAACAACATAATAAAAATAATCGCATAATACACATAATGAGTCTAAAATAGAAAACATCATATATATGAGTGTATAATGTGTTACATAAGTACATGGAGGTACAAAAATACTTACATGGCTACAATAGTTTAGGTCCTCAAACCTTACACTTAAAAATAATACTAAAGCCATCATAATCATCATACTGGGCATGTACCCCCTAACTTCCTCCACCCTTAGCTTCATCCCTATGAGTATAATAGGAGCTAGTCCCTGCGGTCTACTCTATCTACGTCCTGGTCCTATGGCTTGATCGCACTAATGACTGCCCTGATGCACTCTTCCTATTGTACTACAAGCCCCTTGTTGTATCTTTCTCTCAAGGAGTGCCAACTAATAGCCTAATCTAGGACCACATGGAGACAATGTAAGCAACATCTAAAGCCATCTGACTCACATCCTCTATAATCAATTGTAGGCACCTAACCTTAGCCCCTGAGTCCAAACCTATGGGTACCTGTACAGCTAAAGCAACTAGAATAACCTATCCTTGGGAAGCATCCCTCTGAGTAGTAAGTTGATCTATCCTAATATGTACCAAATTAATCTATACCTGGAAATTGGCCCTCTCCTCATCAAAACCCCTAACCTAATATTGGAGAGTAGCAATGGTAGAGTCCCACTATAAGATCTGAGTGTGAGCTGCCTGAAGCTTGATCTCTACACTATGTAATTGAGCTCAAATAGGAGACTCCTAATCCTCTGGAGCTAACTCCTCATCCTCATATAGAGCTACTTTCTCCTCTACCACCTACTACTCCATGCCCAGGCCCCACTCCTCAGTCCTAGGTTGCACCCGATGTGCATCAGGATCCTCATTTGTAGATGCCTCATCCCTATTTTGATCTAAGCTGCCACCACCCTACCATAACCATGTGACCCACCACTAGGTATACGCCTTAGTAACCCTAATATCTAATATACTAGCATCCATTATAGGAGGGTCCTCATCTAAAACTACTACAACTTGAGGTGGTGGAATATCCCTCTCTACAGTGACCTACTTATATAAAATTGGCTCGAGGGGTACATCTAGTTGTATTCTAAACTAGAGGAGCACTCAGGAGTAATGGAAAAACTCTCTTATGTCTCCCACATGATCGATAACCCATTAGTCACACCTAGTTTGAGTCATAAATATTTCTACCTCCGACCAATCAGGGCACTTAAAGTAAGACCTCTAGATGATATCCCATGGCTACAGACATGTTAGGGTGGCTGCATAAAGTTTCAAGTCTCCTACATGATGTCGACTTTGATGCTCCTCCTAATCTTGAGGCCACCTACATCCATAATATTGGACCACCTCTATAATGGTAGTGATATTAATACATAATCCTCCTTAGCGGTCCACCCTGATGTGCTCCTAGCCCCATATTTGTAGAAGCAGGTTGTAAGTAATGCTAGCTCATCCTTGCCATTGAATCTTGTAGAGCTCATTATAATGTTGGGCTAGCAATGTGCTCCCCTAAGCCATAATAATAGGTGCCTCACTATCCATCAAGTCCTAAACCATAGCTATGAGTTCCATAGGAACTTCACTTCGAAGCAATCAGGTAAAAGCATGTAACATATGACATGCATCAGGACAACCTACCATCATGTGAAGACATCCTCTTGGTACCACCAATCCATGGAGATCCCATCATGACAAAAATAAAAAAATGTTGCAACTACATGATATCCAAAAACCCTCACGACCACAATGTCTCTAGCATCAGTAGGAGAAGAAATGATAGCCACTTTGCCTAAAGGGATCCTAAATATCCTATATACATCCTCCAAAGTGATAGTCATCTCACCAGTAGGAAGATGAAAGGTGTTCATTCGATAATCCCACCTATGTGCCAGGGTAGTGAGGTAGACCCGGTCTAACATGATCATCGACAACCTCATGATATACATGAGTCCTCGGGCATCAAGCCAATCCTAATCTATGTTATCCATTTGGAGTAGAAGACGCATGAGCAAAGTAGGGTCCTAAGCCCGCACAGACAAGAGATAAAGGAGCAAATTAAAATACCTAAATTAAATGCACTTAAAAGTTAAAAAGAGTAATAAAATGCAAAATAGTGTAAAATTAACCTAAAATAACTAAGGCTACAAACACAATGGCTAAATGCACCTAAACATTAAAAAAATAAAAATCTACACTTATAAAAATAAAATAAAAAATCAATTATTCATGCAAAAAAAATCAATAAATTCCCTAAAAATATCTTGGCCACTCATTCCAGGAGAGGACATGTAGTGGCCGCTGAATCCGACAATGACCAGCCACCAACAATCAAAAAATTGACCATTGGGATTCAAGCTAGCCGTTGACGGCAATAGCGGCCCCTCATTGCCCATTTTGGGGTCACTCTGGTCATCAACGACCATGAGGTGGCACACCAACAACATCCACCCTCATCCAAAAACATCAAAAATTTTAACAAAAAGCAAAAACAAACTAGAACCCACCTAAATTAACCCTAAACTAATCCTATCTACGATTTTGGTTCATTGCCAACAGGCTTAATTTGGTTCATTTTTTGATTTCTTAATGAGGTTCATTTTTACCCAATAAAACAAATATTAATCTAGGGTTAAGAGAAATACCCATGAAGCTCTATCTCCTTCGCTTGTGCATGCCTCACCCTGGTCTGCCATGGCGTCTAGTAGTCTCATCAACATCCTATGTCACTTTCACTCTTTCTCTCTTAGAGCTCAAAAACAAAACTGACAGCTGGAAATAATAAAGGCGAAACCCTAATTTTATTTATTATAATTTTTAATTATTCCTCAACCACTACTAGCATCAGTGGCTTGCACTTCCTGATAATTGACGCTAACAACAACCATGAAATTGCAATTGGGATCCACTTATTCTAATAGCAGTTGGAAAACAAAAGTAAAAACACTAAAAATATCACCATGATGAAGCTCAAAATGGACAAATAAGCATTTCTATCGATCTAGAATCATCAAAAATTGCATAAATCAAAAACCAAAAACAAAATAAAATTCAAAATGACAAAAAATAAAAAATAACTGCAATAATATTTAATGTGCCTTGTATTCAATTATTTATTCTATACACTTGGTGGTTGCATTGATTAACGCTCCATGCAATCTGATAATATGAGTAAATTACCATAAGGTCATTTGGGGTAAATTAGTCATTGCTCAAATTAAGACGCTTCACTTCAATCCTGAAGAAGGCCATGGCGGTCGAACTTCTGCATAGAGATGAGGATTTATCCCAATTATTATATGACAAATCATCGAATGTAATGATTCAACACAACTTGAATGAAATTGTTATCATCTTGATTCCCTAAGAAGACAATTTGTGGTCAGATCGCTCCATGGGATGAAGAGGTAAAATAACTATAAATGGTTGAAATCACACCTAAAATGGGACCTACCACAATAACAAAGCAAACCTCTAAAAAAATCCAAATCAATCATCTTGGTCAAGCAACTCGTTGCTTCATTCATTATCCTTCCCTCATCGACTCATTGTTTGAGGGGGTAGTCATAATATCAACAATCATAATCAAATTCAACAAAGGATCACTCAATCATGTCAAATTGCATTCATCTTACGAATCATTGCCAAAAACTATCATAAGCTTACCATTTGTTGGGGTAAAAAGCAAATATGATAGTTAAGTTTGTGGCTCTTCTCCTTTCGGATCTATAGTAGAATTGAAGCCTATAGTAGCACTGAAGTTACCCAATTTCCTGATGGACGTATGCAAGCTTTTGCAAATTTAAGCCTTCCATCCTATTGGAAGCAATGATTTTAGTATTCACGTATTTTCTTATGACTGAGGCATCTAATGTTGATCAGATCGATTATCATCACACACCCTGCAATGTGGCCCTAGGTGGTCTATTTTTTGCTCAGCTTTGTGTTTTCCCATAATGCATCCCAAAAAGGGGCATTTGTAGATACCTAAAATATGTTATATTTAGGAGACTACTCATATGGACACATTTGAAGACCATATGACCAATCTTGGACCATTCTAAGAGCTAGCAGTGGTCCTAACCACTCAAAAGGGATAGTTCTGGCCCATTCAGGCTTAGCCGCTATTAATCATAGTAGCCACCAACACTAGCTACTGAAGCTAAGAGTGGCCACACCTAGCCACTGCTCTAGATAGCGACCAAAATTGAAACACATTCTAGCCATGAATACAGGCCCAAATCATGTATTCTGACTACACTTGCATTATGGGTGAGCGTATTTTGATGTGGATTTCCTATATTTCCTCCTAACTGACTCTTCAATGAAAAATGTGACTGATCCTTCCCCTTATGATGGTTAGTTGCATGCAGATCTGGATCTTGGATTCTATAGAAAACCAAGATCTAGATCTAGATCTGAATCTAGGAGGTCTACATATGCATCCTCCCAAGAAAAATAAAGGATCACAAATATCATAATTATTGTGTAGTGGAGCTCTAGCAAATTGGAGAGTGATTACATACCCCTTTGAGGAGTAACAAAGTGTTTTCTGGTTAAGCGACGACCATGAGCCATCCAAGCATTCAGATTAAAAAGTTATTCACCACCAATCAGTGTACGAACACAGAGGTGATTTTTGGACATCAATTTAGATGAGGAATCTAGTGCTACATCCCCTAGTTCATTAGGAAGAAGGTTCCATTTAATGACTGCTATCCTTGACACTAGCCTACAGGTGCCACCTAGATTTTTAGACATTATTTTTTGAGTTTTAGCATAGATATTTCATTATTTTCTATTTTATCAATTAATACTAGAATAAATTTGTATTTCTTAATGTATTTTTGTGGTGATTTTTGAGTTACTAATACATTCTTAATTAATTTTGCTTTATTATGATTTTACTATGCTTCTACATCATTCTTTCTAGATCTACTAATAACACCTCATCTTGAAAGGTAGCAGGTGCTACTGATATTTTTTTGTTGTTTCTCGTACGTAGGTTATAGGTTCCAAGACCAAGTCAAAGCATTCAAAGATTCAAATTCCTCTAAGAAAGCAAAGGAAAATATGGCATTGATAAGCCCTTGTACAAGTTCCTGTGTGACATTAGAAGGCCTGCAAAGCACACCATCCCCTTGATAGGGGCATTTACCTCTACTTGTAACCATTGTATCAGATAAGGGTAACCTAAGAGGGACCGATATGTAACAAAAATTTCAAATGAATTAATAAAATATATCTATTTATTTTGTTACTTCCATTTTATCTATGCATTTATGATTTTTTCTTTTGATATTATGTTGCAAGTAGACTAGGTGCATTACATCTCGGGGTCATACACTCCCTGTCACCTAATCACCGATAGTATACAATAGGTGCCTTTGGAGTGTCCTATCATAATCCAAATTATCGCATCACTCAACTAAACTGAAAGAACTCAGCCTACTAAGTATACCATCCTACCAACCACCTCCCATAATGAATAGCATTGATTTGCTCATCATCATGCTCCCATACCACCCCACCCCTCCAAGGTCTCCTTGTAATCACATCAAGCACCACCTTTCCAAACTCCACCCACAAAAATGGAGGATCACCCTCATGTGGCCTCTTAATACCCTTATCCTCATCTGTCCTCCATCTCAAAGCATAGGATAAATATGTTTGATCATCCACATGAGCATTATAAGTCAATAGCAATGGTCACTCAATGGCTATGTGCTCTCATACCCACACCTATAGAAAATAATCCAACTCAACCTCTTCCTCCTAGCATGCACCACATCATGTAACTCCCTATACACCTGATTCAAGAGTGTAGGTACCCATGCAAATATAGTGTTTAACTCCACCATATCGCTCACCACATCCAACATGTTCTAGGTAAATAAAAATTTGGAAGTGTCAGGTAAAGAATAAGTACATATCATAACCATCACTTCACACTAACACTTATACAACATATTATTGCACCATAGAAACTCATAATCCATCTTATTTGTATCTATCTCTCTCCATCTATCACCAAAGAACCACTCCATTACAGTTTCCTTACTATCATTTGGTGTTGCCCTCACTATCACACCCTTAATAGGCAACTTGTATATTCTATATAAATCCTCCAGGGTGATCATCATCTCACCCATCAAAAAATGAAAGGTGTTCCGATCCAGGTCCCACTGCTCATACAAAGCAGATATATATGCCCTTTTGGAATGAATGCTCTTGCATTCCCATATACCTCTAAACCACACTGCATCCAACCACACCGCATCCAACCACATCTCATCCTCCTTATTCTTCATCATCCCATCCAATTCACCCTTCATTGCATGAAATCGATGTCGAGGCTCGATCTTCTTTACCTATTCATACACAAATAATTACAACAAAATACATATTAGATCAATATACAATATTTGAATTAAACAAAATTAAATTTTCCAAAACACATTTCACACACAAATTAATACATTTAATTTATCAGACTTTTCAAGATATTACAACATGCACAATCCACATATCACAAAAAATCAAAAACACAGTCACATATTTGGATACCCATTTTACCATTTCATGGTAAAAGTTAAAATAGATGTAAAAAATAGTACATATTTGGCTTCCAACAATCAAATTTTAAAAATTTCCATGCACTCACTATGGCACAAAATT
This sequence comes from Wollemia nobilis, assembly GCA_028583015.1. Classification (NCBI taxonomy): domain Eukaryota; kingdom Viridiplantae; phylum Streptophyta; class Pinopsida; order Araucariales; family Araucariaceae; genus Wollemia; species Wollemia nobilis. The sequence continues at coordinate 10,745,376 of JAQPPZ010000012.1, forward strand.
CAAAACCACATCAATCCACCAGACATACGAAAATAAAAAACATTTTTGAACACCCATTTTGACCTTTTATAGTGAAAGTGTCAATATATTTTAAAATTAGTTTACAAATACGCATAAAATTTGAGGTGAAAGTCAATACAACCTCATAAAAATAGTGCACATGCCAAATCACACCACATCAAAAACATAGTCATATTTTTGGATACCCATTTGGTCACTTCACGTTGAAATTTCATATAGAAACAAAAATAAGTGCACATCGGGCTCCCAACAGTCAATTTTAAATGTATTCCTATCTACACCATGGCACACAATTCAAACATATGCAAATGCAATAACACTCCAAAAAAAAACACATTTTTGGATACCCATTTTGCCCTTCTATAGTGAAAGTGTAAACGGTTTTCAAAAGTAATACACCCACAATGGAAAATTTAATAGTCAAAGTTCCTTAATTTACACCTCAATGACTCACATTCAGATAACACACCAAACAAAGACAAAATAAAAATACAGTCACACAATTGAATACCCATTTCCTACTTTTATGGATGAAATCCAATCACATCTCGAAAACAATACACCATCACTCCAAAAATGCACTATCTTACCCGTTACCTAGTCAAACTATAGGAAAAAAATTTCAAACCTAAAAAGTGATCACACTTTTGGGTACCCATTTAGCTTATTTAACACTTTGTGTTCCAATTTCAATTAAAATTTACCAAATTTTTAAAAATAAAATGAAAATATTTCATGCTTTTCCAAAATAAAATTGGAAAATAAAATAAAATAAAGAGCACTTACCGGTGGGTCTCCACGTTGGGTGCCAATGCCAGTGTGTCCCCTCACCATCCTATCACTTAAATAGATCAACCACAAGAGCTCTACATTTCCAATTTTCGCTCACTCCTCACTCTCCAATTTTATCACCATCAAAATGACCCCCCATGCTTCCAAAAAGGTTTAAATATACCTAAAATCCTAATTAGGTGCAATTCACCCCCTAGCTTGAGAATTAGATCCAATTCATCCCCCAACCTATGAATTATACCAATTCACCCCCCGTCCTGTAAATCCAAATCCAATTCACCCCCTGCCTTATGAATTGAGTCTAGAAGCCCCAAAATCACCCAAATTTCATCCCAAACCCTAGAAAATATGCCCATCTTCCTACCCATCTAATTTTTCATCAATCTCATCATGCATTTTTCTTCTATCAACTGATTCATCATCACATCACCATATTTCATTTACCTCATTATTGATTCCTCATTTGAGGGGGTATTCATATCCAAAATTCAACTTCACATGCAACCAAACAACCAAACATCCAAATCATGGATATCACATCTGTCTACATTTTTTTTTTGTTGAAGATTATCTTATTATAATAATCTCAATCTCAACCAAATATTTGTTAGATCATAAGAGTTATGTGTTTCCATGGGTATGTTAATCTGGCATTCATGTAAAGTGATCCTTATTGTACACTGAATGGTACATTTAAAATAAATCCTAGTGCAACATTCAGGCATGTCATATCTGGCATTTAGGTAAAGCGGTTCTTACCATATATTGAATGACACGTATGACTAAACCCAATGTCCCTTAAATGGTTTGACATATGTCACCTTGCACTCATCAATTAATCAACAACAAAAATTTGAATAGGATTTTTTTCTATTCATACTTTGGACCATCCTACATTGGTCGTAAAAGCAAAGCAGTCATAATTTGCCTCCACAAGCAACCACTATGACATTGAAAAATGTCATACAGAATCAGAAAAATCATAGCATTGCATTTGCAATCACCCATTTGCATTCATCATCATCTTACATTTTCTTTCTCTCTTATTTCCCCTCTTCTTCTTCCTTTCTTCTTCTCTTCTCCCCATGGATCCTCGATCAATGTTGTATGGTTATGCTTCAAGTGGCTACATACCTTTTATTAGATCCCATTCTTTTCCCTTCTTCTCTTGGCTATCGATCAATGTTGTATGGTCACGCTTCGAGTGGATACATACCTTTGATTAGATCCCATTATTTTCCCTTATTCTCTTGGATATCTATCAATGTTGTATGGTCACGCTTCGAGCGGCTACATACCTTTGATTAGATTTCATTATCTTCCCTTCTTCATCTTCTAATTTCTCCCATCACATTTTTGTATTAAACTATGTTGTAGACACCCAAAAGATGTGCATGTCTACCTCTACATACTTGTAGATCCATAATTTTACTTGTAGGTTTGCATAGGCCATCCTAGATACCTCTAGGCTATTGTAGACCAGTGTAGACTATCGTAGACTTGCATAGGATATTCTATATCAGTGTAGACCACTTTAGACCAGTGTAGACTGCTCTAGATTAGTGTAGGCCATCGTAGACCTTAATAGACTTATGTAGGACATTTCATCAATCTATAGGTACAAAACCCTAATAAGCTATACAATCCACATAATAACCACCTTTCATCCATCAAAATACCACTTATCAATCACCTAAGGTAATTTAATACCTTCCTAGACCTAATTAGAACCCCATAGGACTATTAGTTTCCAAAAAAGTCTTATTTAAAGTTAATTCTAATTCTAATTTTAAAGTGACTTCACTTAAGCGCACTTTTTGGATTAAAAAGGTTTATTAGGTTCCTAAACCCTAATTAGTCTAATTATTCCCTCCCACATGTGTGTGCACCAAGTTAGTTAGGATATTTCCTAGGAAACCCTAACCTAACCCCAATCTAACTTTAGAGTTGACTAATCTTAGTTAATCCTAATCTCTCCTCACACTTGTGTGAGGATGAGATTTCTCTAGGGAATGTAGGAATGATACCTCATAAACCCTAACCTAACTACCTTAGGACTTCACCTTAGGTTTTAGTACTCCTAACCACATCCCCTACACCTTAGGGTTTTCTATAAATAGTGGATCTAATTCCTCATTATCTCTCTCTCTCTCTCTCCCATTTTAGTTAGCCTACAAAAACTCTACAGAAATGTGACCAAAAGTGCAATATTAGACATCTAAACCATGCAAAAAAACATAGCAGTACCTGAGGAGCCCATCCGATAAATATCTCTATAAAAAAATACTCATAGCTCAATTCACCCCTTGACCTGTGAATCCAGCTTCCAATTCACCCCTCGGCTTGCGAATTGATCCTAGAGAAGGTTTTTCACTCCAAACCACTTAGGTATGCTTCATTTCATGTTTTTATTATGTTCTATGTAGTTTATTTCAGTTTTAATTACATATTTTGTGTCCATTTGTCTTATTCACCATGGGATCTAAGGAAAGCCCCCAAATATATTAACTCTGTTTTGCAGGTCTAGCATAGATGCAAAGAGGAAAACAATAGCAAATACAACTACGAGTGGCACACATTACCCATGAAGCCCACCTACGTTGAGGAGCCCAAAAGAAAGCATCAGATTTATTTTATATGTATGAAATAAAGAAGAGGAATTCTCCCAATTTCTAACACAAAATCACTTCTATCATGAATAAAATCAACATTTTTGAATAATCTATGTTTTAGCAAGTTATTAGATCAAATACATTCTTTTGTACATTTTAGTATACTACCCACATGATCCTCATTAAGGGTATCACATCAGAGTATACCAAGTCAAGGCAACCATCAGTGAGGTAGCAGGTTTTTGTATTCCAAGATTACCCACAAAGGTCAAAGGCTAGTGGTTCTTAGCCTCATCAGAGCGGGTCTAAGGGTGGAGGCAAGAGAAGTGGTGTAGGGCTAGCCTGACTGATCTATATGTGCTCTACAATTTTAAGAGTGTTATGTCTAAGAATCCACTCTATTGTAGCCTACAGGTATTTTGTATCACTATGTATTTATGATATTCCTATATATATGAGATTTTCTTTTTATGACTCATTATGTGTTTGTAGGTAGCAAATCCACCTCCCAAAAAAATAAGAAATGATTTGCTAAGTTTTGGATAGTTTTGGGGATGATTTGCTTCAGTTTTGTGAAACCATACAATGGGAGAAAATCATATAGGACACCATACAACTAAAGTGGCAAATCGTACAGGGCGCACCGAAATGCAATGAGATGCAAAGGAAATGTAATTTCGAGATGAAAAGGTCACATGGATTTGCTAACCTAAGGTGTAAACTTAGGAAAATACAAAAATATTGTATTTAGTTGTAATTGGGCAATTGTGAATAATGGATTTTCTGTGGAACCACTTTGGAATGGCTTGGACAACGTTATATAAGGCCTCATTTTTAAATTTGTAGGTCTAGCTACTAGTTTACTGGTTCTTAGTTGCTAGAGTATAGAGATAGTAATATTTTTGAGTTATTGCTATGATATTGATAGAGTTTCCACATTGTAACTGAGTTGACATCCATTAATGATAATAACAGATGTTGTGGATGATAGTGTATGGTCCTGTTGTGTATGGTTGATGCATTATGGATTATCATTGTATGGATAAATTTCCATTCTTACTGTTATATGTTAGTTCTAGGCTTTGTTTCAACTTTGTGAGAATATTGTTACTAGTGGGATCATGTGGAATGATCTAGAAGCATGATAATTTGGACAAGGATGTATTGAGATTGACTGTACTATTTTTGGATGTAATTTCTTGAATGTAATCTCTCACTAACCCAGATTGGAAATTTTTGCTATGAATGAAACCATCTTGTTAGGCTGTTAAACCTCTACAAAACATCCCAAAGAGAGATTGGAGCAGAAGAGCATTGAAATTACTACCTTGTTGTACTTTTGGATCATACATATCGTACATCGTACATCATACAAATCTTACACATTGTTATTACCCGATTTGGTAAAATAGACAATCGATAGAAACTTAACCGATTTGACAGTTTTGGTAATTGGCTTGAACGATTACAAAACTGTGTACGACAACCTCAAAATAGCATCTATCAGTTTTACTGAGTGCAATATCATACCATATTGGTCACTGTACGATCTGAGATCGTACATTGTATGTGTTAAAGACCGTACAAGAGATTGACAATTCATACAAGGGTAGTTCGGGTAACTGGAAGATTGTTCGATTTGGTAGTTGGAACAAAGCTCTATCTAGGGATCATTCTAACCTTTGGAAATCACCTCTCCATCAGGAATACTCCACCGCTATGTTACAGTGTTTATGATTTTTCCTTTATGTTAGGGATGCATTGATGGATGCAATGCTTATATGATGATGTATTGTTCTATATATGCGATGTACTAATGACATGCAATAGTTATATGATGAATGTATAATTAGATTATGTTATCTATATGTATGAATGCAATACTATGTCTATGGATGTCATTTTTAATGTTAAATGCATGTTTTAAGTTTTTTCAATTGATTATGCATTTAATTTATGTTACATGATATGGCAAATGTAATGTGTATGTAATGCATTAATTTGATGTGGATGATCTAATACAAATGTACATGTATGATTTAATCATTTAAAATATAATAAATGAATCTAATTTGTGTTTAACAGACTAATGGAAAACACCACAAAATGTATAAAAATCATGAATTAAAATGTTAACTATTATCATAAGCATTATACATTTGTACATGCATATGTGAGATGTAGGGGCTTTCCCTATAAGCTTTTGCAAACTAAAATGTATGCATAAAATATTCAGTGGCCATCTAAATATCATTGCTGATATCCATCTAGTATCTATCCTATTTTATGAAGACCCCTTAATAAATAAAATTTCATAAGGAAAAGTGTTATTTTTGATGAGATTATTTGTTGCTATGAAGGTATTTTTGAGGTTTTCCATGAGACTCAAAAACCCTAGTTGATTGATAAAAGTTGTATACTGACTATACAAGGAACCTAAAATATATTATCTTGGTAAGTATACCCATATATTCATTATCCCTATGTGTGCAAAGTTATTATATTAGTTGAAGCATAAGACTACCTCATTGCTATGTGGGTTTCATGCAATCCAATACTGTAATGAGGATCACCCTATGGTCATCTTGATCCTGAGTTTAGACATAGTTAAACTAGACTAATAGGCAATATAGGCCACCAGAAGCTAGATCATCCATAAGCTAACATTTGTCTATACAAAATAAGGTTTCTAATATGACAGACATATCACCATGCATAAGGCTACTCCATTGTCAGGCGAGTTTCATTCAACCCATTGTTGTAATGGAGATCACCCCATTGCTTTTTAATACTAAATATTCTAGGGATTCAAGATCATTACCCCATTCTTTTCTTTTGATTTCTTGGGATACTTGTTCATCCTTAGTGATGAAAACCATTAATTTTTTTTTAGCAAGGGATTTTCTTAGTGATGAAAACCATTGTTTATTTTGCATTGCTTTGGGAATTTGCTCATGTTGTATAAGAGCAAGGGGATTTTTTGAGTAGGGGGAGCTTGTCCTTTTGTCAATTCTTAGAATTCTATGCCATGTGCATAATAATATAAACAAGAAAAATCATTTTCTTAAGGTGACAAGGACCACTTTTTAGTGTCATATTTCCTTGTTCAGAATCGAATTGTAAATTTTTATAATTGTGTTGGGATTTTGACATATGCAAGGTACTATCAAAACTAGACCTTACCTTCTAAAATCCAAGATAGCTTTCTATAAAATGTAAAAATATAACTAAGGATGGATGAATGACTGAAGAACCCTAGTATACACCCTATAACAACTCATTAGTTGTGTTGAAAAACGCAGTTACTCACAAGGGAAATTTGCATGATAATGATATGTGGATTCATGATTGACATGCAAACATGGTGTTATTCATTTGAATGTAAACACAACCTATCCTAGTGCAAATGAAATGAATTAATATACCTAATTCAATGTAACTAATGCATGCATATGATTAAATGCATGATACCATAATGTAAATGTTTTTTGTATTTTAATGTTTTGTATTATTTTTGTGTTTTTATCTTTTCTGATTTGTTTGGAATTTTGATGATTTTTTTATTGTTTTTGTGATTTTTTATTGTTTTATGATTTAAGTATAAAACACTCATAGATTAATAATTTTGAGAGGTTTGGGCTCCTCAACATCTTCTATAGAAGTTAGGTGATAAGTTCATGGTCCTATTTTCTCTATTATGACGAAAGGACCTGACCAATTGGCCGTAAATTTATCCCTTAGATGAGGCATTAGGTTTGAGTTCTATTGGTTCTCTTTAAGCACAAGATATAAACATTTAACATATTTTGGATGGACTTTAGTATTATAATCTCATTTAATATGATCTTGATAAACATAGATATGCTTAATAGCATTCACTCATCATTCATCAATAAAAGTCAATTGATCGAGGTGAGCTTATCGTAAAGTGTCATCATCGATGAACTATTTCAATGAGACTCACAATGATGGAATTTCTAATTCCAAGGGCATAATAGCCTCAGTTCCATATACTAGCAAAAATAGGGTTGCCTTAGTGGGTTTCCAAATGCTAGTTTTATAATCCCATAAAGCTAGAGGTAATTTAAGGTGCCAATCCTTATGATTCTCCTTGATGGTTTTCTTCCATATGGCAACTATAATTTTATTAGAGGCCTCTGCCTACCCATTTTCTTATGGATAATAGGGTGTTGCAAAGCTATGTTGAATGTTATATTTGGACATTAAAGCCTACACATATTTTTTCTTGAATTATGTCCCATTATCCGATATTATTTTGGATGGGATACCAAAATAATATATAATATTATGGAGTATAAACTCTACAATACGAGTTCCAATCGTAGTGGTCAAAGGGATTGCTTCCACCCATTTTTTAAAGTACTCATTGGCCATGATAATGAATGTTTGATTGCCCTAATATGGAGGAGATATATTCCCAATTATACCAAATCCCCACTAAGAAAAATGTCAAGTCAATTGGATCGATTGTAAATCTTGAGATGGAAGGTGCAATATATTAACATGATGCTAACACTTTATGTACTTCCTAATATAGTGCAATAATCCTTATCCATTGTGGTCCAATAATAGCCCATTTTGAGGATGCACTTGATGATAGCCATGTGATTTAAATGGCCATTGCAATACAATTGTGAGCTTACAATATTACCCAAACAGATTCTTGGAGCTCAAGACAATGACGAAGGAGTCCATCTAGCTTCAATGATACAGAATATCTCCTAGCAAGACATACCTAGCCAATTTCTATTTAAATGCTCTTTTTGTGGCATGTAATAATCCCTAAGCAATACTACTAAGTTTTAAGTAATATTTTAATTAGATTAGCCAATCTTGATAAGCTTGATCTTCAACTAACTGAACAACTCATTCTCGTTGTAATTCATTATGCACAAATTTATATTGGAAGATAAACTTATGATGAATGGTCATACCATTAATTGAAGAACCCTTAAATATCAAGGACCCCTAGGATACTTGTTTTAAGAAGTCTTGTGCTTTGTAGAACCATTCATGATTTGGTTCTATCTATGTTAGGATCCCATCCTAATGTTATTTTTTAATTCTCATTATTATGTAATGACCCACTTCCAATGTGGGGGGATACCATCTATAATGTTATTTTACAATATTTTATAATGTATATGGCAAGTTAGGCTCCTAGCCAAGTTGGGCCATTTGATGTAACTATTATCAAGATTGTAACCAACGTTTGGTAGAATATTATAGCTCGAGTGGAATTTTGCATGTAAGCCAACTCTTGAGCTTAGAATTAGGGTTGCATGTAGTCTTTATTTAAAATCTATGAAGCCATATACGAAGGTATATTTTTGCAAGTAAATAAAATATTGAAGGAGGTTGCCCCCTCAAAGAGACCTATGATTCAGAGTTATTCGTGATATTGTTTTAATTCTACAATTACTTTCTGCATAGTATTATTCTATTATTGCATGTATTTCAGTTATCTTTCAGTATTCTATGTGTGTGAGCTTTATTTCAATAGTAGGTTCCTTACAAGTGGTATCAAAGCACTTCCCAAGGTAGAGTTTTTCTACAACTATGATAATTCTTGCTCATCCATTTCTGCTTATTAGGTAAAATTTTCCTATGTTTTTCATTCTGTTTTTCTTTATTCAAAAATCCTACTTATATATATATATATATATATATATATATATATATATATATATGCAATAAAACCCAAAATAATATAGACTATTTTTTTTCATAGTTGAGTAGACTAGAAACTCTATGCTAAGGGTTTTAAAATATTATGAAGGAGTTGTCATTATTACCTAAGCTAGATAGCCCATAAAGCGTCTAGTGAAGTGAGGGGCACTTAGGCTACAATACCCAGGCCTCAAAAAACACCCGTGCATGAAATCGAGCTTCCATGCATCTTCGGGTTTATCGGGAGACCATTTTAGGTTGAACACAATTTTATCTAGTAGGATGATTTTTGATATTGCATCATCCATAGTCCACGAGACATAGCATCATGTATGATTACCCTCCTATACTATTAGAGAGGTGGTATGTGTGGGGATCCAAATGAGGCATGTCAGCATAAGACCAAACAAATATATCTTGAAATTTGGTTAAAAGCTTTAATACCTTGCCTAAATAAAGGATTTTAGATTAATCAACAGTTTCAATATTGATATCAATGATTTCTTTAATGACGATGTGGGATTCATCCCAAAATGAATAGGAGTTGGAAATATTCCTAACTATTTAAGATCTTTGGGAGTAAGGGATGGTTGTGTAGACACCTAAAATACATCATGTTTAGGAGACTACTCATATGGGCACATCCATAGACCATATGACTGATCTTGGACCTCTCCAAGAGCTAGCAGTGGTTCTAACCACTCACTAGGGGTAGTTATGGCCTATTCAAGCGCAATCACTATCTAGCAGTGGCTACCACCAACACAAGTCGCTAAAGCTCAGAGCGGCCATAGCTAGCCGTTGTATGGATAGTGACTAGCACTAAAACACAAATTAGTCATAAATGTGGGCCCGAATCATGCATGATAACTAAACTTGCATTGGATTCGAGTAGTTTTGGTGTGAATCTCCTAGAGTTCCTCCTAACTACCACTTCCATGCAAATATGGAACTAGGCCTTTCTCCCCAATGACCAGTTTCATGCAGATCTAGATCTTGGCTTCTCCAAGAAGCCAAGATCTAGAATTTGGGAGGCCTACATATGCACCCTCCTAGAAACAAGTATGGATCCAAAATTTTATGCAATGAAGCCCTATCCAAGTGAGTAGCGAGTTGAAAACCCTTGAGGAGAGTCAAAGTGCTACCCATTTTGTAGATTGTCAAGCCTACAACCAACCATGGAGCTTTCGAAGGACTAAGAAGCACACATCACAAATTCACACTGATCTAATGTGAATCCCCATGATTTTCATCACCAATCCATCTCTAGACATGAAGGTGACCCTTGAACATCAATTTAGATGAAGAATTGAGTGTCACAACCCCTAGTTTTTGAGGTAAAATATCATAGTTAGCGATCATTATCTTCGATAGTGGCTAGGCATGACCACTCTGAGCGATAGACGGCTAGGGTTTGAGTCACCATTTCTTGAGTTTCTTAGCATAGATTTCTTATTACTTCTACTTTATCAACTTATATTAGAGTAGATCTATCTTTTCCATTACATTTGTATGATGATTTCCTAGTTATTCATGCATCTTTGCTTATATTTGCATATTTTCATGCTTTATTGCATGCTTTATCATATTACATGTGAATATTCAAAAAGAGCCTCATCATGAGAGGCCTCATATGCTACTAATCATTCTATGTTGTTTCTTGAATGTAGATCATAGGTTCTTGACAAATTCAAAGTATCTTTGGCATCAAATCCCTCCAAGCAAGTGAGAAGAAGGCATCTATAAGCCCTTGAGCAAGTTCATGTTGAATCTAAGAAGCCTGTGGAGTACACCATCCCCACTTAGGGGCTTTTCATATTTGTAATCATTGTATCAATCATTTGGTATCCCTAAGAGGGACCTATTTGTAATCGAATTTTAGTATGAATTAATAAGAAGAGACCTTATGTTTTTTTAATTCATTGTCTTTCATGCTTTCATGATTTTATGCTTGATATAATGATGCAAATAGATTAGGTGTATGCTTTTTAGGATCGTACAGATGGTGATCATGATGGGGACACCCACATTTTATGTTATTTTGCTGATTTACTAAGTTTTTTGTATGTAGGTGCAACCGCTCTGGTTGACAATGGCTAGTAGAGCTTAGCCACTTTTGAAGACAATGGCCTATCATAGCTACCCTGAGTGATAACGATCGATAGAAAACATGCAACAATAGATAGCCTGAGCAGCAACAGACTTGGATTCCAGGTTGGTGGGATTCTCTATAATTTTTTACTTCTCTATCTATGTTTAATTTCTAGAATGTAGTAGAGAAATTTATTTTAATTAGAAAACATAGAGAAAGTTAAAGGAAAAATGATTAAATTCTCTTAGGTTTTCTACTAGTCATTGCTAGGAACAATGGACTTCTGATTTCAATCCGCCCTAGTCTCCAATGGTCTAGATTGTTTGTAGAGATTGCATGCTTGGGGCCCAACTAGAGGCCATTGCTTCATAAGTAATATTGCATTCTCTAAAAATCATGTAGTTGTTTAGACATGCATTTTCTTAAAGTGAAATATTTCTTTTTAGGCATATAGGAAAAAGCATGAGTGCTTCATGATGCATCTATTTATTTATGCAAATTTAAAAAGAACAATCACACACCACATTTCATTTAAATGCTAGTGAGTTGGACTTCATCACCAACCACTAGTAGAGTACAATGATGATGGGTTTCATCTCCATCCATTGGCTCAAATCCCATGAACCCATTCTATTTGGCCAATACCGGATCCAAGAACTGATGTAGCCTAGAAAATTTGCATGTACTTCTCTTTGGAGGGTATGACATTGACCAAGTGAGACTGGGTGAGGATCTAGCAGGACCTATGCTCCCTGATCGGGTATGGGTTTCATCTCCACACTTTGATGGGTTTACGTGACCATGACTTTCATTATCGATTGTCGAGCTACGAGCATACAAGTGAAATCCACTTAAACAATATAAGTATATCATCAATGAAATGCAAAACACGATGAGAGTTAGATTATAGTTTTCAACAAATATGAAACACACAAGACCAATTTTAGGAACACCAAGAACATTTAAAAGAGATAAACATTTTGTCTACTTTGTTTGTGTGTCTTAAAATTTACACAAAAGATAATTTCACATTGTCATGGTCTTCACATGGAGCAACCACCCTCGGTCCAACACCGAGGTGAGAACTGATGCTCCACCCAACCACAATCACAACCACAATGATGTTGAGCCACCCACACAGAATTTCATTAAATGAAGTTCAATGAGCCTTAGGGGGATAACTCAACCCATGGGGGTACTCCTCGAGAAACCCTAGCTAGAGAACCATATCCAGGTTCTTCTCATGATAGACATGAGGGAGCTTCAAGGCCCCAATATTCACATGATAGACATAGGCAAGATCAGCCCACTAAGGGGTAAAACACAAGGGTTGCATCCAATCATAGACCCACCATAACTCCTAGCCACTCTGAAGTTGGTAGGATAGCAATAGACCTCAATCTCATTGGTGCCAATGGAACTCCATGAGATCAACCATGGAAATCCAGATAACTTGATGAGTTGGATCAGGTTTTCTTAAGACCAAATCAGAGAAGCAATGCTACTACGCATTCCATTTCTAGGAGTTCACATAGCCATCAAACAATGAGGCACACTAATGAGCTAGGGGAAGCTTCAAAGCACCCCCATAGCATGCACACTACTTTCGATCATGGGGGTACTGAACATAGGTCATTGTACACCGATCATGTTGCCCTGATAGACAAGGGAAAAAGCATAGTAGGAGCTCCTCAAAGGGGCCTCTCCATTAGGACTCCTCGTACAGAGTTATAGAGTCATAGACCTTCAGTAGTAGATCAATATGACCATGTACGTAGGTTATATGAAGATGCACAATATCAAAAAAATTACTCCAAGACAAGGAGGAGGCACTGCATGTAGAACAAGAGCACTTAGACATCCTCGAATAGGAGGAAGCATGAAGGAAAAGGTATTTACACCTAAATGAGTAGCGCTTGAGAGAGGAACAAATAGAGCATGAAGAACAAGCAAATAGGTTGGCTCAAGCCAACTTACACATGGGTAGTGAGTATTACCAATCCGATAGATATGTCATTTCTCAACATGAGAGATACACTAAACAAGGAGATGAATGCACTCACCACACATCACATCATGCTTCAAAACACCAACAATACCTAGATCTAGAATAGGCACAACATGAACAAGAATGGGTAAAAATGGAGGATCAAGAGTAGACATATCCTGAACCCTCATCCATAGTCATGGGAGACGAATATAGATGCCCAGATCAGGAAAATGTAGAGTTACCTCCTCGACCACCCTGAGTAAACCTTCGAGAACAAGAGATCATCTCTTCGAAGGCATACAAGATACTCATTAAGAGAGTCAAGTCTCTCAAGAAATAAGACACGATTGGGTAGAATCCAACCCTAAGCAAGATACACAATCAACCTTTGTGCCCTTTGGTACCAAGTCTTGCTTATCCTAGACACTTTGAGATGCCTAGGTTAGATAAATTCAAGGGAGAGGAAGATGCACAAGAGCATGTGACCAATTTCATGAATGTGTGCTTCCAGCTAGAACACAATGATGCCCTGATGTTAAGAATATTTATCATGACATTATTAGGTGTAACAACTGAGTGGTTTAATCAACTACCCAAGCATAGCATCATCAATTTTGAGTAGTTGGTGAATGCATTCCTTGAACACTTTTCTTTTGGCATCAAGAAGAAAGTAAACTTGTCTAACTTGGCTAATCTAAAGCAATACGATGATGAGCTAATCATGGACTATGAGAATAGATGGAGAAAAATAATGGTAAAACTACCATTTTTTGTTCCCACTACTGAGCTCACCCGAATGTTCACTAAGAGTTGCGCTAAGCACATCTCATTGCTCTTGCAGCTACAATAATACAAAACATTCGAGGAAGCCTTGGCACAAGCCAAGTTGATAGAGGACATCAAGGTTGAAGAAGGAGATCTTAAGCTCCACAACAAGAAATATTGGAACAACAACAACCGCAACAACCAAAATCAACAAAAGTAGGCCAAGCCTACTCTAGTCAATCAAGTTGTACTAAATGTACCAAAGGGAGGAAATAGCTAACAACCATAGAATTACTAAGCTCAACCTCCCCTGGCCAATTACAACCAAAATAACAACCAAGGTCGAAATAAGCAACGTCGACCACCTCGCTACTTCACACCTTTGTCAGAATCGATGCAATCGATATTCAATCAATTGAGTGAGGCACAGAGACTCAGATTACCTAAGGTACAACTTATTGACCCTAACCATCCCAAGCCCAAGGGATATAGGGATGATCATTATTACCCATACCATAGACAACAAGGGCATGATATCGAGGCGTGCATCAATTTCAAGAATATTGTACAAAATATGATCGAGAAGGGTGAGCTAAAAGTTGATAATCCACTAGCACCCAACAATAGAGATATGGGTATATTTAAAAACCCATTGCCAAACCATGAAGCCCCTAGAAATTAGGGTACTCAAGTAAATCAAATCCAAGTTGAACCTCCCACCCAAGGATTCATTGGGATGGTCGAAATAGTCAACATGGCAACAAGAAACTAATGATACAACCAACTAGAGCCTCCAGTGGCTCCTATTCATATCCTAACTACACCTCAATAGAGGCTAGTGCAAAATAATCCTCTAGGTCCACCAGAAAGACCTATGATAACTATCTAAAATAGACTTGTGTAGAATCTCCAAATAACATTGACCAAGTTATCAATATATGAGCTCATTCAATAGTCTCCCAGACATAGGGAGACCCTAATGGAAATCTTGAGATCAATTGAGCTACAGCCCTAGAACCCTGATGCATTTACAAACTTTGTGGGGCAAGTACAATAGTGTCAAGAGCCCATGATTCATTTTTATGATCATAAAATAAAGGTAGTCCCTACTACCATAGCAGACCCACCTCTACACATCATCACATGTATCAATGACATACCTTTCAAGTAGGTTTTAATCGACATAGGCTCATCGATTAACATAATAACAACCAAGGCTATAGGGCACTTGAATATTCCTAGGTCAAACATCATCCCTACCTCCTACACATTGAGAGCCTTCAATGATGCACTATGCTCCACAGTGGGTACAATCATCCTACCTATGCAGGTGGGGCATAAGACCATCCCTATGATGTGTCATGTATTGGAGGGGGCCATGCAGTATAATATCCTCCTAGGGCATCCCTAGATAAGGGACATGCAGTGCGTTCCCTCGATCTTGCATCAATGTATTAAATATGTGCATGAGGGATAGGTACATGTGGTACCATCGGATGAAGAGCCATTCAAATATGTTCATCAGGTTGACTTATCAAGGGATTTTGTCCTTCCATCCATGCACCTATACATTAGGTCATCATCCCCTACCACACAACAAGAAGCAAATCCAAATCAGTGTGAGGTGACCCATCCACATCGATGCCACCTCTAGCTTCTAAAGCTACTAGCACTTCTGAGAAACCAACAACATCTAAGGCAAAAGACTCTCAAAAACTAAAAGCACCCTTGGTGGAGGAAAGACCTAAGGAAGTCCCAACCATAGCAATAGTGAAAATTCCAAATCCCATGGAGGAGGAATATTCCCAAGACATAGTCGAGGAGGTGCCTCAACCTGCCTCACCTGCATCATCATCAACATCATCTACACCATAGGTGATAGTTCACCTAGCTAATACAGGACTAGGTGAATATCTTGTGTAGAATGTTACTTTCACTCCAATTATCAAGTCTGCACAAGACATGGGATGACCAAGAGTCCCAAACTTACCCATAGGGATAGTGGTACCATTGGGGATCCCCCTAACTAGACCAATTTCATTTATGTTGGGTTGGATTATGCCCATGATGCTTCAGACATTGAAGAGGATGAGGATGAGTCATTCACCATGAATGTTCATTACTTGTCCAATCCTGAGTTTGCTCTAAGATACTTTGAATGCAACCATTGGCATGGCTATGGTTTAGGTCTATATGAGCAAGGGTAATGAAACCCAGTTGAACCATGATATCAGTTACCTACTGATAGGTCTAGCCTAGGATATCATATTCAAAGCTATGATGATTCATTAGCAACATCTCTAGATAGATTAAGCTTAGGGTTCAGGGAAGACATTGAATGGAATCCCTATCACCCAAACATAAGCTACATGGATGATAGGTTGGTGACCATGGTCACTATAGAACCACCTATTATGTATCATCCAAATTTCTCTCTCGAGGCAAGCCCATCAAGACTTATCCTATGGGAGGATGAACCAAGCTATGGTTATGAGCGAGAAGAGAATGAATACATCAGATCATAGTGAGGTTAAGGATGAGACTAAATTGGCCTACCTTGGGCCTCAATATTTACATCACCTCATAGAGCCAATTAATATGGAGAGTGGATACATCATAGATGATAGTGATTATGAGGATGAGACTAAATTGGCCTACCTAGGGCCTCAACATTCACATCACCTCATAAAACCAATGGGTATGAATGATGGATTCTTCATAGATGATAGTGATTATGAAGATGAAACTGAGAGGGCCTACCTTGGACCTCACTACTTGCATCATCATAATGAACCATTTGACATAGATGAGATGTATCATAGAGTATATCCTAGCCCTCACCTCAAGGGAAGACCGACCAATTTAGATGTAATCCATCATATAGTTTTCCTTGATCCTCCTACATTTAGAGAGCTACTTCAACCAAATGATCCCATATTCCCATCTATTCATAGACTAGATCCTGAGATCCCCATACCCCTAGAGCCACATATTGGGTATGGAAGGTAAATCAACAATGCAGAGTTACACCCACATGGTCCTAGAGATTCCATTCCATCCATCAACATGATCTCCATTGATTTGACCACTCCACTCCACAACCCAGCCGATCCTTCTAAACCATTGTGTCTTAACTTAGATGCTATTGATTGGGATCATATTGATTCACCCTTAGAGCCTAAATATTTCTTCCCCAATGAAGAAATGCTACAACCATTTCATTTTGCACCAAGATGTGCACATGATGTTTATCACACTAGTTTTAACCATGATTCAGTTGAACCTTTAAACCCAGTGGATGACATCCACTTGATCCCCACTCCTCACCAGCTTGAGGAGGGGTCACACATGTCAATAGAGGAAACTTTTGAAGTGGACATCAGTGATGATCCTTCTGATCCAAAGAAAGTTAAGTTCAGAGAAATCTTATCTCTAGAAGAATAGGCCACCATCATACCTCTATTGAAAGAGAGACCTAATCTCTTTTCTTGGACCTACAAGGATATGTTAGGTTTAGATCTAAAATTGGTTGTCCATAACCTTTCGCTAGATCCCACAAAGAAATCGATCAAGCAGAAGCTTAAGAAGATGCATCCAACCATCACCTTGATGGTAAAGAATGAGCTATAAAAGCTATTGGATGTAGTCTTTATTACCCCCATCGACTATCCAGAATGGGTATCAAACATGGTGCCTATAGGAAAACCTGATGGAAGGATCCATATTTGCATAGATTTTAGAGATCTCAATAAGGCAACACCAAAGGATTCATTCCCATTGCCCAACATAGATGCTCTTGTAGATGCAACTGCAGGTCATGAGATGCTCTCCCTCATGGATGATTTTTTGGTTACAATCAGATTCAGATTAAACTCGAAGACCAACACAAAACCATATTCACCACTCCATGGGGGACATTTTATTACAAAGTAATGCCATTTGGTCTTAAAAATATTGGTGCCACATATCAATGGGCCATGACATATATTTTCCATGACTACATGCATAAGATCCTAGAATATTATATCGATGACTTACTAGCCAAGTCATTATTACATGAAGAGCATGTCGAGGTCCTAAGAAAGGTCTTCGATCACCTGATAGAGCACAATGTCAGGTTGAATCCCAAGAAATGCATCTTTGGTATAACTTCAAGAAAACTCTTGGGATTCATCATTTCTAAATGAGGGATCGAAGTTAACCCAACAAAGGTAAAGGCTATCCTAGAAATGGCCCCACCCACTAACATCAAAGAGCTGAGAAGCCTACAAGGCAAAGTAGCATCCATAAAGTGTTTCATCATACAACTATCAGACAAATGTCGACCCATGAATCGACTACTACACAAGGGGGTCCCATTCCACTAGGATGAAGAATGTCAGCAAGCCTTTACTGAGATCAAGAAATACCTAGAATCACCAGTACTAGCTCCACCAAGGCTAGACGTGCCATTTTTACTTTATATATCTACTACCAATTTTGCTTTGGGCACCATGTTGGCTCAAAAGAATGTGCAAGACAAAGAACAAGCAATATACTATATCAACCACACCTTGGTGAGTTACGAGCTAGGGTACACATACATAGAGAAGTTATGCTTAGCAGTGGTCTTTGCGACTAAGAAGTTGTACCACTACATGTTGAGCCATACAATGTATGTGATATCAAAACAAAATCCTTTGCAGTATATGATGAGCAAGACATATCATAATACACGTACTACAAAGTGGATCATGCTACTGATAGAATTTGATTTGGAATTCATAAGCCAAAATTCCATCAAGGGACAAGTCATAGTTGATCAACTAGCAGAGGTACCTCTTCAAGATAATAGGCCTCTCATCATAGAACTTCCCGATGATGTAATCTTTGCATTATCGAAAGCACCCAAACCCAAAGAACCTGATAATAAAGCTGACATGACTTTGTTCTTTGATGGTTCAAAGTGTGAGCAAGGGGGTGGTGCAGGGATTATGTTTTTCATACCACAAGGTGCTCCAATGCCCTTGTCATTTAAGCTAGACTTCCCTTGCACAAATAACAATGTTGAATATGAGGCCCTAATCTTGGGTCTCCAAACAACAATCACTATGAAGATTAAAAAGCTAAATATCTTTGGTGACTCCCTTCTCATCATTAACCAAGTTAAGGGATTATTTCAATGTAGGTGTCCAATCCTGAAAGCTTACAAAGAGCTTGTTGACACTTATCTAGCCCAACTAGAATGGTATGACATCGAGGCAATCCCTCGCACATCCAATAGATTTGTAGACACTATGGCATCTTTGGGATCCTTGATCCCTCAAAATCCATCTACTGATTTCACTACCATTCATGTGAAGATGCTCTCACAATCAATGATGCAATGTGAGGCTTTTGACAACAAAGAATCAATCAACATGATTCATATAGAACCAAACCATGAGTGGTTCTATAAAGCCAGAGACTTTCTAAAGAAGGTGCCTTGGGGGTCTTTGATCTCGTAGGGTCCTACGAGGAATGGTACCACCATTCACCACAAGGTTATTTCTCAATCTGCATTTGTGCATATCGAATCATAGAGAGAACAAGTCATCTTATCTATTGAGGTTGTAGCTTATCAGGATTGGCTAGGCCAATTACAAGATTTCCTTAAGCTTGGAATCATCCCATAGGGATTATCGTAGGCCACAAAATGAGCATTTAAACAAAAAGTGACCAGATATGTCTTTCTAGGAGATATATTGTATCATCAAAACTATGATGGAATCCTCCTTCATTGTCTTGAGCCCCAAGAATCAGCTTGGGTGATTTCACAAGCTCATGATGGTACCTATGATGGCCATTTTAGTGGCATGGCCATCATCAAGCGCATCCTTCAAATGGGTTATTATTGGCCCACCATGGAAAAGGATTATTATGAGTATGTCAAGAAGTGCATTAAGTGTCAGCATCATGCAAATCTGATGCACCTACCATCATAGGCCTTACAGCCCATTCAAGTGGCTTGGCCATTTTCTTAGTGGGGTTTCGATCTAATTGGAAATATCTCTCCCCCATATTTAGGCTGACACATATTTATCTTAATGACCACTGAGTACTTCACAAAATGGGTGGAAGTGGTCCCCTTAACATCAATGATAGGACCAAGAATTATGGAGTTCATACTTCACAATATCATCTATCACTTTGGGATCCCATTCAAGATAATTTTGGATAATGGTCCTTCATTTAAGAACAAAAATGTGTAGGCTTTAACATCCAAATATAACATTCAACATAGTTTTGTGACACCATATTATCCACAAGAAAATGGGCAAGCAGAAGCCTCAAACAAAACAATCGTAGCCATATTAAAGAAGATGGTAAAATAAAATCATAAGGATTGGCATCTACAGTTACCTCTTGCATTATGGGCTTACAGAACTAGCGTGTGGATGCCCACTAGGGCAACACCATTTTTGCTTGTATATGGCACTGAGGCCATTATGCCCTTGGAGTTAGAAATTCCAACATTGTGCATCGCATTGAAAGAATTTATCGATGATGACACTGCATGACAAGCTCACCTTGATCAATTGACCCTTCTTGATGAACGTCGCATCAATGCTCTTGAGCATCTCTGCATTTACCAAGATCATCTAACATGAGCTTATAACAATAAAGTCCACCTGAGAGACTTTAAGGTTGGGGATCTCATGCTCAAAGAGAACCAACAGAATTCAAACCTACCATCGCACCTGCGAGACAAATTTATGGCCAACTGGATAGGTCCTTATATCATCTCAGAAAATATTGGACCTGGGACATATCACCTAACATCGTTAGAAGGTGTTGAAGAGCCTGAGCCTCTCAACATTCTTCATCTAAAGGTATTTTACACATAAAACCAACAAAATCCAAAAACAATACATAAAACAAAAATTCAAAAACATTCAAAATAATCAAAATTTCAAAAACATTTGAAAATCATAAAATTCCAAACAAATCAGAAAACATAAAAATCAAAAGGCTCCAAAGGCATCATAAGCCCTTTGGTCAACTCACAAAAAGCCCCAAAGGCATCATAAGCCCTTTGGTCAACTCACAAAAAGCCCCAAAGGCATCATAAGCCCTTTGGTCAACTCACAAAAAGCTCCAAAGGCATCATAAGCCCTTTGGTCAACTCACAAAAGGCTCCAAAGGTATTTAAGCCCTTTGGTCAAAAACAAAACACAAAAATACAAAAACAATTGAAAACATTAAAATACAAAAATATTTGCATCTTACATTTTGCATTTGCATTCATATAATTGCATTGCATTAGGCATGTTGCATCCATTGCATTCACATTAGGATAGATTATGTTTTCAATCTTACAAATGACACCATATTTGTATGCCAATCATGCATCTTCAAAATCATCATTCATCCATAACCCATGTGAGTAACTATGTTTTTCAACACAACCCCTTCCTATTGCTATAAGGAATATACTAAGGTTTTTCGATCATTCAACCATACCTAGTGATCTTCTCAGATTTTGTAGAAAGCTATCTTTGCTTTTGTAGATGAGGTCTAGTTTTGATAGCACCTAGCATATATCAAAATCCCATCACTAATAAAAACATTAAAATCCTAGTTGGAACAAGGGAAATATGAACACTACAAAGTGGTACTAGGCATCCTAAGCGAAAGGTTTTTACTTGCTCATCTTGTGATGTGCATGGTCTAGAGTGTTGATCATTGAAAAAAGGACAAGCTCCCCCTACCCAAAGAAACCCCTTGCTTTATCAAAATGAGCAAAATTCCAAAATCAAATCAAATCCCTTGCTCAAAAAAAAATAAAAATCAAAATAAATAGTGATTTTCATCACTAAGCATGAGCAAGTATCCCAATAAATCAAAATAAAATAAGGGGGTGAAGAGCTTGAATCCCTGGAATGGTCACTACTTGAAACCATAGAGTGATCCCCAATACAACAATGGGCTGAATGAATCCCACCTGGCATTGGGGTAGTTCTAAGCAATTTGTAAAAAGAGCTAGCTTTAGGTGTCCTGTATCACCTAATGGTCTAATCCAACTGAGTCCAACTTAGGATCATGATGAGCATTTGGTGATCCCCAATACAACAATGGGCTGAATGAATCCTACCTAGCATTGGGGTAGGCTTATGTTTCATCTAATATATTCATTCACACACACAGGGATAATGAATATCTTGGTCTTCATAACAAAAACTTTCATCTTTCAGAAGTCTAGTATGGTCATTATACAACTTTTGATTAATCAACTAGGGTGTTTGAGTCTCATGGAAAACCTCAAAAATCCCCTCATAGCAACAAATCATTTCATCAATCAAATCATCAACTTTATTTATGAGGTTTTGTTCATTAAAGGGTGTTCATGAAATAGGATAGATACTAGATAAATATCAACAATGATATTTAGATCCACTGACTATTTTGTACATATATTTTAATTTACAAAAGCTTATAAAGAAAGCACATACATATCATATCATCTCATCTCACATATGGATGCTTAAATGATTATTTCTTATGATAAGAGTTATCATTTACATTCATAATTTTTATACATTATGTGGTGTCATCCATTAGTTTGTAAACACATATTAAATTCATTCCTTATGTTTTAAGTGATTAAAGCATACAGGTTCATTTGCATTAGTTCATTCCTCATATAATTAATGCATTACATTTTGCATCATACATCATATCATATCACATAAATTAAATGCATAAACAATTAAAATAAATTAAACATGCATTTAAACAATCATTACATCCATATATCCCATCCATCATATAATGCATCCATACATCTAGATCATAGCATCTAAGCAATACATCTATCATCTAGCTAGTGCATGTCATCAATACATCACATCCATATAGCATAATATCATAAGCATTGCATCCATTTTGCATCACATAAACATAAAACAATAAAATGATACACATAATGAACCATAATCAAACAATAATATCATATATATATATGTGTATCAAATAAGTACATAGAGGTACAAAAATACCCATAGGCTACAATAGTGTAGGTCATCAGACCTTACACTAAAAAAATACAATATACCAAAATATGATCATGAGTGGCCTACACCACTAGTATCACCTCCACCCTCATCCTCTATATGAGGTGGCATGGAGCTAGTACCTACTACCCTCTTTTACCAAGCCCCTAACCTATGGTTGGGCCACACTAAAAAATACCCTAACACACTTCGTTCGCTCTAGTGTGAGCCCCCAACTGTAGACCTCTCTCGAGGAGTGCCACCTAGCATCCAAATCTGAAGCTATAGAGATGCAATATACCCAACATATCCTAACATATAGGCATCACAATCCTCCAAGAGCCCTATAGGCATCTAATATCTACCCCTAGATCTAAACCTATTAGCCCCTAAGCAATGAAGAAGCTGGTACAACCTATAATGCAACATCTCTCTCTATAGTAAGCTACTCTATCCTAAGCTACACCGAGTCAACCTATGCCTAGAGGGTGGTCCTCTCCTCCTCAAAACCCCTCCATCTAGTATAGCCTACCAAAATTGCTATAATGAGCTAACCTATGTCTAGAGCATAGCGATAGAGGTGTCTCACTACAAGATCTATAGATGAGCCATCTGAAGCTCAACCTCGACACTATGTAGCTGAGCCAGAGGGGAGACTCCTAATCCTCTAGAGCAACATCCTCCTCCTCCTTGAGCATTGCTCCTCTACTACCTGCTCCTCTATAGCCTAACCCCACTCCTCTATTCAATCCTGCACTCGATGCCCCTCTAGATCCTCGATAGTAACCTCATCAATAGTCCACCCCAAGAGACCACCACCATGCCATAACCATAACCCACCACTAGGTATACGCCTCTATAACCTCAACATATACTATACCAACATCAACTATAGGAGGATCTACCTCCTCTAAAATTACAACCCAAGGTGATGGAAGATCCCTCTCTATGATGATCTACCTACAAAACTAGCTCAAAGGGGACATCCTACTAGATCCCAAACTATCAGAGCACCCAAGAGTACTAAAATAACTCTATAATACCTACCTTATGATTTATCACCCATCGATCATACCTAGTCCAAGCCAAATATCTATCCACCTCTAGCCATGCAAGGCACTCAAAATAAGGTCTCCAAATGATATCCTCGAGCCTAATATAAAAGCTGCATAGTGTCAAAATCCCCTATGCATGATGACTCCAATGCTCCTCTCACTCCTATGGCCACCTACATCCATAGCACTAGGCCCATGCCACTATGGTAGTGATCCCAATAGGTAATCCTCCTAGGTGGTCCACCCTAATGTGCTCCCAGCCCTAGATCTGAAGAAAGGTACAAGCAACACTAGCCCATCCACCATTGAATCTGATACATCTCATCATAGACATTAGCTAGCAATGCACTCCCCAAGCCATAATGATTCGGCTCATAGCTATCCTAAAAGATCCTGAACCATAGCCAAGAGGTTCCATGGGAACCTCACTCTTGAAGTATTCAGCAAAAGTATGTTATAGATAACATGCATCAAGACAGCCTACCACCGTGAAAACATCCTCCTGATACCACCGAGTCACGGGGACTCCGCCATGTTGAATATCACCCAATGCTATAGTGGCCAAAGCTCCAAAGACTCTTTGGAATATAATATATCTAGCACCAGTGGGGGAAGACATGATAGCCTCTCCATCAAAAGGGATCCTAAAGATCTTGTACACATCCTCTAGAGTGATGGTCATCTCACCAGTTGAGAGATGAAAAGTGTTTATCCAACAATCCCATCTATGAGCCAGATCAGTAAGGTAGGCCTGGTACAACATAATCATCAATATATTGGTAACATACATAAGCCCCCAGGCATCAAACCAATCCTAATATTCATCATCCATCAATGGTAGAAGCTCCACAAGCAAACTAGGATCTCGAGCCCATGAAGACAAAAGCTAAAATGCAAAATAAATGCCTAATTAGATGCACTTACACTAAAAAAAATAAAAAAATGGTGTAACAATAACCCAAAATCAATTAAGGGTACAAACACATAAGAAAATGCACCAAAACATGCAAAAAATCAAAATTTACACTTGAAAATTTCAAAAAAATCAATTAAATTCATCAAAAAAAAATCAAATAAATAATTTTTCTAAAGTTTTTGCCAGACAGCACACCAACGATCAAAAATTTGACCATTGGAATTCAAACTAGCCCTGTCATACAGCCCCTCTTTCCAAATTAGGGCACCCTGAGTGACAACGATCATGGGACATGCCAACGACTCCCTCACCCAAAAAAATTGACAAAATAAGAAAATAAAAAGAACCCACCTAAATTAACCTAATTCTAAACCTATCTATGAATGTGGTTCATTACCAACAAGTTTAATGAGGTTCATTTACCGATTACTTAATTTGGTTCATTTTACCGATTAAATAACAAGTTAGGGTTTAGAGAAATACCCATGAAGCTCCAACTCCTCCACTCATGGATGCCTCACCTTGCTCCACCATGGTGTCAGTAATCAAGAAGTGTCTTGGGTCACTATCTCTCTCTCTCACCTTAAAGCTCAAATTACAAAATGACAACTAGGAAATAATGAAAGTCAAAACCTTAATTTTATTTTTATATTTTCTAGTTTTTACTATTATCAGACACTTTCTAGCACGATGCTGATAGTGGCCACAAAAAATAAAATTGGGCTACTACTGATAATGGCTAGAAAACAACAATAAATGCATCAAATTTCTCACCATGAGGAGTCTCAAAATGGACAAATAAGCATATCTAACGGTCCAGAATCATCAAAAATTGCAAAATAACAAGAAAAATCATAAAATCAAAATTCAAAAATAAAATAAAGTTCAATAACAAAAAAATCAAATAAACAACTAAAATTTCAAATGTACCTCGTAACTAGTTATTTACCCTATACACTTGGTGGTTGTAGTGACTTGCACTCCATGCAATACGACAAGATGAGTAAATTACCATAAGGTCATTTGAGCCAAATTAATCATCGTTGAATTGAAATGCTTCACTTCAATCCTGAAGAAGGCCATGGTGGCGGACTACCCCATGGGAATGAGGTATTCATTTCATTTCTTCTATGATATTTTCAGCAGATCATCGAGTGATTCAACACAAGCTAAATCGAATTGCTATCATCTTGATTCCCTAAGAAGGCCATTGCAGTTAGACTGCTCCATGGGATAGAGATGTACAATTACTATTAATGGTTGAAATCACACTTGTAATAGGACCTACCATATAACAACAATGCAAAACTCTTAAATCATCCAAATCAATCATCTTGGTCAAGTGACTCATCACTTTATTCATTGTCCTTCCCTCATCGACTCGTCGCTTGAGGGGGTAGTCATAATATCAATAATCATAATCAAAATCAACAAAGGATCACTCAATCATGTCAAATTGTATTCATCCTATGAATCATTGCTAACAACTATCATAAGCTTACCCTTTGCTAGGGAAAAAGCAAATATGATAGTTAAGCTTGTAGCTCTCCTCCTATCGGACCTATTGTAGCACTGATGCTACCCGATCACCATTGGACTTGTGAAAGCTTTTGCAAATTTAAGCCTTCCATCCCATTGGAAGCAATGATTCTAAGATGTGCACCTTTCTCATGATTGGGGCATCTAATGTTGATCAGATCAATGATCATCATACACCCTACAATATGGCCCTAGGTGGTCTATTTTTGCTCAACGTTGTGTTTCCCATAATGCATCACAAAAAGGGGTATCTGTAGACACCTAAAATACATCATGTTTAGGAGACTACTCATATGGGCACATCCAAAGACCATATGACTGATCTTGGACCTTTCCAAGAGCTAGCAGTGGTCCTAACCACTCACTAGGGGTAGTTCTGACCCATTCAGGCATGGCCGCTATCGACTAGAGTGATCGCCAACATAGGCCACTGAAGCTCAGAGCGGCCACTGCTAGCCACTACTGTGGATAATGGCTAGCACTGAAACACAAATTGGCCATGAATGCAGGCCTGAATCACATAGATGACTACACTTGCATTGGATTCGAGTATTTTTGGCATGGATCCTCCAGAGTTCCTCCTAACTACCACTTCCATGCAAATCTGTAACTAGGCCTTTCCTCCAATGGCCAGTTTCATGCAGATCTAGATCTTGGCTTCTCCAAGAAGCCAAGATCTAGAATTTGAGAGGCCTACATATGCATCCTCCCAAGAACAAGTATGGATCCAATTTTATGCAATGAAGCCCTATTCGAGTGAGCAGCGAGTTGACAACCCTTGAGGAGAGTCGAAGTGTTCCCATTTCAGATTGTCAAGCTATGACCAACCATGGAGATTTTAGACTAGAGACATCATCAAATTCACACATCTAATTGAATCCCCATGATTTTCATTACCAATCCATCTCTAGACATGAAGGTGACCCTTGAACATCAATTTGGATGAAGAATTGAGTGTCATAACCCCTAGTTTTTGAGGTAAAATATCACAGTTAGCGGTCATTGTCTTCGATAGTGGCCTGCAGGCACGACCACTCTGAGCGATAGTGGCTAGGGTTTGAGTCATCATTTCTTGAGTTTTAGCATAGATTTCTTATTACTTCTACTTTATCAACTTATATTAGAGTAGATCTATCTTTTCCATTGCATTTGTATGGTGATTTCCTAGTTATTCATGCATTTTTGCTTATCTTTGCATATTTTTATGCTTTATTGCAAGCTTTGTCATATTTCATGTGAATCTTCAAAAAGAGCCTCATCATGAGAGGCCTCATATGCTACTAATAATTCTATGTTGTTTCTTGAACGTAGATCACAGGTTCTTGGACAAATTCAAAGCATCTTTGGCATCAAATCCCTCCAAGCAAGTGAGAAGAAGGCATCTATAAGCCCTTGAGCAAGTTCATGTCGAATCTAAGAAGCCTATGGATTACACCATCCCCGCTTAGGGGCTTTTCATATTTGTAATCATTGTATCAATCATTTGGTATCCCTAAGAGGGACCTATTTGTAATCAAATTTCAATATGAATTAATAAGAAGAGACCTTATGTTTTGTTAATTCATTGTCTTTCATGCTTTCATGATTTTATGCTTGATATAATGATGCAAATAGCTTAGGTGTATGCTTTTTAGGATCGTACAGGTTGATCACCATCCTCAAGTTTAGAATATTCAATATTTTCTACATGGGAAAAGGATCCATCAAAGAAGAAGTCATCTTGAAAAATATCTTCATGGGGGATATCACATAAAAGATCCCCTTTTGCATAGTCTTCTTGAGTAGCAATTAATTCAAGATGAACTAAATTTATAAGATTTATGGTAAGGAAAAGTGTTAGTAGGAGGAGATAAGGGTCATCTTCATTTTGATCCCTTTCTAGTCCACTACTAGTGGTGAATTCCTCAAATAACATGACATCATCATCATCAATAGCTAAGGGCAAAGGTTAATTTGTTTTAGGACATATTCTATCCCACATAGACTAGGCCAAATTTTTACTTCTAAAGGTTCTTTGATTCCTTGCTCATGGGACCCAAGGCATTTCCCTTGATACTCCATATTATAAATAATTTATTTGGACAAAGGATAAGATTTAGACAAGGCTTCAAAATAGGATAAGGCTTAATACCATAGATTTTATTTGTGGGAGGTTCTAGCATATGTGAATGTACATAATCTTATGTGTACTATTTTTCCTTTCTTGTAAGATAAACCTAAGGTTCTAGGATAAGGTGGTAGCTTAGAAAGGTCTACAAGGGATTCATGATTAAGATGAATTAAGTTACTTGTTTTAGGTTCATTATTTATGTTTGTTTGAATATCAACGTGAGCTTTAGATTGATCCTTAATAGTTAAATATTCAACATTAGTAATTTGAGAAGAAGTTGAAGGAGAATAAGAAGAATTATTCAATGGGATAGGGATAAGAGAGGGACAAAGGTTATTTTTTGCAAGGCTCACTTCAACCATTATACAATAAGGGAAAGGTTTAGGATCAACTAGAATATGGATATGTTTATCATTATATTCATACTTGATATATTAATAGAGAGTTGAAGGGATAACCTTCATTGCATAAATCCAAGGATGTCTTAGAGAATATTAAAAGTGATTTCACAAGGTATGACATAGAAAAGAGTATTGAGGATGCAAGACCCAATTTTTAGGGGCGAAGTTATAGTCCCGCTAGATTCTTGGGTTCCATTGTTAAAGGCTCTTATGACAAGGTCATACTTTTCAAGATCTTGTTCCCCCATGTTGAATCTTTGGATGAATTGCAGACTACAAATATTTAAGATAGATACATTATCGATGAGAATTATTTTAATAAATAATTTTCTATGTATCCTATAATGTAAAGGGGAATTTCCCCATGCATGGATGGTGGGGAAGGTCATATTCATAAAAGGCTATAGTAGGAGTAAACTAAATTTTCCCTATTGTTTTGTACTATTTTATCAAGAAATCTAAAAATATTGCATCCTTGGCTTGTTTCAATTGACATAAATATTCAAGGCTAACCTTTTTCTCAACATGATAAAATATTGGATAAAAATATTGGTTGTTTCTTCAAAACTCTTAAGGAATGACAAGGTAATTGAGAAAACCATTATAGGGTAGGACTACTAAGATGATGAGTAATTATTTTTCATGTATTTTCTATAATAAATTATTTCATTTCTATCTTTTAAATGTGATTATAATATATTTTAAGTGGTTATTCTTACTTATTTATGTGATTTATCAGTTAAAAGGTGAATGTAGTTAATCTAAAAAATGTGTGCATTTATATAAAATACGTCCAAGTTGTGAGTAATTATGCAAGAAAGTGTTGAAGGAAACTCCGTAGGTGCATGATGCAGTAGCACAAGCTTCAGGATACACCTTGAACATGAGAAGATGGACGTAAGGACAAAGGCTTAAGGAAGCTTTGGGAAGCTTTTGATGCGGTGATAGAACAAAGGTGGATTACTATTACAAAATATAATAGATTACTGTTACGAAAGATGGTTACTGAAGTATGTTATAGAAAGTAGCTACTGAAGACTATTACTGAAGAGAATTCTTACCAGCAGTTACCAAAGAGAGTTGACCAATATCGTACACCACATAAACGATAGTATGGTGCTCTCACATGGTAATCAAGGATTACAATCAGCTTAGATTAATTTGACTTGTCACATATTCTTCATGAGGATATTGTGATTAATAAATTTGTTATAACTTTATTTCGTAAATATTGTATAATTAGAATATTGTTAGGATGATTAGATTTAGATGCAAGATTGTTTGGTCCTTTTCGAGAATAAAGGACATGTGGTTATGTGTATATCTTGCAAAATGTTTAAGTTAGTATTATGTTGTTATGTTAGCTCATAAAGTGCCACTTGGACCACTTAGGATGTTTACTGAGTCCAAGCAGAATTAGAAATTTTATTAGTTTAAATTATTTCTGTTAGTACATAGTTGTTGCATTATCAAGTGCACAAATCCACATGGAAAATACGTGGAAGAATTTCATTTAGAATGTCCAAGCGACATTATATATTACATAGGAGACCTTTGAAAAGGTTTGGCTAGCTAATGGAGAAAATATCTAATTTGTGACTATTCCTAATGTAATATTTTGGAGATAATTTTGAAATTTGGATGCACAACCATGTACGCTTGAATTTCCAGTAATAAAGCAACAACACTTTTGTTCATCCTATGGTAACTGTGTTAATTACTTTCTTTACGCCTTGCTTGCTTTGGTAACTTTCATTTCTTTCATTTCCCTGCAACCATGAAATAATTAAGCATTAGATTAATTAAATGAGAGTATATTATTGAAGTTAAAATAGAGTAGAGAAAAGAGGAAGGGGTTAATACTAACATTCCGGAGGTAGGGCCCACTTTGAAAGGTTAGTCCCTAAATATCTTCCCCCAAAAACACGGTAGATAGAGTTAGAATGTAGAATAAGTCTTAGAGCATAAAATTAATTAAAATTGCACAATAAATAATTATGAATTATACTATGCATCATTAAATCATACGTGGATCCACACATATTCATATAGACTTAGTCTAAATTGCATCTTTAGTTTAAACATAATTTTATTTTATTTTACTTTCTACAAACTTTAATTTTTGCAAAACCTAAGACTAAAAGAGATCAGAATCAAGCTTAGAATTAATTACTATGGTACAATCTATACTAGATTGCTACTCTTTAAATCTAACCTTGATTACCCTTGGATTGATAAAATTAAATGTAAGCTATTATAGCCGATCATTTTGGCATCGTTGTTGGGGAGAGTAGCATCATAGTGGTTAATCAAAAAAGTTGTTTGGCAGTGCAAAAAGGTGAGGCTTACTTGTATGTGGAAAAAGGCACATATGAGTCCTTGGTGTGCATATGAGTTAGAGTGGCACGGTATGGTCCCAATGAGCCCCTTTGTTCAATGTTTCTAGGTTTATTTCTCTTGAGGAATCAGTTTTACTACTTTCTTGATAATAATTTTATTTCCTACAATTTTCAATTTCTACAAATTTTATTTCTTGCAAATTTCCTGCTTTGGGTAATTATTATTGCTTAGTTTGACTTAGGACCTATGATAAAAATAGGAAGTAGGTATACACACTGAAATAGACCTAAAATTGGTTTAGGACCCTGTTAGAAGCAATAAGTATGTATGGTTGAGTGACACAACCATAATGAAACCCTCCTAATAATCAAAGAAGTAGTAATAGTTTATATTTTATTTAAGCAAATTTTATTTCTTGTAAATTTTCCAGCTTTGGATAATTATTATTGCTTAGTTTGACTTAGGACCTACAACAAAAATAAGTAGGTATACACACTGAAATAGACCTAAACTTGGTTTAGAACCCTGTCAGAAGAAAGAAGTAGGTATGGTTGAGTGACACAACCATAGTGAAACCCTCCTAATAATCAAAGTAGTAATAGTTTACCTTTTATTTCAGCAAATTTTATTTCCTACAAATTTTCCATCTTTGGGTGATTATTATTGTTTAGTTTGACTTAGGACCTATGAGAAAAATAGGAAGTAGGTATACACACTGAAATAGACCTAAAAATTGGCTTAGGACCCTGTCAAAAGTAGGAAGTAGGTATGGTTGAGTGACACAACCATAGTGAAACCCTCCTAATAATCAAAGAAGTAGTAATAGTTTACCTTTTATTTCAACAAATTTTATTTCTTGTAAATTTTCTAGCTTTGGGTGATTATTATTGTTTAGTTTGACTTAGGACCTATGAGAAAAGCAGGAAGTAGGTATGCCTGAGTGAGACACACATACTGAAATAGACCTAAATATTGGTTTAGAACCTTTTAAAAGAAGAAAGTAGGTATAATGAGTGACACAGCCATAGTGAAACCCTCCTGAATAATAAAACAAACAATAATAGTTTAACCTTTTATTTTTAGTAAATTTTACTTTTCCAGTAGTATTTCATTTTGCTCCTAATGTGCTAAGATTGGTTGTATAAATATTTGTAGGAATGTGAGTCACATCTAATTTTAGCAAAATATTAGGATTATTGTGAAATTTTATTTCAATTATTCCCTGTTGTATTAAGGATAGTTATAAATTCATTTATTGTGATTTGTATCTAAACTTGACAACAGTAGAATTAAAAATAGAAAATCAAAACCAAAACCCAAACCCAAACAAAAACAAAACCAAATAGAGAGAAAAGAGAATAAAATATAGGTTTCTAGATGGTGGAAAATAGTCTAAGATAGTCCTACTACAATAAACCTATAGAAATTATTACAAAAAAAATAAAAAATAAATATATATACCCAGGTGTTGTAGGTGAGTTGGAGAGGAGAGGGCAATCCTCCAAGGGAGGTCCCAGGTTCAAATCTCCACCCTACCAAAAAGTTGAATTGGGTATCCAAAATCCAATTGATAATGTTGGTACGGGCAGGGTCGGGTGCGACTCCCGGGTGACTTTGACGGTGTAGAACCCCCTGTTCATGGTCTCTCAGACCAAGGTGAATCCGCAAGGGGTTTTTCGCTTAAATATGTATATATATATATATATATATATATATATATATATATATATATATATATATATATATATATATATATATATATATATATATATATATATATATATATATATATATATATATATATATATATATATATATATATATATATATATATATATGTATATATATATATGTATATATGTATATATATATATATTATTGGAGAGATACCGAGAACAATGAAGGAGAGTGAAGGAGGATCCAGTGAGAGGATATACATAGTGGAATGTGGGAAAGGATCTGTCCCATTGACAGGAGGTAGGAATACCAGCGAGGCAGATGGAGGTCGGAGGGGATCTAGCGGGGATGAATCAGTGCACCCAATAGTAGAAGGTCAATAGGACGGATCAAAGAAGAAATACAAGGACCCCCCATACAAAGGAGGCCAAAGGGGGGTCCCAACCCTAATGCGAGAGGATCCTATGCCCACATGGTTGTGATCCATGCAACCCCAGACAATTTTTTTACCCAGGAACAATTTCCATATGGCGAGGATTTGGACATCCCCGATGAGGTCCTAAATAGTTTTCTAGAAT
This sequence comes from Wollemia nobilis, assembly GCA_028583015.1. Lineage (NCBI taxonomy): Eukaryota > Viridiplantae > Streptophyta > Pinopsida > Araucariales > Araucariaceae > Wollemia > Wollemia nobilis. The sequence goes on from JAQPPZ010000012.1 coordinate 10,778,966, forward strand.
TCGAAAAGTTTACCCTAATTGGCAAGTTCATAGGAGGACACCCAAAAATGGAATCCATCTGCAAATGGATCTCTCCAATTGGTGAATCTATGGAAACATGGATATTGTGGCACTAACCAGGGGTTTCTTTGCCATCATCCTGAACAACTAGGAGGATTACTACAAAATCCTGGTAGGAGAACCATGGTTCTTGGGGTGCAGAAGCCTCTTTCTTCGAAATTTGGGAAACGACTTCAACCTGGATACCCAAAACATCAACATTTCTTCAATTTGGCTAAGGCTTCCCAGCATTCCTTTTCACTGCATGCATGAAAATGTTATCAGATGGATAGCCTAGTCCATTGGAGAATTGGTCTCCATTGATCCCCCCACTAAAGCTCGATCCAGACTGACCCAGGCTCGGTTCTATGTGCTAGCAGACCTGGACTCTGAGATCCCCTCCTTCATCAACCCATGGTTAAGATCAACCTTCATCAAGAGATAGGCCATCGAGTATGAGAAAATACCTGCCTTTTATTCTCACTGTCACACTTAGGGGCACCTCCAGACTCAGTGTCCAGCTACTAGGGGTCAACGAGCGGAGGAGCTAACCAAAGGATCCACATACCCTTGAGACTCATAGCTAGCGATGAGGGAGAAACATAAGAGGAATCCTCCTCCCATTGACCAACTCTTTATGAAGCCCAAACCTGACTCGGCCAGATAGGAAGCTCAAGAGGAGGAACAAGATGGGTCTATCAAGCAACCAAAGCAAGGTTCACAGCAAGGAGGGAACTCCCTTCAGGAAAAGGAGCACCGAGAGGTGGGTTCAAGCCTTCCACCCCAAGATGAAGTAAAGGAACCGAATTCCCAGGTAAAAATCTCTCTCGTCACTAACTCCATGCAATCCCTTATGGAATATTATTTTCTAGGCAATAAGAAAACCTCACCCCATCATAAAAAGGGGGAGTTTCCTTCTCATCATCATGAAAAAAAGGGATCCTCCCTATTAGGAATGGTCAGCCCTAGGAACACTAGAAGCAGGAAATAATTAGTGGATTTTTGCAATGAGAGGAAAAGAGGAAGACCTCCTAGAAAAGATCAAAGAGATAAAGAAACAATGGAGGATGTGGTGAATGGGATCCAACTATTGTTGTTCTCGGATGATTTGTACACTCAGTGGGACGAAGCACAAGGAACCAAATCCCCCTTCCAGATGGTGAATGGAGGAAAGAAAATCTCCAAATCATCAAGATGAATGTTATCTCATGGAATGTGAGAGGACTGACCAGAGCAGCCAAGCAGAGGATGGTTGCGGACCTCTAAAAACAATCAAATCCCTCTATCCTTATCCTCCAAGAGACCAAGGTTGATGTAGTCTCTACTAAAAAATTAGTGAAATCTATCTGGGCCAAAGTAGAGCTCTTATTCAGTCTAGCTCAAGGATCTTCAAGTGGGCTCATGGTCTTATGGGACTTGACCCTTATAGAAGGAAGTATGCTTTCTTCATCCAGCAGGATTCTCAATATCCTCTTTCATTCTAATACAAGCAATTGATCGTGGATCTTGTCCAACATCTACACTCCCAACTCGATCATGGAAAGGGTTGAGATGTGGAATACCATCACCCAGATGGAAAGGAATTTCAAAGCCCTCCTCTAGATAATATGGGGGGACTTCAACTGCCCTTTACATCCTTTTGAAAAAAGGGAGGATCTGATATTTTTTCCAGAAGCATAGAAGACTTTAGAGATTTTTTCAAAACCAATGAGCTAGTTGACTAGAGCTCAAAGGTTCCTCTTTTGCCTAGAGCAACAGGAGAAAAGGGAGTGGGCTTATCCAGGTCAAGCTATACAGGTTCCTTATCTCCTAGGAGGCTATTCCCTTCTTGGGGGATGTAACCCTCCTAGCTCTTCCTAGGATCGGATCATACCACAACCCCATCCTTATTGAATCGAGCGAAGGGCCTAGTTTCAAAACACCATTTAGGATTGAATCCATGTGGACCCATCATAAATATTTTAGAGCATAGGTAGCGGGATGGTGGAAGCAGGAGTCAAAAGGATCCACCTCAAAATGTCTAGCCCTAAAGCTTAAATCTATCAAAGAAAACCTCAAGATCTGGAATAAGGAGGTCTTCAGCAACATCTTCGAATCCAAGAAAGCCATATCCAAAATCCTCAAAAACTTGGAAATAAGGTTGCAGGTAGGTGTCTTTAGCAAATCTGATAGAAACGAAGAGAGAATCCTCCTAGCAGACTTTCACACTATCTTGGCCAAGGAAGAGACCTTCTAGAGATAGAAATTTAGATATCTATGGCTAAAGGAAGGAGACTCCAACACTGGGTTTTTTCATGCTTCTACCCTCCAGCATAGATGTTCCAACAAAATTAGTGAAATTTGGTGAAGTGATGGTACGGATACCAAGGACATTGCTAAGATAAGAACTAAAGTGGTGGGCTTCTTTCAGGATTTGCTGAGATCCTCCCCCAAAAGTGACTTATAGGCCCAAAGAGATATTTTTGTGAAAATCTCCTCTCTAGTACCCCAGGAGGCTAGCCTCAGGCTCCTGGATCCTTTTTTTTCTTTCGAGATCAAGGAGGCCTTGTTTTCTATGCAACCTAACAAAACCCCTGGTCTAGATGGGTTTCCTCCTCGCTTTTTCTAGACCATGTGGGAGGTTGTGTGGAATGATGTTTGTGATGCCATTCATGAGATCCAAGCCTCTAGATCCATCCACCCCAGTATGAACGCCACCTTCTTAGCTCTTATTCTAAAAACCTCTGCCTAGAGGACCTTCTCGGACTATAGACCCATCAGCCTTTGCAATTTTTTCTACAAGATCCTGATCAAAGTCTTAGCTAATAGGTTCAAGCCCATCTTGCCCTTGCTCATTGATTCTTGTCAAGGTAGCTTTGTAAAAGGTAGAAACATCCTTTATGGTGTTATTTCTATCCATGAGACTCTTCACTCTACATCCTTGTCTAATAAGGCTGCCCTCTTTCTCAAACTTGACATGAACAAAGCCTTCGATAGGGTGGATAGGGGTTTCCTATGTGCTATTCTCCTAAATTTTGGGTTCCCTCCCTCTTGGATCGACCTCATCCAAAGTTGCATATCCACCCCTTACTTCTCTATCCTAATCAATGGGTCCCTCGTAAGCTACTTCTAGAGTGCCAGAGGGCTCAAGCAAGGAGACCCCCTGTCCCCCATTCTCTTCATCATCCTGGCAGTGGTTCTAAGAAGAACCCTCAAGGAGAGCCTCTAGAGATAGAGGTTTTTGAGCATCATCCCCACCTCTAGAGTAGAAGCAGTCACCCACCAGTAATTTTTGTATGACACCCTCTTGTCTACTATCGCCTCTGTGGCCCAGGCCTAACACATCAAGAGGATCCTCTCCCTTTATGAGTGAGCCATAGGCCAAAATGTAAACTACACCAAGAGTAAGCTTTTCTTCTTGAATACTTCCCAATGGTGGTAGATCTACATTGCCATAATCTTGGAATGCACGATCGAATCCCTCCCTACCACCTACCTTGGACTCCCCCTCTTTTGTAGTGGTAGGGCCTAGGATAGCATGTGGAATATGGTGGTGGAGTAAATTCATAGGAAGCTGGCCTTTTGGAAAGGTAAGTTTATGTCCCAGGTAGGCAAGGCTACCCTCACCAAAGATTGCCTCCAAGGGATCTTGACCTACTTCATGTCAGTCTTTAGCCTCCCAATGTCTGTCCACCATAAGATCAAACAGATTTAGAGGAACTTTCTGTGGTCTGGGAATGAAGATAAATCTAGGATCCCTTTGGTGGCATGGGACAAGGTGTGTAAAAGAAAATACCAAGGTGGGCTTGGGCTAAGGAGAACTAGTCTAATGAACCTAGCCCTTGTGGCCAAGCATGCTTGGAGGATCTTGACCAACGAGCCTATGGAGTGGGTCAAAATTGTCAAGAAGAAATACCTCACCAACTGCTCCTTCCTGGATGTTAAGGCCCCCTTCAGTGGATCCACTTTCTGGAAAGTAGTCCTCTAAGCCAGGCAACTACTCAGCAAGGGAGTCTGATGGATTTTAGGAGATGGGTAGACAATCAACTTCTGGAAGGATAAATGGGTCGAAGAAGATCTTCTATCTCAGAAGGTTGAACTTTCCCTCCTCAAATCCTAGTTTGACCCAAACTCCTAGCAAAAGGTAGAAGACTACATTGTGAGGAAGGATGGCATCCCTCAGTGGAACATCCCGATCCTCATCGGTCATGAAGCTGAAGTCTCTTCTCTAGATAAGATCCTCTAGGGCATTACCATCCTGACTGCCAGAAGATTCAATAAGATGATCTAGACGGGCACTGACACTGGCGTCTTCTCGGTTAGGATAGCCTACAAGATCCTTTCCAAGGAGGCTGAGGGGGATTTCCCATGGCAGATAGTCTGGCGAAAAGGAGTGATCTCGAAGGTAAATTTCTTTGCTTGGATTATTTTTCAGAATAAAGCTCTAACCATGGATAACCTCCATAAAAGAGGGTTTGCCTTCCCCAGTAGGTGTTATTTGTGCATGGCAGATTGTGAATCCATAGATCATCTCTTCCTTCACTGCCCGTTCACCACCACGATGTTTAGCGTGATCCTCTCCTCCTTTCATGTCCCCTGGAGCCCCCCCAGGATAATAAAGGAAGCCTTTGCTCAATTGCCAAACCCGTTCAAAAATCCTAAGCTTCGGTTCCTTTTCAATGTGTCCTTCCATCACATCCTTTGGCAAATTTGGCTGGAGAGGAACAAAAGAGTCTTCGGTAATCCTTCAAGAGACCCTTCTTCCACAGCCTTCAGAGCTCTTGCCTTTGCAGTAGAAAATTCAAAATTCACTCCTAGTCCCCTCCCTAGAATCCAGTCAGAGGAAACTATGTTCAAAAGGATGAACCTCAAGGAGGATCCAGACCACCCTAACATCCTTTCATCTAGGCTCAAGGTCAAATGGAGAAACCCCCCAAAGGGTTGGCTTAAGTTGAACTTTGATGGCACTGCTCGTGGTAACCCGAGGCCAGTAGTTGTAGAAGGGATGGTTAGGGATTGTAGCACCCTAAAATTGGCGCAGTAAAATTGGAATAATTACATTCACCTTAGTAAATAAATTTAAATTCAAATTTAACCTCCCAAACTGCCTGTTAACCGCCAAGAAACTTGTGTCCTCTTTTTCCATGCCATTTTTAGCAGTTGTTTTGACCGTTTGACGATATCATCTCCGATCAGACGATATCGCCCCAGATTTGACGATTTCGTCTGGACTAGAATGTCCAGACGATTTTGTCACAAAATTGAATTTACATAGTTGGAATCCATTCCAACGGGTCTCCAATCCGGGAAGAAGCGTGTCTGCGCCATTGGGACCCTTCCCCCGTTGGAGATCTCCCAAATTGGGATGATCTCCAACCTCCCAACAACTATCCTATGCCTATTTAACTCTAAAACTTTTCCTTCCCCAACCCCTGGCTGAATTTTTATGTAAATCAACTCCCTATGCGCTAAAATACTTCAAATTTGCCTTTGCACTATTTCTATATTAATTTTATTGTAGATACACCACTGGTTTTCAGCCGGAGCCAGCACCTATCGCCGTCGACGAACCTGTCAAGATCGGAGGCGATCTCGTCAAATTCGGGACGATCTCGTTCTAATGCAAGACGATTTTGACTGCAGCACACATCGAGGCAATCAGTGCTTGGAGTTTTATTTCTGTCATTTTATGCTATAAATTAGATTGTCTATTTAGTTTTAATACTATATTGCATCTGGAGTTCACCCATTTTGTCTAGTTTGCATATTAATATCATATTTTGCAATCTAAACACAGTGATTTGCATTTACTTTTGTTCTTGTATATTTTTCAATACTCATATTACTTTTTAATATAGTTTGCCCCTGTTTACAAAATAGAATTTCTTGTATTTCGCATCTGTTTGTCGTTTTGCAGGTCTCTGATGAATTCGTCTGACGAATTCGTCAGATTGCAGACGATCCTGTCAGTTTAGACGATTTTATCAAATTGAAGGTGATCCTGTTGAATTGCAGACGATCCAGACTGCTACAAGTAATTAGAAACTTCATCAAACTTTCGGATCAGGTAATCTTCATTGGCCTCCTGCAAATTCTTTGTTTCTGCTTTCTTTTCTGTTTGTTGTATTCATTTAAATTGCATTTTCATGTAGTTTAAGTTAGAATCATTCGGCCAAACCTAGGATGAATGTTTAAAAATAAAATGAAATCATAAAAACTCATTCCCAAAACCTAGGCGTGGAAACTACCGCCAAATGTTTCCTGGTGAACCCCCCATCCATCAAAAAATCACCAAAATACACCTCCCTTGAGAGGCGGGACCTTCGTTAAGTCCTCTCGTCCGAGGTACCGCACCATCCTTTTCCCATCCTCCTTCCGGGCGCGGATCCAATAGCCTGAAGGTAGGGATGCGAAAAATTTGGAGCGATACATTTTGGTGAACCCGACGTGAATGCATCATAACCTTTTGAAAACAAAACAAAACAAAAACAAAAAAATATATATGTATACAAGAAAAACAAAATCATCATTTAATGTTTGTATGTTTTAGATTCAATTCTAAATAGTAGGTGTTAAATATTACTTTTAGAAGTACTAAAGAAACCATGAGTTTTTACTCAAATCAATATGAGCCCATTAGTAATGTTGGAAGAATTCAGCCAAATACATTTGTTGATTATGACCAACCTTATCCGTATTCAACACCACCTCCATCACACTTCTCTCATTTTTCATCCATAACTCAACAAAATAATCCCTTTTCCAATCCTCTTCATAATGATATTATCTATTCTCCTATATATCCATATTATGTCTATCAATCCACATATAATCCTCCACCACCTTTTCAATATTCTTCTTTCAATACAACACATCCATTTCAACAACAAAATACTTATTCTTCCAATTCTACCATGCACTCACCTCATGCTTCGCAATCTTCTTATCATCATTCTACCCATAATAAAGAAAGTAGAGGTGAGAAACCATTAGGTCCTTTTATGACAAAATTCCTAAGGCATTTATCAAAAACCTTCATCACGTAAATTTACTAAGCTCAATCAACCAATGGATATAATTCTCAAGTATTTACTTGACACAAATAATATTGAACTTCCTTCCATAAGACAACCTGATACCACAACATATTGGTTTAAACCTGAGCTACATTGTGAATATCATAGAGTAGATGGACATATGACACAAAATTGTAAATATTTAAGATGTGCAATTCAAGATTTGATTGATAAGGGTCTTTTTAATATAAAGGAATTACAATCTACAACTGATGATAAATCTCCAGTAAACAATCAAACTCCTACACAACAAATACCAATAATCAGTCAAGACATGGGGATCTCCCAAGAACCCCTATTCAATTATCAACAACAAGAAACCAATCAAATATCGCATGTTAATGTGTCCCATCATGATGATATTATTAATATTGTAACAAAAACTACAAATGAGCAACCTCAAATTCAATCAACTCAATCCGATATTCAAGATATGGATTCCTCATTTGACCAACTTTCAAAACTATCTTTGGCTCTATAGAATGATACAAAATGGAATGTAAGCATAGCAAGCTCATATTCAGAATCAAAATTTCAATCTGAAATCCCCTTTGATAGCCAACAACAAGTGATTAATCCTCAAACAAAGATATCCCTTTTAGAAGTATTACAAATTTATCACAAGGAAATTTTGCTCAAAATACCTAGCCAACAATTTGATCCTCATCATCTTTTCTCTAAGAACATAATTAATGGTGTAAACCCTCTTGAGGTTAACCATATTTCATTCTATGATGAGGATATTCCTTCCTCTGCTCCACAAGAAGACTCCTATCTGTACATTACAGGATCTAGTAAAGAAAAACTTGTTAGAACTATCATGGAAGATAATGGCTTCTCTCTTAATTTATACACTTATCAATTATTCCAAAATTTCAAAACAAAGGAACAAGATCTTAATGAATCAAATGTTATTATAAAATCTTTTAACAATGAAATTCAAGATTGTCAAGGTACTATAATTCTTCCCCTTAATATTGGAACCAAGATCCTAGATACTTTATTCTATGTATGATATTGCCCTTCACCTTACAACCTACTTCTCAGAAGTCCTTGGATTCATACGGTGAGAGTTGTCCCTTCCACTCTTCACCAATGTTTGAAGTTTGAAATTGTAAATAAAATTGTTACCATACATGGTGACCCAACACCATTTGAAGAATATTTAACGGTTGAAACATCAAGTTCTATACATTCTCTATTGTCACAATTATTTTTTATCCATCACTTTTCTTCATCCATATATGATCATCCTTGTTTACCAAATAACACTCATGCATATCTTCCACATATACTTTCTCCATCTTATCAAGACTTGGAAGATAATAATAAGAATGAAGAACCTTCTTATCCTTCTGACATTTTATTTTGTAACATGATCAATTTTCCACATATAAAAGTCAAATCTTTTTCTACATTATTCTACATTATAACAAAGCTTTTGTTATCACTACCTTTTATTCATCACCTTATATTCTTACCTTCACCTCAACTAGATTATCCTTCAAAACCTCCTTTGATTTTGAAGCAACCTTAGACATGCTATACTCAAATAAACCTTGTATAGTGTATATAGATCATCTTGTATATACCACCAATTTCAATTCATAAATTAAAATCAAAATACAAAAAAATCAAAATCCTCAAGAAAATCAAAAAAATACAAACGCAACTAAGGAACTTAAAAGTAAATTTGAGCCCAACTGGCTCGGACCGTACATCATTACTGCAAAATTTGAATCAGAAGCGTATAAATTATCTACCTTAGATGGTAAAGAACTTAAAGAACCCATGAATATTTTACATCTCAAACATTATTATGCATAAATTTGGTCATTTCATCCATGTATATATTTTTTCAAAATCATTATCGTGTATTTCTTTCAATTTATTCAAAAACCTCAAAAACATTCATAAAATCTTCAAAAATCTTCAAAAATATTTATTGCATTTCTTTAAAGCACTTGTAAAGTTCCTTTTGCTCCAAAACAAAAATCAACATAAAAATCCAAAAACAGCTATATGATTGACTCTTTCGAAACCAAAACAATATACAGAATAAAGAGAGAGTCAACATTCTCAAAACTTTCTCAAAATCATTATTTTCTTACAATTATTGCAATTCTATGTTTCAACTTATTTTGGATAAAACTAGCATTTATTTGGCATCCCTCACTTGCACACTCACACAATAAATATCTTGATTTTATCTGGCATGATTACTAATCTCTCTTATATCAAAGTTCACAAAATTCAATTAAATAAAGTTTGAGCATAGAGAATTGATCTTGTTATTTACTTAAACCAAGCACATCTTTTCACAATGAAATGATTATATTTGTAATTTCCATCTTTTGCTACATAGTAGAACTGATTTCTTGAGTGAAAAGTTTCCCTTGCTATCCTATCATGCACATGGTCTAGAATATTTGAGAATTGGCAAAAGGACAAGCTCACCCCTACCCAGAATAAAAATCCCTTGCTCTACAGCTAATCTGAGCAAGTATCCCTAGAAAAAAGAAAAAGAAAAGAAAAATTCAAGAAAAAGAGAAAAGAAGAATGTTATGTCAGCAATGTTCCAAGCATTATCAAGCAAAAGAAATGCAAAAATAAAAATAAGCAAAGTTCAAAAGAAAGCAAGAAAAGCAATAAAATCCCTTTCCCTACCCTTTGAAAAGAAAAGAAGGGTGAATGAGCTTGAATCCTTGGAATTCTCAATTATTCGAAAACTATGAGGTAAGCCCCATAACAGGTGGTTTGTGCCCAACCTGCTTGGCCTTGGGTAACTCCTAGCATGGCGATATGTCTGTCACATTAGCGACCTTATTTTGTATAGACCTATGTCTCGCTTATGGATTAGCTAGCTCTTGATAATCCGATCTACATAGTAGCCTAGTATGGTTATATGCATCTACATCATGGTTAATGAACACTTATTTGGTTTCTTCAAATCACTTGTATCATAGTATCTTGCTCAAAACTGGTAAATGACCAATGCAATTGCACACACATTTGTATTTGAGAGATTTTTTCTATCATTATGATAAATCAAGATTGGCAATGAATTCACTTATGCACATGGGATTCCTTATAAATCTAACTTTTTGTCTTCAAAATACTTTGAAATATTATTTTTGCAAACTTGTTTGGAATAAACCAAGTACAATTATTTACCACAAAGATAACTATATAATAGAAAAAATCAAAAATTTCAATCAAAACATATCATATATATCTTATCGACTTTCGCGACGATGGCATAGTTCCAAAACCAAAATGGGAATTTTATGCTTAGCGCAAGTCCTCATTATCATATTTTATGTTCATCAAAAATTAATCATGCAATAAAACTATCCTTTCTTTGATCTTCGCGATGATGGTATAAGTCTATACCTACATATTCTATGCCTAGCGCAAACCATTGTAACAATTTTATTTCCTGATTTATCAAAGATCATACAAAACATATGACTTCATTTTACACAAATTATGCTTTTGCGAAAGCAAATACATTTTTACTATGTTATGTCATTATGTCACCTTTGCATTTTGCAATGATGGTATAATTCTTAAGGAATTATTCACAAATTTTATCACACTTAAGAATTTATGCCTAGCAAAAATCATTTCACAATATTTCATGCATAATATTTTTATGGAAATCTGAAAGCAAACCATCATCATCATCATCATTTGCATCATCACAACAAATTCTTAAGACAGTCTCTCAAGCACTCTTTTCTTTTAACAATATTTCTATCCTGGGACTAGCTTAACGACCGAGTGAGCAGCGACTCCATGAAATGGTCTATAATAGCGACAATGTCCTTTGAAATTATTGTTAGAAATCTCTTTTTATTTTTATCACATTTCATTACAACCAATCAATTTGTTACATCAGATTATTTCATTTAAAATATTTAAAGCATGACATCCAAGTTATAATATTTTCCAAAATGACATAATTACATGAATCATCAATAAAATCATTACATCAATCAATCAAACATAAAAAGCATCATAAGCATCACCTAAGACAAGTCATAAGATCAAAAATATCTCATCTATATATATCAACAGAATATATACATCATCAACACTGGATTGGTATGCCACAATATGTACCTCGGCATACTCAATCCTCTATCAATACAAGTATAATACAATATCAGTGGCAGTATCTGCCCTCTAGCCTCGAGAGCCTCTAGAGCTCTTGGTCTCATCTCCTCCCCTACCCTACAGAGGACGAGGTGGTCCCATCGCAGTATGTGTGGTACTGTGAGTCCTCGTTGTCGACCAGGATGAGCTCCTCATCGACCCTGTCCTGATAGGATCTGCTATGGCAGGTGGCACCTGTATCCTCTGGCCCTCTGGCATCGCCTGGTAGTATAGCGCCTGATAGAATGCGATCTGAGAAACCGACTACATCAGCTCCTGAGTGCTCACCCCTCCGCCTCGTGCCCTGAGACGAGCATTCTTGTCTCATAGCTGTGACACCTCAGCCTGGTGTTATGTAGCTACATCCTGTAATTTCTGCACCTGAGCTCGCAGATGATCTCTCTTTGCCCGAAGAGTAGCCATCTCGCTACTCTCACCAATGTCCACACCCTTGCCCTTATCAGGTGAGGGTAGCCTCTGTGGAGATGGGGGTCTTGCCTCCCTCCTCTCCCTCTCCCTTTGCCATGGCCTCTCCTGTGCCTGTGGCCTCCTCTGCTCTCCTCTGTCGTGACCTCGGGCTGCCTCTATCGTCGCCTGGCACTGCCTCCCTATCCGATGCACAACTACATGGATCGATCCCTGAGCCCTCGTCATTCGAGGAGGGTGGATGCCTATGTACCAGGCATCGTAGCCATCGGCTACCCCTGTGTCGTCCCCATCCACTGGCTGAATGGGGGCATCATCCACGTCCTGACTCCAGAATCACTGCATATCTGGAGCCCCACTAACTGTGGTGTTATCCCAGACAGTCTGAGAAAACTCATAATCCTTGAGAGATGGGATCCCCTACTGTAGACCGAAATGTCGCAACACTCAGTCGTAGCGGTGGAGCTCCACCTCTCCCCTCTCCATTCACAGCCAACAGACTCGCCTGATGCGAGCCAGCTCCTGTGCATCCTCTGCCTACCCTGGATGCTGCCTCCATGGCCTCTAGGTGATCTAGTCTGGGACCAAGTCATCCAATAGTCTCTGGGACACCGGTAGGTCAATCCGTCACTGTGCCCCTCTTTGGAGCCACCAGTAGAAGACTCGGGGCCTCTCCCCGTCAACCTCTGTCAGTGGAAGCCCTACCGACCTCTGCACCGCAATGTGCTCCTAGCACCAAACCTGTAGGAGCGATGTCATGACCAGACATCGCCCGCCCTTGTACATAACCCCGTAAAGGATCCTGTACAGCCGGCATAGAACAAAGCTGCCCCAAGAAAATTTGTAGCCATGGTCGCGCATGTCGTAGATCACATCTGCCAGCATCCATGGTACCCTGCATCCGCTCTGGTGGCATAGTAGAAGTCCACCAACCACCCCAGCAAAAACTCGTGTCAGTGTAGATGCCCCAGGCATCTGGCACAGTGCCTCGATGTTCACTCCGCCCTTCTCTAGGGCGAAGCTCGGGTCACCGTAGAGTCGTCCCATCGCGTGGCCCTAATTGGCCGTAGGTGTGATCATCCTCCCTTGTATGGGGATTCTAAGAATCCTCCATACATCCTCTAGTGTGGGAGTCATCTCCCCTGTTGGTAACCGAAAGCATGAAGAGCCCGGGTACCACCTCTCTGCTAGGGCTGTCAGTAGCCCCATGTCAGTAGAAACCTCGCGGCATCTCCGCCACATGCCGCAAGCCGCCCGTGCCGACAGATTCTCGCTCTGCTCGGGTGAGAGCAGCCAAGTCGTCTCTCAACCCGTCGTATTTCCACTCTCTCGCTCTTTAGTAATCCTCTCTCGCAAGCATAAACAATCAAAACAACAAACAATCATTAATAACAATTTTAGCAATCAATAATGCCACTTAAAGATCAAATTTTTGCAATTGATGATATCGCCCACTATTGGCCGATATCGTCTAAAATTTGAGCAAAATCGTCTTCGATTTCGCGTGTCGAAATCGTCTCTAATTTGACGAAATCGTCCCTTTTTCGCCGATTTCGCCCTTGGGCGAAATTGACGAACTTGAGATGATTTCGTCGAACTAGGGACGATTTCGTCCGGACGACGTCGATGGCCAAAAACGGTCACGATGCTCAAAATTCATCCTAAAATTCATTTACAAAGCATGTAAATTCAAATTAAATCAATCTAAACTAAGTTTAAACCCCTACCCGTAGACCGCGGCGGACCTCTGCAGATCTGCACGCTGTCTCTACCATTTTTGCTCCAGAGCTCTAAAAACAATAAAATGAACAGTAACAATGAATTAGGGTTTTACCCTATTTTTCTTAATTTTATTCAAAATAATTCACAAATAATTTTTTGCTTTTTCGCGTTTTTACCTCAAACGTTCGATTTGGGTAAAAACACGGAGGGGGCACCATAGTAAGTTGTCGTACGATTCGACCAAGAATCGTCGCCTAAAAATGGGAATAATTTTTTGCTTTCTCGTAGAACGAGAAGAACTCATCTTTAACGCATTTTCTTCGAAAAATTCGCTAAAGAGGCGACAAAATGTAGCACCCTAAAATTGGCACAGTAAAATTGGAATAATTACATTCACCTTAGTAAATAAATTTAAATTCAAATTTAACCTCCCAAACCGCCCGTAAACCGTCGAGAAACCCGTGTCCTCTTTTTTCGTGCCATTTTTAGTAGTTGTTTTGACCATTTGACGATATCGTCTCCGATCAGACGATATTGCCCCAGATTTGACGATTTCGTTTGGACTAGAATGTCCAGACGATTTTGTTGCAAAACTAAATTTGCATAGTTGGAATTCGTTCCAACGGGTCTCCAATCCGGGCAGAAGCGTGTCTGCGTCATTGGGACCCTTCCCCCGTTGGAGATCTCCCAAATTGGGATGATCTCCAACCTCCCAACAACTATCCTATGCCTATTTAACTCTAAAACTTTTCCTTCCCCAACCCCTGGCTGAATTTTTATGTAAATCAACTCCCTATGCGCTAAAATACTTCAAATTTGCCTTTGCACTATTTCTATATTAATTTTATTGCAGATACACCACTGGTTTTCAGCCGGAGCCAGCACCTATCGCAGCCGACGAACCTGTCAAGATCGGAGGCGATCTCGTCAAATTCGGGACGATCTCGTTCTGATGCGAGACGATTTCGACTGCAGCACACATCGAGGCAATCAGTGCCTGGGGTTTGCTTTTCTTTCTCTTTTCTCTGTCATTTTATGCTATAAATTAGATTGTCTATTCAGTTTTTATACTATATTGCATCTGGAGTTCACCCATTTTGTCTAGTTTGCATATTAATATCATATTCTGCAATCTAAACACAGTGATTTGCATTTACTTTTGTTCTTGTATATTTTTCAATACTCATATTACTTTTTCATATAGTTTGCCCCTGTTTACAAAATAGAATTTCTTGTATTTCGCATCTATTTGCTGTTTTGCAGGTCTCTGATGAATTCGTCTGACGAATTCATCAGATTGTAGACGATCCTGTCAGTTTAGACAATTTTATCAAATTGAAGGCGATCCTATTGAATTGCAGACGATCCAGACTGCTACAAGTAATCAAAAACTTCATCAGACTTCTGAATTAGGTAATCTTCATTGGCCTCCTGCAAATTCTTTGTTTCTGCTTTCTTTTATGTTTCTCTGTATTCATTTAAATTGCATTTTCATGTAGTTTAAGTTAGAATCATTCGGCCAAACCTAGGATGAATGTTTAAAAATAAAACGAACTCATCAAAACTCATTTCCAAAACCTAGGCATGGAAACTGCTGCCAAATGTTTCCTGGTGAACCCACCATCCGTCAAAAAATCACCAAAATACACCTCCCTTGAGAGGCGGGACCTTCGTGAAGTCCTCTCGTCCGAGGTACCGCACCATCCTTTTCCCATCCTCCTTCCGGGTGTGGATACAATAGCCTGAAGGTAGGGATGCAAAAAATTTGGAGTGATACAGGGATCATAGGGTGAGGATTGTCCTCACCTTCTGTGATAACCTGGGTATCCAATATAATCACAGTGCAGAGGCCAAGGGTGTCCTTAGAGGGCTTCAGCTCCTCTTAGAGGATCCTCACCCTTTAGTCATCAAAGGTGACTCTCTGAATATCATAAGGTATCTGTCGAATGGCAAAGATCCTTCATGGAAATTTTTCAATAGTCTTTGAGGCAAGGATCCTCCTATCTAGACAGATCGATGCCCAAATAAATTACATCTACCAGGAGGGTAACAAGCTGGCATATTACATGGCTAATAAAGGTATTTTGAACTCTGTGTTTGTAGTATGGAGGTCATCCTTTTCGGATGATATGGAGAAGATGGCCAGATCAGAGTTTCCTCATGAAGACACATAAGCATAAAGGTAAGGCGCTCGGAGGTGGTGCATCCTCTTGGCCACCAATTCTCTGATCAATATGCTGATCAGGATCAAGGAGAATAATGTTAAGGATTACCAAGAGGATCCAGAGTAGTGAAGGATTTGAGGCTGCCTTCCTTGTGGTTTTTTCTTGTTTTTCCCATGGTTTTCTATTGCTTTCATTTTAGTTTGCTTCAGATTGGTTTTTGTCTGCCGATCCTCTCACGGAGAGGCCCCTTTGTAAGCCTTGTGGGCAATTTTGAATTAGGTTTAGTTAGATTTTGCAAGTCTGTTTGATCCTAGACCTTGAGGCCTATAAGGACAGAATGGGCTCAACCTTATTTTTGTACATAAGGTTTTGGGATCCTCTATAAAAACCCACTGTTAATACAATCAATCTACCCAAAAAAATATTATTATAAATGATAATAAAAATGATAAATATATATATAATAAAAATAAAATAAAATAAAAATAAAGTATATATATATATATGTATATATATTAAAATAATAATAATAATAAAATAAAATAGAGGTATTATAGAGGATTGAATCAATGAAACTATAAAGTGGTAGGACAAACATATTGTATCATGAGAATTTCAATTAGAAAATATTTAGAAGTGATGCAGTAAAACTCAAAGCCTATTGATAATTCAACTAGAAAATTACTACTTAATGGGCATAGGTTTAAACTATAAAAGAAGCCACTATCTAAAGAAAAATTCATACACCACCTTAGTATTTCTGCACAGCAAACAACAACCATTGAATAATAAAACTTGTCTCCTAAAAAAAAGGATTTCGCTTCATTTGTTTCATCATGAAGTTTCTATATTTATAATATTTCTATCTTATTCTCATCAATTTTCAATCTCGATATTTCAGAAATAGCCCAAAAGGATATTTCTTTAAGATTTTGTAGGAGAATGATTACCACATGTTGCATAATGCCTTGTTTGCTAGATAAAATCTAGATGTTTTTCAATTACTCAATCACCACTAGTGTTTTAAGCAAATTTTCATTGAAATTCAAGCAATATTTTGATGTTCTAAGATATTCCTAGTTAATCAAGTTTTCTCTTGGACCATGCACATTGGAACATATAAAAATATTGTGGGAATTGGAATGATTAATTCATAAGTCACTACTACCATTGAGTAAAAATGTTTCCCCTACTTATCCATCTATGCACATGGTCTAGAGTACTAATGAGTTGGCAAAAGGACAAGCTCACCCTTCACCCCTAAAAAGAAAGAAAAGGAGAAGAATAGTAAGGATAGGATCAAATTCCCATCAGGACTTTGATAGAGTGGTTGGTAATCCAACTCCCCAAAGTTCTTACTCCTTCAAAAAAAATCCCTTGCTCCTCATCTAATCGAGCAAGTATCCCAAAAGTATCTTCTTGCTTCCCCTAAAAATAAGCAAGAACCCCAAAAAGGCAATAAAAATCCCTTGCTCCTCACAAAATGAGCAAGTATCCCAAATAAAATTCAAAGAAGGGTAAAAGATCTTGAATCCCTGGAACTCTTAGTGTCTTGAAAACCATAGGGTGATCCTCATTACAGCAATAGGTTGAATGAAACCTGCCTAGCAATAAGGTAAGCCCTATGCATCAACGCTAAGTCTGGATAAGACCTATGGATGTTTACAAGATAAGCTAGCTTAATTGGTAGAAGTGACCATTTTTTTACTCAATCCTTACTCATAATGGGAAATGAACCTTCACTACACACACAGTTGGTCCTTGAAAGGCTTGAAAATATTAGGATAATTCTAACACCATATTTATTTATGAAATGAATAGATGAAGTTGTTTAAAATTCACTAGGATGTTTGAAGTCTTTGAAAAATAACTCTAGAATATCATAAGTAGGCAAAAGTTAGAAGCAAATTCTTATGGAAGTACCATAGTTTATTTTCTCCTACAAAAATATGGCTAGCATTTCTCAAAAAATTGTATCTCTTAACAAGAAGCCATCATAATATCTATTCCATTTCTCTACGTGATTAAAAATATCCCAAGCCTTTGATAGATATCTATTTTTGTATACATTGATGACTGATATCAAGCTTTATAATCATTATACTCCTTAATGAAATTCAGGAAGCACAATCACAAAAATTATAATAAATCCCCATAAATAAAACTTATTATTAATTATCCACTAATATAAATAAAACACCCTTCATCTTGTTTTAGATGTATAGCCAAAATTACAGTTTGGGGAAGGGGAGTAAATAGAGGTATATGAATTTCATAATATAGTTTGGGGGGGAAGAAACATGTAAAGTATTTTCTTAAACTCTAAAAACTATAGTTCTGTAGATGTATTTTGTAGATGTCTTTCGTATATGTCTTAGGTAGAGGTCTTTCGTAGAGGTCTTCTGTAGATGTCTTCTGTAGAGGTCTTCCATAGACATCTTTCGTAATATTTTTTGTAGGTATTTTAGTAATAATCTTTTGTAATAATATTATCTAATAATCTTATGTCATAATATTCTATAACAATCTTCTGTAGTAAAATTTTGTAAGCGCCATCTATAGATGGCATCCGTAACACACACCATGAAATATTTCTAAGCGTCGATATCTAAATTGACCCAAGTATAAGTGACACATGGCAATCCAAAACATGGTAGAATGTGTCAACCAAGAATATGAAAGAATGCATCAATGCTAAATATAAAATAATGTGACAATACAGATCATAAAAGGAATTTATCAATAAAGGTTTGGGGAGAGAAAAATATACGACCCTTTTTACCACATTTACCATATGAACTAAGACATCAAATTTAAATTTAAACTTTAAAAATTCTTTACTTTGGTAAGTATGCTGAAAAGGCTATCCACACATAAAAGGAATTTATCAATAAAGGTTTGGGGAGAAAAAAATATATGAATATTTATAATACCCTTTTTACCACCTTTAGCATATGGACTAAGGCATCAAATTAAAACTTAAACTTTAAAAATTCTTTACATTGGTAAGTATGTCAAAAATCCTGTCCATGCATATGTAAAGGTAAACCTTAGCATGTGATGAACACACTCAAGACGGTGCCACGTATCATCTATCTTTAATTTTCTTTTGAAAATCCATAAGACATTTACACACGCCTATTAAAAGACTACATAGAATAGAAAGGGTGAAGCTTTTTCCATCAGATTTGTTGTCATTATTTCATTGCATTTAGGAATTTTCACCATTGAATAAAGTGCGTAGAGAATTTTAGCCCTCAATTTCTTCTTTTTACATATCTACATAGGATTGACTAGTCAAGTAGAAAAATTTCCAAGAAATATAGGCCAAGACATGGGCATGCTTAGCTCTGAACGAGTCCTCATATGATTGTATGGAAAGGAAATTATACGAAGCTTGTCACCTCATCATTCCTGGGATTTGCCATTGCAACATTATTTTTTTGCGCAATCAGGATTTAAGTTGAAAAAATTAAAAATTATTGTGTAATGCAGGGTATGCATGAATAATTTGATAAATTTAAGAGCATTTTTCTTAAATACGAGGGCATTTTGGCTTATTTGGCAAAAATTTGAGAATACGATATCATACTAGGGCATCGAATCAATACAACCTCCTGCAATGGTGGGCCCCACCAACATTATTGTAGGTTCTCATGTATGGGTGGAAGATTCTGAAGTGGCCTGGATTGATGGAGAAGTCCTAGAGATTAATGGCTAGCAAGCTAAAATTCAGACCACTGATGGAAAAATGGTGGTTGTGAACTTATCAAATGCATACCCAAAAGACACTGAAATGTTTCCTAGAGGAGTGGATGATATGATAAAACTTGCTTATTTGCATGAGCCAGGAGTTCTACAAAATTTAGCATCTAGATATGAATTAAATGAAATTTCTACATACATTGGAAGCATTTGCCAATGCAAAAACTATCAAAAATAACAATTCTAGTCATTTTGGTAAATTTGTGGAGCTCCAATTTAACAAAAATGGAAGAATATCGGACGTTGTTGTGAGAACATACCTATTAGAAAGGTCTCGTGTTTGCAAAATTTTAGATCCTGAGAGAAACTATCATTGTTTCTATCTTCTTTGTGCTGCACCTTCAGAGGAAGTTGAGAAATATAAGTTGGGAGATTCGAGTTCATTCCATTATCTGGACCAATCAAATTGTTATCAACTCGATATAAACTTAGGGAGGATTTCACAGAGCATACAAAACTAGTCCAGTGTACCTTCACCCTTCAGATAGACATGTTGCAACAACTCATACCGGATAGGGTGACGAAACCTGTTGATTATATCAACCGACCGCCACCTGTCGATGTTTCTCCCAATAAAAGATCCACCACCAGTAGAAAGCAAAAAAAAATTATCAAATGTACACCAAAAATTTCTTTGAGTCTTCCAAGCTCATTGAAGAAGAGAGTTTGTTGCCACTTGCCAGTCTAACACAACAAAATCAACCTAAAAACTCATATCCCTCCACCAAAATAGGAACTTTACCAAGGAATTTGGTCTTATATGTTGGGATACCTTCAACAATTAATGTAGTTATTCATAGCATGATTGCATTGGTTGAGTAGCTTTTGCCTCCCAAAATACAAGATGCAGTGCAAGGAGAGGAATCCACTGAAGTAGAGCACATTAAGACAGTCATGATCGAAACACCAATTGATGAGCAGAAGGCCAAAGTGCAAGTACAAAAGTTGAAACATGAACACATATTATCTCCAGAAAGACCCCCATCTTCAAGAATGTCCACCCGACAGACTCAAGTTTGATGAACTGATAAACTATTTAATATTTTTTATGATTTTTGGACTAAATATTTGTTGTTTGATATATTATTATGTTTGCATATTTTATATGTTTTGTTTCTATGATATATATATATATATATATATATATATATATATATATATATATATATATATATATCTCCGAAGATGAATATTATAGACAATATTATGCATATGAATTTTTTTGTATAGTATGATCATAGTTTTAGGCATATTATCATAGTGAAATAATTTGGAGGACTCATTTTTTTGCTAGGAATTATTATGTTATTATGTTCTTGTAGGAACTGTTCTCTAAAATTTGTAAATGCTATATTTTCTCTGCAGATGATCAGATGATTTTGTATTTATTGATGAAACCATTTCTGTTACAAACAACAACATAAATTATTATTTTTTTATTTGTCTGATAAGTTTCTATTAGAAATGATTTATGACAACCTGAAATATTTTGCTTTCAATTATAGGAATATGATTGAAAATTGTGTGTTATATTATAATATACTGGCTTATATTTAATATTATCTTTGAAAATTTTCGATTCTCAGTATTTCTACCAATGATCTTTGAATATAATCTCTAATAACATATTTGGTTATTCTTGAAAAATAATTGTGATGTCTTGTCTCATGAAACCTGCAAATGACTTTCTAAAAGGAAACGTAAATCTTGATTGATTTTAATATTTCATTTATTTGCAAAAATCTGAATGATGACATGTGATATGTGTAATATTTGTGTTGTTATAAATAATTTCTGTGAAAATTTGAAAAACAATTGTTGTAGACATTTATTTAGAACCAGTGTTGCACTTGAAAACTTCAAGTATATTCAAAAAAATATCTAAAAATAATTATTTTTCATACTGTTATTATTAATTTTCTGAAATCAGGCATAATAAACTTATTTGATCATTTTTGAAAATTTATTTGTATTCTTTTTGTTGTTTCATTCAATTATAAATTCTAAGAAAGTGTGTACAATTTCTTAGAATGTTTTAATCAATTTGCAGTATACTGTGTGAAACATGTGTAATATTTGTGATATCTCTGACATTTTGTTGAAATCTCATTTCTTTCACATGCATGAGGACATGCATATATTTCAGTTTGGGGGAAATGATGAGTAATTATTTGTTATGTATTTTCTATAATAAATTGTTTCATTTCTATATTTTAAATGTGATTATAATATATTTTAAGTGGTTATTCTTACTTATTTATATGATTTATTAGTTAAAAGGTGAATGCAATTAATATGAAAAATGTGTGTATTTCATATAAAATACGTCCAAGTTGTAAGTAATTATGCAAGAAAGTATTGAAGGACACTCCGTAGGTGCACAATGCAGTAGCACAAGCTTCGGGATACACCTCAAACATGAGAAGATGGACATAAGGACAAAGGCTTAAGGAAGCTTTAGGTGTGGTGACAAAATAGAGGCATATTACTATTATAGAATATGGTAGCTAACATGTGTTACGAAAGATTATTACCGAAGTATGTTACAGAAGGTAGCTACTGAAGACTATTACCGAAGAGAATTCTTACCAGTAGTTACCAAAGAGAGTTGACCAATGTTGTACGCCACATCAGCAACAACATGGCGCTCTCACATGGTAATCAAGGATTATAGTCATCTTATATTAAGTCGACTTGTCACATATTCTTCATGAGGATATTGTGATTAATAAAGTTGTTATAACTTTATTCCGTAAACATTGTATAATTGGAATATTGTTAGGATGATTAGATTTAGATGCAAGATTGTTTGGTCCTTCCCGATAATAAAGGACATCTTGAAAAATGTTTAAGTTAGTATTATGTTGTTATGTTAGCTCATAAAATTCCACTTGGACCACTTAGGATGTTTACTGAGTCCAAGCAGAATTAGGAATTTTATTAGTTTAGATTATTTTTGTTAGTACATAGTTGTTGCATTATCAAGTGCACAAATCCACATGGAAAATACGTGGAAGAATTTTATTTAGAATGTCCAAGTGACATTATATATTACATAGGAGACCTTTGAAAATGTTTAGCTATCCATGGATAAAATATCTAATCTGTGACTATTCCTAAGCTAATCTTCTAGAGATAATTTTGAAAGTTGTATGTACAACCATGTACAGTTGAATTTCTAGTAATAAAGCAGTAGCACTTTTGTTCGTCCTATGGTAACTGTGTTAATTACTTTCTTTACACCTTGCTTGCTTTGGTAATTTCCATTTCCCTGCAACCATAAAATAATTAAGTATTATATTAATTAAATGAGAGTAGATTACTGAAGTTAAAATAGAGTAGAGAAAAGGGGAAGGGGTTAATACTAACCTTCCGGAGGCAGGGCCCACTTTGAAAGGTTAGTCCCTAAATCTCTTCCCCCAAAAACATGGTAGATAGAGTTAGAATGTAGAATAAGTCTTAGAGCATAAACTTAATTAAAATTAAACAATAAATAATTATGAATTATACTATGCATCATTAAATCATACATGGATCCACACATATTCATATAGACTTAGTCTAAATTGCATATTTAGTTTAAACATAATTTTATTTTATTTTACTTTCTGCAAACTTTAATTTTTGCAAAACCTGAGACTAAAAAATATCAAAATCAAGCTTAGAATTAATTACTAAGGTACAATCTATACTGGATTTCTACTCTTTAAATCTACCCTTGATTACGCTCATATTGGTAAAATTAAATGTAAGTTATTACAACTGATCATAAGGCTTTTAAGAAATATTTTTAATAATAACATGTCATTATAAGCAATACCAAAGTAAATGGTTTGAATCAATAGGATCTTCCATACCCTTATACATGGGAAGTTGTGGTGCTTGAAAATTAGGAGGGTATGGGTGGATTGCTACCATAGGATCTAAAGGTTCATTACACTTGTCTTTATAAGAGTATGTATAACTAGGGGCTTGAATGGTATCCATATGTTGAACAAGTTGCTTTACCATGGTGGCCAAATTCTAAACATCAAGGTCATGATTAGTAGGTTGTAAGGCCAAAGGTGTTTGATTAGGGTAAGGTTGTGATATGGGCACATTTATTCTAGGATTATTTAGAGAAAGTGGAGGTTGATTATAGATATTTGATGTAGGGATTTGAGCAAAGTTTTAGTTTGGATTGAAAGTGTTAGAAGGAGGATTATTATAAGGATTATAGGATGGTTTAGACTGAGTAGGATAATGTGTATTCATTTTTTGAGGTATAGAATAACTATTATTAGTTCTTAAAGGTGGTATAGAGGTAGAATTATCTATAGTAGCAGGAGGTTGAGGCATCCCACCACCTATGGTTGTAGTAATAGTTGTTGCATTAACATAATTTGCACTTGAAGTATTAGGATTAAAGGGCATATTGATTAGGATTCAGGCCTATAGGGGGTTATTTATATAAGGGATTAATATTTGTATTTTATTAGTGAAGAGACATAAAAATAGAATTAGGAGCTTGAGGTGGGTTTGAGGGTCCTCCATGAAAAAATAATTTATCTTTCTAAAGCATATGCCATGCTTTATTTTTTGTGCCTTAGAAAATATAAAATATGATTCATAGAATTAAAGGTTAATCTACCATGAGCATATTCTTTAAAATCAATGGAACATGTGGTTGAAGTGTCATGATCGTCTTCATCAAAATAAAGGTTTTCCCTAAAAACTTGGTTTTCATTTTCATACCATGCAGGGGGGTTGATTGGGATATTTAATTTATTTTCAACTATGGAGATTATATTCTCTTTGTGCCATAGGGTTTTATGATTGAGATTAACTCATTATAGTTATAATTGGAATAAAAGTACTCCTAATATATACTTCTAATATACCTTAAGAGGGTTTCTTGATATACCTACTCTCTTGATATACCTGTTGGTACATGGAAGAAGCTTAGTCCACTTGATATACATGGCCATATGTGAGGGCGAAACTGAGGTACATGGATAAGGGATGGTATGAGAATCAATTGGACCCAGATATGTTACCAAGGATAGGAGAGGGAGTCTGGAGAATGAGTGTGCATTGGATTAGCTAGAAAAGAATTTTTTTGAGCTGATAGAATTTATAGGTAGACTCATTTTGAATACCTTTTAGTTCTTTGGGCGATGTTGAGTAGCTTCTAGTGTATGTTATTTGTATATGTTTTAGTGGAAAAAAAAATTACTTCATTTAAAGAGAAAAATGCATGGAATGATATTATTTAATATGCAAAGATTCCCCATTGAGGGTAGCAAAGGTGAGTGCAACAGTGCTAGGGTAGCGAAGGCGAGTGCAACAGTGCTAGGATAGTGAAGTAAAAATATTTTTACAATGCCACAGTAGTGCTAGGGCAGTGAAGGTGAGTGCAGTAGTGTTAGTGCAATGAAGTAAAAATATTTTAACAGTGTTGCAATAGTGCTAAGACAACAAAGGTGAGTTTTGTAGTCCTACAGCAGTGAAGTAAAAATATTTTAACAATTTTGTAGCAGTGTTAGGGTAGCTAAGGTGAATGTAATAGTTCTAGGATAGTGAAGTAAAAAAAATTAACAGTGTTATAGTAGTGCTAGGGTAGCGAAGGTAAGTGTAGTAGTGCAAGGGCAGCGAAGTAAAAATATTTTAATATTGCCACAGTAGTGCTAGGGCAATGAAGACAAGTGTATCAATGCTAAGAAATTGAAGCAAAAATATTTTAACAGTGTTGCAGCAATGCTAGGGCAACAAAGGCTAGTACAACAGTGCTAGGGCAATGAAGTAAAAATATTTTTTATTTGATATTTATTTAAATGGTAGTATAATTTGGAAAATTAGTTTCTTATTTTTTATGGAGAATGAATAGGAACGTTTGGACTTCTCAAAGGACCCCTTTGAGGGGCAACACATTTTTTCAACTCCAAGGGCCAAGGGTCCCATATCTAGACAATATTTATGGGATGGTTTAGAGATAGGTTCCTCTTTTAGATATTTGTTATGATTTCCTACCTTTTGCAGTTGTTGGAAGATTAGGGTTAGGTTTGGACCATATAAAATAATCTTCCACTACTTCAACAGGTAGGAAATCATTTTTGTTTCATGCACGGGAGAAGAATTTAAGGGAAATTCAGCAAGATAAACAAAAATCTATCAAAGGGGTCCTTAGAGTGGGATAAAACCCCTCTAAGGTGTTTAAATTATCTTGTTATCCATTAATATCTTAGGTCTTGGCAGTCCCTCTAAAATACTTGCCTTAGCCAGGCTGGTGGAAATTCATAATTCAGATATTATCCTTCTACAAGAAACCATGGGGGCAAGTACAAAAGTCAATTAAGGGGTAAGTAAATTGCTTAGGGACTGGGAGTTCTTGGCTCTAGATGCTACCAAAAATTAAGGGGTTATTTTGACTAGCTAGAAGAACTCAGGATCCTTAATTAATTCTTCCTTTATGGTTTTAGGCTTGTGGACAAAATTCCTTTCTAAATACTTGGGTTTGAGGTTATTAGTTATTAATTGTTATGGTCCCTATGAAGATAGGTAGGTCTTCTAGGATGATTTTTTCTCCCAAATATGTGTTAGGGATGAAATATTTATCATTGGTGGGGACTTAGATTTTACTATCAATAGAAGTGAGGTGTAGGAATAATCTGCAAGACTTGATAGACTTGCATATTACTTCAAGCATAATATTGAAGAAGCTAGTTTAATTGATTTGGAACCAATAATATTATTGCCTGTGTGGAAAAATAATAGAGTTTGGGAATTTAGGATCTTAAAGAGGTTGGATAGATTTTTTATCTCAGAGATATTATACAATGAAATAGATAGAAAATGATCATGGGTTGAGACTAGAGGTGGCTCAAATCATTCTCCTATTTTTCTTCAATTAGAAATTTAAGAGGCAAAACCTACCAGTCTTTTTAAGCTCAATCCAATTTGATTGGAGGAAGAATATTTTCAACAATTGATTAAAAAATAATGGATTGGTTATGATCAAATTTCCAGGTCATAAACAAGTTTTCAATTTTATACTACTCCAAAAAAATTAAAAGGAGTTATGTTATCTTGGATTGCAGTTAAATAGGAGGGTATGGATAGAGATCTTAAGTTGATGGAGAAGGAAATTTTCAAATTTCATAAAAAGAATGAGGTTGGTTTGTTTGAAGAGGGGGAGAAAATAAGACTAGTTGAACTATAAATTAAGAAGAACAAATTCATGGAGTGGAAGGAAGCTGAATAGAGAATGAAAATTAGAGTTGTATGGTTAAAAATTTGATGAAAATACTAAGTTTTTCATACTTTTTCTAATCACAGGAAGAAGGTTAACACTATCTAGGAGATGTAGAATGAAGAATGGGTCCTCATTAGGAGTTTTTCTGAGTTAGTAGATTTGGGAGTAAAACATTTTCAATCTATCTATAAAGAACCTAATAGAGTCAATATTGAGGAAATTTTAAAGTTAACTACTTTCTTCCCCAATTTTGTGACAGAGGAGGACAATCAATTACTTATGAAGAAGGTCACAAAGGAAGAACTGAAAGCTATCCTAACTTCTTTCAAAAATTATAAAAGTCCAAGGCCTGATGGATTGCATGTGGAGTTTTTATTAGTTTTCTATGATCTAGTTGAGGAGGATATTCTCAGAGTAATGGAGGAAGTTAGGTTGAGTGGTAAGGTTTTTGTGGCTTTTAACTCCACTTTTTTATCTTTGATTCCAAAAAAGGAGAAGCCTAAAACGTTTGATGAATTTAGACCTATTTTGTTGTGTAACTATATCTATAAAATCATTGCAAATATTTTGGTTGTTAGATTGAAGAAGATTTTATTTGAAGTTATTTTCCAAGAGCAGTTTGGGTTTTTAGTAGGTAGATAGATTTTTGAAGCCATAGGAGTTACACAAGAGGGCCTTCACTCTATTAAAACCAAAAATCTTCCTACAATGGTCCTTAAACTACATCTATATAAAGCTTATGATATAACTAGTTAGTTGTATCTTAGATTGATGCTCTTAAATGTGGGTTTTAGGTATCCGGTAGTAAAGTGGATTATGGGATGTATTTATTTTGTATATTTTTTTGTTATCAATAATGGATCATCTTATAAATTATTTAGACCCTTGAGAGGACTAAGATATGGATGTCTTTTATCTCCTTTACATTTTTTGTTGGTTGTTGAAGGATTGAGTAGAGTTATTTTGGATGCAAAGAGGGAAGGATCCTTATCTAGGATCAAAGTGGGGGTCCTTTATTTATATCATTTATTATTTTTTAATAGTGCATTGTTTTTCATAAATGGAAGTTTAAGGGAAGATAGAAAGATGAAGGAAATCTTGGACACTTATAGTATTACTACTGGCATGGAGATAAATTTTCAAAAATCCTCTATTTGCTTTAATGGTTTCGAGCAAGAGACTAAACAAGATCTAATCATAATTTTTTCTTTTAATATCTTAGATTTCTAGGAAGGATTTAAGTAAATGGGGTTTTTATTGAAGCCAAATACTTAGAGGAAGAGATATTAGGGATGGATTTTAGAGAATATTGAATTTAGAATTAATCATTGGTGTAATAAATGGTTGTTTATTGGTGGAAGATTAACACTTGTAAAGTCGGTTCTTGAGGCAATTCCTATTTTTTGGAACTCCTTGGCCTTCATTCCCAAAGCATTTCTAGATAAAATAATAAAACTCTACTTCAAATTTCTTCGGATTGGATGCAAGAAACATGAAGGCATTCCTTTAGTTAAGTGGCGTAGTATTGCTAGTCCAAAGGAGGAAGGTGGCCAGGGCCTTAAAAATATCCATATTTTTTGTTCATCTTTGGTAGCAAAAATTTTATGGAGGATTTTGGCCAGAGAAGGATTATGGAAGAATATTATTGAACAGAAGTATATTTATCTAGGTACCTTTATGTATTGGATAAGAAGTCCATAGAAAAGCATTAAAAATATTTCCATTCAATGGAAGGCACTAGTACAGGCATTTCCTATGATTGGAAAATATTTGGCTTGGAAAGTGGGCAACGATGAACAAGTTAGAATAGGGTTGATTCTATTTTGTGTTGTGGAGAAAATATTTTGTTATTGAAAGCTATGATAATTTCTTTACAAGACAAGGGTTTTTACTTTCTTCATCAGGTGGGCAAATCATATTCTTCTAGTCTTTGGATACAAGGTTGGAAGCAGACTCAAGTCTTGGGTTTTTTATGAGTAGGTTGTTTTGTGGAAGGCTTACATTGATAGTCTTAATAAGAGTCATATCAAGCAGAGAGTTGAACCAGATACTATTTCTTGGGAACACAATAAATTTGGGGGTAAATAAATGGCTAGACTTGGTTACAAAGCAATTTTTAACCCTCATCCTCAAGGGCCTATTGGGTGGTGGAAGGAGATTTGAAAACTATCTACCCAAAAAAGACAATTATTTTTAAGTGGTTAGCTTTGAGAAATAAGGCTTTGACTTGGAAAGTTTACAAAGGAGAAGCATATAAGGCCCAATTATTTATACAAGTTCCAACAATTTTGTTGAGTTTTAGGTGTTGAGATTGCTAATGAAGTGTATTGTGGAGAGAAATCTAAAAAATTTACAATTTTTTGGAGAGTCCACTCTAGTCATCAATTGGATGAATAGATATACTCAATTAAAAATTAAACTACTTAGACCAATGAAATATGAACTACTAGAGGTGATTTCTATTTTTAAAAATATCTCTTTTACACATGTTTATAGGGAATTAAATCAAGAAGCAAATAGGTTATCAAAAGAAGGTCAACAAGTTCTGTAGACACCTAAAACACGTCATGTTGAGGAGACTACCCATATGGACACATCTCTAGGCCATATGAACCCTCTTGGATCTCCCCAAGGGCAAGCAGTGGTCCTAACCACTCAGGTAGGGTAGTTCTAGCCCATCTAGGCTTGGCCGCTCTCAAGAAGAGCGGCTAGCACATCTGGCCGCTGGAGACTACAACGGCTAGACCTGGCCACTGAACCTGATAGCGGCCAGCATCACATTTAGTCTGGCCATGAATACAGGCCCAGATCACGTAGTCTGACTACACCTTTGCATGGATAATAGGTGGATTTTGGTGAGGAACTCCCTGAGTTCCTCCTAACTACCCCTTCCATGCCAGTTTGTGACTGATGCTTCCCACCCGGGATGGTCAGTCGCATGCAATTTGGACTGAAGCTTCTCCAGGAAGCCAAAGTTCCAGATCTGAGAGGGAAGTCTACATATAGACTCTCCCACAAGAAGCAAAGGATCCAGAAAGTTTGAGAGTTAAGCAGTGAAGCCCTATCGAAATGGAGAACCGATCTTCAGCACTTTGAGGAGCATTGGAGCGTCATTCGATTGAGCTACGCCAACATAATACATTGTCATATTCACTATTTCCAACCACCAATCAGTGTAGGAGACACACTCGGTGACCCTTGAACATCAATTTTGGCAAAGAGGGTAGCACACAAATCCCTGAACCACAAGGAGGAGAGCTTCACATCATGGTCGCTATCTCGGACAGTGGCCCATAGGCATATCTTAGGGCACAAGTGTTATTCCTTCTTGCTTTTAGTTTAGCTTTATTACTACTTAATGTATGGCTTGATCCTAGTTTAAATCTGGTTTCATTCATGCTTTTATTTCGTATTTCCATAGCTTACCTTGCATTTATTATTCTATTCATGTGCATATTTCATTATCAGTATCATGAGTATTCAGATCCACTAACAAAGGCCTCATCCGGAGAGGCGGCCCATCCTACTGAGCGTGCTTTGTTGTTTTCATGAGTGCAGGTACAGATCCTCAAGACCATATTGAAGCAGTAGGAGCACAAAGATCCCTTCAAGACCAGATCTGGAGAAGGGGGCATCTGTAAGCCCCCATATAGTTTCATGTGTGGGACCAGGAGGCCTACGTAGATGCACCATTCCCTTATAGGGAACATATCCGATCGTTGCTCCATATTGTGTAATATTTGTATCAAAGTGATGGGTATCCCTCAGAGGGATAAACTTGTAACCGAACCCTAGAAATATTAATAAAAAGGCTTCATTATTTGTTTTCTTTATCTTTGGGTTACATGTGTGTTTTCATTCTACTCACTTTATTGCAAATAATAATGAATAAATCAAACTACAAGTAGGGCAGCCAGGGTGCACGCTTCCTAAGGTTGCACATATGGTGATCACGATGGGAACCCCACTAGGTTTTTATTTTTTGGTTGATTCACTAATGTTTCGAGTATTTTTCTCTATGTAGGTCTAGCCGCTCTAGTCAACAATGGCCAATGGATCTTAGCCACTACAACTATCAATGACCAAATTCAGTCACTCTAGTCAATAGTGGCTAGCAGGAAAATAGAGATAGAGATCATCCAAGTCATCATCAGATGAGGAATTGAGGTTGGTACACATTTTTGATTCTCTATGACTTTCTATCTACATTTATTTTCTAGAAATAACAAGCAAGAACATAGCTAAGTAGGGAAAAATGAAGAAAATGAAAAGAAAATTGTATGATATGTTTCTTAGATTTCTTTAGTTTCCTCTAGGCACTACTAGGAATAGTGGACCTCTACTTGTAAGGTCTACCCTAGTCTCCAGTGTGCTAGGCCATTCTGTGATAAGCTTGCTTGCATGTGGCCCAATCAGTGGCCACCCATTCACAAAGTAGGAAATACATTGCATGGAAAATCATCTAGATTACATTAGATATGCATCTTTATAAAAGAAAAATGTTCCTTTTAGGCATGTAGGGATGTAAAGCATGAATGTTGGTTGATGCATCATTTTATTTTTCAAAAGCTAAAAAGAACACCACACACCTACACGTTACATCATAACATTGGTAAGGTTGGATTTCATCACCAACCCCCAATTCAGACCGGTGATGTTGGAATTCATCTCCTTCCATCGGCTTTCCCCCTAGCTATCCTTAGATGGAATAGAGAACTCATTTTTAGTTGGTGTTGGTCACTTGTGTTCAAACTATCTCCCACTATTTCATAGTGGAAGAGCTAGGTGAACCCCCCACTAGGATTTAAGTGGTGTACCCTAGACTCTTTTGAGAAATCATGTTTGGCACTAGTGTGATCTATAGTCTTCTCTTTAATTGAGTTCCCTCATTCCAAGTCCAAAGTGCAAACAAGAAGTCAAGATCAACAACAAATCCAAACACACCAGACAGTTTAGGGAACACTTTAATCCTTAAAAGAGATAAACACTTGCTTGCTTTGGTTGAGTAGTTTGGAAACTAATTAACAAGATAACGCACAATCAGGATGGTGTACACATATAGCAACCACCCTTGATCCAACACCGAGGGGGAAACTAATGACCCTCACACTCACCATCACACAAGTGTTGAGCCACCCACTCACAGTGTCGTCGGATGAAGTTCGACAAGTCTTAGGGGTGACAATTCAACTCTTGGGGGACTCCATGAGAAACCCTAGTGAGAGAGCCACTTCTTAGTTCTCCATCACATAGACATGAGAAGGCCTCATGGCCTCCCTCATCATGTAGAAGTGAGGGGTCCTCATGGTGCCTCTCATCACGTAGGCACATGGAGGCATCATGACCTCCTTCATCATGCAGATGTGAGGAAGCCTCAAGGCCTTCCTCACCACACCAACAAGTGGAGGCATCATGCCCTCCCTCTACACATCGACATATAGAGGCATCATGACCTCCCTCATCGCACAGACCTACAGAAGCTTCAAGACCTTCATCCTCATATAGGCATGAGGAGGCATCTAGGCCCCCATCATCATGTAGGACTGCAGGGGTTGCAATACCCCAAGCTTCATAGGACACACATAGGACAGATCTACCCACTAAGGGGTAAGACCATAGGGCTACACCTAGTCATAGGCCAGAACATCTTATAGCCTCCCTATAGATGGGAGTGTACCTTTGGACCATCAGCTCATTGGCATCAATGGGACACCATAGGATCAGCCATGGAGGACCCGACAACTTGATAGGTTGGATCGAGTTCCCTCAAGACCAGCCCCTAGGAGCATCACTACCACATGTTCTACTTTGGGAAGTTCACATAGTGTAGCCACTAGATGCACCAACGGGCCAAGGGGAGCCTTAGAGTGACCCCATAGCACATACACTACTTCAGATCATGAGCGTACTCAACCCTTAACGCAATACACAGAGCAAGTCACCCTAGAAGATAAGGGTAGGCACACAACAAAATCTCCTTGAGAGGCCACAACATTAGAACTCCTCACATAGAGGTAGAAGGACATGAGCCCTCGATAATAGGTCACTCTGACCACCTACATAGATTGGAAGAAGAGCTACGCATTGAGCGGGAACACATGGAAGACCTTGAGCAAAAAGAGTACAAGAAAAGGTGCTTACGCTTACAAGAGAAACTTGCAAGAGAAGAATGAGAGGAGCATGAAGAGCTAGCAGAGAGGCTAGCTCGAATAGATGTGCACATAGCTAGTGAAAGGTATCAACCTGGATGGCATGTTGATTCTCTGCAAGGGAGAGGCGCCAGGCCAAGGTAGGAGAACACCCAACAAGCTCCACAACATCACCAACACCTAGACCCTAAGCAAATGCAATGCGATGAGGACCAGACAAGGATGGAGGATCAAGAACAGACCCATCCTTTACCACACCCGATTGGAGAAAACATTGGTTTACCTCCTTTACCACCATGGGAAAACCTTTAGGAACATGAGATTATTTCCTCGAAGGCATACCATACGCTCATCGAGAGAGTCAAGTCTCTCGAGAAGGACACAAGTGGACAAAATCCAATAGTAGACAAGATACACAACCAGCCTTTGTGCCCATCAGTCCCAAGTCTTGCATATCCTAGGCACTTTGAGATGCCTAGACTGGATAAATTTAAGGGAGAGGGAGACGTGCAAGAACACATGACCAACTTCATTAATGCGTGCTTTCACCTCGAGAAAAATGATGCCCTAATGCTGAGGACATTCATCATGACATTCTCGGGTGTGGCAATGCAATGGTTCAACTAGTTTCCCAAGCATAGCATCACCAGATTTGAGCAGCTGGCGAATGCATTCCTTGAGCGATTCTCCTTCGAAGCTAAAAATAAAGTGAACCTGTCTGATCTGGCCAACCTAAAACAATACGATGATGAGCCAATGATGGACTATGGGGACAGATGGAGAAATATTATGGCAAAACTATCATTCTCCATCCCCATAGAGGAGCTTGTTCGGATGTTCATGAAGAGCTATGCAAAGCACATTTCTCTGCTATTATAGTTGCAGCAATACAAATCATTCAAAGAAGCCTTGGCTCAAGCCAAGCTCATAGAAGACATTAAGGTCGATGAAGGAGACCTTAAGCTCTGCAACAAGAAATAATGGAGCAAAAATAATCAGAACAACAAGAACAAGCAGAAGTAGGCCAAGCCTGCTCAAGTTAATCAAGTCGTATTGGTTGCACCAAAGGAGGGGAATGGATAGCAACCCTAGAATTACCAAGCTCACCCTCCACTAGCCAACTATGATATGAGGAACAACCAGGGCCAGAACAAAGAAATATGGCCACCTCATTATTACATGCCTCTGAATGAATCAATGCAATCGATGTTTAATCAACTAAATGAGGCATAGAGGATAAGGTTTCTTGATGTACAACTTTTGGACCCTAATCATCCCAAGCCAAGGGGATACAAGGAAGATCAATACTACCCCTACCACAGGATACAAGGGCATGATATCAAAAATTGCATCAGATTCAAGAATGTGGTACAAGACATGATTGAAAAGGGAGAGCTCAAAGTTGACAACCCGCTAGCTCCCGACAATAGGGATATGGGTATATACCAGAACCCGTTGCCTAATCATGAGGTCCCTAGAGATCAGGGTCCCCAAGTTAACCAAGTTTGGGTTGAGCCACCCATTCAAGGATGCATCAAAATGGTCGAATTGGTCAATGTGGTGACCAGGAGTCAGAGATATGGGCAACCATAGCCTCCAGTGGCTCCCATCAATATCCTAGACTGCACCTCGATAGAGACAAGTGTAGGACAATCTTCTAGGTCCACCAACAAGACCTATGGTGACTATTCGGAGTAGACTAGAACAAAATCTATAGATGACTCCAGCTAAGTTATCCATTTATGAGCTCATACAATAGTCCCCTAGGCATAGGGAGACTTTAATGGAGATTTTGAGATCAATCGAGCTCCAGCCCCAGAACCTAGATGCATTCACACATTTTGTGGGGCAAGTTCAATAGTGCCAAGAGCCCATGATTCATTTTTATGATCATAAAATTAAGGTAGTCCCTACTACCTCAATAGATCTACCTTTGCACATTATTGCATCAATCAATGATATTCCATTCAAGTGGGTCCTGATCGATACAGGCTCATCGATCAACATCATCACCACCAAGGCTATGGGGCACTTGAAGATCCCTAAGTCCAACATTATCCTGACTTCCTACACACTCAAGGCTTTCAATGATGCATTGTGCTCCACCATGGGTATGATCATTCTACCAATGAATGTAGGACACAAGACCATCCCCATGATGTGCCATGTGTTAGAAGGGGCAATGTAGTATAACATCCTATTGGGGCATCCCTAGATTAGGGACATGTAGTGTGTACCCTCAATCCTGCACCAATGCATCAAGTATGTGCATGAGGGACAAGTACACGTGGTCCCATTCGATGAAGAACCATTCAAGTATGTGCATCAAGTTGACTTACTGAGAGGTTTCGACCTACCATCAATGCACTTGTACATCAGACCTTCATCCCCAACCATGCAGCCAGGTAGCAAAAACAAGTCAGTGCGAGGTGACCCATCTACGTCGGCACCACCTCCTACATCCAAAGCTACTGGCACTTCTAGAAAGCCTTCTATAGATAAGGCAAAGGACAAATAGAAGCTGAAGGCACCCCTGGTGGAGGAAGGGCCCAAGGAACTTCTGACAATAGCAACTATAGGAATCCCTACTCCCATGGAGGAGGAGCATTCCCAAGAAATAACTAAGGAGGTACCACAACCTACCTCACCTACATCGTCAACAACATCATCTACACCATAGGTGACAATTCACCTAGCCAACACAACACTAGGTGAATATCTTGTGCAAAATGTGACTTTCATGCCAATCATTGAATCGACACAAGACATGGGGTGGCCAAGAGTCCCAAATATACTAGTAGGGATAGTGGTTCCCTTGGGGGTTCCACCTAACTAGACTAATTTCATATATGTTGGTCTAGATTTTGCCCACACTACTCCTAATATAGAAAGGGATGAGGATGAACCTTTCACCACAAATATTCATTACTTATCAAATCTAGAGTTTACTCTAAAGTACTTTGAGTAGTGTCACTAGCAAGGCTATGGCCTAGGCCTATATGAGCAAGGGCATTAATTGCCATTCTAGCCATAGTACCAACTACCCACTAACAGGAGTGGTTTGGGCTATCAAATGCAAGGCCATGATGACTCTTTAGAGGCTACCCTAGATAGATTAAGCATTGGGTTCGAGGAAGACATCGACTGGAACCCCTATCAACCCCCTAGTAGGAACTTCTAGGGTGATGAATGGATAGCCATGGTCAACATCATGCCACCTGAGGTATATCACCCTGAATCCTCTCTTGAAGCACCCCCATCAGGAACCATCCTATGGGAGGAGGAGCCAATTCATGGCTATGAGTAGGAGGAGTATGAGTATGTTACAAGTGAGGATAAATATAGGACCGGTCTGGCCTACCATGGGCCTCGATATGTGCAAAACCTCACTTGGATAGGCCACGCAGAAAGTGGTTACATATCAGATGAAAGTGAATACACCTCGGATGAGGGTGGATACATGTCTGATGGAAGTGGCTACGAGTCAGAGGATGCAATAGAGATGGCCTACCTATAGCCTAGACACTCGAGCCATGTAGTAGGGCCAGAGACAAATGCCAATGGGTTCTTCATAAGTGATGATGACTATGAAGATGAGACTGAGATGGCCTATCTAGGGCATCAACAAGCCAACCACCAGCTCATCCTAGGACCAGAAAC
The DNA here is from genome assembly GCA_028583015.1 of Wollemia nobilis. Lineage (NCBI taxonomy): Eukaryota > Viridiplantae > Streptophyta > Pinopsida > Araucariales > Araucariaceae > Wollemia > Wollemia nobilis. The sequence goes on from JAQPPZ010000012.1 coordinate 10,815,336, forward strand.
CAATGCCAATGGCTTTTGGATAAGTGATGATGACTTTGAGGATGAGACCGAGATGGCTTATCTTGGACCTCAACACTTAAGACCAGTCGATCTACTTGTGGAAAGGGAAGTGGTACTCCATGCCATCTACCCCAATCTTCGATTCCTAGGGAGACCAGTAAACCTAGATGCCATCCATCGCATGGTCAACCCAGAACCACCAACATTTAGAGAGCAGCTACTACCAAATGATCCCATTATCTCATCTATCCATAGACCAGATCCTGAGATCCCTATACCCCTAGAGCCTCATCACGAGTATGGAAGGCACACCCAGGATATAGAGTTCCACCCACATGGTCCTAGAGATCCCATTCCATCCATCAACATGATCTCCATTGATTTGACCACTCCACTCCATAACCCAGTAGATCCTAAAAAACTATTGTGTCTTAATCTAGATGCTATTGATTGGGATCATGCTAATTCACCCTTAGAGCCTGAGGATTTCCTCCCTAATGAGGAGATGTTGCAACCATTCCATTTTGCATCAGGTTGTGCCCATGATGTCTGTTTCACTGGTCTTGACCTTGAGTCAGTAGGAACTATAAATCTATTAGACAACATTAATTTAATCCCCACTCCTCATCAGCTTGAGGATGGGTCCCATATGGCAATAGAGGAGACTTTTGAGGTAGACATTAGCAATGATCCCTCTCAACCAAATAAATTCAAGTTCAGAGAAAGCCTATCTCTAGAAGAGCAGGCCATCATAATTCCTCTATTGAGAGAGAGACCAAATCTCTTTGCTTGGACCTACAAAGACATGTCGGGGTTAGATCCTAAGTTGGTTGTCCACAACCTATCGCTAGACCCCACAAAGAAGCTGGTCAAGCAAAAACTTAGAAAGATGCATCCAACCATCACTTTGATGGTTAAAAATGAGTTGCAAAAACTATTGGATGTAGTCTTTATTGTCCCCATCGACTATCCAGAGTGGGTATCAAACATGGTGCCCATAGGAAAACCTGATGGAAGAGTCCACATTTGCATGGACTTTAGGGATCTCAATAAGGCAACCCCAAAGGACTCATTCCCATTGCCCAACATAGATGCTCTTGTAGATGCAACTATAGGTCATGAGATGCTCTCCCTAATGGATAGTTTTTTTGGTTACAATCAGATTTGGATTAAACCCGAAGACCAGCATAAAACCATATTCACCACTCCATGGGGGACATTCTACTACAAAGTGATGTCATTTGGCCTTAAGAATGTTGGTGCCACATATCAATGGGCTATGACATACATTTTCCATGACTACATGCACACAATCTTGGAAGACTACATCGATGATTTGCTAGCCAAGTCATTATTGCATGAAGAGCATGTTGAGACCCTCACAAAGGTCTTCGATCACCTGATTGAACACAATGTCAAGTTGAATCCCAAGAAATGTATCTTTGGCATGACTTCTGGAAAACTCTTGGGATTCATCATTTCTAAATGAGGCATCGAGGTAGACCCAACTAAGGTAAAGGCTATCCTAGAAATGGCTCCACCCATAAACATCAAAGAACTAAGAAGCTTACAGGGCAAAGTAGCATCCATAAAATGATTTATCGCACAACTATCAGATAAATGTCGACCCATGAATCGACTACTACACAAGGGGGTCCCTTTCCAATGGGATGAGGAATGTCAGCAAGCCTTTGCTGAAATCAAAGAATACCTAGCAATGCTACCAGTTCTAGCTCCACCGAGGCCAGACGTGCCATTCTTGTTATATATATCCGCTACATATTTTGTGTTGGGCACCATGTTGGCTCAAAAGAACGTGCAAGACAAAGAGCAAGTGATATATTATATTAGTCATACCCTGGTGAGCTATGAAATTGGATACGCATACGTAGAGAAGTTATGCTTAGTGGTGGTCTTTGCAACCAAGAAATTGTACCACTACATGTTGAGCCATACGACATATGTGATATCCAAGCAAAATCCTTTGCAGTATATGATGAGCAAGACATATCATAATATACGCACTACAAAGTGGATCATGCTATTGATAGAATTTGATTTGGAATTCATAAGCCAAAATTCCATCAAGGGACAAGTCATAGCTGATCAGTTGGCTGAGGTGCCTCTCCAGAATAGTAGGCCCCTTACCATAGAGCTTCCTGATGATGTAGTCTTTGCATTATCAGAAGCACCCAAACCCGAAGAACCAAAAAATAAAGTAGACATGACTTTGTTCTTTGATGGTTCGAAGTGTGAACAAGGAGGTGGCATGGGGATTATCTTTTTCATGCCACAAGGTGCTCCAATGCCCTTGTCATTCAAGCTAGACTTCCCTTGCACCAATAACAACACCGAATATGAGGCCCTAATCTTGGGTCTCCAAACAGCCATCACCATGAACATCAAGAGGTTGAATATCTTTGGTGACTCCCTCCTCATAGTCAACCAAGTCAAAGGACTATTTCAATGTCGAGATCCAATCCTGAAAGCTTACAAGGAGCTAGTTGACACATATCTAGCCAAACTAGAATGGTACGACATCGAGGCAATCCCTCATTCATCAAAAATATTTGTAGACACCATGGCATCTTTGGGATCCTTGATCCCTCAGAATCCATCCACCGATTTCACTACCATTCATGTCAAAACACTCTCGCATTCAACAATTCAGTGTGAGGCCTTTGATAACAAGGAATCAGTTAACATGATCCATATAGAGCCAAACCATGACTGGTTCTGTAAAGCCAAAGACTTCTTAAAGAAGGCACCTTGGGGGTCCTTGATCTCCCAGGGTCCTATGGGGAATGGTACCACTATTCACCACAAGGTTGTGTCTCAATATACGTTTGTGCAAGTCGAATTGTAGGAGGCACAAGTCATCTTATCCATTGAGGTTGTAGCCTATCAGGATTGGCTATCCCAATTACAAGACTTCCTTAGGCTTGGAAGTGTCCCACAGGGACTATCGCATGCTGAGAGATGAGCATTCAAGAAAAAAGTGACTAGATATGTCTTTCTAGGAGGCATATTGTATCATCGAAGCTATGATGGAATTCTCCTACGTTGCTTGGAGCCCCAAGAATCAGCTTGGGTGATTTTGCAAGCTCACGATGGTACGTGTGGTGGCCACTTCAATGGCATGGCCATCATCAAATGTATTCTCTGAATGGGCTATTACTAGCCCACCATGGAGAAATACTACTATGAGTATGTCAAGAAATGTATTAAATGTCAACATCATGCAAACTTGATGCACTTGCCATCTCAGGCCTTACAACCCATTCAGGCAACTTGGCCATTTTCTCAATGGGGTTTCGATCTGATTGGAAATATTTCTCCCCCATCCTCAAGCCGACACACATTCATCTTAATGACCACTGAGTATTTCACCAAGTGGGTGGAAGCGGTCCCCTTGACATCAATAATTGGTCCTCGGATTACGGAGTTCATACTTCATAATATCATTTGTCATTTTGGGGTACCCTTCAAGATAATCTTGGATAATGGACCATCATTCAAAAACAAAAATGTGTGAGCTTTAACAACCAAATACAACATTCAACATAGTTTTGTGACACCATACTATCCATAGGCAAACGGGCAAGCAGAGGCCTCAAACAAGACAATAGTAGCCATCTTAAAGAAGATGGTGAAAGAAAACCATAGGGATTGGCATCTACAATTACCCTTAGCATTATGGGCTTACAGGACTAGCATACGGATGCCCACTAGGGCAACACCATTTTTACTTGTATATGGCACTGAGGCCATTATGCCTTTAGAGTTGGAAATTCCAACATTGTGCATCGCATTGAAAGAGTTCATCAATGATGACACTGCATGACAAGCTCGCTTGGACCAATTGACCCTTCTAGATGAATGATGCATCAATGCCCTTGAGCATCTTCGCATCTACCAGGATCATCTAACATGAGCTTACAATGCTAGAGTCCACCTAAGAGACTTTAAAGTTGGTGATCTTGTGCTCAAAGAGAACCAACAGAACTCAAATCTGCCACCGCATCTATGAGACAAATTTATGGCCAACTGGATAGGGCCCTACATCATCTCTGAGAATATTGGGCCTGGGGCATATCGCCTAACAATGCTAGAAGGCATTGAGGAGCCAGAGCCTCTCAATATCATTCATTTAAAGGCATTTCACACATAAATCACAAAAATATTCAAATAACTTCAAAATATTCAAAAACAATAGAAAACATTAAAATCAAAACAAATCATCAAAAGGCTCCAAAGGCATCTTCAAGCCATTTGGTCAAATCATCAAAAGGCTCCAAAGGCATCTTCAAGCCATTTGGTCAAATCATCAAAAGGCTCCAAAGGCATCTTCAAGCCATTTGGTCAAATCATCAAAAGGCTCCAAAGGCATCTTCAAGCCATTTGGTCAAATCATCAAAAAGCCCCAAAGGCACCATAAGCCCTTTGGTCAACATCCAAAATAATCAAAAGCACAAAAACAATTTAAAATCAAAATATCAAAAACATTCAAAACAATCAAAAACTCAAAAACAATTGAAAGCATAAAAAATACAAAAACATTTGTAGTATGCATTCCTACATTTGCATTCATGTAGTTGCATTGCATATAGGCATTGCATCCATTACATTTGCATTTAGATACATTTGTGTTTACAATATTACAAATGACACCATGTTTGTACATCAATCATGCATCTTCAAAATCCATCATCATCCATAACCCATGTGTGTAACTATGTTTTTCAACACAACCCCTCCTATTGCTATAAGGGATATACTAGGGTTTTTCGGTCACTCAACCATACCTAGTGGTTTTATCAAACTGTGTAGAAAGTTATCTTTGCTTTTGATAGGTGAGGTTTAGTTTTGATAGCACCTAGTATATTTCAGAATCCTATCACTAATCAAAACACTAAAATCCTAGTTGAAACAAGGGAAATATGAACACTACGAAGTGGTATTAGGTATCCTAAGGTGAAAATTTTATCTTGCTCATCCCCCTATGCGACCGGTTCAGAAATGTTGAGAATTGGAAAAAGGACAAGTTCACCCCTACCCAAAGAAATCCCTTGCTTTAATCAAAACAAGCAAAATCCGAACAAAAAAATCAAAAAACAAAATAAACAAGTGATTATCATCACTACATAAATCCCTTGCTCAAAGAAAAACAAAAAGTCAAAATAAATAGTGATTTTCATCACTAAATCATGAGCAAGTATCCCAAATAAATATGAAGAAAATAAGGGAGTATGAACTTGAATCCCTGGAATTCTTAGCATGAATGAGCCTTACGCACGATGATATGTCTATCACATTAGCATCTCGCTTTTGTATAGACCAATGTTTGCATGTGGAAGAGCTAGCCTTAGGTGTCCTGTATTGCCTAGTGGTCTAATCCAACTAAGTCCAACTTAGGATCAAGATAAACATTTGAGGATCCCCAATACAACAATGGGCTGAATGAATCCCGCCTAGCACTGGGGTATGCTTATGTTCTATCTAATATATTCATTTGCACACATAGGGATAATGAATATCTAGGTCTTCATAACAGGAACTTTATCCTTCAGAAGCTCTATATGGTCAGTATACAACTTTTGATCGAGTAACTAGGGTGTTTGAGTCTCATGGAAAACCTCAAAAATCCCCTCATAGCAACAAATCATTCCATTAGTCACATCGTCAACTTTATTTATGAGGTTTTGTTCATTAAAGGGTGTTCATGAAATAGGATAGATACCAGATGAATGTCAACAATGATATTTAGATGACCACTAACTATTTTGGGGATATCTTTTAATTTATAGAAGCTTATAAAGAAAGTACATACATATCACATCATCTCATCTCACATCTAGATGCGTAAATCATTAATTCTTATGCTAAGAGTTATTATTTACATTCATGATTGATTTACATTCTGTGGTGTCACCCATTAGCTTGTTAAACTCATATAACATGCATACCATATGTTTTTAAGTGATTAAAGCATACAGGTTCATTTACAATAGATCACCATCATAATGCATTCCACATCATATATCACATCATAACAACACAAATTGAATGCATACAATCAATTCAAAATTAAACATGCATTTAAATAAGCACTGCATCCATATATACATACATCATAAGTAGCCCACCTACATCTAAAGATCATAATATCTAAGAATACATCCATCATGGCATATAAAAACATTACATCACATAACAAGAATCAATGCATATAACCATAAGCATTGCATATGCATCCATCATCATCACCTAGATCATAACATCTAAAGCATCACATCACATCATATCACATCATAAAATCATAATACTACATCACATAAACATAAAAGCATAAACATAAAGATACACATGGTGAGTCTCAAAGTCTAAGTCTCATATAAACATGTGTCAAATAAGTACATGTAGGTACAAAACCACCATCCAGGCTACAACTATGTAGGTCAGCTGACCTTACACTAAAAAATAGTACAAAGTATCAAATGAGCCATAACAAATCAAGAGTGGCCTGCACCACTAGTCTCACCACCACCCTCACCACCCCCTCTAGGAGGTGGCATAGAGCTGGCACCTCTAGTACGCTCTATCTAGGACCTAGTCCTATGGCTCGATCTAGCTGAAGACTACCCAGAAGTGCTCCGTGCACTACGCTCTGAACCTCCTACTATGGGCCTCTCTCGAGGAGTAGCACCTAGAAGCCATATCTATGACCTAAGGGTAGAAATGTAGGTAGCATCTGAGGTCATCTGAGCATCATCCTCCTCTATGATCCTCTATAGACATCTCACCTTAGCCCCAAGATCTACACTTGTACCTAAGGCAACCTGACTCTGAGCCTCATCTCGCTCGATAGTAACCTAGACAAGCTACCACTGAAGATCTACAATAGTGGCATCCTACTAATAAACCTTCATCATGGAAATGTGTAGCTCGACTCAACCTGGTGCAACTAAGCCCAGAGAGGAGACTCCTACTCCTTGAGATCTACATCATCATCCCCTATGGGATAAACCTACTCCTTGATAGCCTACTCCTCGACCACCTACTCCTGCTACCCTACCTACCCCTAGTCATCTATCTAAGCCCGCACTCAATGCCCATCAAGATCCTCAACCTCAGCCTCATCCAAAGACCATCCCAAATGGCCACCACCATGCCATAGTCGGGTACCCCACTAGAGGGTGTACGCATCTATCACTCCAGCATCAACTACACCAAGATCAACTATGAGAGGATCATCCTCCTCAAGCACTACTATAACATGGGGTGGGGGAAGGTTCTTCTCGATGATAATCCGATGATAGACAACCGGCTCGAGAGGAACATCCTATCGAATCCCAAACTATGAGTACCCTAGAATAATAAAATAACTCTTGAATACCGACCTTGTGACCGATCAACCATCGATCATGATGAGTCCTCATAGTAAAGCTAGTAGGATCATCCCAAGTAGGACACTCATGATAGGGTCTCCATATAATGTCATCAGCCCATAAACCTATCAAAGATGCCCTATAGTGAGAAAGCTCCCCTGCATAAGGTCGACTCTTGTGCTCCTCGAGTGCCCTGGGCCACCTAGATCCATAGCACTATACATCCTTGTCCAGATCAATAATCTCCACTAGAAGTCCTCTAGGGTGGTCTATCCTGATATGCTCCCAACCCCAGACCTAAAGAAGCAAGCTATAGGCAATGCTAGCTCATCCATGACATTGGATGTGGTATAGCTCATCATAGCACTACGCCAATAGTGCACTCCCCCAGGCATATATGATAGGCTGCTCACTATCAATCAGGTCTTATACCATCGACAAGAGGTTCCATGGGAACCTCAGTCTAGAGCAATCAGGTATAAGGGTATTGTAGATGACCATCAACAACATAACATGCAGTCGGGTGAAGACCTCCTCATCATACCAATAGGAAATAGAGATTCCCCCGAGTGAGTATCCCTGGAAGCAGCATCAACATGCTCACCAAAGACCCTCACAAATACAGCATGTCATGTAGTAGTGGGGGAGGAAACAATGGGCACTCCATCAAAAGGGATCCTGAAGATCCTGTAAACATCCTTCGATGTAATGGTCATCTCACTAGTGGGAAGGTGGAAGGTGTTGGTCCTATGATCCCACCGATGTGCCAAGGCCATCAAGTAGGCCTGATCTGACATAATCATGGGTAGGCCAATAACAAACTATAGCCCATAGGCCTTAAGCTAGCCCCACTCTATATCAGTCATCTCCTGCAAAAGATCACAAAGTAGCTTTGGGTCCCAATCCCGAGCAGATAAGATCTAAAATTACAAAATAAAGGCCTAAATCAATGCACTACAGCTAAATAAATGTAATAAACATGCTAAATAATGCAAATATGATCAAACTACTCTAAGGCTACATGAGTAATAAATAAATGCACCTAATCATGCAAAAATTTTCATAAAAACAACTCAAAATTCCAAAAAAATCAATTAAGTGGCCTAAAAATAAAAAAATAAAATTAAACCTAAAGTGCCCCAATCGTTGAAGCTAGCAGCGGCTAGATCCCAATGGTCAAAAATGTGATCATTGGGTTTTCAAACTAGTCATTGATAGCAACTGCGACCAACCTCAATGCAAACTAGCCACTCTAAGTGGTAGTGGCCCAAGGGCGGCATGCCAACGACATTCCTCCCAAGCCCAAAAATAACAAAAAATTACAAAAACTAATGCAAACCCATCTAACTAAAACCTAAATGGAGCCTAACTACTAGTGAAATTCATTACCAACAAGTTTAATGAGGTTCATTTACTGAATTACTTAATTTGGTTCATTTTACCAAAATAACAAAAAGAATAGGGTTTAGAGAGGTACCCATGAAGCTCTAGCTCCTCCACTCGTCGAAGCCTCACCCTGCTCAGCCATGGTGTCCAATCAACAATCTCAATTAGAGTGGTCACTTTCACCTTAGAGCTCCAAAAGCAAAATGACAACTGGCAACAATGACAGCTCAAACCCTAATTTCCTTTTTATTTCCCAAGTTATGCCTTGGCCGCTGCCAACATCAATGGCCCAAACTTCATGGCCGTTGGACCTAACAACAGCCATGAGCGATAATTGGGGGCCGTTGGACCTGAAAGTGGCCAAAAAATAAAGAAAAATTTCACCAAATTGTCATCACAGAGCACTTCAAAATGGGCCATAAAAAGCACTTATGGGTTCAAAGCATTGCAAACCTAAATAAAATACCCAAAAATATCCAAAAACATCATAAATATAAAAAATAAAAATCAAATAACAAGTAAAACCCAAATGAGCCTCATACCCAGTCATTTGCTCTATACACTTGGTGATTGTAGCGACAAGCGCTCCATGCAACTCGGCAAGATGAGCAAGTAACCATAAGGCCACTTGGGGTAAAACAATTATGGTAGAGTTGAGATGTTTCACTAACCCAAAGAAGGTTGTAATAGTCGGACCACCCCATGGGAGCAGGGACGCATCTCAGTTCTCCTATAGAAAAATAGTGAGTCAACAAAAGCTAATTAGAATTGCTATCACCTTGATTCCCTAAGAAGGCCATTATGGTCGGACCACCCCATGAGATAAAGGTGTGCAAAAACCAAATGGAGTTGAAATCACTCCTGGATGGGAACTACTCTATAACAATAGAGCAATCCTCTAAAGAGGTCCAGATATTTCATTTTGGTCAAGCGACTAGTCACTTCATTAATTGTCCTTTCCTCATCGACTCGTCGCTTGAGGGGGTAGTCAAAATTTTTCAACAATCATACTCAAAGTCAACAAAATATCATCTCGATCATGTCAAAGTCATGTTCATCTTATGAATCATTGCCAACAACTATCATAAGCTTACCCTTTATTGGGGCAAAAACAAGCAAATATGATAGTTAGTTTGTAGCTCTCCTCCTTTCGGATCTGTAGTAGCATTGAAGCTACCCGATCATCGATGGACGAGTACAAACTTCCACAAATTTAAGCCTTCCATTCTATTGGAAGCAATGATTCTAGGATCCATGCCCTCTCGCATGATTGGGGCATCCTATGTTGATCAGATCAATGATCATCATGCAACCTGCAATATGGCCCTAGGTGGTCTACTTTTTTGCTCCGCGCTATGTTTTGCTCATAGTGCATCCCAAAAAGGGGCATCTGTAGACACCTAAAATACGTCATGTTGAGGAGACTACCCATATGGACACATCCGTAGGCCATATGAACCCTCTTGGATCTCCCCAAGGGCAAGTAGTGGTCCTAACCACTCAGGCAGGGTAGTTCTAGCCCATCTAGGCTTGGCCGCTCTCAAGCAGAGCGGCTAGCACATCTGGCCGCTGGAGACTACAACGGCTAGACCTGGCCGCTGAACCTGATAGTGGCCAACATCACATTCAGTCTGGCCATGAATACGGGCCCAGATCATGTAGTCTGACTGCACCTTTGCATGGATAACGGGCAGATTTTGGTGAGGAACTCCCTGAGTTCCTCCTAACTACCCCTTCCATGCTAGTTTGTGACTGATGCTTCCCACCCGAAATGGTTAGTCGCATGCATTTGGGACTGAAGCTTCTCTAGGAAGCCAAAGTTCCAAATCTGAGAGGGAAGTCTACATATAGACTCTCCCACGAAGAAGCAAAGGATCCAAAAATTTTGAGAGTTAAGCAGTGAAGCCCTATCAAAATGGAGAACCGATCTTCAGCACTTTGAGGAGCATTGGAGCACCGTTCGGTTGAGCTACGCCAACATAATCCATTGTCATATTCACTATTCCCAACCACCAATCAGTGTAGGAGACACACTCGGTGACCCTTGAACATCAATTTTGGCAAAGAGGGTAGCACACAAATCCCTGAACCACAAGGAGGAGAGCTTCACATCATGGTCATTATCTCGGATAGTGGCCCATAGGCATATCTTAGGGCACAAGTGTTATTCCTTCTTGCTTTTAGTTTAGCTTTATTACTGCTTAATGTATGTCTTGATCCTAGTTTAAATCTGGTTTCATTCATGCTTTTATTTTGTATTTCCATAGCTTACCATGCATTTTATTATTTCATTCATGTTCATATTTTATTATCAGTATCATGAGTATTCAGATCCGCTAACAAAGGCCTCATCCGGAGAGGTGGCCCATCCTACTGAGCATGTTTTGTTGTTTTCATGAGTGTAGGTACAGATCCTCAGGACCAGATTGAAGCAACAAGAGCACAAAGATCCCTTCAGGACCAGATCTGGAGAAGGGGGCATCTGTAAGCCCCCATACAGTTTTGTGTGCGGGACCAGGAGGCCTACGTAGATGCACCATTCCCTTGTGGGGAACATATCCGATCGTTGCTCCATATTGTGTAATATTTGTATCAAAGTGATGGGTATCCCTCAGAGGGATGAACTTGTAACCGCATCTTGGAAATATTAATAAAAATGCTTCTTTATTTTGTCTTCTTTACTTTTGGGTTACATGTGTGCTTTCATTCTTTTCATTTTGGTGCAAATAATAATGAATAAATCAAACTGCAAGTAGGGTAGCTGGGGTGCATGCTTCCCGGGGTCGCACACGTTCTAGAAGGTTTCTTGCAAATGAAAGAGAACAAGGATGGAGTTTCTTCTTTCACCCACATATTATATCCCTAGATTCTATGCTTATGGGCCTTTTTCATTTGATTAGAGCTTTATGGCAGTTTTTAATTATTTCTTTTCTATAATTGGTTTATTTTTCACTAATTTCTATCCAGGTTTTGGTCATGGAGGTTGTTTGGATTATTAAGTATTGATATATAAGGATATTTATCCTTATTATCCCCATGCTATTTCAAATATGGACTTTTATCCCCATGATATTTATCCTTATTATCCCAATGATATATAAGTATTGATCTGCCCAATTGTAATTATATCTTGAATCCCAATAATTTGCTTTTATTTGGGTTTTGTTTGTGCTAAGGCATTTGCGAAGTGTAATTTTCTTTCACTCTTGAAATAAAATTATGATTTTTTTTCTTGGAAAAAAATATAATAAGAGATAAAATATAATTGTTGTTAATATTTATTAAATGATCTATTCTACAGAAGCAAAAATTATGTAGTCTTATTTAGGTTTAAGTAAATTTTTATCTTAAATTAAGTGAAGGTTTAAGGTAAAGGAGGTGTTCATGTTGGCTTCACAAAATATATAGGCATGAAAAATTATAGATATATGAGCTAACCTCACAAGTTGCCTACTCTCAATGTAACAACCTTGTTTGATAGTGTTAAATAGCTAAGTTTGTTGAGTTCTTTTGAAAACACCTAAGTTTGGTTTTGAAAATTAGAGACTATGCTAATAACAAAGTAGCTTTAAACTATAATACATAAAAAAATTGCATGAAAAAAAAAGTTTTATCCTATATGATTTTTTTATTCTTTCTAAAATAGGAATAAGAAACTTAAAATTTCCCTTTTCTTTAAGAAAAGGTCCAAGAGAATGTGCAAAAAAAAACCTATCCTGATTCAAATTTGGATGCCTAAATAAATAGAGGAAATAAATAAATTAAAGGAAACTAAACTAGAAGTTTTTTTACTTCCTCTTTTTATTTAAATGTCTTAAAATAACTAAAAATTAAAGACTTGGCATAAGGATTTTCTTGATTTATTTTCTTTAAGATGTTCCAAAGATAGAATAGAAATAGAGAATACAACAAACAAGTAGAAAGAAAACAATACAAATTTACAAAGAAAGTTTCCTTTATTAGTTTTTGAAGCAGAAATGTACCTTAGGTCTACTAAGCCATGATTTTGCTCTATCTTGTCTTTCAAGACTAGATCATAATTTCAAAATATATATAAAATTATAAGTGGGCATCTACTATAGCCAAGAGGATACCATGTCTATCTAGTTGAATAGTTAGACCCCCAAGGTCCTTTAGATGACCTAAAACTAATATAGAAAAATTGCTATAAAAGCATGGATAGCATAATCATATCTTTTATGAGGTATGGTATGATTCCACGTCAAGAGAAAGATGCAAAAAACTAAAGTGTAAGTTGTAGATTTTGTAGGGATATGAGCTAATATGTTAAGAAAAATTGCACCTTAATAGAAGATGATGCATTTTTTCCCTATGAGTAGAGTGGAGATTAGGTGATATTCATTCTAAGTAGAATATAGAGAGGTAATAGTAAAATCAAGTTTATGAAACTACTATGAGAAGGTTGGTTTATAGTAATGATGCAAATAATTATATAGGCAAAATCTTACTTTATGTTAGGTGAGGTGTGTTTTCTCTTTGAGGGGTAAAGTAGGAGGAGGAAGAGAAAAAATATTGAATTAAAGTAGGAGGGGGGTGGTAAAGAGTAGATAAGGAGGCATAAAAGAGGAGAGGTTGGCACTGACAAGGCAAGGAAACAAATTCTTATGCCCAAGCCCTGAGTAAGTGAAATTGTGCCTTGCACCAATTAAGGGATGTTTCTACCCTATGAGCCTACGCAAGGGACTAATATGCCCAAGAGGTGAGGGAAGACTAGAAAATCATCTAAGGGTTCTATAAAGTGATGAATTTAGGGATAAAGCCTTGCTACAACTACAAAATCACCAAAAACCCACTAGAACTTTAAGTTAAAGAGATTAAAATGCTTAAATCACAAATAATAAGGGGGTTAGGTAGCAAAAGAGAAGTTACCATGAGCAAAATAAAAAGTGTTAGCATATAAAAAAAGCAAAGGAAGCAAGTGGGGAGAGATAAAAACAAAAAAATATAGGTAAAATTCCTCCCTTTCCTCCCCAAGATAATCTTCAAAATCCAGGCTAAGCATAAAGAGAGCTTGAAACAAGTGAGAAGAGAAATTACTAAAATTTTGGTAACTTGGGAATGCTTATGGAGATTTCATCCCATGACCTCTATTTATAGACCTTATGGCCTTAGGAAGGAGAGCTACGTGTATTCATAAAGTATGGAAAATATCACAAGAATTTCAAAATCTAATCTTTGAGGTAAATGGAAGCAAATCCAAAAATTAGCACTTGAGGAGGATGAGAGTAGATGACAAGGATCCAAGATAAAGTGGAACCATTAATGGATCAAAACTCAAAAGGAGAAGAGGATCCAATATTTTTAATCTTTTTCCTTAGGCTATAAAATTGTGCCTTAGTGTTTGATATTACAATTCCACATATTTGACCATTAACAGGTCAACCAGGTGAGAGGAGGATTGTGCCTTGAAAATTGTGTAGGAATATTCCAAGCACAAAATTGTGCCTTCAATTTACAATTTGTGATTCCACCAAAATAGGTAGAATCATAAAAAATAAGGTCAAAATTTTTGAATTGTGTTGTATACACGCTTTATGGATAGCTTGATAGATTGGGTGATCCAATTTTGGGTGTCTATAGTAGGCTTCATGTACTAATCTATTCTGGGTAAAAATCAAAGACTAAAATTAATTCTATAAAATAGCCTGAGTTTGTGCATGTGAGTTCAAACATGAAGTCTAATTTCAAATTAGTTAATTTATGCTTCTTTGTTGTACAAGGCATGAGAATGCATGCAACGATACAAGAATTTTTAATTATGTAATATGCAAATGTAGATTGTTATCACATTTAAAGTAAGAGGTAGGCCATTTTAGATATTGAGGAGGGAAAATATTAGTTATCATGTAATAAATTTATCTATTCATTTTATATACATAACATCCATTGGATAACGTATAATTTTCCCATTTAAATTGTTTAGGTTGAAATAATGATGTAAATATCCATAGATTGTATATTAACCTATATTGCTTGAATTTTAAGGTAAATTTTATATCCTATTCATATATATACAAATTGGTTTATACTTATCTCTATAGATTTTTCAAGTTAAATACTGCATAGCTTACCTTTGTCTTAATTCATTCATATGTGTAATTTAGAAACTCTACAATGAAACATTATAAGAATTTTCCATCTACTCTCAATCAATAATATAAAATTTAATAGTAAAATTTTATTTATTTGAAGATATGAATTATATAACAATTTTGCATAAATGGAACTATAAGTCCATAATTTTCTATTTTTTTATTTCATATCAGTAAAAATGAAATCAAATGTATATTTTAAAAAAACAAGAAATGATAATGTTGCACAAATAAAGTTATGAGTCTTTCTAAATATGAGAATCTATTTTCAATAAATTCGATATAAGTCTACCTATCCAATAATAAGTGAAAATATGTGATGATTAAGCTTCACATGAGGCCATGGTTGACTTTGTATTGTATTGTATGTATATGCATTTTGGGTCTTGTAAACATTGAAAAAGGTATCTATAGTATTTTATTTATTTAAATTTAAAGTTTGATTACTTAACCTTGACCTAAAGGTAACTTGTATTTGGGTATAATTACCCCATCATACTAAACTTTTCATTATCAATTGGAACATATTATATATGCTATAGTAATGTTTTTTGGTGTTTATGAGAACCTCTTTATATCATGTGTATTTGTTTTTGGAGTATTTATTTTTGGCAATATTGGATAATGTGTTGATTCCATTCAATTTTGGAAAGTTTTATTGAATATAATATGATATCAAAGTAGGTTTATATATACTTTACTCAATTGTTTGTCCTTAGGAAATTAGCTTCTATGATATATTCCAAAGGTACCATCATTTGAAGAAGCTAGAAGAACTTTTTGAAAGCTAAAGGTAATTTGGAAAGGGTTTCCTCTGATAAAATCCTAGGTGGACTTAGATTGTGAGCATCTCACTAAGCATAGAAGATTTGCTCTGTAAAAAATATCCATTGATAGGTTTATTTGTTCCTCTCTTACTACTAAATAGTTTCCTTTCATTTTTATTCTAACAAAATGGATTAAATAATTTTAGGATTAAGTTTATTTAGATTTTATAATAATTTGATTTATCTTTTACTTTTTTTGTAAAAATATACATTTCCTTTCCTCTTTTAGTATCTTATGTCCAGTAGTTTTATAGATGAGAGTATTTATAAGAAAAGAAGAGGTTGAACATCTTTCGGTGGACCCATGATGCTAGAGAAGTCATTGTAAGGCTTTTTTTGCAAATACCTCTAAGCTACTTGACAAAGTTGCTAAAATGTTCTAGAAATTGTTTTGCTACATAGGCATAAGAGAGTGTCCTAATTTGTTGCATTTGAAGAAAATATTGTGTAGGAAAAGCCATGACTGGTATGAATTAACTATTAGAATTTCTAGATCTTCTATGAAATTTCAAGAGGGTTCCTTGTTCAACACTTTTCTATTTTACCTCCAAGTAGCTATTTTTCACATTGAAAGTTATCTTTTTCTTCAAAACCTTAAAATTTTAAATATGAATTTGAATAATATTCCCTAGAATAGGCAACAAAAAACCATACACATGTATCATCATGATGTGCACTAGTATTATGCATATGCAGTAGAAATAAGGTATTTATGTAACATGGAAACTTTAAATGAAAGGCATGTGCCTTATGTTATTAGAGGTATATATACCTTTATGGCTAGTGGAGGCCACCATAAGGCATTGATCCTTGGAGGTCCATGGTTCGAACCTTCCTTGATAAAAATTTTAATAAAAATGGATGATATTAGCATAAGCCTTGATGACATAAGCAAACCTAATATGGAAAAAATTAATGACATGGCACTATAATATGGCATGGCACCTGATGACAACATAATATTTTTATTAGATAATACTAATGTGGCATCCAATGATGTGATACCTAATGATGTGGAATTCCATATAGTTGACATGGCAATTAGTGTAGATGATATGGCAAGTAATGCAATAGGTAACATGGTATATGACATGGAATTCCATGTAGTTGACATCGTAGGTGATGTGGTAGGTAGATTACCACTTGGAAAATATAAGTACAAGTACAACTAATCATATTCTACCAACTTATGCAACACATGGGATATATTTTTTCTTATAGAGATTTTTATATTAGGAATAATAGACAAGAAATATTGTTATAAGGTTTTTGAATTGAATGTTGGAGAAGGAATGGAGCTTGCAGTAGGGTTGCAAGGCTTGATTTCTAGGGGTGGTGGGACTCATTCCATTTTTTTTGAATCAATAACCTCTTGGTGTAACGTGGTGAAGAGAAATAAAGAAAAAACCTTGGTTAGTAATCTTTATTTAGTACTTTAAGGTGCTAAGATAATTATTCTAGATGAGCTTGCTAGAATGGTTGTAGCCCAGGGGGATATCTGTTTGATATGCAAGTATTTCGATGTCTATACTAACATGGATGCAATTTTGTGTTGGGATCAAGCCAAATGTAAACCTATGGGGAACCTAGAAATCATGGCTATGCCAAAAAAATTTGGATCTGTTAATGCTTATAGGAGGATGTTGAGTGGATTCTTCAACAAGGGCTATTGTTTTTTAGTCATCAAGGTTCATTTATTAAGCATTGGTCTATTGATTTCAATCTGCACACCCAAAACTCAATCAAGCTCTAGTTTGGGTTAGGCTTCTAGGGTTGCCTCTCCATTTTTGGTATTAAGACATTTTTGTTAGGATAGGTCACTATTTGGATTACCTCATGGCTATTGATCCAACTACCATTGCTAAGTCCCAACTTATTCACACTATAATTTGCATTAACATGGATATGGAGCAAGTCCCTCTAAAATCCATTAAACTAGTCTCCATGTTTATATCTTGGATTCAATCTATGAAATATGAGAATATTTTGATAAAATGTAGTTCCTATTTAAAGATATGGCATTTGAATAGGGATTACCCTCAAAGGAAAATTCCCCTCCTCATTAGTAGCAAAAGAAGGATTTTGGTAATAATGAAGGAGCTTCTAGAAAATAAAATGAAGAAAATAATAAAGTAGACCAAGTGGATTCTCCTCAATCATCCTCTAATAGCTAGGAAGAAGGAGAGATTGAGGAACCCAATTTATAGGTAAGTAATATTTGTGACCCTCATATCTCTAATTCTTTTGTTGTTGTTACCTAGAATCACTTTGATTGCTTAGTTATCCCATCTATGATAGTGATAAGGTTGCTCCAAGTAAATTAAAGGCTCTTGAGAATAATGTTTCCTTAGAGGAAAACAAAGTGAATATAAATCCCCCCTTTGAACCAACTATTCCAACTAATAATAAAGGGACTCCACCTAATTTCTAGATAATGAGAAAGGACTTAGCGAGACCAAGTAGGTCCTCTAGGATCTTAAGAAAAAATCAGGCAGATGTGGAGAAGGACAAACCTAGGGGTAAACCCGTCCAGAATGAAATCAAAGAGAGATACATGACCAAAGAAGTGGTCAATGGAAATCAGTTGACGCTAAAACTGGGTAGCAAAAATCCTCCATTCAAATCCAAGAAATAAAAATTATATCATGCAATATTAGAGGGCTTAATTCTCTCTCCAAACATCATTTGATCCATTCTATTAGGAAATACCTAAATCTCCAAATCATGTTATTGCAAGAAACTAAATTGACTAGGGTTATGCATAAGGAGTCAGCCCCAAAATATATTTATAAAAATGAAATAAATCAGTTTCAAAACCAAGGTGAATAGGGTCCAAACTCATGTAGAAGTCATTATGAATTGCATTTTGTTTCCACCAAAAAATATAATAATGGGGTGAAATTTTTTTAATATTTGGAAACATAATTAAACAACGGAAAAATACTACTAAAAAGACAATTTATGCATGGTATCGATAGCCTCTAAAGACTACCCGTGTATGTGTGGTACCAGTAGCCTCTGTAGGCTACCAAAATATCATTGACGTTGGTAGCCAATAGAGGCTATCAGTGTATGTGTATCTTAGTAAAAGAATTTAGTTAGGAGGGTGCAAAACTAGGACCTCCTACAAGGCTACCCATCCAAGTACTACTCCAGTCGAGCATGCTTAAGTATGGAGTTTTTGATGGGTTGGAAAACATCAATTCATAATGTGTTTTTAATTTTTGGTTGTGATTGTGAGAAGATCTGCAAAAAAAGAGGTATTTTTTTTGCTTGCCTTGAATGTCCTTGATTTTAAAAAATTTGGTTTTTTCCCCCCAAAGGGTCTCAACTCAACCCAAAAAAAAAAAAGTTTAGGGTTTGTGTGGTAGCCTGCAAAGGCTACTATCACCATGTTAGGATGGTAGTCTACAAATTCTACTGCAACCATATTAGGATGGTATCTAGCAAAGGCTACCATCACCATGTTAGGATGGTAGCCTACAAAGGCTACCATCACCATATTAGGATGGTAGCCTACCAAGGCTCTCAACATATTTTAGCCCATGTAGTCCCTATAGTCTATTGTCATATCATGGTATCGGTAGTCTACTAGGACAACATGTGTATCATTGCACTGAATAGGCACCATAGGTCTTCCTTTTATGTTCCTAAAATGTTTTACTGCTTCAAATATTTTTTGTTTTTGCAATGCTATGGATTATTTTTTGGATATATGAGTATTGTTGTCATGTTGGGTATATATATTGTAGGTATAAGTGGTAAATTTTGTGAGAAAATTAAAATTGTTTTTAATATGAAGGCAAAAAGGTCTATTGATTTGGGTGAAAGTGGTTGGCAAATTAAAATAATAATAAATAAATAAATTATTATCACGATCAAGTGAGCCAACCCCCAAAAAATTTGCACCCCAAAAATTTTTGGGTGAATGCGACCCAGTGAAAGGTCCTAAGATTAGCCAATTTCAAATTTTTGAAATCCTAATTTTTTCTAATTGACGATGATTTGTCGCTATGCATAACCCTGAAATTTATTGGTCAAAATTTAGAAAGATTCAAATTAAGTGTTTGGAAAGAATCTAAATATGTTTCTAGTGCAATGAAAGGAGCCTTTGAGGACCTCTTATATCTATGGAATGGAAACTTGGTTGATGGAAAAGTTATTTTAACCTCTAACAGGTTAATTAGTGTTCTCTTTAATTGCAAAGTAACTAAGGTTAGTTGGGTTCTAACCAATGTTTATGCTCCAAATACCTATTTAGGAAGAAGACAACTCTAGAAAGACCTTACTTCAATGAGCAAAGTCTTCCATAATCTAGCCTAGGTCATTGTGGGAGACTTCAATACTCCTCTCTTCCCTCTAAAAAAAAAGGTGGTATCCCCAACTGGTTAAATAGCATGTATAATTTTGAGCAGTTTGTATTGGAGAATGGGTTGATGGATACTAACCTTAGAGGAGTCAAATTCACTTGGAGCAATATAAGGCTAGGTAATCAACTTATCCAAATCAGAATTGAT
Organism: Wollemia nobilis; assembly: GCA_028583015.1. Taxonomy (NCBI): domain Eukaryota; kingdom Viridiplantae; phylum Streptophyta; class Pinopsida; order Araucariales; family Araucariaceae; genus Wollemia; species Wollemia nobilis. The sequence continues at coordinate 10,835,567 of JAQPPZ010000012.1, forward strand.
ATATTTCTTGTTTCTCAAGAGGGATTGATCAATTTTGGGAATGCTACTTTATTGACTCTTCCTAAAGTTGGCTCGAACCACAACCCTTTGGTTTTGATGCTCTATCAGATGGAAGAAGATTCTTTAACCCCTTTAGATTTGAGGCCTTTTGGCTCAATAGTGTTGTTCTAGAGCAATGCATTAAGTCCTGGTGGGATATAGAATTCTCAAGCCCTCTTGTTTTCCAAGTTGCCAAGAAGCTCAAATTTATTAAGTTTAATATAAAATTCTAGAATAAATAGGTTTTAGAAACTTATTTCAAATAAAGTCTGAGTTGAAATAGCAACTTTTTAAAATTGAGAAATTAATAAATGGAGGGTGGTTCTTATAGGAAATTAGATATAAGGAAATAATTCTCCTCTCTGACTACCACAACATCCTAGCTTGTGAAGAAATATTTTGGAGGTAGAAATCCCAAGCCCTCTGGCTTAAGGAAGGGGATCGTAAGACCAAATTCTTTCACATTACAACTCTAAGACACTAGAGCCATAACAAAATCAAAAAAAATCTGAAAGAATATGTATCCCTCATTGATAACATTATGGATATTTGGAAGTGATCAGTTATTTTAAAAATCTCATTGGCATTATCGAAAGGATGGATGTGGAGGAAGCTTCCCATCTTCTTCACAATATTCCTTCATTGGTCTCTACTAACCACAACTCATTCCTGACTAGCCCCTTCAAGGAGGATGAGATTAAGAATGTTGTTTTTGAGATGGATGGGGTGAAATCCCTTGGTCCTTATGGCTTTCCCCATATTTTCTTCCAAAAATTATGGCATATTGTGGGAAAATTGGTGTGTGTTATTATCTCTAAAGTCCAAAGTACTTACTTTACCCCTTGGGATGTTAACTCCACCTTCTTAATACTTATTTCAAAATTGGTTGGTGCTAAGGACTTCAAAGACTTTTTTTGATTAGCTTATGTAACACTCTTTACAAAATCCTCACCAAGGTTATGGCTAACAGGCTTAAAGTCATTTTGCCTTTCATCATTGACTCTAACCAAGGGGGGTTTGTCTTGGGAAGATAAATTTTGGATGGTATCATCACTATCCATGAGGTGATCCATATTATTTATAAAAATAGCTCTGTTAGGCTTCTTTTAAATATTGATATGAATAAAGTGTATGATAGAGTTTCATGAAACTTCCTTCTTCAAGTTCTATCTAAGTATGAATTCCATCAAGAATTATATCATATTGATAAAGAACTATATATCTTTTGCAATTTTCTCTATTTTGGTGAATGGGGTTGTTGTGGGCTAATCTTCTAGTCATAGGGGTTTAAGACAATGGGACCCCCTTTCCCCACACCTTTTAATTATCATGGTAGAGGCTCTTGGTAGAGCTTTCTCGTCAATTGCTATTACTAGAGCTATTTCTGGAATCAAGCTCACCACTTCCATGCAGTTGATTTCTCATTAGTAGTTTATGGATGACACAATATTTACCACCATTGCCTCTACCTCCCAAGTAAAATAAATTTAATCTCTTCTAAATAGATATGAAAGAGTAGCAAGGCAAAATATTATTTTTTTGAAGAGCAAAGTCTACTTCTTTAATAATCCTATGAGAAGGCAAGGTAAAATTACCAGAATCTTGGGTTGTGAAATTGGGGAGTTGTCTGCCACTTACTTAGGGATGCCTCTCTTTAAAGGATGTATGAAGCCTTCACTCTAGGATCCTATGGTGGAAATAATTAAAAGGAAACTAGTAGGGTGGAAAGGATCCCTTCTAGTCCTGTTAGTTCATTCTATTCTCCAAAGCATCTCAATTTACTTTTTATCTCTATTCAAAATGCCCTCTAAAATTTATGTAAGTATTGAGCATATCCAAAAGATTTTTCTTTGGTTTGATATAGATGAAAAGAGGAGGTTGGCCCTTATGGCTTGGAACCAAGTTTATTCTGGTAAGGAGGTGGGAGTCTTGGGTCTCAAAACATGATGAATAAGGTGTTAGTAGCTAAAATTGACTAGAAATTGCTCACTAATGCCAACTCGAGTTGGTCTAAGATCCTCAAATACAAATACCTTAAGAATGGAAATAATATTGTGGAAGAGCTAAATCCCCCTCAAGGATCCTATCTTTGGAATCATCTACACAAATCCAAAACCCTTCTCATGAGAGGAGCTAGATGGAAGGTTGGGGATGGAAGAAAGATTTATTTTTGGAAGGATTGTTGGCTCCAACAGTCTCCCCTGATTGAAAACCAAAATTTAGCCCCCCTTGAACCCCTTCTATCCCATTTCTATGGTAATATGGTCTTAGACTTCATTCTAGAGGATGATAATGGGAAAATATGGAAGCTCATTCATCTTGCAAGCATGGACTAGAAGGGAAGACAAGCTTTGGAAGAACTCAATAAAATGTTGGAATTAAGATTATAAGCTCAGATAAAGAGAATGATTCTCTTTTTTGGAAAATGAATAAAAGTGGGCAATTTATGATTAAATTTGCTTATCAGTTATTGGAAGGTGAAAGGGGGGTTGATTATCGATGTCCAGAATCTAGATTAAATCCTTTACTCCAAAAATCTTCTTCTATTGGCTTTATGTTCAAAATAAGATCCTCACAATTGATAACCTTCACAAGAGGGGGTTGGTTACTCCCAATAGGTGCTACTTGTGTGAGAAGAACTTAGAAAGTGTTCAACACTTGTTTATTGAATGTCCTTATTTTTTGGAAGTCCTCTCTAAGATATTTAGTAAGTTCAATATTTCTTAGGTCTTACCAAAGAACTTGGATGAACTTTCCATCCCATGGGCTTCCCCCTTGTGGAGCCCAAGACTAAAAAATATCTAGTTTTTTAGTCTTCCCCACTTAGTATGAGGTATATGGAAGGAAATAAAGAGAAAAATCTTATGTGAACAAAAAAAGGATTGTAATTTTATTGAAGTTAGAATTAGTGTTGCCCTAGTTGAAATTTTTTAAAGTATTGATTTCAAATATTTCAAATAAGACAATGAGGAATAGTATTATAGATCAATGGAGTATTTACAAGGATTTTTATTGCTCAAACCAAATTATTCCCTCTTATCATTCTCAAACCAAGTGGAAATCCCCCTAAATGGATGGGCTAAGTTAAACTTTGATGGGGTTGCGAAAGGTAATCTAGGTAGGGTTGGGGCTAGGGGAGTGATTAGAGACTAGAATGGAAAATTAATTTTATCCTTTTTCGAAGGTCTAGGAGTGCAAACCAGTCACTTTGCAGAAGCTTGGGCCTTATTTTAGGGAATTCTTCTTTTGAAGAGACTAAATTTCAATAAAATTGTAATAGAAGGTGATTCTCTCAATATTATTAATAGTTCTAAGGGGCTTCAAAAATTGAGCTGAACCATAAAATATATGATGACTTCGATGAGGGGGTTTATTCAGGAGTTTTCTAGCTCCCAAGTGACCCATGTTTTTAGAGAAGGGAATTTAGTTGCATATTTAATGGCCAACATTGGCGTTCTCTAGGATGAACTCATAGTTTGGGAATAGGATTTTTCTCTAGATCTTAAGGAGGTGGTTAGAAAATAAATATCTTTTACTAACAAGGATGCCATATTGGAATGTTAAAGGTGTGATTTAGGCCTCCCTCCTTGGTTCTCCTAATGTTGTTTGGCTCCATCGATGGGGCTCTGGTTTTAGGGAGAAGTTGAATGTCCTGGATTCGACTTGGGAGTGTTATTTTTATCCCCAAATGAAGTCAATGTTAGAGGCCCAAGATGGTATTCATCAAGAAAAGGATTCTCAAAGTCAACTAGTATGGTGGAATATCTCGAAAGGCTCGGTTGATTTCTTGTTAAGGTGGAAGTCTCATAATAAAATATTTCTCAGAGTTTTTTATGAGTTGGATATGTTGTTTATGTAGCCTTGTGAGTAGGGGTGCCTCTAGAAAGAGGAAGCACATATCATGTTCCATTTTTCATAAGTCATGGATAGATTTATCTTATTTGTTTTCTCATTCTTAGAATTGATGTGGCAAAGGAAGTGGCTACCTGCCCAATGGATGTTAAGAAGAAGATGGGGGATTTGTGTTCTAGAGTGGAATAAAAGTATTTTGAAAAAGGACCAAAGGTATGGATTGAGCTTCTTAGCATTTTGGTCTTCTTATTTTTTGTTGATTTCCCTTTTATTTTGGTAGGATGTCTCCTTTGTTTGGTTCTTTGTTGTTTTCTTATCTATGTTAGTTTTAGGCTCAAGCCTATTTGTAGTAAGGGCATGATCATCTTGGGTTGTGTACCTTCATGTATTTTTTGGGCTTCTCTCGAAGGCTTGGCATGGTTGTTGTAAAATGTTTGGGGTCCCTAATAAAACCCCTTATTTCTAACCTTAATAAAAAATATATATTCTACCAATTTATCAAACCTAGTGACCACACAATCCCATAATCAACATAAATTTGACTAAGCAAATATTTTAGAAAAAATGAGAATGTAACGAGTGGAACAATATGGTTCACTAGTTGTAGATAAAATTAGAGAATGAAAAATTGTACAATTTGGTTTGTTGGTACTCTACCTAGTGGTATGCATAGTTGGAACACAATTATCAATCCCTTGTTTAAAAATTTGCATCACCTCATTCATCAGTATGTTGTATAGTTAGTGCACAATTGGAACCCCCTAATCCACTCACACAGTGATAGGTGGTAGCCTCTCATTTTCCATATGTAATAAAAAAAAAATTCAAAGGTTTTTGAGACATTTTGTGTAATTTTTAGGTCAAAATTTTAGGGGCCATAATTGTTTCATATTGAAGCATTTTGAGCTCTTTTCTCAAATTATATAGTTTTTGAGATCTCTACATTGGTAGTGTTGTTTTTGGTCAGTATAAGATTACTACTTTGACTATGGATTCTTTTGATATTATTCATGAGTACATTAGTCAATTCAAGAAATTACAAGATGATATTTGGACTACTAGATGAATTCTAAAGGTGATAGGAGACATTTAGGATGTTGTGGACAAGGAGAAAAATATGAACTACTTAATATTATCTTAAATAATATTTCATAGGCATATGAGGAATTTGTACTTGTGCTTGATATACTTTATGTTTATTATCCTAATTCTTCTACTCCAACAATTGATGAGATGCTCAAGTAATTTCTTCATAATTAGGGGATAAGATATATGAGTAAGTGTAATTATTTTATTGATCAAGTCCATACAAAAGAATTTCTAAAAGCTCAAAATAATAAGAAGCCAAAGTAGAATGAAAAGAAGCCCAAGAATCCCTTTAAAAAACCAACATATAATTTTTAGAAAAGGAAGGACAAAGCAAAATTTTGTTGGATTTGCATTAAGAATCTTGAGGAAGTAGCAAAAAAGGGGATGTTAATGTTCTCTATTCTATACATAGGATGAGGACAATTTTGATGGAGAAAACTTAGAGGTACATGTAGTTACTTGTTTAGTATATTGGACATTCACTTCTAATGAATGGATTGTAGATTAAGGGGTAATAATACACATTATAAAGCATAAATATATCCTACAAGGGCACAACAAATTATTTTTAGAAGATCATGTTATTATTAGAGATTAATCTTCTTGATGGGTAGAAATATGTAAAGAGGTTAGGATTGGATCTTCTTATTTGATGAAGCGATTCATGTTCCTAGTGCCAGCCTCAATATCTTATCTATTTATCATATTACCCATATGAATAAAAAAGTATAATTCTAGCCTAAACATTGGGTAATTAAGGATATAGACAATGGATTCAATATATTTGCTTCTAGTTATTATGATGAGTCAGACCAAACGTATAATCTAGAGGAAAGACCAACTATTATTTCTTCCTCTTAGAATAAATATTTAATGGCCATTGTGGCTCATGCATATGATGAGAGTTAGAAATAAGATCATAGACTTGGGAATCTCAATTATAGATCTTTCAGATACAAGAGTTATCATCAAATGACCATTGGACTTTCTCATATTTATCACCCAAGTGGTGCATGTGAGGGATGTAATCTAAAGAAGAATTATAGGGAGACCTTTCTAAAAGGGACAATGTGATGTACAAATTACTTCTTAGATGTCATATATAGTGACATATATGGATCATGGGTACACCCTTCATATTTAAAAATAAGTACTTCATTCTCTTTATTGATGATTTATCTAGAAATTTATGGTTATATATTATTCACACCAAGGATTAGGTCTTTGATAAATTCAAGGTGGTTTAATGATGGCAATCCGGGATTCACACAAACACATTTACAGTAATTTCATTAAAATTTCATTAAAATTAACCAAATACGGTTCCATGAAATACTCCCCTTCCAAATCCTCGTCCAGATCCACCCCGTTCTCTTGGGTAGTTGTTTTGATCTCGGGGCTGATAAACATCTTCTTCTTTCTAGTCCTGGTTACTACTGGCTTCCCCAGTCTTCTTCAGATCCTTGTACTTTTCTCCACTGGTCCTCCCACCAGTCCTTCCACATTCGCCTCTTCCTCTTTGCTTGCCTTCAAACCGCTTTTTTAGCTTTTCTTCTACCTTCAAGGAAAATTGATAAGCATCCTCAATGGTGTTTACTCGAACCAGGCTCAGTTCTTCCTGGATACCAAGCCTCAGCCCATTAATGTAACGGGCTACCTTCTCCTTATTTGCCTCTAAATGTCCTGTCCTAATAGAAATTTTGTAAAATTCTTCAGTGTACTCTTGGACAGTTTTGTTTGTCTGTCTCAAGCTCTGCATTTTTCTTAGCAGATCCAACTCGTAATCTGTCGGGATGAACTGTCTTTTAAGCTTCTCCACCATTCTATCCCATCTTGTTATTCTCTCTTTCCCTCTTCTATTTCTCTCCAACTGCATTCCCTTCCACCAAATGCTGGCATGACCCTTTAACTTGGTCTTAGCAAATCTGACCCGGTTAGGGTCTTCAATCTCCTCATACTCGAAATATTCCTCTAAATCATTTATCCAGTCAATCACTTCTTCTGGATTTAGATTTCTCGAGTAGGTAGATACCTCCATTTTTGGCTATTTTTCAATCTGAGAGATGGCCTTATACAACCGGGCCTGAGCTGGATCCACAGCTTCTGCTTCTTCCTCAGACTGTTCTTCCTCTTCAACTTCATCTTCACTTTCCTCTTCCCCTCCGGGTTCGCGCCTTCTGCGTAACTCTGCTTGCAAGGCTTGAACTTGTCTTTGCAAGGCCCGAAAGTCTTCGGCCGGCACCACATTTCCTGCTCCGCCACGGTTCCTTCGTGGAGGCATGATATTTTCTTTGTATTATTTTTTTTTTTTTTTTAGAATTCTTCCACAGATCCTGGTGCAACTGCCTCTCTCCGGCGATCTGTTACATGCTCAGGAGCTCTCGCTCTGATACCACTTGATGGCAAGCCGGGATTCACACAAACACATTCACAGTAATTTCATTAAAATTTCATTAAAATTAACCATAATACGGTTTACGAGTAGCCTCTCCGAGTATACCACTTCTCCCCCAATCCCGAACTTCACCATCCCCTTTCCCATACAAATTTTCCCCATTTTAATGTGGTCTCGGCCTTCCCTGTAATTAATGCTCCCGCCCAAAGACCAATTCGAATTTCATTTTCCCTCCGTTGAAATTTCAAGATTTTCCTTTCCTTTTGTTTTCTGCCATAAATGGCAACTGTCCGATCCGTCCAGAGCCTGCATTCATGGCTTCCCATACCCTGCACCCGTCGTTTTAATCTGACTGTCTTTAAATATCGATGTCTCCGCCATTAAGTCTTTCACCTGTAACTACGGTTCCTCCAGAAACGACATCCCAAGATACTTAAACTTGGTCGACGTCTAAATCTCTCTCCTCCGATTACGTGGCCCTCAACCTCATGATCTGTTACAAGTGTGTCTCCACGTGTCAAAATTAACTCTATCCCCCACTGGTCGTGTTGCCTTTAAGACACGTGGCAACCACGTGTCAAATTCACCCTGTCCGACCGTCCGCGTGTTTATTTCCGTTTGACTTTTTCTTGGGCCGCGATATCGCGACATGTAGCGATATCGTGACATTTTTGCTTTGAAACATCGTCGCGATATCGCGACCCAACTGACGTCCGCCCTCAGCTTTGAAACATCGTCGCGATATCGCGACATGTCGCGGTATCGCGACATGTCGCGATATCGCGACCCAACGGTCACCTCTCCTCCGTTTGCAAAAGATGTCGCGATATCGCGACCAAAACCTTCTCCCCTTCTTCGTGTGCACCGAGCCTTTGATTTTAATTGCCAACTGTTCAACGTTGTTGAAGTCGGAACATGTCGCGATATCGCGACGTCGCGATATCGCGACTCAAACTGGCCATTGCCCTTTCGAAGCTTTGGGGTCGCGATTTCGTGACCCCAACGCAACTTGTGCCTTTACACTAAAACTTCCTCTTCTCTTTTTACAAAACCTCCCTCTTGGTCCAAGATTCGAAACAAACCCAACACAAGTACTTAGAAAAATAAAAGCAAACAATAAAATGATTTGGAGGATGCAAGATTGCTCCTTGACCACCGGATGCTCCTGCATCAGACACCCGGGGTAGATAAAAAAAAGTGACCCTCACTTTTGTTTGGCTAAGGGGAGACCCAAGCGGTCAACTTCCGTCTTCGACAACCAAGTCGCATCTTCAGTTGGTCTGCCCCTCCACTTGATCAAATACTCAATTATCTTGCTGTTTCGGGTGCTCCGGCCTTCACGGGTATCTAATACTTCCTCGGCCTCATCTGTGCTTGGAGTAGAGGCTGGAAATTGCCATGGTTCTGGACTTTGCATGTCTGTACTTTCTCCCTCATGATATTCCACGAGATCTGAAATATTAAAAATAGGTGAAATATCAAGCCAACTCGGCAATTTCACTTCATACGCATTTCCTGACTCTCGCTTTCCCAGTATTTTGCATGGCCCAAACTTTTTCATCTTCAATTTATTGTAAGTCTTGGCGGGGAAATCTCTCCTTCCTGAGATACACCATAACCTCATCTCCAATCTCGAACTCCTTGAACCGCCGCTTACAGTCCGCCCTTGTCTTATATTAGTTGTTCATTTTTGTAATCTGTCTTCTTACTTCCTCATGCGGACTTTTTATATGCTCTGCAAATTCTTACTGCCTCGGCACTACATTTTTCTCTTCTGTCCAACTTTCTTAGCTCAGACACATTCCTCGGGCTGTTTCCATATACTATCTAGAACGGTGATTTATTTGTGCTTTTATTAACTGAGCTGTTATATGCAAACTCTGCTGTGGTAAGACTAAATCCCATCCCTTGGGTTGATCCACTATCAAACACCGTAGTAAATTGCCCATGCTTCTATTGACCACCTCCGTCTGTCCATCTGTCTATGGATGGTATGCTGAACTGAATTTCAAGTCTGTCTTCAATTTCTTCCATAGAGTTCTCCGGAAATACCCAACAAACTTTGTATCTCTGTACGAAACTATACTTCTCGGCAAACCGTGAAGTCGTACCACTTCTTTGAAGAACAACCCGGCAATGTGAACTGCATCACTTGTCTTTTGGCAGGGAATAAAATGTGCCATTTTGGAGAACCGGTCCACCACCACAAATATTGAATCATTTCCTCTCTGTGTTCTCGGCAATCCAAGAACAAAATCCATGCTTATGTCCTCCCATGGTCTCTCAGGCACAGGTAATGGCTGGTACAGTCCTGTATTTTGTTTCACACCCTTTGCCATCTGGCATATTCTGCAACTTTGCACAAACTTCCGTACATCTTGCCGAAGTTGTGGCCAGTAGTAATTTTCCTCAACCAAGGCAATGGTCTTATCCCTACCAAAATGCCCAGCCAATCCTCCGCTATGCTTTTCTTTGATTAAATTCTCCCGCATGGAACTTACGGGAATGCACAACTTACTACCCTTGAACGGCATCCCGTCTTGGATTAAGAAATCCAACCATTTTGTTCTATCCATGGTAAGAGGTATTGAGCAAGCCTTCCGGGCTTCTGCAAAATCCGGATCTGCGGGGTATAGACCCTTCGATTCTTCAAACCCCACTACTTCCACTTGTCAATGCGAGTCAGTGAGTCGCCTTCTGCTTAAGGCATCTGCAACCCTGTTTGACTTCCCACTTATGTGCTTTAGTACAAAGGTATAACTTTGGAGGAACTCCACCCATTTCATGTGCCTTTGGTTTAGTTTTGTCTGACTGTTAATGTATTGCAAAGCTCGATGGTCGATGAACGATACAAACTCCTTTGGTAATAAATAATGTCTCCACTTTTTTGGGGCACTGAACTATAGCATAAAATTCTTGATCATAGACAGAATACTTTTCCGAGCATCATTTAACTTTTCACTGAAATAAGCAATTGGCTTGCCTCCTTGACTCAGTACCGCCCCTATTGCATTGCCACTGGCATCACAGTCCACCTGAAATACCTTGTTGAAGTCTGGAAGTGCCAAAACAGGTTGTTCTGTAACTTTTCTCTTCAATGTGTCAAAGCTCCTTTCAGCCCCTGATGTCCATTTGAACTCCTTTTTATCTCCCCTCATTGTCTCGGTGAGAGGTGCACAAATACTGCTGAAGTTCTTTATGAACTTCCTATAAAAACTGCCGAGACCATGGAATGACCTCACTTCTGTTGTGCTCCTTGGAGTAGGCCATTCAATGATGGCTCTCACCTTTTCGGGGTCCATCTTCAGGCCTTCTGCTGAGATTACAAACCCCAAGTATACCAATTCCTTCTTGACAAAATTACACTTTTTCAAATTTATTAATAAGCTGTTCTTCTTGCGACTTTTCAAAGACTCTCCTGATATGCATCGGGTGTTCCTCCAGGGTCCGGCTAAATATCAATATATCATCTAAATAAACAATAACAAACTTTCCCGAGAATTCTTTCGGTACTTCATTCATCGGCCGCATGAAGGTACTTGGTGCATTAGACGAGTCCAAAGGGCATGACTAACCACTCAAACAGGCCTTCTCTTGTTTTGAAGGTTGTCTTCCATTCATCCCCCTCTCGGATACGGATCGATGATAACCACTTTTCGGGTCAATCTTTGTGAAGTACTCGGCTCCACTTAAACGAGTCCATGATATCATCCATTCTTGGTAACGGGAATCTGTACTTAATAGTAATTTTGTTGATGGCCCGTGAATCTGTACACATCCTCCATTCCCCATCCTTCTTTGGCGCCAGCACTGCAAGTACTGCGCATGGACTCAAACTTTCCCGAATTAATCCCTTTTCTAATAATTCTTGGACCTGTCTATTTAACTCCTCAGTCTCTACAGGTGTCATCCTGTGTGCAGCTTTATTTGGCAGGCTTGATCCTGGTACTAAATCTATATGATGGCTAATTTTTCTCACGGGGGTAAGCCCTCGGGCACATTGTCGGACACAATGTCCGGAAATTCCTCCAGCAGATTTAGAACTTCCGTTGGGGTATCCCGGCATTCCCTCCCCCTAACTCTAGGGATTATTGCATAACATAAATGTTCATGCTTTAACCCGTTCAGAAACTCTCTCCCCTCAACTAAACGAGACTCCGGAAATATTACATACCTTTTCATCTGTATCCTTCAAGGGCTTTAGTTTATGGCGTACACCATTCTTTGTCAATGAGTAGGTGTTGGCACGGCCATCATGTCTTGCACTCCGGTCAAGCTGCCGGGGTCTCCCCGGCAACATGTGGCAAACATCCATGGGTAAGATGTCACACGGGGACCTCATCACAATACTTCCCAACGTTAAATTTAACGAGAACACTTGCTCATTGACCAAAGCTCCGTGGTCCTTTTGTAACCATGCGACCCGGTATGGGTGTGGGTGTTTCTTCCTCTCTAACTGTAACTTTGTAACAATTTCCTTTGAAACCAGGTTATTCGTGCTACCATTATCAATAATGATATTGCAAACCTTGCCCGCACATTTACATCTAGTGCGGAATAAACTTTTCCTCTGAGTCCGTGTCCTTCTCCTCGTTCAACGGGACTCTTCTTACAACCATTGTTTCTCCTCTCTCCGCTTCTTCGGAATGCTCGGATTCGGCATCCTCCTCCGCCACAACGGCTACGGGTGGGCCCTCGGGCCTCTTGTTTGTTCTTTCTCGGTGTTGTGGACATTCAAATGCCCTGTGTCCTTCTTCACCACGGTGGAAACATGTTCCACGAAATACTCCCCTTCCAAACCCTCGTCCAGATCCACCCCGTCCTCTTGGGTAGCTGTTACGATCTCGGGGCTGATAAACATCTTCTTCTTTTTGGTCCTGGTTACTACTGGCTTCCCCAGTCTTCTTCGGATCCTTGTACTTTTCTCCTTTGGTCCTCCCACCGAGTCCTTCCACCTCGGCCTCTTCCTCTTTGCTTGCCTTCAAACCACTTTGTTTAGCTTTTCTTCTACCTTCAAGGCAAATTGATAAGCATCCTCTATGGTGTTTACTCGAACCGGGCTCGGTTCTTCCTGGATACCAAGCCTCAGCCCATTAATGTAACGGGCTACTTTCTCTTTATTTGCCTCTAAATGCTCCTGTTCTAATAGAAATTTTGTAAAATTCTTCGAGTGTACTCTTGGACGAGTTTTGTTTGTCTGTCTCAAGCTCTGCATTTTTCTTAGCGAGATCCAACTCGTAATCTGTCGGGATGAAGCTGTATTTTAAGCTTCTCCACCATTCTATCCCATCTTGTTATTCTCTCTTTCCCTCTTCTGTTTCTCTCCAATTGCATTCCCCTCCACCAAATGTTGGCATGACCCTTTAACTTGGTCTTAGCAAATCTGACCCGGTTAGGGTCTTCAATCTCCTCATACTCGAAATATTCCTCTAAATCATTTATCCGAGTCAATCACTTCTTACGGATTTAGATTTCCCGAGTAGGTAGATACCTCCATTTTTGGCTGTTTTCCAATCTGAGAGATGGCCTTATACAACCGGGCCTGAGCTGGATCCACGACTTCTGCTTCTTCCTCGAGCTGTTCTTCCTCTTCAACTTCATCTTCACTTTCCTCTTCCCCTCCGGGTTCGCGCCTTCTGCGTAACTCTGCTTGCAAGGCTTGAACTTGTCTTTGCAAGGCCCGGAAGTCTTCGGCCGGCACCACATTTCCTGCTCCGCCACGGTTCCTTCGTGGAGGCATGATATTTTCTCTGTATTATTATTATTTTTTTTTTTAGAATTCTTCCACAGATCCTGGTGCAACTGCCTCTCTCCGGCGATCTGTTACACGCTCAGGAGCTCCCGCTCTGATACCACTTGATGGCAAGCCGGGATTCACACAAACACATTCACAGTAATTTCATGGTAATTTCATTAAAATTAGCTTAATACGGTTTACAGTATTCTCTCCAGTATACCACTTCTCCCCCAATCCCGAACTTCACCATCCCCTTTCCCATACAAATTTTCCCCATTTTAATGTGGTCTCGGCCTTCCCTGTAATTAATGCTCCCGCCCAAAGACCAATTCGAATTTCATTTTCCCTCCGTTGAAATTTCAAGATTTTCCTTTCCTTTTGTTTTCTGCCATAAATGGCAACTGTCCGATCCGTCCAGAGCCTGCATTCATGGCTTCCCATACCCTGCACCCACCGTTTTAATCTGACTGTCTTTAAATATCGATGTCTCCGCCATTAAGTCTTTCACCTGTAACTACGGTTCCTCCAGAAACGACATCCCAAGATACTTAAACTTGGTCGACGTCTAAATCTCTCTCCTCCGATTACGTGGCCCTCAACCTCATGATCTGTTACAAGTGTGTCTCCACGTGTCAAAATTAACTCTATCCCCCACTGGTCGTGTTGCCTTTAAGACACGTGGCAACCACGTGTCAATTTCACCCTGTCCGACCGTCCGCGTGTTTATTTCCGTTTGACTTTTTCTTGGGCCGCGATATCGCGACATGTAGCGATATCGCGATGGCGATATCGCGACATGTCGCGATATCGCGACCCAACTGACGTCCGCCCTCAGCTTTGAAACATCGTCGCGATATCGCGACCCAACGGTCACCTCTCCTCCGTTTGCAAAAGATGTCGCGATATCGCGACGTCGCGATATCGCGACCAAAACCTTCTCCCCTTCTTCGTGTGCACCGAGCCTTCGATTTTAATCGCCAACTGTTCAACGTTGTTGAAGTCGGAACATGTCGCGATATCGCGACGTCGCGATATCGCGACTCAAACTGGCCATTGCCCTTCCGAAGCTTTGGGGTCGCGATTTGACCCCAACGCAACTTGTGCCTTTACACTAAAACTTCCTCTTCTCTTTTTACAAAACCTCCCTCTTGGTCCAAGATTCGAAACAAACCCAACACAAGTACTTAGAAAAATAAAAGCAAACAATAAAATGATTTGGAGGATGCAAGATTGCTCCTTGACCACCGGATGCTCCTGCATCATTTAAGCTCTTTGTAAAATTTATCTAGACAAGAATATTATATCTTATATCAAATAAAGGAGTTAAATACATGAGCAGTGCCTTTCAAATTTTTTGACTCTTAATGGGATAGCATATCAAAGGATTGTTCACTATACCCCAAAGAAAAATAATGTGGTTGAAAGGAAGAATAGTGTAATCATAGAGGTGGTATGTTATATGATTCATGCCAAGGGGATGGAGAATACATTTTGGGATGAGGTCATCACTTGTGTAGCATACATCATCAACAAGATTCCCACTAAAGCTATCCAAGATATGACATCTCTTGAGAGGTTTATAGGTGACAAGTCTAAAGTGTCTTATTTTTATATATTTGGGTCTCTAGCATAGGATCACATACCCAAAGACCTTCAAAAAATGAGGCATTGAATAGTTGTAGATGTATTTTTGTGTATTTAGATACCTCTAAGGTATATCATCTCTATGGTTATCAAAGGTATGATATCTTATTTGGAGAGATGTAACTTTTTATGAGGTTCTTCTAGGGTTTCTATCCACTCTATAACCTAACATTTTGGAATAATATCCTCTTATTTTTTGATTGACCCAATAGATTCTTTATATATTCCTATATAATCTATTCCTATTACAACATCCTCTTCATCTTCTAGTGATGGTTCTATGCTTATTGATTTGATCCCTTATTAGGAACCACCACCTACACCACCTTTAATGTTAGATTCAAGGCATATTGAGTCCAATACATTAGTTTTGAGTGCTTTAGTTTTTCATAATGAGGTGGACAGTGAGTTTTATTTGGATTCTTTAAGTTTAGCTTTTGATATTGCTTTACTAGATAATGGGCCTAGTTCCTAGTTCTTATTCAATTTTTCCAATACCCAAGTGGGTTTAGACACTACTATATTATTCTTAGACCATTTTATCTTTGAAGTGACACCAAAGGCCCCTTCTTGAGCATTTCACTTGAAGTTTGCTCATTTTGGAGATCTTCTTACCTATTCTTAGGCTAAGGGTTGACTAGAGTGGTAAGATGTTATGCTTACAAAGTATGTGTCCTTGATGAATAATAAGACATAGGAGCTTATTCCACTTATGTACAAAAATAATGTGGTTGTATGTAAATGGGTCTATAGGAACAAATAAAAATTTTATGGTCTTGTGAAAAATCATAAGACAGACCTTGTTGCTAAGGAATTCTCTCAATAGAAGGGAGTTGACTATTCAAAGATATTTATTTCATTTGTTAGGATGGGTTGTGTTAGGATGATTCTTTCTATAGTTTATTGCTTTGGGTATAAGGTACACTATGTGAAGAGTGTCTTCCTACATTGTGAGAATTAGGAGGAAATTTATATGCAAAAGCCACCTAGTTTTGATCTTGAGGATCCCACTTCCTTAATTTATCATTTGATAAGATCCTTGTATTGAATTAAGAAAGCATCTCATGCTTGGTATTAGACAATCCACTCTTTCTTCCTTAGTTATGTGTTTTCACAATGTAAGGTCGAACAAGATATAAACATCAAACATAAGGATGGGGATACCTTGGTGATTATTATCCATATGGATTATCTTCTCATTATGGATAACTCTCTTGCCTTGATTCAAGACATGAAATAATGACTTTATGCTTCCTTTAGGAGGTTATATTTCATATTATTGCACTATTTCTTTAGGAATCAGCTTGACTAGACTACTGTCAAGATCAAAATTTCACATCCTAAGTATGTCTTAAATCTTCTTTAGTGATTTCAGATGGAGAAATGTAAGTTTACTCAGACTCCTTTTTCTTTAGGCCTAAAGCTTCAAGTTGATTATATGACTCCCTTGGTATATACCACTTTATATTAATCTCTTATAGGAAGTCTCCTCTACCTTACCCACATATGGTCTGATATAGCCTTTTCAATCAACTATTGCTCTAGGTACATGCATGCTCCTCAAGAGAGTCATTGGACCATATCCAAGAGGATTATCATAAATATCAAAGGTACTTATCAAATGGGTATTCATTATTCAATTGGTTCAATTTTGATTCTAACAAGATCTTTAGATGTTTATTAGGATGATGATTTGGATGAGTGGCTCCACCATAGGTTTTATTTTCTATCTTGGTTTTGACCCTATTTCATGGTGCTCTAGATGATAGTCCACTATATTAGTCTTTCATATAATATTAATATTATGCTACTGATGAGATGGCTAAGCACCTGCAATCGATGTGATTTGGTTGGCTATTTGGATGAGAGGTGCTTCACCACATGTTTTGTGTTTTATTTGGACTTGTTTTATGGTGCTCCAAATGATAGTATACTATCTCTTATTCTTCCATAAAATTTGAATATTATGTTACCAATGAGGTATCTAAGCACCTTTGATGGATGCTTATAATTCTATTGTAGGTAAAAAATCTTCAAACATGTCTAGTCACTCTTTAGTGTGACAATTAGATCACCATCTAGCTTTTTTGCAATCTAATATTTCATTAGAAGACCCAAGTACAATGATATTTGGGTGCATTATGTGATATGGCTTTATTTTTATAAGATGATGGACTCTGTTTTCATGTTGTGAGTAGATCAAATAATGAATATCCTTACCAAGGTTATGTCCAAGGTCCTTTTTTGTGTGCATGCAAGAGCTACTTGGTGTGGGATAGTGTACCTTAAGGGAGATTACAAGTAAGGATCTCTCTATGTTCCCCCATTTAACTTAATGAGGGATGTTGAAATATGTGGTGGTTAGTCTTCACTTGAGGGCACAACCAACATTGTATTATATTGTATGTATAAGCCCTTTGGGCCCTTGTAAACCTTGAAAAAGGTAATTTTATAATATTTTTACTATTTTAAACCTAAAGGTTAGTTACTTAATGTTGACCTAAAGGTAATTTTTATTTCGATATAAATACCCCATCAAACCAATTATTTCATTATCGGTTAGAGTGTAATCTATATAGACACAGTAATATTATTTGGTGTCCATGAACACCACCTTATATTGTGTGAATTTATTTTTTGTATATTTCTTTTCAATAATATTGGGTAATATATTGATTCCATTTATTTTTGGAAACTATTTTGATATCTAACATAATAATCCAAATTGATTCACAAATCTAGTTTTTATTTTAAAAATTAGTCATACAGTTTCTTCCCATATATTCACTATTACATGCTCATAATTATAATAGATTTACTATTATGCTTAAACAATTACATTACATTTGTAAAATTTGACTTAACACTATATACATAATTGAAAAATTTTAAACTCAAAATGATTACATCTTAGCATTAATACATTAGTATGAGTTTATTGGGCCTAATGGTAAGACTTTAAAACTTTAAATGGGATTTTCAAGGTTCAAATCCAATGGGAGGTAGAGTTGTACACCATACTTCAGTAATCAAATTTTGGTTGGATAAACATATATTGTGTAAATAACATCCTCGATTAGGGTCATATTATATGGACTATGGTCTTGTGGATGTTAAAAACTACTTTACCTTTAACCTTTACCTCTATTTTAATTAGGAATCTAATTTAAAATAATAAATTAATTATTTTCAAAAAAAGAAAGCTCTACTTTTACAACATATTACAATCAAGGAAGAGTAACACATGCGTTCATTTTTTGGACTCTGGTTGTATTGAAAAAATTCACAAATTGAAACTCTAATATAGTTCATTAAGGTAAATTTACAAATAATAATTTATTTTTTTATTTTTGACAAGTTACAATTTTTAACTTAATAAAGTTCACATATCATTTCTTTGCATCACTATGATGTACAAGAAATTCTAATAGGTTTCATGATGCCTCCATCTCACCATGTGGAATCACAAGTGGGGATGAGGATTGACTACCATGCCTCTCCCAAGCTCCATAAGCAATCTAAACTAAACACTACCATGAGAATTTTTATTACAGTTTTAAAATATTGGTAATCATAATAAATGAAAAATCATCAAAACCAAAATAATATATTCATAAGGTCTCCTAAAATTCTAAAAAAATAAAATGCAATTTACATGAACCATCCTAACTTAAAATCCACTTTTCTAATTTTAGAGAAGCCCAACTCCACTCTTACATTATATTAGAGAATACAATATCACCCTCAAACCAAAATTTACTATACAACAAGAGGATCACATTCCACTCTTGAGGTACATAGGGAAGTTGTCACTTCACTCTGTGTTACAAATATTAGGTAGTCTATACTTACCCTTCACTTTATTACCATACTTTAAACCTATTGATGCTAAAATTTTGGTACACCAGCATAAAATTAACTCACAATCATAGGTTTATGTAATAAGAATTTGTACCTAGACTTCCATTACTAAGATTAGATCATCCAACTTAATAAGGACCACAAACATTACATAAGACATCATCATACAAGTAATTTTCCCCCATTGCACTCATCAACATTAGTTCACCTATAACCAAACATATACCATAGCCAATATACACACACATACTTACAAGTTGTAGTATATAAAGTGCCTACCTATCTTCAAATATATTTATTTAGAATGGTTTATGATGTTCCTTTCTCAAGTTGTTCAAATTACTTTTCCTTTTTATATAGCTCACCTAAATAAAGCTTGTTATAGGTGTAATGCTTCTTAGCAATATATAAATTTAGAAATCTTATAATTTTTCCTAAGTCAACTAAGTGATAAACTTATTGTACATGTTACTATTATGCATATTCAACAACTTCTTGTGTATTCCCTTTATTTCTACTACCTTTTTACTTGTTATTTTCTATTTTTCCTTTCATTTAGACTCTTCTTACTATATTCCTCATCTTGTGCACCTCCTTTATATTTTTTCCTTAGAGTACCACTCTCTTCAAGTGCATGCTCCCATGGATATTTCCTCTTGCTATCATTCACTCTAACTTCCACCTTACTCCCTAACACCTCATCCCACTCTACTTACCCTATCCTTTGCATCTTCTTGGTAAGGTCTATTAGTTAAGGGGCTAGAATTGGATAGCATAATTTTTTATCTTGTTGGATTGTCCAAATTCTAAGTAGATTAAAACATGCTAGTGGAAAGGGTGGTGTCTTTAATATGTCTTCCAACATACATGGATGGCTAGGAGGTTAATTTTACATCCAAATTTCCAAGATTTAATCAAATATAAGGGCAATTCTTATCCAATTATTTTTATGGTAAGTGGTTAATCATAGTATTATTTAAGCAATCTTAATAGTTTTACAAGTATAGATGGAGTTTGGAATGACATATATCAGGATGCTTTCTCATAATTTCATTATATCAAATATTTCCTTTTCCATGTTATGAAATTTTCATGCAAGACATGACTTGACTCACATCACAATTTTATAGTCATACCTTTCAAGCACTGATCATAAACATTTACCTTGGTAATATGAAGTATCAGAGTTATATAGTCTCACTCATGTCCCTTGTGATTTAAACCTACAATTACATTTTTAATTATACTTTCAATGTTGATTAATACAATATTATAGTATAATTTATTTGATTATGGGATCAAAACATCATAATACAATCATGTATTTCCATTCAAGACAACTTATAATTCTTGCATTCTCATTTAATAGAACTCTTATTCATCAAATCTCAAACATTAAAATGATTTAATTGGAATTAAAATAGCATAATAAACCATCTAATTAATGAGTTTTTTGCATATATCATAATCATTTGTTTATAATGTATCAAAGCATCATAACCACAATTATATTAATACTTATAATATAAAATAGTTTTAGATTTATAAATTCAAAGTTGTAGGTATTCTAGTGAGGACCTCAAACTAATGACTATTTATTTAAATAACAATTTATCAATTCAATTATTCATTCTTTGTTATTGATATCTACTAAAAACTAAAGTAGGTAAAGGAATCGCTTATTATAAATGAATATCATGCTCAACTTCCCTTTTTCATGGAATTCCCTAGGCTCAACAACCAACTTAAATAATTGATAAAACTTTATTTTCTCAATTTACTTAATCAGTATAATAGTATTGAGATCTTGAATTCAACATTTTATCCTTTTTTTCTTGATTCACATTATCCAAACTCTTTTTCTGGTTGGATTAAATAAGTATGATAGGTGTATTATATTTTTGGATTTTGATGATGTATTGCTATCCTAGTTTGGTTAGGAGACCCTTCTACTCTCTTCTAATAAAAATTACATCTCTCATGTAAAACTAGAACCTCCTAGAATAAGATAATAAACATCCAATGGTAACATGAATAATACCTTTATCATAAAATTCAACAAAATTTGTAAACTTCACTTTATATTCTAATTTGACTTTTATCCCATCATTATTGTGAATCCAACCAAGACTATATAGTTTAGAATAAGAGAAAGTGTTCAAACCAATTTTCTTTACCATATTTTTGAAGAGTAGGCTTTTCTATAAATCAAAATCAATACATGTATGTTTTCCATTATCACTTAGGCTATAAAAAGTTCAACCTCGTTTCTTTTTATTTTTTACTAATTTTTTCTCTTGCATCATCTAACTTTGGAATTTGTCCAAATCAAAATTGTACACCTCCTAGCTTTAGTAACAATGGTCATAGTCTTTTTTTAATATTTCATTAATCCTTGAGTACAACCTTGTTTTAGCCATCATGGTCATAACTTTGTTTTAGCCATCATGGTCATAATGAGTCTAATGCTTCTCTTCTTTGTTCATGATGTCAGCTACTACCTTTTCTTGAATTATTTCTTCCACTTGCATTTAAATGGCTTAGTTGGTACTTTATTTTACTATGGTTTCTTGGACTATAGTATGAGATAATATTCTTCTTTGTAATTCTCATCAATGAAATGTACTTTAACACTGGCTTCTTCCATGTTCTGGTGAGAAAGAGTTGTGAGTCTATTCTTCTTTGTAATTCTCATCAATGAAATGTACTTTAACACTGGCTTCTTCCATGTTCTGGTGAGAAAGAGTTGTGAGTCTTAGGTTCACTAACGTACTTTAGAGTCATCTCATCATCATTCAATTACTTCCTCATTGACATAAATTGATTTAGAAATTCATAAGAATATTCTTCAGTACTTTATCCTTGCTTTTTATCACAAGATTCTTCATCTTTATTTCCTCTCAGCCTTATATCCAAGTGGATAAAATTACTTCTCGATTTTATTTACTTAATACCATTATGTAATGAGTAGGCTTCCATTACTTACTAAGACCTCTATGTAGCTTTTCCACCAAATCAATGCATTTTTGAACACTTCCAATCTTTCATAAGCAATTTTTATGTATTATAGTAACCACAAGAATCAAAGAATAGTCTAGTAGTTGTAAAAAATGTTCTAAATATTTTTATCTTATTTTTCTTTAGAATATTACATCTCAAAAATTTACCTTCATCTTGAGTATCAATTATGTGAAAGGAGTGGAAAAGGATCAAAGGCTTTCTTCCTTAATATGTTTTTTCTTCCTTTCCATTTCAGTAACAACTATTTTCTCCAATGCAACAATAACTTCTTCAATTATTTTTCAAAATCTAGGTAATTTTTTTTCCAAATCAAGAGATAAATTCTCAACTTCCACATTAGTCTTCAATCTCCTCTTTCAAGATCCAGGTATAATTTTTAGATCTGCATACACCAAACTTTTTTTTTCTTTGATTTTAGTTTAAAATCTTATACAAGCTCAAGAAATATTGGTTTAAGATGATTATGATCTATGGTATCCATTCTTTGGATCATGTACATAGATCTCTAATGAAATTAAACAACGTACCTTTTGACTCAAATTTATAATCATTAAAAGATATAGTAGAAACTAATTCATTGATGGAATAAAATAGAAAAATACAAACTGAGGATGAAGATTAACTTTATATTACAAAAAAGGACATAAGAATTTGATGTGAGAGGCCTCTCATGCCAAAAAAAAAAAATTTAAATACCATTTAAAAATTCCCATAACTCTATTCTCTTAGACTAAAATGAATATAAAGCATATGAATTGATAGAAAGTCTCATTAGTACGAGAGTAACAAAAAAGAACTCACATAAAAACAATCTACCAAATTCCAATCTAACCAATAGTAAAATTTGTAATTGTAACTTAATTATATTTTCTTCTAGTACAAAAAGAAATGAATGAGAAAAACAAAAACCCTTTACACTTTAACTTTTTCTTAGTTCTTAACCTATTCAAAAAAAACTTTTTCTTAATTTTGTGTACATCAATGTTTTTATTCTTCAAAAATAACTTTTCTCTTTGATTTGATCTTCAATCTAAATCAATTATATTAAAAGGATTTTTATAACACTAATTTATAATTAATATATATTTTAAAAAATTAATAATAAATATCTAAATAATTTATTTAACTTATACTATTATAAATAAAATTTAACTTTTTTTTATACAAATTTTTAAAAACAATTTTAAATTTTAAATTTTAATAATGTTATAAAATATTAAATTTAATAATGATATAAAATATGATAAGTCCTTAGAGACTAATGATTATAGACTAATGACAAGACAAGTGCATTACTACTAGGAAAATTATAATTACATTAGGCTACTCTCAGAGCTCATAAAATACCACAGAATAAGATAAATTATTATTATTATTATTAAAGCTACATGTTAATGTTTGGCATATTATTAATATAGTGCTTCATACCTACCTGAGTACTGCATATTTGCAATGATATGATATTTCCTCTCCTAATCATTAGGAACAAGTCTGGTCAAGTACTCCTAATCCATATGTGTGAGAACCTTGGAATCCATGGGTCTTTTTTATAAATAAATTCACCGTACTTTATTAATTTTTTTTAAATTTATGACATGATAGTAGTAGATTGTTACAGAATATTTGCATTAGCAAAATCATATTGGGTCTTTTTTTTTTAATGCTGTATAATATGATATGTTCTCATGCTGACAATTGTGTAAGCCCAACATGCTTATTCTTTTTGTTGCATTAAGAAATGGATTTCCAAAGTCAACCTTATTTAAAAGGCTTTTTTCTCAAATAAGGTTTTCTCTTTTCATTCTTCTTAGCAATAACCCCAGCCACACGCACCGGCGTCTGGTTCAAAACATGGCTCACTTGCCTGATTTTCCAGTGAAAAAGACATTCTCCAGAGGTTGAGATGCAGACATTTGTTTTGTCTTCATTACAATCACTAGCTAGTGCTTGTCATTTTGTTATTGTTTTTAGTTACTTGGGAGCACACGCTCCCAAGGAAGCCAGAGAGTGTTACGAGGATTACACATTTGACATTCCTTACCATAGCGAATTGTTGCTTTATTTTATTTTTACTGTCAATATTTTTAATAACCGCAAATATCTTCTCTCTTGCTGTATTTGGTTTGTATATACAAGTTGCTATAATGAGCATAAATGATAGTTAAGAACTTGTCAACTATATATGGAATGTAAAATTATCGTTTGTTTAATGATTATTGTCCTTTTTTTAGGACAAGATACTCGCCTGATTGAAATGACAGTTGAACTCGAGTATGTTTAAGACTTGATATAGTTGAGTGGTGGTAATGTGTGAGCGGGACATGGTAGTGAACTGGCCACTTTTCTTGGTCCCACGCCTCACAGCCCAAGTTGAGTTCAATTGCCTTTTGGAAGCAAGTTGCTTCACTGTTACAATTTCTTATAATGAGGGCGTGGAAGAAAGTAAAGTTGCAATTTAACAGTGGGCTTTCAACTACAACATTAATACTATGAAGCAGCAGCACGGACCAAAAATATTGAAAAGGATCCGATGTCCATTATAAATTTAGATTTGTACCTGGGGCTATAGTGTGGCTGAAGTAGTAGGAGGAGTTTGTACAGCACAAAAGAATGGATGTACTTTATGAACATGGAATATTCACTTGTTCAAATAGATCCATGGTCAAATAGTGTTGGCTTTTGGCTATCTTCACTTCCGTCGACTTCAATTTCTCTATCTTACCATTAATGACCTGTACCGGTATGGACTTCATTAATCATATGGGTGTGTCATGCAAACGAAAGGAGGGAAAATAAATAAATAAACCAATAAGTGGGTGCAGAATAGTGTATGATGTGAGTGGTTTAACGATAGAGATTTTGAAAGTGCAGAATAGTGTATGATTTGAGTGGTTTAAGGATGGAGATTTTTGAAAGTTTAAATATATATTTAAGGTAATAAATAAACAATCAAGTAACTGAAGATTAGTGTATGATTTGAGTGGTTTAAGGATGGAGATTTTGAAAGTTTGAATATATGTTCAAGGTTTGAATTTTAGAGCAACATAATTTAAGTATAAAGGGTTGTATCATATTATAAATATTAAAAAGTATTTTACCTTTTTACCTAAGTTCTTTTATATTATTAATTTATTATATTTTTTACATTAATAAATTAAATTATTTGTTATAAAAAAAAAAAAATTTATACATAAATTTAATTTAATATGATTTTTTTTTATTAAGTAGAAGAAGGGGTTTTGAAAGGGTCCTCATACCTTTTAGGAAAGGGGTTTTGCAAGGGTATCGAAACCTTTCACAAAGTCACAAAAAAAATTAATGAAAAACTAAAATCAAACATCAATAGGACTAATCCCTCTATAGGAAAAGAAACCAGACACTCAAATGCACCATGCCAAGAGAAACGGGATCGATGATCCGAGAGAACCAAGAGATCTAGAAAGGTGGATCCCACCAAAAGCCTCCATTTAACTTTGCAACAAATTCAAATTTGGGTTTTCTCTGTCCAAACCAAAAGTTGTTTCAAGAAAACTAACAACAAAACTCGGAGGGGAAGAACATAAAAACAAGTCAACCTTTCAAACAAGTGGTTCCCACCCAAAACCACTAGGCTCTTGTTTTTCACAGTTTCAAATTTCAAAAGTAATTTTTTTCTCGCTAAACCCAAAACCTTGTTTCTAGAACTAGACTAGACTTTACCTTCAAGCAACAAGCACACAAGATCGATCCTATAGAAGAACTATCCAATATTTTTTTGAAGAAGAGGCTCGCTCCTATAGCAATAAAGGGGGAAAGAACCACCCCAATCCATGTGAGTTCTAAACCCACTAGCACTCCAAAGATAAAAGATAGGTCAAAGCACCACACCAGCCTTTCACCCAATATCACAACCATCTACTATAGTTCCTTTAGCCATCTGAGCTTTCCACCCAGCATCACAGCCTTTCGTTGCAGTTCTTTCAGCCATCTGATCCTTCCACCCAACATCTCAACCTTCCATTGCGGTTCCTTCATTCATTCGAGCCTTCCACCCAACATCCCACCCTTTCATTGTGGTTCATTTAGTCGTTCAAGCCTTCCACCCAACATCCTAACCTATTGTGGTTCCTTCAACTGATTGAGCCTTCTACCCAACATCCTAGCCTTCCATTACAGCTTCTTCAGACAGACCAACCTTCCACCTAGCATCATAGTCTTTTGTTATAGCTCCTTCAATCTTTACATCTTTCTACACTTCTTCAATCATTCCAACCTTCCACGCTCCTTCAACCTTCCCAACCTTCCACCTAGCATCACAACCTTCCACTATAACTCCTCCAGCTAGATCAACCTTCCATGCTCCTTTAACCTTACTAGCCTTCCACGCTCCTTCATTCTTCCCAACCTTCCACTTAGCATCTCAGCCTTCCATTGTAGCTCTTTCAACCAGACCAACCTTCCATGCTCCTTCAACCTTACCAATCTTCCACTCTCCTTCAACCTTCCCAGCCTTCCACCCACCATCACAACCTTTCGTTGCAGCTCTTTCATCCAGACTCACCTTCCACGCTCCTTCAACCATATTAGCCTTCCACACTCCTTCAACCTTCCTAGCCTTCCACCCAACATCACAACCTTCCGCTACAACTCCTTCAACCTTACCCTGATCATGTAATGAAAACTATTTTTATTATAGATTGTTAAAATAAATTAGACATTATTTTTTATTTATTTTTTACATAGTGCTATATATAATGTGATAGATCTCTTCAATTGATTTTTTCTTTCAAGATATATAAACATTTGTTTATAATTTTGTATATGAAACTTCTAGAAAGTCAAAAGTAATATTATATATTCTTACGTATAAATAAAATAAGTGATTAAATATTTTTTAATAAATTTTTTCAATGAGTTATATGGGATTGAAACAGGTCCCACCTGATTTCATTATCACCATATAGTGGTATAACAACAAAGCTTGGATAATATCCATGTATCATTTTGCAAGTTTCGAACCTAGGTCTCCTCTTTGAAATGTTAAGGAATCTAATGATTGAGCTAAAGCTACTTGATCTTTAATAAAATTTATTAAAATATATATTTTATATTATTTATTAAATAGATTGATTTCTATTTAATACATAAATTAATATTTAAAAAAATCATAAATATATTTTTATCAATTTGAATTATTTTATATGTAAGTTCTTGTATCTCTTATCTATTAGTAATGATGTGCAAATTTGAATTGTATTGTTTTTCTTCTACATGTTTATTTCTCATGATTTATTCTTAAGCTAGGATTTCATTCAACTTTAATATATGATCTATATTTTATTTAGTAGAATATCTAATAGGATTAATAAACTAAATCATTTAGTGAGTTTCATGATGAAGACTTCAAGGTTATACACCATATGGGGTGGATAGTGAGTCTAATGATGAAGACTTTAAGGAATTCTAAATATAAGCTTCAAAGTTCTAATCATATGGGATAGATAGTTATACACCATATTTCGCTTGTGTGGTTTAATAATCACATATTGAGTAAAAAATATATTTAATAAAGATTAATAGATGGTATTATAAACATTGCAAAATATGAACTCATAATAAATTGTTTTAAAGTGCATAAAACTTTTAAACCATTGAATTATAATATCTTAAGCATTTTTTATATATTATTGATAGTAAGTAAATTATAGGTGATCTATGAGCTTATATAAGTAGCTTATACTAAAAATTATATAGTTAACTTTTTAAATAGATTACCATATATATATATATATGGGTTACAGAGGAGAGTTGGTCACAACCACACCATTTTTAATAACTGACAAGTGTAGGGTTCAAACCATAGGGGCTGCTCCTACCAAACCTATTTTGCCTCATTATTGTTGACGCACACTCAGAGGATTCAGATTAGACTACTACCTTTGCAAACAGGTTGCCTTTGAGTTTTGAACCTGGGTGTCTTCTTGGTAACAGTCTGGCCAAACAAGCACTTACTAATCCACTTAACCCTTAGGGATAAACGTTTTAGGTTAGAAAGAAACCTTGAGAGCTGCTCGTAGGTGGCCAACAATGTTATCTCATCCGGATATACCACTATCTAGAGGGAAGCCACAAGAGATTTTTGTGTCCCCTTTGCATTGTAGAGGTTCGAACCGTGGACCTCCTATTCAATGGGGATAGGCTCGCCTTCTCCACTTATGCTACAAATGCGGATTATGACCCTCTATATTATTAGGTGAATTTTGTATGCTACTAATTTATTTAGTGTATTATTTTTTTAAAATTAAATTAATTGTCCTTTATACTACTAAGTGAACTTTATACACTATTAATTTATCTAGTTATTTTTTTCGATTATATTAGGGATTTGGTTACAACCACTGAGGGGAGTTGGTTACAACCACTAAGGGGAGTTGGTTACAACCACTAAGGGGAGTTGGTTACAGCCACTATTTTTAGTAACTGGCAAGTGCAGGGTTTAAACCATAAGGGCTTCTCCCAACAAGCCTATTTGTCTCATTGTTGTTGACCTGACGTGAGATGGAGACCATCGATTACTTGTGTTTATATCATCGTTGTCGGTCTGGTATGCACTCAAAGGATTTAGATGAGACTACTACCCTTGCTAAAGCTAACAACGTGCCCCTAAGGTTTGAACCTAGGTCTCTTCTTGGTAATACTTAGTCAATCAAGCCTTTGCCAATCCACCTAGCCCTTGGGGGCGAAACCTTTGTTAAGGAAAATCATTCCCTGTATCCCTTAAGAGCCAATACTTTTCATTCCACGGGCCTGTCCCATCCAAGAGAACTCCTCGGGCTATTCGAAGGGTTTTTTTTGTTTTCGATGCAGGCCACAAAGCTTGAACCCTAGACCTCTTTTAGAGGATTGGAGGAACTTGTCAATGAGGTACCTGGTGTAAATTAAACCTTTGTTAAGGAAAATTGTTCCCCGTATCCCTTGGGGGCTAGGACTTTTCATTCCACAAGGCATGTCCCATCCGAGTGAACCCCTCAAGCTAGTCAAAATATTTGTTGGTATCCAACGCAGGTCGCCAGGCTTGAACCCTGACCTCTTTTAGAGGATTGAAGGAACTTGCTAGTGAGGTACCTAGTATGGATAAAATCTTTGTTAAGAAAAATTATTTCCCATATCCTTTAGGGGCTAGGACTTTTCATTCCATGGGACTTGTCCCATTCGGGTGAACCCATCAAGCTAGCTGGGGTTTTTTTGTATCCAATGCAGGTTGCAAGGCTTGAACCCTGGACCTCTTTTAGAGGATTGGAGGAACTTTCCAGTGAGGTACCTAGTGCAGATAAAAATCTTTGTTAAGAAATTTTTTTCCCCATATCCCAAGGGACCAGGACTTTTCATTTTGTGAGGCATGTACCATCCGGCTAAACCCCTTAGGCTAGCCGAGGTTTTTTTTGTATCTAGCGCAGGCCACTAGGGTTGAACCCTGGATCTCTTCTAGAGGACCGGGGGAACTTACCAGTGAGGTTTTTGAGCTTGCAAGTTCCTTTTTTTTAATAGATTATATGTGGCTTCTATTAGGGGCTACTCCCATAAAAATACTAGAATATTACATTTGTTGTAGCAAACATTTTTATCACTATTTTTTTCTTTTCTTTTTTCTCTTAAATATATTCTTCAACTTTCTCAAAGTGTTATGTTTCCACAATCAACTCCTTGACATAATTTTGATTAAGACATAAAATCTCACTTGACCAGTTGTCTTCTAAAATTTGAATTTCATGGGGATGTAGATCAACACCATAATTCTCTAATTTATATGCTACTCGAGTTCCTTCTCCATAAATATGCTCACACTGCGAGGAGATTACCTCTAGTAATAGATGATGAACATCAACAATAATATTATTTTACACATCCATTTTTGTTAATAGCATTGATGATAATTTGTGAATCCCCCTCAATTGAAATATATTTCCATTCTTTTTTTGCTGTAATTTTAATCCCAGTAAGAAGTGCCCTAGCCTCTGCATAGTTGTTAGTTGAAGTTCCATATGATTCTGGATGAGTGAGGAGAATTTTGCCTTCACTATTTCTAAAAACACCACCTCCACCAGCTTCTATCTAGATTTCCTTTAGAAGCACCATCAAAATTAATTTTGATAAACCCAATTTATAGATATTTTTATTTTACCATAGATCGAAGTAGATCCTTTGTTTTAATTCTATTGTTGCATATGACTCTTCCATGTATGTTCAAATCCTGTAGCCAACTTATTAGCACTTATTTTTCTGTAATTGAGACTTCCCATGATGAGCACCATATTTGTAGACATTCTGCAAGAGGCACTGATACGATTCCAAAATTGGCCATGATTTTGATACTTATTATTAAAAATTCTATTATTCCTTTCAAGCCATAAATTCCAACAAATAATGGCAGGGCAAATCCTCCAAAGAATACATAATGCTTTAGCTTTGAATAATTTATCCAACATTTTATCAAATTTTTCAATGTTGATGCAGATACCCAATATAATTTCATATTTTTTAAAAAGTAACCCCAAATGGTGTGAGCAAATGGACAATGCATGAGTAAATGGTCTGCTGTTTCTAAATCCTTCTCACACAAGGCAAATCTGAAGAGTCCATAATATCCTCTTCTTTGTAGACTCTCTCCTAAAAAAATCTTACTTTGAACTGCTAACCAAAGAAATGTTGAGGCCTTAGGGAGAGCCTCTAATGACCAAACATTCTTCCAAGGAAAATATTTGGGAGAAATGAATTTTGATTGGTTTAAATTCTCATATCCCAACTTTATTGAGTATCCACCATCCTTTGATAAGTTCCAAACCAAATCATCTTTTTGTGTAAAAATTGGTAAATAAAACTCTAAAAACATATTTTGAAGTTCATCTGCAATTTGTTTTTGTTCCTCTCCTTCAACCAGGTCACTAAAAGAAATCCATGATCTGGATTTTTTTTTATAATAATATAATCTTTGACCTTTGGACCTTTACATGCTAGGCATGCTTGAGCCAATGGTTTCCATTTTGAGTTTGAGATGAGAGGATAAGGATTCAACCAAGCATCAGACCAAAAATTTGCATAACTCCCCTCATTGATTGACCATGTAATATGTTTCTTTATCAATTGCAAACTCTCTGATATGAATTTCCATGTTGATGATCCTTTGGGTAGAGTTCTTTTTCTAAACAATTTCATTGCATCAAGAGAACCTATATATTTTTGAAGTAATATTTTTGCCCAATTCTTTCCTTGATCTCTAAATAATCTCCACCCAAGCTTTGCTCCTAATGCCAAATTTATAATTTTACAATTCCATAAGCCTGCTCCTCCAATATTCTTTCCTCTGCAAACCCTTTCCCACTTACAAAGAGGAAACCTAATTTTTTTCACAACCTTTCCATAAAAATTCTCTTTGAATTTTATCAATTTATGATGCAATAGATGTTTGAGACTAACATCATATAATCTTGCAAGTTCCTTTCAACCTCTACACCATTCATAATTTTATATAATTTAATAGTTCCTTATTTTATATTAATGTAAATGTGTAAAATTATAATAAATTATTTTAAAGTGTATGATAATATTTTATTGTTAATTTATTTAGTTCTTTAAATTTCTATCTTGTAATAGATACAATTTTTTATTTTTTTTAAGTTTTCTAATAAACATAATTGGTATTTTTTTAAAAGTTATTCAAATTATATAAATTAATGTCCCAATGGGGACAACACAACGGTCCTTTGGCTCTTCTTCGGGAGGTTCAAGGTTTAAATCGTGGCGTAGGCAAGTGTGTGAGGGGTGTGTGTGTGGTGGTTGTGTGTTAAATTCCCTATTGATAAGCATAGCTCTTAGCTTTAGGAGGGATCATGTTTGAAGGAAGCCTGCTCAACCATTTCTATATATATATAATTTTTCTTAACATATATTAAGATAATGTAAACTTAGTTTGAATATATATACTTCTTATACCAATTTTAATAATATTATATGTAATACCTTGTATACAAATAATTTATAGAATAGATTATTATCTATATCATTACAATTTCTAACTAAACTATCGTCAATGCATATGGTCCCTCCCTTAAGCCTTTACATCATTTATGGATTATATAAACTAATGATCCCTTGTTTTATACACTTAACAATGAGGTTTAGTAATATATTACTAATTATTAAGCGAAGGTAGTAGACCGACCGGTTTTAGCTAAGTGTTTGTTATTTCAACCTCTAGTCCTTTCAAGGTCCCCCTCACTTGGAGTTAAACTCTTACTAAGATGGAACGGGTTTATAGTATAAATTTTTAGATTCAGAAGGTACTTGTGAGAATAATATGATGAAAATTGTTATTTTTTTGTTTAAAAAAAAAATATATATAAAAAAAAATATATATATATATATATATATATATATATATATATATATATATATATTTCAATGATTTGACTTCGTCACCATTAATGTATTTAACTTTTTCTCTCTGTCATTATCTTCTTCAACTCCAATGATATGTCAACCCTCTTCTACTACTAATTTATTTAATTTTTAAATCAACAACCCTTTTCTTATATCATTATATATAACAAATTACTTTTAAATCAATAGATCCTTTTCTTCTTATTTTTTTTAATACAAAAAAAAATTGATAACTATCTTTTCTTTTTAACAATTCGTCACAGGGTCAAGTCGTATTGTCTTCGACCATAGTGTCAAATTATGGTGTTATCACTATAACCTTTATCACTACCTTTCCTTTTTAACAACTGATCATAGGGTCAAGTCGCATTGCCTTCGATCATAGCATCAAATTACTACCTTTCCTTTTTAACAACTGGTCACAGGGTCAAGTCGTATTGTCTTCGACCATAGAGTCAAATTATGGTGTTATCACTATAACCTTTATCACTACCTTTCTTTTTTAACAACTGGTCACAGGATTGCATTGCCTTTGATCATAGCATCAAATCATGGTGTTACCACTATAACCTCTATCTCACCTCGACAAACATGACTCGAAGCGAGGGAGATCCCCGATGACTCAAGGTTGGTATCGTCGTCATCAAGCTGACGCATACTCAGTAAACTCAAGTTAGACTACTACCTTTGTCTAGATTGAACATACCTTCGAGATTTGAACCTAGGTCTCCTCTTATTAAGTGCCAAACATTTTACCAATCCACCTAACCCTTGGAGACCCTTTTCTTATCATTATTAGTATATATAAACTAATGACAAGTTACTTTCAAATGTATAAAACCTTTTATGTTGCTAACCTTGTGTGTCTTTTATAGTATTTATTTATCAAATGTGTTGTCCCTTATATTATAAATTTTCCATTTAAACTCTCTATAAAAAAGTAATTTATTTAAACTATTGTCAATGATTTCATTATTATTTTTTTAATTCTTTATAAAAATAATTTATCAAAATTGTTGTCTTGTTAAATGATTTCTTTTTAATGGATTATATGGAATTGAAATGGGTTCTATTTATATATTATAAATTTTGCATTTAAACTCTCTATAAAAAGTAATTTATTTAAATTGTTGTCTCAATGATTTCATTTTTATTTTTTAAATTCTTTATAAAAATAATTTATTAAAATTGTTGTCTCCTTAAATGATTTCATTTAAATGGATTATATGGAATTGAAATGAGTTCTATTTATATTAGGTCGTGACCATTATTATAACAACTTGACAATTATCAATTATGCATTTATTGTTTGATAAGATTCTATATTCATTTCCTCTTTAAAAGTTGAGAAGCTAATATAATTTCATCAATGGTTTATATTAGGTAATTCTTATTTATATCACTAATGGTTCTTGTGAACCCTTTATAATATAAACATACAAATAAATTAGCTTTATATTATAAATGATGTATATTAATAGGTTAGTATATCAATAATGTATTTATTATATATTGATATATTATATTTTTTTCTTAAGTTTCAAAGAAGAGATGCTCAATCATCCTACCATGCTCTAATTCCTCCTTGGTGGAGGAGAAGGCCCTACACGTGGATGATCCTGAACCTTCAACTTTCTTAGTTCACAAGAAAAAAGTTCATCCTCCAGCTATGCCAATTGTCTAGCAGGAATCAAATGAGCAACCCCGAAAGGAGAATTTGAAACAAATCATTGATAAAAGCCAAATGGTTTCTAAAGACCATCCAATTAGCTCCATTGAAAATATTAGCATCGTAGATAGTATTGTCGGTGCTATTAATGAAACAATCAATGATAATCAATTTTCTAAAAATGAAGATTATACATAATGTGTTACAACTAGATATTACCTCAAGAGCTTAGAGTACAAAAATGCATTCTCAGATCTTACCACTATGAAGGAGGAAGAACATATGCTACAGAAAAAAAAAATCAAAAGACCCATCGGCTATGAATTTCATAATAGCCCCAATGGTTATGGATTGTTGTTTTTATTATCGATATGTGGTCTTCTAAGGTTTAGTCATCGTAGTAAGTGGATGATAGTATTTTGTAAGGTTGTTGCAACATATTGTACTATCTTACATAGCTTGATGTATAGGTTTGAGGACCCTAAAATTCTTTTTTATCCTAATAAAAAAAGTTAATGTTTTTTATTAGTCCCGATAGGGACATCGTATTAGCAAAAGATATTTGGCACTTCTAACAGAGATCCAAGTTCAATTCATAGGGAGGGTGGCCCTCAACTTTTCAACTTATTAAAAAAAAAAAAGATAACAAGCAATCTTAAACATATTGTACTATCTTACATAGCTTGATGTATAGGTTTGAGGACCCTAAAATTCTTTTTTATCCTAATAAAAAAAGTTAATGTTTTTTATTAGTCCCGATAGGGACATCGTATTAGCAAAAGATATTTGGCACTTCTAACAGAGATCCAAGTTCAATTCATAGGGAGGGTGGCCCTCAACTTTTCAACTTATTAAAAAAAAAAAAGATAACAAGCAATCTTAAAAAATAAAACTAACACATATGCAATGAACTATGTTAAAAAGTTAAAAATAATATGTTACAAATAATCATTTTTTAAAGTATTATTTTTCATTTTAAAAATAATAATGAAAAATATTATATATTAAAAGTTATTTTGAAAAATCTAATAAATTTATATTAAAATTGTTAAAAAAATAATTAAAATAATTATATAAATTAAATATTTTTTTTTGTTTAAATTGTATTAAAAATATTTACACTTAAATAAATTATTAATATATAAATACAAATATTTACAATATTTATAGTGTAGGTAGCCTAACCATGGAGACTTTGGAACTCTGAGCTCCAATATTTGAATCCTAGGAAAGGCAGGGTTGTATCAAAGTATAGTTAGGGATAATTGCCCCCAAGGCCTAGGTGGATTGGTAATTGTCTGTCTGGCCAAGCACTTACCAAGAAGAGACCTAGGTTCAAACCTTGGGAGCATGCATGTTGTAAAGGTAGTAGTTTGATTTAAATCTTGTGAGTGCATACCAAATCGATGACAATGGCACGAATCTCGAGTGACCGATGATCTCCTTCATATCGGATCAACAATAACGAGGTGGTATAAGTTTGTTGGGAGTAGCCCTATGGTTTGAATCATGGTACCAAATCGATGACAATGGTACGAATCCCGAGTGACTGATGATGTCCTTCATATCAGATCAACAATAACGAGGTGGTATAAGTTTGTTGGGAGTAGCCCTATGGTTTGAATCATGCACTTAACAATTACTAAAAATAGTGTGGATGTAACCAACTCCCCTATGTATCTTAAAAAAACTATATATTGGGTAAACAATATTTGTCTCATATAACCTATGGCTTCATAGGAATTATAAGATATTTTAGTCTTTTTACCCTTTATAGATAATATTAATAATTATTTATAAACAATTTTTTATATTAAAAAGAAAATATATTTATTAATATTAAAATATATTTTACTCTTTTTACCCTTTATATATAATATTAATAATTATTTATAAACAATTTTTTATATTAAAAAGAAAATATATTTATAAAAATATTAATAATTATAAATATTTTTTATTATAACAAATGAGGGTTAAACCACTTACAAAATATTTTACATTAATGATTCTCTATATAAATTCCTTATGCATAAAAAAAAATTATATATATAAACAGTTTCTTGTATTACTGAAAAATAACAATTATGCTGATCATAAACAAAAGGTAGGTGGTATGGAAGCACACCATGAAATGTCAAATATATATTCCACCAAAAATATAAAATAAAGATTTAGGGACTTACACTATTACATAGTTAAACTAAAATTAAAATAGAGCAAACAATTTGAAGTCTTAAAGTGTTAAATTGAAACATTGTAGAGAATATAAAAGAAATCTACAGATCTTGTTGATGCTTTTTCGAAAAAAACCACTACGACCACCAAAGGATGTCAAAAAATTATAATTATTAGAGCCTTTAAGGTCATCATTGAAGCTCCCTACCTAAATATAAACAACTAACTATTCCACTAAATCCTTATCATCCTGCTTGTGTTCAAGCAACTCCAACGCACCTAAGTTATTGAAACTACTTGGTCTAGAGCTCATCCAACAAGGATTAGATGGATGAAACCATTTTTTGGTAAACTGTCACCATCTACTTTCCCTTGTCGAGGATTGTGAGAATGTCAAAATTGCACAAATGGAGAAAGGAGAAGATAACTTGCCAAAGAAGCCTCGAATTTATCTTCCTCCATAGGGATTGCCATTTCCATCATTCATGGCTTTGTATTTGGTTGCATTTCTTCCTTGGGTGAAGATTGTGGAATGGAAAAAACAATCGTCTATGGAGTTGAAGGCTACAAGCTTGTGACAATCGTCAGTTGTAGAGCGAAAAAACCAACGGTTGTGGATCTGATGGCTACGAGCTTACGATGATTGTCGTCTGTGCAACAAAAAAATATCATCTATAAATTTGGAGTGGCACTAGAATGTTGATTTTTGTGGTTGCCCACAGTGATCCAACCCTCCTCCTTAGGGTGAGTGGTTGCCCCAGGGGTGGGCATGGAAACTGGCTTTGGCTTTGGCTTTGGATGTGGATTATGCGGATATTCTTTTACCTTATGATCAGGAGCTTAACAACAAAAATAGGTGTTCAAGAGATTAATGTAAACCACCCTCTAAGAAATGGTGGCCTTTTTTGCTTGAATAATGATGAATTTTGGAAGATCCTTAGACAAATCTATCCCTACACATAC
The DNA here is from genome assembly GCA_028583015.1 of Wollemia nobilis. NCBI lineage: Eukaryota > Viridiplantae > Streptophyta > Pinopsida > Araucariales > Araucariaceae > Wollemia > Wollemia nobilis. Next base: position 10,872,431 of record JAQPPZ010000012.1, read on the forward strand.
CCACCTGGTCAGACAGACGTTGAATTTTTTTTATAGGTTAAGTGAGAACAACATGGCCAAACACACTTGCGATTTGATCAAACTAGCCCACTACGAAAGGGAAATACCGAGGAAGTCCACCTAGATCAAGACTTTATGTAGTTTGTCCTCACAGATAATAAAATCATGGGTCCACGACAAGAGAACTAGCAAAAAGTTTCACAAGTACCAAGGACCATGCTAATAAAGAGCTTTGACATGAGTAAGGTTAGCAAAACAAAAAAGAAAGAAACCTTTGATAAGATTTTGTACCAATTGAACATTAATACCATGAGGGACCATGTCGAAGTGACCAAACCCTCAGGATCGACTTAGTAGGAATACGTGAATAATATACCCAACCAGGGTATGCTACTCTAACCAAGTACATGCAAATTTAACAAACTGTGAAAGAAAAACAACATCAAAGATGAACCCTTACCTCAAAAAATTCCAGCAAAAACCATTTCTGAGGATATTCCAAAGATGCCATTGATAGAATCTATCTCTCCTACAACACCAACGTAAATAATCAAGTCATTAAAATTGGAGGCTATACAAAACTCTCAAAAATCTTAACTTAGTTCACACCAAAAACCCTAGCTACCATCTTAGCCTATTCTTATTACTTTTGTTATAATAATGTTCTATATTAAAAGTTAGAGAGGACATCAAGTTAATTTGAAGTTTAAAATGTTTTCTAAATCTAACTACCAAAGGTGCATAGGGAAAATGGCCTCGTACAGTAAAAACTTATTCGTTCCAATGATAGAAACTTTTTCAAGATTCTAATTATATATAAAGTTATATATTATATTTATATGTTTTGTATTTAAAAAATGGTTGATAACTACATGATCTTTTATAAGTACTGTTTCAAATAAATTTTAACCTTAAAAATGTTAGATGTTATTTTATTTTTTATTTTTCATTTTTAAATTAATAAAAATATTAATTGTTTTTTTTCAATAGTAACAAGATAAAAATAAATAAAAAACAATAATTGTTTTTATCAATAGTAACCAATGATATTCTCGTTTGTGAGGGTTAGGTGGATTGGTAAGACTTTGGTAAGACTTCTTAGGAGGAGACCTAGGTTCAAACCTCGCAGGGATGCCTACTTTGCATTAAAGGTAATAATATAATCTGTTCTGAATCCTCTGAGTGCGCGTCAAATTGACGATGACGGTATGAATCCCAAAGCATCTCATAACCTCAACCAAACAGATAGGTTTGATGGTTGCAGTCCTTGAATCCTGCATTGATTAATTACTAAAAATAGTAACTGTTACCAACTCTTCTATATAATAAAAAAATCAGTTAATATCCTATCTAGTTCAATTCCTTGAGGATAAAACTTTAGATCCGTTGACTAAACCAAGATTTCTTGTTCTTGACGTCAAATTACTCTCTAACCATTTTAGCACATGAAAATAATGTCAAATTACTCTCTAACCATTTTAGCACATGAAAATAATAATATAATTTTAAAGTGTTATGCAGGTGAACCTTTATAGTAGAAGCAGCCTCTATAGTTTAAATCTATAGAGGTTGACCATTATTAAAAATAGCTTGTTTATAACCAACTTTCGTCTGAATAAAATATATAATTATAAATGTTTTAAGACTTTTTCAGATATATACGATAAATTTTTCCGTTGCACGGTTTTATAAAGCATAAAAAACATAAAATAATATAGAGTGCGCACTAACAAAGCATGGTCAAAATGCTAAGGTGTTATGTCACATATATTAGGATTACGGCTTCTGTAATAGGGTCCACGTGGAGTCTTATACACAAGGCTAACGTCGCTGTCCATGGTGATGAAATGGAATGCCTTCGGCCACCAAAGCATGAGCTATTGCCACTGCCACCAAAGGAATTTCTAAACATTTAAAGTATATCAGATTAATATTACAGACAGATATAAATTAAAAAAAAAAACATTAGACAGATATAAATTAAAAAAAAAACATTACAGACAGACATTTTCATAAACATCTTAAATAAAAATGGTGATTTCGATTTGGGCATTTTGTTGTCTACACAAATCATCCTCTTTATGTCTTGTTTGTATGAGGCGAGAGATCTCACATATCCCCATTCCACTTCCAGACTCTAACGTTAAACCGGCCAGCCGGCAACCCTTAACAAAAGCTGTATTAAGGTTGAATATAAGATATGGTGACTTGTTCCTTAATTCCTTTGATTCGCCGGCCTTGTTGCCGGCAGAGCCAAATATCTTAGGTTGGTTCGGCTGCTATCAATTTTGTAAGTTTCCTCGAAAACCAATCTGATGAACAAATAATAAGGGTTTGACAGGCGCCGTCCTTCGCATCGTCCATACGGGGAAAGGACCTTTGCATCATATATATATACGGGGGAGGGATTCAGTTGGTGCACCACTACATCACACCAAGGGAGAGGTCATACCAAGGGAGAGGGTGAGAGAGGGAGAGGGTGAGGGAGAGGCCTAGCCTATTCACAGTTTTCATCCATCCCCTCAGACGTTTTCCATGCCAGTGTCCATGTTCGATGCCCCTTTTTAAGATTGGAATCGCAGAAAACTAGGTGGAATCTCATGCCAAGCGTGGCGAATTAAGCTTAGTGTGCTCTCTAGTGTAGGAAGGTTAAGAAAAGTCGATGCAGTCAGTGGGTGTGATGGGAGGGTAGGGGCGAATTGCGTGTAATTGTTGTTATAATTTGTTAGTGTGTGTGCCCCCCGCGTGTGGGACAACCCCGGGTTGGCGGCTGTAATAAACCCCTTCCCATAGTAATAACCCCTTGGCATTGTACGATTTATAGCTGTAGGTGGGTGGGGTGGTCAAGTTTGGAGCATGGGCATGGTAAGTTTAGCAAAAAGTCTTGATTATCGTGCTCAACAGAGGAAGTGGCCCTTTTTAGTGTTTTTCACTCTTGTTGGCTGGGCAGATTGTGGTAGCAATAGTGCAGAACAGTCTTAGTGAGCAAGTGGTGAGAGTGCCCTTAGGCTGTGAATTTAAAGATCCACTAGAAGAACAATCACGATCTGTGCGGATCCGAGCAGATTTTGCTTTTGCTTTTGCTTTCCCTGGTGGTGGGCGACAGATGTACTGGACTGAATGTTGAATGTTTGAAGTTTTTTTCCATTGCATTCATAGCCGTCTATGAATTAGTTATTTTTTCTTAATTTGTTAGTATAGCAAGAGGCAAACCAAATCCGCCGCCTGCTTGAGCTGTATACCTTTGCTTTGCCTGCCTAAAATGCAAAATATGAATTTTTATTCAGAACTTCGGGGCAAGGAGGCCCATGACATGAAGCTACTAGGGGCCAAGGAGGCCTATGACATGCAGCAGAAGGAGCGGTGTGTGTGGGTGAACGGCCCTATAATTGTAGGGGCGGGACCTTCGGGACTGGCCACAGCCGCCTGCTTGCAAGAGGAGGGTGTTTCGTCCGTCATATTGGAGAGGGCAGACTGTGTGGCCTCATTGTGGCAACACAAAACCTATGACCGCCTGAAACTCCATCTCCCCAAACATGCATGCGAGCTTCCTTTCTTTCCTTTCCCTGCCCACTTCCCCACCTACCCTACAAAAGAGCAGTTCATCACTTATCTCGAGTCTTATGCCCACCATTTCAATCTTCGTCCCAAATTCAACGAGTGCGTTCAATCCGCTTCCTATGATAAAAAATGTGGCCTCTGGACAGTCCACACTGTCAATAATACCAAGTCTAATTCTGGTTCTCCTACTACAAATCATCACAATGGCATTAGCGGTTGTTGTACCAAGTATATTAGTCGCTGGTTGGTGGTTGCCACGGGGGAGAATGCAGAGCCGGTGGTTCCAGACATAGTGGGGATGAAGAGCTTCAAAGGAACCATCATTCATACCTCTGCCTATAAAAATGGAGCAGACTATCAAGGAAAGAACGTCCTTGTTGTTGGGTGTGGGAATTCTGGCATGGAACTCAGCTGCGACCTCTGCCATCACAGTGCCAACCCCTTCATGGTCGTCCGCAACACTGTAAGTAACATTTACTGCATAATTTTTTGGTGAAATATGGTGGTGTAGAAATTTTTTAATTGAGTCATCCTATTTGTTTTTATGTTTGTGGCAGGTGCATGTGCTTCCACGAGAGATGTTTGGGATTTCGACGTTCGATGTGGGAATGGCATTGTTGAAATGGTTACCGGTGAAGGTGGTCGATCGGGTGCTGTTGGCGGTAGCAGGGATCATGTTTGGCAAGATGGAACGCTATGGACTGAAAAGGCCGTCAATAGGCCCCCTTGAGCTCAAGAACAGGACCGGTAAAACGCCCGTCTTGGATCAGGGAACACTGGCACAGATCAGAAATGGACGTATCAAGGTGTAGTGAAAACTGCTCTATTATACACATTATATTATAGGTGTAGTGAAAAACTGCTTTATTATGCAAATTATTATTTTAAATGGGCGTGCAGCGAGTCTTTTTGAGTCTTTTTTCTGATGAGCGACTGCCATGGTGGTGTCTTTTACAGGTTATACCTGCGCTAGCCTGCCTCACAAACTGTGGTGCCAAGTTCGTAGACGGGCAAGAGATGGAGTTTGATTCTGTGATTCTGGCCACCGGCTACAGAAGCAATGTGCCTTGTTGGCTCAAGGTATAGCACATTCCCACAGACTAACTTACTTAAGCACCTCTCAGTCACCCTTATTAACATGGAGTCGTGGAATGTGGGTAGTTGGCCTTCTTAACATTTAGTCACCCTTATTAACATGGAGTCGTGGCATGTGGGGTTGTTGGCCCTCTTGCTTTCTAAGTTTTTTCAATAACATATTCGTATATTGAAATTTCATTCCACTTTAATACTTCTTCTAAAATTTATAATCAATTTTTTAACTCTCAAGACTCAGAATTCACTTTTTCTACGGTGGTGGCATTTGCAGGACAGAGATTTCTTTACAGAGGAAGGGATACCTAAGAAGGTGTTTCCCAACTGTTGGAAGGGAGAAAATGGGCTATACTCAGCAGGGTTCACAAAGCGGGGATTGAGCGGAACCGCATATGATGCCAGAAAAATTGCTCAAGACATTGGCGGGCTCTGGAGGAGTGGAGCAAATTAACTTGTCTTGTGCCGTGAAGCATAACGCACCAACAACACAGTTTTGCATTTTTGATGATTTTGCGTTAGCTAGCACATATGATGCCCCGGGGTCGATTTTTCGTCGGAAACTTAATATTACCGAATCCTCCGCTAACAGCAGTCGCACTAATGTAGGCAGGCATTTTTTTGGTTGCAACTACGAGGAAAAGAAAAAAAAGTATTATCTCATTAGAGGGATGGGGGATTCTTTGTGAAGTGAATTGTTGCAGGTGGGGCTAAAGCTTAAAATTCTAATTAGCTAGCATAGACGTCAAGATTAAAATAGTAATGGTTCTGTGCTCCCTGTAAACTAACCATTTTCGCACGGGATCTTCGCCTGGAGGAAAAATTACTTTACAAGTTATGTATAGTGGCCATAGAAACAATCTGTTAGCAAAAAAATCTTAAAATGTATTTTGCATATATTTGTTTTTGACTGCAAAATATTATGAGGCTGCTCTGCTCTGCACTTCACTTTTCTGGAGCTGTCTGTCTGGTTCTTTCTTATTTGTTTCTTTCCCATAAATTGCCCTCTCTCTCTCCCTAGAGAGTTTCAATCTAGGTTTTGCTGCCCCTGAGATATGATTTGCAAATCATGATGTTTATTGAATGCTAATTACAAGGGATAGTGACAGGACATACGCATTGCACATATTCAACGCGTCCCACGAGCCAAAATACGGGCGGATATCAACCCATATTATGCCTTCTCCCTTGATATCTGCACGGTTTATGTTCATTACGATAAAAATAAAAATACAATGGCCGTTTTCCTTTCTTCTCACAAGTTTAGTCAATTTTCTTTCGGTGGCGAAATCATCCGGAAGATCGATTCTTTTGTTTGTTTTACAAGTAACAGGCTCCCCTCACTGGCTCATTCTTCTAAAAACCCTTACTCGCCTCACTTGGAAGAACGGCCATCTCAAATCTGACCATCTAAAATCTTCACAGGCTCTTACTGCTTCACGTGTGTCTAGAAATTTGGTTCGAAATTGAACAGGATTGAGCAGAAGAAATCTTACCAGAACTGAAGCATAGATGACGGAATCAAGGGGTTTTCTATCCCTTTGGGTTGCCGGTTTTTTTATTTTAATATGCCAATAATCCCATTGAATCTGGATACCATCATTCTGATGGAACATTGCAATGGGATGGAAGGGACTAGAGTTAGTCTTATGCATTCGTGGTCAATGGTCAACCATAAAAACGCATTCATCACTAGTCCCAATTTAGATCGAGGAAATAAAGATGTATAGTTAGTCCATTAGCATTGAGTACGACTAATGACCCAGCAACAGCAACAACAGGAACAGGTTCAATATTTCAAATCCTTTGTTTCGTTGGTGGCAATACCAAAAACCCACCCTGTCTGGTTGTGTGGACGGAAACATGTGCATGGCGCCAGACTCCACTCTTATTAAGTAGATGGTGATGCTATGGATATGACGTGACTTCATAAGCACTGAAACCTTGACTGGACTATTTGCCAAATCAATTTCCCATAATGTGAGATGAGGAGCGGAACTATGTACACCTCATTTATTTCTAGTATGTGGGAAGTTAATTTTATTGTCCTTGCTCCCCCTTTCAACACCTTCCCTTAATAAGTAGTTACAATCATAATTTTTAGTCAGTACATTTGGTAGGGTTCAAACTATCAGCAAGGCTTCCAACACACTCACCATCTTGTCAATGCTTACCCGACGTGAGATGGGGACCGATAGACTTTGTTAGTTTGGTTCAACATGTGGCATGAAGGAGACCATCGTACAAGCAGGAGACAGAAGAGTCGGTCATTAGTCGGGTGCAACATGCAAAAGAGTTGGTCATTAGTCGGGTGCAACATGCAGAGGAGTTAGATCGGACTACTAGCTATGCATGGATATGTGAAATTTATTTATTTATTTATTATTAGTAATGGGTTTTAAAAGGGACCCATAACCTTATAACATGCTCCAAGGAGGATCCTCTGAAGGTTCAACTTCCTACAGAACAAACCAAAATTGAACCATTCGTAGAATCCATAAACTAAAACAGTTTAAACTATTACAAACATACCGCTCATGGGCACAAACAGAAAACAAAAATAACATAGATATCACAGGGACCTTCCTAAACAGTCGCATACAAAGAGACAGGGAGAGCATAAAGACTATCCTAGGAAACAAAAGGGGATAATCCCGTTCAGGACCAGCTGTTTTACTTTGGGATGTAGTCCTCGTCATCTTTGGAATCATCCATAAATACATTAATCATGGCATTAATCATCATTGGTAGCGACAAGTTCACTACATGAATCAACAATACATTGGGAAAGATTCCCTTGCCATGTCGAAAAAGATTGAACAATTAAGCCAAAGTGTGCCACTGTATCTGTTGACCGATTGCCTTCCCGATACACATGTTGAATACATCTATTGCTGATCGCCTTAGCTGGACAATGGACACTTCAATGGTTGATCCCACCTTCCAAGGAGGATTCGAGATCCCCTTCAGATAGTTTATGGTGTTTAAAGAGTCTTCTTAGACTATCAGCTACTAGATATTGAGATCGATGGCCATTTGGATACCTCGAAAAATTGAAACTAAATTAATTAATTTTTTATTTTTATTCTATACATAAACAATTAATTAATTTTTTTTATTATTGTTATTGTTTAGCCATCCTAAAATAAACCATCAAATTTGATACTACCTTTGTTAAACGGACGTACATTGAACAGATTACATTCCCATTCATTTTGGCCCCTTTTTTTCTAAGTTATTGACGAACACATATCAAAGGCCGATTACATTCCCATTCATAATGGCCCTTTTTTTTATAAGTTATTGACGAACACATATCAAAAGTCACGGCTAAAGTTAAAGTTATATAAGGTAGAAGTTTTTTTGTAAGTTATTGACGAACATATACCAAAAGTCACGGCTAAAGTTAAAGTTATATAAGGTAGAAGTTTTAAAAGTAAATTAAATAGGAAGTAACAATAATAATATCTTTTAAATTTTAATTATTATAATTATAATTTTAAATTAAAATTATTATACAAATATTTAGTTTAAATTTACTTTAAATTATTTTATTTTAAATGTTTAGTTAATTATTAATTAATATTTTAATTAAAAATATAAAAGACAAGTACAAACATTTTATTTAATTATTATAAATATAGTTATGAGATGTTGACTTTGATGTGATGGATTGAACTTTGAGATAAAAAAAAAGAAAAATTAAGGTTTGAAGAGCAAAAGGAGGGAGGATGCAAGGAAGGAATCGAGTGGAACTATAGATAGAATAATTTTCAAAGATGTTGGAAGGTGTGTGTTCACCCTCCATCAATTTCAATTGGAAAACAAGGTTTTTTGCATCAACCTTTTTGTATGCTAAGGACTGATCCCAAGAAAACAAACTCTAGTTGTATGTTAGCGGCGGATGGAATTCCAGTTGTTAATTTGTAATGATTTGACATTCATGATGGAATTGCTACAATGGAGCAACAATGGTTGATTTGTCGATTCTTGGGCTTTCGACCATCCTTACCTGCTTTTAAAAGTTGGGCTTTGAAGCAATGGCAAACTCCAGGTGAGTTTAGTATCTCAGATTATCCTAATGGGTATTTTTTGGTGTTATTTGCTAATGAGGAGGATAGACAACAAATATTCTATGGTGGTCCTTGGTTTTTTTGGTCAAGCTGGTTTGTTCATGAAACCTTGACATGCTTTATTTAAGGCTGAGGAAGAAATGCCGGTCTTTGATTTACCAGCTGAATTTTGGAATCCTATGGTTTTATCAACAATTGGTAACACTTTAGGCATCTACTTGTTGACAATAGATATCACAATGCGGTTTGAGCATTTTATTTATGCTCGGATTTGTATGCTCATAGACTTTATTAACCCCCTACAAGAAACAGTTTGGAGAAGAAACTTGGGAGCAAGAAGTTGATTATGAAAACATTCCCTTTAGGTGTCGGGTCTATCATGAATACGGTCACTTAGTAAAAGATTGCAAATATGTAGTCTTGGAGCAAACAAAGCAAGATCAAGGTCAGGAGGAATTTCAGGTTCCTAAAAAAAGCATGTTACTAAGAAAATGAAGCCTACAAATAAGTCAACCTCCTCAGATAATAGGTTTTCAAAACTTGCAATGGAAGATGATTTAGAGGATGTGGATGATTCTATGGAGACGGAGATTTTGGAAACCTAGGTTTTGGATAGCTCACAGATTCCCCACCCAAAAATAGTTAAAGACTTCTTAGAGAAATCCACTGGTCTAGTTAGTAGTAATTCTAAGATCTGTCCTCAGTAAGGGAAAACTCAGCAAAAAAACACAAAATGGAGAAGGTCAAACAAGGCTTTAGTTCTCAAGGAGGATCCCAAGGATCTATGAATCAAGCTTTAGTCATGTATTCTCAATTAACAGAAATAGATTTAAATCTAGAGCCATTAGGAGTTAGTCAAACCTCTAGTAAAAAAATGAAGTTGGATACAAACCAGAAGGCAAGAAGGAAAACAAATGTAGTTCAAATTCAAAAAGAAGAGAAAAGCTGGTTTCAACGGGCCTTTGGATGAAAATATTGGAAGAAAATATAAATCAAGGATGAAAAGACTGGTGGGCTTTGCAAATCAGGGATGCTCTTCTTTCTATATTTTCTTTGGATGGATCCAATTATAAAGTTACCCCGTTCCTTTTTTCTTTGTATGAGATTCTCTCTAGTCTAATTAGGGTTTTTCAGTTCCCAACTCAGATAGATCTTTCTTTTGTTTCTTCCTTGAATCTTGGCTAAAAGGCCTGTTGGTTTGGTTTGGCCTTAGATGTAATATTTTTTCCTTCCTTTATTTCTTCAATGTATGTTTGTGTTTTTGTATTGATTTTGTTGTGTTTTTTTTGTATTTTGTCGTTTGGTGTTGTTTTTGTTGTGTTTTGTTTTTTGTCGTGTTTTTTTTTATTTTTTATTTTTCATGTTTTGTGTTGTTTTTATGTGTTTTTTGTTGTTTGTCGTTTGTGTTCTTGTTGTTTTAGGTATGCTCTTTGAGTGTGTCAAAAGAGGAAGGTCAGGTGCAAGCCCTGGGTGTCTTTTGACGAAAGAGATACCCCTGTCTCCTTGGGTCTTACCTAAAAATGGCACCTTGAAAGGGGTGTTTTCCACACACAAAAAAATGTAACATTGATGTTAAATACACCTATGTAATTAGATGCATATCATAATATATAATTAACAATATGAACAAGTGTGAGCATGGAACAAGAAAGAGCAAGGAGGCGGTGCAAGTAAGGATCAAACCTCACCTTTTATTGCTTCAAATCTTTGGGGAAGACCAAAAAACAAATGCAATTTGAATGTGAGTTATTAGAATTGTAAAGAAAAAAATGACAACACCAAAGCAATAAAAAACATAATCAACACAAAAGCTTATATTGCACAATGAAGAAAAATAACATTAATATTATTACCGTGGGATCCTTAATCTCCAATGTTACAATATGATGGTGTATTGATACAATGATTACAAATATAGGGTTTAGAAACCCTTATTCACAAGTGAACATATGGTGTCTTCTACATTATCTTATGCTCCAAAAAAGTGTGCAGGTGGGCTTGTGTATCCCTACGGGACCACCCTAGTTGTAACAACTTCCAAAAATGTGATTCCTGCACCTGCAAATAGAAATCAACATAAAAAGGTTAATAACATCTACGAGGGCTCCACTATGTGAGGCCCTATGAATAGTAAAAGCCTACAAACCCTAATGCTGCAATGTTAAACTATGAACTAAATGCAAAAACGTAAAGTAATGCAATAGAATATCTTATGTTGTCAATAAAGTGGATGCGATGTTGATCCATGCTCCTATTTTTGTGTTCAATAATCGTGCGAATGCCCATAAGCATTTGAGGGCTTACGAACTGCAAATAGGATGTGAGAAACACCTAGAGGCGTTCGAGGATGACTACAAACATCCAACAACATTCCAAAAATGTTCAACAATATTCTATGAACTCTGGAAGGCATTCGAGGATGGATGGGAGTGAGGCAGAACCAGATCTTGTTTACAAGAGTTTTATGATGGTAGAAACGAAAGGTACAATGGCAACGACGAGGAAGGAAGATGATAGCGAAATGGCTAGGGTCTGTGAGTGGACAAATGTTCAAATTTAGGACCTTCTATATTTTTCATGGACCTTTGATTCATCAAAATGAATCATATTTTATAATCTGCCCTTGATCATGTTAGGGTTTCGATGACACCAATAAGTGGTCGAGATTAAAACATGAGGAAGGGTTGAGATTAAACTTGAGCATGTGACATGGATTAAGATGGATGAATGGTTGAGATTAAGTCATGGCGGATGGCTAGGATTTATTCACATAAATACATATATATTTATTATATATATATATAAATATAAATATAAATATAAATATAAATATATAAATAAAATAATTATATATATATAAATAATGAATGGTTGTGATTTGAGGATACGAATGGATGACAAGTGGCTAGATTTTGGTGTCTATAAATATCCCTTTTTGTCATGTTGCGTGGAACACAATGCGATGCAAAAATACGAGACACTTGGTTTTGTGTGGTGAAGCAACTTTCTTTTCTTGGAGCGCAAAGAAGATCTTGAAGACAAAGAATTTGTTGGTGTAGCTTACCCCCTCAATTGGCGAATGAGTGAAAAATGAGTCTCACGAGCCAATTGACATAATTGTGGGTAATGATGCAGGTGAATGGTTTAAGTGCAAGTGTATGATGTAAATGTGGATGATATAAATGATATAAATTGATGTCGTTTTTTCCCCAACGAAGAAAAGGATTTTTATCAAGTGTAGATGTAAATGAATTTTGTTTTTGTCCCAACAAAAAAGGGATTTTTTGCCAAATGTAGATGTATGATGAATGATGTAAATGAATGTTGTTTTTACCCCAATAGAAAAGGGATTTGTGCCAAATGTAGATGTATGATGTGTGATGTGAATGATGTATCCCGATGTGGGAATTCAAAATCAAATTTAGCTACCCCAAGTTTGGGGTGATTCCATGCTGTTGGAAAATATGCCAATTAGCGTCATTGAAATGCAAAGTGATGAAAATACAAAAATAAAAATAGTCATCCCCTGGAGGGCCAGCTAGTGACTATAGGATAATTCCCTCAATTAGACCAATCAACCTAGTAAAGGCCTATGTCTGTGATGACTATCAATGTAAAATAAATGTTGAAAATTTGATTTTGTTCGTGTTTCAAGCCCCACGAACAAGGCCATCAATGATAGCTTTTTGAGCAAGTTAACTTGGGCATAGTCTCACTCAAAAAATGAGTAACCCAAAATGATTTTGTTTTCAAACAAGAGGATGTTGAATGATGATGAGCAAGTGTCCTTATGGTGTGTTGTGGCTGATCCACAACACACCCCAAAATTGGGGACCCACCTTTTTTGCATGCTTTCAAAGAAGAAAACAGTGACCCAGATGCTAAAAAAATCAAGGAAAAAGGCAAAATTTCACAAAAAAGAAAAAAGTGTCGCGTTATCGCGACGTGTTGCTCCGTCGCGGCCAGAAAAAGTGACATGTCGCGTTTTCGCGGCTCAAAGTAGCAAAATATCACAAAATGAAAAAGTGTTGCGATATCGTGACATGTCACTCCATCGCGGCCAGAAAATGAAAAGTGTCGCGATATCGCGACATGTCGCTCCATCGCGTCCAAAAAATAAAAGTTGTCGCGATTTCGCGACGTGTTGCGCTGTCGCTGCCAAGAAATAAAAGTTGTCACGATTTCGCGACGTGTTGCTACTGTCGTTGCCAAGAAAATAAAGGTTATCGCGATTTCGCGACGTGTTGCGCTGTCGCTGCTAAGAAATAAAAGTTGTCGCGATTTCGCGACGTGTTGCGCTATCGCTGCTCAGAAATAAAAGTTGTCGCGATTTCGCGACATGTCACGTTTTCGCGGCTAATAGCAACAGAAGGCATCATCAAGGGAAAATGTCGCGATATCGTGACGTGTTATGAAATCACGGTTGAATGTGGCAAGAGAAGAGTCAGGGCAGAAGATGTCGCGATATCGCGACATGTCGAAGTTTTCCGACCTGGGGTAGCCAGAATGAACGTTGAGAGAAAACGTCGCGATATCACGATAGGTCACGTTTTCGCGGCTCCAAGCAACAAAATGGTACGGAAGGGAAATATGTCGCGATTTCGCGACATGTCACGTTTTCGCGGCCAAATGCAGCAAGACATACCAAAATGAAAAGATGTCACGATTTTGCGATAGGAAGCAGCCAAGGCGTACAGAGATGAAAAGCGTCGTGATTTCGCGACAGGAAGCAGCCAAGGCGTATGGAGATGAAAAGCGTCGCGATTTCATGACAGGAAGCAGCCAAGGCGTATGGAGGTGAAAAGCGTTGCGATTTCGCGACAGGAAGTAGCCAAGGCGTACGGAGGTGAAGAGCGTCGCGATTTCGCGACAAGAAGCAGCCAAGGCATACGGAGGTGAAAAGCGTCGCGATTTCGTGACAGGAAGAAACCAAGGTGTACGGAGATGAAAAGCGTCGTGATTTCACGATAGGAAGCAGCCAAGGCATATAGAGATGAAAAGCGTCATGATTTCACGACAAGAAGCAGCCAAGGCGTGCGAAGAGGAAAAGGTGTCACGATTTTGCGACAGAAAGCAGAAGATGGTGCAGAAGAGAAAAGTGTCACGATTTCGCGACATGTCGCGTTTTCGCGGCTAAGTGCAACAAAACCCAGAGATAGAGAAAAACGTCGCGATTTCGCGACAGGTTGCACCCACATGGCCCGATAGCATAAAAATGTCGTGATTTCGTGACATGTCTCATTTTCGCTGTGCATGGTGGCGAACAAGGCTGCGGGCATAAAAATGTCATGATTTCGTGACATGTCGCGTTTTCGCGACGCATGAAGGCAGACAAGGCCGTTAGTAGAAAAATGTCGCGATATCGCGTTTTCGCGATGAAAGTAGAGGAGCAAAGCTGCATGCATAAAAACATCGCGATATCGCGACATGCTATTTTTTGTCGCGATTTACACGGGGCCGTTACAGAACATGCAGAAAAGCGCGGAACACGTGGCACGAAGATGTTGGGACTAGCAGTTACATTTCGTGAAGAAGATCAAACGTTCGACATACGTGCAGAAAGCCAAAGATAACGAAGGGGCGAGGAATACGAAACGATGCGATCTGGAAACGAAACGAACCGTCGTGGAAGGAGAAGCAATTTGCCAACAAGTATAAAACGCAGAGGCACAGATTGGTACGGGGGTCGGAAAAACCGCTATGGGCAAAGTTGCAGTGCCGAAGGCGAGAAGCCATTCTGGGCCTGCTTGGGAGTGTTTTTCTTCCCCTTTTTCTGGTTTTGAGAAAACTAGAAGTTCTGTTGTTGTATATTGACCAATTTTTAATACAAAAAATTTAGAGAGTTGCACCTCATTGGCAAGAAAGAAGGAGTCATTTTCTTGCATGCAAGATTTAATTGTTTTATTTTCCCCTTTCAGATTTCTAGGCTTATAGGTGAAGTTTAATGCAAGTTCTCTTGGTTGCTTCATGCGAATGTCTAAATCTGAAATCACAGTCAAAACCCCAGAGACCAGCACTTAACTTATCTGGATTGTGCGTGTTTGCAGGTTCAATAAGTTAGGTTGCATGCATGGAAACCTCATTAGCTTCGGTTTTGTCAGAATAGGATTGCATCACCCTGAATGCATTTCATTTTTCTTTTGCATTTTATTTTCATTTTTTTTCTTGCACTTTATTTTCATTTACAGGCATTAAAATAAAAAAATAAAATAAAAAACTAAAAATTTCAAAGTCTGAAAATAGAATATTTCCATTTCAGGGCCAGAATTTCATTTTCAGTTTTGTTTTTCATTCATGAGCAGATGATGATATTCCCTTCATAAAATTCCAATTTCATTGAAGGGGTTATATTTTATGACATTTCATAAATTTCCATTTTGAAGTTACAACATGGTCATATAGGGACCAAATCACATTTGCTTTATTAGGGTTCAATGAACAATCATTAAAAGTTTCACAATAAAGTAAACCAATAGTGCCCCTTGTTTTCAGTTACTTGCAACCACTAAGGTGTTCCAAGCATTTTAATTGAATATCTTCATTTGAGATCATTAATACACAGATGCAAAATGCTAACATAGCAGGAACCTTGGAGAAGTTACTTGTTTAATTTCTTTGCAAGCAGAGGATTTAGAACCCAAATCCTATCGGAGAGTGTGTTTTCACAATCGGGTGAAAATACCACTCAACAGATTGGCGCTAGAAGGAGGGCCGGATGGGTTTATTTTAGTGAGATTTAAAATTTTTGTATATTTCATGCCCTATTGATTGTTATCTTTAGTCTTCTAACACCACTCAACAGATTGGTGCTAGAAGGAGGGCATGAAACGGTTTATTTCATTATGATTTTAAATGCTTAGAATTGCTTAAGAGCTTTGCAACACATTTTGATTGTTCATACAGAAATAAAGTGATTTGATTTAATTTTGAAAATTTTGGTCTTGACTAACAAAGTGTTGTTTCATGCAATTACTTTCATTTGATTTTTACATCTCTTGGTTGATGCTAACTTGATTTTTTTTTACCTTGCAGGTTGAATATTCAACAGATTTGGTTCTAAAGTTACATTTTAAGTTTCACTAATGGCAACACTTGAGGAGCAAATGGTATCCCTGAGAGCTGAAATAGTGTCTCTAAGAGAGAGAATGGTATCAATGATAGAGGATCATTATAAGGGTTTGTCTATACACGTGATACCCTATCAAATTCCTACAATGTTATTGGATTTTTTACGGTGTTTTAATCAAGAGGTGCCACTAGGATACTTGCAAAAACTGCATGTCTACAAGGATACATTATGTCAATTCCAGATTTTCTATGAGGAGGTGGCTTGTAAGTTATTTGCATACATTTTGGATGATAAACCATTCTTTTGGTATAGCCAACTACCCATGGAGGTTAGGACTTCTTGGATACAACTAGAAGCAGCCTATCTTTACCATTTTGGTAATCAAGTTGACTTAGAAATCCTGAAAAATCAGTTTACCTCCATATGTAAGGAGCCTAATGAATCCTTGAGTCAATTCAATGGAAGATTTCGTGAGTTGCACTCCCAAATGTGGGAAAATTTTAACACATTAGAAGAGGAAGCCATGGAAGTATACCTAGGAGCCATACACCCCACACTTGCTTCACTCATTGAGGAAAAACTGGGTGGCTTGTCTCTAGAGAAAATCCATGAGATCTTAGAAGAGATAGAACGACAAGGTCTTGAAGAAGAAAAGGCACAACATGTTCACATGAGAGATTGTCATTCTAAAGATATTGATGCCAACCTACACCAACCATCAAATATAGCACCCTCCACTCCAATGATATCTAAGGTAAATGATCAAGGGGATGAATTTGAATATCCAAATCTTACAACCACCTTAGATGTAGTCCACGAGGAGGTGCAAATTGATAAGCCAACATCCACTAGTGAGGATTATGCAGAAATGATCTCATTCATAGAGATACACGATTATTCGGATGAAGGGGTTCTAAATTCAACAATGTTTGAAATATGTGATAGGACGGAACCTACCATAGAATTGAATGAAGTGGTTGAAAGTGAAATTGGGAGAAAACCAATAAATGAATTTGAAGACATGATAGAGTTTCACCACTTGTTCTTGGAAGATACTATTGATGAGATGTGTAAAATTAAAGATCAAGAAATTCTTCACCCTCCAAATTATGATAAAATTGAATCATGGGTTACTAATTTGGACGATGATAGCCTTATAAATTTGAATTCAAGAAATGACCCACTTTTGGAAATAATTGAACCATCTAAGGAAGGTGAAGATGAATTTGATGAGAAACACATTGATGAATTGGAAGATGTTGAAGAAGTAGTTGAACGCCACCACTTGATTTTGAAAGATGATTATTATGATGCTTGGAAGAAGTGGGAAGACTACACTCACTCCAAAACTACTAATGAAACTTGTGTGCCAATTGATATACAGGACAACATAATCGCCTACTCAAAGGAAGATATTACAACTCCTGTACAATTTGAGGATGTTTTGGAAGAGGGTTTCAAATCTCATCAAATTTTGGAAGATTATAATGATCCTATTGCCAAGGACAAAGAAGAAAAAGAATTTATGAATGAATCAAAAGATCATGCCACAAACATCATGGAATTTCATTCCATGGATCTGGATGATGATTTTTACAATGGTTGGGGGAGATATGATAATGCATTCTTTTCTCACATCTCTATAGATGAAACTCATATTTCACTTGATATGCAAGATATGGAAACTTCCACCTCACATGAAGAGATACCATGGATAGTGAACAAAGAATTAGAACCAAATGACAAAGAGATTGATCAATTGGAAGCAACTCGAATAAGTGATCATCAAAACAAATTACTTGACATACACTTTGACCAAAAACATTTGAGGGTTGAAAAGGATGGGCATGTTTTCAATTGGGTGCCCAATTTTGGTATGTTTGATAAACAAGTAATCAATGAAGAGTATGAAGACCATGAGGTAAAAGAGGGAATTGCAAATCCCCATCAAATTTTGGTAAATAAAAATGTTCAAAAGTTAGAATCTAACCTTTTGTGTTCAAGTATCCAAGATTTGGGTGAGAATTTGCATGACCATATTTTGAATTTGAATGATGTTTATGGTGAAATGTCATTAAAGGTGAATGAAAAACAAGGTATAATTTTTAATCACACCTTTAATAACATTGTGTTAATGAATGAAAAGGAAGTTGATGCATTTGAATTGTTAAATCAAATTCATCAACAATTACTAATTGAATCTAGGATAAAAACTTTTAATGATCCTAATTTAGTAAATATCCTAGATGCTTGTAAATTGTTACACAAATTTGATTGGCCTACAAATTTGGAAAATGATTTGGCTTTGAAATTTGTAGAAATAGGCTCCTACTTACAAAATTGCATATTTGAAAAAGATAGCCTAATTCTAAATCAAGGAGGGAATTATGAAATTTACATTTTAAAGAATAGACATGATAAAATTGAAAATCAATCATTGTCTAATCAATTTGAAAATTTGAATCTCACCTATGAGAATACTAATGGAACTAAATTTAATTGGTGGGGTGAGAGAGGAAAGTTGAAGTGGGTTGCATTGTTTGGTCTAGTCTTGTTTTTGTTGGATTCCCACAACATTTGGCATGCATATCATGTTATATTTTTGTTGAAATGTTCTAATCATGTTTGGGATCCAGGAAAGTGATAATCCAAGCTTTGCATCATCTTGTATTATATTGTACATTTGTATATAGGTTTTGATTTTTGGTTTTGGTTTGTGTTTTCAAGTTTCCTTTTAGGGATTGCTATTTGGATTTGGATTTAAGTTGTGTGTTTGATTTCATTTGACATGTTTAGTTTGTTTTTATAAAAAAAAAAAAAAAAAAAGAGGAAAAATTTGAGATGTCAACTTATGCCTAAGATCAGGAGAATATGAAACATTGGAATTGTGTTGTAGAAAGCTCCACAAGTAACACAAACATTTTAAATAATATCGTTTGAATCTTGTGATGCATGAAGTTGTCAGTTTTGCACATTATGGTAAAGTAGATGATATATTCCAAAAGAAGCAGTGCATTCATATCTCATGTCACATTCCACATTGCATATACATGTCATCTTAGTTACATTTTCATTTCATGTGCAATCATTGAGAAGGTGTTGAATCCTCTTAGGATTACTACATAACATATATTAAAAGGATCCTAAGGTTGGGAACTGATGCCCGAACTATCTTGAACCAAGCACATTCCATGCACATTAAAAAGAATCTTGAGCAAAATGGTCAAAACCATACTTGGATGAAAAGGTGAGGTGAAAAGAATATTTCATGTCTATCCTATCATGCAACATAATCCTTAAAACAATGGTTTTTACCACTTCCATCAAGCTTAAAGCCTAAAACCAGAGTAGTAAGGATAGGATTAAATCCTCATCGAACTTAGGTTGAGGATCCAATTCCCCAAAGCTCTGATTTGACCCACATGGAGTAGTAAGGATAGGGCATAATTCTCATCTCGCCTAGGTTGAGAATCCGATTCCCCAAAGCTCCTATGTCTCATTTCATCATAAATCTTGGATTGGAAGGATCGTACTACATGTCCTCTGCAAAGGATGGGTAGTCATCCCAAAGGTCCAAGCAATAAAAATAAAATTAATATTTCCCATTTTCATCTAAATCTTGGATTGGAAGGATCGTACTACATGTCCCTAGCCAGGATGGGTAGTCATCCCCAAGGTCCAAGAGATAAAAGATAATATTTTCCATTTCATCTTAATATTGGATTGGAGGGATCGTACTACATGTCCCTAGCAAGGATGGGTAGTCATCCCAAAGGTCCAAAGAAAAAAAAGAGAAGAGAATGAATGAAAGCCAAGTCATGGATTATGGGGTTAAGTATGCTCATGCGTGGCAACATGTCTTGTCTAAAAGCAAGACCACTGATTGCTCATATGGATAGACTAGCCCGACCATTTCATCCATAACAGGTTAAATCATTTTGTTCAAGATGAGGTAATGAACTCCAAATCGGAATAGTAAGGATAGGGTTAAATTCCCATCTCGCTTAGGTTGGGAATCCTATTCCCCAAAGTTCCGATTTCACTTACACTTGCACATGGGTTCAAGATGGTAGTGACACATAACCAACTTTGGGATCTAATGAATTAATTTAGTAGACATATATTTGGTCCTAAGAGGGTTTGACATCTTTAATATGTTTGTCCATGATATTAGAAGGTTTGAGCATTTATAAAGCAGGTTGTTACATCTCTAGCATCTTCATCATGCATCAAATCCTGCACAAATCATTCATAGCCTTGCATACAAATCATAAGTGAAACCGACAATGGAATGTTGATCAAGTTCAAATGATAGGGAATGAAAACACATTGCACACACCGAGCTGATACTTAATGATTCTGATGTTTCATGTATTTTTGATCCGTCGGTATTTGTTTATCTTTTATGTGCTGACGCCTGTATCTAAGCTTGTATATTTCAGGTTGGGTTCTCACCAAAATGCTCAGGAGCATTTGACAACAGAGTCGCCATTTGTTGTGGCTGATCCACAACACACCCCAAAATTGGGGACCCACCTTTTTGCATGCTTTCAAAGAAGAACACAGTGGCCCAGATGCTAAAAATCAAAGGAAGAAAGGCAAAATATCAAAAAAAGAAAAAGTGTCGCGATATCGCGACATGTTGCTCCATCACGACAGAAAATGAAAAAGTGTCGCGATATCGCGACATGTTGCTCCATCGCGGCCAAAAAATGAAAAAGTGTCGCGATATCGCGACATGTCGCTCCATCGCAGCAAAAAATGAAAAGTTGTCGCGATTTCATGACGTGTTGCTGCTGAGAAAAAGAAGGTGTCACGATTTCACGACGTGTTCGTTGTCGTGAAGAAAAAGGTGTCGCGATATCGCGACATGTTGCTTGTCGAAGAAATAAAAAGTTGTCACGATTATCATCGACGTGTTAGCAAAATGGAAAAGTTGTCGCGATTTCGCGACATGTCACGTTTTCACGGCTAAGAGCAACAGAATGCATCATGAAGAGAAAATGTCATGATATCGCGACATGTTATGAAATCGCGATCGAAGGCAGCAAGAGAAGAGTCAAAAGATGTCACGATATCGCGACATGTCAAAATCACACACGAATGAAGAGAAAAAATCGCGATATCGCGACATGTCGCTTTCAGCCTCAAGCAAGAAATGGTACGAAAGGAAAATATGTCACGATTTCATGACATGTCACCTCATGGAAAGCGACAAGACATACCAAAATGAAAAGATGTCATGATTTCACGACAGAAGCAACAAGGTGGTACGAAGAGAAAAGCGTCGCGATTTCACGACAGAAGCAGTCAAGTAGTACGGAATGAAAAGTATCACGATTTCACGACATGAAGCGAAAGGCGTATAAAAGAAAAGCATTGCATTTTTGACAAAGCAAAGCTACGAAATGAAAAGTATCACGATTTCATGACGAAAAGAAGGAGAAGAGAAAAGCATCGCAATTTCACGATAGAAGCAGCCAAGGCGTACGGAGGTGAAAAGTGTCACGATTTCACAAAGAAGCAAAAGGTGACAAAGAAAAGCATCGCGATTTCGTGACTGAAGCACCAAGGGTACAAAAGAAAACATCATGATTTCGCGACAAACAAGGTGGAGAGAAAAGTGTCGCGATTTCACGACGAAGCGAAGATGGTGCAAAAGAGAAAAGTGTCACGATTTCGTGACATGTCACATTTTTGCGACTAAGTGCAACAAAACCCAATGATAGAGAAAAACGTCGCGATTTCGTGACAAGTTGCACCCACATGGCCCGATAGCATAAAAATGTCACGATATCGCGACATGTCTCATTTTCGCGGTGCATGGTGGCGGACAAGGCTGCGGACATAAAATGTCACGATTTCGCGACATGTCTCATTTTCGCGGTGCATGAAGGCGGACAAGGCTGTTGGCAAGAAAATGTCACGATATCGCGACATGTCACGTTTTCGCGGTGAAAGTAGAGGAGCAAAGCTGCATGCATAAAAACGTCGCGATATCGCGACATGCTATTTTTTGTCACGATTTACAGGGGCCATTATGGAACATGCAGAGAAGCGCGGAACACGTGGCACGAAGATGTCGGGACTAGCAGTTACATTTCGCGGAGAAGATCAAACGTTCGACATACGTGCAGAAAGCCAAAGACAACAAAGGGGCGAGGAATACGAAACGATGCAATCTGGGAAACGAAACGAACCGTCGTGGAAGGAGAAGCAATTTTCTAGCAAGTATAAAACGCAGAGGCACAGATTGGTAGGGGGTCAAAAACCGCTACGGGCAGAGTTGTAGTGCCGAAGGCGAGAAGCCATTCTGGGCCTGCTTTGGAGTGTTTTTCTTCCCCTTTTTCTGGTTTTGAGAAAACTAGAAGTTCTGTTGTTGTATATTGACCAATTTTTAATACAAAAAATTCAGAGAGTTGCACCTCATTGGCAAGAAAGAAGGAGTCATTTTCTGCATGCAAGATTTAATTGTTTTATTTTCCCCTTTCAGATTTCTAGGCTTATAGGTGAAGTTTAATGCAAGTTCTCTTGGTTGCTTCATGCGAATGTCTAAATCTGAAATTACAGTCAAAACCCCAGAGACCAGCACTTAACTTATCTGGATTGTGCGTGTTTGCAGGTTCAATAAGTTAGGTTGCATGCATGGAAACCTCATTAGCTTCGGTTTTGTCAGAATAGGATTGCATCACCCTGAATGCATTTCATTTTTCTTTTGCATTTTTATTTTCATTTTTTTTCTTGCACTTTATTTTCATTTACAGGCATTAAAAATAAAAATAAAAATAAAAAACTAAAAATTTCAAAGTCTGAAAATAGAATATTTCCATTTCTGGGACAGAATTTCATTTTCAGTTTTGTTTTTCATTCATGAGCAGATGATGATATTCCCTTCATAAAATTCCAATTTCATTGAAGGGGTTATATTTTATGACATTTCATAAATTTCCATTTTGAAGTTACAGCATGGTCATATAGGGACCAAATCACATTTGCTTTATTAGGGTTCAATGAACAATCATTAAAGTTTCACAGTAAAATAAACCACAGTGCCCCTTGTTTTCAGTTACTTGCAACCACTAAGGTGTTCCAAGCATTTTAATTGAATATCTTCATTTGAGATCATTAATACACAGATGCAAAATGCTAACATAGCAGGAACCTTGGAGAAGTTACTTGTTTAATTTCTTTGCAAGCAGAGGATTTAGAACCCAAATCCTATCGGAGAGTGTGTTTTCACAACTGGGTGAAAATACCACTCAACATGGTGATTTAATCATCTTACCAAATTGGATGGATAACCAATCGTTGCAATCACCAAGGGGATAGAGTAGACCACTAAATACAAGGTTCACTTGAAATTGTAAATGAATTTGGATTTTTTTTAATGCAAATGCAAGGTTTATGGATTGTGAATGTGTTGATGAAGAATGCATGATTTTGTGAAATTTTGCATTGTTTTGGAGCATTTTATAAAAGCACTTTTGGACAATGTTTGCAATTTTTTTTGTGGTTGCGAATAAAAGTTAACTGCCCAAATCAATCCATGTTATCACAAATAGTGATGAAATGATAGGATGGATGATTAGAATGATGAATGTAGTCGTTTTGTGAAAATTTGGACCGTTTTGAGGCATTTTGAAGTTTGTAATGCAATTTTATGATTTTTGGTTGCAAGCAAAAATTAAGTGCACAAATCAGTTTGGACTTTCAAAAAACATGATATGATGATGAAATGAATGCATGGATGCAATGTGGAGTGATTTTGTGGGGGTAAGCTACATTTTAGGGCCATTTTGGCACCTTTTGTTAAGGTTTAAATACCAAACATCGACCAACATTCATGCTTGGATAAACGCAGATAAGCGTTTGTCATGCTGCAAACATTGGTGAGCGTTTGGGTGCACCAAGGAGGCAACCAAGGGTGTCTAAATATGCTCTAGACATTATATAAAAGGGTAACATGGACCAAATCAATTTCATTCTTATGTTCACAATTTCTAGAAGCTACATCTAAAATAGAGTGAGTGAGTGAAGGAGTGTGGTGGAGTGAAGGCCATGGAGATGGAGGGAGAGGATGTGACAACAAGAGCAGAGATGCAAGTGGTTGAGGTAAGTAGCGTTGGAACTCTTTTTTGGACTTGTGCAATTTTTTTTTGATAATGAATGTGGTATTAATGTGTTTTCATTATTGTTTATGTTGTGTTGTAGTTGAGGATCTTGGAGGCTTGACATCAGTTCTCACCTATCATACCAGGGGTGAGAAAGGCATTGCGGGAAGAGTATTGAAAGTGGTTGAAGATTGTGGGGCTATCTAGAGCTGCACGGATTGAGGTGGTGAGAGCTGGCGAGGGGTCACAGATTTTGCTTTTGGACATTAGCTAGTGCTTAGATGCACTTTTTGTATATGAGCCTTGGTGCTCCATTGTATGTAGCCTTCAAAAATTCATTGTACATGATATATATATATATATATATATATATATATATATATATATATATAGATTTTACTTTTGTGTTATGCTTTTGTGTGGATGATTTTTTGTAAATGCATGTGTATATGTGTGATGGATGATAATGCAATGATAACGTGTATGAATGCAAATGAATTAATGGTCTAATGATCATTCATAGTTTATATTTTCTTGACCATTTATAGCATTGTTGTTTAATTAGGGACACCAAAATGGTGGTATATGAAATGGAAGACTCATGTAATGATATAGATTTTGATATGGAAAATTGATATGGATGTTGATTTGGAAAACTGATTGTTTTGCAGAGACTCAGACATACTAGTGATATCTGACAAACTCACTAAATTATATCTAATTTCTCTAAGACCAAATGTGTGTGCAGTGAATTCATTTATTGAATCATGAGTATGGTTATGATTTAAGGTAATCAAGAACCAATGTGTGTGCAAGTGAGTTCATTAACCCATATTGAGTAAATTGAGATGAAACTTGTGATGGAGGAGACCAATAAGCTAGCTTGACCTTATGTGTAGTCAGAGGTCTCTTCAAGAGAGATATTTCACCATGCATAAGCATGCTACACTACCAGTAAAGCATCTATAGCCTCGATGGAGATTATCTCCATAGTCCAAGAATCTAATCTCTAATATTTGGGGATTCGAACTACCTAACTGTCTGATTGGAAATGCAGTGTTATCCTTACAACTTGAGGATCTATGGTGTGTAATGTGTAAAATATTTAGAGCTTTAGGGAATCAAATTCTCAACCGAAGTGTGATGAGAATTTTACCCTATCCTTACTACTCTTTCTTTTTTTTGGAAGTAATTGTGATAGTGGTAAAAACCATTATTTTTTATTTTTGCACCATGTGCATAATGGGACAAGCAGGGAGTACCATTTTCACCTTGAGGTTCAACCCACATTGTATTATCCCTCTTTGACACAAGATATTTTTAAGATGTGCGATTGTGTTTGGTTCAAGTGTGTTAGAGTCAATTCCTAAAACTCAAGATTTTATTAGTGAGAATGTGTTGTAACGACCCAAAAGAAAAGAAATAAGAAAACACACAAAAGAGAACAACATTTTTTTATAAAGGACTAAAGAGAGGGATTCATAAACCCCTAACCATCCTTAGACCGACTTAGTGTTTAACATACCCTAAGTTTCTCAAGAACTATACCACACAATATTCCCCTCACGCAAGTCCCTTCTGCGTAGGCATATCTCATGTCATGCACATAAGTCTATCCATATCATCAATCTTGATGATCTAGACTTACCAAATTCAATCATTAGAAGGTGTACACGCATCTCCATATTCCACAAAAACCATTATGTGTGTGTATGCTACGTATACTATGAGTTAAGCTATCAATATTATCCTCTGATAAGCTATCTTAACTCTGGTACAATTTTCTAAACCTAGTTACCAATCTCCCTAAGGGGGTATTAAGCCCTTAGGTTATCCTCTAAGTTCACCTAGAACTTACTACTATTTTTTTATTTAAAAGGATTAAAAGCACACAAGAAAACAGAGAACAAATCTAGATACTAAATCTAACAAAATATGCATCTTTAAATAAGTGCGATCAACCAAATCATAAAGCATCCATTAAGGAGAAGGCATACAATAAAAGGGTAAGTATAACCAAATCAATAAGGGCATCCAAAATACAATAATCAACAATGTTCATTTATTACATAAGCATGTATGGTACACCCCATACCTTCAAAAATTACTTCACAACTATTCCATCGAGGAAATCTCCCCACAAATCTAATCTATTGCATAATTAAGCAAGAAGTAAGGTAGAGAGCAAACTTGTAGAGTGGTCCATCCCATGACTTTGGTCCTCTCGCTCTTCCATTGATCAAGTGAGGATAGTAGGGGATTAGGACACTCATGGATCCAGATAGACATGCTTCTAAATGCACTAGCTTGTTCTATTGCCAAATTGTAACTATACAAATAACCCAAGCAATTCAACTTCCTAATGCATAGTTATTATCTCAAAAACTACCTTTTTCTATTTCCCCTCTCATCTACTCATGAGATTCAATCCACCATGCATCCGACCATATGCTTTATTTGCAATAAATGATCTAACCCTTACTTAACAATTAAAGTCTCATACCCTTAATTGTTAAATGAATTGGGTTCACACATCTTATTTGATTAAAGCAAACCACTTTAGTTCACCATTTCCCTTTTTCCTTCATTTCATAAAGTAAGGTCCCATACCCTTATTTTATAAAATAAACCATAATCACATTTATTTTCCAATTAAATCCATCTACTCTAATTTTCAAATAAACCCTTTTTCATTTCATAAAGCAAGGTCCCATACCCTCATTTTACAAAACAAACCATAATCATATTTATTTTCCAATTAAATCCATCTACTTTAATTTCCCATAAAATCCTTTTCATTTCATAAAGCAAGGTCCCATACCCTCATTTTACAAAACAAACCATAATCACATTTATTTTCCAATTAAATCCATCTACTCTAATTTTCAAATAAAATCCTTTTCATTTCATAAAGCAAGGTCCCATACCATCATTTTACAAAATGAACCATAATCATATTTATTTTCCAATTAAATCCATCTACTTTAATTTTCCATAAAATCCTTTTCATTTCATAAAGCAAGGTCCCATACCCTCATTTTACAAAATGAACCATAATCATATTTATTTTCCAATTAAAGCCATCTACTTTAATTTTCCATAAAATCCTTTTCATTTCATAAAGCAAGGTCCCATACCCTCATTTTACAAAATGAACCATAATCATATTTATTTTCCAATTAAAGCCATCTACTTTAATTTTCCATAAAATCCTTTTCATTTCATAAAGCAAGGTCCCATACCCTCATTTTACAAAACGAACCATAATCACATTTATTTTCCAATTAAAGCCATCTACTCTAATTTTCAAATAAAATCCTTTTCATTTCATAAAGCAAGGTCCCATACCCTCATTTTACAAAATGAACCATAATCATATTTATTTTCCAATTAAAGCCATCTACTTTAATTTTCCATAAAATACTTTCTATTTCATAAAGCAAGGTCCCATACCCTCATTTTACAAAACAAACCATAATCACATTTATTTTCCAATTAAAGCCATCTACTTTAATTTTCCATAAAACCCTTTATTCTTCATTTCATTTCATTAATCTAAAACTATTTAAATTAATGAAACTATAACTAAGAGAATTCCTATCTCAAGTTTAAACTTCCTTACTCGATAATAGAGCAGAATAGGGGTTCCTACCTAACACCTTACGACCTTTCATGGGTAGCGCCCACTACCAATCCTAGAATTATACGGGTAGAACACAAGTTAAGTGCAGGGCACAGGTTTAAGGTGGTGCTTCTCTCACCTACCGTGATAGCTATGTTCATGCTACCCTCTCATCTACTTATGACAGTCTAGCACGAAGGTGCATGATGAGGCAAGGAGTAGGAAATGGCCTAACCACTAGCCTATGATCAGCGAGGTTCTAACAATGATGCCACTTCTAGATAAGACAACTAAAACTTCAACAAAGATGATAGAGAGCTACGCTCTCACAAAGCTACAACTTTAACAAAGATGATAGAGGGATATGCCCTCACAAAGCTATAGCTTCCATGAAAATGATAGAGGGGTACGCTCTCAACAGAGCTACGCTCTCATGAAGCTATGAATTTAACAAATATGAAAGAGAGCTATGCTCTCACAAAGCTATGGCTTCCATAAATATGATAGAGAGCTATGCTATCACAAAGCTACAACTTTAACAAAGATGATAGAGAGATACACTCTCACAAAGTTATGGATTTAAAAAATATGATAGAGAGCTACACTCTCACAAATCTACAACTTCCACAAAGATGACAGAGAGCTATGATCTCACAAAGCTACAACCTTAACAAGGTTTACTAAATAAAACAATAAAAACTAAAAGTGATATTAGACCAACCTGGTCATCTTTGTTGTCTGCCTCCTTGGTCGTTCTAACCGAGCTTTGTTGTCCATCTGTATTCACCTTTTTCTATCGAGCTTCCTTCTACTGAGCTCTCTTCTCCCCATATCCTTTTTCCTTTCTTCTCAGCATATTCCTCTTTTCCTCAACTTTTGTCCCCACCTAACTACCATTACTTCCACATCCCTTCATCAGGTGGTAGAGGGGACGTCCCTTCCTCTCACCTTCCCAAGGTACAACTTGCATTTAAGTCCTCTCTCACTCACGTAGAAAAAACCATCCCCTCACTCTGGCAGAGCCATACCTTGCGTTAATGGGGCCATACCTCCTTGTCAGCTAGGCTCTACCCTAGGCATCCCATCCAATTCCAAGGTAGGTTCTATTATGCTTGATAGATTTTATTGCTTTTATGAAACCCATTCCAATTAGGATAAATCACTCATTTATTTAAAGATAAACTACCATTTATCTAAATGAATATTTATTTAAAATAAATCATTATTTTTTTTCAATAATAAAATCTATTTATCATTATAATTAAATCCACTATTTATTTAAATGAATATCTATTTAAAATAAAACATTCTTTTTATTCAAGAATATCCAAGAAATTATGAAGGCAGTTCATTCATTCCTATTTTCCATATTATTGAGGTGAAGTGCTAAAGTGAAAGATAATTAAGTATGTGCACAAACAAAGAGGGAGGTCTTTCCATCCATTTAGTCACTCATCTCGGTCTCGAGAACTTACGATAGCTACTAGGCCATCAGTTTGGGGCTCAAGGTGATTTTCTATTGATGATTATTCCTTAATCGAATGCATACCTATATGAAGGTACCTATTATTGTTACCTTTGAGTTGTCTTATCACCATTTCCCCCAACCTCAAGTACCCTCGTCTTCGATGGATGACTTACTTCTTCCACTTATGAGTGCACCTGATCCTACACATTGGCAATTTGTTAGCAGTATCATATTCTTCAATACCTAAAAATATTGCATAGTTGCTTAATTGCACTAAACCGAGTGTTAAAACATCACATGATAATACATTGTTTTTTCCACATTCAAAGGTCCATTTGGGAGGGTCATGACATGTGTCTTGGTCCTAAATAAAACTCGACATATATTAGAGGTTTCTAAAAACATTAGGAGTGGCTGAGTGACCGAAAAAACCCAGGGATTATGGAAATGTGGTTTGCAAATGATAATTTGACTTTATGGAATGGTGTAATAAAATGAATAATGATTTGAAGGTGCCCCTGATTAAGGTATCATGACTTTATTGGATCAATTTTTGTCTAAAATGAATAAATGACCCCCTAATATGAAATGAAATGTGTGAAGATGATAGTGTGTAATGAGTGTATGAATGCAATGTGTGAATTGCAATTTGTAAAATGTAATGTGTGCAGTACAATGTATAAAATGCAATGTGTGAAATACAATGTTGTTTTTGTGTATTAGCCATGTATATATACATATATATAAATCACATTAAGCATAAATGCTCTCAAGTGGATGATGTTAAGTGGTTTGGGTTCTTCAAATCCCTATAGAATGGCAAGCCTATAAGTTCCTGAACGACAGTGAGCAACACAAATAAATGCAACAAGAAAAAAGCCATGCACATGTAATGCAGTGATGTTTTTTTTTGTGTTTTTTATTTTTTTTATGTCCATATATTACAAAATTGTTTGGTGAGGTGGATCAATGAAGTGGAGGTGGTTCACCGGTTGGTTTAGATCGCTCCCTAGGGAGGAGCAAATGAAATATGGGTTGATGTATGAAGAACATTCTGAGGTAATACTATTAATTTTTAGTGAATGGAGTAATGGGTTTTGATTCCTCATCAGATTCATCAGAAGCTATTGACATAAAATTGTATTCTTCATAGTTTTCCTCCTCAAGGTCATCGGTGTGATGGGTTTCTTCTTCTAAATTCAAATGGAGATTTTGAAAATATTTTTCAAAAGAAGTGGAAGAATGAGAGTGATAGCCTAAAACTGAATGGTCATGTGCTTCTTGATATGAAGTATCGATGAGCTTGTGCATTCCCTATTAATGTCATCCTAGGCCATATCATTACCAATTAACTCGATGAAAGTATCGGGATAGAAAACCTCATGTGTTGTATATTGGTAAGGGTTGGTTGTTTGGGTTCATTTAGGGAAGATGGATTGGATGATGAATCAATCCCCCATACATAAAATTGATACTATTATGCATTGAACCCATGTTGTACATCGCTCCTATGGATAAGGTTGGGTCATGTGGGTGACCGTAATCCCTAGCGGTTTGGATTCTAAGTGATGTAATAGTAATATCTTGGACCACGTATTCACCAATTCCAAGACTAGTTAGGTGGACTACAACTTGAAATGATGTGGAGGTGGATGTGGAAGGCTCATGATTGGCTTGTGGATTAGATAATGGGAGAGGTGTGGGATGGAATGACATCTCACAATTAGTTAATTTAACTTGTGAGACATCAACTGATTTTGATGAAGGTGGATTTGGTTGAGGTGTTTGATGAATGGATGATGATATGGAGGGAATAATTATAGGGGATGTTGATTTTGATGATGTGGACAATGTGGATTGGGCTCAACCACATGTACATGTAGTTGATGGTGTTGAGGATGGGGGCGTGAAGGTAGAAGCTTTATGTGAGGTAGTGATAGTGACGGGGACCGTGAACACCACCCCTTACAAATTCCAATTTTTTTTTTCTTTTTTCATTAAAAAGCTTCGGGAAAATATTTACATTTCACAATAGCAAGATGCCCGCAGGCTTACAAAGACCAGAGATGCTCTGGTAATTCTCCCTCTCCGGTCCACCCCCTCGACTAATACAAAAATTTCGGGTTTTAACGAGGTCCCGGTCCTCCTAGCCATCAATGCTCCCACCAAACAAGATTTTCATTTCAAATTTCCCCCCTTCCCGGGTTTTCAAAATTTTGACATTAATGGCAATCTCTCGCCCGATCTATCCCTGAGTTTGCATTAATGATCTTCCTCCTCTGCACCCATCACTTCGGTCAGACTGTTTTCTGCACTGCCATCTCCCCCATACCGGCCATGCCCTGCAACAGTTGTTTTTCGAAAAGATCTTCAAGAGGTGGTTCTCCCCCATTAAATGCACGTGGCTGTTGATTTTAAATCCCTATACGTGGTCTTCATTTTCGCTTTAGTACACGTATGCTCCCGCGTGCAAAACTTGCCATGCCTCCTCCCGGATGTAAAATATTTCAAACACGTGTCCTTTACAATTTTCAAGCTACACGTGGCTATCCACGTGTCAAATTCGGCCTTGTCTGGCCGTCCGCCCTTAAGCTTTGTTCTGCCTCCCTTCTCACCGGCCGCGATATCGCGACATGTCATGATATCGCGACCCAACCACTGCCTAGTCACTGCCCATTTGAAACTGTCGCGATATCGCGACGGAGAACTCCCCCTACAAACTCTTTTCTACTTCCATCGCGATACCGTGACGTCGTGATATCGCGACGAAAAACCCCTTCTGCCCAAACTGTGAACAAACATCGTGATATCGCGATGTCGTGATATCGCGACGGAAACCTCCCAATGCTCCAGATTTCAACAAAAGCCGCGATATCGCGACGTCGCGATATCACGACAAAACAGGTCCCTGCCCATTCCAAAGCTTCGGAGGTCACGATTTCGTGACCTCCCCAACAATTTCCTTAACCCTTCCAACTACTTTTCCTACTGCTTCACAACATCTCCCCTCCCCGAAAAAGAACCAATATACTTCAAAATTGAAGGACTTCAAGAAAATTTTGAAGGATGTAACATGGCTTGAACTGTCATCGGATGCTCCTGCATCAGACACCCCGGGTAAGAAGGAGAAGTGACCTTCACTTCTACACTGTTCGGGCTGCGTCCCTTGCAATATCTCTGAACATTCATCAACTTTTATGTCCGGCTCAAATCCTGCTTCTTGGCAAAGTTTTCTGCCCTCTACCAGACAAATTTTGGCATTACTACACACTTTCTCATCTTCGGTCTGCAATGGCTTCAACTTGTGCCGCACTCCATATTTCACCAAGGAGTACGTATTTGCACGCCCATCATGCACTGCACTCCGATCAAACTGCCATGGCCTACCCAACAACAAATGGCAAGCATCCATGGGGAATACATCACACAAGACTTCATCCTGGTATCTCCCGATCTGGAACGTGACTAAACACTGTTCCCGGACCCAAGCTCGATGGTCCTTCCGCAACCATGCAATCCGGTACGGGTGTGGGTGTCTCCTTCTCTCCAGCTGCAACTTAGAAACCATCTCCTCGAAAACCAAGTTGTCTATACTCCCATTGTCAATAATGACATTACAGACTTTGCCCGCACTTTTGCACCGGGTGCGAAACAGGCTTCTCCTTTGCTCAGACTGGTCTTCATCCACCAGCATGGTCCTTCTCACAATCATGGCTTCCCCCTTTTTAGCTTCTTCAGAATGTTCTGAGTCAGCATCCTCAACTGCCACAACTGCTCTGGCAGGACCCACTGGCCTCTTGTTTGTCTTTTCCCGGTGTTGTGGGCACTCAAATGCCCGGTGTCCTTCTTCACCATAGTGGAAACATGTTCCTCGGAACACTCCCCTTTCATTTCCGCATCCAGACCTACCTCTTCCTCTCGGGTAGTTATCATTCTGAACTTGCGGTGTTGGGTCTTCCTCTCCTTTCTGATCTCGGCTGCTGCTCTCCTCTTCCTTCTTCTCTTCCTTTCCTTCTTTCTTTCCACCGTTCTTTCCTCCCGGTCCTTTCACTTTTTGCTTGTTGTCAAACCTTCTGTTCAACTTTTCTTCAACCTTTAAAGCAAATTGGTAAGCATCTTCGATGGTGCTTACCCGAACCAAGCTCAACTCCTCCTGCACACTCGGTCTCAACCCATTAATGTAATGGGCCACTTTTTCCTTGCTTGCTTCCAAATGCCCTGTTCTGATGGAGATTTTATAGAATTCCTCCGTGTATTCTTGAACTGTTCTGTTCATCTGCCTCAAGCTCTGCATTTTACGTAACAGGTCCAGTTCATAATCTATAGGGATAAACTGCCTTTTTAATTTCTCCACCATTCTGTCCCACCTGGTAATCCGTTATTTTCCTCTTTGGTTCCTCTCCAACTGTACCCCCTTCCACCATATGCTAGCATGACCCTTCAGTCGGGTCTTAGAAAATCTGACCCGGTTAGGGTCTTCAACCTCTTCGTATTCAAAATATTCTTCTAAATCATTCACCTAGTCTATCAACTCCTCTGGGTTCAAGTTCCCGGAATACGTAGGAACTTCTAACTTTGGCCTCTTCCCGATTTGGGATATGGCCTTGTACAATCTGGCCTGTGCCGGATCTACATCTTCTTCCTCTTCTTCAAACTCATTCTCTTCTTCCACCTCATCCTCACTATCTTCATCCCTTCTCGGCTCACGTCCTCTGCGTAGTTCTTCTTGCAGGGCCTGGACTTGCCACTGCAAAGCCCGAAAATCTTTCGCTGCCATACCTCTGCCACCCATCGGGTTTCTTCTCGGAGGCATCTTCACTCGAGCTCAAATCCTCCCACACGTCTTGGTACAACTGCCTCTCCTTCGGCGGTCTGCTGTACGCTCAGGAACTCCCGCTCTGATACCACTGACGGGGACCGTGAACACCACCCCTTCCAAATTCCAAATTTTTTTTTCTTTTTTCATTAAAAAGCTTCGGGAAAATATTTACATTCCACAATAGCAAGATGCCCGCAGGCTTACAAAGACCAGAGATGCTCTGGTAATTCTCCCTCTCCGGTCCCCCCTCGACTAAAACAAAACTTTCGGGTTTTAACGAGGTCCCGGTCCTCCCAGCCATCAATGCTCCCACCAAACAAGATTTTCATTTCAAATTTCCCCCCCTTCCCGGGTTTTCAAAATTTTGACATTAATGGCAATCTCTGCCCGATCTATCCCTGAGTTTGCATTAATGATCTTCCTCCTCTCGCACCCATCACTTCGGTCAGACTATTTTCTGCACTGCCGTCTCCCCCATACCGGCCATGCCCTGCAACAGTTGTTTTTTGAAAAGATCTTCAAGAGGTGGTTCTCCCCCTTTAAATGCACGTAGCTGTTGATTTTAAATCCCTATACGTGGTCTTCATTTTCGCTTTAGTACACGTATGCTCCCGCGTGCAAAACTTGCCATGCCTCCTCCCGGATGTAAAATATTTCAAACACGTGTCCTTTACAATTTTCAAGCTACACGTGGCTATCCACGTGTCAAATTTGGCCTTGTCTGGCCGTCCGCTCTTAAGCTTTGTTCTGCCTCCCTTCTCACCGGCCGTGATATCGTGACATGTCGCGATATCGCGACCCAACCACTGCCTAGTCACTGCCCATTTGAAACTGTCGCGATATCGCGACGTCGCGATATCGCGACGGAGAACTCCCCCTGCAAATGCTTTTCTACTTTCGTCGCGATACCGCGACGTCGTGATATCACGATGGAAAACCCCTTCTGCCCAAACTGCGAACAAACGTCACGATATCGCGACGTCGCGATATCGCGACATCGCGACGGAAACCTCCCAATGCTCCAGCTTTCAACAAAAGCCGCGATATCGCGACGTCGCGATATCGTGACAAAACAGGTCCCTGCCCATTCCAAAGCTTCGGAGGTCACGATTTCGCGACCTCCCCAACAATTTCCTTAACCCTTCCAACTACTTTTCCTGCTGCTTCACAACATCTCCCCTCCCGAAAAAGAACCAATATACTTCAAAATTGAAGGACTTCAAGAAAATTTTGAAGGATGTAACATGGCTTGAACTGTCATCGGATGCTCCTGCATCAGATAGGGGGCTCCTTAAGAATAGGAGCTTTGGATGAAAATATGGATGGTGTTGTGGATGATGTGATTGATGAGATCAAGAAAAGATGAGTGGATGGGAGAGTGTATTCATAGGGATTCAATATGAAATTGCAATACTTAAATGGTTTAACGTGCATTAGTATGCAATTAATTTATCCCTCATGTACATATTTTAGACTTTGATGGAGTATAGAGGGGACACATATCATTTCCCTAATCTAGGGGTGCCCAAGGAGTACATTGTATGCCATGGATCCTTCCAAGATGTGGAACATTGTATGCAATATTTTTACTCCCACTTCAATGGGTAAAATAACAGTGCCAACTATGGAACAAAGAGCATCATTGAATGATTTTAAGGTAAAGGTGGATTTGGTTATATGAGATGGTGGAAGATCAAGATGTTGAAGAGTAGAGGTGGTGATGATATTGATGGAGGAGCTGGTATCAATCAAAACTCGTTTTAATGACTTCCTATCAATTTGAGCCATAATGTGCAATGGAGGGTCCACCAATTCTGATAATATTGGTTTGATTTCAAAATTATAAAATGTAATGGAAGGCTCCATAAAATATTCCTCACAAAATTACTAAAGGTATTAGTATCCTAATATTGGATTTCAATGGATTTTAGAATCTCCATTAATGCCTCACAGTGTGGGGGAGATTGTTGTATTATATCATAAATGGATAGTTTAGCTGAAGCCATTTTAAGGCTAGTGGTTAGCTAGCTACTCAAAGAGATGATTGGCCTCTATGGATGACTGTAAAGAGGAGTAGGTGGATATGGATGGATTGGAATGTGAATTAGTTGGGGAGAATTTATGGAGAACTGAATGGGTGATGATGAATTGGTAGGTTGAGGAGACACACTTTCCAAAGGTGCTATGAGATATTTGATAGTTTATTGTGTATTCTATTGATTGGTGCATTTTTGACCTTAGATGACTATATGAATAGCATCCACAAAACTTTGATGTTGTTGCACATGGTTGAATTTATTAGGAGGAGTATTGATGTTTGACACTCCTATTGTTGGTTGCACTTCCTCATGATGAGGAAGTGGTGTTTGATAAATGCCAAGGTTCTAATTTTGTTGAGCCAAGGGACTATCAAACTTGATGGCCCCTAGGTCAATTAGGTCTTGCACTATATCTTTAAATTGATAGCAACTGTTAATGTCATGCCCATTTTGTCGATGATAAGGGTAAAATAAATGTTCCCTATAGCTTTTGATATTCTTGGTAGGATTATTTGGTTTAATATTAGGCAAGGAAAGCTGATTTGTGTCATACAACATACGAAATATGGAATCATATGATTCAGAAAAAGGTGTGTAATGGTGATTTTGTTGAATAAATTATCGATGTTGATGATTATCCATAGTTGGCACTATGTTATGAATTTTTTGGGGTGGAGGAACCGCTTGATATGAAATTTTCTATGGTTTTTGTTGCATTGATTGTTATTGTTGAGCCATTACCAGCTAAATCATGGCCACTTGATTCACTTGATTCGGCTTACATTAGCCAGAATAGCTTCATTTTTATTGGCCCTTATTCTACCATTATTTCTTCTTAGACTTTAGCACACCTTCTTGGATTTTTATTTCCTCAATTATGCTAGCCTAGGCAAGAGCTTCTTCAAATGAGATGTATTGTTGTAATTACAATAACCAGGAGATGGGTTTTAAGTAACTCTTGGTGAACAATCAACTATTCCATTGGTAGGTAGAATGGTAGTTTTATGATAATGATCCTCCAACGGTTGCAAAAATCATAAACTGACTCATAATCAAATTTCTTAAGGTTATACAAGTCAGACAATGTGATTTTATTACGAACATTGAGGGAGAATATTTCTAGAAATTGGTTTACCAACTATTCAAATGTATAAATACTATGATGAGGTAGATGGTTATACCACTCCATGACATCTCCTCCCAATGTCTAAGGAAAGGTTCTAAGCATTAGATCATCTTGAGATTGAATTCTAAAGCATGAGTGAATAAATGTGCTTACACGTTCTCTAGTGTCAATTCCTAAACATTTATCAAATTTTAGCATTGTAAAGTCTGCCGAATATGGCAATGATGGTACCAAAAAGTGAATGGATTTATTTATTAGCTATATTAAAGTAGGCTTTTGATTCATCATACCAGGAGTGTGTTGTATCAAGATATCAATCTACTATTACATTGCTTGAATTCTAGGGTCTTCCCTAGGTATGTGGAACCCCTGAATTACTTGGTGATTGTGTGGAGATGAAGTGGTGAAATATTAGGGTGTGATGAGACATTAATGGCTTGATGGATTGGATTGTATTTGATGATGTTCATATTGATGAGGGAATTATTGCGAGTGATGGAATGGAGATGAGGTTTAGGGACTATGAATGTGCTGACTTGTGGGAATAAAATGAGTGTGG
Organism: Wollemia nobilis; assembly: GCA_028583015.1. Taxonomy (NCBI): domain Eukaryota; kingdom Viridiplantae; phylum Streptophyta; class Pinopsida; order Araucariales; family Araucariaceae; genus Wollemia; species Wollemia nobilis. Next base: position 10,909,967 of record JAQPPZ010000012.1, read on the forward strand.
ACTAATGGAGGTGTGGGGATGAAAATCATAGAATATTGCAATACCCATTATGAATTTGAGGTAAAGAAAGTAGGTTGGGTTGGAATAGGTTGGGATGTAAAATAAGCCACCTATATTTGTTGTTGGGGATAAGAATGAGCATCTTGTTGACCCATGAGAAATTTATTAAGGTGTTGCCATGCTTACTGTATGGTAATTTTTGAGGTAGATAGTTTAGGTGGGTGTAAATGGATGAGGTGGGTGGAGGATAGGTTGTAATAGGTATTGCAACTAAATTAGGGATATTGGATGCAGTGGAGGCTAGTATTTTTGAAGTAACATTAACATGTGCTTCATACAATGGATTGCCATAGGTGGTGGTATAGGAATATGGGATGGAAATATTTTGACCACATGATTGTTTTGGGAGATACAAGTGATGGGAAGGTGCAAATGATACCTCAAAAAGAGGGTTGGTATACACCTGGGTGAAACTAGAAGGATGCGAGTGGGCAAGTTCCTACTGAGAAGAAGTACTATGCCTATATGGGCTATTAATTTATTCTAAAACAAGGTTAGTGGATCTTATATAAGATACAAGTTTACTCATATCTATGTAGGTGATGTTAGGGTTGGTAGGGGATGATGGCTTAGTTTTTGGAATGGGGGTATTGATGGATCTGTGCAACACATCAGTATTTGAAGTATACACAGCGTGTGAGGGTCCCACATAAAAACTAGAATAACTTGTTTGTATCACACTTATAGGATTAACCACAAAATATAGAATACTCCATGGATGAAGTGATCTGGCTAAAATAGGCTTGACTCAAAATATTTGCTTGGCTACGAGTTGAAACGAAAAGCTAATGAGTCATATGGGTACGGTGCATGTGTGGAATATGTAGAAAAGATACAATGGAAATCACATAGAATCAAACAAGCAACTCAATCCTATGTTTTGCCATAAATTCTTTTTTGTGTGTGGTTTTGTGTGTTGTAATATGTAAACCTAAGCTAACATGCAAGGTGGACTCTAAGGATGAATGGAAAATGAGAATCTTTCTAGTGATTAAATACACACAAATTGCTCATGGGTTACTATGGTTTTTATGGGGCAATATGATAGATGGAGATGAAGCCCTCCATCACCAATCTCAAATAATGGTTGATGATGAAATACAACTCACCATTGTTAAATATGTGACGTGCAAAGTGTGTAATTAATTTTTAAGATTTATGTTGTGTACTGTGTTCACTCAAAGTTAAAAATATCCGATTTCACTTGTCTAAGCTAAAATCCAAGGACATTAACACCAATCTCCTCAAAATAACTTAGGGTACACCACTTAAGATCCACCTTGAATCATTAAGGTATTCCAATAGTGGAGGGTTTACCCAGTTCTTCCACCCTAAATCATCAAGTGATTTCAATAGTGGGAGTGTACTCAGGTATTATGAACTTGTTCTAGACTAGAAAAGCAAAAATGGAAGCCTTTAAACCTAATATGCAACTATTTATGCTTTTATCATTTCAATTGCAAACAACATACAAAATAACAAATGAAACACCATAAAATAGCAGAAATCTGAATCAAATGTGATGATGCAACTACAACGAATACATAAATGTAACTCTACTCTATATGAAGACTATGAAATATGCAAATACCTAAAATGAAAAATGCAACTATTTTTTAAAATAAAAAATAAATGTTTTCCTGTTGATTTCACCATTAAAAAACAAAAAATGAAAACAAAATGGAGTTAGGATTTGAACCAGGCTTACCAGGAAGCCTACATATTTCTTCCCCACTCTTCTAAACGTTGACTAGAGCCTCTTGAACATAGTGAGGCATCTCCTAAAAATTGTGAGGCATCTCCTACACTCTACAAGGCATCCCTAAAACATTAGAGTGCATCTGTGCGACCACTGTTCAAACTCTACTACTCCCAAAAACCTTGGTTTTCATGATTTTTGTGTGCTTGAACTTTTGAAAATTTACAAAACAGAAATAGAAACATAAATCAGTGATAAGATAAATCAAAATGAGGAACCCTTTGGGGGTCCCACCGTGATCCTCATTTTGTAAAGTGAAAAATGACAACACCAAAGCAATAGATAACAAAATCAACACAAAAGCTTATATTGCACAATGAAGATAAATACCATTAATATTATTGCTATGGGAGCCTTGATTTCCAATGTTACAATATGATGTTGTATTGATACAATGATTACAAATATAGGGTTCATAAACCCTTATTCACAAGTGAACATATGGTATCTTTTACATTGTCTTTTTCTCCAAATAGGTGTGTGGGTGGGCTTGTGTATCCCTGCAGGACCACCCTAGCTGTAACAACTTCCAAAAATGTGGTTCCTGCACCTATAAACAAAAAGAAACATAAAAGGGTTAATAGCACCTGTGAGGGCTCCACTATGTGAGACCCTTTGAATAGTAAAAATCTACAAACCCTAATGTTGCAATGTTAAACTATAAACTAAATGTAGAAACATAAAGTAATGCAATAAAATATCTTACCTTATCAAGAAAGTGGATGCAATGTTGATCCGTGCTCTTGTTTCTGTGTTTGAGAATCATGTGAATGCTCAAAACCATTCAAGGGCTTACATACTGTAAATAGGATGCAAGAAACACCCATAGGTGTTCAGGGATGACTGTAAACACCCAGCAACATTCCAAAAATTCTTAGCAACATTCTATGAACTCTAGGAGGCATTCAAGGGTGGATGGGAGTGAGACAAAACCAGATCTAGTTTACAAGGGTTTTGTGGTAGCATAAATGAAAGGTGTGATGATGATGATGAGGAAGGAAGATGATAGTGAAATGGCTAGGGTTTATGAGTGGACAAATGTTCAAATTTAGGATATTCTAGATTTTTTGTGGACCTTTGATTCATCAAAATGAATCATCTTTTATAATATGCCCTTGATCATGTTAGGGTTTTGATGAAACCAATGAGTGGTCGAGATTAAAACATGAGGAAGGGTTGAGATTAAACTTGAGCATGTGACATGGATTAATATGGATGAATGGATGAGATTAAGTCATGGCAGATGGCTAGGATTTATTCACATAAATACATATATATATTAAATATATAAATATAAATATAAATTTTTAATATTTATATATATATTAAATAATTACATATATATAAATAATGAATGGCTATGATTTGAGGATATGAATGGATGACAAGTGGCTAGATTTTGATGTCTACATGAATATATGGTTTTAAGCTTCACATGATGTCATGCTCAATTTTTATATTATATTTATTATAGTCCTTTGGACCTTTGTACACTTTGTATAGGTGGGTTTATTGTAATATTTTATTATTAAAATTGAAGGTCATTCTTTAACCTCGACCTAAAGGTCACTTGCAATGGGAAATTTATATATCATGAAACCAACCATTTATTAATTGGTTGTATTGTTATTATTATATTTTAGTGATATTATTATGGTGTTTATAGACACCCTTCATATGGGGTTGTGTTCTTTCTGAGTTAATTATTTTTAAGGTAATTTTTTGATTCCAATTATTTTTGAAAAGTATTGTGAAATCCAACATGTTAATAGAGGTGTGAATCTCCATTACTTGGTTGCTTACCTTCGAATTTATCTTCCTTTAACATTTCAAGGAGTAGGTTGTGAAAACCTTGCATGTTGTTAGCAGTTTCTATTAGGGTTGATTGACAAAATCCTAGAAGGAATTAGGTCATGAGGATCTCACTATTGCAACAAGTAATTTTTAAAAATAAATATTCACCAATAAGTTACTATGAGAAAAGAGTCACCAAATATATTCAACTTCTTGATCTTCATGGTGAGCGTTGTTTAGAGACCCAAGATTAGGGCCTCGTATTCAATGTTGTTATTGGTGCAAGAGAAATAAAGTTTAAATTACAAGGGCATTGGAGTACCTTGTGGCATGAAAAATATAATCTCTACAACATCCCCTTTCTCACTTTTTGAACCATCAAAGAACAAAGACATATCGACTTTATTATCTGGTTCTTCAGGTTTGGGCGATTATGAAAATGCAAATACTGCATCATAGAGAAGCTCTATGACAAGAGGCCTATGATACTGAAGAGGAGCCTCTACCAGATGATCAACCATGACTTGACCTTTGATTGAATTTTGAATGATGAATTCTAGGTCAAATTCTATCAATAGCATGATCCACTTTGCGGTATGTATGTTATGATATGTTTTGCTCATCATGTATTGCAAAGGATTTTATTTTGATATTACATACATAATATGACTCAGCATGTAGTGGTGCAACTTCTTCATCACAAAAACCACTACTAAGCACAAATTATCTAAATATGCATATCTTAGCTCGTAGCTAACCAAGGTTCAACTGATGTAATATATCGCCTGCTTTTTGTTTTGCACATTCTTCTGGGTTAATATGGTTCCTGGTGCAAATTTTATGGTAGATATATACAGTAAAAATGACACATGTAGTCTAGGTGGAGCTAATACTAGTGATGATGCCAGGTATTATTTGATCTTAGTGAAGGCTCTTTGATAGTCCTCATTCTAGTTAAATGGGACCATCTTGTGTAGAAGTCAATTCATGGGTCAACATATATCTGATAATTGTGCGATGAAGTGCTTTATGGATGCTACCTTGACTTGTAGGCTTCTTAATTCCTTGATGTTTGGGAGGGGACACATTTAAAATATAGCCTTGAAATTTGCTGGGTCAACTTTGATGCCTCATTTAGAAATGATGAATCCCAAGAGTTTACATGAAGTTACGCCAAAGACGCATTTCTTGGGGTTCAACCTAAAATTGTGCTCTTTTAGGTGACTGAAGAATTTCCTGAGGACCTCGATGTGCTCTTCACACAAAAATGACTTGACCAGTAAGTCATCAATGTAATATTCTAATATTTTATGCATATAGTCATGAAACATATATGTCATTCCCCATTGATATGTGGCACCAAAATTTTTGAGGCTAAATGGCATAAATTTATAGCAAAATATTTCCCACATAGTGGTGGAAGTAGTTTTATGTTGGTATTTGGGTTTAATTCAAATATGGTTGTAACCATAAAAATAATCCATGAGAGAAAGCATTTTGTGACCTGTAGTTGCATCTACAATAGCATTGATATTAGGCAACGAAAATGAATCCTTGGGTGTAGCCTTATTGAGGTCCTTGAAATCCATGCATATACGAATTCTTCCATTAGGTTTTCTTATGAGTATCATGTTTGATATCCATTTTGGATAATAAATGGGAATTATGAACTCTACATCCAATAAATTTTGCATCTCATCTTTGACCATCAAGGTGATGATTGGATGTATCTTCCTAAGTTTTTGCTTGATCGATTTCTTGATAGGGTTCAATAAAAGGTTATAAGTAACCATTTTTAGATCCAGATCCAGTGTGTCCTTATAGGTCCAAGCAAAGAGATCAGGTCTCTCTTTCAATAGAGGAATGATGCCAGTGTGCTCCTTAGGAGATAATATTTATCTGAATTTAACCTTCTTTGGATTGGTGGGATCATTATTGATATCCACTTCAAAGGTTTCCTCTATTGATATATGCGATCCCTCATCAAGTTGATGAGGCATAGGGATCAAATGGATGTCATCTACTGGGTTCAAAGGTTCCATAAAATCATGATTTCGCTCAACATGATAGACATCATATGCACAAGCTCGTGCAAAATGGAATGATTCCAGCATTTCTTTATTGGGGAAGAAATCTTCAGGCTCTAGGGGTGAATTGACATGGTAAAAATCAATGGCCTTAGTATTCAGGTGCAAATATTTCAAAGGATCAAATGGATTATAAAGTGGAGTGGTTAGATTTATGGAGATCATGTTGATGGAATGGAAGAAATATCTAGGACCACACGGATGAAACTCACTATCTTTGATTTTCTCCCCCTGCTCTAGATTGGCTCAGGTGGTATGGGGATCATTGGGTCTACTTTGGGAATAAACATAATAATTAGGTCATCAAGAGGAAGCAATTACCTTAAGTTTTAAGGACTATGAAAAGCTATATGATATATCTCTTCTAAATTAATTGGTCTTCTTTATACGAGAAGATCTGGGAATACTGCATGATAAATTGGTTCCATATCCACAAGCTCCCTAAGGTGATGTAGATGACGAGGTACCAAATAGGACATATCTATTTCATATTCATACTCATAGTCATCACTAATATACTCACTTTCATAATCTTTAGAATTGTATTATGGGTTTTCCTCCTCAAAAATGGACTCTGCTTCATATATTTCTAAGGAGAGACCTGGATCTTAAACCAAAGGTGGTTCTTATGTAACCATGGTCACAAGCCAATTACCCCTCCATGAGTGAGAAGAGTTTGGATGATAGGTATTCCAATCAACATCATCCGCAAGACTAAGATTCAGGTGATCTAGAGATGTAGCTAATAACTCATCTTGACCTCTAATGTGATAACCTAGACCAAACCTATCATATGATAATTGGTATTGCGATTGATACAAAGTTCAATGCCCTTGATAAAATAAACCCAATTTGTAACCATGCCAATGGTAACAATCAAAATAATAAAGGATGCACTCCAGGATTGATAGATAATGAACATTTACAGCAAAAGGTTCATCATATTCTTCCATGGGTGAGTAATCTACAAGTTGATAAACCCCCATATATATAATTTATCTAACTGGGTGGTACCCCTAGTGGTACCACCATCTCAATAGGAAAGTGATGAGCTTGAGGCCTACCCATATCTTGTGTAGATTCTATGATTTATGTAAAAGTTACATTTTGCACTAGGTATTCAGCTAACCCGGGGTTGACTTGGTGAATCATCACCTATGTTGTATATGATGCAGTTGATGACATAGGAAAGATAGGTTGAGGTACCTCCTCGACTATATTTTATGATTTTTAATCCTCCATAACATTTGGAATCTCGGTGGTTGCTATGTTGGGGACTTCCCTAGACTCTTTTTCACCCAACACCACCTTTAGCTTCTGATCATTCTTTATCCTTGTCGATGTCGTAGGCTTTTCAGAAGCAACCATTGTATTAGAGATTGGTTGCAGTATTGATGTAGAAGGATAGATGCGCACTGCCTTTGACTTACACATTGAATGTTTGATAGGATATGTAGGTATAATATTTGAGTGTATGGGAGGATGAAGTATCTCAATAAGTCAACCTGATTGACATATTTGAATGGCTCTTCATCTAAAGGGACTACATGTACTTATCCCTTGTGCACATATTTGATGCATTGGTGCAAAATTGAGAGGACGTAATGCATGTCCCTTATCCATGGATGGCTTAGGAAAATATTATATTGCATAGCATCCTCTAGAACATAACACATCACGGGGATGGTTTTTAGCCCAACCTGGATAGGAAGGACTATTGTGCCTACTGTCAAGAACACTGCATCGTTGAAAGCTCGTAGCATGAAGGTTGAAGTTACAATATGTGACTTAGGTAAATTTAGGTGTCCTAAGGCTTTTGTAGATATTGATTTATGATCTTATGTTAATCAAAACCCACTTGAATGGAGGGTGATTAACATATAAAATAATGTGAAGTGGTGGGTCCGCTATAGTAGTAAAAATCATCTTGATTTCATGAAACCTAGCATTGTTGCACATACCCCATAGAGTTAGTGAAAGCTTTGGGATCTTGGGGTTGAACTTTTATGGCCCTTAATATTTCCATGAGTTTCTCCCTATGCCTAGGAGACTACTGTATAATTTTATATATAAAAAATTTTGCTGAGGTTGTTTGTAGAATTTGGATGAGTCTATTCCTAATTGTTACCACCGGTATTGTTGGTGGGCTTGGCAATGGGTTTTGTGCTAGCCTTTACTAAGGTGTAGCTTGAATTAAAATGGGTGTTGTAGGAGGATCTGGTTGGTTATACCGCTATTTCTAGTGACCACATTCACCATACCGATAAACCCTTGAGTAGGAAAATCAATCTGTACTTGGTTGACTTGTCCAACATTGTTCTTTGGTGCCTCATGATTTGGCAGGGGATATTTGAATGTTTACATATTATGGTTATATGGTGCCAAGGGATTATCAATTAGTAGCTCATTCATGTCGATCATATTTTGGACCACATATTTAAAACCATGACACACTTTGATATCGTGCCCATTTTTATCGATGGTACAGGTAGTAATGATCTTCTCTAAACCATTTGCATTTAGGATGGTTGGGATCTAATAACTGCACTTCGAGTAATCACAGTGCCTTAGCCTCACATAATTGATTAAATATTGAATCCAAAGTCTCAAACAGTGACATAAATTGGCAAGGTGGGCATCGTTCCTTATCTTTGCCCTACTTTTTATTCCACTTATTGTACTGCATAGTGGGTGGTTGTGCCTAATAATTTTGTGATTGTTGGATTTTATCCCCCTTTTGAAGGTTTAACATGAATTGATTCACATGTGTAGTCTTGGCCTGGTAGTTTTGATTCTTTGTATTCTTGTTATTCCATTATTTATTTGTTTGGAGTTTCAAGTCTCCTTCTTGCAACTTGATATCCTCGATGACTTTGGATTGCACCAAGGTCTTTTCAAATTTTTGGTACTACTACAATTGTAAAAGTAGCAAGATGTGCTTCGAGGAGCTCTTAGTAAAAATTTGGATCAACTCTATGGGATGGAGAAGGGAAGTTTAGCCATCAATTTCCTCCATTTATTGCCATAGTCTATTACTAGATCATCGTTGTATTACTTTAGAGCATCCAAATAAGACAAATTGGTCTTCTTCTTTATGCCAAATGAAAAGCTTTCAAGAAATACATTCGCCAGTTGTTTGAAACTAGTGATGTTATACCTCTTCAATTTATTGTACCATTCCAAGGTTAGGTCTGAAAGGGTTATCATGAAAGTCCTTAGCAATAAGATATAATTTCTTTAAATTTGGAAACACATATTCATAAAACTAGTCACATGTTCTTGCGCGTCATCATCACCCCAAAATTTGTCTAGCTTAAGCATCTCAAAATGTTTGGGATATGTCAAGATAGGCATTGAAGGACACAAAGGCTGATTATGAATATTTTTTAGGGTAGGATTTTTATAATCCATCCCCTATTTCTCAATAGATTTAATTTTCTTAGCGAGGACTCTGTACGATTGAGAGGATATGATTTCCTCTTCTCTAAGTGACCTCTATGGTGCCAGTGGAGGTAAATTTATCTTATATCGAGATGGACAATTGTGCTCATCATCCACATCTATAAAGGAGGGCTCAAGATATTGTTGATCTTCTTCATCCCCATCTAATTCATTGTAATAACTATACCCAGGTTGTTCTAGCACTTGGTACTATTGTTACCTTGGAGTAAGCTAGGATGTATGATAAGTACAATTTTCAACTTGTCTAGGGGATAGCTATAAATGCAACACAATACATATAGTATGATGCTGGTCTATATATTCACTATTAGAAGGTAGAATAGCCTGATCTAACCTATCCTCTCTTCATACTCCTTATGGTCGAGGATGCATTATTCCCATAGGCACGACTCATATAAGTGTTGTTGAAGCAATATTTTACACTGAGTGTTCTATCGTTTAAGCCGCTCACACTCTATGCACACATATTCTAACTAATATTGGACTATGTTCTACCTTTGTTCTAAATAAAACCTACATATTTGATCTATAAAATTGGTTGTATGTGGTATTTGGCTTCTTTACTCTATACATGGAGATCTAGTATAATGAGTCTTAACAGATTGATCTGCTATACTCTTGCCTTTATCTGTAAAGGTTGTATTAGTAATACATTGAGACCTTTATTGTGTGCTCACATGTGTGGATGAGGCATTTGTGTTATAGGGGTATTTTGAGTATTCCCCCTATACATAGGTATGCCTCTCTCTACCCTCACTACGTGTACTCTCAAAGTGAGAGTGAGTAGTAGATGTCCTACATTCTAATATTCCTAGCACTTGCTCTAGTTATTTGAGTTGACTAGTTATCCAAGGTTTATTAGGAGGTGTTTTCTTCTGGCTCCAATAGTATTGAGGTCTATTAAAAACCTTCTAGGTTTGTTGTGATTTGGAGTCTTTATGGGTTTGTGCTCTGATGTAACCCTTTCATCTTGTCACTGATTGGGAAAATCTTGTCTATGTCGATCCTGTGATGGTAGGGGTCTTGAACCACCCTCAATTATATCATGAGAGGAATGTGTATTACATCCTCTGATTGGGGTATTCTGATGAGAACTCCCATGTGTTGAGTTATCGCCTCTAATGCTAAATAAACATCATTCAACAATATTATGTGTAGGAGGTTCAACTTCAACGTTTTATGTGTTGGTTGGGGCCTCAATTTTTGTCTTGATCATGGGTTAAGGGTGATGGTCCCATGTGTTAACCATGATTAGTAGGTGAGTTTTAAGGAAGACAAAGAATACAAAGTGTTTATTTCATTTAAATTTTCTTTGTGTATCCTAAAATTTTTTAGGGCATTTTGATTTGTTGAGTATATAGTCTAACTCTTATCATTTTTTTGGAAATGTTGATGATAATCTTAGATTTTTAAAAGGTTTTCACTTATATACTCACACATGCCAGAATATGGGAGTGAAATCCATACTCGATGAGGTGGCATAGGTACTACCAACCCTCACCCAACACACCACAGTTGGCTATACATACTTCGAAGAGGAGTGCATGCAATTTTTTGTGGCTAGGAGAGTTCTTGGGTTGGCCTTGGCCATAGATGGGTCTCTATGATACAATTTTAGACAAGCCAACCGAGTGGTAATAACTTCCACTTTTGGTCTCGATCAACGGGTTGGATGTGAAGGCCCAACATCGTTGATGTTTACTTTGAATCATGGTGTGTGTGTGTTCCTTTTAATTTTACATTAATGAAAGATGCATCAAGAATAATTCATGATTCTTTTCTCTATATGCCTAGAAAATAATGTTTAATTTTTAGAGAAATGTAAAACTAAATGATATTGAATTTTAGAGTATGAAGTACAAAATTATCATGAAATTAACCTTTAATTAGGCCTTAAGCAAGCAAAATCTAGTACACATTCTACATAGTGGTTGTTGTTCTATGTAGCAAGCAACAATCTTGGCTACTAGATAGAAAAACAATAAAAAATCTTAGCCATTGGAGACTAGGGTAGCCAACAGACCTGGTCATTGTTCTTAGTAGCGGCTAGCAACAAACAAGATATTTTCATAAATTTCCCTTATGATTTCACTATGTGATTTAATTATTGCCTAAAAAACATAGAAAAATATAGAGAACATGAAAAATGCAGAGGGACCACCTACCTGGAGATCCTCATCTGATGTAGAAACATGTCATTTACGATTTTTACAGGTTTTTTTGTTGGCCATTGTTAACCAGGGTAGCTAGCTCTTTTAGCCACTGTTTTCATCCGTAGCTAGGACTATTCACCACTATTAATCAAAGCAGTTAGATTTTACAACAAGAAAATGACAAAATCATGAGTAAAAAACACAAAAATAGGCCCGTCTGACCATCATAGCCACTGAAGGAGCCTTAAAATTCTAACAACCAATGCAATATGATATCAAAAGGATAAGATTAATCAAATAACCAAGTGCAAAGAAGAAAGTAAAATAATGTGCCCATATTTATTAATAATTGTGAATATCTTTTACAACAAGGTTACAAGAACATCCTTCTTAAGGATTGACCATTGTGATACATATTACAATCCACAAATCATGTGGTATATGCCTTCAATAGACTCTTAATATCCTCATAACTTTGCTTGAGGGCTTACTAGGATGCATCCTTCTCCAATGTCAAGAGGAATAGTTTTGAAAGATGCTTTGTGTTTGAGAGATCTATCACCTACATGTAAGGAAACAAAAAGCACATTAGAAGCACATGAGACCTTCCATGATGAGATTGATTTCCAAGCAAAATTATGAAATATAGCAAATATGTAAAGAATGCATAAACATGGATATAGATGTGTAAAGTTACCTACAATATTGATTAATAAGAATGAAGCAAAGCATAAAACATGTAAAGGAACCTAGAAATGCATGAAAAGTTGCATATTAAGCATAAAATGAACCTAATGTATGAAAACATGAAAATAAAAAAAGATGCTTATTAAAATGTAAATCAACAATGTAAATGCATGAAATGTGATTAATCTATGCTAAATTAATCTAAATGCATGCTAGGAAAAGTAAATATATGGCTAAAATAGTGAATTAAGCACATCAAACCCTAGTCGCTGATGCTAAGAGAAATTGGCTCTACTAGCTGCTGTTGATAACCAAAACTAAGAATGTGGGCCATTGTTAACAACAATGGCCATAGAAAAAGTATCATTCTCTTGAAATCGGGTCTATGGATGCTCAATTTCTTTATGGAATTGATGGTCAAGGGTTTCCTGAGTGTCTGAAAATAGATTTATGGGTGAATTGCTATGAATTCCCAATGGCTTGATGTAAAATGGTAAGCTTACTCCTTAAGATCTTGGAAATTCTATTGCTTCAAATTTAGGTGTCTATATTCAATTGGACAACATCTTGGCACTTCTTAAGGGTTGCAAGTGGCTCTCTAGTTTGACAAGGTTTCGCTACATTCAAATTATCTCTCTTTTTGCCTCTTTAGAGGGTCTATAAATAGACTTTTCCAAATACCAATCTTGGCTTCTCAAGGAAGCCAAGATCGAGAATTAGATGGCCTAAGTAGTTGGGATGAATCTTGTGGAAGCTTCCTCATCCAAAACCGCTCCAAAATCATTGTAATTTTATTGTTGCAATTGATTTTGCTCGACTCAAGAAGGTCGAGTTTGTTATGGGGCTAACTGTTGTTTCTTAGCATGGCTAGGACCCTAGCCACTGTTATCAACCATGTCTGAGATCTTAGCTATTGATTTCATTAGCAGCTAAGGCTGAATAGGACTAGATTACCCTAAATGAGTGATTAAAATCACTGCTTAGCCTTGGAAAGGTCTAGAATAATTCATATAGTCTGCAAAGGTGCCCATATGAGTAGTTTTCTAAACATGACATATTTTAGGTGTCTACACTTTATTTCTAAAGAAAAAAAAATTCTATGACCTTAAAAAACACAAATATGAGAGAAAATATTTCAATAATTGGCTAGACCCTATTCATGGTAATAACCTCCCTGATACCCTGATCCCAATTTTATAATTTAGATTCCCAGACATGTTATCTATGATAGCTATCATATGTGGGTTACACATTGATAAGGAATTCCATGATTACCAAATTGCTATAGCATATGCAATTTCCAATTTACATTACTATGACAAATCTCACCCTAACCAATCAAACAATTATCTCTCTTTGACTAGGATAAATTCTTGTGAGAAAATGCAGAAATAGCTCATGCAACTATAGATTACAAAATATGGGACCTTTAAGTACCCTTCATACTTAGCTTGGATATTATTGTATAGCACAATAGAAATAATACCATGGATAGGCATGAATAGACTAAATGACCAAGGGGGAAGATGGTGGTAGTGGATTGGATACTCCTAATTAGGACCTCCAAATCTCATTACAATTTCAATAAAGAATTTTTAGGGCTAGTGTTGAAGCTTATATATGGATAAATACCCTCACTTCCCTAAGAAATATTTAAAATATTATAGAGCCCTCAAATAGAAGAAGGGGATTGATACTTCTTGATAGAGGGAACCATGATTAGAATGTATAGTTTTATGGGTAAACCATTTTCCTACCATATTATGTCATTGACCAAGTATTCACCATGGAATATTGTTGGCATGTAGATGATATACATATAGATTTTGATATGGGCATAAAAAATGTTAGCACCTACTAGTATCCTTTCACTTTTAAGTCGATCTTAGTAACAATAAAAGGGCAAAGAAAAAATTTGAGGAATAAACTTGAAAAGCTGCACACAATACCACATAAATGGAAGTACAACCCAAAAGATAAATTAAAAAATAGATTGGTAGATTTGAACAAGGGTAATCTTCCAACATTCAAGAAGGTAAACCAACCCAACATTAAACAAATTTAAAACAATTATGAGGAGAATGAACTAAGTTGGAATATCAATAAGATGTAGGAGTTGCCCCCTAAAGATACTTCTATGAGCCAAAGTACAATTTTGACCAATAGAAATACAAAGACCAAAGTCTAACTCAAGATAAAATAGATGCTATGATAAATAAAATAGACTAGGAAGAATGTAAAATTATGGAGTGGTGGATTTTTAAATGTGATTGCAGTACCCAAAAATCTAGGTATCCACTATTGAAGGATAAAATATTTTTGCAAAAATATGATGTGAATACAAAGACTTAGAAGCCCTGTGAAGAACAAGTTAAATCTAATATTATTGATGATGAGGGTGATAATGTAGAAGAGGAATATCCCCTAGTACAAGAAGAAAGGTAGGGTTATGCATAACAACAGATTATATTTAATTCACGAATATTAGGATTTTCAAAATTTGGAATTGGCGAATATGGGGACCCTTGGCCAGGGCCCATTTGCTCATAATTTTTGGGTATATGTTTTTTTGTGTTGGATTACCCCACTTTGATAATAATTTCATAATTTTTATTTTAAAACTCCAACATTCCTACCTAAATCATGGACCTTTTTACTTTGAAATTTTAAATCATTTTATTGACACCACTAAATTTACCTATTATACCACTAGTATATATACTTAATGTGAAAACAATACTCCTACATCTAAAACAATGTTTCTCTTCAAAAAATGACCTATAGCAGCAAAAAAACTATAGTTGCAAAAAAAATTTGACAAAAAGCAGAGACAATCGATAAAAAGCAAAAAGTAGAGATGATTGATAGTAGAGAAAAGTAGAGACGATTAGTAGAAAGCAAAGATGATCAACATAAATCAAAGATTACTAATAGTAGATAAAATTAGAGATGATTGGTAGAAAGTAGAGATGATCAATATCAGAGAAAAGTAGAGGTGATCGATAATAGAGTAAAATAGAGACAATCGATAGAAAGCAAAGATAATTGGTAGTAGAGAAAATTAGAGATGATCAACAATAGATAAAAGCATAGATGATAAAAAAATACAAAAAATTGATAAAAAGTAGAGACAATTGATAGTAGAGAAAATCATAGATGATCAATAGCAAAGAAAAGCATAGACAATCAACATAAGGTAGAGATAATTGATAGAAATTAGAGATGATCAACAAAAAACAAAGATGATCGATAGAAAGTAGAGATAATCAATAGTAGAGAAAAGTAGAGATGATCAATAGTAGACCACAAATTTTGTAATACCAGTTGTAGAATTTTCATAATTTTTTTCAACATCATGTTCATTTTCTAACATTTACTTTTTTTCTATACAGTACAATGACATCTACCAGCAATGGAAGGAAGGAAGGCTAATCTTCTATTAAAACGAGTATTCTAAATTTTTTTAGCCATATATCAAAATTGAGTGAGCTATCGATATCTGGACAAATTCAAGGTACATACCCATTTTACTTACTAAATAGTTAATTTTGGTAAGTTATTACAAAAAATGATATAGAACACCTTTGTATGCAGAAAATACTATTGACCCTGATATGCCTCCACTTGAAGATATTTTCAAGGATGAGGTGCCTCCAAATGAAAATTTTCTTAACAATGACATGCAAGAACCACTTGAAAATATTCCTAAAATTGACATGCCATCCAAATAAGAAAATGATCCTTCTAATAAAATGCTAACTTTTGGAGAATTTTCTACCTAGAAATCTAAACGTAGAAAGTTAACCATGTGGATTATTGGAATGAAATTTTAGTTTGAATGGTCATAAACATATCCATTTATTGAGCTACTGTAGTCAAAGAATAGTAATGATATGCCAACATAATGCACATTAATATTTTATAGTTGGAAACTAGGAAAGGATCATAAGATACAACTTAAATTGGATATAATAGAAAATATTATGAGAAAGTTTATGTGATAGTAAAAGAAAATGATGGAATAACCAAGAAAATAATTAGGTGAAAGGATACAAATATGCATAAGAATATGAAAAATAAATGAAACAACAGCAAACTCTTGTTGAAAATGGTGGAACGATTCAAGCTCAATTTCAAAAAATCATAAGACCACTTTAGCTTAAAAAAGTTTGTATTTTATTGTTGTATTTGTTATTCTTAAAAAGGGTAGACCTATGTCTAATTTTATTGATTTTAAGTATCTATTTCAACTAGCTAATATGCAGAACCTTCCTAATACATATTGATCAGATTCAAGTGGTTGGGAAATGGTAAAGTATCTCTCATTGGTTGAGGACTTGAGAGAAAAAGTAAAACATGCCAAATTTATTTCAATTTTAATTGATGAGGTAACTACTATTGGGAACACATCTTAGATTTGCACACATGTTTACATATTCTAAAATCATTTAAGGTAACCTCATTTACTAGAACTACTTAATATGGTGGAAAATTGTAATGCGAAAAAACTTTACAATGGTGTTGTAACAAGTTTAAAGGATATTATGGGAATAGATGATATAAAAATAGTCGCTAAGTTAATATGTGTCAAAGTTGATGGTGCTGCTACAATGCAAGGAAATAGGAATAGTCTTTATGTTTGACTTCAAACATTAATTTCCCTTATTTGATCCCCATTCATTGCATGGATCATAGAATTAATATTGCATACAAAATTGTAAACACATTTGAAAATGTTGTGAGAGTGGAAGAACTTGTCTATGAAATACATGCTTATTTTCTGTGTAGTCCAAAAAGGTTTGTAGAGTTTCAATAGTTTGCACTAGGAGTTATTGAAGGTAGAAAGTTGTTAAAATATATAGATATTAGGTGGATTTTATTATTTCAACCTGCATATAGAGCTTTTAGAGAATATCAATCCTTAGTAGGGTTTATGTATGCAAATCACAAGGCAATTGATAAGGTAAAATATTTTCTATATTGTATGAATGACTTGGAAACACTTCTCACATTATGTGTTATTATTTCAAATTTGTAAGAAATGAATACTTTGATTAAACTTACAAAAGATAGATCCATTTATATTATCAATTTCATCAGGATGAGAAAACAAATATCTATACATATTGATAGGTTATACTTGTTTGAAGAAAAATTTATGGATACTTTGTTTGATAGTAGAAGAACTTTAACAAACATCAATAATCTAATTTTTTTTGAAGTTAAACCTCATTGATCATATTTGCATTTATGTTCATTGAAAGGATATATATTTATAGTTTTGAAAAGTGATCGCATATTGTTATAGATGATGTTGAACAAATGCACATAACATACAACAAATTTCATGTAGTTTTATACAATACAAATATTAAATAGAAAAAAATAGCATAAACCTTGACAAGAGAAATAAGAGAGCATTTTCAAAGAGATGAGTTTCTTGAAGTCATGGGTGTGGTTAACCCCATGTTTTGGTATCCTTATACTGACTACAATAATAAAATTTAATTATTTATAAAATATATGGGTACTCTTGTTAAACATTTCATGAAACATGTGGGAGTCAATGGTATTTAAATAAATGGTATTCTTAATAAAGAACTATTGAAAAACCAATCAAGACATTTTGGATTGACAATGGTTGATCAAATTTTGTGTTTGAATAACCCTCACGAGTCAGGTTCTATTACATATTTGTGGAAAAATTGTATCCCAGTAGTGTCTTACAAGATACGATAAGTGAATATTTTCATTTATATGAATTATATAAAATAATTATTTAGGATCTATGGAAGATGAAAGGGTTTTTAGTGCATTATCTTTTGTAAAATCTAAATTTCATAACAAGTTGGATAAAAATTTGAAAAATTATTTGAGAATATATGTGTCATATTATGAGCTAGAAAAGTATCCTTATAATAGAGCTTTGACATATTAGAAATATCTAGTAGACAGAAGAGGTGTCACTAATACTCTTGATAATGATAATAATGATACTTGTAGTGATCAAATTGTAGAGACATAGAGATCAACTATGCATACAAGTGGTTTTAGATAAGCTAAGAAGTGTTTATTTTAGCTTCCTCAATTGTGATATTTGAAGGATTTAAAAACTTTGATATATTTGATAGTATTTGTTATCAATTGTTATCTAATGGATTATGAAAATTGGCTTTCAAGTTTACTAAAACTATCAAGAAAATAATATGTTCATAAAATTTTATATTTTAAATCATAATCTTGTTTATAAAATTTCATGTTTTATATTATAGCCTTGTTCATATAATTTTGTTTTATAACATAGCCTTGTTATTGTATTATCTGTCTATGTTCATAAAATTGTATGATTTATATCATAGCATTGTTATTGGATTATATGTCCATATTCATTAAATTTTATGTTTTATATTAAAATGTTGTTATTGGATTATCTATCTATGATCATAAAATTTTATGTTTTATATCATTGCCTTGTTTTGCTTGATTGAGCATTGTAAACAATGGTTGGCTTTTTAATAAATTTAAACCCACCCATGCATGTATCCTTTGTAAATATTTGTATTATAGAAAGTCCTATATGGAACATCAAAGTCATGAGACATTCATTTGGGGTAAATTGAAAGTCCCTTGGGCACATCTATTTTGTAAATATATGTATTGTAGAAATCTCTTTATGGCTCAACTGAGTTCTTAGATATTTGTATAATGTAAATTTAAAGTCCCCTAAGTACATCTATTTTACAAATAACTATACTGCAGAAAGTCCTATATGACACATTAGAGTGATAGAGTCCATAGGCAATTACTTGGGGCCTAATATTAAACATAATTACATCATTATCATCAATATTAAATATCTTTATTTTTAAAATTCCATAGTTTGAATAGTAAACAAATATAAACCAAATTTCAAATATAAATAAAAAAATAATTAAAAATATAATACACAAATTTTGGAGGTATATTTGTATTAATTTCAAAAGCATATCATTCCATTTTATAAAATTGTTGATGCCATACAACAAAATTTGTAGTCAACTAGTGAATTGTGTGTTCACTTTTTTAATCTTCATTTAGGAGGCCTGAAGCAAATTTTGGCTCTCCCTGAGGTTGAGGTTATCTTTCCTCAACAATTTACCCTTGCAATATACCAGTTCTCATCAGGCCTTCCTCTATTGTGTTCAAACTCACCAACAATGTTCTTTCTTCTTTTACAAGATCTTCTAATGTTGAATGCATTTTTTTCTCTTTTTTGCTTAAGAAAAATTTCAAGATCTAAATTATGTTCCTTTATAATCCTCCTAAAGGCATTGTTCTCTTTTATTATGATATGCATTTTTTCTTTCAATTTAATAGTAGCATGTAGAATTTTCTTTGCAGTTTTTAGATAAACATGCAAGCTATTCACTTTTTTTTGTAGGGTATCAAAATTGGATTGTAAAATAGATAAGAAAAAATATGTTAGTTGATAAATGGATGAAAAAATAGAATAAAAAAATTACGATGACTTATCTGAGCTAAATATTTTGTAGCCTATGCAACTTCAACTTTTTTCTTGTCAATAGCCCATTGATTAATATATGCTTGGGATTCAACATTAAGGTTCTCTAACCTATTTAAAAGAACATCTAAAATATAATTTCTGTACATAGAGGTGGTGTTTACCTTGCTATATTTAGCTTGATGTAACAAAGCATCAATATTTTCTAGTTTGTTCTCCACTAAAGAAAAAGTGTCCTCTCTTTTTGAATTTTTTTATATTAACCATTAATTTCTATGATAAGAACTTTGGATTGATATTCTTAGTCTCTTATTTCAACAATATCTTGAAATATTGTTTCTTTAATGGTTGCTTCATAATTATCTAAAAAAAAAATATCTTCTAAAAAATTCAATCACTCATCCTTAATTAGAGGAAGAGGATCATCAATTCGAATGGGAGGGGATGGGATCTTGGGAGCAGAAACTAACTCTTTAGTTTGTTGTGCTTCATTATGTTATTTTGAACATTGAATCACATCATTCACTTTGAAAAATTTAAGAATGTTGCCCTGATACAAAAAATTCTCATCTAGTGGAGGATTATCCAATTCTAAAATTTCATACGGACTTGAAATATTTCTAAGAGATATTTAGAAAATCCGACAAAGTCTAGCTTTGTGCTCCTCCTTGACCCCTTGCAATTAAGAATTGTTTACCATGCATACATTGACCTCTCATCAAGTGTGGTCATGGTGGAGGCAATGACAATATCATAAGTTATCTTCTATGAGATAATTGCTCTGATGCCCCTATAAAATATTACAATAAAAATATATAAAAAAATATTGTAAAAAATGATGCAATAAAATATAATTATCTAAATGCGTATTAATTTAGTTTAATTACACTTAACGAATGAATATGTGACATGTTGGACTGCTTGGATCACTAAAGTCAATTCCATCTACATTGATGGATCTTTGAAGTGTTGCTTTAAAAACATATAAAAAATTCAATAAAACTAACTATAATTTAACTAAATGAATTACATGATATTGAACCAAAGTTTGAAATAGTAATCTTACCTATTGTATGCATGGGCTTGTTGAATTCTTCAATATCAATTGACACATGATGTATAACTATTTGAGGTGCATGAGAAATAAGAGAAGTAGAAGATCTCAAACACTTTGTAGATCTTCTAAGTATTAGTTCCGATTCTAACTGTGTGTCAAAATCTCTGATGGCTTCTTGATTATGACCTATTATTGCAATATCTCTTCTATAAGAAGAAGATAATGTTCTTCTCTACATTCAAGTACAAATTAAAAAATAAAAAAGTAATTTAATATAAGAATAATTACTTTATGAAAATTAAATTTTACCTGCACCTGTTTCACTATCAAGTCAATATTTCTTAGGTGTGGGTGCAATGAGATTGGTAGTAAGGTATTTTAAAAATTATAATAAATTTCATAAAAAACAAAGTATATATTGGTTGTGTAGACAGAGGCAACAATGTTTGTTTAGGCTTTGTGGAGATCTCCTTTGATGCGGTTCGAAATATAGGTACTCTAGTCAAATTTGGTGTGGATAAGATACCAAACCAAATAGGCCAATACCTAGCATGGAATATCCATTTATCTTCCTTGCAAAACATATCATGCTTATGTCATGACCGCCCCTTGACACATTTTCTATATGGATGAATTTATGTTTTGATTTGTTATTTTAACAATGGAATAACTGACCATTGTATTATTAGCTTTGGTTGAAAATATATATGTGTGTGCATTATGGGAATTAGGAGATAGCTTGCTTCCTAATTTTTGTACAATAGATTATTCAATAAAAGGTTATGTTGATGCTAATGGTTTTGTACCTTTGTAGGGGTAGGTTTATTTTCATGAAGGGAAGGAAAACTTAACCTCTAAGAACGAAATATCTTCTTTTAAAAATGCTATTATATATTTAGTAATTAGTAAGACATAGTGGATGAAATGTTTCATTCGGTGGTAGCATATTATGAACTTATATGAGAAAAATACTACTATTATGAAAATACTCTAACATGTGGAAGTAATAATTTATTTAATAGTTTTTTCCTATAAAAATTATAAAGCTATTGAGATTTGATTTAGTTTGGCATATGAGAATTAATAAGGAAATATTTTATGTTAGCAAAGGGTTTTCATGACTAGATTTATTTATTGTCAAGAATGAGCACCATGATTTAAGAGGTGTAGTCAAACTATTTAATCTAGGAAGATATTTTAGTCAACTCTTTTGGTTAGTGGGGTGATTCTTAAATACAATTTTCAGCGTGCTTGAGAAGGAGAGCCAATGAATATGCTTCAAGGTAGGAGAAAGATTCACTCAAATGGAAATATTCCAGAGAATGAGGGATGAGTGGGTGAGAATGTATGCCTTCGATAATAAACAATAGGGTAACTAGGGGGAGAGACGTTGAGTCAGGGTCGACTAGTGTATGGATGAAGTTACGGTGGGAACAAGATTGGGATGTCCAATTTTTGTTGGAAGGTGAACTTGGAAGAATTTACTATTGGCAACTATGTTGAGACTACCGGGTAGACTCTCAGTAGAATGAATAAAGTATATACTATTTAATATCTTTTAGATTTCATGTTGGTAGTTGATTTGGAAATGAAATTTAAATAGGAATTTTTCTTTATCTAGAACTCTTACGTAGGCGGAATGAGATATTTATTTGAGTTTGAAGTGCAGAAAAACTATAGTGTTCAAGGAATAATATTTAGGTTGAACTCTAATATTTAGAGTTATTAATCCTTAAGTTTCCACCTACTTTGGATTCATGAATTTATATAGAAACCATTTCATAATGTTGACTATGGTATATGGGTTTTTGGAATGTTATAAATGAAATTGCTATGATTGAGAATGTCCTACAAGTTTGGCTCTCATTATTTAGTTTTATTTGAGAGAAACAAAGGAATAGTATAGTTGTCCAAGTAAGGAGAGACAATGGAAGATGAAATGACGTGAAATCTAGGATGCATTGACCATATACCATTTATATAAAAAAGTTTGTGCTCAGCTATTTTAGCTACAATGGAATATTAGATGTTTAATGACAAATATGAGTTTCACTATTGGCTTGTAGATATGAGGTTCATCTGCCAATTTATGAATTCGATTTTTTGTGATAAGCCATAGTGGATAGTATCGGTTTTAAATGAGCTAAAATCTTTGGTCTTATATTTTGTGATAGACAAATCCATAAAAGGATGGTTTGTTCTATAATACTAGACTAAGTGCTAGAGTATTTTGATGGGCGTTGCTCATCCTTACTCTCCATTCAGAAGAAACTACAAAATTTTAAGTGACAATTAGTAATAATCATAGAACAGGCCCAAAATTTTGTTGTGTAGTAGAAGCTTTGGGTATCAGGAAACTATAAGTCATTATCTTCCCATAGAGATCGATATTCACATATGTTTCTTATTGTATCATTGCCACCAGATTACACTGGAAAATCCTTACTTTGGTAAGTTGTAATGGTAACTAAAGTTTAAGATATTGTTTGTTGATGTTTACTGTTATGACTTTAAGGTGAATAAATTTCCAATGAAGATGTAAGTTAGTTTGGTCATGCTTTAAGGAAATTTGTAATTGGGATCACCAATGATGTGCATCATGTGCCAGTCAGTAATGTGGTAATTACAAGTAGACATTTTTGTGTATATATCTTTATATTTGATTAATACCAGATAGTGGTGTTATTTTAGTTAAAAATATTGAAATTTTATCATGTTTTTTAGAAACATTGAACATTGTTGTAAACCAGTTCATGTGGATATTATAGCTGATATTTTAATGATGTAATTGTGAATGTGACCAATAGATTAGCTCAGGTTAGAGCTAAGTAATGTTGCAGGCTTAATTTGAAGTCCAATCACATTTGAATTAGAAAGAAAATTCTACATTATGGATTTGCATGGTGATAGTATCATATGAGTGACAAAAAGACAAAATGAATTGTCTTTCAATAGATAGAATATGGGTAGATTTTGGCATGGCAATATGAGTGGAAGTTTTGAATGTAAATCCATAAAGACTTGGTAAAATTAGAAAAGCTATAAATAAGCATGAAGTAGCTAGTGGATCCGTATGGATCCATGATTTATGGAAGACTCTAGTGGGAGACAAAGTAAGACTTGATTACCTTTATCTCTATGAGTCATACAATGTTTTAACTATTTTTTAGTTAATGAAAATGGTTAGTTTGTTGCTGGGTTTTCCCTATAGGGTTTTTCCTAGGGTAAATTATGGAGTTGTGTTCTCTCTTGTGGATGTTTTTGGAATCTAATATGATGTTGAATTGTTAATTTTTAAATGAATAAATATTATGTGTCAAATATGGATTGGTTATATGATAAATATGATGGTAAGATCTTTAAGTGTTATGGAATTAGAATGAAATATTTTATTAGCATATGGGTTTTGATATGTGTTCAATCCTGCTAAAAGATCTAAGACTGGTAAAGATAATAAGTTTATAGTAACCTTAGTGTATGAACATTCTTGAATGAAATCCTTTTATTTGATGGAACATATTTTTAACTAAAGGACCAGGTTAAAACTTGTTGAATTTCATAGCTTGAAATTGGGTGTAAGATGTCTTGTGGATTAATTCAAAGAAAAATATGCACATAAGAATTCCTGTGAGGAAATGCCCATAATAGAGTATAGAATTTTAAAAAAGGGATTTTAGAACTATTGTTACCACAAAATTAAATCTAGTATTGGACCCAATATTGATGACTAGTTTCACCAAGAAAGTAAAAAGGGATAGTCTATTTGTTATGTTCCCGACACCAACATAGAAATACTTATGTGGTGTGATAAGGACATCATACTTATTTTGATATAATGAAATAAGGTGTATGGTATCTATTACCATACACCTAGCACTCATGCATAGACTGATATATGCAAGATGTGGGGATAGGTGTGATTCCAAAATATTTACTAGGTAAGAAATATTGAGATGAACAAAGTGTGATGGGTTTCCCCTAGATTTAAGCCTTCCATAGAGTTGATTATAAGAATAATGAGATCAATATTTAGTAAAAAAAAGTCCTATAAAATTGGGTTGTGACATTTGGTATCAGAGCAGAGTTTGTAGGGATACTAGTTTTTGTGTGCAAGAATAGATGAGTGTAATAGGTTTGCACACCTTGTAAATACTATACTTTAAGGAAAATGTATCTATTTAAAATAGACCTCAACTACCTAGTTAGATAACTAGAAGTATAGTTTCTAGTAGGAGAACCATGTAGGCAACAAATCCACCTCCTAGAAGAAGATAAAGTGATCAAAAAGGATTTGCTCAATTTTGACAGTTTGTCAAGTTTTGTAAACCGTACAGGTAGGGGCAAACTGTACAACCAAAGAATCAAACCGTACAACTGGATTGACAAACTGTACAAGGCAGTAGAAAATCATACATGGCACATTGAAATTCATCCAAATACATGGGAAATATAATTTCATAGTGAAATGGTATATAGATTTTCTAACTAAGGTGTTAGACTTAGTAAAAGGCTAAATTAATGAATCTAGTTGTGCATGGGTAGTTGTAAGTAACTAATTACCTCAGGAACTACTTGGAATGGCCTGGGAAACATTATATAAGGCCCCATTTTCAATTTTGTAGGTCTGGCTATCTATGTAAGGATTACTGGTTATACTCTGAGATATAGATAGATTGTTCTGAGTTATTGCAAGTATAGTGATATATTATCTATATTGTAATTGAATCCATGATAGAGTAATATACCAATGAGCATAATGATGTTTGTGGAATACTATGTATGGTTAAGAAATCCCACCCAGGAGAACCAACAATAGATCTTCTCATGATCCAGATGAGATCATTTCTAGGCCTACTTCATCTCATCACACTAAGAGGCTAGATCAGCCCAATGAGAGGTAAGATAGAGGGGGTGTGACCATTCGCATGCCCATTGTAATACCAAATCCTTTTGAACATGGAGGATTTCATTTATCCTTTCATAGCATTGATGGAAGAGGTATGCCTCTTGCCAAACCTTGGAAGACCCATCACCTTGACTTCTTAGATCAAGGTGTTGGAAGATCGCAACATGGAATAGTTGAACATGGAAGCATATATCATGATCATACCCCTCATGGATCTATTGGATCCATTGAAGAGTACATCATGGATGAAGGAACTGTAACTTAGTTGTGCCTTATCTGTACCCATAATGAGTGTTCCTAGCAAACACACGACACCCCAATAACATCCTTACACAAGGATCATACCCCTAGGGAAGAGTTTAATGTTAATGCAACCTCGAGGAATCGAGGGAAGTGAGTTTCCAACCTTGTTGCACAATTCAAGGTAAACAAGAACCCTTACATGGAGTTGCAGAGTCAAAGGCCTCATACAACAAATCGATCAGATCGGTCACATAGATCAGATGCAATTCAAAGAGAACAAATGCTCCAAGATAAATTGGAGGATTTACGTGTTGAGCGTGAGCATTTAGAGAATTTAGAATGTGAAAGTACAAAACAATAGTGGTTGCACCAACAATGGTTATATGAACACCACCTAGAGGAACAACACCTCCTTGATCAAAAGGAGTGTGAAGAGTGATCAAATAGATTGGCTCGATCAGAATTACCTCCCCTTAGTGAGTATAGGCAGCAACACAATGAGAGATGTGCTAATTCGCACCTTTAGCTACATAATAGGTGAGTAGATGATTATATTCACCATACTTCTCAACATGCTTCTCGACCACATAAGCGTTTAGTGCCAAACAGGCCCGAGCATAGTCAGTATGAAGAATCAAAATGGGATCACCAGGATCAATAGTATCCTGAACCATCTTCTGTAGATGTGGCTGATGAGTACAATCAACCACCTCATACTCAAAGAAACTTACCTCTACTTGCACCCCAAAGACCCCTTCGGGAGGAAGAGATCATCTCTTCTCAAGCCTACAAAGTGCTTACAGAGAGAGTCAAAACTCTCGAAAAACAAGATGTGGCTAGTCAAAATCCCACTTTAAGCAAGATACACAATCAACCATTGTGTCCATCAGTGCCAAGCCCTGCTTATCCTAAGCATTTCAAAATGCCTAGATGGGATAAGTTTAAAGGTGATGAAGATGCGCAGGAACATATAACAAGTTTTATGAATGCATGTTTTCAACTGCAGCACAATGATGCCTTGTTATTGAGAACTTTTGTTATCACCCTCTCAGGTGCAACCATCGAATGGTATAATCAATTACCTAGGCACAACATCACCAAATTTGAATAGTTGGTGAATGCTTTCCTTGAGCGCTTCTCATTTGGCACCAAAAATAAAACTAATCTATCTAACTTGGCCAATCTATGATAATATGATGATGAGCCAGTCATGGATTATGGGAATAGATGGCAAAAATTAATGGTGAAATTACCATTCTCTATTCCCACTACTAAACTTACCCGAATGTTTACAAAAATTTGTGCCAAGCACATATCATTGTTGCTCCAGTTGCAACAATATTCGACATTCGAAGAGGCTTTGGTGCAAGCCAAGGTAATTGAAGATATCAAGTTGCAAGAAGGAGACCTGAAGCTCTGAACCAAAAAATAATGGAACAAAAAGAGCACATGACATCAACCATAGTAGGCCAAGCCTACACATGTCAACCAGATCATGTTAAACATTCCAAAAGTAGCACAGAGCCAACAACCACAAAACTATCAGGCTCAACCTCCTCCTACGCATTACAACCAATGCAATAGGAATCAAGGCAAGGACAAACAAAAATATCCACCTCACAACTATATGCCATTGCCTGAATCTTTGGCATCAATTTTCAATCCACCTTTGCGAGGCCAAGGATTTAAACTTGCTTGAGGTGTGCACCCTAGATCCTAATCACCCCAAACCTAAGGGGTACAGGGAAGACTTGTACTATGCCTATCATCGACAAAATGGCCATGATGTTCAGGATTGCATTGCATTCAAAAATATGGTGTAGAATATGTTGGATAAGAATGAATTGCAAATAGATAGCCCCTTAGCTATCGATAACCAAAACATCAACATATTCAAAAACCCTCTGCCCAACCATGAGGCCAACAACAATCAAGTTGAGCATGTCAATGAAGTGCATATAGCCCCACCTGATGAGGGCTTTATCGGTATGGTAAATATTGCAACAAAAAGCAATAAATGCATTAATCAAGATACCTTACCACACATTTCAAAGAGAGATGATCATGGATCATGACCCTTGCAAACATTGAATTCAGTTCAATTGCATAAGGATCCTGTGATTACCTTTCACAAATAGGATATTAAGCTAATCCCTAAAGATGAACCTGATCCCCCTCTGCATATCATAGCAAGTATCAATCATATTCCCTACAAACGAGTCTTGATTGACACTGGTTCATCCATAAACATCATCATCATTGTAGCTCTAAAACATTTGAATCTACCACCCTCACACATCACAGATTCAACTTTCACATTGAGAGCCTTCAATGATGCCACTTCTCCTATAGTGGGCACAATCATCCTACCTATCCAGGTGGGGGTGAAGACCATGCCGACATTGTGTCACATCTTGGAAGGTGAGTGGTAGTACAACATTTTACTAGGCAGACCTTGGATGAGGGACATGGAATGTGTGCCATCCATAGTCCACCAACACCTCAAGTTCATACACCAAGGTTAGGTGTACGTGGTTCACAATGATCCTGATCCTTTTAAATACTACAAGAAGATCAATGAACCACAAGAGCCTCCTGCAATGTGCAAGGCCCAGGATATTCAGTCGGATGAAACTCTAAAACATTCAGATAGACCTTGCATCAAGCAATCGCTACCTACTTCCATCAACAAAACTCATGGTATTACCTTACCTGATGAGGAGAGGAAGACTTCAGTTGATAAAACTGATACAAATACAACACGTCAAGTTGGTGACCCACCTACAACTGGTCCAAAAGCCAAAGCACCTTCTCACGAGTTCGTGGGAATGGTCAACATCAAGATAGAGGACCGAGTGACTCTAAAGTAGTTAAAACAATAGATGATATCATCAAATGTTGCTTCCACATTGAAGGGGTCAAAACCATTGAAATTAGTCACCCCTGATTCATTTCTCATGGCACCCTCTCAAGAGAAAGAATAGGTATCTCCCCCATGTCAAACTGGGGGTACTCAAGCTCGCACACTTCAACACTACAAAGTGAAGTAGAAATCTGAACTAAGTAACAAACATGAGCATGTGGATGCCACTATCAAAGTGGATCATCAAGAAGCATCCACATCATCTCAAATGAAGGAAATGGATGATTTGCATTTACCTAAGGGTTCTATAGCACCCACTCTTTCACCTCCTTCAGTCAACGATGGTATTTTGAGCCAATCGCTAGCAATACACCTGAGAGCCTTATCAGTCTTGGAGCGTATACAAGATCACTTGACTAATCTAGAGGTATAGATGGAGCAACAGAATGAGGTATTGCAATTTATCATGATCCATCTTGAGAGCCAGGAAATACAAAAGCAACCCCCATCTGAGGTCGAACCACCTCCTGTACAATCATAGAAAAAGCCTCAATAATAGTAGGCACCAACTCGACCACCCCAACAACCTAGCAAGTATCCCTCATTGCCCAAGCCTACGGTATCGATTTTTAATCGATTATGCACTACAAACACCATCACCTTACCTGAGGTTCACTAGTTAAATCCAAATCATCCAAAATCCCAAGGGTATGAGGAAGAGTTACACTATCTATATCATAGACAAAATGGTCATGATATTCAATCATGTCAAGGTTTCAAAGCCATAATACACAACATGCTTAAAAAGAAGTAGCTTCAGGTTGTCAACCAACAAATAACCATAGTTAGTAATCCATCCCTTGCACCCAAAAAGCAAGAAGAGCCCCCTAAGCTAGCAATTGATATACCTAGGGCTCAACCTGGTCATCAAACTAAGCCAGCATGAGCTGAGCACCCAAAACACCAACAATGCATTTGGACTCCTTTAAATGAGCCTATGTTAGATATTTTTCAAAAGTTGCAAGAAGTTAAGGTCCTCACCTTACCTAAAATACACCCTTTAGACCCAAATAAAGCTAAACCTAAGGGTTATAGGGAGGACCATTACTATCTCTATCATCGAATAGAGGGCCATGGCATTTGCAATTGTTATGGATTTAAGAATGTGGTTCAAGATCTCATAGATAGTGGGGATTTTCCCATAGATGGTTCATCCATAGTACCTCAACCTACCAAAATAGAGGCCTCATCATCCCAGTTGAGACCCCAAGGTCATCCACAATCTCATAGGATCAACAAGCTAGTGCATCGAGTAGTTTCATTTCAAATGACTATTGTGACCCTATTTCAAAATATTTACGAGGCAAATGCAATCGAGTTACCAGAGGTCAAACCTAGAGTACCTAAACTTGGGTCACAAGATGAAAGCCTCTATTGTGTCTACCATCATATACATGGGCATGACATCCATGATTATCATTCATTTAGGAAGGTGGTCCAAAACCTGCTAGAATGAAATGAGCTCCACGTAGATGGTTCACTCATTTCTCCCCACCAAGACATGGGCACCTCGCAGAGGTCTGCATCCCAATTAGGAGAGTTAATTTCTATCACTCTTCCTAAGCAGGTTGATTACATTGTAGTGGACAACATGCACACTAGGGGTCCTCAAGGTAGCATACCTTCCCCACCATCCACATCAAGGTCAATGAAGCAAAGTGAGGATTCTAAAGGTATCACACCTTCCTCACTTTCATTGAGTGGCACACACACTGGGGGTACCTAAGGTAGTGCACATTTCCCCATAAAAAACAATAAAAAAAAATCATAAAATCATTAAAATCCAAAAACAATTAAAACATCAAAATCCAAACAAATTAAAAACAATAAAATTCAAAAATATTGCAAAACATCAAAAATACAAAAATATTTACATTTTGTATTGCATTTTCATTTTGCATATGCATTCATTTAATTGCATTGCATTAGGTATTTTCATCCATTGCACTTGCATTAGGATAGGTTGTGTTTACAATCTTACAAATGACACCACGTTTGTATCCTAATCATGCATCTTTTCATCATCATCATCCATCACCCTTGTGAGTAATTGTGTTTTTCAACACAACCCTTCCTATTGCTATAAGGAATATACTAGGGTTTTTCGATCATTCAGCCATACCTAGTGATCTTCTCAAATTTTGTAGAAAGCTATCTTTACTTTTGGAGATGAGGTCTAGTTTTGATAGTACCTTGCATATATCAAAATCCTATCACAATTTAAACATTAACAATCCTAGTTTGAACAAGGAAATATGAACACTACAAAGTGGTCCTGGTTACCTTAAGCGAAAGGTTTTTACTTGCTCATATTGTGATGCGCATGGTCTAGAGTGTTGATCATTGAAAAAAGGACAAGCTCCCCCTACCCAAAGAAATCCCTTGCTTTCATACAAAATAAGCAAATTTCCAAATCAAAGCAAAAGCAAAATCCCTTGCTCAAAAAAAAATGTAAAATAAACAGTGATTTTCATCACTAAGCATGAGCAAGTATCCCAAAAAATGAAAAGAAAAGAAGGGGGTGAAGAGCTTGAATCCCTGGAATGGTCAGTATTTTGAAGCCATTGAGTGATCCCCATTACAACAATGGGTTGAATGAATCTCGCCTGGCAATGGGGTAGTTCTAAGCAATTTACAAATGAGCTAGCTTTAGGTGGCTTGCATTACCTAGTAGTCTAGTCCAACTGCATCCAAACTTAGGATCATGATGAACATTTGGTGATCCTCATTACAACAATGGGCTGAATGAATCTCACCTGAAATGAGGTAGTCTTATGTCTCATCTAATATATTCATTTGCACACATAGGGATAATGAATATCTTGGTCTTCATAACAAAATATTTTATCTTTCAGGAGTCTTGTATAGTCATTATACAACTTTTGATTAATCAACTAGGGTGTTTGAGTCTCATGGAAAACCTCAAAAATCCCTTATAGCAACAAATCATCTCATCAATCAATCACCATTTTCCTTATGAGGTTTTGTTTATTAAGGGATGTTCATGAAATAGGATAGATACCGGATGGATATCAGCAATGATATTTAGATGACCACTGACTATTTTGTGCATATATTTTAATTTACATAAGCTTATAAGGGAAAACCCATACATCTCACATCATCTCATCTCACATATGGATGCTTAAATGATTAATTCTTATGATAAGAGTTACCATTTTCATTCATGATTTTCATACATTCTGTGGTGTCATCCATTAGTTTGTTAAACACATATTAGATTCATTCCTTATGTTTTAAGTGATTAAAGCATACAGGTTCATTTGCATTAGATCATCCTCATGTAATTAATGCATTACATTACACATCATCTATCATATCATATCACATAGATTAAATGCATAAACAATTGAAATAAATTAAACATGCATTTAACATTCACCATTGCATCCATATATGCATACATAATAGTGCATCTACTCATATAGATCACATACATTTATCATCTAGCTAGTGCATGTCATTAGTACATCGCATACATATAGCATAATCACATCATCATCTAGGCATTGCATCCATAAATGCATCAACAAATTGACAAAAATAAATGCACATATTTGCTCACCATGAGGAGCTTCAAAATGGACATTAATGCATATCTATCGGTCCAAAATTCTCAAAAATTCAAAAATAAAAATAACAAATAAAATAAATTTCAAATATACCTCGTATCTAGTTATTTACCCTATACACTTGGCGGTTGTAGTGACTTGCGCTCCATGCAATCTGGCAAGATGAGTAAATTACCATAAGGCTATTTGAACCAAATTATTCATTGTTGAATTGAAATATCTTCACTTCAATCCCGAAGAAGGCCATGGCGGCTGGACTGCCCCATGGGAACGAGGTATTCATTTCATTTCTTCTATGAAATTTTATTAGATCATCGAACATAGTGATTCAACACAAGCTTAAATGGAATTGCTATCATCTTGATTCCCTAAGAAGGCCATTGCGATCGGACTACTCCATGGGATAGAGATGTACAATTACTATTAACGGTTGAAATCACAGCTGTAATAGGACCTACCATATAACAAAATGCAATCATCTTGAATTATCCAAATTATTCATCTTGGTCAAGCGACTCATCACTTTCATCACTTGTCCTTTCCTCATCGAATCATCGCTTGAGGGGGTAGTCATAATAACAACATTCATAATCAAAATCAACACTTGAAAACTTAATCTTGTGAATCGTGTTCATCTTATGAATCATTGCTAACAACTATCTTAAGCTTCCCCATTTGCAGGGGTAAAAAGCAAATATGATGAGATAAGCCTTTGTCGCTCCATCTATCGGTCCTACCCGATTATATCTGGAAAGTTCTAGAGCACAAAATTTAAGCCTTCCATACCATTGGAAGCAATGATTCTAAGATGTGCATGCTCTTTCCATGATTGGGGCATCTAGTGTTGACTAGATCAATGAACATCAATCAACCTATAATATGGCTTTAGGTTGTCTATTTTTTCTCAGCGTTGTGTTTTCCCACAATGCATCCCAAAAAGGGGCATCTGTAGACACCTAAAACACATCATGTTTAGGAGACTACTCATATGGACACCTCTTTAGGTCATATGAATGATTTTGGACCTTTCCAAGACTTAGCAGTGGTTCTAACCACTCATTTGGGGTAATCTAGTCCTAGTCAGCCTTAGCCACTGATAGCGATAGCGGCTAGCTCCCTAGCCACTGATGGTGATAGCGGCTAGCTCCCTAGCCATTGATGGTGATAGCGGCTAGCTCCCTAGCCACCCTGGTTGATAGTGGCTAGCTCTATAACTAACTCAGCCCCTGAGCCGAGCAAAATTTATTTGAAAGCATAACATATTCTTGATCAGTTGGGTGAATAGAAGCTTCTGGAAGGCTCATCTCAACTTCCTGGGCATAACCAATTCTTTTTCTTGGCTTCTCCATGAAGCTAGAGCAAGGATTTTAGGAGTCTACTTAAGGCCCCAAATTTATCAAGCAAATCTGGCTACCTTTCCTAACAAAGTGCTACCAAAATGACTAGAGAAATTAATGTGTCAATCACATAGTGGAGCCCTATCAGATTGGAGAGAAATTTCACATCCCCTTGAGGAGTAACAAAGTGCTATCCAACTGAATAATGATAATTGTGCATACTTTCATGGAGCTTCTAACAACTTGAGGAGCAAGCTTGCAATTCTCCACCAATCAACCGTGAATCCAAAACAATATGCCACCAATTTTATGTTCTGAGATGCAGGTGACCTTGTGAACACCAATTCAATGAAGGAATTATGCATCATAAAGCCTAATTTCAAGAGTAGAATACTTTCGTCATGGTTGCTATTGTAAATAGTGGCCCGTAGGCTTAGCCATTGGATGCAAAAATGGCTAGTAGAACCAGCTACTATAAGCTATAGCAGCTAGGATTTGACATGCAAAATCCATTGAAATAGCCATAGATTTATATGTCTTAGCATGCATTTATCTTAACTTAGCATATATAAATTACATTTCATGCATTTACATGATTTATTCATAGTTTCATAGGTATCTTTGCTTTCATTTGTGCACTTCATGCTTTCCTTTACAATGCTTTCATATATTTGGTTCCTTTATGTTGAATTTGCAAGATTACTGTTGGGAACTGAATTGTCATCAAGTTTTAATTGATACTGCAACTATCTATCTTCCAATTTTAAAACAATTTGGAAGTCGATAGTCACATCTCAGATCTCAACATTGGATGGACCAAAGATTTCTTTAGCCCAACCTCCAGTGTAGGTTGATTCCTTGTCAACTAAATAAATTTTTGACTCAATTAAGCTCAATAAGGGTTTTGAGAAATAGGGTTAGAAAAAGATTTAGGGTTAAGAAATTATGCATTAATAGTGGTTAGATAGGGCTAAAAGCATAGGCATATACAAGAAAAACCTCTAGCAAACTACTTCTAGTGTCCCACACTCAGGATTAGCAACACCCAAAATCATGAAATATTTATACATTAAAGTAAAACATAGATATGTTCCAAGAAGCAATTTCAATATCCAATGTATCAACAATCCAATTTAGCAGAATAGATCAATAATAATACTTTGCAAAAATAAACTTCTTGTCAACATAGATCTAACTATGAACAGATTTCAACTACCTCAACAACTAGTAATCCAATGCAAATAGAATTAAATAACTGTTACAACATTGACATAAATGCAATTCACAACTTCAAACCTCTTAAATGAATGATATCAAAGATAACAAGCCTTGAATAAAAAATTTGAGTAAATCTCCTTCTATTAGTTTGTAGAAAATATTTACACACTAGGGTAAGCAAACGTACTAGAGCTAATGGTAAAAATTGAGGGTTTGACCTCTATTTATAGTTTACAATGAAAAGAATAGGGGGAGACATTACAAGGATTAAGAATTTGACAACTCAGTAGAGAGCTATGTTGGCATCATTTCATTCACCTGTAGGGTTTGAAGAATCCACTAGAGGTCATCTGCCATGGCATCTCGGCTCTACAACTTGTTGGTCTAGTAATGGCAGTTGGGCCTCGGGTCGTTAGAAACTAGATTTTGACTGTTCATTTTTCTTGAAAACTCCATTCCATCATAGATTTGCAACTACTCTGGTTCTTGGTTCTTGTTTCTTGGCACCACTAACGCTTCGCCTACCTGCTCAAACTGACTGTTCTTCAATCCACCAAGAATTTGCCTTTGTATGCTTCATAAAAATATTAGCAAAATATCTACCATTGATGCACTCAATGAATGGCTACAATTAAACTTCAACAATACCTTACAGTCAAGCGAGATAGAAAGAGTCACCAATCTTCTCTAAAATAATACTAACATCAGCTTGTATGGATTCGTCCAATGGATTCAAGCTCTCAAGAAAAATATACTGCTTGCTGAGCGAAATCTCACTCATATTCAATCGGATCTAGAATATCATTGACGTTAGCTTAGATAACTTCGGCTAGTGGATTTGAGACTCAGTGAGAAAATCACTAAGTATGGAGTGAAACAAAGTGCATCGCAAATCCACTCAATAAACAATGGGAAATGGCCTCATTGTTATTCCACTCAACAAATAATGGTAAATGGCCTTATCACTATTTTTCTCAAGGAACAATGGGAAATTACCTTCTTGCTATTTCGCTCAAGAAACAATGGGAAATGGTCTTCTTATTGAGCGACATGGAATTTGTCATCATTCCGCATAAAAATAGTCTTGGAACTCAGTGAAATGGAGTTCGTCAACACTTAGTCACTAGAGAACATGGGATAAAGTAGTATCGCCAATCCATACTTTGAAAGGTGCTGACATCATCTCAACTTAGCTAGATTGCAGATTGGAAACTTCACTCGAATCCACTACAAAATACACTAAGCATCAGGTGGAATATAATACTTCACTCATGTTTGTAAAAATCTCTAAGTATCAAAATTAAACCTCTAAAATAATCTCTATCCTCACTAGATTGGAGACATTTTCATGCCTTACAATAAAAATTCAAAGTTTTCTAAGGATGTGGCCATTTTAGGCCTACATTTTGGTGCCTCCTGGGTGGATTTACTCATAAATCCATTGAACTCAGAGTCTTATCCATTGGGTATTAGGAGTCAAAAAATGCTAATCTTCAAACAATGCTTTCCATATGATCACTACCCTATGAAAACTTTATGGACATCCTAGAGGATAACTTCTCACATGGAGATCATACTAGAAACAAGAGTTATACACAATTTCTTCTAAAACTACTCCAATGCTTAAGTAAAAAATAAAGCTATGCTCTCCTTTTATGCCTTTCCAAAATGACATGAATGCCTTCACAAAACTTTCATTATCTATATTTTAGCCTCATGCTTTTATTGTTGCCTTCTGACAGTGTCAAAGTCATAATAAAACAAAAAAATATAATACTTTTACACGACTAAAAAATGTACAAAATAAAAATATTCTAAGCTTGTGTCCCTTGAGGATCCTTAACAACTCTATTTTCTTCTTCACCCTCTTGTTGAGCTTCTTCCTTAGTGTTACATTCCTAATATTTCTCAGCTTCTTCCTCCTCAGGTGAATCTTACTCTTTTTCATTTTCCTCAACATCCTTGTAGAGGGGAAAATCACCCTATTACGTATGATTATCAAGGTTGGATCCGCAAAAGAGAGAAAACCTTGAGGTGAACTGCGGGGGTATATTTTTCTCTACAATTGATGGACAAGGAAAAAGGGGTTCACCAGGAATAATTTTAGGACTCGTTCCAAGTTCGAGGGTTGGAATGTTTTGTATGTAAATTTGAACAAACACCTAAGGTTTGGCCTTCTATATACTAAACTAAAATAAATGAAATAGAAATGCAAGGAATACAAATGCAAACAAACAAGAACTAGTCCTAAAATGATTCTTAATTTGAATGATATCTAAATTCTAATGACAAAATCTAAATTCTTTTAATATTTTAAAAGCAAGGGCGCAAGGAAGATGCACAAACAATCTAACCTAGATGCAAAAACTATATGCACTTTCACTTTCAATGCCTAAAGTAAATTAGTTCCTTTATATATGTAATTGTGTGATTTAATGAGTGATAATTGAAAATGTCTTAAAAGAAAAACACTTCAACAAGCAACCTAGAACACTAACAAGAGCACTTCACCTGAATCCGAAAGGCTAACCACTAGCTTTATCTTGCATCCGTAAAGCTCCACAGAATCTCTAAATCCTGTAAAACAACTTCACAAACACTAAAAAAAATTGGATTAGTATTTGGGGGCCTTCTTAGGCCGCAATATGACTGAAATTGCAACAGTCAATCCCCCTTGGTTCTTTTAGTTGACCTTATAAAAATAACAAAATTTTTGACCCTTTGGATGAGCATATAAAAATAAGAAATTAAGATGCTGATAAATGATTATATTCTTTGTTAACCTTAAGGGATTTACCTGCTTTTGATTCCCAATTTCACATGAAGTGCAAGGGAAGAGCATACACGAAATAAGAACCCCTTTTAATGTGATATGTAAAAAAAAAGGAAAAAAGATAGCTATGATGATGTTCTTTAACCTTTAGGGGATCTACCCGCTTTTGATTCCCAAGTTCACATGAAGTGCAAGGGAAGAGCATACATGAAGTAAGAACCCCTTTCTAATGTGATATAAATTTGATCAATAATAAGTAAAATCAGAAATGAAATGAGTAAATGAATTAAATAATGAGAAAATGTGATATTATTTATTAATCCTAGGTGACCTATATGATTTTGATTCCCAAGTTCACACAAAGTGCAAGGGAAGAGCATACATGGAATAGGACCCCGTTAATGATAATGTTTGTGAGACAAAATAGCAAGGTAAATAACAATAGAACATGCTATTTTGAAAATGTATTAATGAAATAATTAAATAATATGCCACTTTGAAAGTGGACTAATGAAGTAACATGCTATTTTGAAAATGAAACATGTTACTTTGAAAATGGACTTAACAAAAATAATAAAATAATATTCCACTTTTAAAGTGGGCTAATGAAGCATAACATGTTATTTTGAACATGAAACATGTTACTTTGAACATGAAACATGTTACTTTGAAAATGAACTTTGAAATAACATGCCCCCTTGAAAATAGAACATGCTCTTTGACAATGGATTATTGAAATTTATTTAATAATATGCCACTTTGAAAGTGGGCTAATGCTATTTTTAAAATGACACATTCTTCTTTGAATTTGAAACTAGTGAATAGTGCACAATGAGTAGTGAACAGTGTACAGTGATCCGTGAATAGTGTACAATGAACAGTGTACAGTGATCCGTGAACAGTGAACTTAAAATGAATTAGAGAGAATTAGAAGAAGCTAGGAGTATTAGAAGGATATTTAAAAAGATTAAGAAATTAGAGGAAATATGTGACTTTAGAAGAAGTATTAGATATTTTGGAGGAAATTGAGAAGAATTAGAGCAAATTTGGAGAAAATCATCAAAAGGCTCTTTTGGAGTCCAATCCAGCGATGGTTTTGAGAAGTTTAGAGATGATTTGGTTGGTGAAAATTCATGTCAAAGATGACATTAATTTTTGAAGCAATAAATGTTTAATTTAATTTTTTTTAAATGGTGAATTTGTATGGTTAGAGATCTAATTCATGGGGGAGAATTAATGAAAATTGATGTAGGTCAATTTTTAATGTCTACATTTTACCCATTTTTTAATGTATTCATTGTATAATGAATGCATCAAAAATAGTTGTACACCAATTTTTATGGTGGGGAGACTTTTGGCTACTTGAAAATCCAATATAGAGTGGATGGTGTAAAAATGATTGTTCATACATAATTGTATGCATGTTCCCCCAGCCTAGGGTGCCTCTCGATTTTTGGAGGGGAAACCTAACCGATGAAACTCGATTAGGCTGGGGTTGAGGAAGAGAGATGTGATAAAGAAAAATAATGAGATATGATTAAATTGACCCAAGATCAAGAATAAGGAAAGATAAGATGAGTAATTTAAATTATTGATACCCCCAATTGGGGATTGATGAATAGATTGATAGATGTAAGATGCAAAGAGTGATAGAAGAAAGGAAAAATAAATAAATAAAGCAAAAGAAAGGATAGAAGGAGAAAGCCACCAAAAAGTTCAAAGAAAGTAAAGAGGGGCTTTTACTAAGACATTTGAATAAGTATAAACCATAACGGTTCAAAGTGATTAAATGGGCATAAGTTAAGCGAAAAGGAAAAAAATAAAAAAAATTAAGCGAAACCGCTATGGGTGTGATGCTCGTGATTAGACATGAAGCTATCCAATAGGGGTGTAATGCTCACTAAGAAAACAAGTAGCATGGAAAATTGAACCATTATGGGTGTGTACTTGCTAGTGACCAAAAGGTGGAGCAAGAACTTGCTATAGGTGTGTGCTCACTAGTGACTGTAGATGGAGAAATACCCGCTAGGATGTGTACTTGCAAATGGAAAAATGGAGGCTGCCCCTTGCTAGTGGCCATGAAGCTATCCTATAATGGGGTGTAGTGCCCGCTAATCCAAAAGGAGTGTAACCCGATAGGGGTGTTATGTATGTCGATGGTCAAAAGGAGTGTAACTTGATAAGGGGTGTTAGCTTTCTAGAGATATTGATTAAGATAAATCAAGAATATAACATAAGAGATATGTTCAAAATAAACAATTGTCGTATGAATGTCATAAATGATATTAATGAGCTTTTAGTGATATTAAATATGAAAAGGACAAATAAGAATAAACTAAGAATAAATGATGACAACTTGACAATCACCAAACTTTGAGCAATGGAGAACCATGCAACCTTAGATAGCTAAAGGACATCTAGCCTAAGGATAC
This sequence comes from Wollemia nobilis, assembly GCA_028583015.1. Taxonomy (NCBI): domain Eukaryota; kingdom Viridiplantae; phylum Streptophyta; class Pinopsida; order Araucariales; family Araucariaceae; genus Wollemia; species Wollemia nobilis. Next base: position 10,949,952 of record JAQPPZ010000012.1, read on the forward strand.
TAAGGACTATCCAGACTTAGGTGCAGTAGGGAAGCACATGGCCTTGAGTAACGAAGGAGGAATCATTTTGATAGACGAACATGACCCTCATTATGAAATCCAAGTTTCCCTAGTAAAGGCTATGTGTTCCCAACATGCCTTGATATTACTACTAGTTAAGGCATCGATAACAATTGTGCGACCATCTTAACAAGAGAATATGTAATATGACAAAGGTATCGATGGCGTAGGAAATATCTTCCTCTTCCTCAGGACCTTTGGTATATTATTCAAAGAGAAATTTAGTGTTCGACCTTCCTAAAGATCTTTCAAATAGAATCCTGGTCCTTAGCGCTTTTTTTGTACGAAAAGCCAATTTATCCAGTCTCTAAAGTCTTGTATAGCTACAAGGGTTAGAGGAATGTCTTTAGAATTTTGGATTTCATCTAGACTCGATTTACTCAAACCATTGCATTGTCATATAACTATTACCTATTCTGCAAGGGGATTAATTTTTATCCATCTCATGAATTGGGATCTTCATGACTGGAGTAAACCAGAAGTATTTTCTCTTTGTAAAAAATTAATCTGGTATAATTCTATTGGTCTTGTTGGTGCATTAATTCCTAAATAGAATTTTTACCGCTATGATTTGAATTCTCCAGACTTGAAGTCATCTAATAGCGTGTATATTTGTCCTCCAGTTTGATAAAATATTCCTTGCATCACTTCAAATAAGTCGAAATATCAATTATGCAATGTAGTTTACTAATAAATTTGATTGGGGATTTATTCCTAATTTCCTATTTTGCAGGCTTATTATCAACAAAGAAGTTACATGGTTGGCTAGTGGTCCTAAGTGTGTATCAGATACTCGAGTAGTAAACCACTATCATTGCACCATGCATAAAGTCATTGATCTTTCCTACTTTAATGAGTTTGAATGGCCTAATCATATTAGCTTTTATCAACATTGGGGTTATCGGCTAATCAACGTACGTGGGAGGATGCAACAACTTTAAATTATTCTGACATAGATAGTGAGTAGATTTTTCGATGGCGAAGGTTGTAGGGATCCATAACCCATGTACGTGTGTGACGTGTATTGCTGAAAATAATAATAATGCAACACGTAATGTTGATGTTGCACATAGATCTTTATATGAATCTACGTGATGTAGTTGATGATAGTTGTCTAGTTTACATAGGGCCTTTGTTTTGGATCGCCAACACTTGTTCCTTATGTTCTTATTGATCAAGAGCGAAGACATTAAGTTTATATCTATAAAGGTTAGGGTTTCGTATCTATACCTAAGGTGAACGAATAACACATCTTGCCAATGTAATATTTTTTAGATATTGATGTAATAATATTAATCTATTGACTGAATATGTCGTTTGGCTCTGTAATGCATTATGCATGTTTGGCATTGCTTGTTCTTTTGAGCATATTTTCAGTAGTCCCGATGGTGTTCATAGTTATTATTTTACTAGTTTTTGTGGAAATTTTACTTCATATGCTTTAAGGTACAAACAAGATTCAAAATATTGTGGATCCACTCTAGTGTTTTGAAGGTGTTTGCGGGATATTAAACCGCACGTGTAATATGCCACTCGGGATAATAAAGAGGGACGAAGGACAAAAATTAACATGAAGCATAATCGAGGTTTATTACAGATATGAGGAAGGAAATTCATCGAACAACAAAGGAGAAGAAGAACACGTGAGTAAAATTTTATTTATTTATTTTCTTTTTAAAAAAAATGAAATCGTAAATGAAGTAGAATAGTGAAGAAAGGCAAATATTGTATTGGGGTTTTGTAGTTGTATGGGTGGGTAGAGGGTTTTATTGTGTAATATGCAATGTACTTATGTATTATTTTCATATGGAATTGGTGGCAATGTGAATGGGATTATGTAATGGGATGATAGCTTAAGGTATTGTGACCTATACATCAACATCGAGCACTTGTTGGAAATTTAAGAAGATTTATGACAATTGAGGATTGGAGGTGGTTGGAGGTGATAGGGTTTGTGGGGGTGACCCATGTTAAGACTGTGTATGCTGATATAATGTACCTATCAACATTATGTGAGATATGGGGTCCAGATAGGGGTACTTTTCATTTACCTATAGGGGAAATGACGATTACCCTAGAATATGTGTAGCAAATTTTTTGATTACTGACAGAAGGATCTATCATTACAGTGGCAATTCGATGAGAAAAAATACTAGTAATGGAGGAGATATTTGGTAGTAGGTGGTCTCATGTTGATCTCAATCGTGGTGGGGTGTTGTACAAGGTATATTTTGAGGCAGGGGAGTTATCAGTGAGACATACCTTGGCGATGGTGCTAATATCAAATTTTATTTTGCTTGATTCATTGGGAGCATGATTTCCATGAATATGCTAGGGATTGTAGCAAACATGGTGGTGAGGTCAGTGGTTTTTGCATGGGCACCAACATTATTAGCATAGAATTATAAGGAGCTTTATGAAGTTAATATAACAACTTGAAATGGATTGAGTTGTAGTCTACTAGTGCAAGTGTGGGGGTGGGAGCACATAGGAGTGGAGAGACCGCAAGGTCTACTTTATGATAACCATAGTTTTATGGAATCAGAGGTACCATATGTATTGAGATGGCAAATGGTTAGGGAGACAAGGGATAGCAGGCCATATGCAAATTATGGATATCACTACCATTATATCTTTGAGATTTTGGAATCACAGGATGTGTGTTGGTGACCATGGAGAGTGGGGCCAATATGGAGTGATGAGTTAGGAAAATTGGCTTGTGTGCAACGAGGGAGATAGCTAATTGGATGAAGGGATGTGCAAGTTGAGTATTTTTAGTATACTCGAGTATTGCACCAATTTGGGTTGAGGCAAGGGGTACCGGATCCACCTGTAGTGTACCAAATATGATATGATTATACTACAACTGTTCCATTGGTAGTTGTATTAGATAAGGATCCAGATGAAACCTTGGTAGTGGCTGATGTTGATGATGTAGGCACAACACCAGAGTTTAATAGTTGGTAGGCTACACAATAGTGACAAGAAAGAAAAATATTAGAGGAGGATGTTGGTATGGGTGAGGTTGTTGGAAATTTGAGTTATTTTATGTTGTCATTGATGTCACATGGATCACATTGAGTTTTGGTGGCCAAATGATATTTTGGAAAGCATGGATAAATACAGGGTTTTTGTGAAAACCAATGCAGGAAAAATAAAAGGTTTTATTTAAAACCATGGATGACATATTTGAACTGGATTTTTCTTAAAACCCAATTTGGGCTTTCGTTTCATAAAAAAAGGTGCCCCTGTGATGGATATATTTAATTTTTAATATTTCGTTTAAATTTTAATTATTTAAAATTTAAATTTACATTTAAAATTAAATATGCAAGATTTTCGTCGACGTCATCGAAAATAATAAGGAGGCTATATAAAGGGGATACCTAAGGTTCATAAAAATTATTGGTCGTGGTTAATAATCGTTTGCTAAGCATCCGAATTGAGCTCATGCAAAAATATTTTAGAAAGTAGAAGCAGTGAATAAACGAAGGTTGGTCGAAGTCCAAAGTCATCATGGACAGAGTGGCACATTGGCAATTGGATTTTTGCTAAGGTGTGTGGCAGCACAAACTTCAAGGTTTCAAATCCCCTTGACTATGTTCAGAAGGTGTTGGAAGAAATGTGCTCGAAGTTATTTTGATTTGAAAAAAGGAAGGAAAGGTTTTAAGGCACGTTGTGCCTTTCCCTTTCGAACGAGCGGCTAGTTCATGTGGCAACATTAGCTGCGGCTAAGGTGCTCGCGGTGTGGGCAAGTCGGGGGTTCAAATCCCCTTAAGGAGGTAAATACGTTTTTGCTCTAATTAATTATTTTAAGCCCTAAGTTGGAGTTATAATGTGGTTAGGAATAATTAAAGTTTTTAATTAAACTTTGTTTTTATAAGGGCTGAAATTATTATTTCAAAAGTGGATGAGTTTTTGATTTAATTTGATGTTCATGAAATTGAGAATTAAGATTTAGGATAAATAAGGAGTTGTTATAAAATAATTTTTGAGAGGTTTATTGATTATTATTTTTGATAAGGGTTTTTATTAAAAGGAATTTGGTGGATGTGTTTATTAAGTTGGAGTAAAAAGGTGTAAATTGAGTTATGCTTTATCTTGTGATTATTATTTGAAGTCCACTAACCCTTATTGAGATTGGAAAGGAAAGTTGTGTTTAGTGTGGCATATTTTATGGACAACTTCTTGGCATAAAAAAGGTATGGGCACATTCTCCTATTGATTTTTTATGATGGTTGATTTATGAAATATCATTGGAGTGAAAAGGATTGATTGTGGTTTCCTTTTCGAAAGTGGTTGGTTGAATGCTTCAAGGTTTTCTGGTTTGAGAGTTGTGTTTAAACCTTGTTTTATAAGCATAGTTGTTGAAGCCCATTGGTTATGTAAAGAACTTGAAAAGAACATGAGTATCATTGTTATGTGAGATTTGTGGTTGAGCATTGTTGGAAATATTTGAGTTGGTTGATACATGCTTGGACTAGGGTTTTGTGAGAAAGAGTTATCCCTTGTGGTGATTGGTTGAGTTGAGTTGATTGAGCCTAGTCAAGTGATTGTGTGAGGTGATTGTTCAAGTTCCATGAAACAAACTATTCTATAATTCTGATTTGAGTTGATATTGAGCTTAGAACATATTGAGTCTCTAAACAATTCTCTTTATGCTTCTATGAGTTGACTTGCGTTGAGTTGAGATTTGAGTTGAGTTGAGTTAAGATCACTATGGATCATTGTTGTCATCCATTTTAGAGTGCATCGACATTAAATGTTAAGTTCATCATTGAGCCTTGCCTTCATAGGTTTGTGGATGCGATTTGAGTACTACTTGAGTATTATTGATTGAGACTTTGAAAAGGCCTTTGGGATAGATTTCTGGATAGATTTATGGGAGTTTGTGTATGATTTATTGAGCCTTTGAGAAGGCCTTTGGGATAGATTTCTAGACATATTTGTGGCAGTTTGTGTATGATTGATTGAGCCTTTGAGAAGGCTTTGTGGACAATTTTTGGGATAGCTTTGTGGAAAGTTTTAGATAGATTTGTGGACAGATTTGGGACAGATTTTGATGAAGTTCTGAGTGAGCCTATTGAGCAGAGTTGAGCAAGTTATTGGTGAGCTTGTTAGAGCATATTTGGACAAGTTCTTAGTGAGCTTGTTGGAGCAGATTTGAGCAAGTTCTTAGTGAGCTTGTTGAGCAATTTTTGACAAGTTTTGTGTGAGCTTGTTATGCAGATTTGGACAAGTTCTATGTGAGCTTGTTATTGCCTAGCTTTGAGCAGATCAAAGAAATTTGGACAAGTTCTGTGTGAGATTTTTGAGCAATTTTGGACAAGTTCTGTGTGAGCTTGTTGGGCAGTTTTGGACAAGTTCTATGTGAGCTTGTTATGCAGATTTTGACAATAATTGTGTGAGCTTGTTATTGCTTAGCTTTGAGAAGATCAAAGAAATTTGGACAAGTTATGTGTGAGCTTGTTGAGTAGTTTTGGACAAGTTTTGTGTGAGCTTGTTATGTAGATTTGGACAAGTTCTATGTGAGCTTGTTATTGCCTAGATTTGAGCAGATCAAAGAAATAATTGTATTGGATAAGGATCCTTATTTCTATGTAAAATATTATAAAGATATTATATTGTGGAGTACCCCACATTGGGGGAACCACGTTAAATATTGTCTCAATTATGTATGGTGACTTGTGCTCTTGCTTACTATTGCTATCTGAGTTATTAATTCACACTGTTATATTTGGTTATTGCAATTAAGAACATTAATTGATATTGGTTTGGAAAGAAAGTAAAAAGTGGTCTTATACTATTCACCCCCCTCTTAGTATAAGCTTGTGTTCTTCAGAGGTTGGAGAGGCAGTTGGAGATATGACTAGTGGATTTTAGGGTTGACCTAGACAATCGTAGATAGTCTGAGAGCATTTTTATTTAACCTAGATGGTGAAAACTTACTAGGAGCCTTTTGGGTGACCTAGACGGGCAACGACACTTAAAATGTGTCTATGACTACCTAGGGGTATTTTGCTATGACAAAAGGGATTATGGATGCCTTTGGGGCTTTTAGGTTTGACCTAGACAATCATAGATTGTCCAGGAGCATTTTTATTTGACCTAGACGGTGAAACCCTCTAGGAGCCTTTTGGGTGACCTAGATGGGCAATGACACTTAAAAAGTGTCTATGACTACCTAGGGGTATTTGGTTGTGACCAAAGGGCTTATGGGTGCCTTTGGGACTTTTAGGTTTGACCTAGATGATCGTAGATAGTCTAGGAGCATTTTTATTTGACCTAGACGGTGAAAACCCGCTAGGAGCCTTTTTGGTGACCTAGATGGGCGACGACACTTAAAAAGTGTCTATGACTGCCTAGGGGTATTTGGTTGTGACCAAAGGGCTTATGGGTTCCTTTGGGGATTTTTGGGTTGACCTAGATGATCGTAGATAGTCTAGGAGCATTTTTACTTGACCTAGATGGTAGAAACTTTCTAGGAGCCTTTTGGGTGACCTAGAAGGGCAACGACACTTAAAAAGTGTCTACGAATTCCTAGGGGCATTTGGTTGTGACCAAAGGGCTTATGGGTGCCTTTGGGGATTTTAGGGTTGACCTAGATGATCGTAGATAGTCTAGGAGCATTTTTACTTGACCTAGACGGTGGAAACCCGCTAGGAGCCTTTTGGGTGACCTAGATGGGCAACGACACTTAAAAAGTGTCTACGACTACCTAGGGGTATTTGGTTGTGACCAAAGGACTTATGGATGCCTTTGGGGCTTTTAGGGTTGACCTAGATGATCGTAGATAGTCTAGGAGCATTTTTATTTGACCTAGATGGTGAAAAACTGCTAGGAGCATTTTGGGTGACCTAGACGTTCAACGACACTTAAAAAGTGTCTACGACTACCTAGGGGAATTTGGTTGTGACCAAAGGGCTTATGGATGCCTTTGGGGCTTTTAGGGTTGACCTAGATGATCGTAGATAGTCTAGGAGCATTTTTATTTGACCTAGATGGTGAAAACCCGCTAGGAGCCTTTTGGGTGACCTAGACAGTCAACGACACTTAGAAAGTGTCTACGACTACCTAGGGGTATTTGGTTGTGACCAAAGGGCTTATGGATGCCTTTGGGGCTTTTAGGGTTGACCTAGATGATCGTAGATAGTCTAGGGGCATTTTCATTTGACCTAGATGGTGAAAACCTACTAGGAGCCTTTTGGGTGACCTAGACGATCAACGACACTTAAAAAGTGTCTACGATTGCCTAGGGGCATTTGGTTGTGACCAAAGGGCTTATGGATGCCTTTGGGGCTTTTAGGGTTGACCTAGATGATCATAGATAGTCTAGGAGCATTTTTATTTGACCTAGATGGTGGAAACCCGCTAGGAGCCTTTTGGGTGACCTAGACATCGAGCGACACTTAGAAAGTGTCTACGACTACCTAGGGGTATTTGGTTGTGACCAAAGGGCTTATGGATGCCTTTGGGGCTTTTAGGGTTGACCTAGATGATCGTAGATAGTCTAGGAGCATTTTTATTTGACCTAGATGGTGAAAACCTGCTAGGAGCCTTTTGGGTGACCTAGATGGTCAGCGACACTTAAAAAGTGTCTACGACTACCTAGGGGTATTTGGTTGTGACCAAAGGGCTTATGGATGCCTTCAAGGATTTTAGGGGTGTTATGGGTTGACCAAGCGATATGTAGATACCCTTGGAGCATTTTTGGTCCCCTATATAGTTATAGACCGCCTAGGGGTGTTATGAGTTGACCAAGCAGTATGTAGATACCCTTGGAGCCTTTTGTAACTTTGCTTACTTTGTGTTCTTAGGAGGAAGGTGCAATACCTTGTATACCCCCAACATTTGTGGTGATCAAAGGAAGCGAGGAAGGTGTGATACCTTTAGAATCCCCAATTTTTACTATGATTGATGCGATGTTAAACAGGACCTATCCTAATGCAAGTATAATGGCTGAAAAATACCTAATGCAATGCAATTAAAGTATGCAAGGGTACATGCCAAATATTTTTGTGTTTTAATGTTTTGCAATATTTTTGAAATTTTGATTATTTTGAATGTTTGTGGATTTTGACATTTTTATGATTTTTTTGGATTTTTGGTGTTTTAAATTGTTTTTGAATTTTGAGTGTTTTGTGAGGGGGAAGGCACGATACCTTAGGCACCCCTAGTGTGTGTGCTACTCAATGAAGGTGAGAAAGGTGTGATATCGTTAGAGTTCTCACTATGATTCATTGGTTGTGATGTGGATGGTGGGGAAGGTATGCTACCTTTGGGTTGCTCAAAGTGGTTGGCAGATGTTGTGTTTGCTTTGTGTATGGGCAAGAGGTCTTGGAAGTCTCCTATCGGTTGGTTGTTAGGAGCAAGAGGATTGCCCACCGAAAGCTCTTGCCTCTCGATAATATCCTAAACTAAATATCTAAAGGGATAACATGTTTGGATGTCATGACCTCTTTGTCTATGGTAAACACAGTATAGATATTTCCTGTGTGCCTTTGATCTATGTTTGTTAGGTTTCAATGGATGGATCTCGGGAAGCATGATTGCTCGTGCCTCATACAATCGATTGAATATTGATGCTAAGGGCTCTAAAAAATGAGTATATTGTCTTTGCTTTTGTTGTAGATGGTTTTTGGCCAATGGAGGCTGAGCCTGGTAATTAGGTTGCACTGGTAATTGCGGTGGGGGAGCTTGGTTTAAGGGTTCAGGGATGCTTAGAACCACTTGATTGATTGGGGCTACATTTTGTTGTGTGTTACCACCTTTAATGTTCTTGTTTGGCTGTTCCCCTTTGTGGAGTCATACATCACCCTCCTGGACCTTGATGTCCTCAATGATTTGGGCTTGTGCTAAGGCCTCCTCGAATGTTTGATATCGTTGTAATTGTAAAAGAAGTGAAATCTGCTTTGAACAACTTCTAGTAAACATTCGGATGAGTTCCATTGTGGGTAGGGTGAAAGGTAGTTTTAACATCACCTTTCTCCATCTATTACCATACTCCATGACTGGCTCATCATCAAGTTGATGAAGGCTAGACAAGTCAGTCAAGTTTATCCTTTTCTTAGCGCTAGAGGCAAAACGTCCCAAAAATGCATCGGCCAATTGCTCAAAGGTGTTTATGCTATGACGTGGTAGATGATTATACCATTCTAAAGCATCTCCGGATAATGTTGTAATGAATATTCTCAACATCAAAGGGTCATAATATTGAAGATGAGAGCACTTAAGAATGAATCTTGTCACGTGCTCTTCTGCATCTTCATCATCTTTGAAATCTTCAAGTTTGGGCATCTGGAAATTCGATGGGTATGTCGGTGATGACACTGATGGATGTACAGTGCTGATTACTAAGTCTGCTTTAGTGTGGGTTTTTGATAACCCAAAATTTGATCTGGCTTTTCTAATGCCTTCAACCGATCAGCTAGCACTTTGTATGGCCCTGATGACATAATATGATCATCCTATTGTCGCCCTTTATTAGATGAAGGAGGTCACTTTTGATGTTGAGGTGGATGATAAGTATGATCATTAGGTACCTCATCATAACTGGGTTCAGGGTAGGCATCTATTTGATCCTGATGTTCCCATTGGGACTCTTCATATGATTCCTCCTCATATTGATCTTGGTACTGTTGAGGAGTATGAGGCTTTTGATGATAACTAGATAATGGCCTTTGATGTTGAATGCAAGTTTGGCATGGCCGAGGGGGAATATTTTGAGATTGTATTGGGCGTCTTGCCCGTTGTTGCATCCTATAGGTGCTAGGTGTAAGCACAACTTTAGGTACTGCATTATGTAATTGCTCTTGTTGTATCTTTTGTTGTTCTTGTATCTTTCATTGATACAAATCTTGTAGGTGTGCTCATTGTGAGTCCACCCATTGTTGATGTACTTGTTGTTGAGCCAACTGGAGTTGATCCGTATGTTGTTGCCTATTAATATTTGGCCTAATTGCCTGATGAGTATGATCTGGTTGCTCCGTTGCATGGGGTTTGTGTATCCTCATATTTGAAATATGGATGGGTTTATCATGTCTTTCCCCCTAGTAGGGTCTAATGCTTGTTTTCCATGCTCCCTAAGGATCACATTACCTTGAGACTCTGATTTATGAATTGGCTCTGTATAGTCCGATGATGTAGAGCCATCATATGGTTGCACCAAGTACTCTTCACGAGGAGTAGGTAGATGGTTGGGATCTTCTCCCTCATCTATTAGGAAAGCCTCATATTCAGTTTTGGATGTAAGCTCTATATATTCAGGCTACATAGAAGCACGATGTGTGGATGTTGAGTGCTCTCTGTGAGGAGTATGAGGGTGACTTGCTCGATCAAATGGGGTGGTTTGCTCATCCAGGCTAGGCCATGGTGTACTCTCATGTTCATATTCTGATTGATGTATAGAGTAAGTTGGGGTGTGAACCCATGATATTGATCTATTAGACCCCTTAGTGGGAAGATTATTTGCTATATAGAATTCTATCAAGGTATCCCAATCAGGGAGTTTTCCTAGAGGACCTATGGGTGCTTCCCTAGTAGGGGTATCTCGAAGGTTTGCCCCCTAGGGATGATATTGTTGTTATGATAGGACCTAGGATGCCATTCAGGTATGGGCATGTCCTCTAGAATTATTTGGAGATATTCACTGGCTATGGAGCTTGAATCTCTCACTAAATTGGAGGTCTTGTTTTCAACCGCCTTTGGACCAAATTGGTAAAACGGGGGTCCATCGGCCATTTTTAGAAAATTTTGACTTTCCAAAAAAGGTTATAAGTGTTATATATCAAAATGATCAGTGCAATGAGCTGATCATAATGGGCTAGGTCTCCAAAATTTGATTTTTGGGTCAAAAATTTGTATTTTTGGAATATTTGGCCAACCGGGCCTGTGGGGAAATGCCCACTTTTAGGATTTTTGGGGAAATTTTGAACCGTGAAGATTTAGGACTCAAAATTTCTGGGAGAGGTGCATAAGGGTCTAACTAAGACAACAAAACAAATTTGGCAAGTTTTGGAGTTGTCTAGACCATTCTATGACCATTTTAGTGTAGTTTTTCCCTATTTTTGGCCTCGAAAATAGAGTAATCACAAAACCAAAATAACTTTTTTGTTATAGCTCCGTTTTGCATGATTCTTGAAGCATTGGATGTAGAATAAAAAAGTAGATTTTTACTTTTTTTTTGAAACCCTATTTTTTGAAAAATTAGGGTTAGGGTTTTGTCCCAAATAACAAAGAAACACACAAAGCAGATAATATGATTATCTTTTTAATGATTAAATGTGTGTCCTAAACTGGTTTCAGTGTGTTTAGATTTGTTGTTGTTCTTTGCTCTTGTTGTGGAATTAGAATGAGGGAACTCAACCAAATTGGTGACTAGGGACACTAGTGCCAAACATGATTTCTCAAAAGAGTCTAGGGTACACCGCTTAAATCCCAGTGGGGGGTTCACCTAGCTCTTCCACTCTGAAACAATATTTCCAATAGTGGGAGGTAGTTTGAACATTAGTGACCTATTCCATATTGAGAGAGTGCCCTATTCTATCTAAGGAATATAGAGGGAAAGCTGGTGGAAGGAGGTGAAATCCAACGTCACCAGTCTGAATTGGGGGTTGGTGATGAAATCCAACCTTACCAATATTATAGTGAAACGTGCAAGTGTGTGTGGTTCCTTTTAAGCCCAAAGAAAGTAAGCAAAGAAGCATTCGATGATCATTCACTAAATGCATGCAATAGGTGTGTTTTAATTTCAAAAATCTAGGATAAAAGGAACCTACAAATGTCACTTATAGATGCAAGCCCTAAATGCTAACCTACCCATTGGGTAAGCCACAAGCAATCAAGCCATAAAGATGCATTGCTACTTCAAGTTTCTTTCGATTTTTCTTCTTCCTTTTGCTATTTGATGTTGTAATAAAAGTAAGAATATGACTTTTAACCTTTCTATGCAAGCAAATGAAGCAAGAAAAACTAATTTTAACATTCTCTGAAAATGCAGCAGAAAAACAGAGGGTTTAGGCACTCACCTTATCAATTTTGAGACCTCCAAATTCTGAAATTTTGAGCAAAAATTTCTCTGTTTCCTCACCACTCCAGGGTGGGATGATTAGAAGCCTCACCACCATCCCAGGGTGGGATGGTGAAGCCACCATCCTAGGGTGAGCCAGATAAAGGCTCTGCCACCATTCCAGGGTGGGGAGGGGAGCACCTACAACACAAAAAGGGCAAAATTGGCAAAAATGGAGTCAAATTTTCACCCAAAGCACAAGGGACAAGGGTCCCACCATGATCACCACTGAAGTAGGGAAAATTGGTGCACCTAATTATGAGTAAAAATATGTGTATCTATCCTATATCGCTTATGAGCATCAAACGGAAGCATGCATATGAAAATGAAGCAAAACCAAACAATAAGGAATGAAATGAAAGAGTCTCTTCTTTATTAATTTGGTGGATCAGATCCAAGGTTACATAGAAGTCCCCTTGAGGGCTCAAATGTGATACAATTGTTACAAATTTTGGGTGCCCAAGGATCAAATCCTCCAAGAAATTCGGGTGCACATCCAGTGCCTTTCCTCGTACCCACAATCGAGGTGGGCGGGCCAATGCCATCGCTGCTTGTATATTCAATATATTATGTATGATATTCCTTCCCAATGCCTCTAAAGAACCTGCACCTACACACAAGGAAGCAAAAGGGGTCAAATAGCAAGGGTGTGTGAAGGGAAACATGCAATCCCCACAGGCACAAAATGGCACATATATTAAAAATATATCAAATCAACTCAGAATGCTATGAAACTTTATGGGGATGTTAAATAAGATGTTTTTAGGGGATATCACCAAAAAAAGATCAGAAATTGCATCCGTGGACCCCTCTATTTTGCATTGCCCGCCTGCAACCTACGAAGACCAAGATAAGCAAATCCTGCACCTAGACATGTCCAAAACATATGAAATTTGGAAAGAATGCATAAATAAAAATTTTAAGACAACCCATATGGTTATATTTCCAAAATGAGGTGCATATCCACCTGCATGCAACTGGGGTGCCCGGATGGGCCCTACGAACCTACAAAAACTTAAAAATGCAATATCTCGGCCAATTTAACTCCAAATTGCATGAAATTTGAACCACAGAATCATATGATAGTCTAGAATAATATAATAAAAAAAGTAATAAAATTGTGCAAGGATTTGTCCTCATATCTGGGGGCGATGGTGACTGCAACTAATTGGGGGGCACCATGGGAGGGGATACCCACCAATTCTGCACACTTTTTGCTACCAATCCCATTGGGGAATGATCCTAAACACTATAAGGGGTGTTTTCATCGAATTTGGTGAATAAATTCACCCAGATGGAAAATTTATGCTCAAAGGACCCTCTTGAAGTCACCCGGTAACCTCCTTCGCAAAAGAGAGATTCCGAGGGCAAGAAGGCACAATAAAGTGAGGGGAAATCTTGGTAGCACTCCATTGCATATCCTAGAACTCCTATCTATATATGTGTGTTTTTTTGTGGAAATTGTATCCATTTTATAGCCCAAAGGGGCTCATGTGCAAAAAGGCATGCAAGGGCATGCATGGTAGGAGGTGCCATTTGTCAAAAAGGAGGCATGCATTGGGTGTGGAAGAGAATATCCATTTTGGGCCTCCATTATGAAGCATGTCATAAGGATGTAGTGCCCTCTAACCCGCATGCTCCAATTGGTGGGGTAAATGGCTATTTTTGGGTGCCATTTGTCCCAGATTTGAATTTTTCTGGGTCAAACTTGCTCACCGTCCCACCCTGGGACGATGGCTCACCACCATCCCAGGGTGGGATGGTGGGAATATGCCACCATCCCAGGGTGGGACGGTGGTGAATTTTGGGCCAAAACCTCCCAAAATTGGGCCAAAAGCCTCCAAAAACCCTTCCGGAGTGGCTAGAACCACTGTGAGCCTTCTAAGGGCTGCCCAAGGGGCCATATGATGCCAATTTGATCATTGTTTGTGGGTGCTTAATCGGGTTAACCATATTTTAGTGTCTACAACCCAATTTTGATTCCCAAGTTCACATGAAGTGCAAGGGAAGAGCATACACAAAATAAGAACTCCTTTTAATGTGATATGTAAAAAAAAGGAAAAATTATAGATATGATGATGTTCTTTAACCTTTAGGGGATCTACCCGCTTTTTATTCCCAAGTTCACATGAAGTGCAAGGGAAGAGCATACACGAAGTAAGAACCCCTTTTTAATGTGATATAAATTTGTGCAATAATAAATAAAATCATAAAGAGATTGAGTAAATGAATTAAATAATGATAAAATGTGATATTATTTATTAATCCTAGGTGACCTATATGCTTTTTATTCCCAAGTTCACACAAAGTGCAAGGGAAGAGCATACACGGAATAGGACCCCATTAAAGATAATTTTTGTGAGACAAAATAGCAAGGTAGATAACAATAGAACATGCTATTTTGAAAATGTATTAATAAAACAATTAAATAATATGCCACTTTGAAAGTGGACTAATGAAGTAACATGCTATTTTGAAAATGAAACATGTTACTTTGAAAATGGACTTAACAAAAATAATAAAATAATATGCCACTTTGAAAGTGGGCTAATGAAGTAACATGCTATTTTGAAAATGAAACATGTTACTTTGAAAATGAACTTTGAAATAACATGCCCCCTTGAAAATAGAACATGCTCTTTAAAAATGGATTAATGAAAATTATTTAATGATATGCCACTTTGAAAGTGGGCTGATGCTATATTGAAAATGACACATTCTTATTTGAATTTTAAAATAGTGAATAGTGCACAATGAACAGTGAACAGTGAACAATGATCTGTGAATAGTGTACAATGAACAGTGTGCAGTGTACAGTGATCTATGAACAGTGTACAGTGAATAGTGAGCAATGAACTTAAAATGAATTAGAGAGAATTAGAAGAAGCTAGGATTATTAGAAGGATATTTAAAAATATTAAGAAATTAGAGGAAATATGTGACTTTAGAAGAAGTATTAGAGATTTTGGAGGAAATTGAGAAGAATTAGAGGAAATTTAGAGAAAATCATCAAAAGGCTCTTTTCGAGTCCAATCCAATGGTGGTGGTTTTGAGAAGTTTAGAGATGATTTGGTTGGTGAAAATTCATGTCAAATAAGACCTTAATTTTTGAAGCAATAAATGTTTAATTTAATTTTTTTAAATGGTGAATTTGGATGGTTAGAGAGCTAATGCATAGGGGAGAATTAATGACAATTGATGTAGGTCAATTTTTAATGTCTACAATCCTTTCCAAATAATTGGACCATCAAATTTAGAGTTTGTAAAGCTTACTTCCAAACTACTTTTGAGGGATTGGAAGTCTCTTTAAGCTACTTGTGAATGTACTCCAACTAAGTAGTGTCTTCATATTTTGTAGCACTTCCTTTATTTACCAAGTCTTCCATTAGGTCCCGAAACCTGGTTAGATCAATTATTATTTGTGAAACCTAATCATGATCAATTGGCTCTTCTAGGGCATCAATATTAGATTCATCTTGGAGGTTCTTGGCTACACTCTTTTTAAACTCTTCCTCTGCTAACAAAGTATTATTTTCCATCTATAACCCTTTGAAGCCATTCTAAACCATCTCTTTATTAATGTCTACTACATATTGGATTGTATTTTACACATTATCAAACAATAGACAAGACTTTTGGAGCAATTTGTTCTTCTTCGCAATGACCTTGGTAGCCAGTCTAGCATCCAGTCTTGCAGTATTCCATTCTTTGTTAGGAATAGGTTTAGCAGTCTCACTGAGCCTGCTATCTACCAACTTATAAATCTTCTTAGCTGGAATCACCATGGGTTGCAGTTCTCAAGTGAAGTTATCCAGATCTTCCTAAATATTCTGAAGCAGGTGGCTGGCATCATCCTTGTAGTCAATGATGGGCTGTAACTTTAAGCATTTATCCAAAACCTCAAACAATAGTTCTTTCCTTACTTTATTTAGCCCTACCTTTGAGAAGCCTGAAGACTTAGCCTTTTAGATTCAAAGCTAGTGCTTCAATCTCGGTATTTCTTTGGTTTTTTCTTCATTTTTCTTTTTTTGCTCCTCTTCCTGCTCTTTGAGCTTATTGGCCTCTTGGAATTTGTTCCACCAGTTATTTCCTTCACTTTTGATGGCATTTTCTACCTATTTTTGGTTATTGATTATTTTTTGAAGCTTTTCTATTATCCACTCCAACTTGTCCACTTTCTCTTTGTATATATCAACCTTGACATAAAAAGTGTCCAAGTGAGATTTTTCTATGACCAGTTCATCTTCTACAGGTAGCTGCTCAATGTCTTATGTATATTCTTCCAAACGATAGTCTTGAGTAGTCATTTTAGTTTCAGGCTTACTCACTAGAGGAATAATGGATATGGATGCTCTTTGCCTTGAAATCGGGTCAACAGACATAGTACTTCTCTTGGTAGCCATCCTCTTTGAAGGTTTGGATAGCTTTTCTACCCAAAAATCTTGAATTTTTTGTGAAATCTCCTTCTTATTTTGTAGAGTTGCCAATGTAGGATAGCTTACAAGAGTAGGAGAGGATATAAGATAAGAGAGAGCAGACTCAACAACTAACTGTGAAAGGGTGGTAGTGACTACAGTGGAATCTGTAACTACTACTACTATTACAATAGGAAAAGTCATGGAAACTGAAGCAAAACTCATAGAAGGGTGAGTTGGTGTGCTTGAAACAACTTGCATTTCATATTATGGAGGAGGTTGTAATGGCAAATATAGAATTACAAGAGATGATGAAGGAGGAATTTTAGGTGACTTTGGAGGATATGGGTTGTCTTGGCCCTCAGTATTTACTGGTGAAGCAGGTGGTGAATTGTGAAGGGGAGAGGGCACTTTTGTTACAACTTTTTCCTTATAAGGGGAAGGATTTTTATTTGGGGAAGGATGAAGAGAAGTATAAGAGGATATAGATATCATACCTTCACCTACAAACATAGGGTGTTATGGAGCTACCTTTGTATTCTATTATTGTATCGGTTGTACTTATTCTTCTGCAACTAAAATAGGGGTCTCCTCAGCAATTTTATCCTTATCCACATTTTGCTTCTTATAGATATCCTTCTAAGTTCCCTCCAATGCTCTTTTGTATTTTCTTTTAAAAACTTGTAATGCTACCAATTTATCATTATTTGTATCTTCCCTAGACAACCCTTCCTACATTGGTTCTTCTTGCAATGTTTTTTCAAAAATATGATTCAATTCCACTATAGTTGTAGTGGTGAAACTCACCAGTGTGAACACAAAGTTCTCATCCTTCTCATTCTAGTCTATCTCTATATTAGAGGGCTCTTCAACTAGGGCTCGATGTTTGGGCCTACTTTCTATCCAAATGACTCGTGTGCTAATGGCCCTCTCATCAAAATAGTGTTTCTTTTGGAAAATTCTCAAGTTGTTCTATTAAGGGCTGAAATATTTTGAGAACTTCAGTAGAAGTTAATGGCGTATGGGGAATCTGACCCTGGTTGTGGCTTCTTATAAATCAACACTATATTATTTGGGTATTTTGCCTTTCAAGTTGCAATGTTTTTATCATATCTATCAAAAAAATAAATATCGATTACTCGTCCAAAATTGGACTTCTCTGTGTCAGTTTCAACTCGTATTCTCCATCTGTCTACTATCTTAACTTCATCCCATTTATTTTTATCTTCGACTTATTTGATCATAGACTCCTACAACTAATGGATTTCATTATTATCTGAATCAAAATTAGTTATCTGTCCATAGAAATCTAACCATGAACGAAGTTGTTCCATATTGGCAACATTCCAATCTAAAGGAGCACTTTCCTTATTATTTTTGCCCTATTAAAAATTATACCTTGAGGTTTTCTCAAATTTATAGGTCTTCTCTCCATTCAAGGCGATGTTCCTCTTGTGGAATTTATCATCTGGATTGTATCTCCATCTCTGGAGAATTTAGAATAGGCCCAACCTCTCTAAATACTGGGTGATTTATTCACCCTGGCCCTTCATGGTGATGGTTATATCATCAAAACTTTAGTTGGTCAACAAACATTTTCTCTTCCTTCCATAACCGTAATATATATTGATAAAATCTACTTATCTCAAATATTATTGGGCTAATAACCTATTTGTAATAACATGAGGAAGCAAAAAAGGCTTACCAGTGAATCCATATAGTCTAATGATTGTGCCTTCTATAAGTATGTATCAATATTCTTCTTTGGCACCCTATATTCTTAAAAAATTTCTAGTCAACGGTGGTAACCTAGGGAATTTCCCATACATTATCTTCAGTGTTGGCCCTAGAAATTTCAAGTTAAATCTATAAACAAACTCGGTGCTCCTCAAATGAGCAGTCCAATAGCATATGGGAATAGGTTCTCCCTAGTCATTCTTTTCTTTTATTGGGATCTAAGGTATCATTTTCCTTACTACAAAAAAGAACATCCAAACTAGACTTGAGAAATGCCAAAAATAGGGTGTGTCAGAATCTCTTTTCATTCTCACTAATTATTCATGTATTCTTTTAGCTGGGAAATTTTGCCAGTCAAAGTAAATGACCTTAATACCTTTCTTCTCTACATCTGGCTCATACATTTTCTCATTGGAAATATAGTATGCAGTGACTATTTTCCAATCTCTCACGAGTTGGTCAAAATACAAACCCTCCAAATAAGCTAGCATGGAGTAGAGCTCTGGGTTAGCCAATTGGTCAATGGAGATTGGGATTTTGGGCATCTCATATTCATTATTTATCCATATAAATAGGAGGTGAAGCCATTTTTTGATGAATTCCTTTTCATTAGAAGCCATTAATAAAGCATAAACCCTAGCTTACTTTGCTATATCAAGTTGTTTAGGTTCTAAAGGTGGTTTTATCCATTGAAGTCAAATTGGTCTTCCTTAAAAGTATATGAATTTGAAATTCCTCCTTAAGAATATTCTCCTTACTTGAGTCATTATAGTATCTACCAACCGTATCGTTTGATTTACATAGTCATTCAGGTCAGGTTCTCTTTGTTGCATATCTTTTGTAGCTTTCTTAGGAGCCATTTTCATGGGAATTATTCAGAATGTTTCTTCCTCTAGTGCTTGCAGATAGTCACTTTTGCTATTCTTCGGTCTTTTCTACTTGGTGAACATCTCTTTCAAAAAATGAATGAGCTCTACACTTTTTAGCACTTTTAAAAAAATATTGCATGTACACCTTTCGTCATTAATGTGGTCATTGTGAGAACTATCCATTGGTACACTTTTCAAATTGAACTTATGTGCCATGGCGGCTAGGAGATATTATATCGCTCATTGATTGGCTAAAGCATGAACACTTTTTTGCACTTGAGATACGTGAAGCTTGTGAGACAATTCATTTTTATTCTTTAAGTGTCATGGCACAAGGTTTGATTTCCACTCAAAAATAGTCATGAACTCTAGCGAATTAGAACCCTCACTATGATCCATTATCTCTTGGTCTCTTTAAGAGTGAAGAAGCATATGTATAGAATTTTTCTACTTTCTTAGTTCATTTGAGGGTGAAATGAAAACCTTCTACTTTTTTATGACACTTAGCTTATTTTTTGCAACGTATTCACTCTATTTTTTTTTAGCATTTTATCAAAAATGAAAAATTTGAAATAAACTAGAAAGGATATGGTGCAAAATATGTACATATATTACAATGATATTAGCTTAACTAAAATAGAGTTTAAGGTGAAAAACATTGACTTAAATTGGCTATATGTTTCCTTCAAGATCTTCAATCTAGAAAACATTGGTTTCCTTGACTTCTGCTATTTTGAAAGGGCCATCCCAGAAGGAGTCAAACTTCTGATGGTGTCCCAATTTAGCTCTTTCAAAATTCCACCTTAGTATAGAATCTCCCACTTGGAACTTTCTAAAACTTGCCTTCTTTTCAAACCATACCTTGATGTAAACTGAATGATTTTGAAAATCCTCATATGCCTAAGTTCTTTTCTCCTCTAACTACAGCAAGTGTGTCAACCTTGTTTCCACTAGATTTTTCTCAAATTCATCTTTTGTGTTTATCAACTTGAGTGTTGGAATATCTAAATGAACAGGTAACACTACCTCCTTGCCATATACTAAGGTATAAGGGGAGGTATTTATGGACTTTTTAATAGTTATTTTGTCTACCCATAGAGCTTTCTCCAGCAATAGGTGCCAACTTATCTAATTACCCTCTAATGATCTTCTCAAAATTCTCAACATATTCTTGTTAATTGATTCTGCCAGTCCATTTCCTTAGGGGTAGTAGTTTGAAGTATTCTTTATGGTAATACCATACTTGCTAGAAAAATCAATATGTTTATGTCCTATTAATGTTGGTCCATTGTTGCTCACCAAAGTTTTTGGAACACCAAAACTTGTAATCAGGCTTTCTATGAAACCTATCACCACTTCTTTATCTGATTTATTAGTAGGAATAACTTCTACCCATATGGTGAGGTAGTTTGTAGTAGTCAGAATGTACTTATGGTCAGCTGAGGAATTTGGATTGATAACTCCTATAAAGTCCAATCCCCATTGTTGTAAAGGTTCCTCCACTTGAATTAGCTTAAGGAGAAATGATGCATTCCTTGTTCTTCCTACATACTACTGGCATTCATCATAGGATATAGTGACTTTGAAGGTGTCAAAAAATATGTTAGGCCAGTAATATCCCGCCTTGATAATCTTCAAAGCTATTACTCTTCCTGAGTAGTGTCCTTTGGATAGTCCTCCATGGAACTCCTCTATGACCTTTAGTTGTTGATCATGTTTTAAGCATCTATGAAGAACTCCATCAAGGTTCCTCTTGTACAAACCTTCTGGCAATAAGACATACTTCAAAACCTAAAGTCTATATCTTCTTCTCTGTGATGAATTAAGATTAGGGGGGCATATACCAATCTAAAATTACCTAGTCATATGATCTACCCAATCTAATTCTCATGACTGTAAATTCTTAGTCTGATTATCTTTTGTTGATCGAAAAGTTGTCACTTCTATTAAATCTGCTACTTTTATCAAGCCTTGGCATAGGGCTTTCCTCTTACCAGCTTGGTAGGATGGATTTCCACATCATATTATTGTATCTTAGTAATCCAACAAACTCTCTTGTATCCTAGTTCACCTTGTAAAATAAATCTTCTTACATATGGATGAACCACATAAACTAGGGACTTGCTTTGAACCAAGTATTGCCTAAATGTTTTCAATGATTTTATTATTGCAAATACTTGTTTCTAAATAAAATTATACTTAATATAGTATTCATGAAGATTCTAGCTCCAAAAAATATTGGATTCTCCTCTTCTTCATCATTCTTCTCGATGAGCACTGATGCATAACTTTCCTCAACTCCATAAGCATAAAGAATGAAGTCTTTGCTAAAGTTTGGATTGACTAGAACTAGAGCTATAGGAATGGATTACTTGATGATTTCAAATAATTGCTTTCTTACCTCAATTCATTTGAAATATGTATTCTTCTTCAGTAGTTTATATATAGGCTTCACCTTCTGCACAAATTCAGAGATGAATTTCTTGACAAATTTTATCTGACCTAAGAAATACTATAGAGCTTTATTGTTCACAAGCATTGGAAGAGAAAGGATGGATTTGATTTTATCTAGATCAATGGCCATACCTTATTTGGAGACCACATGGCTCAACAACTTTCCCTCATGTACTATAAAAAATGAATTCTTAGGATTGAAGGAGATGCCAATTTATTTGCACTTCTAGAAGACTTGTTCTAGGCATGTCAAGTGGTCTTGCTTGTCGTGTGAAAATATAGTCATGTCATCTAAATAGATTATGATGACCTTGTTAATCAGATCTCAAAAAGCATAGTCCATTGCTCTTTGGATCGTGGCTCCTGCATTAGATAGCCCAAAAGGCATTCTTTCATATGCAAATGTTCCCCATTTTTTAGGTGAATGTTGTTTAAAATTGGTCTTCATTCTTCACCCAAATTTGGTTATATCCAAAGAAACCATCTAGCAAGGAGAAAATTTTTGCTCCCACTATAATTTATAATATTTGATCAATCTGTAGGAGGGGTTAGTTGGTCTTTTAGTAACGCTTGATTGAGGTTTTTGAAATCTACACACAAGCGAATGTCACCATTCTTATTCCTTATAGGTACCAAGTTGGCTATCCAGATTGAATGTTTGATTGGATAAATGATCTTAGCCTTTAGCAACTTTAATGGTTCTCTGATTATGGCTTCGATCCTAGGGTTCACAGGCATTTTTTTCCTGAATGGTTTTGCATTAGGATCTACCTCAATTGTGTGTTGGATAACCTTCTTTTCATATACTTTAAGTTCCTCATATGACCAAGCTACAATGTCTTGGTACTTTAGGCATAAAGCTTTGATATCTTCCTCTTCTTATAGAGAGAATTGAACTCCAACATTGAGCTTCTTTTCCTCTTCAATTTCAATTTTGTTATAGATTTTCTCATTGATTTCCATGGATCTAATAATTTTCCTATTTTCATTTTCAAACAGGCTCTCTAGAGTAACCAACCCTCTAGGTATGTAATTGTTCTTGAGTTGAATGACATATTTTTTATCAATATCCTCAAGATTTTCCTCTTGAATAGTGGATAAATAGGCTTCTCTTACCATAAAATCAATGATTTGTTCATCACTTTTAAAGACCTGCCAAAAATTTTGCTTGTTCGGCACTACAGGCCTGAAAATAATTTTGATCACTTTGTCCTTCTTAACTCCTATGTTTGCAGAAGGGTTGAAATTAACTCCCCTCACTACTAAGGAATCCAACAAGGTATTATTTCCTCTGGGAATGAAATTAATATTTAGGGCATGAAAGGATTCCATCAAATACCATACCCTATTTCTATATACTTTCAAGTAATGATGCTTATTGCTGCACCTTTCCCTTACCTTATTTACAATAAATTCAGAGTTTCCATCTATATTTAAAATATTGATGCCCATGCTTTCAGCTTGCATCAATCCAAGGCATAGAGCCTTGTATTTTGTAGCATTGTTAGTGCATGACCATGTTAGCCTATATGTAAAACTCTTTGTCCCTTATAATTGGGATTGTAAACTACACCAGCACCAAAACCATTTTTGTATCTGACACCATCAAAGTGTATGGTTCATATTTCTGTTTCTCTCAAGAACTGGTTAGATATAGCAGGAACTATTTTCTATGTCTCTGCATAAATATTGTATGTGCCGATACCTATACCAAATTGATGATAATCCTATCGAAAAGGTAGTTCATCTTCAATATCCAAATCTTCAAAGTTATCCACAAATTCAAATTCCTTCATACGAGTGATATTTCACATGTCCTCTTCAATATTTTCAATGTGTTAAGACACAGGCTTCTCAGGTGTTATTCTTATCCTCTTTCCTTTGAAAGAAATCACCATGCTAGAATAGTCCATATACATACATACACCCAACTTTGCAATGAATTCTCTTGAAAGGCATAAGCCAAAATAGGGTTCTAGATCCACCACCACTATCTCTTGCACTATGGTTACCTTAGGTGCTCTATGTAGCCTCATCAAGACATATTTTATCACTCCCACTGTCTTCACAGGTGTCCCATATAATTACAAAACTCCAGGGCAGGATCTAATATATTCCATACCCATATCCTCGCAAACTAATTTAGGCATGAATATCGTAGATGCTCTTGAGTCAATCATTTAATTGTGGACAACCCCCCCATCCATTACTAAAGAAATGTAAAAAGGTGGAGGTTTGCTCTTTAAAGTGGCAGGGGACATTTCTTTCTTTTCAGAGGGTATGTTGAGGATTGTGGTGGTCTACTTTTCCTATGGATATTTGTTCAAAGAATATTTTAATAGGTCTATTTGGCCAGGAATGAAGAGAGTATCATATAGACTAGCTTTAGATGGTATCTTCTTCATTTCTTCCATAATATTGTATTAAGACTTGGTAGAGGTAGGTTTTTCAAGCCTTATATCTGGCTCACCATATTTTCTCTTCTATTTTTGAGTGGCCTCAATTATCTACCTTTTGGTAATGGAAGGGAACCTAATCCTCTCTTGGTCTTCATTCTTAGAGCTCATTCTATCTCCTTCAATTTTTTTCTCAAATATCTTGGGAAGACTGACCTCATTTTCTTTTACCTGGGGAATAGGGAAAGTATCATTGGTTTGAGCAAGTGGATCCTTCTTCTTCTGAGAGGGGACCTGAAATTGACCCATCTTCTATGGATCAACCTGTAGTGTTTTCTTACCTGACCTTGTCATGACAACAATGGGTCCATCTTCATCAAGATATTTTCCAACCATGATTTAATATGGTTTCCAGAGTATATTCACTCTTCCTTTCTGATTTCTCTCTACCTTCTCCATAGCTTGTTGTACATGGTGTTGGTACATAACACAAGATTATGAATCATGAGGATCATTGCATACCAAACACCATACATTCACCAGACTATTTTTTGAAGAACACTCAGGCTCTTCATATATTGCATTTACTCTGACTTTGATACTATTGTTGGGACTAGGTCTTTGATCATTTTTTTATAAGTTAACAAAATTTATATTAATATGGGAATTTGAAAGGCACCCTAATGCATTGATACATCACCAAGATAACAGGATGAACTATCCACAAAAACATCAATGCATCCATAAAAATCTAAAAATATAAATGAAAACTAAAGCAAGCCAAAATTCAGAGGCAAAACCAGAAAAGGTCATGATATGACAGAAACCTATGACAACAAGAAAAATAGCCAACTAGGCAATTATAGTATACTTGATGTCATCCTTCTTGACATATTTCTCAACGTCCTTAGGTATGTCCTTGAATACTTCCTTTGTGACTTCCATGACATCATCATCTTTGACCTCATGTTTGGCTTCAGTGATGGTTTTTGCTAGTGTATCCTCTTCAAAGTTGTTGCTGAAGAACATGAGGTTTAAAGCATTTCTATGCTCTTTCAATTGAGTAATTATCACCATGATTGCGATCATAGCATTCTCCATATGAACAATAGTAGTAGTGGTGGTCTTAATGATGTATTCTTGGAGAATCTTCATTGTAGGATCTTCTGGTTCATCCTTAGCCACACCCTGTATATTTCCATGGTTCTGTACACCCTTGTTCTTAATACATTGAGAAATTCTCATTGAATTAGCCTCAGATTTACCCTTCTTTTTTAC
Source organism: Wollemia nobilis (assembly GCA_028583015.1). Lineage (NCBI taxonomy): Eukaryota > Viridiplantae > Streptophyta > Pinopsida > Araucariales > Araucariaceae > Wollemia > Wollemia nobilis. The sequence continues at coordinate 10,975,228 of JAQPPZ010000012.1, forward strand.
CAAAATCTTAGCACCCTAGTGGCCTTCATCCATATTATTCCACTTGGAACCATGAACTCTAGAGGAAGGAGTGAAGGACATATTCTCCTCCATGGTCTCAGCTTGTTGATCCACAGAAGCACATTTTATTTAGGAAATTTCTCCAAAATATGAGCATGTACGACTTTGAATGGCCCCTGGTGTGATGTCCAAGATTCCTCCTTCTTCGAGAGGGTCGCATTAATGGAGTAATCCATGGAAAAGTATAGAAATTTTGGAATGTTCAACTATTTGACCTCCCTAAAATGGTTCATGAATGCAATGTGGAATCTTTTGATTTTTGGCAATTTTGGGTACTTTGGGTACATTGCCTTTGCTCAAGTGTATAAGTTGTCATTGATGTCAAGAAGCTTTTGAAGGAATTTGATTTGATGTCAAATAATTTGTTTTGATGAAGGTTACGACATGACAGTTTCAAAGGACTTTTGCAAACCCCATGTTGACAGAGAAAAAGGCAAGTGGAAAAACTGTCGCGATTTCGCGACATGTTGGCAGACAAAAAGGCAAGTGAAAAACTATCGCGATTTCGCGACATGTTGGAAGAAAAAGAGAAAGCAGGAAGAAGTGTCACGATTTCACGACAAGTTCGAAGAAAGAGAACAAGTTGGAAAAGTGTCACGATTTCGCGACATGTCGCATTTTCGTGACTCGAAAAGTGCAGGAAGGCAAAGAAGGAAAAGTGTCACGATTTCGTGACATATTGCAAAGAAGGTTGTACGGACGAAAAAGTGTCGCGATTTCGTGACATATTGCAAGGAAGGTTGTACGGAAGAAAAAGTGTCACGATTTCGCGACATAATGCAGGAGAGAGAGTCCGATAGAAAAAGTGTCACGATATCGTGACATGTCAGGTTTTCATGACCCGAAGAACAGAAAAGAGCTAAGGAGGAAAAGTGTCGCGATATCGCGACATGTCGCATTTTCGCGACTTAAGCAGGAGAGAGAAAACAAGTCAGAAGACAAAGTGGAAGCAAGATAAACTGTCGCGATTTCGTGACATGCTGCAAAAGTCAAAGTGAGAACTGTCGCGATTTCGTGACATGCTGCAGAACTCGAAGTGAGAACTGTCATGATTTCGTGACATGCAGCAAAGGGAAGAGTTTGAAATGAGAACTGTCATGATTTCGTGACGGGTTGCAAAGAAAGCGTATGGATGCAGAAAGTGTCACGATTTTACGATAGGTAGAAAAGAAAGCACATGGATGTAGAAAGTGTCACGATTTCATGACAGATTGAGATGGCAGCGTACGGTTGGAGAAAGTGTCATGATTTCATGACAAAAGCAGAAAGGAGGTCGACGAAGGGAGAAGTGTCATGATATCATGACAAAAGCAAAGTTGATGCTGATAAAGATAGAAGTGTCGTGATATCATGACAAGAGCTTAGTTGAAGTTGACAAAGGCTGAAGTGTCACGATATCATGACAAAAGCCAAAAGAAAGTGTACGGTTGCAAAGGTGTCATGATATCGTGACATGTTGTAGTTTCATGGCAAAAGCTATAGAAGAGTTACAGAGGTAGTTGAAGTCGACAAAGTTAAATGTGAGCCGAAAAAGTTTAGGGTTGTGCAGCCGACTAAAGATCAGGGTTATAGCCGACTAAGATTAAGGTTTTGATCTTGAAAGTGTTATTATAAAAGGCAGGCTATTTTGAAGAGTTGAGTGCATCGTTTTTTGCGACGTTCATAGATAGAGCGCAGAGTGAGAAGTTCGATCGCCGAGAGCAGAGTGTGAAATTCGATCGAAGTGTGCAGAGTGAGCGAAGAGTCATGGTGAATTGTTCTAAGTGCCGCTGTGATAGCGCAGAGAGTGCAAAGGTTGAAGTTCGACCAAGTGCGGTTGTGATTGCGCAAAGAGAGCAGAGGGCGTAGAGAGCACAAAGGGCAAAGACGAACGCGGAGTGTTGTTGTATGAGGATAGAGGTGCATTGGTTCTATGAGAAGAACCTAAGGATAGTTGGCAAGTCTTTGAGAAGGCTTGTATGTAGAGGATTGATTTGTTCAAGAGTTGGACAGATCTGATAGACAGAGGAAGACTTGTACTAGACCGAATGATTGTGTTTGGTATAGGTTGCTTGAGCCGCTGTGGACGTGATCATAGAAGGCGAAGGTCTCTTAGGCTAAGCATTGAGGACAGGAGGTCTTCGATGGAAAGGAGTTCCACGTGCTCGGCAAGAGGTAGAGGCAGTTGATCTTTCGAGGGATCATTTCCGGAGCGAGAGGGAAGGTATCTCCTTTGAGCAGAGGCTCATAAATTTTGATTGGGGGAAGGTATCTCCTTTGAGCAGAGGCTCATAAATTCTGATTGGGGGAAGGTATCTCCTTTGGGCCGAGGCTCATAAACATTGTAATTGGGAAGGATTCCCAAAGAACTTTGAGATAACTTTTAGAGAAAAGTTTTGTGGACGTAGCCCAACCATTCCGGGTGAACCACGTTAAAAATGGGTCTTCAATGTGTGATGCTTTCTGTCTTGATTAATGTTGTGTTGATGCCACTGCTATCTAAAGTTAAAATTATTAATTGGTTAAGTCTTATACTGTTCACCCCCCCTCTCAATATAAGTCCACGTTCTTCAATTGGTATCAGAGCCGGTCACTCCAGAAAGAGCCTAACAGCTTGGAGAAGGATCTATCAGAGGAACATACAGATTCAGAAAGAGATGAAGAGGTTGAGTTCGATCTCAAAGGTGAATTCTTCTTGGCTTTAAGAAAGCTTGAGAAATTTAGGGAAGAGAATTCTGTTCTCAAGCATCAATGTCGGGAAGAAGAGATAGCAAGATCAGAATTGTCTCAAAGTGTTATAGACTTCAAAATTCTAGCTGAAGAAGGGAAGAAGGTTGAACGAGTTTCGACAGAGGCTCTCAAAGGAAAGGAAGTTGATTGCGAGAAACTAGAAGAAGAGGTTATGTCTCTTAGAGTGAAGTTGGAACAGATTGGCTCTCAGATAGAATACTCCGTGTGAAAAGCAAAAGAAGGATGGTATCACCATTCATGAAATAGGGTCTTCGAGCAAGATCAATCTTCATCCCGAAGAGCGGTGGATTCCAGTTGGTCACAAGAAGAACAATCATCCAAGGCATCAAAGCAGGTTACATAATACTTTCCATGGCTATTGTTTTCCCTGCAAGAAATTTGGTCACAAAACTATGCATTGCAATAAGTCTTTGAATAGCCATAGTAAGGAAAATGTTAACTCTTTTGCACCTCTTATGAATAAAAATGTCATGTGTTACAAGTGCAAGAATTTTGGGCATATAGCAAGGATGTGCGGTTTGGATAGATCTAGCCTTGAGTTCACTAAAAAGAGAAATGAGATCAAATCTAAGTCAATGATAGTTCAAACTGCTTTTCATGCTCAAGACAAAGTAGAAAAATGGTATCTTGATAGTGGTTGTTCAAAACATATGACTGGTGAAAAGGAAAAGTTTTTGGTCTTAAAAGAAACAAATAGAGGAACAATCAATTTTGGAGATAACAAGTCGACTAAAATCGTGGTAAAGGGACTCTTAGTTTGGATGGGAAATCCAAAATAGAAAATGTGCTTTATGTAGAAGGCCTAAGACATAATCTTCTAAGTGTGAGTCAACTTTGTGATCAAGGGCACATAGTATCTTTCTTTTCGGATAGATGTGAGATAAGTAAAGAAAAAAATGGAAAACTCATTGCTAGTGCTACAAGGACTCCAAACAATCTTTACATGCTAAGTGAGATAAAAAAGGAAAAGTGTTTTCTAACTCAAGAAGATGAGAGTTGGTTATGGCATAAAATATTGGGGCATTTGAGCTTTGATAATCTTGTCAATATTAGTAACAAGGAAGCGATTAGAGACTTGCCCAAAATAAAAAGGCCCCATAACATCATTTGCGGTCCTTGTCAACATGGAAAACAGACTAGAACCGGTTTCAAATCAAAAGGGTATACTTCTTCAAAACCATTGGATCTTATTCATACTGATTTATGTGGCCCTACCAGAACTCAGAGCATTCAGGGAGAAAGCTACTTCATGCTGTTTATAGATGATTATTCTAGAATGACTTGGGTTACTTTTCTCAAAGAAAAATCTGAAGCTTTTGAAAAATTTAAAGCTTTTAAAGAAATGATTGAAAATGAGACTGACAAGAGAATCAAATGCTTAAGATCAGATAGAGGAGGAGAGTTCACTTCAAATGAATTTGTGGAATACTGTGAGCAACAAGGAATCAAAAGAGAATATTCAGCAGCAAGAACTCCTCAACAAAATGGAGTAGTTGAAAGGAAAAACAGAACTATTGAAAATATGGCTAGAGCAATGTTAAATGAGTCAAAAATTTTAGATGGCTTTTGGAAAGAGGCAGTCAGTACAGTAGTCTACATCATCACCAGGGCCCAACTTAGAGTCAATCATCATAAAACTCCTTATGAGTTGTGGAAAGGAAGACCAACTACAGTAAAATACTTCAAAGTGTTTGGGAGTAAGTGCTTCATCAGAAGGGAAGATCAGAATTTGGGTAAGTTTTATCCTAGGTGTGATGAGGGAATCTTTCTTGGATATTCCAAGTAGAAGCAAGGCCTACAGATGCTTCAACAAAAGAACTCATACAATTGTAGAGAGCATAAATGTAACAGTTGATGAAAAGACAGGGATAAGAGAACCAGTCAAGGAACTCAGTGATGAAATTTGTCAAGAAGAATTCAGAGAGGTTTCAGATGAAGAAGAGGAAAGACAACAACTCGCTTCCCAAAACTCCTTCACGGTATGTTCAGAAACATCATCCCAAAGATTTGATCATTGGTGATCCAAATAGCAAGCAAACAAGAAGAAGAGTCATTCCTTCACATGATTCTACAAATGTTTCATTATTATCTCAGATTGAGCCAAAATATTTTAGTGAAGCATGTGCAGATAAGTTTTGGGTAAAAGCAATGGATGAAGAGCTAAATCAAATAGAGAAAAGTGAAACTTGGGAATTGGTTCCAAGACCTAAGGACAAGAATGTCATTGGCACAAAATGGATATTCAGAAATAAACTCAATGAGGATGGAAAGATTGTCAGAAACAAAGCTAGGTTAGTCTGCAAAGGTTATGCTCAAGTAGAAGGTGTTGATTTCGAAGAGACGTTTGCTCCTGTTGCTCGTCTTGAAGCTATCAAAATGTTTTTGGCCCTTTCAAGCTTCAAATCATTCAAGGTATATCAAATGGATGTAAAGTCAGCTTTTCTAAATGGGGTGTTGGTAGAAGAAGTCTACATAGAACAGCCAGAAGGAGTGTCTCTCTCGAAATAGTCAGACTATGTGTGTAAACTGAAAAAGGCCTTGTATGGGTTAAAGCAAGCACCTAGGGCTTGGTACTCAAGACTTGACGGGTATCTTCATGAGCAAGGCTTCAGGAAAGGCATGGCAGATAGCAATTTGTATATTAAGAATGAAGATGATGATATGTTGATTATGGTTGTCTATGTTGATGATATTATTTTTGGGGGAAATAATACTCAGATGTGCAAAGTTTTTGCTAACACCATGAGAAGGAATTTGAGATGTCTATGATTGGAGAGCTGTCATTATTTTTAGGTCTTCAGATTGCTCAATCAAAAGATGGTATATTTCTCTCTCAAGGAAAGTATATCAAAGAAATGTTGAAGAAATTTGGGATGATGGACAGCAAACCAGTGTGTACTCCAATGATTACAGGGTGCAAGATGAGTAAAGATGATGAATCTCCAGAGTGGCAGATCGGAGGTTGTACAGATCTATGATTGGCGGTTTACTATATAGTACAGCTACCGGACCGGATATCATGCGAGGGAGTTGGGTTAGTAGCAAGATTTTAGGCAGCTCCAAAAGATTCTCATGTTATAGCGGTTAAGAGGATATTCGAGATATCCGAAGGGCACTATGGACTTTGGGCTTTGGTATCCCAAAGGTGATGATTTCACCCTCACAACTTATACGGATGCGAGATTGGGCAGGCAGTATTGATGATAGGAAAAGCACTAGTGGTGGAGCATTCTTTCTGGAAAGAGTTTGGTTTCTTGGCTAAGTAAGAAACAACCTTCGTTTCCTTATCTACAGCAGAGGCTGAATACATAGCAGCAAGTGGCTGGGTGTACACAGGTTTTATGGATGAAAACCACCTTGGAGGATTTCAAAGTCAAGCATGAACAACCCATCTCCATACTTTGTGATAATACAAGTGCCATAAGTATTTCCAAAAATCTGGTAATGCACTCAAGGACAAAGCATATTTCCATCAAGTATCACTTTCTAAGGGAGAAAGTGCAAGACAAGCAAGTCAAGGTAGAGTATGTGTCTACTAAAGAGCAGATTGCGAGATATCTTCACCAAACCTCTTCCAAGAGATACGTTTGAGTATCTAAGGGAGAAATTGGGAGTTGTACTCCCACCCCAGAATTAATCACCTCATCAGGAGGTGGGGGAGGGACTAAGCTAAGAGGCTCATTCTTAGTCCCGAGCCCCAAAGGTGACCCTTTGCCATTGATGACAAAGGGGGAGAGATATGAGTAAGGGGGAGAGCTTCAAAGTGAAGAGGAGAGCTTCAAGTCGGGGGGAGCAAAACTTCAAAGGAAGATTCTCAGTTGTTAGCACGATTGGTTTCAGTTTTGGCTCTTGAGAAGTGTTTTCGGTAAAGGTTTGCCATCAATGACAAAGGGGGAGATTGTTGGCAATTTTGGGTACTTTGGGTACATTGCCTTTGCTCAAGTGTATAAGTTGTCATTGATGTCAAGAAGCTTTTGAAGGAATTTGATTTGATGTCAAATAATTTGTTTTGATGAAGGTTACGACATGACAGTTTCAAAGGACTTTTGCAAACCCCATGTTGACGAGAAAAAGGCAAGTGGAAAAACTGTCACGATTTCGTGACATGTTGGCATACAAAAAGGCAAGTGAAAAACTATCATGATTTCATGACATGTTGGAAGAAAAAGAGAAAGCAGGAAGAAGTGTCACGATTTCACGACAAGTTCGAAGAAAGAGAACAAGTTGGAAAAGTGTCGCGATTTCACGACATGTCGCATTTTCGCGACTCGAAAAGTGCAGGAAGGCAAAGAAGGAAAAGTGTCACGATTTCATGACATATTGCAAAGAAGGTTGTACGGATGAAAAAGTGTCACGATTTCATGACATATTGCAAGGAAGGTTGTACGGAAGAAAAAGTGTCACGATTTCGTGACATAATGCAGGAGAGAGAGTCCGATAGAAAAAGTGTCGCGATATCACGACATGTCGGGTTTTCATGACCCGAAGAACAGAAAAGAGCTAAGGAGGAAAAGTGTCACGATATCGTGACATGTCGCATTTTCATGACTTAAGCAGGAGAGAGAAAACAAGTCAGAAGACAAAGTGGAAGCAAGATAAACTGTCATGATTTCGTGACATGCTACAAAAGTCGAAGTGAGAACTGTCACGATTTCATGACATGCTACAGAACTCGAAGTGAGAACTGTCATGATTTCATGACATGCAACAAAGGGAAGAGTTTGAAATGAGAACTATCATGATTTCACGACGGGTTGCAAAGAAAGCGTACGGATGCAGAAAGTGTCACGATTTTGCGATAGGTAGAAAAGAAAGCACACGGATGTAGAAAGTGTCATGATTTCATGATAGATTGAGATGGCAGCGTATGGTTGGAGAAAGTGTCACGATTTCATGATAGAAGCAGAAAGGAGGTCGACGAAGGGAGAAGTGTCGCGATATCGCGACAAAAGCAAAGTTGATGCTGATAAAGATAGAAGTGTCGCGATATCGCGACAAGAGCTTAGTTGAAGTCGACAAAGGCTGAAGTGTCACGATATCACGACAAAAGCCAAAAGAAAGTGTACGGTTGCAAAGGTGTCACGATATCACGACATGTTGTAGTTTCACGGACAAAAGCTACAGAAGAGTTACAGAGGCAGTTGAAGCCGACAAAGTTAAATGTGAGCCGACAAAGTTTAGGGTTGTGCAACCGACTAAAGATCAGGGTTACAGTCGACTAAGATTAAGGTTTTGATCTTGAAAGTGTTATTATAAAAGGTAGGCTATTTTGAAGAGTTGTGTGCATCTTTTTTGCGACGTTCGTAGATAGAGCACAGAGTGAGAAGTTCGATCGCCGAGAGCAGAGTGCGAAATTCGATCAAAGTGTGCAAAGTGAGCGAAGAGTCATGGTGAATTGTTCTAAGTGCCACTGTGATAGCGCAGAGAGTGCAAAGGTTGAAGTTCGACCAAGTGCGGCTGTGATTGCGCAAAGAGAGCAGAGGGCGTAGAGAGCACAAAGGGCAAAGACGAACGTGGAGTGCTACTGTATGAGGACAGAGGTGCATTGGTTCTATGAGAAGAACCTGAGGACAGTTGGCAAGTCTTTGAGAAGGCTTGTATGCAGAGGATTGATTTGTTCAAGAGTTGGACAGATCTGATAGACAGAGGAAGACTTGTACTAGACCGATCGACTGTGTTTGGTACAGGTTGCTTGAGCTGCTGTGGACGTGATCATAGAAGGCGAAGGTCTCTTAGGCTAAGCATTGAGGACAGGAGGTCTTCGGTGGAAAGGAGTTCCACGTGCTCGGCAAGAGGTAGATGCAGTTGATCTTCTGAGGGATCATTTCCAGAGCAGAGTGGAAGGTATCTCCTTTGAGCAGAGGCTCATAAATTTTGATTGGGGGAAGGTATCTCCTTTGAGCAAGGCTCATAAATTCTGATTGGGGAAGGTATCTCCTTTGGGCCGAGGCTCATAAACATTGTAATTGGGAAGGATTCCCAAAGAACTTTGAGATAACTTTTAGAGAAAAGTTTTGTGGACGTAGCCCAACCATTTTGGGTGAACCACGTTAAAAATGGGTCTTCAATGTGTGATGCTTTCTGTCTTGATTAATGTTGTGTTGATGCCACTGCTATCTAAAGTTAAAATTATTAATTGGTTAAGTCTTATACTGTTCACCCCCCCCTCTCAGTATAAGTCCACGTTCTTCATTGATTTGGTAACCTGGGTCATCCATAGTGATGTAATCCATAACTAGTTTCATCACCTCTTTCCAAGGAGTGGGTAAGTCTTCATGAACCATTTTTGGTTTGAAAATATTTCTAAAAGGTGACTTCAGCTTGAACTCCTTGAGTTCAATATCCCAATTTTTTTTATCCTTGTGAACCGTTCTTCCCACCAGTGGTTGTCCAGTAATCTTAGTGAGGATGTTTACATTCGCCTGGAACTCCACCCATGGATTATGATGATGCCCTTCTCCCATGTATATGCAAAGGCCAGGTTGATATCCCAATCACAATTAGAAAATCAATTTAAGAAAGGTAAAAAACCTCTTGCACTTAGAATTGCTTCCACCATCGATTCAATTTTGAGTGTTTTTGGGTCCATGAAGTTGATGATGACCAGGAAATAGAGTTGAGAAATAGGGATAATAGAGTGCTCACTAGGTCAAGGGATATAGACAAAGAAGTTGGAAAAAACATCCGCATGGTGGTTTTTATAAACATTGGACAAGTTTAGAAATTTCTAGAAGCATCTATTTCTCCATCTCGTGATGATGCACATCCTAGAGAAAGGCAAATCCACCAAATTATAGAGAAAAAATTGACATTCCTTGGAAAAATTAGAGTTCCAACAACTACTATCCCTCAAAGAAGTAGAAAGGTGTACCACACCTTGGAAATATTGGCCATTCAGGTGGTAAAACTTAACAACACCGCTTAACTCGCAAAGAAGAATGGATGCAGGAGGCTTTGGAAAATGGTAAAAAGCAAAAAAGAACAAGAACATGGAAAGGAAGAGATGAGAGGAATGACCAGGGAGAAGGAAGAGCAACAGGTGCAGGTGAATATGGAACACATGAATGGAGGGCACACTACAAGAAAGGATCAAGAAGGAGCGCTCCAGAGAGATAACGGGAAAAATGGTAGACTTAGGATTATTGGAACTAAAACCAAAAGCACTAACAGGAATAATGATCATAGGTCTACTAAAAACATGAGGATGTGCTAGAAATACATACTCATGCTAAAGATCCCGAGCATTGAATACCTCGACAAGTTGAATCTTATCATGGAAATGATAGGGTTGTTGAGGAAGATATTTGCAGGATACAAGGCATTTAAGATATTGAGATCTAGGGAGAACCACCTTTTCATGCCAATGAAATTGAAAAATGATTTTTATGCCTTTAGAATATTTTGAACTTTTTTTGACCTTGCAATTTATTCAACTTCACGAGGAAGGGTGTCAATCCATGTCATCATTCCCAGGGCAGAAACTCTGATGTTAGCCAACTTGTCTACCATACCATTTTATTCCCTGAAGACATGTTGGGTAATGACGTCATGTTGGTAAAGTATTAGGATTTGAGCTTCTTCAATTATATTTTTCACCTTCCATGCCAAATTTTTGGAGCTTTTTAAATAATTGACCACATTTAAGGAGTCCCCTTCAATAATGACTTTTCTTGAAAATTGCTTAATTAACAGTAGACCCCTCCATAGGGTCTTGGATTCAGCTATGTGGTTAGATTGTTCTCCTAAAAATTCAGTAAAGGTAAAAATAGAATTTCCATTATGGTCCCTCGTAATTCCCCCTGCCTTGACTCTACTTGGATTTCCTTTTGGCGCCCTGATGAGGCCTGGAAATGCCTCAATCATAACATGTTTTGAACACTGAAATTGCCTATAAACTCTTATGTTTAATCTGATATGCTAGTTAAGTTGATTCAATATGTTGTGTATTAACTATTTGCATGATCAATGTATTTGAAATACTATATTCTGATTTTTATAGCTTTTTGCATAGTTTTATGTTATTTTGTTATGACTTGCTAAAATGAGATATGCTTAGGTTGATAGCAGCATTTCACTAATCATGTTTTGATATGTCTCAAGCATTTATTTTACCTAAATCTGGCAACAGTGCAAGCAAATTGTTACTGTGCAGCAAAAACTGGTTTTCCAATGTAAATTCCAGCCAGCTGCCAATGAATGGCAAGGCATGGAATTCACATATGGAAAAAGATGAAGACCATTGAAATCTGATCCTGAGAGATAACCCACCTGAGAAATGTAGAGGAAATCATTTAAAGAGCACACATTTGTTCATTCCGAAGTCTCTTTGGAATGAACAGATATCTTCGGAATGAGAAAACACAGTGTCTTCGGAATGAGCGGATCTTCGGAATGAGAATTGCAGTCTCTTCGAAATGAGCCACTTATCTTCGAAATGAAAACAGAATGTGCTTTTTGACTTGTTGACCGATTTCTGACGCTGGAAAAAGGGAAATAAAGATTGAAAAGGGTAAGGGAAAATATCTCCCATCTGACTTTGTCGTCCTTGCCGACCAAAGCCACCATTTATGGAAAGATCAAGTTTGATCTTCTTCTAGGATAAACCCAGGAATTGTTGCAGCATAATAGGATTAGATCTTTTGAGATATTCTCAGTTTGTTAGTAGATCTTAGGACATCTATAAATATGGCTCCCATTCAGGTTGAGCTAGTAGGAGATAGAGAAAGCAGAGAGTAGAGAAATATAGGAGAAAATAGGCAATAATCAGAAAAGTGACTGTTATAGTCCTGTAACAGGTTTTTCAGCAGAATTATTGTAATCATGTTCTTGAATCAATAAAGTGTACTATTTCTATTTCATATTGCTTGTAAATGAGTGTGAGTAAGATCTAGAGAGAGAGAGACTCATACCTTCTTCTGGACAAGGAGGTTGGCCACTTCCAGACCTAGGAGGAGGACTAACAGTAGGTTTTTATTCTGATTTTGTTGTAGCAGAATGAGTTGTAGAACTTGTCATTTCATTTCTTTGTAAACAACTAATAGCATTTGTAATCTTAGCTTATTTTATGTTTAGATTAATCTTGTGATTAATGGTTTGGTTGTAATCTCCACTTTCAGCAAAGCTTTCAATTTATTGTAGACTGTCATTTCCAGAATTTACTATTTTTTGTAATTTCTTGCATTTTGTGTTTTGTTGTCAACCCCTGCATAGAATATTGACAACCTTCTATTACAGAGCCTTGACAGGGTTTCATTTCCATGCTATAATTAGGTTTCCATTGCTGCAAAAGTAAATAGATTTCCTTTCTGCAATTATAATCAGACTTCTAATTCTGCAACTGTTATTTTTGCAACATAATTAGGTTTCATTCTGCAATTGTAAATTAGGATTTCATTTCTGTAGTTAATGATTAGTTTCCATTTTTGCAACTAGATTAAGGTTTAATTTATGCAATTTAGAGATAGGAATGTCCTAAAATCCCCCACACAATCGGTTTCACCAATAAGACCTGTTGCTTCAGATTGACCTAAGTTATAACCCTGTTCACCCCTTCTTCCATAGATAGCCTTGTACACTGCCCTGGATTGACAAATTCATTGAGAATTAATGATGTGTATAATGACTACGCATCATTTTGGCATCGTTGTCAGGGAATTGTGTTGCTAGAAGGTGACAACAGTCCAATAGTTGTTAATTAGACTGAGTTGTGAAGATTCAGGATAAAATCTGAATAGAACAGCTGGTTAAAGTAACAACTATTGACCTATAATTTATGTCATTCAAAGAGTAAACATGAATGAGTAAGTCTAGGGATGAAAAAGGTAGAATTACCCAAAAGGATCCCTGGCTTGTTCCATTAAGGAGATCTTCATGCCTAAGGGGTGAATCACCTGTGTTTGAACTACCAAAAATATTGAAAGAAAAATCACCAGTCTCATCATCATTAGAACATCCTAAGAAAGAAGAATCATCAGACTCATCATCAACAGAGGATCTTGGACCTCTTGAGAGTGAAATTTGGATAGGTTTAACTATTCCCAAGGAACAGGAAACTATGGCAGAGGGAGGCAATCTAGATAGAGATGGCCAACATGGCTATGTCCATAATGAAGGAGATGATCAGGATATGCCCCAACCTTCCAGAACATTTGAATATCCTATCCGTTTGAATCCAACACAAAACTCTCCCATGAAAACCATTTCACCTTCAGTACTTCCAACCTTCCGAGGTGTTGTATCTGAAGATCCTGATCAGTTTTTGTTTGAATTCAAAGTAGTGTGTCAAACCTATGATTATGTAAATGACAATCAAAAACTTAAGGTTTTTCCCTCAACACTCAAGGACTCAACATTACGTTGGTTCATGAGCTTAGAGCCAAATTCCATCCGAACTTGGGATCAAATGGAAACTATGTTTTTAGACAAATATCAGGAGTATTGTCATGTAAGGAATAGGAAAGATGAGTTATTCAAGATTAAATAGGAAGATGATGAAACATTAGAAGACTATCTTGATAGGTTCTCCTTTGTTCAAAGGAGATGTGGACTTGTAGAACCAGAATTATGTAAAACCATATTTTTGAGAGGATTACAAGATGAATCCAGAGAAGTATTGGATTTGATGGGAAAAGGGGATGTAAACACTCTCAGTAATGAGGAAATTATGGGTCTCTGTAGGAATTACTCTTGCACTAAGCAGGGAAGAAGAAAAAAAAGTACAAATGGCACTGATGTGAAGGATCTAATAGAGGAACTTGCAAATTTTAAAACTGATATTCTAGTGCAATTAAACACAACTTTGGGGGAAATGTCTACAAAAGCAAAAACCATAGAACCTTTGGCAATTTATTGCCCAAGATGTAGAAATAAACATGCTTTGCAGGAATGTCCTTTGAATAAAACATCTATCTCAGCCATTTGTAGTATCTGTTCAAAGAAGCATTCAACTGATAAATGCCACCTGCTACCACAACTCAAAACTATGTTAGAAAATCAGACTGAGGAACTCAACTATGTTGGACCAAAACAAGGGGGAAATTTCTCTCAATACCAAAATCCCCCTCATTTTCCTACAAATTGGGGGCATAATCCCTGGACTATGCCTTGGGGACAATCAGAACCACCCCAACGTCCTTGGAATTATCCTCAATGGACAAATTCCCAAGAATGGCCACAAACAAGTTGGAGTAATCCAACCTGGAATCAGAATCAGAATAATCCATCATGGAATCAAAACAATCCAACCTGGAATCAGAATCAGAATAATCCACATTGGATGCAAAATCAACCACAGTGGAGTCAACAATACCAGTCCTATCCAAGGCAACAAAGAAATCAAGGTCAAACTCAACATTTGTTGCCTGCACCTAATCAAAATTTTCAAGAAAAATAGAACCAACCACAACAAACACAATAGGTGAAACAACCTCAACTTCCAGCTCAATCAGTCACTAATCCAAACAACATGAGACAGGCATCCCCTATCTATGTGGTTGAAGCTGAAGAAAATGTTGAAATAAATGTTCTTGATTGTAGTAACATCCAACTTCATTCAGGAAAAGTTATACCTGAACCTGTTTCAATTAAAATCAAGGAAAATGAAGAGCAAGAACCTTTGGAACCAGTTAGAGTTAAACCAACAATAGAGAAAGAAGAAGAAAAAATAGAACCACAAGCAGAACAATTACCTTCATCAAGGATAATTCCATATCCTGAAAGATTCAATACCACAACAGAAAATTCTGAGTCAGACCTGGTCAAGGAACTTAGAAAGTTAACTATATCATTGCCCTTATTGCAAGCCATTAAGGATATACCAGTGATTAAAAGTATTATTCGAGATTTGTGCATTAGAAGAGCAGGAAGAAAAAAGAAAGCATTTCCCAAGACTGTTCGGGTTGAAGGAAAGATAGCTGATCTCTTATCCGGAAAACTAGTACCTCCAAAGTATAGTGACCCAGGAAGTCCAGTTATCACAGTTACCATAGGTTCAAGTACCAATATCAAATGTCTTAGTAGATCTAGGAGCTGCAATAAATGTCATGACCAAGGATATAATGAAACAATTACAGCTCAAACATCTCAGCCCCACATTTACAGTTTTAGAAATGGCTGATAGGTCAGTTGCAAAACCTGAAGGTATTATTGAAGATGTCCCTATAGAAGTCTCTTCTTGGGAATTCCCTATAGATTTTTTGGTTTTGCAGCCAAGAAATTCAGCACATGGATATCCCATCATTTTGGGAAGACCTTGGCTTGCAACTGCAACAGCCTTCATAGACTGTAGATCTGGAAAAATGACTATTTCAAATGGTATTGATCTAAAATAGATCTCTCTGTATCCTCCTGCAAAACCATCTAGCAATTTTTTAGGTCAGTTATGGTTTTCTGACTCAGATGAAGAACCAGAAGAGGTTATTTCTACACTAGCTACCTTAGTAGTAAGGGAACACACAGAAGATCTCTGTGACACAAAAAATTTAGAAAATGAAACTATCCTAATGAATGTTCTGCATGAACAAGGGTTAGAAGAGGAAGCAGTAAATATCCATCAGTTGTTAAGGAATGAGGAGAACCAAAATTTTGAAGGTGAACCATCTGCACTATCACAGGAAAACTCTATTTCACTACCACATGGGTGGCACCATCACCTGATTTTTCCTTCTCACTGTTCCATACAGGATATGCTTCCATCAGGAAGCAATGAAACAGAAACTTCTTATTTCCTCCCATCTCAGTAGTGTCCTCTTAATTCCCTAATCACCAGGTATGAAGAAGTGAATTTAGTCCTTCCAAATACAAAACAAATAGAAGTCCAACCAGGCAAATTTTTGAACATTTACAGCTGGCTTACTAGGGAAGAGGAAGAAAAATTGATAGTTGTCTTGCAGAAGCATGTTCATGCTTTTGCTTGGGACTATAAAGATATGTCAGGAGTTCACCCTGATATATGCACCCACAGAATTTATACTGAAGAAGTCAAGCCAGTAAGACAACCCCAGAGAAGACTGAATCCTGCCCTAAGGGATATTGTAAAGGAAGAAATTGAAAAACTTCTGGAGGTAGGATTCATTTACCCAATTTTTGATAGCCAGTGGGTCTCTCCATTGGTTATAGTTCCTAAGAAAAATGGAAAAATGAGAGTATGTGTAGACTATAGAGAGCTGAATAAAGTGACATACAAAGACCATTTTCCATTACCTTTCATAGATCGGGTGTTAGATACCCTTGCTGGAAAGAAATACTTTTGTTTTCTTGATGGATTTAGTGGATATAATCAAATTCAGATTGCACCTGAAGATCAAGAGAAAACAACCTTTACCTATCCATGGGGAACATTTGCCTATAGGGTTTTACCTTTTGGTTTGTGTAATGCCCCAACAACATTTCAACGAGTAGTCTTAGCAATTTTTTCTGATCTGACTACCAACAGTGTTGAGATATACATGGATGATTTCATAGTATGTGGACAGACTTTTGACTTTACATTAGAAAACCTTGACAAAGTTTTAACTCGCTGTGAAACATACCAGTTATCCTTGAATCCAGAAAAATGTTTTATGATGATGAAGGAAGGAATAGTTCTTGGTCATCACATCTCTCTTCAAGGGATCCAGGTTGATCCAAAGAAGGTGGAAATTATCAAGAATCTTCTTCCTCCTAAAACTCAGACTGATGTCAGAAGCTTCCTAGGACACATTGGTTTTTACCGTAGGTTTATTCCTAGCTTTAGCACAATAGCCAATCCCATGTTTGCCCTATTGACTAAAGATTCTGAATTTTCCTGGACTGCAAGGTGTCAGGAATCATTTGAAGCTCTGAAAGAGAAATTAGTAACTCCACCTGTGTTAAGAGGACCTAATTGGACATTACCATTTCACATACAGGATGATGCTTCCAATACTGCAATTGGAGCAGCATTAGGACAAATTGACAATGGTGAACACTATGCCATCTACTACATTAGCAAGAATTTGATAGGAGTTGAGAAAAATTATACCACAACTGAAAAAGAATTCCTAGCAGTAATTTATGCCATCAACAAATTCAGGCATTACATCACAGGTTATCAAATATTTATTCACACATATCATACAACCATTAAGTATTTGATGAATAAGCCTATGGTAAGTGCAAGAATTATTCATTGGTTACTATTGCTACAAGAATTTGATATCACTATAATCAACAAACCAGGAAAAGCTAATGTTGTAGCAGATTTCTTGTCCAGGTTGTAGAACACAGATGAAGGGGAATTAGTTGAAGACACATTTCCTAATGAAAAATTATTTGCTATATCAGTCCAATCACCTTGGTTTGCAGATATAGCCAATTATTTGGTCACAGGGAAAGTTCCTCCACATTTCACTTCAAAACAAAAAAAACAATTGATCAAACAAAGTTCTTCTTTTGAATGGATTAAGGGTATACTTTTTAAGTGCGGTCCTGACCATGTGTTACGTAGGTGCATCCGAAAGGATGAGGTATATGATATCCTTAGGGCTTGTCATGATGAACCCTTAGGTGGACACTACTCTATAAAAAGCACAATTAGGAAAATCTTAGGGACAGGATATTATTGGCCATCTCTTCACAAGGATGTGAAAAAGTACATCAGGCATTGTGATGCATGCCAAAGAATGGGGAAACCCACTCATACAAATGAAATGCCACTATAGCCTCAATTGGTTTTAGAGCCATTTGAGAGGTGGGGGCTTGATTTTGTAGGACCTATTGATCCACCTTCTCAAGGAAAGGTGCATATTCTAGTATGCACTGATTACTTGACAAAGTGGGTAGAGGTGCATGCTTTCAAACATGCTCATGAAGAGAAGGTCGCTGATTTCTTGTATGCTCAGATTTTTCAGAGATTTGGAGCTCCCCGGTCTATCACCACAGACCAAGGACCCCAATTTGCATCTAAAGTCATTGAGGCATTTATAGAATTATATGAAATCAAACATAGAAAATCATCACCTTATCACCCACAAGCAAATGGCCAGGTTGAGGTAACAAACAGGGAACTAGAACGAATCTTGACAAAAATAGTAGCTTTTCATAGGAGAAACTGGCTAGATAAATTACCTGAAGCAGTGTGGGCTTACAATACTACTTGGAAATCCACTACTGGATTCACACCTTATGAACTAGTCTTTGGTAAAAAGCCCCTCCTACCTATTGAATTTGAGCTACTAACATTACGCACAACATTGGAAATTGGAATTGAATTGTCACAGGCATAGACAGACAGGATTCTATAGTTGAATGCATTGGATGAACTTAGGTTGGATGCTCTGCACCAAACTGAAGTAATTCAGGAGCAGAGGAAGTTGTGGCATGACAGTCACATTCAGCAGAGGAAACTTCAACAAGGAGATTGGGCTTTGCTGTTTGATTCTCGCTATGAGGACTTCCCTAGAAAGCTGAGAACTAGATGGCTTGGACCTTACCAAATTGAAGAGGTATTTGACAATGGAGCAACTCGTTTATCTCCTATTGATGGGTCACAGAGAAAGTTGGTAGTGAATGGACATCACCTCAGGGTGTACCATACACCTCTGACTAAAGAGGAATTCTTGTAGCAGCTTGACAGTTTGGATACACAACAGGTGGAAGAGATTTCCTCTTCCACTTCAAAACAATCAGCATGATCATGGATTTCAAGAAAAAGCAAAAAAATACAAAAAAAATCAGAAAAAGCAGAAAACAAAAAGATGAATAAATTTTGATTATGAATTCCTTCATGGGCATGATTTCAGGGAAATCATGAATTCCTTCATGGGCATAGTCAGAATCAAAAAAAGAATCAAGAAAAAAAGAGAGAAAAGGAGAGGTAAAATAAAAAAAAAGGAAAAACCAAGAAAAAAAAAAAATGAATAACTCAGCAGTGAAAACCTTTTCTAAGGCACTACTGGGTTGGTATGCATGAAAACCAGTTTTCTGGCATGCATAACCTTGAAAAATTTTGAACCATCATTGTACAAATTCACCAATTGCACTTGTTTTGAATATTGTAGAAAATCTCAGTAGAACATCAACAAAAGCAGTCATTCTTCAAAAACTTGCATTAACTTGTTTTAATCAGGTATATATTTCTTACATTTCTTCATTGTAAATGATTAGTATATAGTATATAACAATTAACCATTAGCATAAAAGGTATCCATAAGAGTTGGCATACTTAAAACATGTTTTGAGAATGAGAATATTGATTTCTGCCTAATCTTCGGAACAAGAATGCCAAAAATAGTGCTTCTTCAAATTAATTGTTGTATTGTCTTCGGAATGATAGCAGAATGAATGTTGCACTTTGTCTTTGGAATGAAGCTTTGTCTTCGGAATGACGATTTGTCTTCGAAATGAAGCTTTGTCTTTGGAATGACGATTTGCCTTCACAATGAAGCATCATCTTCGGAATGAGGATTTGTCTTCGAAATGAAGCAGGATTTGTCTTCGAAATGAAGTAGGATTTGTCTTCGAAATGAAGTTCTATCTTTGGAATGATGATTTGCCTTCGCAATGCAGCCTGATCTTCGGAATGAGGATTTATCTTCGGAATGAGGATTTGACTTTGCAAAGAAGCATGATCTTCGGAATGAAGACTTGTCTTTGGAATGAAATCATAATCTTTGGAATGAGGTTTTGTTTTTGCAATAAATCATAATCTTCGGAAAGAGCATTCAATATAACATCTCCACGTGGCATCCAAGGAAGGAAAAAAATATGATCAAGTAAAAATTATTTTGGCTGCATATGATAAATGAACACGTGTCAGTTAGGATGTGGTTTATTTTTGCACCCATTTAGAAAGTACCAGAATCATGGGGGACGTGACCAATAGTATGCCACCATTTTTTGATACTAATAAACATGCACGTGAAAGTCTACAGGAGAAACAGAAAAACTAAAAATGAGTAAGGTGGATCTGACGACAAGGACATCTATGCAACCATTGATGGACATGTGTTCGGAGAAAAAATAGAAATGCGTGCCACCCTTATTTTCGAAGACATATTTGCTAACGCAAAATGATTACGAGGTACAGTGCTCAGATTACGGTTCATTTCGAAGAAGTAAAATAGGGCAATTGAAAACTTGGAACCAAACCCTGCAAGTCTGCAAACACCAGAAACCAGAGATCCAACAGAGGAATAGTAGCAGAAGTGAGCGGTTTTTAATGTACCAAAATAGGAAAATGGGGTGAAAGACAAAAATGGAACCAGCAGATACCACCCACCTCCGAGAGAATCTAGAAGTGCTACAGATTTTTGAAGATGGAGGGCTTATGCCATTTTTGGATAAGTTTAATGGGTCCTCTGAAGATTTGGTCGGCATGTTCACCCACACATTCAGAAACAACCGGGCACACATTAACGACATGACAATTGAGGTAACCCCTGAAGTTTTGAGTCAAATTACTGAGCTGCCATTAGAAGGTCTTCCAATTTCTAGATCTGGCAAAAATACATTGGTGAATATAGTTAATCAATTTCTAGAAGAAAATGATAGGGAGCCAGAATATTTAACACATAATAACACATGCAAGGGGGTAAAAAGGGCCAGCCTGTAGGAACCCTGGGATGAAGTGGCCACATGGGTAATCAAATTTCTAACCTGTGAAGGGCAGTATGTATTGTTATCAGGGCATCATCTAAAAATTTTAAACCATCTCAGACATGGTAGGCAACAACCAGAAGTTAGGGTAAATCTTCCCTTGTACCTGCACCAAGAATTGAAAAACATGGCAAAAAGATATCAAGAAGGAAAAGGAAGCCTTCGCCACCATGGTCTCATCAAACTAGTTTGCCAACACCATTTTAGAGGAAACCCTAGGAGCTTTGATAGGTTTTACTCTACCCTAAATGATGTAATTTTTGGAGATGAGGATGAGGAGGAAGAAACAGATGCTGTTGATGCTATTGCAGAAGAAGAAATAGCTACTACAGAGGTTATTGCAGAAGAAGAAATAGAAACTATTACAGAGGCTATTGCAGAGGAAGAAACACACCCAGTAGCAACAATAGAACACCTTGCTCTAGAACCTTCAACCTCATGAGCCAAGAAACAAAAGAAAAGAGGGTCTGGAACTGGCAGCAGAATAGAAAAATAGAAGAAGGTCCATTTTTTTGAAGTTGTTACTGATTTGTCAGAACAGGGAAGTGAAGCACCTAGCCAAACAGGGGAAGAAACAACAAGGGAAACAGAAGCATCTAAAACTATCCCCACAACCCCTGCTGTCACCAGAAAACAAAGCAAAAAGAAGAAGTTTGCATCTGGAACTAGGAGGTCTACAAGACTCCACTTGAGGGAAATGGCAGAACAGGTCATAGAAGAAGAAGGTGGACAAAGCAGTCCAGATGTCACAGAAATACAACCAGCCCCTAAAAACTTTCCAGAATTCCCTGAACAGATAATTGAGGAAGAAACTGGGCAGGATAGTTTTGAAGTGGCTACAGTTCAACAGGCCACAGAAATTGTAGATGCAGTCATAGACAGTTTCATAGAGCCTCCTGAACAAGAGCAGACAGCTGAAGCAGAAGAAGATATAGTTGTTGAGTAGCCAACTATAGATAATTTGTCTGCATCAGATTCTGAAGTAGAAATAGAGGAGGAAGACATCACAGAGCAGCTGAGAGCAGCAAGAAGTGTTGTCAAAACACAAACCAGATGGATTGAAGAGAGAGAAAACATCATTGAGATGCAGGAAAGGAAAATTGTAGAATTACAGCAGGAAGTGGCAGAATTGAGAAAAAGGTTGTCACAATCTAAAAAATAGCCAACTGTATCCATTGATGAGGATGATTTGGCTCAATTGCTTGTGGATTTATCTAGGGCAGATGACTCTATTGAGGCAGACATAGGTGCTCATTCTGAAGTAGCACCCTTTCATTCTGAAGAAATGCCTTCTCATTCTGAAGCATTACCTTCTCATTCTGAAGATGCTTCAGAATTGGCAAAGAGCATAGAAAAAGATACTGGAGATGAGTCACCAGCACAGGAACAGTCCAAGCAGCATCATAAAACTATTCAAGTAAGTACTCCTTCTATTGATGTCCCTGTATTTCAAACTATTACACCTTCAGTAGAAATAGCAGATAAGGGGGTGCAAGTGGAATTACTGTCTGATGACCAACCAATAGAAATAGCAGATAAGGGGGTACAGGTAGAATTGTTGATAGATGATCAACCAGTAGAAGTGGCAAAAAAAGGGGTTCAGGTAGATCTGCTACCTAGAGTTCCACCTATAGTTAGACCACCTAATACTGTATCCCTAGAACAATATAATGTAGACATAGCCAGTTGGGTGATTAGATATGAGAAGCTTGCCACTAAGACTAAAAAATTCAAATTGGAAGGAAAACAGCTAGAGGCAAAGGAAACAGAGATCCAGGCATTAAAAGAAAAAGTGATTGATTTATGTCAGATTGCTGAATTTTTGGTCCAATTCAGATGGCCAGCCAGATTTTACAGTCTTATTCTGAAGGAGAAATACCTCAGATGGTAGGTCATGAGGATTGGCTCAGGTCTCCCATATAAATTGGACACAACTACAGATTTCTTGGAAGCATATTTTGACAGCCCTATAGAGCAAAAAAATCTCCTATGTGAACTATTTTTACATAGCTTCTTTATTCCAGAAGAAGTAGAATTTCACCCTCAAATTTACATTGGAGATGTTCAATTAAGGGCATTCATGTCCACTTTGTAGAATCAGTTTTATTGGGACCAGGAGAAAAGGTAGAATAAAGAAATTGAAACAAGAGCTGAATTGTTAGTCAGAGCAATTCAGCCAAATCACCCAATTATCACCAGACAACACTTCACCATGATGAACAGGGATGATGTAAAGAGGATGTACTTGAACAACTTGAGGGACTGTGTGACCAGATTCCAAAATTTTTGTAATGACAATTTTGTGCCAACATTATCAGTCTGTAGAAACAGATGGGCTGAACTTTCCATGTCTTTACAGAAAAGAGAACCCATCTCCCCCATCAACTTAGAATGGTCCAGAAGAAGGGCAGAAGGAGTGATACAGTTGATTGAAATCATGCAACATCATTGGATAGGTCTCAGATTTAGGCCTCCAACCATCATTACTCCAGTTCCATTCTACTTTGAAGAAGATGCCCAACCTGATGAACAGTTTGAAGAATGGCTCAGAAACCTTCAGGAGAACAGGGGATATTATATAGGCAAGAAATTGTTCTACAGGTCATGGAATTTGAACATGGACATATGTGATTCCATAGCCCAACAGAATGCATGAGGACATGCATTAATATAAGTTGGGGGGAAATGATGAGGCCTGGAAATGCCTCAATCATAACATGTTTTGAACACTGAAATTGCCTATAAACTCTTATGTTTAATCTGATATGCTAGTTAAGTTGATTCAATATGTTGTGTATTAACTATTTGCATGATCAATGTATTTGAAATACTATATTCTGATTTTTACAACTTTTTGCATAGTTTTATGTTATTTTGTTATGACTTGCTAAAATGAGATATGCTTAGGTTGATAGCAGCATTTCACTAATCATGTTTTGATATGTCTCAAGCATTTATTTTACCTAAATCTAGCAACAGTGCAAGCAAACTATTACTGTGCAACAAAAACTGGTTTTCCAATGTAAATTCCAGCCAGCTGCCAATGAATGGCAAGGCATGGAATTCACATATGGAAAAAGATGAAGACCATTGAAATCTGATCCTGAGAGATAACCCACCTGAGAAATGCAGAGGAAATAATTTAAAGAGCACACATTTGTTCATTCCGAAGTCTCTTCGGAATGAACAGATATCTTCGAAATGAGAAAACACAGTGTCTTCGAAATGAGCGGATCTTCGGAATGAGAATTGCAGTCTCTTCGGAATGAGCCACTTATCTTCGGAATGAAAATAGAATGTGCTTTTTGACTTGTTGACCGATTTATGATGCTGGAAAAAGGGAAATAAATATTGAAAAGGGTAAGGGAAAATATCTCCCATCTGACTTTGTCGTCCTTGCCGACCAAAGCCACCATTTATGGAAAGATCAAGTTTGATCTTCTTCTAGGATAAACCCAGGAATTGTTGCAGCATAATAGGATTAGATCTTTTGAGATATTCTCAGTTTGTCAATAGATCTTAGGACATCTATAAATATGGCTCCCATTCAGGTTGAGCTAGTAGGAGATAGAGAAAGCAGAGAGTAGAGAAATATAGGAGAAAATAGGCAATAATCAGAAAAGTGATCATATACGATCTGTAATAGGTTTTTCAGTAGAATTATTGTAATCATGTTCTTGAATCAATAAAGTGTACTATTTCTATTTCATATTGCTTGTAAATGAGTGTGAGTAAGATCTAGAGAGAGAGAGACTCATACCTTCTTCTGGACAAGGAGGCTGGCCACTTCCAGACCTAGGAGGAGGACTAACAACAAGTTTTTTATTCTGATTTTGCTGCAGTAGAATGAGTTGTAGAACTTGTCATTTCATTTCTTTGTAAACAACTAATAGCATTTGTAATCTTAGCTTATTTTATGTTTAGATTAATCTTGTGATTAATGGTTTGGTTGTAATCTCCACTTTCAGCAAAGCTTTCAATTTATTGCAGACTGTCATTTCCAAAATTTACTATTTTTTGTAATTTCTTGCATTTTGTGTTTTGTTGTCAACCCTTGCACAGAAGATTGACAACCTTCTATTATAGAGCCTTGACAGGGTTTCATTTCCATGCTATAATTAGGTTTCCATTGCTGCAAAAGTAAATAGATTTCCTTTCTGCAATTATAATCAGACTTCTAATTCTGCAACTGTTATTTCTGCAACATAATTAGGTTTCATTCTGCAATTGTAAATTAGGATTTCATTTCTATAGTTAATGATTAGTTTCCATTTTTGCAACTAGATTAAGGTTTAATTTATGCAATTTAGAGATAGGAATGTCCTAAAATCCCCCACACAATCGGTTTCACCAATAAGACCTGTTGCTTCAGATTGACCTAAGTTATAACCCTGTTCACCCCTTCTTTCGTAGATAGCCTTGTACACTACCCTGGATTGACAAATTCATTGAGAATTAATGATGTGTATAATGACTATGCATAAGCCCCATAAAAATTAATTTTGACCCAATCTTGGTGAGGATGCATCCATTTAATATTATTTCTAGAGATTTAGGTATTACTTGGGTTAGGATTCTGTAGAGAAATATGTATATATTGGAGTAATAAAGCTTCAAACCTAGGAATGGGATGAGGATCACTTGGGGATGAGAATGTATTTTCCTTGGCAAAAAAGATAATTATGTTGGTAATGGAATAAAAATCCTTGGCAAGCTAGAAAAAAATATGTTTGTTCCTTTCTGACTTAATCATGGAGCATGCACCTAGCTACTGTATTGATCTATACCATCATGAAAGAACAAATATTAACACAAGTATATAAATTGAAAAAAAAGTAAGGTTTCTTGTATTAATCTTTGAATGAGATTTGATTACAAAAATTCCCTTTTAGGGTCACTTGAAAGATGATACTGATATTACAATTTCTAGTGCCCTCAATAGGGTAGGCACACTTATAGTGCTCTATTGATTAATCACAAACTGCCTTGGGGTGGAGTTGACCCCCTTCTTCGTGATGTGGAAGTATTATGACGTAAAATCCTCTTGCACCTATCTCCTTGTGAACAAGAAACAACAGCACATGATTAAAAATATTGATAGCCTCTCGTGATGAGGCGCTTTAAGGAAATATGTATGTAAATGCCATTAAACTAGTAAAACAAGAAATCATAAATAAAGACTTTAAACTATTCTAATTAGATCAAGAATTATACTATAACATGACAGACATGAATAAGCAAATGATGCATGAATCAAATATCAAGTGAGGAGCAATAAAGTGCATAGAAAGTCCAATATAATCCTACTTAATACAATGCATGAAATAACTAATTCCTATGGTCAAAGTTTCTCTAAAGTGCTATTAAACCTATAAAAAGACTAATATAACTAATCTATGTGGTCAAAAGCAAAGCAAGTAAGGTGATCAATCACCTATTGCAAACCACAGCTATGGTGGATAGTCTACACTATGAACTATAGGTGACAGCCATGGTTTGACCTCTAATAGGTTTGTCCTAGGAATTAGGGGCAGTGGTCTTGAACTCCTTGTCCAAATTGATGTTCAAGGGTCGCCTTTGTTGTCCGTTGACAGATTTGGTGATAAAATCACTATGATAGGCCTTTTTTTACCCGAATGTGTGCTTCTTGAATATCCTAGGCACCTAGGGTATCCATGGCTAATTGGTATTTACGTGAATAGCAAAGGTGCTCTCAAATGCACAGATTCAATATGCAATTTGATAGGGCTTCGCTGCTCTTTTGATCAATTAACTCTCTCCTTTTTCACCCCATTTTGAGGGGGTATTTATAGAATTTCCCTAGGGTTAGGGGTAGCTTTGTGAAGAAGCCAAGACCAAGAAGGTTGGTTAAGACAGTTGAGATGGAAGCCTCTGGAATATTTCATCCTTCAACTGCTCGCTTCTAGATCTTTTGGCTGTTCCAACCAATTTGGCTTGGATGGAAGGCCTAACTAAACTTCAGTTAAAATTGGAGGTCATAGTTGTGGTCCAGACTGTAGACCTTAGGTATCAACCATGGTTTAGAATGGAAACCATAGATCTTGGCTGTGGTTCAACCTAATTAGGCCAAAGTGCCTAAATTGAGTGGTTAGAACCACTGCTCTATCTTGGAGTCTGTCCAAGATCCTCCATATGGTTTTTTAGCATGTCCATATGAGTAGTCGCCCTCGACATGACACATTTTAGGTGTCTACATATACCCCTTTTGAGATGTGTTGTGATACCGAATAATGCTGAGCAAAAATATACATCCTAAAATGATGTCGAAGGTTCTATGATGATCATTAGTCTTATCAACATTAGATGCCCCAAGTCCAGCAAAAGGATGTGCATCTTGGAATCATTGCTTCCAACTTGGAAAGACTTACATTTGAAAAGTCTGCACTCGCCTTCAGACGTTTAGGTAGCTTTGGTGCTACAATAGGAGTTAGGCCTATATAACCGAAGAATGAGAGTTAAAAACAAAATTTCATATTTGCTATTTACCCCAAGCAAATGGGGAAGCTTATGATAGTTGTTAGCAATGATTAGCAAGAACGAACACAATTTTCACAAGATCAAGGGATCTATGATCTTCGGGATCTTCTTTTGACTTTGATTATGACATGAAATTATGACTACCCCCTCAAGTGATGATTCAATGAGGGTAATGAAAATGTATGAAGTGACAAAATTGCTTGACCATAATGAATGATCCTGAACAACTTTAGATTCGAGCCTTTTAATGCCTTGGCTAGGCATAGTTCAACTTATGATTGCAACTCTTAGTAGTATTTACACATCTCTATCCCATGGAGTAGTCAAGCTATGATAGCCATCTTAGGGAATCAAAATAATACGAATGCAATTAGACTTGTGTTGAATCATATTGTTGATGATTTGTCGAAAGATGTCATAAAAGAAATGACAATTTTGCCCCAAATGTCCTTATGGTGATTTACTCATCTTGTTGGATTGCATGGATCGCAAGTCGCTACAACCACAAATTTTATAGGATAAATCACTGAATATGAGGCACATTTGATTTTTTATTATTTGAATTTTTTTGTTTAATTTTGCATTTATTTGATTGATCTTGGTGCTTTTAACATCACCAAATTTGCAATTTTGATCATTGATTTTGAATTTTTATCCAATGGGAGTCATTAATTTGTCTTTTTAGACCTTTCCATGATGGGTTTTGAGTGCATTTATTACTAGCTGTGAACCGCGGTACGACATGCGGTTTAATATTTCAAAATTTTCAAATCGTGGGTCAGACCTACGGGTGGGAAACCCTAGTTTCGGAACCACAGGTGTCAGCTATGGTCCTCGGAGACTAGGAGGACCTATAAAATGTTTTCCCATTTGAAATTTTTCATTATTTTCTTGCAACTACTAGCAATTTGAGAGCTTTGAGAGAGATAGAACATTCCTTGATCCGAAACGCTGCCAAACTCTACCATAATTACACTCATCTACCTCGATTGTGGATAATGATTAGCCATCTACTAGCTGAGGCCGGGGTGCAGGCAAGGTAACTCAAAATTGAGACCTCACACTCAATACTAGTAAAATGAACCACACTAAGAAATGCAGAAAATTAACCTCACTAAACTGCTGGTAATGAACCCCACTAGTCTAGGTTAGCTTAGTTTTTAATTTTTTTTGCTTTTAGTGGATTAGGAGGGTATCTGAAATGGGTTCCTCTCCTAAACCGTAGCTGGTAGTCGTGGTTCCCAATTGGAAAATTAGGGACCACAGGTTTCATCTACGGTTAGGATTCAAAATTCTAACGGTCATATTTTACCACCTTCAAACCGTAGGGTTGACCTGCGTTTGTAAACCTTAGAAATTTTTGCAAAATGTTTCGATTTTTTTTTTGTTTTGTTTTTATCATTTAATTAGGCATTTAATGTTATCTCATTAAGATCTAGGTTGTCTAATTAAATTTTTTAAATTTTCTTTAGCTCTGCTTAGCCAGATTTAGCTTACATTATGCTTTTTGTTTTTAGAAGTTAACTTCTAGATCACGGGAGCCTGACCTTATGAAGACTTTTTGTAAGGATTTATTTGATGACGACCGAGCTTGGTTATGAACTGTCGGGTTCAGTTACATCATGTATCTACCCACCATTAGGGTAGATCAAGCCTATCTTACTCCATTGGCCCAGTGCTGGAATGCACGGACCAACACATTCCACATTCCTCCCAGTGAGATGACTATCATTTTGGAGGATGTCTATAGGATCTTCAAGATCCCCATCGATGGCAAGGTTGTCTCCTCTACCTCTATGGCAAAGGATGCTATCTTTTGTGACCAGAGCGTAGATGCACAGGATTATTCTATCCATAGATGGGTGCACATCAATGTCTGGTACCGTGATGATGTCTTTTCTACATGAGATGCCCTCTTCATGCATCTCATTATGTATATTGTCCTTCCAGACTCCTCGGGCATGAGGATTCCTTGGAACATGTTAGCCACTGCTTGGAGGGTGCTTTAGAGCTCTATAGAGGAGCCACTATGATTAGCTTGGGGGAGCACCCTATTATGCCAACTCTACAGGGAGCTATACTAGATTATAGAGCATAGTCATAAGGGCATCAACTGTAGTCTTTTATTATAGATTTGAGGGTGGTAGCACATCCGGATCAAGCATCCTACGGAGCTTCCACTACACATCACCACCATAGATGCTAACCATTAGTGTTACACCGCATGTTGGCCTCATGTTGAGGAGGGTACCCACAGTAGGGCTCATGTTGGGAACACTGAGCACTATATCATTATATTTGCATCACTTAGGCTGGGAGACATTGTCTGGCACCCCTACATGGATTGACCTACATGGCCTGAGGCGGACGAGTGGCTACGATGGGCCCATTGAGATAGATGGCTTATCTGGTGTAAGCCAGAGGTCAGAGAGTATCAGTTCTTTTCTCGTGTCCTATGATAGTTTGGTATGGTGTAGGACATGCCAAAGATCTCATTCAGATATATGTGCTTATCTTTGGAGAGGTATCTCCCACTGATACATCCTCCATCGCTAGGAGATGCACCAAAAAAATTCCAGGAGTTAAGGGTTGAGATAGTCGAGACCACTCCAGACTATGATGGATGGTGGTCCTTGTTTAGATGGTATGGGACAGGGCCTTTGGGCTAAGATCCAACTCAGGCAGAGGTAGAGGCAGATCCTGATGAGCATAGGGTGCACCAGCATACAAAGGGCAGTTGGGATGCAGAGGCCACCATCGAGGATATACCTGAGATTGACCCTAAGGAGGATATTCTAGAGGAGGGTGAGGTCCCTCCTGATAGCATAGAGGGATGACTGCTAGCTCAGGTGGCTGACTTGTAGGGTCAGCTTGGATGGTTTCACACACAGTAGCTCGAGAGAGACACTACCATCACCACTCTGGAGGCAAAAGTGGTTGACAAGGAGTGGTGCCTGACTAAGACGTAGGACCAAATACAGAAGCTTATGACTCAGGCCACAGATGCAGAGGCCTAGTTTTAGAGACTACAGACTACCTTGGAGTTAGCATAGGCATAGTATATTGTAGTAGAGGTAGAGCAAGATATTGCTCAAGAATTGAAGGGGGCTATGTCACCTCCTCAGGCTACTATGGGGCCTTCGACAGTACCAGCAGTAGCACCAATAGCTACACAGGATCCAATGACTAAGGTAGAGCAACTATGTGGTATGGTCATGAGGACAAATGAGATGCATGTAGCCTAACTTACTCGTGTTGATTAGCTAGTCGATTATATAGAGATGCACGGGCTACAGGTTCATGAGGATCCTTTCTCCTTAGAGTTGCAGTGGACTCGTACTAGGACTATTGGATAGTCTACAGTGAGCTCGAGTCACATGACTCATAGGACTGAGAGGATGCATAGGTCCTCTAGCACACACACAGTGAGATCACAAGCCAGGACTAGAGATCCAGGGCAGACATTAGGGGCCACCAGTTAGAGGACTAGCCTACTGTAGTTACCAATTTCCTGTGTGTTGGGTGTTTTAGGCTTTGGAGGGAGGTAGGATCCACAACAGGATCCATCATAGGTGCCAGGTCAGCCAGGAGAGTAGGCTCTAAAGCACAGTATTGAGGGAGGTGATGAGAGCTCTAGTATAGGGGGAGTAGCCTAGATCTTAGTTATAGCAGCTGTCGATTACATTTTTGATATATCATTTTGTGTGTAATGTCAAGGACCTACATAGTTGTAGCTTACAGGTATTTTGTACTCCCTATGTACTATTTTGGACACACAACACACACACACACACACACACACACACACATATATATATATATATATATATATAAGTATATATATATGATATGATCTTTTATGGCTCATTATGTGTACATGTTTATTTATTTTTTTAATTTTATGTTTATATGATGCGATGTATGGATGACATGCACTAGATAGCTATTTTACTTTATGATGATGATATGCAATGATCTAGATGATTAGATGTGCAATATATGATGTATGCATATGGATGCAATGTTTATTTTTAAATGCATATTTATTTTTTCTTTGTGGGCATGTGTTTATTTTTATGCAGTTTATGGTATGTTATGCAATGTATGGTAATGCATTATGTACATAATCATAATCTAATGGAAATGAACATGTATGCTTTAATCACTTAAAACATAAGAAATGAATGTAAACTGTGTATATCAATTTTTAAAATATGACACCACATAATGTATAAAAATCATGCAAAATAATTGATCATTCTCATTACAAGATCTTAATCAATTAATCACCCATAAATGATATGAGATGAGATGGATTGGTTTAATGTAAATGACTTGATATGTCATTCGATATTTATTCCTTGCACTATATAGTCAGTAGCCATCTAAACATTATTTTTGATATTCATCTGGTATCTATCCCATATCTTTGATTATGCTCAATATAATAATGTATCATGGATAGATACTTTGCAGCTTGATTGATTGAATGACTTTATTATTTTTTATGGCTTGCAGTTTCTGCTATCCTATTGCTATTTTAGGAACTTTTGAGGTTTTCCATGAGACTCAAATACCCTAGTTGTCTAATCAGAAGTTGTATACTCACCATGTTAGACTTTTGAACCGTGAGGCTTTTGTTAAGATAGGAAAAAACTATTCATTACATCTATGTGTGCAAGTGCACAACTTTGGTAAGACATAAGTATACCCTGATGTCAGACGGGATTCTTTCAACCCGTTGCTAAGATAGGGGATACGCAAATGTCTTACCCAATCTTAGTTTTAGATTTCAGTTGGACTCATATCGCTAAGCAATGTAGGACACCTAAAGCTAGCTCATCCACATTCAAACATTGGTATGTACATAATTAAAATGCTAATGCATCAGATATATCATCATGTTTAAGGTATAGTAGTGCAAGCAATTCTAGGGATTCAGGCCCACTCCTTCCTTCTCTGTGTATGATCGGGATACTTGCTTGTACAAACTGATAAGAATCACTAATATTAGCTTTGCACTATTCTATTTCTAATTCTTAAGCAATGGGTTTGTCTTCATATTCAATTTTTCACTATCTTGTGATCTTCATTTGACCTTGTTGTACCTTTGATTTTATGATCTTCATTGGATCTTTATATTTGATCTTCATTTGATCTCTGGAACTTTTTTTATTTTATTCTTGATCTTCATTTGATCTTTGTTTCTAGATTTATGAGCTTCAAAAATGTCCTTTGTGGATTTAACTTGGAGGGGAACTGCTTCTGTAATATCGATTCTAGAGTATTGATATGTGACATCAATCTGGAGGACATCAATCTACAGTGTCGATCTATGATACCGATCGTATGATATCAATGTAGGATATCAATCTGGGATGTCGATTTATGATATCAACAAAGGGTATCAATCTTGAGGATTGATGTGGGATATCACTTAGGGGATATTGCTCATTTTATCGTAAGAAAGGGATTTATGGGTAGGAAATGATTCTATCCTTTTGCCAATTACGTACATTTCCCGTACCGTCCACACAGAGGTATAAGAAAGAATAATTCTTTTCACTTCAGGATACCAGGTTCTGCTTTGTGGCTTCATCTTCCCCTAGTCCTTATTAAGACTCTTTTTAATTTATTCATTAGTGACAAGATTATGATATGCTAAGGGCTATACTAACTCGACCTCAGCCATCAAAATCAAAATAGGATTTCTTACCAACTCCTGAGAAGACCACTAGGTATGTTTGAATGATCGGAAAACTCTAGCATATTCTTCATAGCAATAGGATGGATTGTGTTGAAAAACACATTTACTCATTGTGATAGATGATAGATGATATAATGCAAGGGTGCATGATTGAAACACAAACATGGTGTCATTTGTAATAATTTGACACATACTATCCATTCTTGTATGGAATGCAATGGATGACAAATTCCTATATGCAATGCATGAATGCAAATGAAAATATGAAATGCAAGTGTATGCTATCAAACTCTTCCACACCCTCTAGCGATGTTAGGTGATAGGTACCTGGACAAATATTTTTAGATATGATGTAAGGCCCTAGCCAATTAGCCATGAATTTATCTCGCATATCAGGCAATAAATTTGAGTTATGTTGGTTCTCTTTTAGCACATGATCCCCAAATTCAAAGTCTCTCTAGTGGACTTTGACATTGTAAGCTCATTTTAATCACTCCTAATAAACGTGAATATGCTCGAGAGCATTCATGCGATGTTCATATAGCAACATCAATTAATTGAGGTGAGCTTATCGCGCACTGTCATCATCGATGAAATCTTTCAATGCGATGCGTAATGTTGGAATTTCCAACTCTAAGGGCATAATGGCCTTAGCGCCATATACTAGTGAAAACAGTGTTGCCCCAATGGGCGTTCGAATGCAAGTCTTGTAAGCCCATAATGCAAGGGGCAGTTTTATATGCCAAACCTTATGGTGTTCTTACATTGTCTTTTTCAAGATGGCTACCACAGTCTTGTTTGAGGCCTCATCTTGCCCATTTTCTTGCAGATAGTATGGAATTGCAAAACTGTGTTTAATGCGATATTTAGATGTTAAAGCCTACACAGTTTTGTTCCTAAAATAAGTTCCATTATCCAAAATTATTTTGGATGGTATCCCAAAATGACATATGATATGCTCGAGAATAAATTCTACGATGCGAGCTCCAGTGGTCATTGTAAGGGGAATGGCTTCCATCCACTTTGTAAAATACTTAGTAGCCATGATAATGAATGTATGTCGGCCTAACGATGGAGGAGAAATCTTGCCAATAAGATCTAGTCCCCACTGAGCAAATGGCCAAGCCACCTGAATGGGATGTAAGGCCTGTGATGGCAAGTGCATAAGATTAGCATGATGTTGACATTTAACGCATTTCTTGACATACACATTGTAATCCTTCTCCATAGTGGGCCAATAATAACCCATGCAAAGGATGCATTTGATGATAGCCATGCCGCTGAAATGGCCACCGCACGTACCATCGTGAGCTTCTAAAATTTCCCAAGATGACTCTTGGGGCTCAAGACATCGAAGGAGAACTCCTTCGTAGCTGCGTCGGTACAAAATGTCTCCTATCAAGACATACTTAGTCACTTTCTATTTGAATGTGCATCTTGCGGCATGCGACAATCCCTCCGGGATCATACCAAGTTTTAAGAAGTCTTGGATTTGCAACATCCAGCTTTGACAAGCCTCGACTTCAAATGCTAAGACGACTTGCTCCCCCTACGTATTTAACTTTGTAAATGCAGACTGGGAAACAACCTTATGGTGAATGGTAGTACCACTCCCCGTAGGACTCTGAGAAGTCAATGACTCCCAAGGTGTCTGCTTAAGAAAGTATTCTGCTCTATGGAACCAATCAGCTGTTGGTTCCACAACAATCATGTTGATTGACTCTTTATTATCAAAGGTTGCACGCTCCGCTGCTAGGTGTGAGAGCGTTCTAACATGGATGGTAGTAAAATTGATAGATAGATTTTGAGGGATCAAGGACCCCAAAGATGCCATGGTGTCTACAAACCTATTTGACGAACGAGGGATTGCCTCGATGTCATACCATTCAAATTTAGCCAGATAAGTGGCAACAAGATCTTTGTAGGCTTTTAGTACGGGACATCGACACTGAAAGAGCCCCTTAACTTGGTTAACTATGAGCAAAGAATCACCAAAAATGTTCAATATTTTAATACCCATGGTGATGGCTGTGTGGAGGCCCAAAAGTAGGGCTTCATACTCAACATTATTGTTGGTGCACAAAAAGTCTAACTTGAACGACAAGGGCATTAGAGCTCCTTGTGGTATGAAAAACACTATTCTTGCACCACCCCCTTGCTCACACTTCGAACCGTCGAAGAACAATGTCATATCAACATTATTCTCTAGTTCTTCGAGTTTGGGAGCTTCAGATATTATGAAGACCGCATCATCTGGAAGCTCAATGGTTAGAGGCCTACTGTTGGACAGTGGTGCCTCAACCAGTTGATCAGCTATGACTTGTCCCTTGATGGAATTTTGGCTGATGAATTCCAAATCAAATTCTGTCAATAGCATGATCCACTTTGCAGTACGTGTGTTATGATATGTCTTGCTCATCATATACTGCAAAGGATTCTATTTCGATATAACATATGTCATATGACTTAGCATGTAATGCCATAATTTCTTGGTAGCGAACACCATTGCTAAACAAAGCTTCTCCACATATGCATATCCTGACTCATAACTCACCAAGGTGCGACTGATGTAATATATGGCTTGCTCTTTGCCTTGCACATTCTTTTGGGCTAACATGGTCCCTAATGCAAAGTTGGTTGCCGATATATATAGCAGAAAAGGCACATCTGGCCTTGGTGGAGCTAGTACTGGCGACGTTGCTAGGTATTGCTTAATCTCAGCAAAGGCTGCTTGGCAGTCCTCATCCCAATAAAATGGGACCCCCTTGTGTAGCAGTCGATTCATGGGTCGACATTTATCCGATAATTGAGCGATGAATCACTTTATGGACGCTACTTTGCCCTAAAGGCTTCTTAGTTCTTTGATATTAGTGGGAGGACACATCTCTAGAATAGCCTTGACCTTTGCTGGGTCTACTTCGATGCCTCGTTTAGAAATGATGAATCCCAAGAGTTTACCTAAAGTTATGCCAAATACGCACTTCTTAGGATTCAACCTGACATTATGCTCTATCAGGCGATCGAAGACCTTCCTTAAGACCTTTGCATGCTCTGCTTGCAGCAACGACTTAGCTAGTAAGTCATCGATATAATCTTCTAAGATTTTATGCATGTAGTCATGAAAGATATATGTCATAGCCCGCTGATATGTGGCACCAGCATTTTTAAGACCGAATGGCATAACTTTGTAGCAAAATGTCCCCCATGGCGTTATAAACGTGGTTTTATGTTGATCTTCGAGTTTAATCCAAATCTGATTGTATCCAAAAAAATATCCATAAGGGAGAGCATTTCATGACCTACAGTAGCGTCTACCAGAGCATCGATATTTGGCAACGAAAATGAATCTTTGGGTGTTGCCTTATTGAGATCTCTAAAATCCATACAAATACGGATCCTTCCATCTGGCTTTCCTACGGGCACCATATTGGACACCCATTCTGGATAGTCGATGGAGATGACAAACTCTACGTCCAACAACTTTTGCAACTCATCTTTCACCATTAAGGCTACTGTTGGATGCATTTTTCTGAGTTTTTGCTTGACTGGCTTCTTTGACAGATCTAGCAAAAGGTTATGAGTAACCAATTTCGGATCTAGACCCGGCATGTCTTTGTAAGTCCAAGCAAAGATATCAGGTCTCTCTTTCAGTAGAGGGATGATGCTATCACGCTCATCCGGAGTGAGACTCTCTCCAAATCTAACCTTCTTTGGATTGGTGGGATCTTTACTGATATCCACATCGAAGGTTTTCTCTACTGACATATGTGATCCCTCCTCAAGCTGGTGAGGCATAGGAATCAGATGGATGTCATCAGTCGGGTTCACATGTTCCTCGTGGGAAGCACCCTCAGCATGATAAACATCATAAGCACAGCCTGGCATAAAATGAAATGGTTGCAACATTTCTTCATTAGGGAAGAAATCTTTAGGCTGGACCGATGAGTCAGCGTGATCCCAATCGATAGCATCCATGTTCAGATGCAGCGGTTTGGATGGATCTACTAGATTGCAGAGTGGAGTGGTCAAATCAATGGAGACCATATTGATGGAATGGAATTGATCTCCAGAACCACATGGACAAAACTCTATATCTGAAGTGTAGCTTCTGTACCCAAGATCTGGCTCGGATGGTATGGGCACAAATGGATCCTCTCTATGGGATGCCCATATAACTAGATCCTCCCGATGCACTAGCTACAAAATGGGATCTCTCGACTCAAGGAGCTCCACGTACGTAGGCGGATGGGGAAAGAGTTCCTGATACCTCTCTTCGAGCTCTCTTCTTTCCCTTAGGCTGCGATGGAGATTAATCTCCCAACGCAAACCTGTAGCTATAATAGGTGGGGGACCTCGAGGTGGAGGCCTATTACGTAGGTGATGAGGTCCCAAATAGGCCATCTCCAATGAATCCTCATCATCACTATACAAATACAATCCGTCACTTCCCCCCTCTTCTAAGGGGCGATCTGCCAGATGTGGCCCCATGTATCTGATTCTGTGGTCACTATCATCACTATCCAGATAAATCTGATAGAACGATCGTATATATGATACTGCCATGTAAAATGGCATTGCTTCTTCCTTAGAGCACTTAGTGTTGGGAGGGACTTCCTCCATAACATGCTTCGATTCCCTAGGCAATAGATATTGTGGATACACAAGCCTAGAATCGGTCCTCTCATCTACATCACTGTGGTCACTACCATGGATGGACCACTCTATTGTGTCTATGAATAGTGGGAGATTAGTTGGGCGAGGCCTTAAGTAGGCCTCATTTATCTCATCTTCATAATCACTATCGACTATGAAGCGCTCATTCATCTCTTCCACTTGTTCCATAGGTAGCAGATGGCATATAAATGCCGAACCTGGAAAGGTCGGCTTGATTTCCTCCTTAGATTGATCATCATTTGAGGACTCATCATCTACATCATAACTAGGTCCACTTATTTTGGAGGTGGACTCCTCTCCATCATCATCACAAAGATCTCCTAACTCGAGATCACCTACAGTAGTGGGGTTATGCCCCTGCATACCAGTGTCATCGGTAGCATTATGGATTTGGTTACCTAGGTTGCCTCTGGGGTTGTCCTCTAAGGGCCCATCATGATATGAATCGGGTGGCCCTATGGTAACAAACGATACCATCTGGTGAGTCCTCCAAAATTTGGAAGGATTAGGGTGATATGGATTAAAATCCACATCATCCCCTAGACTCAGGTACATGTGATCTAAGGATGCAACAAGCAAATCATCATGATCCTATACCTGTAACCCTAACCCGAACCTATCAGTAGCTAACTGATAATGAGGTTCGAGTGGAGTCCTACGTCCTTGTTCAAAAATACCAAGGCCGTGTCCATGCCAATGATACGACTCAAAAATGTGCATGGCATATTTTGGGTTGGACAGATAGTGCACATTCACAATGAATGGCTCGTCATCATCCTCATCTATGGACATTCTGGTGGGCGCTTGATCTAGCCCTACGTAGATAAAGTTTTTTTGGTTGGGTGGCTCACCCAATGACACTACAGATCCAATCAAAAATTGATGGGCATGTGGTCGGCCCATCTCTTGTGTAGTCTTTAGGATAGGTCCAAAAGTAACATTTTGCACAAGATACTCACCTAACCCTGTGCTAGCTAGATGAATGGTCACCTGTGGTGCAGATGACCCTGTTGAAGATGCAGGAGAAGTAGGTTGAGGTGCCTCCTTGACTTTGTCTTGAGGTTCTTCCACATCCATGGGAGTGGGAGTCTCATTGGTGATTGGTTCGGGCATATGATCTTCTACTTTCTCACCCAATTTCACCTTTAGCTTCTCGTCTTGTCGATGCATTGTCGATGCAGTCGGTTTTAGAGAAGTTGTAGTCGTATGCTTAGATCTGTGTGACACAGATGTCGATGGTTGAGCATGAGCTGCTAGTTTACCTCTTGGAATCTTAATCGATGAAGCAGGCCAGATATCCAAGTGCATCGATGAGAGTACAAAACCCCCAAGAAAATCTACTAGGTTCATGAACTTGAATGGTTCTTCGTCCGAGGACACTACGTGAACCTGTCCCTCATGAATGTACTTCATGCATTGATGCAAGATCGAGGGGATGCAATGCATTTCATGAATCCAAGGCCTTTCGAGCAGAATGTTGTACTACATGGCACCCTCTATCATGTGACACATCATAGAGATGGTCTTGAGTCCCACCTGAATAGGTAGAACAATTGTACCAACCATCGAGCATAGTGCATCGTTAAATGCTCTCAACGTAAAGGTGGTAGGCACAATGTGTGATTTGGGCAACTTGAGATGGCTCAGCGCCTTGGTCGTAATTATATTGATCGAGGACCCAGTGTCGATCAAGACCCTTTTGAAAGGCATGTGGTTAACACACATGATAATATGCAGTGGCGGGTCAGCCATAATAGTAGGAACCATCTTCACTTCATGATCATAAAATTGTATCATGGGTTCTTGACACTGTTGTACATGTCCCACAAAATTTGTAAATGCATGTGCATCTTGGGACTATACCTCAATGGACCTCAGAATGTCCATAAGAGTCTCCCTGTGTCTAGGGGACTACTGAATAAGCTCATATATTGACAACTTCATAGGAGTTGTCTGCAGGTTCTAAACTAACCTGCTCCTTATGGTCACCATCGGTCTAGTTGGTGGGCCTGGAATGTTCTGAGCTGGTCGTTGATCCGGTGTAGCTTGTATTCTAACGGGAGCACGAGGTTGATTCGGTTGATCGTACCTCCCATGTCTAGTAACAACATTGACCATGCCTACGAACCCCTGGGTAGGTGGTTCGACTCTCACTTGATTGACCTGGCCGACATTGTTATGAGGTACCTCATGATTAGGTAGTGGATTCTTGAAAATCCCCATGTTTCTATTGTCGAGCGCCTGTGGATTGCCTGGTACTACAAGCTCTCCTTTTTCTATCATGTTCTGCACAATGTGTTTGAAGGACCAACATGTCTCGATGTCGTGGCCCTTCGCTCTATGGAATATGTAGAATAGATCATCTTGATGCCACTTCGACTTTGGCACATTCGGATCTACTAATTTGACCTCGGGCAATCGTATGGCCTTGGCCTCACACAGTTGATGGAAAATCGAAGTCATCGATTTCGTCAGAGGTGTGAACTGGCGAGGTGGGTGCTCTTCTCTATTTTTGCCCTTATAATTGTTTTTGTGCATCTCATAACACGCAGGAGGAGGTTGGGCCTGATAATTAGGCTTTTGTTGTCCCTTGTCCTCTCCTCCAAGATTTAGTACTACTTGATTCACGTGGGCTTGCTTGCCCTGTTGCTTCGTAGTACTCTTTTTAAACCCCTCTTTCCTGGTCTTGAGCTTCAAGTTGCCTTCTTGCAACTTGATGTCCTCGATCACCTTGGCTTGTGCCAAAGCTTCCTCGAATGTAGTGTACTGCTACAGCTGCAATAGTAGTGAGATGTGCTTGGCACAACTCTTTGTAAACATTCGGGTCAATTCTACTACAGGAATAGGGAATGGCAGCTTTGCCATTATTCTATGCCATCTCTTTTCGTATTGCTCGATGGGCTCATCGTCATGTTGAGCTAGCGTAGCCAAATCAGAAAGGTTGGCCTATTTCTTGATGCCAAATGAATAGCATTCAAGAAATGCATCAACTAACTACTCAAAACTAGTAATACTATGTTTCTTCAATTGGTTGAACCACTCTCGGGCCAGGATGAAGAGTGTCATAATGAAGGTGCGCAACAACAAGGCATCATGACTCTCTATCTGGAAACAAGCATCCAGAAAACTCGTAACATGCTCTTGGGCATCCTCATCACCCTTGAATTTTTCTAACCTAGGCATATCAAAATGCTTAGGATATGGAGGCGTAGGCACCGAGGGGTCTAGAGGTTCATTGTGTATCTTCCTCAGTGTCGAATTTTGAATAGTCGCGCCTTGCCTCTCTATTGCTTTGACCTTATCGGCCAAAACCTTGTACGCCTTAGAAGACAAAAAGTCCTCCTCCCTAAGCTGACATGGAGGCGGTCTAGGAGGTAATGTCTTCTTTGAGGGAGGTGGAGGAAGTGGCTCTTCCTCCTCCTCAACTCGGTAACTCTTAGGATACTCTTGATCGTATCCGTCTACATCTACATGCTCATGCTGCCTCTGTCTAAGATCATTGAGTGATGGCAGTCGCTCCCTCTGTTGGGCACTGACATGAGTACGAGCGTCTCTATGCTCCTCATGCATATCGGCTAGGGACACAACCCTCCTATGCACATGCTCTCTATGCTCCTCGGGAGGGTATAGGCCAGCCCTGGCTAGTCGATCCTCCTACTCTATGTGCTCCTTCTGAGCTAGAATACGCTCCTCGTGCATGCGTTGCTCATATAACCTCTATCATAGGAGCCTTTGCACTTGAATATTTTCATCTTCAATATGTTGCCTCTCTAGGCGAGCATCCTCCAATTGATCTTGGAGGAGTTGACGTCTTTGCTCAGACACCAATCTATGTGATCTATCGATCTGGTCGACCGTGGGAGGCCTCTGGTGTGTATGCTCTATGCGAGCTACCTTATGGGTTTTGTACCCATCAGAAAAATGTGTTGCACCTTTACCTCTATCTATGAAGATGGCATCGATGTCTTGCTATGCTCTAAACTATGAACCACCATGTGTGGATGGTGGACGTGTGACATGAGGGTGCTTAGAAGCCTCTCCATGCTCTCTAGTGATCTTGATACAACTATCGCTATGCTCACTCGAAGCATGAGTGGGTGGAGTTGTAGGCTTGCAGCCTAGCTGCTCAAGAACACTACCTAGACCATCTAACTATCTAGACCTCCACCACTCATGCGGTGGTGTTCCATTAGCTCCCACCTTTGATATATCAATGGTGATCTTGCATGGTGGGCCATGCATGGGAGTATGGGTGGACCTATGCTCATAAGCGAGCCTATCCTCTTGACCCTGAATGGGCGGATATCTGGTCCGTCTATACTCTGACTGTGGAGGGTTAGAACCTCCTGTGGACCTAGTATGTATGGGAACCAACTTGGTCCCATGCACAACATATTCCTCGACCGATCCCATGGATGCGCATGCACAGTGGTATCGATAATGGCTTTGGAGTAGAGCATCCTCATGTTGAGAAGCTCCGTGCTCAGTCCTATGCCTAGAGGAGTGTACTGAAGCTCCTCTATCGGGGGTCTGCTCAATGGGATCTCCCCGTGTCGAGTTGTCACCTCTAATGCTCATCGAACGTCGTTCGGTTTGCTCATGTGTGTGAGGACTCGACACATGCTATTGTGAATCAGTTGGGGGTTGATCATGGGCATCGGTCCTAGACCTTTGCCGATCACCCCATGTGTTCACCATTTGTGTACCTAACGTCTAGATGTGTTTTATTATGCAAACAAGGTATACAAATGATGATTATCTTCTTTTAAATTTTTATTGTGAGCCCTAAACTGTTTGATGTTGTTTTTAGATGTGTTGTATCAGTATGAGAAACTCTCACGTGTTTTGCAAAATCATTGGATTTTATTCTTAGTTTAATTGGCTTTCACCTATATACTCGCACAAGCCAAATATGGTAATGAAGTCCATACTCAATGAAGTAGCATAGGTACTACCAACCCTCACCCAACACACCGTGCATAGTGATACACCCTTCCGAAGAAGAGTGCGTGCTATTTTGCATGGATAGGACAGTTCTTGGGTCGGCCTTGGCAATGAGCGGGTCCCGATAATACAATTTCAAATGAGCCAACCAAGCGGTAATGACATCCACTATTGGTCTCAATCAAATGGGTTGGATGTGAGAGCCCAACGCCACTGATGTTTACAATGAAACATGGTGTGTGTGGTTCATTTTACTTTGCATAAAGACAAATGCATAAAAGAGCATTCATATGATCATTCCTACATGATATGCATAAGAAGGAACATTTCAAAATTCACAAAGGTATGCATGCTATGTCCTACATGACGTTATGATAATGCAATTACGATGACATGGCCTCTAATTGGGCCTCACGCATGCAAATGACCACACAATTTTTATCAAGGTCACTGTATTCTAGGGTGGACTGCAATCAGAGGTCCGTTGTTCCTAGCAGCGCCTTTCTAATGGAAAGAATGCGAAAGCAAATTAGGACTTGTTCATTGATCCTTTTTCCTTTAATGTTCCTAATTTGCCATCGATTTGCCACCTACTGTAAGAATACAGAGGAGAAAATGTAGAACAGAGGATGGAAATAGAACCTACCTCAACTCCTGCTCTACTGCCAAGTGGTTTCTCTATTGTCTGTTGCTTCTACTATAAACCGTAGCTCTAGTCTGCGGGCTGCAGTGTAAACCGCAGGTGATAGCCACGGGCCAAAAAATAACCATAGTTGTTAGCTACGGTTAGCACCTGAGATGAAAAAACCAAAAATGTCAGTACTCAGGGGCTAGAAATGTGGAGTTCCATCGTGATCGCCATCTGACTTAATCATGGAGCATGCACCTAGCTACTGTATTGATCTATACCATCATGAAAGCACAAAGATTGACACAAGTACATAAATTGAACAAAAAAAGTAAGGTTTCTTGTATTAATATTTGAATGAGATTTGATTACAAAAATTCCCTCTTAGGGTCACTTGAAAGATGATACTGATATTACAATTGCCAATGCCCTCAATAGGGTAGGCACACTTATAGTGCTCTATTGATTAGTCACAAACTGCCTTGGGGTGGAGTTGACCCCCTTCTTCGCGATGTGGAAGGATTATGACGTAAGCTCCTCTTGCACCTGTCTCCCTGTGAACAAGAAACAACAACACATGATTAAAAATATTGATAGCCTCTCGTGATGAGGCCCTTTAAGGAAATATGTATGCAAATGCCATTAAACTAGTAAAACAAGAAATCATAAAGAAAGACTTTAAACTATTCTAATTAGATCAAGAATTATACTATAACATGATGGACATGAATAAGCAAATGATGCATGGATCAAATATCAAGTTAGGAGCAATAAAGTGCATAAAAGATCCAATATAATCCTACTTAATACAATGCATGAAATAACTAATTCCTACGGTCAGAGTTTCTCTAAAGTGCAATTAAACCTATAAAAAG
The DNA here is from genome assembly GCA_028583015.1 of Wollemia nobilis. Lineage (NCBI taxonomy): Eukaryota > Viridiplantae > Streptophyta > Pinopsida > Araucariales > Araucariaceae > Wollemia > Wollemia nobilis. Next base: position 11,018,957 of record JAQPPZ010000012.1, read on the forward strand.
ACTAATATAACTAATCTATGCGGTCAAAAGCAAAGCAAGTAAGGTGATCAGTCACCTATTGCAAACCATAGCTATGGTGGGCGGTCTACACTGTGAACCATGGCTGACAACCATGGTTTGACCTCTGATAGGTTTACCCTCAGAATTAGGGGCAGTGGGCTTGACCTCCTTGTCCAAATTGATGTTCAAGGGTCACCTTTGTTGTCCTCTAACATATTTGGTGGTCAAATCGCTATGACGGGCCTTCGTTTGCCCGAATTTGTGCTTCTTGAATCTCCTAGGCACCTAGGGCATCCATGGCTAATTGGTCTTTAGGTGAATAGCAAAGGGGCTCTCAAATGCACAGATTTAGTATGCAATTTGACAGGGCTTCACTGCTCTCTTGATCAATTAACTCTCTCCTTTTTCACCCCATTTGGAGGGGGTATTTATAGCATGTCCCTAGGGCTAGGGGTAGCTTCATGGAGAAGCCAAGACCAAGAAGGTTGGTTAGGACAGTTGGGATGGAAGCCTCTGGAATCTTCCATCCTTCAACTGCCTACTTCTAGATATTTTGGCTGTTCCAACCAATTTGGCTCGGATGGAAGGCCTAACTGAACTTTAGTTAAGACCGTAGGTCACAGTTGCGGTCCAGACTACAGACCGTAGGTATCAGCCATGGTTTAGAATGGAGACCATAGATCTTGGTTGCGGTTCAACCTGATTAGGCCAAAATGCCTAAATTGAGTGGTTAGAACCACTGCTCTATCTTGGAGTCTATCCAAGATCCTCCATATGGTTTTGTAGCATACCCCACCTGCCATCTTAGACCCTTTCTTAGGAGTTTTTATTAGGTTGATGGATTTCCAATAGGCTAGCCCAATAGAAGGTGCCCAATCACATTAAAAACTAGATCTCTGTAAGTATTTCCTCTTAACAAGAGTGACCCATTCTATTTGATCCCTTGACAGTAATCTCCAAGCTTGCTTTGCTAATAGCACCAAGTTTAATATATAGATTCTTCTAAGGCTGATTCCACCCGATACTTCGGTCTGCAAAATTTATCCGACGCAACCAAGTGGAATCTATATTTGTTCTCAGTACCAATCCATAGGAAATGCTTTTGAATTTGGTCAATTTTATGGTAAACCTTAATTATATCCTTGAAGACCAAAAGTAAATAAACAGGGATGCTCTACAAATAAGCCATGGTTGGGACTACTTTCCCTACCTAATATAGGAGATTGTCCTTCCATTTGGAATATTTCAATGATATTGTTACACATTTATTCATAAGAATTTCCAATGAACAAGGGTAATCCTAAATAGGTAGCTGGTAAGGTGGAAATAGCACATCCCAATATATTTATAATTTTGAGTTGTCACCTATGAGGAGTGTTGAGGAAATATAACTTATTTTTCTAGAAATTCACTTTCTATCTAGCTGCTTCTTCATATTGAAGGAGTAAATTCTAGATAACTTAAGCTTCAACGATAGAAGCAAAGGTGGACAAGAGAGTTTCATCAACGAATTGATGATGAGTGACAAGATTAGATTGAGAGGTCACTATAATTCTAGAAATTAGTTTTGAGCTTCTAGTTGCATGGATGGATCTTCCCAGTGCCTTAGCAACAATGATGAATAGAAGGGGGGATAAGGGATCCCCTTGTCTTAGGTATCTACTACTAGGAAAGTATCCAGAAGGTGATCCATTGATTAAGACATAGAATCATGCAGATGAAATGCATCCTTTAATCATCTTGACCCAATATTGGTGGAATCCAAATTTGGTTAAGATAGCCAATAAAAAGTCCCAATTCAACCTATCATAAGCTTTATTCATGTCAATATTTAGAAGAAAAGTAGCCTTTTTATTTGAGAAGCAGAGTGCAGGCCTTCATGAACAGAAATAATCCCATCCAAAATAGTCCTCCCTTAGCAGTGATCAATTATTAGAGGAAGAATGTCTCACATCCTATTGGCTAAATCTTTGGTAAGTATTTTGTAAACAATATTATAGAGGTTCACAGGTCTAAAGTCATTAAAGGATCTAGCATTTGGGATTTTAGATATTAGAGAAATAAACATGGAATTAAAATTACGAGGTATGACCTTGGAAGACTAAAATTATTTTATAGCTTCACACACATCAGGACCGACAAAATACCAGAAAACCTAAAAAAATGGAGGAAACCCGTCAAGGCCAGGATCCTTGTCAGGTTTCATGGAAAAAAGGGCTTACTTAGCATCATCTGTAAGAGTAGTAGTTAACTTAAAATTGATGTCCTCTAAATTGGAAAGGGGTATGTGCTGAAGAAAAATTTATTTAGCATCATCATAGGTAGAATCTGAATTTGGGTTTTTGAGTAACTACATGAAATATGATATGTCTTCGGATCTAATTTCCTTGATGTTAGATGTTACACTTCCATCATGTCTGAGTACCTCCTTAATTCTATTATTGTTCCTATTCCTTAGAGTGGAAATGTGGAAAAAAATTATATTGGAATATCCTTCCTTGAGCTAGATTGCTCAAGATTTTTGCCTCCAGAAGGTTTCTTCGCATTTTAGGATATTATGATACTATGATAAAAGAATCCTTTCTTCATTACTCAACTCAACACCATAATTTTTACCAGTCAAAATATCATTCTCAATTATTGCCAAGCAGTTTTTGATTTCTTGTTTATTCTCGAACAAATTCCCAAATATATCTTTGTTCCAAATCTTGAGATTTTCTTTGAGCAATTTTAGTTTTTGTCTCAATCTGAATGAGGGTGATCCATTAATATTTGACTACCACCACTGAATGATTATGTCCCTAAAGTTTGGATGTTGCATCCACATGGCTTCAAACATAAAAGGAGTTCTAAAGGTCTAAGGGTTATTTATTTCCAAGAGAAGTGGACTATGATCTGACATGATTTTGAGAAGATATTGGAGATTGACATCCCCCCACTTTGTAGTGGATTCCTGAGAAAAGAGTACTCTATCAAGTTTAACCTAAATTAGTTGATTACCATTCCTATTGGTCCATGTAAATAAATTATCTTTCAGGTATACATCCATCTAATTATTAGAGTTGATGAAATCCTAAAATTCTTGTATGATTTTTGATATTGACCCAGAGCCACCTCTCTTGTCCAAAGGATAAAGTGGAGTGTTAAAATATCCATCAAGAATCCAAGGAAAATTTATGATAGATTTTATAAAATTTATTAAGGTTTCCCATAGCTTGGATTTTCCAGGGATATAATTAGGGGCATATACATTGGTGAGTATCCATGGGAAGTTTTTATCTTTATCAAAAAATAGGATACTAGCTGACACATCATTAGAGTGTATTAATTTACCTTCCAGCTTATCTAAATTCCAAATGCACATAAGACCTTCTGAAACACCCCTTGCACTATAGGAAATGGTTTCCCCATTTTTCCATAGATTTTTACCTAAAGCATTGGATGAAAAGTCTCCTATTTTGGTTTCTTGCATCAAAAAATTTGTGGGATTGACATATTTTCTTAATGACCTAGCTAGTCTTTGCTTTGCCAGGCCATTAAGTCCTCTCACATTCCAAGAGAGGATTTTTATTTAGATGATTTGATATTCCTTTTTCCCCATTTCCTTGAGGTTGAAGAGGTTTGATACATTTAGAGTCATCTTTGCTCTGACTTAACCCTATGGAGAATAGAGTTTTTTGGATTCCAGTCACTATTTCTTCAACTAGTCCCTATTTCCATTGATCATTGGCTGAATTTTTGCCCTTATTCTAATCCTCCATAATAAATAGGAGATTTATTTTAGCTTCTCATTTATTTTGGGTTAAAATTGTGTGAGTTAATTCTTTGAACCACCAAGCTAGAAGAACCAGGGATAGTTTTTGGGATTGAAACTTCTTCAATTTGAGTCCATTTGCAAGGATCATCTAAGCTTTCTGGGAAAGACTCAAGAGGTGGGCTTGAGGATCCTAAGCACTATCTCGGGGATCGAGGATAAGAGTGAGAAAACCCATTATGGTAAATGGGATCAAAGGATATATTAGCTTCAGGTCTCTTCTTCTTATTGGAGATAGAAGAGTGTTTGTGAGCTGGTTCAAGACTATGAGGAACTTTTATATTTTTGTTATCATGTTAAGGCAATTTATAAAGTACCTGGTACTTTTTTGGGAGAGCAAAGAAAGAATTTACCTCTTCCTTGTGCATTTTTTTATTCACTATAGATATATGTTTGCCCTTATTAGCATCTTGAGGAGAAGCTTGAGTCTCTTTTGTAGTACCTTCCTGAGGACGTTCATTCTTATTGTTGTTTGGATTCTGGTTTCTAATAGGTCTGAATACCACTCCCTTTGATGTGGGATGCTTCCTTCTTTCATTCCTAATGAAAGGAGATTTGATTTTTGGGATCTCAGGTTTAGCCTACACTTTCAAGGAAGGGCATTGAGATCTGAGGTACCCTTGAGTACGATATTCCACATAAAATGTTGGCTTATTTTTATATTCCACTGCTTACTTCCAGTATTAGGACTCATATTCTAGTTCAACGAAAGTATGGAGCTCTAAATATAATTTTATTTTGATGCAAATCCAAGAAATTTTCATCCTCAACCTAGCCAAAGTGGCATGATTGATGGCTACCAAATCACCACTAATTTTAGCAATACCTTTGAGGATATCCTCATGCTATAAATTCAAAGGAAGGTTTGGTAGATGAACCCATATAGAGCATAGTTAATGCTCTATATTTCAAGGTCAAAGTCAGTAGATCATCACCTCAGGAATAAGCTTTGCTTTCCCAAAAACCAAGACCCTCCTGTAAGAATCTGGTTAGCATCATCATGGTTGCTAAGCTGAATACCAAAAAAACCCTAGAAAGGCCAAATATTTCCATGCTACCAGTGACCTTCCATTTAGAGTGAGCCCATCTCCTGATGGTTTCAAGATCAGGCCTACCTCCAATAAGCTTTCCAACTAGTGAAAAAAATTCCATTGAAAGATAGTTGGAGATAATATTTGTAGGGACCTTGATTTTTTTCCCAATGGGTTCCAAGGAAAAGGATGATTCCCTAAGAAATCTTCTTTTTTGAGACCTCTCCATTTATCTCTTCTCCATTGAATTCATTTTTTTGCTAATAGTTTTCAAGGTATTCTAGATATCAAGGAGGACAGAGGATTCTTGGAGAATCTAAGAAGAAAGGGGAGGGAAAGGAATTGTAGTAGGTGGTGCTTTTGTATGTGAAATTGGATTGATCTATGGGAATGGGTATGACAAAGGAGGAGGATCCATATAAGATGTAGCAGTTGTTTACCCCTGGACATTAGTGGTTTTCAAATTGTAGGGCAACACAGCTTTTAGGGGTAATCTTCCCACATTAATAAGGATATTGTCTACATGAACAGTTGCATTATAAACCTGTGGAAAGGTATGCACCCTATATTGTTGGATTTATAGCCTAGTTATGATCCAAGGGCTCTAATATAATACTTGCATCTGGTCTAGCTGTAGGAAGAATTATCTTCCAAGTCCTACTGAACCTCAAGTTGAAATCTGAAACCATTTCTTGTTGATGTTTTTGCATAGATATGAACTGATTAAGGAGGAAAAATGATCAGTAGATTCATTAAATTCTTCCACTAAGGGTTCATCCAATGCTTCCCATGAGATAATAGTATTGTCTTCAAACGTCTTGAACCAATGTAGAATCTTTCCTCTAAAATACAGGGCTAGAATCCTAACAATAATATCTTCATTTTTATATTGTGTATTACTGCTAGATTCAAAATATCTTGGCAGTGCTCATATGCAGTTTTACCAGATCCATCATAGGTGGTAATGACCTTAGACAAAGCTTAGGGAATGTCATGCATTTGGGCTAGTCTAAGGGGGCCAACTATGTTCCATCTGGGTTACTTTTGCAAGGGCTGATTTGGAACTGCATTTTATGCCATGTTTCCAGGTGTAGCTCCTGTTGGAGGTGGTGTTGGATTAACTATAGGATTCTCCTTAGGAGGATTTTATTCTGAATGAAAATCTTGATTAAAATTCCTTATAAAAGTGGACCCTCTATAAGGTACCTCACAATAGAAAAATAAGTTTGGGTTATTCCTCTTGAATGACCTGGTATACATGAAAAACTATAATCTACAGGGATAAATTTTCTGGGTTTATAGACTAGGGAGTCGCTAGGTGAATTTGTTGATCACCACTTAGCTAGGTCAAGAAAATTCACCAAATCTTGATTCCTTTGAAAAATACAATAAATAATATGAATTATTTTAGTGTTTCTTGCAAACAGGTCGCACCGAATGTGCCAAAAATTGTTGGAAACTGAATTGTCATCAAGTTTTACTTGATACTACAACTATCTATCTTCTAATTTTCTATCCAAGCTTGCACCCAATAGTCACATATTAGAACTCAACATTGTATGGACCAAATATTGCTTCAGCCCAACCTCCAGTGTAGGCTAGTTCTTTGTCAACTAAATAGAATGTTGACTCAAATAACCTCAATAAGAGTTTTGAGGAATAGGGTTAGAAAAAGGTTTAGGATTAAGAAATTATGTATTAATAGTGGCCGAATAGGGTTAACAACATAGGCATCTACAAGAAAAACCTCTAGAAAACTACTTCTAGTGTCCCACACTCAGTATTAGTAGCACCCAAAACCATGAAATCTTCATACAATAAAGCATAAACAAAGATATGTTCCAAGAAGCAATTTCAATATCCAATGTATCAACAATCCAATTTAGTAGAATAGATCAATAATCAGACTTTGCAAAAATAAAATTCTTGTCAACACAAATCTAACTATGAACAAATTTCAACTACATTAACAACTAGTAATCCAATGCAAATGGAATGAACTAACCGTTACAGCATTGATAGAGATGTAATTCACAGCTTCAAACCTCTTAAACGAATGATAACAAAGATGACAAGCCTTGAATAAAAAACCTGAGTAATGATCCTTCCATTAGTTTGCAAAAAATATTTACATAGTAGGGCAAGCAAATGCACTAGATCCGATGCTAAAAATCGAGGGTTCGACCTCTATTTATAGTTTACAATGAAAATAATAGGGGGTGATATTACAGGGATTAAGAATTTGATAACTCAACAGTGAGATATGTTGGCATCATTTCATTCACGTATAGGGTTTGAAGAATCCACTGGAGGTCATCTGCCATGGCAACTCAACTCTGCAACCTACTGGTCTAGTAATTGCAGTTGGGCCTCAGGTCGTTAGAAACTAGATCTGGACCATTCATTCTTCTTGAAAACTCCATTCTACTACAGATCTACAACTACTCTTGTTCTTGGTTCTTGTTCCTTGGCACCACTAATGCTTCGAGTACCCACTAAAACTGATTGTTCTTCAATCTGCCAAGAATCTACCTTTGTATACTTCATAAAAATATCAACAAAATATTTGTCATTGATGCACTCAGTGAACAACTACGATTAAAATTCAATAATGCCTTACAAGTGAGCGAGATAGAAAGAGTCACCAATCTGCTCTAAAATAAATATGATATCAGCTTGGATGGATTTGACTAGTGGATTCGAGCTCTCAAGAAAAATACATTTCTTGCTAAGTGGAATCTCACTCATCTTCAAGTCACTCTAAAATATCATTGATATCAGCTTAGATAACTTTGGCCAATGAATTTGAGATAGTGATAAATATGCTAAGTGTGGAGAAAAATGGAGTTCTTCACCAATCTACTCAAGAAACAATGGAAAATGATCTCATTGCTATTCTACTCAAGGAACAATAGGAAATGACCTTCTCACTATTCCGCTCAAGGAACGATGGAAAATGACCTTCTTGCTATTTTGCTCAAGAAACAATGGGAAATGGCCTTCTTATTGAGCGATGTGGAATTTATTGCCATTCTGCACAAAATAGTCTTGGAACTCAGCAAAATAGAGTTCGTAAACACTTAGTCGCTGGAGCATGTGATATAAAGCAATATTGCCAATCCATACTTTGAAAGGTATTGATATCATCTCAACTTAGCTGGATTATAGATTGGGAACTTTGCTCGAATCCACTATAAAATACACTAAGCATTAGGTGGAATAGAATACTTCACTCATGTTTGTAAAAAGCACTAAGTATCCAGTGAAATGAAACCTCCTACATAGATTCGCTCTGAAATACTCTCTATCCTCAGTGGATTGGAGACCTTTTCATGCCTTAGAATAAATTTTTAAAGTTTTCTAAGTATGTGGTCATTTTGGGCCTACAATTACATGCATATTTAGGTTCTTTTATATGTTTCAACCTGTGCATCATGCTTATTTGTCAATATTCTAGGCAATTTTATGCATATTTGTATATGTTCATGCATTCTTTACATATTTGCTCTATTTCATGCACATTATTCAAAATCAACATCATCATGAGAGGCTTTAGGGGCTACTAATGTGTTTTTTTTATTCCTTACATGCAGACAATAGATATCTCAAAGACAAAGCATATTTCAAGACTCTTCCTATTGACATTGGAGAAGAAGGCATCCTAGTAAGCCCTCAAGCAAATTGGTGTTAAAGTGAAGACCATTCAAGTGCATCTTTCCCCATTGAGGGGCCTAACATTTGTATCAATTTGAGTTACTCCCTAAGAGGGAGAGATTGTAATTGAGATTCATCATTTTTAATAAAAGATCACCCTCGTTTCTTAAATATATTTTATTTGTGCATATGATTATTTGATTTTCTTTGTCAAATTGTTATATGCTTGCAATAGTATAGATGCATGGTTTTTACCTTTATATAGTAGGGAAAATTTAGATATTAATTATAATTTTGTAAGGTGACAAAAAGAATATTTGGGTATATTAATGTAGAGTAGCAAAAACCATACACCTAAACAATTATGAAATCAATTTGATAAGATAATATCATGTAACCATCATGAGACAAAAAAATAGAGAAAATATGGTCCCCTTCTCATTAATATTTGAAATTGTCTTTTACAAAGCGGTTACAAAGATATCACTCTTAAGGATTACACCAATTTGATACAAATTATAGTTGAGAACAAAAATTTAGGTGTAATTTGCAGTATTTACTCTCTCAAAACTTATTATAGAGGGTTTCTTTGTGAACTCTGCATGATGAGATAAAGATTGATGAATCTTTGTATTGAAGAGCTCTTGCTAAGTTCTGAAACCTGCACACAAGAACACTTACAAGATATCAATAGAAAATGAGGAACCTCTCATGATGAGGTCCATTTACATGATAATAAAAATGAAGAAAAGATGTTAAGAATGATAAAAAAATGCATGCAATTTAAATAAAAACTATGTTTAAACAGGAATTAGGTGATGTTAAAGCTACTGTAACTAGAAAACATAGTAAAGATAAATTTTAGTAAGAGGCCATCATGGGGTGAAGTGGTCAGCTCTGTTAGCCATCAGAGGGTATAGTGGATGCACCTGTGGGCCACTTTGAAGCGAAGCAACCACTGAACAGAGAACTATTTCTTCATTTTTGATGCAAGAATTTCCTGGGATGATTTGCTAAATTGATATTCAAGGGTCTTGCTCTTTGAAGTAAGGTTGAATGGTAGGAATTGTCTCAAATTCAATATGATTGATGGTGCACAATGATTGAATTTGATCTTCAAACTCCAAGTGACTCCATTGATGCAAATTCAAGCTCCATGGCTATATTTGGATAGCATTGTTTCTTACGTGAGTATGTTCTCTCTATTACACAAACTGACAATACTTCGTTGCATTCAAAATCGATCTCAAATAATTTCATGAAAGCTTGGGATATTCTTATAATTTTTCCAAATGGCAATCTTGGATTGCAAGAGAAGCCAATAAATAAGAATTAGTTAGGATCTAAGCAACTCAAACGTCACTTCTAGAACCTTCTCATGCTTAGTCATTAAGCTTAACTTGCCTTGTAAGTAATTTGGCTTGGCTCAAGGAGCCCGAGTTTGTTATAGTCACGGTCATCCCAAGGTGGAGTGACCTTGATTGTTGGCCATCATAGGATCCAATGATCATTGGAGGTCGTTCTTGGGTATGACGATCCATGATGCAAAGGACAGGTTGCCCCTGTTTGAGTGGTAAAAACCATTGCTAAGCCTTGGGGATGCCCAAGGTGAGTCATATAGCCTAAAAATGTGTCCATATAGGTAGCCTCCTCAACATGACATGTTTTGGGTGTCGACAGATACCCTTTCTTGAGATGCATTGTGTGAAAGCACAATACTGAGTAAAAAATAGATAACCTAACATCAAATTGAAGGTTGATTGATGTTCATTGATCTGGTCAATTTTAGATGCACCAATCACAAAAGAGCATGCACCTTTGAACCATTACCTCAAACACTTTGGTGGACTTCATTTGTGTAAAACTTTGACGAATCTGAATGTATTCATGTAGTTTTATGTAACTACATGTTTTGCTAGTTTAGATTGATAAAGGTTTAGTTTAGCATTTTTTCTTTTTACCCTAGCAAATAGGGAAGCTTTTGATAGCTATTAGAAATGATTTTTAAGCGAATGCAATTTGCATGATAAGTGTTTGATTATTGATTTTGATTATGAATTCTTTTATTATGACTACCCCCTCAAGCGATGATTCGATGAGATATTGGCAAGGTATAAAAGCGATGAGTTGCTTGACCAAGATGACTTGTTTGAGCTTTGCAATACTATAATAAATGTAGAAGGAAAAATCTTGTTACAATATGATTTCAACTATTATGGATAATTGTACATCTCTATCCCGTGGAGTAGTTCATCCACATGGTTTTCTTACGAAATCAATATGATAGCAATTCGATGTGATATCTAGGTGAATCGCGATGTTCAATGATCTCCTAAAAATTCATGGAAGAATGAAATGTACGCCTTATTTCTATGGAGTATTTTGACTGCATGGCCTTATTGGGGAGTGAAGTGAAGATATTTCAATTTTTCAATGAATGATTTTGGGGTTCAAGTGACCTTATGGTAATTTACTCATCTTACCGGGTTGCATGGATAGCAAGTCACTGCAACCACAAAGTATATAGGGTAAATTACTAGGTACAATGTTCATTTGAGATTTTATTTAATTGATTGTGCATTTAATTTTTATCACATGATATGGTGGATATTATGTGTATGTAATGCATTAATTTTATGTGGATGATCTAATGCAAATGTACATGTATGCTTTAATCATTTAAAACATAAAAATTGAATCTAATTTGTGTTTAACAGACTAATGATAGATACCACTGAATGTATAAAAATCATGAATTAAAATTTTAACCCTTATCATAAGCGTTAGCCATTTATACATGCATATGTGATATGAAATATGTGAAATGTATGGAATTTCCCTATAAGCTTTTGCAAACTAAAAGGTGTGCATAAAATAGTTAGTGGCCATATAAATATCATTGTTGATATTCATCTAGTATCTATCCTATTTTATGAGGACCCCTTAATAAACAAAAGTTCATAACGAAAACTGTGATTTTTGATGAGATGATTTGTTTCTATGAGGGAATTTTTGAGGTTTTTTGTGAGACCCAAAAACCCTAGTTGATTGATTAAATTTTTTTTACTAACTAGACAAGTCTCCTAAAAGATATAAATATGTTAAGATGACTCAGATATTCATTATCCCTATGTGTGCAAAATGAATGTATTAGATGAGGCATAAGACTACCTCATTTCCAGGCAGGTTTCATGCAACCCATTGTTGTAATGAGGATCACCTTATGGTCATCCTAATCCTAAGTTTGGATGTAATTATATTATACTACTAGGAAATTTAAGCCATAAAAAGCTAGCTCAACCAAAAGTTAACATCGATCTGTACAAAATAAGATCACTAATGTGATAGACATATCACCATGCGTAAGGCTACTCCATTGCCAGGAAGGTTTCATTCAATCCATTACTGTAATGGAGATCACCCCATGGATTTTGAATACTAAATATTCTAGAGATTCAAGCTCATTATCCCTTTCTTTTCTTTTGATCGTTTGGGATACTTGCTCATGCTTAGTGGTGAAAAACACTATGTTTTTGAGCAAGGTATTTGCTTAGTGATAAAAATCACTATTTATTTTGTTCTTTTTTTGGGGATTTTCTCATTTTGTGTAAGAGCAGGGGATTGTTTAGGTAGGGGGAAGCTTGTCCTTTTGTCAATTTTGAACATTCTAGAACATGAGCATAATAATATGAACAAGAAAAACTTTTTTCTTAAGGTGACAAGAAGCACTTTGTAGTGTCATCTTTCCTTGTTCAAACTTGAATTGTTAATGTGCAACATTTTGTTGGGATTTTGACATATGCAAGGCACTATCAAAGCAATACCTTACCTCCTAAAATCCAAGATAGCTTTATACAAAATCTGAAAATATAACTAGGGATGGTTGAATGATCAAAAACCCTAGTGTACGCCCTATAGCAACTAAGCAGTTGTGTTGAAAAATATAGTTACTCAAAAGAAAAATATGAATGATAATGATATATGGATTCATAATTGCAATACAAACATGGTGTCATTCATAATAATGTAAACACAACCTATCCTAATGCAAGTGCAATGGATGACTATGCCTAATGCAACTATTCATTAAATGCAATGAAATGTATGCTAACATAATGCAAAATGTTTTTGTATTTTTGATGTTTTGTACTATTTTTGTGATTTTATGTTTTTTGATTTGTTTCATATTTTTGATAATTTTTTTGTTTTTGTTGTGATTTTTTTTTTTTTTATGATTTATGTATAAAATTCCCACAGATTAATAATGTTGAGAGGCTCGAGATCCTCAAAACCTTCTAGTGAAGTTAGGCGATAGGTTCCTAGACCTATTTTCTGTATTACGATGAAAGGACCTAACCAATTGGCCGTAAATTTATCCCCTAGATGAGATAGGAGGTTTGAGTTTTGTTGGTTCTATTTAAGCACACGATCCCCAAATTTAAAGTCTCTTGAATGGACTTTAGTGTTATAAGATCATTTAATATGATCTTGATAAACGCATAGATGTTCGAGAGCATTCACTCATCATTCATCAAGAAGGGTCAATTGATCGAGTCGAGCTTGTCATGATGTGTCATCATCAATGAATTCTTTCAATGAGACTCACAACGATGGAATTTCTAATTCTAAGGGTATAATGGCCTTAATGCCATACACTAGCAAAAACAAGGTTACCCTAGTGGGTTTTTGAATGCTAGCTCGATAAGCCCATAAATCTAGAGGTAATTGAAGGTCCCAATCCTTGTTGTTTTCCTTAACGATTTTCTTCAATATGGCAACTACAGTTTTACTAGAGAGCTATGTTTGCTCATTTTTTTATGAATAATAGGGTGTTGTAAAGTTGTGATGAATGTTATATTTGGATGTTAAAGCTCACACATCTTTGTTCTTGAATGATGTTCCATTATCCGATATTATTTTGGATGGAATACCAAAATGACATATAATATTATGGAGTATGAACTCTGCAATATGAGCTCTAGTCGTAGTGGTCAAAGGGATTGCTTCCACCCATTTGGTAAAATACTCAGTAGCCATTATAATAAATGTGTGATAGCCCAAATATGGAGGAGATAATATTCCCAATTAGATCGAATCCCTACTGATAGAAATTCCATGTCGATTGAATTGACTATAAGGCTTGATATGGCAGGTGTGAGAGATTGGCATGATGCTAATACTTTATGCACTTCCTAACATATGAGCAACAATACTTCTCCATTGTGGGCCAATAATAGCCTATTCTAAGGATGCGCTTGACGATAGCCATGTCACTAAAATGGCCATCACAATTACCATCATGAGCTTACGATATTTTCCAAGTAGATTCTTAGAACTCGAGACAACAAAGGAGAAGTCCATCATAGCTCTGACGATAGAGAATATCTCCTAGCAAGACATACCTAGTCGGTTTCTATTTAAATGCTCATTTTGTGATATGCAATAATCCCAAAGGGATGCTACCAATTTTTAGGTAATATTTTACTTAGGTTAGCCAATATTGATAAGATTGAGCTTCAAATAATTGAACAACTTGTTCCTATTATTATTCATCATGCAAAAATGTGGATTGGAAAACAACCTTGTGATGAATGGTCATGCCATTATCTAAAGGACCCTGTGAGATCAAGGACCCCCAGGTTGCTTGTTTTATAAATTCATGTGCCTTGTAAAACCATTCGTGGTTTGGTTCTATCTTAATCATGTGCATTGCTTATTTATTGTCTAAAGAATTACGTAAAATTACTAATTATAAGAGCAATTTAACATGGATGGTAGTAAAATCATCGAAAGGGTTTTGAGGGATTAAGGATCCCAAAGAAGCCATTGTATCCACAAAGTGATTAGATGTACGGGGGACTTTCTTGATGTCATACCATTCCAATTTAGCTAGTAATGTATCCATAAGCTCTTTTTAAGTTTTCAAGATCGGGCATCTATATTGATAAATGCCTTTGACCTAGTTTATGATGAGTAAGGAGTCACCAAAGATATTAAGCTTTTTAATCTTCACGGTGATATTTTTTTTGAGATCTAATATTAGATCCTTGTATTCAACGTTATTATTGGTGCAAGGGAAATAAATTTTAAAGGACAAGGATATAGGAGCTCCTTGCGGTGTGAAAAGCACAATCTCTACACCACCTCCTTGCTCATATTTAGAACCATCAAAGAAAAAATTCATGTCTATTTTGTTTTCTAGTTCTTTAGGTTCAGGTTATTCTGATAGTGTGAACATTGCATCATCAGGTAGTTAGATCACAAGAGGCTTGTAATCCTAAAGAGGTACATCTGCTAACTAATCAACTATGGATTTTTGATTGATGAATTCAAGATCGAATTTCATCAATAGCATGATCCACTTTGCAGTTCACGTATTATGATGTGTGACTCATCATGTACTGCAAAGGATTTTATTTTGATATGACATATGTGGTATGACTTAACATGTAATGGCGAAGCTTTTTGGTAGTGAAAACCACTGCTAAGTAGATATTTTTTATGTATGTATATTTTAGCTCATAACTAACCAAGGTGCCATTAATGTAATAGATAGTTTGTTCTTTGTTCTTCTAGGCCAGCATGGTTCCCAAAGAAAAATCTATAGCTAAAATATATAGCAAGAAAAGCACACTTGGTCGAGGTGGAGCTAATATTAGTGATGTTGCTAGGTACTGTTTGATCTCATCAAAGAACTTTTGATATTATTCATCCCAATTGAATGGGACCCATTTGTGTAGTAGTCAATTCATGGGTTGATATTTATCCAACAATTGTGCTATGAAGCATTTGATGGATGCTACCTTGTCATGCAAGCTACAAAGATCTTCAATGTTCACGGGGGGAAGCATTTATAGAATTGCTTTGACCTTTATAGGATCTACTTTGATCCCTCTCTTGGAGACTATGAATCCTAGAAGTTTTCCTGATATGATGCTGAAAATACATTTCTTAGGATTTAGCCTGACATTATGCTCTATCAAGCGATTGAAGACTTTTCCTAGAACTTCTATGTGCACTTCACGCAATAGAGATTTGGCAAGCAAATCATCTATATAATATTCCAATATCTTGTGCATGTAATCATGAAAAATATATGTCACAACCCGCTAATAGGTTGCACCAGCTTTTTTAAGGCCAAATGGCATAACTTTATAGAAAAATATTCCTCATGGTGTGGTAAAGGTTGGCTTATGTTGATCTTTAGGTTTGACCCAAATCTGATTGTAGCCTAAAAATCCATCCATAAGGGATAACATCTCATGACCATCAATTGCATCTACTAGAGAATCTGTGTATATATGGATATTCCCATCAGGTTTACCTATGGGTACCATGTTAGATACCCATTTTGGATAGTCGATGGGTTGGATAAATTCTACATCCAAAAAATTTTTGTAACTCATTCTTCACCATTAAGGTAATTTTTGGGTGCATATGTCTAAGCTTTTGCTCGACAAGCTTCATAGTGGGGTCTATAGTAAGGTTATGTGTAATCAACTTCGGATCAAGACCCAACATGTCTTTATATGACAAAGCAAATATATCAGACTTTTCTATCAAAAGAGGTATGAGGATGGCACGCTCTTCAGGAGATGGACTCTCTCCAAATTTGATTTTTTTTATGATTTATGTATAAAATACCCGTAGATGAAGAATTTTTAGAGGCTCAGGCTTCTCAACACCTTCTAGTGAAGTTAGAAGATAGGTTCCTGGACCCATTTTATCTATTACAATGAAAGGACCTAACCAATTGGCCATAAATTTATCCCTTAGATGAGGCGGTAGGTTTGAGTTTTGTTGGTTCTCTTTAAGCACAAGATACCCAAATTTAAAGTCTCTTGACTGTAATTTAGTGTTATAAGATCATTTAATATTACCTTGATAAATATGTAGAAGCTCGAGAGTATTCACTCGTCATTCATCAAGAAGGGTCAATTGATCAATTCGAGCTTGTCACAATGTGTCATCATCAATGAATTCTTTCAATGAGACTCACAACTATGGAATTTCTAATTCCAAGTGTATAATGACCTCAGCGCCATACTCTAGAAAAATGGGGTTGCCCCAGTGGGTGTCTGAATGCTATTTCGATAAGCCCATAAATCTAGAGGTAATTGAAGGTGCCAATCCTTATGGTTTTCTTTGATAATTTTCTTCAATATAGAAACTAAAGATACCCATTTACTTACAGATAATAGGGTGTTGAA
Source organism: Wollemia nobilis (assembly GCA_028583015.1). Classification (NCBI taxonomy): domain Eukaryota; kingdom Viridiplantae; phylum Streptophyta; class Pinopsida; order Araucariales; family Araucariaceae; genus Wollemia; species Wollemia nobilis. The sequence goes on from JAQPPZ010000012.1 coordinate 11,035,666, forward strand.
AAGTTGTACTAAATATTATATTTGGATGTTAAAGCCCACACATATTCGTTATTGAATAATGTTTCATTATCTGATATTATTTTGGATGGGATACCAAAACGACATAATATTATGGAGTATGAACTCCGAAATACGAGATCCAATCATAGTGGTCAAAGAGATTGCTTCCACCCAATTGGTACAATACTTAGTAGCCATTATAAATAATGTGTGATGACATAAATATGGAGGATATATCTTCCCAATTAGATCAAATTCCCACTGATATAAAGGCCATACCAATTGAATCGCCTATAATACCTGAGATGGTAGGTGTGAGAAATTGGCATGATGCTGAAACTTTATGAACTTTTTGACATATGAGCAACAATCCTTCTTCATTGTGGGCCAATAATAGCTCATTATAAGGATGTTCTTGATGATAGCCATGCCACTAAAATGGCCACCACAAGTACCATCATAATATTATGATATTTCCCAAGTAGATTCTAGGGACTCGAGACAATGAAGGAGGAGTCCATTGTAGCTCCAACGATAAATAATGTATCATAGAAAGACATACCTAGTCGCTTTTTATTTAAATTCTTGTTTTACGATATGTGATAATTCTGGAGAGATACTACCAATTTTGAGGTAACATTTTAATTGGGGTAGCCAATCTTGATAAGATTGAGCTTCAAATGATTGAACAAGTTATTCCCATTGCGATTCATTAAGTAAAAATACCGATTGGGAGATAACTTTGTGATGAATAGTCGTGCCATTATCTGAAGGATCCTGTGAGATCAAGGACCCCCAGGTTGCTTGTTTAAAAAATTCTTGTACCTTGTAGAACCACTCATGATTTGGTTCTATCTTAATCATGTCCACTGCTTCTTTATTTTCTGAAGCCTCATATAATATCATTGATTTCTAGAGCATTTTAACATGGATGGTAGTAAAATCATCAAAATGATTTTGAGGGATTAAGGATCCCAAAGAAGCCATTGTATCCATAAAGTAATTAGATGTACGAGGGACTTCCTCAATGTCATACCATTCTAATTTAGCTATAAATTTATCCATAAGCTCTTTGTAATCTTTCAATATGTGTCATCTACATTGATAAATGCCTTTGACCTAGTTTACGAAGAGTAAGGAGTCACCAAAGATATTAAGCTTTTTAATCTTCATGGTGATAGTTTTTTTGAGACCTAAGATTAGATCCTCATATTCAATGTTATTATTAGTGCAAGGGAGATAAAGTTTAAAATACAAGGGCATAGGAGCTCCTTATGGTGTAAAAAACATAATCTGTACACCACCTCCTTGCTCACATTTGGAACCATCAAAGAAAAAAGTTATGTCTACTATATTTTCTGGTTCTTTGGGTTCAAGTGATTCTAATAGTGTAAACACTGCATCATCAGGTAGTTTGATCACAAGAGGCTTGTCATATTGAAGAGGTGCCTTTGCTAACTAATCAATTATGACTTGACCTTTGATGGATTTTTGATTAATGAATTCAAGATTGAATTCTATCAATAGCATGATCCACTTTATGGTTCGCATATTATGATATGTTTGACTCATCATGTACCACAAAGGATTTTATTTTGATATGACATACGTGGTATGACTTAACATGTAATGGTGAAGCTTGTTGGTAGTGAACACCACTACTAAGTAGAGCTTTTCGACGTATGCATACTTTAGCTCATAACTGACCAAGGTGCCACTAATGTAATAGATAGCATGTTCTTTGTTCTCTTTGTTCTTCTAGGCTAGTGTGGTTCCCAAAGAAAAATCTATGGCTAAAATATATAGCAAGAAAGACACACTTGATTGAGGTAGAGCTAATATTGGTAGTGTTGCTAGGTATTGTTTGATCTCATCAAAGGCCTTTTGACATTCTTCATCCCAATTGAATGGGAACCTCTTGTGTAGCAGTCAATTCATGGGTCGATAGTTATCCAAAAATTGTGCTATGAAGCATTTGATGGATGCTACCTTGCCCTGCAAGCTACGCAACTCTTTAATGTTCATGGTGGGAAGCATTTCTAGAATTGATTTAACCTTTGTAGGATCTACTTTGATCCCTCTCTTGGGGACTATGAATCTATAGACCCAAAACTTTTGCACCCCTTTCTTCTAGGCTAATGGATCCACACCTGAAAGGGGGAGGGAAAATGATGTATCTACACCTCGTACAAGAAGCACTTGAGTTGTGCTCTTCTTGGTGTTTTTCGATGAATTGGGTGAGGGTTCACCAGGAAACACTTTTTGTGGTGGTTACCACGCCCAGGTAATGTGGATGTTTGTTGAATTATTTTATGTGCACACACCTAGGGTTTGGCCAAAAAGCAATTATTTCCTAGCTATATGCATTTCAAATTTTGATGAAAACAAAGTAAACATATTCTAATTAGAAAGATTTGTAAATCTAACTATGATGCAAATGCTTTTGTAGATATTAAAAATAAAGGATGATATTTATGCTAACATATTATTTTTATTTTCTTTGTGTTTTGTGTTTTCTTAATCCAATATGCTATATGCAATTTGATATAACTAGATCTTATTTTTTGGTCTTTTTCGTTCTTTGAAGTTTCTTAACAAATGCAATTGATGTAAAAGTGATATATCTAAGTTTATATTTTTTTTCTTTTGTTTTTTTAAAACTAGTATGATTGATATAAAATAATACAACTAAATCTATGTTTTTGATCTTTTCTTTATAAGTTTTTCAACTAAAGCAATTGATGTAAAATTTATGCAACTAGGTTTGTATTGTTGATATTTTCTTCTAATTTTTCAACTACTACGATAAATTTAAAATATAAAATAACTAAGTCTAAGTTATTTTATATTTTATTTATTTTTGTTTGATATAAATGCTTTTAAAATAAAATAATATAAAGTTAAAGTGTAGAAAACTGATAAAGAAATAGATTTAGATCCTTAATTGGTCTAGATGTTTGCTCTCTATCAATTTTTGGATCTATCTGTGTGTTTTCGTATTGGTTTGAATTTGTCAGATGAATTCGGATGTCCAAATATGTTTGAAACCTACAATTTCATATAAAGATGCTAAAATTCATAATCATGGGTGGGGGATCTGCTTAGGTCACAGCTGATTGTGATCTGCAACAGTCAAACCCCCTCAGTTTCTTTCACAAACTATAGAAAATGTAATGGATCTATTGAATCTAATGCAAAACATATAAATGAAATGAAAGAAACACAATAACAACAATAACATGCAGTGAAATAACAAAGCAAATGAATGGTGGAATACAAAATGCAAATTGATCTGATAATCCTACAATAAAAATCTTACCCCCAACATAGGTCTATACATTTTTGGATTTCTATTACAAATTTGGATGTCCAAAAATGTTCAATAGCTAGATCTGTAAAATACAACGGTTAGAATGATTTCAAACTTATGATAAATTCATATGGATCCAAATTTGTAAAATAGTGCAAAATAAAAAAAATGCTAAAGATAAAACAGATCCAAGTTCATAATAGTCATCTCCATGTCTGCCTGCTCCTAGAATGGTGATCTGATGTCAAAGTCTCCATAAAAAACCTGCAACAAACACAAGAAATCCTTCTCTCCACTTAAGTTTTTCTTGCAAAATCACCATTAGGTCTGTTTAGGGGGAGTCTGGAGGATTTAACATCTGAGGCAGGTAGAGAAATCAGGGAGGGAGGCACAAATACGCTGAGCAATTAGGTAATTGGAATTTCCCTATTTTGGACAAATTTGGATCATCCAAATTTATCAAAAATCTAGGTTTGCCTAGATTAGCTTCAAAACCCCAAAAGAACACCTAAATTAGGCACGCATGGGATTTGGATAAATTTGAACATCCAAAATTTTTGAAACCATCCAAATTTAATCTGGGCACAAAAAGAGGAAAATGGATAGATTTCAATTTTGCTTAGCACAAAAAGTTGAGGCAATGGTTTGTAGGGTGAATTTCATGTTGTTAGAGAGTAGCAATATGTTTAATAGGAGGAGGAATTTTGAAGTGTGTCAAAATTCCCTGGCTACATTTTGCCTCCTCTTTGGTGCATTTATGAACAATAAATGCGTTAAAGAAATATGTAGTGAGAATAAAAGTTATGCTGTGAAGAAACCAAAAATTTATTCAATTTTTGTTTTATCTTTATTATCTAGGGTACCCCCTTCAAGTTTTGTAAAAAAAATTAAAATTTATTGCAAAACTCAAAATTTTAAGAAAAAAGAGTAAAAAAAAGGTATAAAATGGGAAATTAGGGTAAAAACCCTAATTCATTTTTACCCTCACTATTCTTGGAAATTGAGCTTTGGAGAAAAATGGCAACTTCTGAGCATTAGGTAGACACAGTTTGAGTGAGAGAAATAAAACTAATGCGAGGATGTGGTTAAGTAATTTTATCACTTCAAACTTTGAATTTTTTTATTTTTTTCTAGATTTTTAGAAATTTATATGTGGCCTATCATTGCACGATCGCGATAACAGATTCAAAATTTCTCAACAAATTCGAACATCCGAATTTGTTTGGAAAAGCATTTGAATTTGCAAATTCGAACACTTTCCAGCAAATTTGTGCGTTCAAATTTGACTACAAAAAGTCTGAATTCACAAATTCGAATGTACAAAAGGCAGATTCGATCACCCAAATTTGTTTTGTATGAGTCCGAATTTGCAAATTAGGCCTGATTTTATCAATTGAGTTTGAATTTACCAGTTGAAGAAAATTTTATAATTTATGCTTCCTTGTTTTATGTTTTTGTGATGTTTTTTTCTTTTTGATTTATGACATATAACTAATTGTTTATTATTTTTGGTTTTGCAGTGAGGGGTACTTAAGAATCATGAGTGGTAATATAAGGGGTTCAATGATCATGTTAGAACCCTAAATGCATATGACAAGGACAACTGATAATGGATGACCTGAACCATGTGGCTAAGATATCATGCTTAGATTCAGACTATAGTCTGCTAACAACTTTAGCATAGAGGTGGTATCTAAGATCATCAACTTTTTGATTACCTCTAGGGGAGATGGTCCCTATATTAGATAATGTATGGAGGATCATCAAAGTATTGATCAGGGTCCATTTTAACTATTAGTACCTATTCCAAGATTAGGCAATGCGATGATTAACAGGGGATCCATCATTTCCTATTGAGCAGAGTGGGATTAGCATTGAGGGACTGATTATCATAGAGATTATTGCATGACAAAGGTACTGGCAAGGATATTCGTAGGTTTATTGTCGTACCATAAGAGTGGATGACATCTTCCCTAGGATTTTATAGAGGTAGTGGTGGATATGAGAGATACCAGCCAATAGTTTGCATGGGGACCCTATATACTTTACCACTTATATAGGACCTTGTTTAAGGTCGTGTATAAGAAGGGTCATGGCTTGGTATTTACCATATTTCTATAGGTATGGTGTTGGAAGCACATTATTGTGAGGAGACCAGTGGGGCCTCCTCATTAGGAGATAGAGGATGGATGATCAACTATTTTTGCTAGGGATCTACAGTAGGCTGAGGGAGGAGGATGAGTGACCTAGAGGAGGCTAGGTTGGTGGTCGATGATTTGACTACACCATGCATTTATTGGAGACCTTGGTGAGGAAACTATGGTTTGGAGGATCATAGAATAAATTTATCTCATGCGAGGCAAGTATGATGGCTCGTGATAGATAGGTGATATATTGAGTTGCATCAAGCAGACTGAGTGTTGCAGTAGTTTGGGTTAGTACAAGTTATTGTAGAGGTTCAATATTTCATGTTCCAATGGGTGGTTCAAGATTCGATAACTACCAATGGAGCATTGGATCTTAATATGTTTGCATAGGTATATGAGTATGACCTAGTGGTCACACTTGCAGAGGGGGATGATGCAGGAGTTGTAGATGGGGACCACAAGAGAGGGGTGTAGCTGATTGGGTACACTGATATTTTTGGGAGGCCACTAGATGATGATCAGCTAGACAAGAGGAGAGGGATAGAGAGAGAGAGATATAGAGGTCACCATAGAGAGATGGATCATAGAGGAGAGAAGGGAGATAGCCACAAATTTCTTCTCTATAGGAGAGGGTTCTCTAGATTGAGGGAGGGAGTGGGCAACGATAATGGGTAGGAGGTTCATAGTAGCATGCACCCCCACCATATCAGCCTACATTATCTCCTCAGTGGAAGATCCCCTTGATTCCTTGATAGGACTTTCTCGGGGAGGGAATTACTAGGTATATTAGGGATTTGAGTAGCGCATGAGAGGTGGTTACTCTACAGTCAAAGAATGATAGTCTAAGAAATTAGATCAACATTTAGGCAAGTTGAATCCAATCATTGGAGGTACAACTTACGTAGTTGTAATCTCTATTGAGTTAGGCTCAGGCTTAACTAGGACTGGCTCAGGATCATCTGGCCCAGATATAGGTATTGAGGTCATCTCATTAGACCCAGTCTCAGTTATGCAAAATGAAGAGTGTGGCTTCAAGCCAGTCCTCTAGGAGTAATGCACTTTAGAGTGCACTGATGGTAATATAGGTAGAGGTGATGTTAGCCTCTCAAAGGATGATATTCTACTAGATGTTACACTTTTATGTAGTGCTTGAGGGTCAGAGGGCTCCACTACCCATAGAGTTAGCTCCTACAATCCATACAAGATCTTCCTTGAGGATAGTGTCTGGGGCTTCTCCATTTTAGGTACCCAAACCACCGCTAGAGGACAACTAGAGTTATAGGAGTTCTATGGGATGATACACTAGGTTTGATTTTGGGGTATACCCCCTAGTGATTGAGAATGCTATTTTATGATTGTGGCATACCAATCGACCATTTTGTACCCTATGTATTTTTTATGATATATATATATATATATGACTATTGTTGTTCTCTTTTTGGTATTTTTATTTTTATGTTTGTAATGTAAAATATGATTTGTTTTTTATGATATACATAATCTTGCTTATGGTCATGTTTGATTTCTAATATTTCTACCATTAGGCTTAATCAAGATATGATTATAGTGAAGAGAATTATGAGTGATGTAATTGGCAATGTAGTGTGATTTGAAATTTTTGTAGAAGAAAGAGTATTTTAAAAATGAACCCTTATGATTTTGATCAGTCTGCAATAAATTTCGAGGATGTATGCTTGTATATGACCGTCTATGGAGGTTTCCCCTCTCGTTGGTCGTAAAGTGGATCTTATATGATATTTTATTATATTACTAACATTAAAGGGTTTTGGTCAAGAAGTATCTTGAAATTTTGTTGAAAGTGATGCAATTGATAAGTAATGTGTGATCTTAAATTTAATTTGGTTTAAATTTAAGAGAGATAATAATTTAAGCATGAAAATTCTGGATAGAGGACTTGCGCTAGGCATAAGATTCCTAGTGTGAAGTAAATAGAAATATTTTATTAGGGTTATCTCATGCCATCATTGTGAAGTCAATATGTAGTTACATGAGAAAGTGATTATGTATGATCAATGTAAGTTTTTGTATAATACACGTAATCATGCAATATAATGATTTGAAAACTTTATAATAAGTAATAGATATGAGATGGACGATTAATTATTTTTAGGGCTAATTGCATATGCTAATAGTCATACAAATCCATGATGAAATAATGACATTTGCTAATCAAACTTTAAGGAGAATTTTGGTCATTTCTAGGATGAATTCAAGTTTATCAAGAACTAGTGTGTGTGTGTAGCACCCTAAAATTGGCGCAGTTAAACCATCAGTAAAAAGGTAGAAATTTGAATTTTAACCCTGAAACCGCTCGTTAACCGCTCACCTCATTTTTTATGCCATTTTTAGAAGTTTTTATGACCGTTGGACGATATCATCGCTGATCTAACGATATCATCCCAAATCGAGCGAATTTGTCTGGAACAGAACGTCTAGACGATTTCGTCCCAAAACTAAATTTTCACAATTAGATTTTGTTTCAACAACCTCTCCAACTCGGTCAGAAGCATGTCTACATAGTTGGAGATTCCTGCGTTGGAGATCTCCCAGATTGGGGTGATCCCCAACCTCCTAACCTCCAATAATCCTATATAAACTAGGATTTTTCCAGTTTATCCCCCTGGCTGATCATTTCCCTGTAACTTTAGTTTTTGTTGTGTTAGAACATCCTATCCCTCATCATTTGCACTTTTGTTTTCAATTTTTATTGTAGGATCTCACTGTGTTTCAGCTAGAGGAAGCTCGGATCATTGTAGGTGATCCAACCACAATTTCAGATGATCCTATCGAGATCGAAGACGATCTCGTACGATTGCAGATGATTTTAGCTACAGTTCAGATTAGGGGTAATCAGAGCCCTGAGTTTGCATTCTCTCTCTTTTTCTTATTTAATTGTGCATTATATTAATTCACTTTTGTTTTGCATCTTGGAGTTCACCTCATTTAGCATATTTGCATGATAAAATTCAAAATAAATTATTAAAACATTGCATCCCATTTTATTTGATATCTGGATTTATCATTTAAGCATTTATATTCTTATTTCTATAATTTTGTATCATTCTTGCAATTGTATTTTGGTTTTTGGTGTCTATTTTCATGATTGTAGGTTTCTAAGAAATTCGTCAGGTCGTTGACGATCTTGGATGATATCAGATGATCTCCTATGATCTGGATGATTCTGTACAATTACAGATGATCCTGTCATATCCGAGACGATCTAGACTCCTACAAGCTTCAAAATCTTCATCAGACATCAAAAATTAGGTATACTCTTTTCCATTTTAGATATTTTCTATATTTAGGATTCATTTATGTTTTTTGTCTTCATATAAACCAGAAATTTCATATAGAATAGCCTAGATTCATTTTGGCCAACCTAGGAATCTGAATGATTGAACATAAAATTAACACATCAAACTCATTTTCGACCTAGGCATGGAAACTGCCACTCAAAGTTTCCTGGTGAACCCCACCATACATCGAAAATTCACCCTTATACCCCTCCCCCGAGAGGCACGACATTCAAAGGGCCTCTCCGTCTGAGGTATTGTCTCATCCTTCTTGCATCCCCCTTCCAGGCACGGATCCTTTAGCCTAAAGGTAAGGGTGCGAAAAATTTGGGTGATACATTTTGGTGAACCCGACATGAAACTAAAACACCTTTTGAAAACAATCCGAAAATAAAAAGAAAAGACATTATTAAGAACATCTAGAATCATTAGGCAATTGTTAAATTTGCATATCATACTTAGATGGTAGATTATAATAGAAGACGAGTTGTCACCATAAATGTTGAAAATCAATTAACAACCATAGATATTACTTATGTGCTAAGATTACCTCAAACAAATAGAGCCCAATATTTATGGGACGAACTTGATAGGAGATTGGGTATTATTGAATCCAGATCTGTTGAACTTAGGCAAATTAAGAGATTTGTCCTAGATAGAATCCTGGATCCTGATCAGGTGACTTTGTACCATGAACTTCAGAGAGCTTGCCATAGGTGGTTAGCAGATAAAAGAGAACTTGTGTCTTCTAAATTATACACCTTTGAGGAATACTTTGAGAATGTGGTTGTAGTACATAAATTTCTATCTCGTATAGAGGATCAAGAAGTCATTCTTACGGATAGAAAGATATGGAATAGAGTTCCTAGAGCTGTTTTGTATCGAGAGTATTGCCATGAACTTTATTTTTACATGTCAGGGTCTGAAATAGATCATATTACCATAGCACACTTTGTCAAATTATTGAAAAACCACTTCCAATTTGAAGAGGAGCATTTCATGACTCCTGATGAACTTGACCCTATCAATGATATCCATAAACTATTCATAGAAAACTAAGTCATTATTTTTGCTATTGTTTCTTATAACTAGCATGTTTTTTGTTATTTTTATTCTTGTAAAATAATAATATAATAAAATCACACAAAACAAAAAATAACAAAACATTTTCCTTTTAAAGTGTTATAGTGGGTATATAATTAAAATATATACCTCTCAACCCTATCGCATATATATATATATATAAGTATATATATTTGCTAAAACCTAAGTGTAGCACCATTCCTAGACTTAGGAATGGAAAACAAATCGAAGAAGATGAAGATTGGTTAGGAAGACCATTAATTGACCAAAACGTCCCTCCTGAGGACCAAGTTCAGGAAGAAGAAATCCTAGACCAACAAGAAGAAGAGATTTTTGTAGGAAAAGTACAAGAAAAAACTATTAGAGAGGAAGGATCCTCATCCCCTAAAATGTCTCCGGGAGGAGCTATCACTTTTGAGAATATGGAACAATTCTGGAAGTTCATTAATACTAATATTGGTGTTTTTAATAGAAAGCCCATATGGACAAGGATCGAATTAGTGATACTCAAGCAACTCTAGAAGAAGTATTTCAAACACGCACTAATCCATTGTCCTTTATTGATCAAGAGAGTGATCAAACTGGACCATACAATTTGGATATGGTAGTTGTGATCCAAAAAATGCAACAGCAGGTTACCCAACCATCTAAAGTGTCTGTTAATAAGCCTAGGGTCATTCCTACACAAAATAAACCATCATTTACTACTCTATTTCGCCAATCTCTTGATCAACATACCTCAAATCAATAAAAACCCAAAACAAAACCAAACATCAATCACCAACAATCTGGGGTACAACATAATACTATTACAAATCCCTTTCATAATACTCTTCCTACCAACACTTTACATAATAGTAATATAGCATCTAATCCCTATGTCACACCATCATACACTCATAGATCCCATACCTATGTCCCACCGAACCAATATGGTGGACAAACTAGTAATCTTGAAGGCATGGTAAAACAGCTAGTTTCCAACATGGACCAGATAGATCCCTACTGTCCCTCGTACAACTATCGAGAGATGTGTAGTCAGCCTTTAGATCCTATAGTCGTAGCACAGTCGTATCCTAAACATTTTCCTATGACTGTTCTTCCCATATAAAAAGGAACCGAAGATCCCATAGAGCATCTTTGTATGTTTAGGATAGCATGTCATGATATATCGCATGATGACTTGTTATTACTTAAAATGTTCCCAAAAATCTTGGGAGGAATGGCATTAGAGTGGTATTATCAATTACCCACTAATTCTTTGAGGAATTTTGAAGAAAGTACCGAGTATTTTGTTCATAAATTTAGTGCCTACATCGAAATACATGTGACCATTAAATATTTGTATAACTTAAAACAGGACAAAGATGAATGCTTTGCTGATTTCCTAGCTATGTGGAGACAATTGTTAGAAAAATTGCACTTTGTGTTACCTTATAGGGATATGTTGGACATCTTTATTAATAATTTGCAAGAGCAACTATCTTATGAATTATCAACTGCTACCTTGACCACCTTCGATCAGGCTATAGACTTAGCCCGAAGGGTGGAAGATGCTCTCATTAGGAGAGGCCAGCTTAAAAAGAAAGACGATGAAAAAACATCCAAAAATCAATATAAAAATAAACAAGTTGTGGGTGATGGAGTCATCGATAGCAAAAATATTTCTAATGTTAATGCTGCAAAGACAACGAAGAAGTTTGTACTGAAACCTCTTGATAGACCTCCTCGAGAATTTACTAGGTTAAATTAACCTTTATCAACTATTCTATCATAATTACTAGAACGAGGTTTTATTCAATTACCAAATATCTAGGAACCTGATCCAACTATACCCGGATACAGAGAAGATTTACACTGTGACTTCCATAAAGGACCTGGACACACTACAAACTCTTGTAAAATATTAAAACATAAAATGCAGGACTTGATTGATAACAATGAGATGGAGGTGCAAGCCTTTCAACCTAAGAAAAATCCTCCTAATAATGTTAAAAATAACACCCCACAAAACCAGAATCAGAACGCCAATCAGTAAATAGACATCTTTCAACATACCTTACCAAAACATGGTAAGGAGGTGGCTAATCAAATTGAACATCATAATGTCCCTCCTCATGCCCGATATGTAGGAACTATTAGTGGGCATTTACCTACTCATGATCTAGAAATCTTTGGCACAACTTTATCCGTGGTTACAACCAGGCCTCTATATAATATTCAGATACCTGATCTTAGTGATACAGAATATGATACTGAGAGTGATATGGAAATCACATCAAATCAATCGAATAGTTCTGAAGATGAATTGGATACTATTCACCTTATCACAAGTTATATGGTTCCAGAAGAACCATTTCCAAGAAGAGTAACTACTAGACCATCGTCTCACCGATTAATTTCTAATGAGCTATCTATAAACGCTATACCAAAACCCATTCATCATCCGAGAATAATATTGTGGGTACCATCGGAGCTGTTACTAGACAACAGGCTCAAAATTCTCAACAAGATCAAATTCAGAATGGTGGATCAACTCCATTTGTTTTGAAGGTTCCTAATAAAGGGAATCATGCACCTAATGTTCAACCTAAACCTCCTTATAATATTAATGAACAATTATCAAATATTACGACTAGAATTTCCCTCTTGGACCTTTTAAGATCTTCTCCTACACATAGAGATGAATTAATGCTCACATTAAGCTAGATGATGGTACCACAAGACATTCAACTTGAAGCCATGGCCAATACTATAATAACTCGTGAAGTTGATTGTATTGAATTTCGGGATAGAGACATACCTCAACATAGTTTACATAAAGATAACCCCTTGTATATTACTGCTTTAATTGGAGATGTAGCAGTCAAACGAGTTTTTATTGATAATGGTTCATCTTTAAATATCTGCACTTTTGACTTCTACCAAATATTTGGGTTTAGAAGTGAGGAAATGAAAAGAACTGATATGATCATAAAAGCTTTCAATGACGAAACACAAGAAACATGTGGGGTTATTACCATTTCATTGGAGGTTGGTCCGAGAACTTTGGATACGACTGTGTTTATTGTACATTGCCCTGCATCGTACAATATACTCTTGGGTCGTCATTGGATCAACGCGACCGAGATGTTCCCTCAACCTTACATCAATGTGTTAAGTTTAAATTTAAGAATCATTTGGTTACCATTCATGGTGATCCAAGACCCTTTGATATGTGTGCTTTGGCAGAACCTATTGGAGTTCAATTTTACCCTGCTCTGTCATCCACACATCCTAATTCTCATTATCCATCTAAAAGTGTGAAACTTGCACCTACAAATTCATCTACTTCTTCTCCATCAGTTGCACCTTCACATATAGATCAACCATCTTCTAAAAAAACCACATTAGGACCTAAGAGAGATCCTAATCCCACAACCAATGTCTCTTGTTATACTCCTATAACTTCCATACCTATAATAGACCCATCTATCGACACCTCTACACCGTATACATCCACCAAAGTCATATTTTCCGCATCAGGAGACGTAGGGAATGTTCCTTCTACATCTTATGCTCTTATTGATGAACTCTTACCCGATCTATCTAAAATTCTTATATCAAAAGAAATGAATTCTTCTATGCAATATTCTCTTATTTTAAATAATTTTCCACCATCTCCTCATACCTTGGGCCTCCCACAGCCTATGGGAAGTATTTACCAAGTCGGGAGCTATGCCTTTATTTATAAGGGATATGATTGGGGTAGAATACCCAGAAACATCAAAACTCGTTATGATGGATATGCTCGATGTTATTTTACTAATGATTATATTAAAGCCAAACCTATAATTCTGAAATTGGGATATAAAGGGAAAGGTTTGGGACCTTTCCAGAATGGTATGAAAGAACCTTTTGAGGTAGAAGCGTGGCCTGCCCGATGTGGTGTTGGCCTATTTCCTTGTAAGGGTCAGCCATTCCCATTTGAGGATGATGACCAACTTATATGTTACCAAGATTATTTAGATGTGCGATGCCTTGTGTTTAACGAATAAGACATTCACATGTAATATGCTATCTATAGCTTATCCTTAGATGATTGCTGAATCCGATGATGAGTTGGAGGGAGATATCTTTGATGATGTCTCCATTGAGGAATTATTACATAATGGATTTTATTTTGATGGCTCTATACCTAGTATAGCCCAGCTTGAGGCCACGACTCCTCAAGACGAATTATCCAAGCTAACCTTGGAAGAATTACAAAAATTAGGCGTTTCACCCACCCCACCTAATTTTTAGAGAGATCTACACATGGGAGTAGAAACTATCATAAAAATTAACATTGGAACCGTAGATAACCCCCACATAATCAACATTGGATCAGAATTGAGTCAAGAAAAATAGGATAAATACATTGCATTTCTTAAAGAATATGAAGATGTCTTTGCTTGGACATATGAAGATATGCCAGGATTAGACCCTTATGTAGTTATGCATCACCTAGTAGTGCACCCGGATGCTAAACCTGTTAAACAAAAACTTAGAAAAATGCATCCTAAAGTGGCCTTACTAGTCAAATGGGAGTTAGAAAAACTCTTGAATGTTATTTTTATACAAGCCATTGATTATGTTGAATGGATCTCGAATGTAGTTCCAGTAACTAAGAAAGAAGCTACTAAGGTTAGGGTTTGTACAGACTTTAGAGATATTAATGTTGCATGCCCTAAAAATGATTTTCCCCTTCCCAATATGGATTAGATCATTGATTTTACTACTGGGAGTGGAATGATATCCTTAATGGATGGATTTTTTGGTTATAATCAAATTAGGATAGCTCCTGAAGATCAGGCTAAAACAGCCTTTATTACCCCTTGGGGGACTTTCTGTTGGAAAGTGATGCCATTCGGGTTGAAGAATGCAGGTGCAACCTATCAACGAGCCATGACTTATATCTTTCATGATATGATGCATGATATACTACATGATTATGTAGATGAAATTATAGTTCGTTCTACTAAATAAGAAGACCATTTAGATGACTTGATAAAATTATTTGATCGGTTAAGGGAATATCTTATCCGATTGAATCCAGCAAAATGTACATTCAAAGTTAAGTTAGGTAAATTATTGGGGTTATAGTTTCTTTACGTGGCATCAAAATTGACCCTCTCATATTACGGCTATCATTGATATGCCCGCACCTACAAATATATCTGAATTACAGAGTCTACAAGGTAAGCTTCAAGCTATCCGTCACTTCATCGATAAGTCGGCGGATAAAACTGGACCCTTTCTTAAGCTTCTTAAGAAGGATGTCTCTTTCCATTGGGACGACGAATTTCAGGAAGCATTTGAACTCCTCAAACAATATCTTCTTAACCCACCTATACTTTCACCACCTAAACCTGATCGCCCATTTATCTTGTATATTTCTACTTTAGATTTTGCTTTAGGAGCTATGTTAGCTCAACTTGATGATGAGAAAAGAGAGTGTGCTAATTATTACATTAGCAAAACATTAATTAGTTATGAAACCCGCTACACAGTATTAGAGAAGTTATGTCTAGCAGTTGTATTTTCTACATAGAAACTATGCCATTATATGCTTAGTCAAGAAAACATACGTTATTACTAAATTTGATCCCTTGCGGTATCTCATGAGTCGACCTTATTTATCTGGTTGCACACCAAAGTGGGTTCTTGCGCTAAGCGAGTTTGAACTCACGTTTATAGGACAAAAGTCTGTTAAGCGTCAAATCATAGCAGATCAATTAGCTTCTACACCCTTAGAATCCACCCATCCCCTTATCATTGAGTTGCATGACGAATGCCTTAAACTAGAGGTAGATCATTCAGAGCAATGGTCCTTATACTTTGATGGAGCCCGATGCATGAGTGGGGCTGGTGTAGGTATTATTTTGATATCTCCACAGAAACATCTCATACCTCTATCCTTTAAATTAATGTTTGCTTGTACTAATAACACTGCTGAATATGAGGCTCTCATCCTTGGATTACGAGCAGCCCTAGCACTGAAAATTAAAAATCTATTAGTTTTCGGTGATTCTCAACTTGTTATAAATCAAATTAATGATGTTTATCAGACTAAAGATGATAAATTGCACCCATATAAAGCATATGTATTACAATTAATATATGTATTTGATCAAATTACCTTGGAAGCTATTCCTAGAACTAGAAATCGTGTGGTTGACGCCATGGATGTAGCTACATCTCTTTTACCCTTGGAGTTAGATGAAGAATATGCTACCATCATTATTCGTCGACTTCAAGAACCCGCTTCAATTCAATCATGCTTGGAACCTTTGGACATGTTTCTAATCAACGAAACTACTCCTAAACTTTGTTACACTGATATCCTCAATTTTCTTCAAAATGGGACCTTCCCTGAAGGTTTTAATAGAAACCAGCATCGGTTATTACGTAGACGAGCAAGTCGCTTCATCATAATTGGCAATACCTTATATAGGAGATATTTTGAAGGTATCCTACTGAGATGTTTGAATCTAGAATATTCTAGATCAGCTTTGAGTGAATCCCACGATGGATCTTGTGGGGGACACTTTAGTGGTAGTGCCATTGCTAAGAAGCTCCTTAGGATAGGATATTTTTGGCCTACCATAGAGAATGATGCACATGATTACGTGCGCCATTGCAACAAGTGCCAAAAACATGCTGACCTTGTCCATGTGCCTGCATAAGAACTATAGGCTATTTCATCTCCTTGGCCCTTTTCAAAATGGGGCTTAGAAATGATCAAAAAAATCAATCCTGTGTCATCTGGTGGACACAAATTCATCATAACCGCCATCAAGTATTTTACGAAGTGGGTTGAAGCTATGCCCTTAGCTTCTTGCACTGGAACTCAAGTTTTCAAATTTATTTTTAATCAAATTATTTGTAGGTTTGGAATTCCTACAAATCTCATCTCAGATAATGGAACTTGTTTCAAAAATAAAGATGTAAAGAAACTATGTCAAAAATATAAAATTCAACATCGTTGGTCCACTCCCTATTATCCTCAGGGTAATGGCCAAGCAGAAGCATCTAATAAAACATTAATTAAAATCCTCAAAATAATGGTCAATAAATCTGGCCGTGATTGACACATTCAATTATATCATGCTTTATGGGCTTATCGAACTAGCATTCGTACTCCCACGGGCACTTCACCTTTTGTTTTGGTTTATGGAGCTGAAGCTATTTTTCCCTTTGAATTAGAAGTTCCTTCTTTAGCTCTGCTACTTCAAGATACTGAAGTAGGAGATGAATATCATGCTGGCAAATTTAGTCAGCTGGAACTCCTATATGAGAAGCGCATTAATGCTTTGGATCATCTTCGTGCCTACCAGAACAAGCTCAAACGAGCATATTTTAAGAAAGTTCATCACCAATCCTTTGAGATCGACGACCTCGTCTTCAAAGAAAATCAAAAAAATACTAATGCAACTAAAGACCTTAAAGGTAAATTTGAGCCTAACTGGCTTGGGCCATATATTATCACTGCTAAATTTGGATCGGGAGCATATATATTAGCTACCTTAGATGGTAAATATCTTAAAGAACCTATGAACATTATACATCTTAAGTGCTATTATGCATAAATCTGGTAATTTTGTCACTGTATATATTATACATATTGTCTTATTTTAGTAATTCATATAAAATTTTCAAAAACAGTAATATTATGTATTATCTTAATTCATAAATTAAATTCAAAATATAAAAAAAATCAAAATCATCAAAATCCTCAAAAACATCTTCTATTTTTGCACTGTCAATTCTTGAAGTATTGCAGTTATATTTTTAGTTATTTTGGATAAATTAGCATTTATTTGGAATCCCTCACTTTCACACTCACATGAATAAATATCTTGATCTTATTTGGTATGATTATTAATCTCTCGTATATCGAAGTCCACAGTTGAATTAAATAAATTTTTGAGCATAGAGAATTGATCTTGTTATTTACTTGAACCAAGTACACCTTTTCACATTAAAATAATTTTATTGCAAATTCAAAGTGATGCTACACCGTAGAAGTGGTCTCTTGAGCAAAAAGTTTCCCCTGCTATTCTATCATGCACATGGTCTAGAATCTTTGAGAATTGACAAAAGGATAAGCTCACCCCTGCCTAGAATAAAAATCCCTTGCTCTACAGCCAATCCGAGCAAGATCCCTAGTATATAAAAAAAAAGGAAAGTCAAGAAAAAACATGAGAAAAAGAAGCATTATTTCAGTATCATTTTGTACCACCTCAACAATATTTCAGCATTATCTCAGTGTCAAGCAAAAATACAAAAAATAAATAAATAAATAAAAGAAAAAGCAAAAAGCAATAAATCCCTTCCCCTACCCTTTGAAATAAAAGAAGGGTGAATGAGCTTGAATCCCTGGAATTCTCAATTATTCGAAAATTGTGAGGTAAGCCCCATAACAGGTGGTTTGTGCCCAACCTACTTGGCCTTGGGTAACTCCTAGCGTGGTGATATGTTTGTCACATTAGCGACCTTCTTTGTACATACCTATGTCCGCTTATGGATCAGCTAGCTCTTGATGACCCGACTTACATAGTAGTCGCAGTACGGTTACATGCATATAAATCATGGTCAACGAACATTCATTTGGTTAACTCAAATTACTTGTATCAAATTAACTTGCTCAAAATTGGTAAATGAACAATACAATTACACACACATTTGTGTTTGAGAGATTTTGTATCATTATGATAGATCAAGATCGGCAATGAACTCACATATGCACATGGGGTTACTTATAAATCTAAATTTTGTCTTTGAGATAATTTAAAATATTTATGCAAATATTCTGGAATAATTTGATTTTCTTACTTGAGAATATTGCCTTAGCGTAAAAACAATTAAATACATTTTTTCAAAAATCCAAAATTTCTTTCAAAATATGTTCAAAAATCTAGCAATAAAGTCACATTTATATATTTTTGACTTTCGTAACGATGGTATAGTTCCTAAACCTAAATTGGAATTTATGTCTAATGCAAGTCCTCATTTTTATATTTTTTATCTCAAAATCAAAAATCAACTATGCAATAAAATTATTACATCAATTTTTTCTTTGGATTTCGCAATGATGGTATAGGTCTATACCCAAAATTCTATGCCTAGAGCAAGCCATCGTTCTAATTTTATTTCCCATTTATTTAATTCATAAAAGCATATGGCTTAAATCATTATGTTACACAATTGTGCTTTAAAAAGAACGAAAACTTTTCTATTTCATTTCATTATGTCAACATTCAGTTTTGCGACGATGGTATAATTCCTAGGCAATTGTTCAAATTTCTATCACACTTAGGAATTTTATGCCTAGAAAAAATCATATTTTTAATATATCATACATAATATTTTCATGAAAATCTGAAAACAAATCATCACCATCATCATTTTTCATCATCACAACACAAAGTCTTAATAAAGTATCTTAAGCACCCTTTTACTTTTAGCAATATTTCTCTCATACCGGTATTAGCTTGATGACCTAGCGAGCGGTGACTCCATGAAATGGTCATGTAACAGTGACAATGTCCTTTGAAATTATTGTTAGAAGTCACTTTATTTTTTATCAAATCATACCACAACAACCAATTTGTTTACATCAAATTATTTCATTTAAATTTTATAGTATGACATAAACTTATAATATTTTCAATGACATAATTACATGAATAATGAATCAACCATTAAAATATTAAAACATCATAAAACATATGCACAAGTCATATCACAAAAAGAATATATATATATATATATATATATCAATAAGTCTATACATCATATCAAAACGGATTGGTATGCCACAATCTATACCCTGGCATAAACAATCCTCTCAAAAATATATGGTCTATGTACAATGAGCAGTTAGTCTTGAGAAGCCCTCGAGCTCTCAACCTCATCTCCTCTCCCACCCTAAGGTGGAGGAGGTGGTCCCATCGGAGTCCGTATTGTATCGTGGGTCCTCGACGTCGATCGTGATGATGTCCTCGATGACCCCATCCTGATCGGCTCCACAATGCTGGCTGGTAGCGGTATACTCTGCTCCGCTGGAACCACATGATAGTACAACCCCTGGTAGAATGTGTTCTACGTAATAGCCCGTGCCAGCTCTAGAATGCTTACCCCTCTACTCTGAACCCTGATCCGTGTCATCTCATTCAGAAGAGTCTACACCTAAGCTCGTAGGTAGGCATTCTCCGCCCAGAG
Organism: Wollemia nobilis; assembly: GCA_028583015.1. Lineage (NCBI taxonomy): Eukaryota > Viridiplantae > Streptophyta > Pinopsida > Araucariales > Araucariaceae > Wollemia > Wollemia nobilis. The sequence goes on from JAQPPZ010000012.1 coordinate 11,055,765, forward strand.
AGCCACCATCCCGTTGCTCTCCCCCACATCAACACCCTTGCCCTTATTAGGCGATGGTGGCCTATCCCTCTGCTGAGAAGGGAGTCTCTCCCTCCTCTTCAACTATTGTTGCCTCTCCGAAGCCTATGGTACTCTTCGACGTCTCTCCTAAGGAGGTCATCGTTGATCCCTCCCTCTGCGACCCCTCACTGCATCGATGGCAGCATGGCGTAGCCTCTCCATCCATTGCACTACAGCATGCATTGGACCTTGTGCCCTCGTCATCCGAGGAGGGTGGATGCCTACATACCAGGTATCATACCCGTATGCTACCCCAGCGTCGTCCCCATCCACTGGCTGAATGGGGGCATCATCAGTGTCTTGACTCCAGAACCATTGCATTTTTGGAGCCCCACTCAATGTGGTATTATCCCACACAGTCTGGGAGTACTCATAATCCCTCAGAAGGGATCCCCTACTGTAGACCAAAATGCCTCAAAACTTGGTCATAGTGAGGGAGCTCTACCTCTCCCTGCTTTGTTCTCAACCAGATGACTCACCTAATGCGAGCCAACTCCTGTCCATCCTCTACCCACCCTGGATGCTCTCTCCATGGTCTCTAGGTGATCTGATCTAGGGTTAGGTCGTCTAGCAACATCTAGGACATTGATAGATCTATCCATCGCTATGACCCTCTCTAGAGACACCAATAGAAAACCTGAGGTCTCTCACGATCAACTCCTGTCAGTGGAAGCCCTACCGGCCTCCGTATCGCAATGTGATTCCAACACCAAACCTGTAGCAGTGATGTCAACACCAGACATCGATCTCCCTTGTATACAACCCTGTAAAGGATCATATACAAGCGGCATAATACAAAGCTACCCTAAGCAAACCTATATCTGTGGTCTCTCATGTCTCAGACCACATCTGAGAGGAGCCATGGTAACCTGCATCCACTCTAGTGGCATAGAAGAAGGCCACCCACCACGCCTGCCAAAACCCAGGTCAATCAAGATGCCCTAGGCATCTGCCTCAATGCCTCGATGTTCACTCCGCCATTCTCCAGGGCAAAGCTTGGGTCACTACACATTCTCATCATGGCATGGCCCTGATTGGCCGAAGGAGTCATGAATCGACCATGTATGGGGATCCTCAAGATCCTCCATACATCCTCTAGAGTGGGAGTCATCTCCCCTATCGGTAGCCGAAGCGGAGACGACTCCGGATACCATCTCTCTGCTAGGGCTGTCAGTAGCCCCATGTCTATAGGAATTTATGGCATCTCTGCCACATGCTATAGTCTGACCTCTGCTAGTCTGTCTCACTCAGCCTGGTCGAGTGCAGCTAAGTAATTCCTGAGACCCTCGTATTTCCACTCTCGACTCTTTAACAATCCCCTCTGCAAAATAAACAATAAAACAACAAAAATCATTAGTACATAATCATTAAAATCAATTTCATCTCATAAAAAAATGATATCGCCCATTATTGGACGATATCGTACCAAATTTAGTTAAATCGTCCTTAATAGGACAAAATTGTCTCCGATTCTTCAATTTGGGGATCGCCCCTTATTGGAAGGGATCGCCCCTATTTCTTTGATTTTGTCCTTAGACGAAATCGGCGATATAGGGACGATTTTGGTGAAATTGGGACGATTTCATCCCGACGTCGTCGACGGCCTAAAAATAGTCATGCGCCCAAAAACAATTAAAATTCAAGTAAAAAATTAAACAAATCAAGCCAAAAACATAGTACACTAGGTTTAGATCCTTACCCGCACCTCGCACTGGACCTATGTCGATCTGTGTGCCGTTTCCACCATTTTTCCTATAGAGATCTGAAACAATAAAAGTGAAAAGTAAAAATGAATTAGGGTTTTACCCTATTTTTATTTAAAAACAACATTTTTTTAATTTTTTCTTTTTTGCACTTTTACCTCAAATGTTCGATTTGGGTAAAAACTCGGAGGGGGCACCATAGCAAACAGTTGTACGATTCGACCTAGAATCATCATCTAAAAAATGAAATAAATTTTTGCTTTCTCGTAAAGAGTAAAGAACTCGTATTTAACGCATTTTCTTTGGAAAATTTGCTAAAGAGAGGGCAAAATGTAGCACCCTAAAATTGGCATAGTTAAACCATCAGCAAAAAGGTAGAAATTTGAATTTTAACCCCAAAACCACCTGTTAACCGCTCACCTCATTTTTCATGCCATTTTTAGAAGTCGTTTTGATCATTGGACGATATCATTGCCGATCTGACGATATCGTCCCAAATCGGACAAATTCATCTAGAACAGAATGTCCAAACGATTTCGTCCCAAAATCGAATTTTCATAATTAGCTTTTGTTTCAACAACCTCTCCAACTCGGGCAGAAGCGTGTTTGCACGGTTGGAGATTTCTATGTTGGAGATCTCTCAGATTGGGATGATCCCCAACCTCCTAACCTCCCCTAATCCTATATAAACTGGGATTTTTCTATTTTATCCCCCTAGTTGATCATTTCCCTACAACTTTAGTTTTTGCTATGTTAGAATATCCTATCCCCCATCATTTGCACTTGTGTTTTCAAGTTTTATTGTAGGATATCACTGTGTTTCAGTCGAAGGAATCTCGGATCGTCGTAGGCAATCCAACCACAATTTTGGATGATCCTATTGAGATCAGATATGATCTCGTACGATTGTAGACAATTTTGATTGCAGTTCAGATTGGGGGCAATCAGAGCCCTGAGTTTGCATTCTCTATCTCTTTTTCTTATTTAATTGTGCATTAGATTAATTCACTTATGTTCTGCATCTTGGATTTCACCTCATTTAGCATATTTGCATGATAAAATTCAAAATAAATTATTAAAACATTGCATTCCATTTTATTTGATATCTAGATTTATCATTTAAGCATTTATATTCTTATTCTATCATTTTGTATCATTCTTGCAATTGTATTTTGGTTTTTGGTGTCTATTTTCATGATTGCAGGTTTCTGACGAATTCGTTTGACGAATTTGTCAGGTCGCTGACGATCTTGGCTGATCTCAGATGATCTCCTATGATCTGGATGATTCTATACAATTACAGATGATCCTGTCATATCCGGGATGATCTGGACTCCTACAAGCTTTAGAATCTTCATCAGACATCAGAAATCAAGTGTACTCTTCTCCATTTTAGATATTTTCTATATTTAGGATTCATTTATGTTTGTTGTCTTCATATAAACCAAAAATTTCATATAGAATAGCTTAGATTCATTTTGGCCAACCTAGGAATCTGAATTATTGAACATAAAATGAACACATCAAACTCATTCTCGACCTAGGCATGGAAACTACCACTCAAATTTTCTTGGTGAACCCCACCATCCGTCAAAAATTCACCCTTATACCCCCCCCCAAGAGGCACGACATTCAAAGGGCCTCTCCTTCTGAGGTATTGGATCATTTAGCCTGAAGGTAAGGGTGCGAAAAATTTGGGCGATATAGTGTGATTTGTGTATTCATTTTCCATCTTGACCTTAATTATGATACAAAATCTCTCAAGGATCAAATGTGTGTGCTTATGAAGTTCATTTACCAATTTTGAGTAAGGTAATGATGCAAACCAACTTTAAGAACCAATGTGTGTGCAAATGATGGATTCATTTACCATGATTTTATGCATTCAGTTAGACTTAACTACTATGTAATACAAGCTACCAAAAGCTAGTTGATCCACAAGCTGACATTGGTCTATACAAAATAAGGTCGCTAATGTGATAGACATATCACCACGTGTAAGACTACCCTATTTCCAGGTGGGATTCATTCAGCCCATTGTTGTAATAGGGATCACCCCATGGTTTTTAAATAACTAAGGAATTCCAAGGATTCAAGCTCATTACCCCCTTCTTTTATTTTAATTTCTTTGAGTAGGGATTCTTGTTCATTTTTTTTATTTTTTTCAAGGGATACTTGCTCAGATTAGACAAAGAGCAAGGGATTTTATTCGGGTAGGGGGGAGCTTGTCCTTTTGCCAATTCTTAGCATTCTAGACCATGCGCATAATAGGATAGCAAGGGAAACCTTTTGCTTAAGAAGCTAGGACTACTATGTAGCATCATATTTCCTTGTGCAAAATCATTTTTAAGATGTGTAAGTGTGATTTGGTTCAAAAGTGGCAAGATCAGTTCCCAAAACTTCAAAATTTATTTAGTGAAGCAGTAGTGCTTTTGGTTCAAGAGAGATTTATAATCAATATCTAGAATCAAGATTTTATTTAAAATGTATATTTGGTGAGTGGTTCAAGATAATTTTTGAATTCTTTCAAAGTAAACCAAAATTGCTTATGAATTTTGATAGCCTTGGTCTAATATATAAATAACTGGATGTGACCATATGGCGTATGCAATTGGACAAAAATATTATTTGATGAATATAAATGGAAACTAAATGAAATATGATTTATGTGAAATGATTGTGAATGCAAGAAATATATGTACAAGATATTTACAACTATGTACAATGGTGGGACTTTTGATTTTATGCATAGTATCTTTTAAGATGCATGATATTCATTGGTTCCTTAAGATCTTTTCCATCTAAGGTAGCCAAATGATATGCACCTGATCCAAATTTTGTAGTGATGATAAATGGACCTAGCCAATTTGGTTGAAATTTTCCTTTAAGATCGGTTCAAGCATTTGTATTTTTCTGATTTTCTTTAAGAACTAGATCACCAACCTCAAAATATTGGGTATGAACTTTCTTAGAGTATGATCTTTTGAGTTTATCTTGATAGGAGCGAAGGTGCTCTAAAGTGTTTATGCACTTTTCATCTAGTAATTCCAATTGGCTTAGTCATCCAACATGATATTCATCTCCTACTTCAACATCTTGAAGTAAAATACCTAAGGAAGGGACTTCAAGCTCAAAAGGAAATACGACTTCAGTGCCATATACCAAGACAAAAGGAGAAGCACCAGTAGGGGTTCGAACACTAGTTTGATAAGCCCATAAAGCAAGATATAGTTGAGTATGCCAATCTCATCCTGATTTATTAACCAATATTTTTAGGATTTTAATTAAAGTTTTATTGGATGCTTCAGCTTGGCCATTTCCTTGTGGATAGTAAGGAGTGGACCATCTATGTTGGATTTTGTATTTGGCACAAAGCTTTTGTATATCTTTATTTTTGAAGCACGTTCCATTATCAGAAATGAGTGTGGATGGAATCCCAAATCTATAGATGATTTGATTGAAAATAAATTTAGAGACTTGGGTTCCTATGCAAGAAGCCAAAGGCATGGCTTCTACCCATTTTGTAAAATATTTAGTTGTTGTTATGATGAATTTATGACCATCTGATGAAACTGGATTAATCTTCCCTATAATGTCTAGGCCCCATTTTGAAAAAGGCCAAGGGGAAGAGATAGCTTGAAGCTCTTGGGTAGGAGCATGGACTAAATTTGCATGTCACTAATATTTTTCACATCGATGCACATAGTCATTGGCATATTTTTCCATGGAGGGCCAAAAATAGCCCATTCATAGGAGCTTTTTAGTTATGGCTCCACCACTAAAATGACCTCCACAAGATCCATCGTGCACTTCGCTTAGTGCTTTCTTAGATTCCTCTAGGTTGAGACATCTTAGGAGGATACCTTCAAAAGACCTTTTATACAAAGTACTTTCGATGATTACAAAATGAACAGCTCATTTACGTAATAGTCTACATTGATTCCTATCTAAGCCATCTGGGTAAGATCCATTTTGGAGAAAGTTGAAGATATCTCCATACCATGATCCTGAGGATGTTTCTTCAATTATAAAGACATCTAAGGGTGCTAGGCAAGATTCTAATGAAGTGTGTTCCCTAAGTTGGTGAATGATGATAGTAGCATGATCATCATCCAACTCCAAAGGAATAAGAGAAGCAACTGCTGCCATAGCATCCATAGAATGATTACTAGTATGAGGGATAGCTTCGATAGTAACTTTCTTAAATAAAGACATAAGTTTTAAAACATACTCTTTATAAGGGTAGAGTTTCTCATCTTGGGTTTGATAAATGTTATTGATTTGATTTACCACGAGTTGTGAGTCTCCAAAAATTGATAAAATTTTAATATTCAAGGATAAAGTTGCTCGTAACCCAAGGATCAAGGCTTCATACTCTGTTGTATTATTCGTACAGGAAAATTGGAGTTTAAAATATAATGGGATAAGTTGTTTTTGTGGAGACACTAATATAATGCCTGCACCTGTGCCACTCATGCAATGGGCTCCATCAAAAAATAGAGTCCAAGAATCTAAATGTTCACCTTCTAGATTAAGGCATTCATCTGGAAACTCTATTGTTAAAGGGTGAGTAGATTCAAGAGGGGCAGCGATGAGTTGATCGGCTATGACTTACCCTTTAATGGATTTTTGACCAATAAAGGTTAGATCAAACTCACTCAGAGCAAGAACCCATTTTGCTATGCATCCTGATAAATAGGGTCTACTCATCAAGTATCTTAATGGATCAAATTTTGCTATGACAAAAGTTTTTTGACTAAGCATATAATGGCGTAATTTCTGTGTAGAAAACACAATAACTAAGCAGAGTTTTTCTAAAGGAGTATAACGAGTTTCATAACTTATCAAGGTTCTGCTTATGTAATAAATAGCTCTTTCTTTCTTATCCTCATCATGTTGCGCAAGCATTGCTCCTAACACAAGTTCTGAGGTAGAAATATATAAAATAAAAGGATGCTCGAGCCTAGGAGGAACGAGCACTGGCAGTGTAAGAAAATATGTCTTAAGAGCTTCAAAGGCTTCTTGACATTCCTCATCCCATTTGAAAAAGGTATCTTTCTTAAGTAACTTAAGGAAGGGTTGACATTTATCTACCAATTTGTCAATGAAACGATGGATAGATTGGAGCTTACCTTGTAAACTTCTAAGTTCTATTAAAGTTTTTGGTGGTGGCATATCGATGATTACCTTGATTTTGATAGGATCTATCTCTATTCCTCACATAGACATAATAAATCCCAATAATTTACCTGATTTTACTCCAAACACACATTTGTCTAGGTTTAAGCGGACTTTGTATTCATGGAGTCTATTAAAGACTCATCGCAAGTCAGGAATATGATCCTCCTCCTTAATGGATCGAGCTATGATGTCATCTACATAATCATGTAAGATATCATACATCATATCATGAAACACGTAGGTCATAGCTCATTGATAAGTTGCTCCTGCATTATTTAAACCAAAGGGCATTACTTTCCAATAGAAAGTCCCCCAAGGTGTAATGAAAGTAGTTTTAGGTTGATCTTCTGGTGCTATACGGATTTGGTTATATCCTAAAAATCCATCCATAAGGGATAACATCCCACTTCCTATTGTGAAATCAATGATTTGATCCATATTAGGAAGGGGAAAATCATCTTTGGGACATGCAGCATTGATGTCCCTAAAATCAGTACATACTCTGATTTTAGTAGCCTCTTTTTTGGTTACTGGGATGACATTAGATATCCAATCAGAGTAATCTATGGCTTGAATGAAATCAACATCTAACAGCTTTTGCAACTCATCTTTAACTAGCAAGGCTACTTTAGGATGCATTTTCCTAAGTTTTTGTTTCACAGGTTTAGCATCAGGATGAACCACTAAGTGGTGCATGACGATAGAAGGATCTAAGCCAGGCATATCTGCATACGTCCATGCAAAGATATCAGGGTATTCCACAAGAAGTTCTGTGTATTTCATTTGTTCTTCTTTACTCAAGGTAGCTCCAATTTTAACCATGTGAGGATTAATTTTTGTTCCAATATTGATTTTTAAGATATCTTCTACCAAAATATTTAAGTCCCTTTCAAAGTTAGGAGGGTGGGTGAAACACCCATTTCCTGAAGTTCTTCTAGGGATAATTTGGCTAACTCTTCTTGTGTGGTTATTGTGTGGACATGGGCTATACATGGGATAGACCCATCAAAGAAGAAACTATTCCTCATAACTTCTTCGAGGGAGATGTCAAAAAAGACATCTCCTTCTATACACTCATCTGGAGTGGCAATCATTTTTGGATGGACTATTGAAATCATATTGCAAGAAAAATGAGTTTGCCTTCTCTTCTTATTATTCATTAAATATTTTTTATTTTCTAAATATTCATCATATGTGATTAGGTGATCATCATCATTAAAGGGAAAAGGCTGAGATTTTGTAGGGATATAGCCTATACCACATCGGGCAGGCCATTCCTCAACCTCAAAGGGTTCGCGTATGCCATTTTCAAAATGACCCAAACCTTTACCTCTGTAACCCATATCACACATCATTTGCTTTGATTTTATATATCTGTTGGAGAAGTAACATTGAGCAAAACTATTCTCATCGAATGTAAAGCTCATTTGCTTGATGTTGATTTTATCGAGAGAACATCCTATGAAAATAAAAGTACAACTTCCAACATGATATATGTTTCCCCATTTGTGAGGTAAACCCATCGTTCGTGGGGATGGTGGTAATTGGGACAAGACAATGGAGTCTTGTACAACAAAATTAGCATGCTCTGTAGGTGCTAATATGGTAGATAAATCTGGTAAAGCCTCATCTGTGAGGGGATATGAGGTAGAAGGATTATTAGTTTTAGAAGGTGTAGTTGTGTCAGAAGAAGGTAAAGGTTCAATATTTGGGGAAGAAGACTTAGGGGGAACAGGAATCGATGATGATAGAGCTGGAAAAAATGGAACATTAATAGGTTCCACCATTGCACACATATCAAAAGGTCTAGGGTCTCCATGGATGGTGACCAATTGATTTTTAAACTCAAATTTGACACATTGATGTAAGGTAGAGGGAACTACCCTCATTGCATTAATCCAAGGGCATCCTAGAAGGATGTTGTATGATGTAGGACAAGATACAACAAAAATAGATGTATCCAAAATTCTAGGACCAACTTGTAATGGGATAGATATCACACCACAAGCCTCTTGGGTTTCATCATTAAAAGCTTTTATAATCATTTTAGTTCTTCTTAAGTCTTCATTTCTGAACCCAAACCTTTTGAAAAAGTCATAGGTGCAAATATTTAGAGATGAACCATTGTCAATCAATACCCTCTTAACACCTACATCTCCAATTAATGTTGTTATGTATAAGGGATTATCCCTATGCATACTTTGTGGAGGTATATCTTTGTCATGAAAATTGATGTAGTCAACTCCATGAGAAGCTACAACATTCACTACAACAGTTGGTTCTATGTCCTGAGGCACCATCATTTGACTCAAGGTGTTCATTAATTCTTCTCTATGAACTGATGAAGTTCTAAGAAGGTCTAAGAGAGAAATCCTAGTTGTCGTATTAGCTAGTTGCTCATTAATATCAAAGGGAGCTTTATATTGAGGTCGAATTACATTATTCCCCTTATAAGGTGGTTTCAAAACAAAATATGGTTGATCTACATCATTTGGTTGAGTTGTAGGTAATTGAGGTTGAGAATTTTGAGTTTGAGCTTGTTGTCTAGTAATGGCTCCAACTGTAGCCACAATGTTGCTTGATTGATGTGGAATAGGAGAATCATCTTGAACAAGTTGTGATCTAGCATTTGATGTTTGTTCTATGGGAAGAAGTTGTTGTGAAGAAGGATGGGTTGTTATCATTCTTGGAAATGGTTCCTCAAGAGTTAATGAATATGTGATGGGTAGAATTGGTCCTGATTCATATTCTGAACTATTAGAATGGAAGGAACTAATGTCTACCTTAGATTCTGTTTCACTTTCTATATGGTCAAAAGATGAGAATTGTAGTGTCCTTCCTTGAAATTGCTCAATTGTGACAATGGATTGAGTAGGCACAAATGAAGTTTGTGAGAGTTGAAATGGTAAGTGACTACTAATAATTCCCACATAACATGTTGGATGAGGTACAATCTTATAATCTAGCTGATTCATAGCTTCCTTACCATGGTTTGGTAATGGATTTTGGAAGATGTCTAGATCTTGATTGGCATTTTGTGCCTGTTGCTTTTGTGGGTCTGTTGGTGGATTAGCTTTTGGTGGAGGATTTTCCACTCCCAATTTTCCATTATCAATCAAGTCTTGTACTAAGTGTTTTAACCTTCTACAAGTGTTGGTTGGATGTCCATCAACTTGATGGAAATCACAATGTTGGTCTGGTCTGTACCAAGGTTGAGAGGTGTCAGGTTGTCGTATCTCTGGCAATTTTATCAAACCTCTTTCTACCAATTGTGGTAAGACCATTGTCAAAGGTTGATTTAATCTTGTGAAGTTCCATTGTGGAGGTTTTTGGGGTGCTTTTAACACAAAATTCTTTGTAGTTTCTATGGTATTAACATTTGGAGGGGGTCTACTATCTGTAACCCCATCTCCTACCACATGTTTGTTCTTGTATTGATTTTTAGATGACTTATCTTCATCCTTATTTTTAAGTTGTCCTCTTCTGATAAGGGCTTCTTCTACTCTTCTTTCCAAGTCTATAGCTTGATCAAAGGAGGTTACGGTAGCAGTAGCTAACTCATAGGATAATTGTTCTTGTAAATTCCCAATGAAAATTTCTAACATTTCTCTTGGAGGTAAAGCGAAATGTAGTTTGCCTAAAAGTTTTCTCCATCGAGCTAGAAATTCTGTGAAGCTCTCTTCTTTTCCTTGTTTGAGGTTGTACAAATCTTTGATTGTGACATGCCTCTCTATATAGGCACCAAATTGATGTACAAACAACTCCGTAGTTTCTTCAAAATTTCTTAAGGAATGTGTTGGGAATTGATAGTACCATTCTAATGCCATACCTCCTAAAATTTTTGGGAATATTTTTAATAGCAACATGTCATCATATGCAATGTCATGGCAAGTGGTCCTAAACATGCGAAGATGCTCAATCGGATCTTCGATCCCCTTATAAATCGGTAAAACCGGCATGGGGAAGTATTTAGGGTATGGTCTAGTGGTAACAAAAGGATCTAGTGGTTGGTTACACATTTCCTTATAGTTGTATGTAGGGCGATAAGGGTCTATTTGATCTAATCGTGAAGCTAATTATTGAACTATAGCTTCAAGATGATGTGGTTGCCCATTATGCTTATTCTGTGCTATTGTGTTTGCATAGGGAGGATAATATGTATGTTGTGTTGTTGCATAGGGTGTTGAAATGGTAATACTATTATGCATAGGATTTGAAGTTGGAGGTTTAGAAAGCTTATAAGGAGGCATATTCTATTGCAAGGTTGGTTGAGAAGAAGTCAAGATTTTATTATTTTTTTGGGATGTTGAGACTTGATTAAATCGAGTGTTAAAATATTGGGAAAGAAAGTTGTTGGTGGAAGAAGAAGGTTGTTTTTGAGTAGTAGTAGTGGTTGCAAAAATTGGTTTATGTTGTGATGCCAAAGTTGTTTGAACTTGGGTAGTACCTAAGGAATGATCATTATGAGTGGTAGGTTGTAATGGAGTATTTTCCATATATGTCTCTGGTTTTGGGTGAAGTCGAAAAGTTGCTTCCAAGGCTGCTTCTATTGAAAAATCACCTCTTGCAAGTTGATCTTCTATTTCAAAGGCATTAGTGATAGAGGCTCGATTACGATTTAAAAATTCATAGAAGTGTTGCATAGATTCAAAATGAACATCCCCTTCAGGTCCCATTTTAGGGTCAAAAGGGTCGACTATTTTGTCTTCCTCATTTTGTTCTATTTGTGCAACTTGTTCTTCCTGAACTTCCTCTATTTTAGTTTTGGTATTTGGGTTTTCATTATCCGACTCCCCTTCAGAGTCGGTTGCCACTTCTTTGCCATTCCTTAAGGTTTTAGGCATCTTGTTGTGTTGTTTTATTTTATTTTGTTTTGATACTACTCATTTTTTTTTTTGTTTGTTTTTTTTTAAATCAAACTAAATGGGCTTGTCTACCTAAGTATTTACAAGATTTTAGGGTAACAGAACTAAGATGATTTTACTCTTCTCGAAAGAGCTTATAAATATCGTTGATGGGCTCTAGATCTTCAGGGTTCATAAAATGTTCCTCTTCGAAGACAAAGCTCTCTTTCAAAAGAAGGACAAAGTGAACGAGAGTGATATTCTTAGTTTCAGAAGTAGGAGGTTGAAACTGGATCTCGTGGAAAAACTCTCTAAAAAGGACTGCTCTAGGTGCTTTGTGATAGCACCTTTTTTGTTCAAAGGCTATCTCTTTCTCTTCTAAGTTTGCTAGGAATTTGTGGATGACTACAGACTCTTCAAAGTAACTTTCCCATGGGTAAGTTGTGGAGTGGACATAAGCCCTTTTGTTCGCTAGCCAGCATTCGCAACTCCTCTTAATTTCAAAATAGGTGGAATAGTAGTCTGCTCCTAAAGCCTTTGTTATGTCTATCCTTTTAATTTGTTTCAACTCCTCCGCTCTTCTCTTAATGAGATCAAAATTCTACCACAAATCTCCCCAATTTTCCCTGTTACTCCTAAAGAGGATATCAACCTCTTTTTCTATGAGTTCTTTTCTAAGGTCGATAAGGGCAAATTCTTTAACACTAGTATCCACCATTTAAAACCTTTTCTAGAGATTTTTTTTTTTTTTTTTTTTTTTTTTTTTAAAAAAAAAGCAATGTAAAAGTAAAAAAGAAAATTCAAAGCAAAAGTTGTTTTCTAACTACAAGTTTTTCTTCGAACCATTTTGCAAGTTGAAGGCCAAGTTTTCTTATTTTCAATTAGGCTTTTCACCTAGTTGCCCACATATAGATACTTGGTGATGAAATCCAAGCTCTATCAGTCCTCACCTAGTTCACCATGGGTAGTGATACACCTCGAAGAAGTGCATGCTATTTTCCATGGCTATGATGGTTGTTGGACCAACCTCATTTTAAATATTGATTAAAGGTTTCAAGTTTTTTAGGTACAGGTGAAAGGATAATCCCTTTTTGAAGGTCATAAACCTTCACTATATATTCCCATTGTTTTTAGACCAACCAAAGCTACAGAAGAGTTCATCAGATGTGGTTCATTTTTAGGACAATGTTTGTAAAAGAAAATAAAATGATGTGATGTGGTTCATTGAAAAATTTATCTATTTTATGTGGTTTAATCTAAAGCACACAAATTTAAATGATATTTTTTAGTTTTTTTTCAAACAAAGAAAAAGTAATGAAATAAAAAATAATGGTGTGTTCACGTCGAGTTCACCAAAGAATGTAGACCCAAAATTTTTGCACCCCTTTCTTCCAGGCTAATGGATCCATGCCTGAAAGGGGGAGGGAAAATGATGTATCTACACCTCGGATGAGAAGCACTTGAGTTGTGCTCTCCTTGGTGTTTGTCGATGAATTGGGTGAGGGTTCACCAGGAAACACTTTCTATGGTGGTTTCCATGCCTAGGTAAGGTGGATGTTTGTTGAATTCTTTTTATGTGCACACACCTAGGGTTTGGCCAAAATGCAACTATTGCCTAGCTATATGCATTTCAAATTTTGATGAAAATAAAGTATATATATTCTAACTAGAAAGCTTTGTAAATCTAACTATGATGCAAATGATTTTGTAGATATTGAAAGTAAAGGATGAGATTTATGCTAGCATATTATTTTTCTTTTCTTTGTGTTTTGTGTTTTCTTAATCCAATATACTAGATGCGATTTGATATAACTAGATCTATGTTTTTGGTCTTTTTTATTCTTTGAAGTTTCTTAACAAATGCAATTGATGTAAAAGTGATATAGCTAAGTTTATATCTTTTTGTCTTTTGTATTTTTCAACTAGTATGATTGATGCAAAAAAGAATGCAATTAAGTCTATGTTTGTTCCTTTTATTTTGAGTTTTTCAACTAATGCAATTGATGTAAAAACAATGCAACTAAGTTTGTATTTTTTATATTTTCTTTTAAGTTTTTCAACTAATATGATAAATGCAAAATATAATATGTTTTCTTTTAAGTTTTTCAATTAGTATGATAAATGCAAAATATAATATAACTAAGTCTAAGTTATTTTATCTTTTATTTCTTTTTGTTTTATATAAATGCTTTTAAAATAGAATAATATAAATTTAAAGTGTGGAAAACTGAGAAAGAAATAGATTTAGATCCTTACCTAGTCCGGATGTTTGCTCTCTATCGCTTTTTAGATCTATCTGTGTGTTTTTGGATCGGTCTGAATCTATCAGATGAATTCGGATGTTCGAATATGTTCGAAACCTACAATTTCATAGCAAGACACTAAAATTCATAATCAGGGGTGGGGGATCTACTTAGGTCACAGCTAGTTGTGATCTACAATAGTCAAATCCCCTCAATTCCTTTAGAAAACTATAGAAAATGTAATGGATCTATTGAATCTAATGCAAAACATATAAATGAAATGAAAGAAACACAATAACATGCAATGAAATAACAAAGCAAATGAATGGTGGATGACCCGAATCTGATTGTAGCCTAAAATTTTTCCATAAGGAATAACATCTCATGACCAACAATTGCATCTACTAGAGCATCGATGTCAGGTAAAGGGAACACATCCTTGGGCATTGCTTTTTTGGGTCTTTAAAATATGTGCAAATATGGATCTTCCCATCAATTTTACCTATGGGTACCATGTTAGATACCCATTATGGATAGTCGATGGGTTGGATAAATTATACATCCAACAATTTCTGTAACTCATCCTTCACCATTAAGGTGATTGTTGGGTGCATCTTTTTGAGATTTTGTTTCAGAAGCTTTTGTTGGTATTTTTGCCACACTACAGTTAGAAGTCAAAAAAGGTGAAAACCAGGAAGATGTACCACTAAAAATCCATGTTCAAGCACTTTCAGGGAAAAAATCCTTTGCACCCTTCCTTTGGGGTTAAAATGACTAGATAAATGGTTTCATCCGAATAAAGAAGGAAAAATATTGCAAGTGATAAGATGGGTCAAATTCAAATTCGCCCCTCAGGAAGGGCTAAAATCATTTTCACCCTCCTTCGAGGAAAAATTGCCCAGGAAAGGGACGAAAGCATTTTCAGAGGTGAAATTTCCCAATTAAGGGGTGAAAGCATTTTAAGGTTTAGGGGTGAATGCAATTATGATCACCTAAAAGGGAAGGTGAAACTCAGTTTCACCCCTTCTAAAGGCGAATGTCAATTTAAAAGGGAATGACACAGTTATCAAAATATTTTTGCCCAAAAATAAAAAACAATTACTACTATGATAAAATGGATGTTGAAGCACCAAAGAAGTATCATCTTCTTAATGGTTTCACTCCCTATCCAAGATGGATTTAATATGGAGTAAATTATTTAAGCGATGGTGATTTTCAAAGCACAAAAGAAGCCAAAATTTAATGCACTCGTGCCCAATTGATTGATTTTCCCGAGTTGTTTCCCCTTAAAACTAGATTTTCATTGCTGAAGGAAGATTTCCAAGGAGAAATTGTTGTGTTGGTGTCTATGATCTACAAAAAATTTATCTCCATGTGCATTTAATGAAAGAGGCCAAATCCTCTATAAATACTACTGGATTCTCATTGTAAAAAAAGTTAGACATTTTGCAAGAAAACCCTTCAAGTTTTCTGCATAAATATAAGGAACTTGGCTTCTGAATTTTGCAAGTGATTTCTATGTGATTTCTTTCTATTTTAGCACTTCTATTTCCTGCTTACATTCATTATTTGTTGTAAAGTTTGAATTATGCAATCTGAGTTCGAACATTGTTGGTGAGGGAGTGAGTACTGGAGTGTGATTCTGAAAGTTATCTCTGCAAAATTGTGAGTTAATTTTGTTGCTTACTTTCTATGATATGCTATATAATGCTTGGTGGGAATTCTTGTTGCTATTCTACACCAAATCCTACACTCTGGCTTGTAGCCATATTTTCCTTTCTTTCTGTACTTTCCAATTTCTTTCCTGCAACTCTTATCTTAACCATTTAGGATAAGTAAGGTAGCCAACCCTCTCTGGAGATTGACATGGAGGACATTCCTTTCCTCCAATCATTCAATATTGGCCGTATTTAGGGCACACAAATGCAATTTTTGTTGATTAGGCAGATATTTGACAATAATTTTTGGCACTCCCGGTGGAACTCATAGTCTTCGTATTTTAAGGGAGCCCGAGTTTGGTGAATCTCCAGCTTGTATTCATCTAGAAAAATCACCTGGTGACTCTATTGAGCTGAATATCTAGATCTCTTAATTGTGGATGCCTTTTATACAGAAAGAAGACACCCTGGAGGAATCAAGGTTTTGTGAGCAGCCTTGACCTCACAAATGAAGAAAATAATGTTCACCTGGCAACTTCGACTCAGTGGAAAGGACCATGATCTTTGAGGACCACTACTATAATGACACAGGTATGTTATCCCAACTGGAATGATCTTGGTCCTCTGAATCTCCAAAGTCAGCATGAGATTCCCAAAAGTACCCTGAAGACCCTAGCGAAATACAATGGCAGTGAGGGAATGGTCCGAGAGCAGCTTGAAGATGTTGCTGCTCTAGCGAACCTCCATGGCATAGCCCACGAAGATTTCATGATCAGATTTTTGGTCTTGTCTTTGGAAGTAAGGGCGTTGTAGTGGTACAAAATGCTCGAGCATAAGAGCATCTCCTCATGGGAAAACCTAACGGGAGCACTAGTTGACATATTTGATGGCTCTCAAGACCCCTTTCAACTCTTGATGCACCTCTCCACCATCACGAGAGCACCTCTATAGAGCATTACAGACTTTAATATCTGATTTTGGAGGAGTTGGAGGAGAATTCCAGAGAAGATTCATCTGACACTTGCCCAAGCCCACCTCTACTATATTCGGGTTTTCCACCCAAACATAAACCTCCTCCTACTACAATCTGGAGAATAGAGATTCCATGAGGTTTTCTAAGAAGTAGTACAAGCAGAGCAACTCCTACTCCCATTAGGAAAAATACAATGGAGAGTAACTGCCTTTCCAGAACTCTCTCCGACAGTTGCTACTCCCATGTCTTGCGCAGTATTTTCAATGGTAGATACCTCAAACTATGCAAAGACCTGGAACGTAGCTGTGTGTAGCACAATAGGTAGATCTCATCTAAGGCCAATGAAGGGAATATGTAAGCACTACTCCAGTAATGAACAATATGGTTGCTTGCAATTTCCATCAGGAGATGAAGCAAGGGGTGAATATCTCCCAACATTGATAGACGAAATATGCAAGCATTACCCCAATAATGAACAATATGGTAGCTTGCAAATTTCTTCAGGAGAAGGACCAAGAAGTGGAGAAGATTTTAACAACAAGCTCTGAGCATGAAGAGGGCACAATTTTACACCCTTTTTGTATCCTTGAGCATAGCACGCAAATACGTGGTCAAGATCTAATAAGCATGTCTCATCAAGAGGTCGATCATGAGATCTTGATAGAAGGGCTATCATCAAAAAAATATTGTTGTCACACCAAGGGGTTAGAGGAGCACGTGCCCAAGATCCCATAGCTAGTAGACTCTCAAAAGTGGTAGCATTGGTTCCAGCCATCACCGCAATTGGTACTCGAAGAAGGCTCCCATATGGTAAATATTTTTGCCATATTATTCAGTAATTGTATAAGTGTTGGTATGCATGATAACCTGCCACATTGTAGCTGGCTTGCAACCTAAAAAATTTTGGGAAGAGGACAGCCAAACTTCAAATATTTACTGAAGTACAATAAGATCTGGTCCGGACACTGCATATCCACTGAATAAGCACCCAAAGCCAAGTTTGTGGTGGTGGCATGCCAATCATGTCATAAATTTTTGTGTAAATATTGTAAATAGACCGACTGATAAATAAAGTGTTGAGAGCATGGTGTCAGAGCCCACAGGTATGTATTTTCTCTTCCCTTGATGCTTTCATTCATTGTACCCACCACTTTTGTTCCCCTCCCCATTTCATAGTCATCAGTCACCATTGCTCCTTCTGCCATTCCCATTTCCTCCATTCCTTCATCTTCTAGTTTATTTGCCTCTACCCCTAACTCATTTTTCGTTCCACCATCATCTGCCTCATATTTTACCCCTGTTAATTCCATTGTCGTTGTGAGTATACCAACCTTGTCAAGGGTGATTGTAACCATGGCCTCGTCCATTTCTGCTCCTTCCATTAAGCTAAACCTTTAGCAACATCTATTCCCTTTTTTCCATTTTGTTTTTGGATTATAGGAGTCATTGCTGTCAGAAATCAAATTCTTGCTAAAGCACCCTGAAGCACAGAAAATCAGTCGAGTTCATTGAAGTGCCTCGCACTGGATAAAAAATAAATATACGACTGAACAATTTCAGGAAATATAGAAAGAAGTTGATGCAAGTAGTAAACAGTTTGATGTAGTAGGCGGTTGTGACTCTATTACCCAATAGATAAAGGCCCTAGGATCGATTGCATCTAGATGATTTGAATACCCCATGAGCCACCCAAAGTGTTGGTATTTTTTCCACACTATAGTCAGAAGTCAAAAAATACAAAAATTGGGAATATGTACCAACGAAAATCCATGTTTGAGCACTTTCAGGGCAAAAATCCTTTGCACCCTTCCTTTTGTGTGAAAATGACTGGATAAAATATTTCGTCTGAATAAAGAAGAAGGAATAATTTTGCAAGTGATAATATGGGTCAAAGTCAAATTTGCCCCTCAGGAGGGGCGAAAATTATTTTCGCCCTCCTTCGAGGTGAAATTGCCCAAGAAAGGGGTGAAAGCATTTTCAAATCGTGAATGATGCAATTATCAAAATATTTTTGCCTATAAATAAAAAACAATTACTACTATGATAAAATGGATGTTGAAGCACCGAAGAAGGATCGCCTTCTTAATGGTTTCACTCCCTCTCCAAGATGGATTTAATATGGAGTAAATTATTGAAGCGATGGTGATTTTCAAAGCACAAAAGAAGCTAAAATTTAATGCGCTCATGCCCAATTGATCGACCGTCCCGCGTTGTTTCCCCTTAAAACTAGATTTTCATTGCTGAAGGAATATTTCCAAGGAGAAATTGTTGTGTTCTTGTCTTTGATCTACAAAAATTTTGTCTCCATGTGCATTTAATGAAAGAGATGAAATCCTCTATAAATACTACTAAATTCTTATTGTTAAAAAAGTTAGACATTCTATGAGAAAACCCTTCAAGTTTTTTGCATAAATATAAGGAACTTGGCTTCTAAATTTTACGAGTGATTTCTATGTGATTTCTTTCTATTTTAGCACTTTTATTTCGTACTCGCATTCATTATCTGCTGTAAAGTTTGAATTTTGTAATTTGAGTTCGAACATTTTTGGTGAGGGAGTGAGTACTGGAGTGTGATTCTAAAAGTTGTCTCTACAAAATTGTGAGTAAATTATGTTGCTTACTTTCTATGATATGCTAAATAATGGTCGGTGGGAATTCTTTTTGCTAGTCTACCCCAAATCCTAAACTCTGACATGTGGCCATATTTCCATTTATTTCTGTACTTTTCAATTTCTTTCCTACAACTCTTATCTTAACCATTTAGGATTAGTAAGGGAGATAGCACTCTCTATAGATTGACACGGAGGACATTCCTTTTCTCCGGTCATTCAATGTTGGCCATATCTGGGGTGCACAAATGCAGTTTTTGTTGATTAAGTAGATATTTGACCAACAACTTCATAGTGGGTTCTAGAGTAAGGTTATGTGTAACCAACTTTGGATCAAGACCCGACATGTCTTTATATGACCAAGAAAATATGTTAGAATTTTTCATCAAAAGAGAGGTATAATAATGGCATGCTCTTCAGGAGATAGACTCTCTCCAAATTTGAATTTATTAGGATTATTAGATTCATTGCTAATATCCACATCAAAAGTCTCCTCAATTGACATATGGGATCCCTTCTCAAGTTTATGAGGTGTAGGGATCAAGCAGATGCCATCCATTGGGTTTGGATGATCTATCATGTCAGATTCAACCTCAGCATTACAAACATCCTAAGTATGGCCTAGAGTAAAATAAAATGGTTGCAACATTTCTTCACATGGGAAGAACACCTCAAGTGATAGTGGTGACATGGCATGATCAAAGTCAATTACCTCAAGTTTGAGGTGCAATGGCTTTGAGGGGTCATTGGGATTGCAGAGAGGTGCAGTTAAGTCAATGGAAATCATGTTGATGGATGGTTGGTAATTTTCATTACCACTCGGGTAGGATCTATCGATTATTGATTGCTCCAGATGTGTTAAATGTGGCTTAGGAGGCATTGGGATGTCTAGGTCTGCTCTAGGAATGGATAGGATAATTGAGTCCTCAAGCGAGAGCAGCTACCTCCAGTTAGATGGAGGAGGAAACACCCTATGAAAGATGTCATCTATGTTAATAGGAGGTCTAACTAGCTAAATATCTCCTATATAGTTATTAATATTATGAAAGTAACAAGGACCAAAATATGTAATTTTTTTTCATCCTCATATTCATCATCTTCATCAACCCAATCATTTTCAATATTATAATCGAGTTCAAATTTCTCTTCTTGATTGGTCTCATGATATGATTCAGGAGGCTCTATGGTGACCATTGTGATTGGGATATGATCCCCCAATAAATGAGAAGGGCTAGGGTCAGCGTATTCATTCTCATCAATGTCCTCCCCAAATCCTAGGCTTAGGCGTTCTAGGGAACTAGCCAATAGCTCATCCAGCATGTGGATGGAATATCCTAAACCAAATTTATTCATAGTTAATTTATATTGTGGTAGATAAGGTGTTCTTTTACCTTTCTCGTATAGACCTAATCCATTACCGTGCCAATGGCAATGTTAGAAGTATCTTAGAGAAAAATTAGGATTCGATATATAGCAGATGTATCCTATAAATGGTTCATTATCGTGATTAATAATAGGATATTGATCTGTGTCTTGGTCGAAACCCTTATATATGAAATTTGTCTGATTGGGTGGTATGCCTAGGGGTACCACCATTTCAATGGGAAATGGAGGAGCATGAGATCTCCCCATGTCTTGGATGGACTCAATAATTGGTGTAAAAATGACATTTTGTACCAAATATTCGACGAGCTTGGGGTTGACTAAGTGAATAGTCACTTGAGGTGTGGATGACATTGTGGATGAAGTGGGTGATACGATTTGAGGCATGGCATCCATTGTGGTAGGTAACTTTTCCTCTTCCATGAGAATCAAAATCTCTACCATAGAGACATTAGGGATGACCTCTGGAGCATCTACTATGGGCACCTTCAACTTCTACTTGATTCAAGGATTAGATGATGATGAAGATTTATTAGAAGTGGCAAATGGTTTGGGTGAAGGCAGTGGTGCTGAGGTGGATGGATCAGCATGTGCTAATTTTGGTTCGCACTATAGACACTTTATGGGAGAACTAGATCTGATATCCAGATGCGTTGATTGTAATACAAGCTCTCTCGGATTGCTAACCTGATTAATATATTTAAATGGTTCATCATATGATGGGACAACATGAATCTATCCTTCATGGTGCTGAGGTGGATGGATCAGCATGTGCTAATTTTGGTTGGCACCATAGACACTTGATGGGAGAACTAGATCTGATATCCAGATGCGTTGATTGTAAGACAAGCTCTCTCAGATTGCTAACCTGATTAATATCTTTAAATGGTTCATCATATGATGGGACAACATGAACCTGTCCTTCATGCATGTATTTGATACACTAATGAAGAATAGAAAAAGCATTCCATGTCTTGGATCTAGGGATGATCGAGCAATATGTTGTATTGCATTTCTCCTTCCAACACATGGTATAATACAGAAATGGTTTTTAGTCCCACCTAAATAGGTAAGACTATAGTGTTAACTTTTGAGCATAATGCATCATTGAATGCTCGTAATGTGAAAGTAGATGCTACTATGTGCGATGTTGGAATACTTAGATGTTCTAAAGTAGTCATTGTTATTATGTTGATCGATGAGCCTATATCAATCAACACTTGCTTGTACGATATTTAGTTGATGAAAGTAATTATGTGTAACGGATGATCTGCTACGTTGGCTGGTACCTATTTAATTTCATGGTCATAAAAGGTTACCACAGACTCTTTACACTTCTATACATGCCCTACAAAATTGGTAAATGCATTAGGATCTTGAGGTTGAATCTTGATAGATTTTAGAATCTCCATAAGCACTTCTCTATGTCTAGGATACTGTTGAATAAGCTCATAAATGGAGAGCTTGGTCGATGCCATCTAAAGTCTTTGGGTAAGCCCATTTATTATGGTTATCATCGATGGAGGCGATGGATGTAGAAGCAGGTTTTGAGCCAGCAAAGGTTGAGATGCAGAAGGAATTCAAATGGGAACTATAGGCGGTTCAACTTGATTGTACCTTCTATTTTGTGTTATGATATTTATCATACCTATGAACCCATGTGTGGGTGGATCCGTATGTATCTCATTGACCTACCTAGTTTGGTTTCCCTTGACCTCGTGGGTGGGCAAGGAATATTTGAAAATACCCATCTACTAATTATCAAGAGTGAGAGGGTTGTCAATCTATAATTGGTTCTTATCTAGCATGTTTTGTACTAGGTTTTTGAATCCATAACACATTTGTATATCATGTCCATTTTGACAATGATAAGAACAATATAAATCCTCTCTATATCCCTTAGGTTTTGGGTGGATAGGATCTACCAAATGGATTTTAGGTAAGGTAATCGCCTTAACCTCGCATAATTTGTTTAAAAGAGATGCCAAAGACTCAGGCAGTTGTGTATATGTGTGAGGTGGATGATGTTGCTTATCTTGCACTTGATTTATTTGGTGTTGATTATTGTACTGTGTTGTAGGGAGTTGAACCTAATAATTAGGTAGTTGTGGAACTTTCTCCACTTTAGGAACATTTAACACAATCTAATTTATAGGATTTGGTTTCATTTTATGGTGATTGTTATGAGGATTCTTGTTCCACTTCTTTTTACAGAGTTTTATGTCTCCCTCCTGGACCTTAATGTCCTTAATAACTTTGGTTTTTGCAAAAGCCTCTTCGGATATTTGATATTGTTGCAACTGTAAAAGAAGTGATATGTGCTCTGAGCATATTTTTGTAAACATCCTTGTCATTTCTAAAACATGTACAATGAAAAGTAGTTTTGATATTATTTTTTACCACCTATTTCCATAGTCCATAACTGGATAATCATCAAATTATCGTAGGTTCGACAAGTTAGTTAAATTAGCCTTCTTTTTTTTACCAAAGGATAAGCATTCTAGAAATGTGTTTGCTAGCTATTCAAATATAGAGATGCTATGTTATAGTAATTGATTATACCACTCTAAATTTGTGCCAGAGAGTGTTCTCATGAATGTTCTTAACAACAAAGAATCATTATTTTGTAACTTAAAACACAAGTTCATAAAACTTGTGACATGCTCTTGAGAATCATCATCTCCTCTAAATTTATCTAGCTTAGGCATTTCAAAATGGATAAGTTGGACAAGGAACTAATAGGTTGAGGGGTTGATTGTATAATTTACGCAATGTGGGCTTTTGGTAACCCGCTCCTTGCTTCTCTAGCAATTGAATTCACTCTGTAAGGACCTTGTATGCCTGAGATGAAATAATCTCATTCTCTTAAAGTGGTCTCTTGGGAGGAGGAGGTGGAAGATTCTTGTTTGACCAAGGTGGTAAATTGTAGTCATCTACCACATCCTCACAAAGCAACTTAGGATACGCTTGATCCTAGTCCTCTGGTTCTGTCTCTTTGTTTACCTCATATTTTGGTGGATTTAGCGCTCGATGTTGTCTTGGCCAAGATTGATGAATAGAGATAGGAAGAGGATGGTTTTTGGTTGGCCTAGAAGGTAAATCTTGATGTTGCGTAGTGTGCCTTGTGTTAAGTTGTTGTCGATAAGTGCTAGGCATAGGAATTTCATCATAGGCTACCCTATGTGATTGCTCCTCATGCAATCTCTATTCTATAATTCTCTCTTCACGTAGCCTATGCTCATACAACCATTGTCAGTGTAGGCTTTGTTGCTTTGTGTGTTCATGATCTAGGTGCTCTCACTCTTTATGCAAATCATCCAATTATAAATTGAGTAACTGCTCTCTTTGACTTGTATTTGGCCTAGGCAACCGATCTATCCGATCAACTGTATGAGGTCTATGGCTTCTTGTCTCAATACAAGGGGATTTGTTTGTTTCAATGCACACAGTAGGGATGGCTACCCTCTTCCCTCGATCAATAGAAGATACATTGACTCTATGCTGAAATATAGGGGTGTTGTCCTCATGCAAATATGGTGTAGGAGTATGACGTGTTCGTGTAGAACACTCTCCATATGTATGTATAGGACACACTAAATCTTCATCACGCCCATCCTCAGAGTGAGTGTGAATGAAAAAAGGTTCTCTACAAGTAGCATTAGGGTCATATCTATCTAGATGATTTAGCTTACAACTCAAATAAGGATGATTAGACAGAGTAACTCCCTCATCTAGACTAGGCAAAGGCATGTATCCCACCCCATACTCATATGGAAGTGCGGATCGGTTGGGTACATAAATTTGTGCGACCCCTTTGCTTGGTCCCTCAATAGGAGTATATTTTCTAGAAGTAGTATGAGACTTATGAGGTCTGAGAAGATCCTCTTCTTGATCGTGAGGAGGTCCCATAAGTGTCCTCCTAGTAGGGGTATTTTGATGATCGGATCCCCCATGAGTGGAATTATCTTTGTGATGGCTACTAGGATGTTGTTCATGTAAGAGTACATTATCTAGGCTATAACGAAGGTGTTTTGGGTCTCCTGGTGCATTTCTTGTAACCTCAGTCTATTACTGGTCATGGCTACATGTGATGACCATTTTATGTTGATTATGCATACAGTAAGGAAAAAGACAAAGTATACAGGATAATTATGTTTAAAAATTATTTTTGATTCCTAAACTAGTTTGTGTGTTTTGATCTGTTGATTTATTGTTTTTCTCTTGTTTAAGTTTTGATTTTCTTTATGAAACACTTAGTTAAATGGATTTCACCTGTATCCTCTCACATACAGGCCTGGTGATGAATTCCATGTTTTGAAACCCATCGAGATTTTGTGATGAAGTCCAAATCCGATGAGGGAGTCCAGGTCCTACCAGTCCTCACCCGGTTCACCTCGATCAGAGATATACCTCTTCGAAGAGAGATACGTGCTATATTCCTTGCCTATGATGGTTCTTGTACTGGCCTTGGCCAAAATGGAATGTGAAGAACCACAAGCAATCTAACAAGGTGGTGATGAACACCACTGTTGTTAGTCTTGATCAGTGGTTGGATGTAAATTCTAACTCATTGATGTTTAATATGATACGTGGTGTGTGTGGGTTCTTTTTACTTTATGCAAAAATAAAAATACAACATAGAGCAATCAATGATATTTTTCTAATGCATAAAATACATTTCAAATTTCCAAATTTCTAAATAAGAATGTTTCAATTTCAAAATTTTGAAATTGCAAACCCTAAATGATGTTAGCCTTTAGACAAGCAATAAGCAAGCAAACCCAAACAGACAGCAAAACAAAGGTCATATTTGTGTAATATGGTCTACAATAGAGGTCGTCTGACATAGAAGCGATCAAAAATAGGGGCCACTTTACCCTATAGCGGCCAGTAGCAGAGACCGTTGGACCCAGGAACGGTCACAAGAAGAAAACTTCAAATTTAATAATTTCTCTAAATTTCTCAATTAAAACTTGCAATTTTATCTTTTTCTATAAAAAATAATAAAATAAAGCACTTAAATACTCATAGGCGAATCCTACATTCAATGAAGTTGCTGTCTCTCTGAATTTGTGATTTTGTTTTGATTCCATTATAGGGTAGAGCGACAGGCTCTATTGGCTATCATAGGGTAGGACTGCTACTCCTACGAGCCATTCCAGACTAGGTGATGGTACTTGCACTTCAAGAAAACAAGAAAATAGGTAATTAGCGATAAATTGTGAAGGTTTAGCCAAAGTTCAACCATGATCACCATTATAGAGTAGAAAAATCCATAAACCTAAATAATTATGAAATCAAATTGACAATATAATATCATGTAACCATCATGAGACAAAATAATAGAGAAAATATGGTGCCCTTCTCATTAATATTTGAAATTATCTTTTACAAAGCGGTTACACAAAAATGATACAAATTACAATTGAGAACCAAAAGGTAGGTGTAATTCGTAGAGTCTTTGATCTCTCAAAACTAATTATAGAGGGTTTCTTTGTGACCTTCACACGGTGAGATAAATATTGATGGATCTTTGTATTG
Organism: Wollemia nobilis; assembly: GCA_028583015.1. Taxonomy (NCBI): domain Eukaryota; kingdom Viridiplantae; phylum Streptophyta; class Pinopsida; order Araucariales; family Araucariaceae; genus Wollemia; species Wollemia nobilis. The sequence continues at coordinate 11,081,960 of JAQPPZ010000012.1, forward strand.
AAGAGCTCTTGCTAAGATTTGAAACCTGCACACAAGAACACTTACAAGACATCAATAGCAAATGAGAAACCTCTCATGATGAGGTCCATTTCCATAATAAGAAAATGAAAGAAATATGCTAAAAATGATAAAGAAATGCATGCAAATTGAATAAAAACTATGCTAAAATAGAAATTAGGTGTTGCTAAAGCTACTGTAACTAGAAAACACAATAAAGATAAATTTCATCGAGGTAAAGTGGTCAACTTTGTTAGCCATCAAATGGTATAGCAACTATGTCTGCAGGCTGCTTCAAGGTGAAGCAAACGCTGAACAAAGAATTATTTCTTTGTGTTCCATGTGGGAATTTTCTGGGTTGATCTACTAAATTGATGTTCAAGGGTCTTGCTCTTTGAAGCAAGGTTGAATGGTAGGAATTGGCTTGAATTTAGGATGATTGATGATGCACAATGGTTGAATTTGATCTTCAAACTCCAAGGGACTCCATTGATGCAAATGCAAGCTCCATGGCTGGATTTGGGTAGCACTTTGTTGCTTATGAGAGTATGTTCTCTTTATTACACAAACTAACAGCACTTCGTTGCATTCAAAATCGATCTTAGATAATTTCATGAAAGTTTGGGCTCTTCTTATAAGATTTCCAAATGGTAATCTTGGCTTGCAAGAGAAGCCAAGAACCAAGAATTGGTTAGGATCTAAGCAACCCAAATGTTGCTTCTAGAACCTTCTCGTGCATAGTTTTTAAGCTCAACTTGCCCTATAACTAAATTGGCTCAGATTGGGGAGCTCAAATTTGTTACAAGTGTGGTTGTCCCAAGGTGGAGCGATCATGATTGTTGGTCATCACAAGGTCCAGCAGTCATTGGAGGTTGCTTCTCGATATGACAGTATAGGCTGTAAAGGATAGGTTGCCCCTATTTGAGTGGTAAAAAAAATTGCTAAGCCTTCAGGATGTCCAAGGTGGGTCATATGGCATAAAAAGGTGTAAATATAGGTAGCCTCCTCAATATGATGTGTTTTAGGTGTCTACAATTAATTTATAATTTATTATGTTGTCAAAAATTCTAATTTTTTGTGTCTACAGATATCATATATGATGACATGTTACTAAAGATGTTCCCTAAGAGTCTTGGTGGCATGGCATTAGAATGGCATTATCGATTTCCCAACCATTCTTTGAGGAATTTTGAAGTAACATCTAAATTATTTGTACAACAATTTGGTGCTTATGTTGAAAAGAATGTAACCATAAAATATGTTTACAATTTAAAACAAGGTAAAGAGAAAAAAAATTAAGAATTTCTATCTCATTGGAGTCTAGTTGGATGTTTGAGATATGTCGTACCTCCTTGAGACATGCTTGAAATATTTATTGGAAACTTGCAATAACAGCTATCTTATGCATTGGAAACTATAACTATCACATTTTTTGAAGAGGATAGCTTAATTTTATAGAAGATAGGACCACTAAAAATTATTATAATAACAAGCATGTGGCAGGTGATGGTGTAACAGATAGTAAATCTGTTAACAATATTGTTAACAATCTACAAAACATAATACTTCAAAAACCTCCACAAAGAAATTTCACAAGGCTTAACATGCCTATGGAAGTGGTTCTAAAGTAGCTTTTGGAAGCTAATATGATTGAGTTACCTCCCATAAGGCAACCTGATACTACAACTAATTGGTATAAGGCTGGTCAACACTATGCATATCATAAAGTTGAGGGACACTAGATGAATTCTTGTAAAAAATTGAAACATTTGGTTTAAGATCTAATTGATGCAGGATGCTTTGTTATATAAGGTGCCCGTCCATAGAAGGATCAATCTCCTACTCAATAGGGACCTACGACTAATCAAGATATAGGAATATTGCAAGATTATCTACCTAAGCATGGACAACATGCAACTAATCAAGTATGATATTAGAATGTGCCATCTCCCTATGATAATACAGTTGGTATGATAGCAACAATTTCAAGACAACAGGTGTAGAATCACCAAATCCAGCATTCTCAATAATAAATGAGTTCTTCAACCAAGATTTCTCTCTTGGAACTTTTGCAAACCTCTCCTGCTCATGTGGAAGCCTTGTTGAATATTCTAAGACAACAATCTGTTTTCTAGGAGATTTTACCTAGTGTTATGGCTAATATTGTAATCTTTCTTGGGATACATCATATCACATTCTCATATGATGATATTTCTTCCTTAGACCCTTGTAGGGATTCTTCTCTTGATATCACTACATTTATTGGGAAAAATTTTATCAAGAGGGTTCTGATTGATAATGGTTCTTCCCTCAATTTATGCACTTATCAAATTTTTCAAAATTTTGGATTAAAAGAGGAAGACTTAACTAAATCCGATGACATCATTAAAACCTTCAACAATGAGTCCCAAGAATCTTGTGACATTATATCTCTCCCCCTTAAGGTTGGACCCAAGATTTTAGATATTGTGTTCTATGTGGTATCTTTCCCTACATATAATAATCTACTTCTCAATTGACCTTGGGTCCATGCGATGCGGGTTGTCCCTTCTACCTTTCACCAGTTTTTAAAGTTTTAATTTAAGAATCAATTTGTTATCATTTTGGGTGATCCTCACCCATTTGGATGTTGTTCACTAGTTGAACAAGCTCAATTTTATTTTCATCCGCCAGATCCCTCATCTCACACAACTAAGCAACTTGAAAATATAAATGTGAGAGAGAAATAATTAATCAATATCTCATCACATGATCAAGTCATTTTTTCTCATCAAAAACCTCTTCGGGATACATTTCATCAAGGATTGGAGTGGACTGTCGAGGATGAGGGATCGCCCTCTCCCTCTCTATTGGTTGTAACCCCGAATTAGTATGTTGAAGATGTCACTCTTTGTGACATGACTCACAAGGATGTATCTCAAAATGGCATCTACGTTGATGTGTTAGTCCCTTGCGCAGTGCAGGTTGAGTCTTCTAGTTCTCAATAGGACTTTGGTTCTATGTCTCTCGAGGACCTTGAGCAACTAGGAGTAATTCCTACCCTACCTTCTCTCGGGGATGGGTCATCCATTCTCATTGAGGATACCATAGATGTGAACATAATTTTTGAGGAAGCCCCTAGAATCCTTAAGTTAGGTAAAGCCTTGTCCATGTATGAGAAAGAGCAATTGATCAATTTGTTGAGATAATTTCATGATATTTTTGCTTGGTCATACGTGGACATGGCAAGGCTTGATCCCTTCCTTATTATGCATCATTTGGTAGTTTGCCCTAATTCTAAGCCTATTAAGAAGAAACTTACGAATATGCATCCTAAGATCACCCTTTTAATCAAGGAGGAGCTCCAGAAACTTCTTGATGTTGATTTCATAAAATCTATGGACTATTTTTATTAGATCTCATATATCGTTCTTGTGGTCAATAAGGAAGGCACAATCCGAATATGTACCGACTTTAGGGACATTAACTTAGCATGTCCCAATGATGACTTTTCCCTACCCAACATAGATCAAATCATAGATTTCACCACCAAAATTGGGATGTTATTGCTCATGGATGGTTTCTCAGGATACAATCATATTATGATTACCCTTGAGGATCAAGCCAAGAAAACTTTCATCACTCCATGGGGCACCTTTTGTAGGAAAGTCATACCTTTTGGATTGAAAAATGTTGGTACCACCTATCAGCGGACTATGACTTATAATTTCCATGACATGATGCACGATATTCTCCAATATTATGTGGATAATCTTTTAGGTCGCTCCATACAATAAAATGATCATGTCTATGATTTAAGATGGATTTTTAAAGTCTTCGATATTTTAGGGTTCATCTTAAGCCAACTAAGTGTTTGTTTGGAGTCACATCTAGCAAGTTGTTAGGATTTGTTGTTTCTAGGTAAGGTATTGAAGTAGGGAAAATTTGTGCACCTAATTAAGATAAACAATATGTGTATCTATCCCATCTTGCACATGAGCATCAAACGGAAGCATGCATATGAAAATGAAGCAATACCAAGCAATAAAGAATGAAATGAAATGAGTGTCTTCTTTATTAATTGGGTGGATCAAATCCAAGGTTACATAGAATTCCCCTTGAGGGCTCAAAATGTGATACAATTGTTACAATTTTTGAGTTGTCCAAGGATCAATTCCTCCAAGGAATCAGGGGGCACATCTAGTGCTTTTCCTCATACCCACAATCGAGGTGGGCGGGCCAATGCCGCCGCTACTTGTATCTTCAATCTCTGATTTCTGATATTATTTCCCAATGCCTTCTAATAACCTGCACCTGCACACAAGGAAGCCAAAGGAGTCAAATAGCAAGGGTGTATGGTGGAAAACATGCAATCCCCATAGGGGCAAAATAACGCATATATTAAAACTAAATCAAATCAACTCATAATGACTTGAAAATTTGTGGATATGTCAAAGAGGATGTTTTGAGATGATATCACATAGAAACAGATCAAAAATTGCATTCGTACACCCCTCGATTTTGCATTTCTCGCCTACAACCTACGAAAACCAAGACAAGAAAATCCTAAACCTAAACATATTCAAAACTCATGAAATTTGGACAAAATGCATAAATGGACATTTCAAGACAACCCATATGGTTAGATTTTAAAATTGAGGCTTAGATCCACCTGCATACAACTGGGGTGCCCGGATGGGCCCTACAGACCTGCAAAAACTTAAAAATGCTATAACTTGGTCAATTTAACTCCAAATTGCATGAAATTTAAACCACAGTATTATATTATAGTATATAATAATATCATTAAAAAAAATTAATGAAATTGTACAAGGATTTGTCCTCGTCCCTGGGAGGTGGTGGTGACTGCAACTAATTGGAAGGCACCCTGGGAAGGGATACCCACCAATTCTGTGCACTTTTTTCTACCAATCCCACTAGTGAATGATCCTAAATAGTCGAAAGGGTGTTGTCATCGAATTTGGTGAAGAAATTCACCCGGATGGAAAAGTTATGCTCAAAAAGTCTCTCTTAAAGTTACCCGATAACCTCCTTCTCTAAGAGGAGATTCCGAGGGCAAGAAAGCTCAATAAGTTGGGGAGAAATATCGGTAGCACTCTATTGCATATCCTAGAACTCCTATCCTTGTTTTTCTATGGATATTGGATCCATTTTATATCCCAAATGGGCTTATGTGCAAAAAGGCATGCGAGGGCATGCATGGAAGGATGTGCCACTTGTCAAATGAGAGGCATGAAATGTATGTGGAAGAGAATCTCTAATTTGTGCCTCCATTAAGAAGTGTGTCATAAGAACTTGGTGCCCTTTGATCCGCATGCTCCATATGGCATGCTAAATGGCAATTTTTGGGCACCAAATGTCCTAGATTTGACTTTTTTTGGATCAAACCTACTCACCGTCCCACCTTGGGACGATGGCTCACCACCGTCCCAGGATGGGATTGTGGTGAATTTTGGGTCAAAACCTCCTAAAATTGGGCCAGTAACCTCCAAAAACCTTTTTGGAGTGGCTAGAACCACTGTGAGTCTTCTAATGGCTGCCCAAGGGGCCATATGATGCCATTAGATGCCCCAATCATGAAAAGGGTGTGTGTTCTTGAATCCTTGTTTTTGACTCATTAAATGAACGTGCCTATGCTTGAACATTGTCTGTCATGAAGGGACAGGGCCCATTACTTCATGATGCCAGTAATGTCAAGCATTATGATGTGATTTTCTATGCTTGTTTGTTGCCCCAAGAAGAAGCATGATTGTCTTTATCGAAGATTCGTTGAATGAACGCAATTCGCATAAGTGCTTGTTGATTTGGACTGAGTATGACTACCCCCTCAAGCGATGAGTCGATGAGGGAATGACCAGTGAGAAAAGCGACGAGTCTCTTGACCCATATTTGACTTATTTTTGGTGGTTTTTGGACCCTTTAGATTTTTGTGTTGTTTTTGTTGTGTTTTAATTTTTTTAATTGTTTTTTGAATTTTTTATTTTTGATGAGATTTCATAGAAGAATACCTTGTCAACATTGGATGCCCCAACCATGGAAAGGGTATGCCTCTTGGAATTAATGCCTTAGACAAGTTAAGGAACTTGATTTTGGTGTTCTTTGGCATATTTGCAAACAAGCTTAAGTCTAATCCTAGCCTTGGTGGCAGTTGGAAGACGAGATCAAGTCTACGCTTTAGCCTATCTTTGATGGCAATTAGGAGATAATCTTAAATCAAATTCTAGCCTTTATGACAATAGGAGATAAGCTTAAATTAAATCCTAGCCTCGATGGCAATAGGAGATCAGCTTAAATCAAATCCTAGCCTTGATGGCAATAGGAGATAAGCTTACATCAAATCCTAGCCTTGATGGCAATAGGAGATAAGCTTAAATCAAATCCTAGCCTTGATGGCAATAGGAGATAGGCTTAAATCAAATCCTAGCCTTGATGGCAATAGGAGATAAGCTTACTAGTTTGCTTAAATTTGCTTTTGATCTTTTGCTTATTTGCCCCAAGCAAAGGGGGTGCATGACTGTCTTTGGCAATGATTCACAAGATGAACACGATTAACTTGATTAAGTTATCCATTGTTGATTTGGATTAAACATGTTATTATGACCAATGGACTTAGTGGATGCCATTGGGGCATTTGGGGTGACCAAAAGGTTTATGGAAACCTTTGGAGCTTTTGGGTGACCAAAGGGTTTATGGATACAATTGGGGCTTTTTGAGGTTGATTGCTTAACTGTTTGATTGTTGATTATGGGAGGTATGATACCAATAATGCCCCGGTTGATGTTACAAAAATGTTTGCTTGATTTGCAATTATGATAATTTGGAGCGTTAGATGCATTGTGTTATGATATATGGATGCATTGATGGATGCATGTGTTGTACTATGATGTTATTTGATTATATGCAATGTATGTACACATAATGAAATGGATGATCTATTGATGTGTATTGATGGAATAAGAACACTATATGACATACTATGTTAGCACCATAGACTATATAGAATTCATCAATTCATGTGGAATATTATCATGAGACTATGTAATGGATTTGTGCAAATGGAAACTGACATACATGTGATAAAATGGAATGAATAAAATGAATGCTCTAGAAGGCCTATGAGGTTTTCATGAGACTCAAACACTCTATTCAACTGATCAAAAGTTATATACTAACCATGCAGGACTTTTTAACAAGGTATGAATCTGTTAGGATGACTAAGATACTCAATATCCCTGTGTGTGCAAGTGAGTTCATTCCTGCCAAACGCATAAAGATACCGCCATTGACAAGTAGGCTATCCACAAAACCTGTAATGAGGATCACTCTATGAATGCCACAGTCTGAAGTTTTGTACTCAGTTGGATGAGACCACTAGGTAGTATAGGTGACCAAAATCTAGTTCATCCACATGAAAACATTGGTCTACACATATGCAAAGCTAATGTGGTAGACATATCGTCATGCGTTAGGATACCGCCATTGCCATATAGGCTATCCACCAAACCCGTAATGAGGATCACCTAAATGGTTTTTCAAATGCTGATAATTTCAGGGATTCAAGCTCAGGAGCCTTGTTTTTACTCAAGTTCATTGGGATATTTGCTCATATGGAGTGATGATAATCACTATTTATTTTGTATTTGATTTTCTTTGAGCAAGGGATTTGGGGAGTGGTGATAACCACTGTTATTTTTTATTGTTGCTTTTTGAGGATGTTGATTTTGAATTTTAAAAATTTGAACTTTTGGGATTTTTGGCTTGTGAATGGCATTGATCTTTTAGACCTTGGGGATGACTACCCATCCTTCTCAGGGGCGTGTAGTACGAATCCTTACAACTTTAGGGATCAAGTGTGTTTGGGAATTTTTATGGTGAACTTTTGGGATTTTTCTTTTGAATGGTATTGATATTTTAGGCCTTGGGGATGACTACCCATCCTTCTCAGGGACATGTAGTACGAATCCTTATGACTTTAGGGATCAAGGGTGTTTGGGATTTTTTATAGTGGTGAAAACCACTATTTATTTTTGGGAATTGGGTAAGGAAGAGCTTGTTCTTTGGCCAATTCTCAGCATCCTTGAACCATTCGCATAGGGGGATGAGCAGGATAAACTTTTCGCTCAAGGTACCCTAGACCACTTTGTGGGTTTCATCTTTCCTTTCATAAAACTTGGATTTATTAGTGTGAAATATGATGGGATTTGATGTATACGAGGCAAAATCTCAGCAAGACTCTACCTCCTAAAAATCTCGTGAGCCTTCTACAAAATCTTGATAAGAAACTAGATATGGCTAAGTGACCGAAAACCCTAATGACATTCTAAAACAAATGGCTACGTGAAGTGAATGGACACGACTATGGAAATGTATGAAATGTATATGGAAATGATAAGTAACTAAGGAATGAGGTGAATGATAACCTTGACAACATTGATTGCGAATTGTATTTAGTGTACCATATTAGTGCTAGACATGTATGAGCCACTCTAAAATACAAAGTGTAAATGATGATTATGCCTAATGTAAGTGATTATGCAATGGTATGCGACTTGATGAGAATGCAATATTTTTTTTTAATTTTTGAAATTTTGATAATACCTTTCTTTTGAAACTTTGATTGATATATATGTATGAAAGTGCAATGCGATGCAATGTTTTTGTATTTTGATGTTTTGATGATGTTTTTGATTTTTTGATTGATACGTATATACATGTGACCAACGGGCTTATTTGGGGGCCATTGGGGCGTTTGGGGTTGACCTAGATGATCGTAGATAGTCTAGGAGCATTTTTACTTGACATAGACAGTGAAAACCCGCTAGGAGCCTCTTGGGTGACCTAGACGGTCAGCGGCACTTAAAAAGTGTCTACGACTACCTAGGGGTATTTGGTTGTGACCAAAGGGCTTATGGATGCCTTTGGGGCTCTTTGGTTTGACCTAGATGATAGTAAATAGTCTAAGAGCATTTTTACTTGACCTAGATGGTGAAAACCCGCTAGGAGCCTTTTGGGTGACCTATACGGTCAGCGGTACTTAGAAAGTGTCTACGACTATCTAGGGCTATTTGGTTGTGACCAAAGGGCTTATGGATGCCTTTGGGGCTTTTTGGGTTTACCTAGACGATCGTAGATAGTCTAGGAGTGTTTTTACTTGACCTAAACGGTGAAAACCTGCTAGGAGCCTTTTGGGTGACCTAGACGATCAGCGGCACTTAAAAAGTGTCTACGACTTCCTAGGGGCATTTGGTTGTGACCAAAGGGCTTATGGATGCCTTTGGGGCTTTTTGGGTTGACCTAGACGATCGTAGATAGTCTAGGAGCATTTTTACTTGACCTGGACGGTGAAACCCGCTAGGAGCCTTTTGGGTGACCTAAACGGTCAACGACACTTAGAAAGTGTCTACAAATGCCTAGGGGCATCTGGTTGTGACTAAAGGGCTTATGGATTCCTTTGGAGCTTTTTGGGTTGACCTAGACGATCGTAGATAGTCTAGGAGTGTTTTTTCTTGACCTAGATGGTGAAAACCTACTAGGAGCCTTTTGGGTGACCTAGGCATTCAATGACACTTAAAAAGTGTCTACGACTGCCTAGGGGCATTTGGTTGTGACCAAAGGGCTTATGGATGCCTTTGGGGATTTTAGGGTTGACCTAGACGATCATAGATAGTCTAGGAGCGTTTTTACTTGACCTAGACGGTAAAAACCTGCTAGGAGCCTTTTGGGTGACCTAAACATTCGACAACACTTAAAAAGTGTCTACGACTTCCTAGGGGCATTTGGTTGTGACCAAAGGGCTTATGGATACCTTTGGGTATTTTAGGGTTGACCTAGACGATCGTAGATAGTCTAGGAGCGTTCTAGGTTGACCAAGCGATATGTAGATACCCTTGGAGCCTTTTGTAACTTTGCTTACTTTGTGTTCTTAGGAGGAAGGTGCAATACCTTATATACCCCCAACATTTACTATGATTGATGCGATGTTAAATAGGACCTATCCTAATGCAAGTATAATGGCTGAAAAATACCTAATGCAATGCAATTAAAGTATGCAAGGGTACATGCTAAATATTTTTGTGTTTTAATGTTTTGCAATATGTTTGAAATTTTGATTATTTTGAATGTTTGTGGATTTTGACATTTTATGATTTGGTTGGATTTTTGGTGTTTTAAGTTGTTTTTGAATTTTGAGTGTTTTGCGAGGGGGAAAGCATGATACCTTAGGCACCCCCAATGTGTGTGCTACTCAATGAAGGTGAGAAAGGTGTGATATCATTAGAGTTCTCACTATGATTCATTGGTTGTGATGTGGATGGTGGGGAAGGTATGCTACCTTTGGGTTGCTCAAAGTGGTTGGCATATGTTGTGGTTGCTTCGTGTATGGGCCAGAGGTCTTGGAAGTCTCCTATCGATTGGTTGTTATGCGCAAGAGGATTGCCCACCAGAAGCTCTTGCCTCTCAATCATATCCTAAACTAAATCTCTAAAGGGATAAGATGTCTGGATTTCATGACCTCTTCGTCTATGGTAAACACAATATAGATATTTCTTATGCCTTTGATCTATGTTTGTTAGGTTTCAATGGATAGATCTCGGGAAGCGTGATTGCACGTGCCTCATACAATCGATTGAATATTGATGCTAAGGGCTTTGAAAAATGAGTGTATTGTCTTTGCTTTTGTTGCAAATGGTTTTTGGCCAACGAAGTCTGATCCTGGTAATTAGGTTGCACTGGTAATTGCGATGGGGGAGCTTGGTTTAAGGGTTCAAGGATGCTTAGAACCACTTGATTGATTGGGGCTACATTTTGCTATGTGTTACCACCTTTAATGTTCTTGTTTGGTTGTTCCCATTTATGGATTCATACATCACCCTCCTGTACCTTGATGTCCTCAATGATTTGGGCTTGTGCTAAGGCCTCCTCGAATGTTTGATATCGTTGTAATTGTAAAGGAAGTGAAATCTGCTTTGAACAGCTTCTAGTAAACATTCGGATAAGTTTCGTTGTGGGTAGGGTGAAAGGTAGTTTTAACATCACCTTTCTCCATATATTACCATACTCCATGACTGGCTCATCATCAAGTTGATGAAGGCTAGATAAGTCAGTCAAGTTTATATTTTTCTTAGCGCTAGAGGCAAAACGTCCCAAAAATACATCGGCTAATTGCTCAAAGGTTTTTATGCTATGATGTGGTAGATAATTATACCATTCTAAAGCATCTCTAGATAATGTTGTAATGAATATTCTCAACATCAAAGGATCATAATCTTGAAGATGATAGCACTTAAGAATGAAGCTTGACACGTGCTCTTCTGCATCTTCATCATCTTTGAAATCTTCAAGCTTGGGCATCTGGAAATTTGATGGGTATGTTAGTGATGACATTGATGGATGTACAGGCTGATTACTAAGTTGCTTTAGTGTGGGTTTTGATAACCCAAAATTTGATCTGGCTTTTCTAATGCCTTCAACCGATCAGCTAGCACTTTGTATGGCCCTGACGACATAATATGATCATCCTGTTGTTGCCCTTTATTATATGAAGGATGTCGCTTTTGATGTTGAAGTGGATGATAAGTATGATAATTAGGTACATCAACATAATTGGGTTCAAGGTAGGCATCTATTTGATCATGATGTTCCCATTGGGACTCTTCATATGATTCCTCCTCGTATTGATCTTGGTATTGTTGAGGAGTATGAGGCTTTTGATGATAACTAGATAATGGCCTTTGATGTTGAATGCGAGTTTGGCGTGGCCAAGGTGGAAGGTTTAGAGATTGTATTGGGCATCTTGCCCGTTGTTGCATCCTATAGGTGTTAGGTGTAAGCACAACTTTAGGTACTACATTATGTAATTGCTCTTGTTGTATATTTTGTTCTTGTATCTTTCGTTGATACAACTCTTGTAGGTGTGCTCATTGTGAGTCCACCTATTGTTGATGTACTTGTTGTTGATCCAACTAGATTTGATTCGTATGTTGTTGCCTATCAATATTTGGCCTAATTGCCTGATGGGTATGATCTAGTTGCTCCGTTGCCTGGGGTTTGTGTATCCTCATATTTGAAATATGGATGGGTTTATCATGTCTTTCCCCACTAGTAGGGTCTAATTCTTGTTTTCCATGCTCCCTAAGGATCACATTACCTTGAGACTCTGATTTATGAACTGGCTCTATATAGTCCGATGATGTAGAGCCATCATATGGTTGCACCAAGTACTCTTCACGAGGAGTAGGTAGATGGTTGGGATCTTCTCCTTCATCTATTAGGAAAGCCTCATATTCAGTTTTGGATGTAAGCTCTATATATTCAGGCTGCACAGAAGCATGATGTGCGGATGTTGAGTGCTCTTTGTGAGGAGTATGAGGGCGACTTGCTTGATCAAATAGGGTGGTTTGCTCATCCAGGCTAGGCCATGGTGTACTCTCATGTTCATATTTTGATTGATGTATAGAGTAAGCTGGGGTGTGAACCCGTGATATTGATCTATTAAACCCCTCAATGGGCATATTATTTTCTATATATAATTCTATTAAAGTATCCCAATCAGGGAGTTTTCCTAGAGGACCTATGGGTGCTTCCCTAGTAGGGATATCTCGAAGGTTTTCCCTACTAGGGATGATATTGTTGTTATGATAGGACCTAGGATGCCATTCATGTATGGGCATGTCCTCTAGACTTATTTGGAGATATTCATTGGCTATGGAGCTTGAATCTCTCACTAAATTGGAGGTCTTGTTTTCAACCGCCTTTGGACCAAATTGGTAAAACGGGGGTCCATCGACCATTTTTAGAAAATTTTGACTTTCCCAAAAAGGTTATAAGTGTTATACATCAAAATGATCAGTGCGACGAGCTGATCATAATGTACTAGGTCTCCAAAATTTGATTTTTGGGTCAAAATTTTGTATTTTTGAAATATTTGGCCCACCGGGGCCCATGGGGAAATGCCCACTTTTAGGATTTTTTGGGAAATTTTGAACCGTGAAGAGTTAGGACTTAAAATTAATGGGATAGGTGCAGAATGGTCTAACTAGGACAACAAAACAAATTTGGGAAGTTTTGGAGTTGTCTAGACCATTTTATTATTGTTTTAGTGTAGTTTTTCCCTATTTTCGGCCTCAAAATAAAGGTAATCATGAAACCAAAATAACTTTTTTTTATAGCTCCATTTTGCACGATTCTTGAAGCATTGGATGCAGAATCAAAAGGTATATTTTTACTTTTTTTTTTTTGAAATCCTATTTCTTGAAAAATTAGGGTTAGGGTTTGGTCCCGGATAACAAAGAAACACACAAAGCAGACAATATGATTATCTTTTTAATGATTAAATGTGTGTCCTAAACTGGTTTCAGTGTGTTTAGATTTGTTGTTGCTCTTTGCTCTTGTTGTGAAATTAGAATGAGGGAACTCAACCAAAATGGTGACTAGGGACACTAGTGCCAAACATGATTTCTCAAAAGAGTCTAGGGTACATCGCTTAAATCCCAGTGGGGGGTTCGCCTAGCTCTTCCACTCTGAAACAGTGTTTCCAATAGTGGGAGGAAGTTTGAACATTAGTGACCTATTCCATATTGAGAAAGTGCCATATTCAATCTAAGACATCTAAAAGGCAAGCTGGTGGAAGGAGGTGAAACCCAACGTCACCAGTCTGAATTGGGGGTTGGTGATGAAATCCAACCTTACCAATGTTATAGTGGAATGTGCAAGTGTGTGTGGTTCCTTTTAAGCCCAAATAAAGTAATCAAGGAAGCATTCAATGATCATTCACTAAATGCATGCAATAGGTGTGTTTTAATTTCAAAAGGCTAGGATAAAAGGAACCTACAAATGTCACTTATAGATGCAAGCCCTAAATGCTAACTTACCCATTGGGTAAGCCACAAGCAATCAAGCCATAAATATGCATTGCTACTTCAAATTTCTTTTGATTTTTCTTCTTCCTTTTGCTATTTGATGTTGTAAGAAAAGTAAGAATATAACTTTTAACCTTTCTATGCAAGAAAATGAAGCAAGAAAACTGATTTTTGACAGTCTCTAAGAGGTTTTAGGCACTTACTTTGTCCATTTTGAGCTCTCCAAATTCCAAATTTTTGGGCAGAAATCTCTCTATTTCACCACCGCTCCAGGGTGGGATGATTAGAAGCCTCACCACCATCCCAGGGTGGTACGGTGAAGCCACCGTCCTAGGGTGTGCCAGATAAAGTCTCGGCCACAGTTACAGGGTGGGGAGGGGAGCACCTGCAACACAAAAATGACAAAATTTGCAAAAATAGAGTCAATTTTCACCCAAAGCACAAGGGACAAGGGTCCCACCGTGATCGCCACTGAACCTAAAAGGGACAAGAAAATCCCGAACCTAAACATATCCAAAACTCATGAAATTTGGACAAAATGCATAAATGGACATTTCAAGACAACCCATATGGTTAGATTTTAAAATTGATGCTCAGATCCACCTGCATACAACTGGGGTACCCGAATGGGCCCTATGGACCTGCAAAAACTTAAAAATGCTATAACTTGGTCAATTTAACTCCAAATTGCATAAAATTTAAACCACAACATCATATGATAGTATAGAATAATATCATTAAAAAATAGTAATGAAATTGTGCAAGGATTTGTCCTCATCCCGGGGGGGCGATGGTGACTGCAACTAATTGGGGGGCACCCTGGCAAGGGATACCCACCAATTCTGCACACTTTTGTCTACCAATCTCATTGGGGAAAGATCCTAAATAGTATAAGGGGTGTTTTCGTCGAATGTGGTGAAGAAATTCACCCGGATGGAAAAGTTACGCTCAAAAAGGCTCTCTTGAAGTTACCCGGTAACCTCCTTTGCTAAGAGGAGATTCCAAGGGCAAGAAAGCTCAATAATTTGGGGAGAAATCTTGGCAGCACTCCATTTCATATCCTAGAACTCCTCTCCTTGTTTTTGTGTGGATATTGGATCCATTTTATAGCCCAAAGGGGCTCATGTGCAAAAAGGCATGTGAGGGCATGCATGGCAGGAGGTGCCACTTGTCAAACAGAAGGCATGCAATGGATGTGGAAGAGAATCTCCAATTTGGGCCTCCATTAAGAATTTTTTCATAAGGACTCAGTGCCCTTTGACCCGCATGCTCCATATGGCATGCTAAATAGCAGTTTCTGGGCACCAAATGTCCTAGATTTGACTTTTTTTGGGTCAAACCTGCTCACCATCCCACCCTGGGACGATGGCTCACCATCGTCCCAGGTTGGGACAGTGAGAATCTACCACCATCCCAGGGTGGGACGGTGGTGAATTTTGGTCCAAAACCTCCCAAAATTGGGCCAGTAACCTCCAAAAACCTTTCTGGAGTGGCTAGAACCACTATGAGCCTTCTGAGGGCTTCCCAAGGGGCCATATGATGCCAATTTGATCATTGCTTGTGGGTGCTTAATCAGGTTAACCACATTTTAGTGTCTACAGGTATTTAAGTGGATCCCGCTAAGATAGCAACTATCACTAACATGCCTCCTTCCCATACCTTGATCAAACTACATAGCCTGCAAGGTAAGCTTCAGGCTATTCGTTGGTTCATTTCCCTATTAGTCAATAAGTGTCAACCATTTTTTAAGCTTCTTAAGAAAGAGGTTGTCTTCCCATGGGATTTTGAGTTTTAAAAAGATTTTGATGATCTCAAGCAATATCTCGCTTCCCTACCTATTCTAGTTCCCCTCATGTTTGGTAAGCATTTGATGTTTTACATAGCTGTCATAGCTCACGCTTTGGGAGCCATGTTGGCTCAGCATGATGATCAAAAGAAGAGTGATCTATCTACTATATCAGTAGAACTTTGGTTAGCTATGAAATTAGGTACACTCCCTTAAAGAAGCTCTGCCTTATCGTAGTGTTCACTTCCCAAAAGCTAATGCTTAACCATAAGATGTTGGTAGTTGCAAATTTTGATCCTTTACACTATTTAATGTCTAAGCCTCACCTTTCAATTCAAGCCACTAAGTGGGTTTTAGCCCTTAGTTATTTTGATTTGACCTTTATAAGTCATAAGGCTATCAAGGGTCAAGTAATCATTGATCAGTTAGCCTCTGCTCCCCTAGAAGCTTCTCATTCTTTGGTTGTTGAGTTTCCTGATGAGGGCTTCAACGTTGAAGTTGAAGAGCTAGAGTCTTGGACTTTGTATTTTGATGGAACCCATTGCATGAAGGGTGTTGGTGCTAGAGTCGTTCTATTTATTCCACAAAAGTAGCTCATCCCCTTGTCCTTCAAGCTTTATTTCTCTTGCACAAACAATACTATAGAATATGAAGCTTTGATCCTTAGCCTTAGAGCATCCTTAGCTTTGTAGGTTAGAGTCCTTTCAGTCTTTGGTGACTCTCAACTTATGGCCAATTAGATAAACAACGTTTATTAGACTCGAGATGATAAACTAAATCCTTAAAAGGAGATTGTTACCAAGTTGTTGTCCTCATTCGATCAAGTAACCATAGAGTCTACCCCTAGGTCCTCAAACTGCCATGTGGATTTCATGGCTACTATTGCATCCTTATTTCCTTTGGATTTGGAATATTATCAAGCATCGATTATCATTAGAAAACTCTGGTAGCCCGTGTTGCTTGGTTCTTGTCTTCTCTTGTTAGATATTTTGACCATCGGAGATGTTCCATCTGAGCCATGGTATACCGACATATTTAATTTTCTTAAATATGGTTTGATGCCTAATGGTTTAGATCACAATCAATGTAATATTTTGTGCAAAAGAGTGTACAGATTCATATTATTGTAAAAACTTTGTATCAACGTTCTTTTGAAGGTATCCTCTTGTAATGCCTTAACTTCGATGAAGTCTGGTTTGTTGTTAGTGAGGCTCATGAAGGATCATGTGAAGGTCATTTTAGAAACAATGTTATTACCAAGAAACTCCTTCGGATGGGGTGCTATTGGCCTTCCATGGAGAAAGATGCATGTGACCATGTTTGATGCTACGACAAGCATCAACGCCACGAAAACATTGTCCATGCTCCTTAGCACCTTCAAGTTATTTCTTCTCTTTGGTCATTCTCCATGTGGGTATTGGACATTATAGGGAAGATTAATCTATTGTCGTTTGATGGTCACGAGTTTATCATAACAGTGATAGAGTACTTCACTATATGGGTTGAAGCCATGCCCCTATCTATGGTGTTTGGAACTCAAGTTTCCAAGTTCATCTTCAACCAAATTCTTTGTAGGTTCAAGATTCATTTAGTTATTATTTTTTATAATGGCACTCCTTTCATGAACAAGGATATTCATAAACTTTGTGCTAAGTACAAGATTCAGCATATGTGGTCAACTCTATATTACCCTCAGGGTAATGGACAAGTCGAAGCATCCAACAAGTCTTTGATCAAGATTTTGAAGAAGTTGGTTTGTAAGACCAATCATGATTGGTATATCTAACTTTATCCTACCTTGTGGGTCTATTGTACTAGCATGCATACTCCCACAGGTGCCTCACCCTATGTCTTGGTATATGGGTTTGAGGCGGTGTTTCCTTTCGATCTCAAGGTTCCCTCATTATGCATCTTGTTGCAAGATACCTTAGTTGGTGATGAGTATCGCTCAAATTGTTTGTACCAATTGGAGCTGTTGTATGAAAGGTGCATTCATGCCTTAGCACATTTGCAAGCCTATCAAAATAGGCTCGGGAAATCCTACTCTAAGAAAGTTTATGACTATTCTTTTAAGTTTGGGTACCTTGTCCTTAAGGAAAACCAAAAGAACACCAATGCTCAATTTGATCTTAAAGGCAAGTTCCAATCCAATTGGTTAGGGTCCTTTGTCATAATGACTAATTTTGGCTTAGGTGCCTATCATTTAGCTTCTTTAAATGGTGAAGAACTTAAAGAACCAATAAACATAATGCATCTAAAAATATATTATGCATGATTCGTCATCTGCATTGTGTGTTGCATTTAGAATAGTTTCATATAGCATAATTGTTTACCTAATCATTCAACATGGTTGCATGTCATATTTTGCATGATTGTCTAACATTATGTTCCATCTACATTTTTGCTTGTCATAAATTGCACTTTTACCTATTCATATTTGTGTGATTGCTTGTTCATATAGATTTTTGGGGATTCACGACAATGGCAAGTGATGACACATAGTTAGGTCATAGCTCAGCATGGCACTCTCACTAGGGCTTTTATGCCTAGTGAACCCCCAACCTAGGGCCCACCTTCATGCATTTCCATAATTTCATCCATCCATCTCATCTCTTCCTTATTCCTTGACCTTGAAAGTTTTCATTTCTTATCTTTCTTCAAGTCAAGGAATTTGGTTCTCATTTTGCTCCACTTTCCATGTCCATACACTTTATTACACAAACCACACCCCTATCGAGTAGTACTCGCTTTGATTATCACTTTCTTGCACACAATACACCCCATAGCAGATAGCTTCATGATCACAAGCAAGGGGCAGCCTCCATTCGACCATTTGCAAGCATACATCCCAACGGTTACATATATTTCTCTTTTTGTCCATCTCAGCAAGCACTACACCCATAGCGGTTTTAGCTCCACCTTGTCCATATTGCAATCATACACCCTCACAAGGTTTGGTTCTTTTTCTTTTCATTGGCCTTTTGGAGTATCTTTTTCATCCGCACATGCATTTCATTTAGAATTGCATTTTAGCTACACTACATTTAGTTAAATTCATATCATTCCATCCCATTCATATAGGTTCCTTGCATCCATCATGTCTGTGTTCACCATGCATACCAAAAAATACATATAAGCAAGCAATCACACATGAGCACGCACTCATGCTCTTTCCCACCTTCTTGTTCTAGCTTTCTGCTTTTCTTTTTTCTCTTTTTTCTTCCTTCTTGTTTTTTCTCCTATTCTTTCTTCTGCATTTGTCATTTCGAGTTTCATAAAGAATGTGGTATTCCTTTTGAAACTCGAAGGGACACCCTGGCCTAAGAGGTATTAATATCCCTAATGCCTTGATTTATGTGTAAAACATGAAAGTGTCTGAAATGACACCATTTTTGCACCACTCCTTTCTTCTAAACTAGACACTCATTTTATGTTGTTGTTTCTCGTCCTTCACCCTTAGGTGTGTACATCTTTCTTTGATCCATTTATTAGGTCATATATGCATCAAAGAGGGGGCAAAATATAGACACAAAAAATTGACCCACTTGGGTGAGTTATTTTCCCTAGTCCCTCAGAGAGACTCTCCAACTTGTCCAAAGCAAGTTCGGACCTCTCCCCCATATTTTCCCTTTTGTTTTTCTTGCTCCAACGAAATTGCGATCAACACTTATGGCATGTGATTTCACCTAGTTAGGGTTTTCTCTTAGAGAACCCTAGAGTTTTGTTTAACCTTCTTTGGCATAGGCTTTTCCTCGGTTTTCTTGCCCATTCTTGTTTCAAATCTCTTATAAATAGAGGGTTTGAAGCTTTCTTTTCCTATCAGAATTAAAACAATCTCTCCAATAAGCAATATGATTTCTAGATATCTTCTAATCACAAATTCTAAGTGAAGCAAACTAAAAAGCTGCCAACAAGTGTTGATACAAGTCCTAACAAGACTCTATTGAAGCTTTTTGGATTTTATGGAGATCTCTTCTACAATATTTGATTGTGTGTTGCTACCCTTAGTGGATAAGTGTTGGAGCCTTAAGGAGGAGTCTACTATCTTGGGAGTCCTCATCCTTTTGTCTACTTTTCACTACCACCAAGTTTTTTTCGCTTGTTTGCATTTTGCACCTCACTAAATTCACATTTACTATTAGTTTATTTGCATTGTTTTGTTGTATTTTCCTTCTATTACAAAATCGTGCCCCATGATTCAAGGGCACAATTTTGTTAGGAGTGAAATCACAGTCACCCCGTATAGGGTGTGATTTTGTTGGAGCTAAGCTTGGGGGCAGAAGTTCACCCCCAAACCCTAGGTTTGCATTTCATGTTGCATTTAGGACACAATTCCATAAACTGCATTTTGCTTATCATTTTCTTTTGTTGCATTATATTTTGTTTGTTCATCTTTCAAAAAGTTCAACTTTTATTTTTGTACCCTAAAGGTCAGCTAAATGGACCTAGAGGGCTTGACTACTGCACCTCTAAGTACAATCGTACAATGGCCTAAGTAGACCCCCCAACATTGATCATATTTTTTGAGGATTTTGTGAAGTTTTTTTGTAGGAAAGAAGTTGTGGGACATTTTCAGACGCAAGATAAAGCTTGGATCAACCATCGAATCATAAAGCTAGGTTGTTTGTTGATTGTTTTCTATTCATTTCTATTTAAACTATAGATCATAACTAAGAAAAAACATCTGATTAATTCCTAGGCATTTGAAAGAATAAAAATATATAGTGTGCATCTAGGGTTTTAACCTTGTTTGTGCATTTCTCTTGGACCCTTGCTCAAAGGCTTTGTTTTGCAATCCTAGGTTTAGTGATCATTCAAGCACATAATCATTCTAAGGTTAGCTCTTGTCTTCATGCATCGTGTATCTGCATTGTTCTTTCCCTTTTTATAGTGCAGTTTTAGGAAGGCCAAACATAGGTGCATGCTTAATTGACATATTCAAACATATTCCACCCTGGACTTGGAATGAGTCCTAAAACCCTTCCTGGTGAACCCTTTTTCCTTCTTACATCGAATGTAGAGTTATAACATACCCCAACGGTTCACCTCAGCTCCCAATGGATCCAGCCAAGAATTGTACACAGTATAATAGTTTTTCTCCTCTACACAATTAATAACAATCTTACATGAAAATGAAATCTATATTAGGAATCACTATTACATGAAAATGAAAGCTTCCTATACTAGGAATCATTATTACATGAAAATGAAAGTTTCTTATATTAGGAATCACTATTACATGAAAATGAAAGCTTCATATATTAACAATCACTATTACATGAAAATGAAAGCTTCTTATATGAGGAATCACTAAAATATTAACAAATATTGTATGTTGGTTGTTTGAAATTATTTCAATAGATTTCATGAGAATCTATGCTTAAAATATCCACTAAAATTTATCTCGTAGATATCTTGTTTAAACCTCGGAGGCAACGTGTTTGCAAAGGTAGTAGTCTAATCTGAATCCTCTGAGTTCATGCCAGACTGACAATGACGATACGAATCTCGAGCGATTGATAGTCCCTTTCATGTTGGGTCAACAATAACGAGGCGGAATAGGTTTGGTGGGAGCATCCCTTATGGTTTGAGCCCTGTGCTTATTAGTTACTAAAAATAGTGTGGTTGTGACCAACTCTTCTATGTAACAAAAATAATACTAATTTGTAATAACACTATATGGTTGATTAAGATAAATCTCGAGCGATTGAGAGTCCCTTTCATGTTGGGTCAACAATAACGAGGCGGAATAGGTTTGGTGGGAGCAGCCCTTATGGTTTGAACCCTGCGCTTATTAGTTACTAAAAATAGTGTGGTTGTGACCAACTCTTCTATGTAACAAAAATAATACTAATTTGTAATAATACTATATGGTTGATTAAGATACCATGGTAACATGATCATGATGTAAGATAAGTTAACCATGTTTCAATCTCATAGAATTCACAAAATCCATTTATTATATTGAATTTTCAAATGTGTGCATATAATAGGGTTTCCAAGGTGATATGTAAAACTTAATTCATCAAATGTAATTTAAATGTCATTGAGAATGTAAAAATAGTTAAATATAAAACAAAAATCATTAAAATATGTGAATCTTATTTTATATAATGCAAAGTCCTTATCTTAAGGATGAAGAAAATAAACTTATAAAAAATAAATAAATAAATAAAATATCTTGAAATAACATTATTTCTTTGGCTCTTCTTCAAGAGGTCTAAGGTTCAAACTGCAGTGTGATACTGTTTAATAATCCCCTATTGATAAGCCTAGCTCTCGGCCTTAAGACAAATCATGTTTGGGATGAAAATACGCAACCCTGGACGTCTATCATAAAAGTTTCTCACACTCACCAAATAATAATTAAAAAAATAAAATAAGTTTCTCACACTCACCAAATAATAATTAAAAAAATAAAATAAGACGTTATTTCTAAATAAACCATATTAAAATATACATCATTAAAATATTTTAAGTTATTTTTTACATGCCCACTTATAATTTAACGTAAATCCCTAGCAACTTAAAAAAAAATTGGTTACATAGGAGAGTTGGTCACAACCACACTATTTTTTAGTAATTGACAAGCGTAGGGTTCAAACCACAATGATGAAGAAAATAAACTTATACAAAATAAATAAATAAATAAAATATCTTAAAATAACATTATTTCTTTGGCTCTTCTTCAAGAGGTCTAAGGTTCAAACTGCAGTGTGTTAGACTGTTTAATAATCCTTGTTGATAAGCCTAGTTGTCGGCCTTAAGACAAATCATGTTTGGGATGAAAATACTCAACCCTGAACGTCTATCATAAAATTTTCTCACACTAACCAAATAATAATTAAAAAAATAAAATAAAACATTATTTCTAAATAAACCATATTAAAATATACATCATTAAAATATTTTAAGTTATTTTTTACATGCCCACTCATAATTTAATGTAAAGCCCTAGCAACCTAAAAAAAAAAATTGGTTACATAGGAGAGTTGGTCACAATCACACTATTTTTAGTAATTGACAAGCGCAGGGTTCAAACCACAAGGATTGCTTTCATCAGACCTATTTTACCTCGACGTGAAGAGGACCATCGGTTGCTCAAGATTCGTACCGTCATCATTGGTCTAGCATGCACTCAGAGGATTCAGATTAGACTATACCTTTGCAAACAAGCTACCCCCGAGGTTTAAACATGGGTGTCTTCTTTATAAGTGCTTGGTCAGACAAGCACTTACCAATCCACTTAGCCCTCGAGGGTAAACTTTTAAATTATAAAAGAACCTCTAGCCCTCAAGGGTAAACTTTTAGATTAGAAAATAACCTCGAGAGCTACTCTTAAGTGGCCAACAATGTTGTCACATCCGGGTATACCACTATCTAGAGGGAAGCCACAAGAGATTTTTTTTGTCTCCCTTCGCATTGCAGAGGTTTGAACCATAGACCTCCTATTCAACAAGGTTAAGCTCGTCTTCTCCACTTGCACTACAAAGGTGGACAAAGTTTTTCTTTTGTGGTTAAGGAATTTATTTATTTTCAATATGTTTACACATGTTTTTATGACAGGTTTTGGTCTCCTCATACTAAGTGGCGTTTGAACCTTAAACCTCTCAAAGAGAAGTCAAAGCCCTTACCACTACAGTAAGCTTGTAGCTAATAAAAAAAAAATGAAATTTTACCAACAACCTAAATTTTAATATAAGACAATCAAAGTGAAAGATTACCATCGCAAGTTTTACCATTAACCCTGCCTTTACCTATGCATTTAAAACCTTTAAAAAAAAAAAAAAAAAGTTAGCAAAGATAGTAGTTTGTTCTGAATCCTCTGTGTGTGCCAGACTGACGATGACGGTACGAACCCCGAGCGACTAGCAGTCCCTATCTCATGATGGGTTAACAATAACGAGACGAATAGGTTTGTTGTGTGCAGTCCCTGTGGTTTGAACCCTGCACTGGTCAGTAACTAAAAATAGTGGTTGTACCAACTCTCTTATATAACCCAAAAAAAAAAAAATTGAAAAAAAACATTTAACACTTAATTTTTTTTGGTTTCATATGGGAGTTGGTTACAGCCACTATTTTTAGTAACTGGTAAACGCAGGGTTCAAACCACAGGGACTGCTTCCAATAGTCTATTTGTTTCGTCGTTGTTGACCCGACATGAGATGGAGACCACCTCCCAATAGTCTATTCATCTCGTTGTTGTTGACCCGACGTGAGATGGAGGCCATTGGTCACTCGGGGCTCATGTCGTCGTCATCGGTCTAACGCGTACTCAAAGGATTCAGCACGGACTATTACCTTTGGTAAAGTTGACAAGGTACCCCAAGGTTTAAATGTAGGTATCTTCTTGACAAGTACTTTGCCAATCCATCTTGAGAGCACATTTGACGTTTAAAAAAAAATAGTGAAGAAGAGGCATATAAAAATTTGCCTATGAATAAAAGTATCAAACCAAAGGACCCAAGTTTCTTTTAAAAAATAATAATAATTAATTTTCCACTATTACAAAGCAACTCAAAATTACTCCGCATTAATCTATAAGTTCGTATTACTGTACTAAATTTTATTTCCTATAATAATTTTCGTAAACCTATAAACTATAGTCAATTTTACTCCATATAATTCTTACCGTGTTTATTATATGACCATAAGCATCGTCTATTTTTTTTGCAGTCCTCTTTGCAAAAATATATTTTCCCGTTAGAGGGATATATGAAAAATATAACATATTATTATAAATTAACTTCTGATACTCCCTGGTGTCAATACATTGAAAGCCTTAGAGGAACGTCTCAGTTTTTATTTGTTAACCATTAGGAAAAAAATATATATATATTATTTATTAAGGGTTTATGAATATATCTTTAAAAGTATATATATAAATAATTTGAAAAAAATTATATTCAAACAAAATTATTTATAAGTTAGGATGAGATTCATCTCAGCCTTAATCAACAAGAGCACTAGTTTCCTCTTTTTAACTTTCCAACCAACTTCTATAACTCTAAAATCCAAGATTTTAAGAACTAACAACTTTTGATTACAACACTAAAAGGAGATCTGCATTGAAGTCAAATCTCCTGAATCATGTCTGGTTGTCTAAATTAACCAAACATTAGATTTTCTCACCAACCTGTCTAATTCTCTCATCCTCAATAGTCAAGTCACTTTGTCATTGAACCTCTACCTCCTTCTTGGTACCCATCTTAGACAAAAATTTTATCACTTTATTGAGAGTTGTACCCACATAAATCGTAATCACATCATCTAATTTCCTCCACAACTCTTAATTTGGATGACAAGAATCTTAAATCTTCATGTCTCTAAAGGAAATTTCACATGCAATCCAAAGCTCCTACCATGAGAATCTAATTCTATGATTATCTTCTTATAACATTGTCTTACCTCCCAAAAAAGAAGCAAATTTGATAGCTAAGGCTTCTACTTCATTGTTCGTGGCCCTGCCCAAGCCCTATAGTTTCCAAGAGAGCATTGTCCCAACATGCTTCCTCATTATTATATGTTTTTAAATAAAAAATTTATATATAATTTAAGTGGGTAAAGACAATGAAACTATAAATAAAATAAAGGAACGATCCCTCACCATTTTATAGAATGCCCTATCACAATCAACCTATGGAAACATATGGCAACTTTGCTAGGCATCTGTTGGTCTAAGATATCTTCTATAGAACAAGTTTGGAGGAAGTGGCCTAAACAAGAGAAAATGGAGCAACCCACTCAACAAATTTTTGGGTGGGGATGACTCTCTTGTGGAATTTGTGGAAGGAAAAATACTTGTATCTTCAACCAAGAATACAAAGACAACCATTGTGTCTGGCAAAAGATGTAGAAATGAAATTTAACATGCTTACACACAATTCCATTTCTACTTAAATAATTCTTCAGATCTGTAGTCATTAGCAATAACAATGCACAAAAGACAACAATAACAGCAATAGCAATGGCAAATGACAATATATACACGTATTTATATTAGCAATGGCATATACAGTACAACATTACAAACTGCAACCCTTGTGTAGAATACTCTTCATGGCTGCATCCATAGCCTGACTGCATTATGCCCTACGTAGATATGCAACAACATTCTCTCTCACGTATCAATGCTCCTCCAACCATAAATGCTCCAACATATTCCTAAAAGAATGAGGGGAGGGTTTATTTATACAACAAAATCTAGTTACCCTCCAACTATCGGACACCTCATCGTTTTTTTTAATTACATTTCATATACATTTACATTTCATTTCCCACTACAGGACAAACTATCTTATGACATATGATTTTGTTGACATGACTTAAAATCACTTTATTATTACGTATAATATTATATTGCCAATTTATAACATTATTATATATATATATATATATATATATATATATATATATATATATATATATATATATATATATATATATGCATATTTCATCAAACACTTTGTGTACAACTACAAAATTACACAAAATACCAAAACTTATTCACTAAATGCAGACATATCATTTTACCTATCTATATCTATCCCCTTCTCTAAATTGGTCAATGTCCTCGACAACACAAGTTAAACATTGGGAATAGAATCACTAAACAACGTAATAGAGTCTATTGTTACACTTTTTTTGTTTCCTCCTATTCCATACATTGTTTGCAACAGACTTCACTTGAGACTACTTCTCGCAACATCTTATTGTTTGATTGTGCATTCCACTAGCTGCAATCAATTATAACATCAACTAGATCAACACAATCATTATTCTTTGATTGTTCACTTCACTTTTTGCAATTAGTCATAGCATCAGCTTGAACAACATGACGAACATGACAGAGATGACTTTCACAACGAACATGATCAAGATGAACAACATCATCAACATAATGAGCAACGTCCATCACCACCTGTGTCAGGGGTCAAAGGGGTGGGAACCCCCCACCCCCTTGCAATGTCAAGGGACAACATCCCTTTCGAGGTTGAGGGGCAGACCCTTCGCGCATACCTATTGAAACTATCGTTGTCTAAACTAAAGTTTGCTCCTCATCAACATTTTGGGAACCTTTGCTCGACCTATTGAAATAGCTTCCCTTCAACTCCAATTCACTACTTTCTTGATCCAACTGATCTCTTGTCAACCTCTAATAGACATCTTCCTCATCAAACAGTATTACTAACAGCAACTTGTCTGACTACACTACCTCAAACGACACTTCTTTGGCAACAATCCCTAATGGATTAGGCTATGTAGGATTGCTCTATGATGGCTCAATTTATGATGAATCAATGTAGGACTGATTAATATAGGATGGATCAGTCTATGATGGATCAACGCAGACAGATTCATCTTGACAGATTGGCTAATTAGCTTTAAGATATTGGTCCTAATAGATGATGGGTTCCTCTTGATAGATTGGATCAAACGGATTAGTCCTAAAGGATGACTAATGAGCTCAAACATATTGGTCATAATGGATGTCAGGTTCTTCCGGATAGATTTCTCTAGATTGATGATGAATTGAGAAGCCTAATGGATTATCTCAAATGGATTGATCTGATAGATTATCCTAGATGGATTGACCTGAAATATTATCCCAGATGTCTCCTTTTCATATGGCTCCTCTTTAAACAACTCTTCTTCAAATAGATCCTCTTTAGGCAGATCCTCCTCAGATAGCTTCTTCTCAGATTACTTTTTTTAGGTGGATTCTCCTCAAATGGATCCTCTTTAGATGGCTTCTCCTCATACAACTCCTCTTTAGATGGATTCTCCTCAAACGGATCTTCCTCAGATGACTTCTACTCAATCCTCCTCAAACGACTTCTCTTCAGAAGGATCCTCCTCAGATGGCTTCTCCTCAAATATCTTCTCCTTTGACAGATCCTCCTCAAATGACTTATATTTGGACATATCCTCCTCAGACAAATGCTCCTTAGATGGCTCCTCATCTTAATGGCTTCTCTACTAGATGACTCTTTCTGTCTAATGGCTCCAAGCATGATGGTTCCAAGCAAGATGACTCCTTAGATGACTTCTCCTCAAACAACTCCTTAGATGGATCAAGGTATGATATCACCCTTTCAGATGGATCCTTCTAATATGACACTTGTCCCTCTATCAGATGACTATAGTCTCCAATTGTCCTATCCTCATCTGGTTGACTAGCCTCTTGGCAAAGCCTTATCATCTAGCTTCCTTCCTATCTATACTCTGTCATCTAGTCATTTCCTTGTTGACTATAGTTTTGTTGGACATTTTGAGCAGTTGTCATTGATGTCAAGGTGCCAGGTGATAGCTCAGCTCAAGTGCAAGTGGGAGTTTAATGAAATTCATGATGGGTTAAAATATCTATATTTTACACCCAAGAGAATGGGTCAAAAGATGGTTTAATTCTCCCAAGGAAGCAATTTATCCAAGACATCAAAAGGATATAATATTATAATAATTGTTATTATAATATTAAAGTGATATGGTGAAAACCCCAAATAAAATATTTATAATTTTCATTATAATATTTTATAAATCAAAGTGGGTTTTATAAAGTTTAATTATATTTCATAAACCCAAAGTTGGGTTTGGAGGCAAAGGCATTCGAAGCACCTTATAAAATTATTAAACCTTCGTCGACGTCGTGGAAGGAGAGTCTTTGGAAGCATCGACGTTCTCCAAGGAGTGGAGAAAGCAAATATAAATACCTTGCCCAAAGGGCATAAACATTATCCTTGCTCGAATTATTAATTGGCATGCGAAAAAGAAGAAGAGCTCGTGAGATTTGGATTTTCGTGTACAACGGACAATTTAAAAAGGGAAGCATGAATTGTTCGAAGGCCAACCGGGCAGCGTGGCCTAGTGGCGAGTGGGCAAGTGCGAAAATGTTTGTTTGCAAGAGGGCCTGTGTTCGAAATGCGATGGCTGCATTGGAGGTCATGTTGGTTGAAAGGCGCCCAAGGCGCACGTTGTTTTTGCCAAGGGCAAAGGGAGCACTACTTGAAGCACGTGGTGCTTCGTTGGTTTCAAATGAGCACGTAGCTCGTGCGGCATTTGAGGCCATGGTTAAGGCGCACGTCGTGGGCATAGTTGAGGGTTCGATTCCCCTCGAATGCAAGGTAAATATTTTTGATTAAAACTTTTATTATTTGCCTAAAGTTGGAGGTATAAGGGTGTTTAAGGTTTTATGATTATTTGCCTATGTTGGAGTTATAAGGGTTGTTAAGTGAAAATTTAGAAGGATTAATTATTGGATAAGTGGTGGTATTTGAGTATTGTTATTAGGAGTAATAAGGAGGTTTTTATTTTAATTGTTTATTAAAGTCTTAATTAATATATTGATATATTGGAGAATTAAGACTATTGAGCATTGATTTTATTTTAATAAGGGTTTTTCTATTAAAGAAGATTATGGTGAATATTATTTTTAAGTTGGAGTGATAAGGTGTATTTTAGTCATCTTTTTGTATTGTGTTTTATTGAAGTCTTCTAACCCTTATTGAGATTGGCAAAGAGGAATTTGTGAGTGTGGCAGATTTGTTAGAACAACTCCTTGACAAGCAAAAGGTATGGGCAATCTCTTTCTTAATTGAGTTGAGTGGTTGGTTTTCTAAAAATAAGTTTGGAGTGAAAAGGACTTGATTAGGGTTTCCTTTTTGAGAGTGTTAGAGTTAATGCTTCAAGGTTTTCTGGAATTAAGTGTTGTGATTAAAACCTTGTTTTATAAGCATTGTTGTTGAAGCCATTGGTTGTGTGAAGAACTTGAGTTAGGGTTTGAAAAGAACATGAGTATCATTGTTATGTGAAGATAGTTTTATAAGCATTGTTGTTGAAGTGAGTTGTTGTGAACTTTGAAAAGAACATGAGTATCATTGTTATGTGAGATTTGTTGTTGAGCATTGTTGGAAATATTTTGAGTTGGTTGATACATGCTTGGACTAGGGTTAGTGAGCAAAAGTTGTTCCTGAGTAATTGGTTGAATAGAGTTGGTTGAGCCTAGTCAAGTGGGTTTGTGAAGTGATTGTTCAAGTTCCATAAAACAAACTATTCTATATTCTGAATTGAGTTGAGAAAGTAATTGAGCATTGAGTATAGAACATATTGAGTCTCTAACAATTCTCTTTATGCTTCTATGAGATTGGACAAGTTCTATGTGTGGACTTGTTAAGAAGATTTGAGGTAAGTCTTTGAGAAGACTTGTGGACTAATTTTGTGTGAGATTTTGTGGAAGCTTACAATACATATTTGAGCAAGTTCTGTGTGAGCTTGTTGAGCAGATTTGGACAAGTTCTGAGTGGACCTATTGAGCAGATTTGGACAAGTTCTGAGTGGACCTATTGAGCAGATTTGACAAGTTTCTGAGTGGACTTGTTGAGCAGATTCAAGCAAGTTCTGTGTGGACTTGTTGAGCAGATTTGAGTAGGTTTTGAGTGGACCTGTTGAGCAGATTTAAGCAGGTTCTGAGTGGACCTATTGAGCAGATTCAAGCAAGTTCTGTGTGGACTTGTTGAGAAGATTCAAGCAAGTTTTGAGTGGACTTGTTGAGCAGATTTGTGCTAGACCGACTGGACTATGTTTAGTATAGATTTGAGATAGATCTTTGGAGGTGACAGAGTAGAGAGGATAGTAGTCTCCAGTGGATAGAGATCCATCAACCAGGGCAGTGAGGACAGGTCTTCTGAGTGGGGACAAGAGTCTTCAATGGAGAGAGATCCACAAGCCAGTGCAGTGGAGGTAGTAGTCTTCTAGAAGATCACCAACTAGAGCATAGGAGAAGGAGTTCTCCTATGGATAGAGATCCATGAACTTGATTTAGGGGATTGGTGTCTCCTTTGGACAGAGGTCCATAAACATTGTAATTGGGAAGGATTCCCAAGAGATTGATTGAGAAAATTTTAGTGAAATATTTTCTCCGTGGAGTAGCCCACATTGGGTGAACCACGTAAATTATGGTGTCTCTATTGTGTGATGATTTGTGCATTGATTTGATTACTACTATTGATATTGCTATCTACACATTGCATAATATTGGTTTGGAAAGAAAAGTAAAAAGTGGTCTTATACTATTCACCCCCCTCTCAGTATAAGCTTGTGTTCTTCAATTGGTATCAGAGCGGGTTCCTTCAGAAGAGTTTAATAGCTTGAAGGAAAAGCTAACAAGAACACAATGGATCCTAAGGAGGTGTCCTCAAATAACTCAACACCAGTATTTTATGGAAGTGACTATTTATATTGGAGTATGATGATGAGGTTCTACTTAATGGCACTTGGCAATGAAGTTTGGGAAGTAGTGGAATTTGGATATGATCCCGTAGTCAATCCTCCTACAGATAAGGAAGGTAAGCTTCTACAACACTATAATTCAAAAGCAATGAATGCACTTGTGAGAGGTTTGCATAGAACAGAGTCTATGAAAGTTATGCATTGTAGAACTGCAAAAGAAATGTGGGATAAATTACAAGGTATATATGAAGGAGATAAAAGTGTCAAGAGAGCAAAGAGTCGAAATCTCAAAAGACAACTTGAAGTATTAAGAATGGACGAAGATGAAAATATTAGTACTTACCTACTTCGAGTTGATGAGGTTGTTAATGATATGCGAGGACTTGGTATGAAGGTTGATGAATCTGATGTTTGTGATAAAGTCTTAAGATCTCTTCCAAAAAGATTCAGTGAATAGGTTTCTGCTATAGAAGTATCAATAGATGGTGATACTTTGACAAGAGATAAGTTGCTTGGTATGCTCACAGTATTTGAGATAAGAACAAAAGATCCTATGCCCCAGAAGGAAGCAACATTCAAAGCAATCAATAAGACAAAGGGTAAGAAGTCAGAATCAAGCAATGAGTCATCTAGTGATGAGGAAGCTAACTATGGTAAAAGAGATAAGGACTATAGAAGATCTAGAGATAAAATATCTATCAAATGTTTCAATTGTGGAAGGTATGGATATTTTGCAATAGATTGTCAAGAACCCAAGAACAACAATGTTGAGGAAAAATAGGATCACAGGTACAAGGAACCAGAAAGATACAAGCACCAGAAGAAAAGCAAGGATGGACAAAGCAGACAAGGAAAGAAGTTCTTTCAAAGGCAAAAGAGAAGCTACTATGCGGATAAGGCAAGTAAGTACTCAAGTGATAGTGATGCTAGTTTTTCAGACAATGATAGAGATGAAGTCCTATTTATGATTGAAGAAAAAGAACCAGTTAAGAAAAGGACTCCAATCATTCTCAAGTGTTTTAGATGTGGTAACTTTGGACATCTTGAAGATGATTGTACAAGGGATGGTTATAGTTTCAGTGATGATGAATATGAAGATACACTTGAAGGACCAGATGAAAATCTTCTAATGGCATTAGAGGATGAAAAAGGTGATCTCATAGAAGACAAGACAAAAGAAAATGAAGAAGTGGACAAAGGTAAACAAATAGAGGAATATTCAGAAGAAAATGGTTATGATCTTAAGGGAGAACTTATCTATGCCCTTGACACGGTAAAGAAGGTAAGGAAGCAACACTCTAAACTTGAAATTCAGTTTCAAGAATGTGATGAAGAGAGAAGATTGCTCATAGAGGATTTAGAAAAATCAAAGGCTAAGGCAAAAAGGTTCAAGGATAAGTTAGAAGCAAAGATCTTAGAATGTGAGAAGTTAGCACAAGAAGTGGCACTACTAAAAGGAGATTTAGAAGACTCCAAGATCAAGATGAAAGGGTTCAAAAATAGCTCAAATAACTTGGATAAGTTCATCAAGACACAAAAGACTACATCAAGCAAAATAGGTCTTGGTTTTGAACAAACTCAAAAGAAATAGGAAGGAGAATCAACTTCAAGTTTTGGAGGAGAAGAAACTTTAGATGAAGATACTTCAGAAGAAGACAGTGTAAAAGAAAGTCAGACATCAGAGGAAGAGTTGGACAATAGAAAGTTCAACAAAAATAGGAACAATGCACAAAGAAGATACAGATGGAACAACAATCAGAATAGAAGACCAATGAGGTCAAGACAAGGAAGCTTCAATGGAAGATGCTTTTCATGTCACAAGTTTGGGCACATGGCTTCACAATGCAGGACACATGAAAGACAGGAATATGGGAACATATAATCTTTTCATGGGTATTGCTACTCATGTAATCAGTTTGGTCACAAGGTAATGAATTGTAGGGTTCATGACAGAAGAGGATATGGCTTCACTAGGAGAAATCTTAAGACATTTGCACCTACAAAGAATAATAACATTAAGTGTTATAAGTGCAATAATGATGGTCACACAACAAAGTGGTGTAGAGCAGACATTCCAGAAATAGGTATGAGTTGGAACAGGAACAGGAACAGGTACATGGATATGAACAAGAACAGAAATAGGAGCAGGAATATGAATATGAATAGGAACAGGAACAGGAACATGGATATGAATAGGAACAGGAACAGGAATGTTGACATAAACAGGAACATGGACATGGATAGAAACAGTCAGAGGAATCAAAAAACTCAGAAAAGAAGAGAAGAGGATAAAGGTAAAGAACAATGCTTTCTGGGAGTAGAAATACTCCCACCCCGAAATTAACCACCTCAATAGAAGGTGGGGGAGGGGCTAAGCTAAGAGGCTCATTCTTAGCCCCGAGCCCCAAAGGTGACCCTTTGCCATTGATGTCAAAGGGGGAGAGATTTGAGTAAGGGGGAGCAATTTGATAAGTTAAGAAAAAGGGGAGAGATTTGGTATTTAAGAAGAGCATTGAGCCAGGGGGAGCAATGTCCCAGGGGGAGCAGAGCAAAAGTGAGTTAAGCTTTCAGTAAAAATAATTTGGGTTGCCATCAATGACAAAGGGGGAGATTGTTGGACATTTTGAGCAGTTGTCATTGATGTCCAAAGTTAGTTGTCATTGATGTCAAGGTGCCAGGTGATAGCTCAGCTCAAGTGCAAGTGGGAGTTTAATGAAATTCATGATGGGTTAAAATATCTATATTTTACACCCAAGAGAATGGGTCAAAAGATGGTTTAATTCTCCCAAGGAAGCAATTTATCCAAGACATCAAAAGGATATAATATTATAATAATTGTTATTATAATATTAAAGTGATATGGTGAAAACCCCAAATAAAATATTTATAATTTTCATTATAATATTTTATAAATCAAAGTGGGTTTTATAAAGTTTAATTATATTTCATAAACCCAAAGTTGGGTTTGGAGGCAAAGGCATTCGAAGCACCTTATAAAATTATTAAACCTTCACCGACGTCGTGGAAGGAGAATCTTTGGAAGCGTCGACGTTCTCCAAGGAGTGGAGAAAGCAAATATAAATACCTTGCCCAAAGGGCATAAACATTATCCTTGCTCGAATTATTAATTGGCATGCGAAAAGGAAGAAGAGCTCGTGAGATTTGGATTTTCATGTACAACGGACAATTTAAAAAGGGAAGCATGAATTGTTCGAAGGCCAATCGGGCAGCGTGGCCTAGTGGCGAGTGGGCAAGTGCGAAAATATTTGTTTGCAAGAGGGCCTACGTTCGAAATGCGATGGTTGCATTGGAGGTCATGTTGGTTGAAAGGCGCCCAAGGCGCACATTGTTTTTGCCAAGGGCAAAGGGAGCACTACTTGAAGCACGTGGTGCTTCATTGGTTTCAAACGAGCACGTAGCTCGTGCGACATTTGAGGCCATGGTTAAGGCGCACGTCGTGGGCATAGTTGAGGGTTCGATTCCCCCCAAATGCAAGGTAAATATTTTTTATTAAAATTTTTATTATCTGCCTAAAGTTGGAGGTATAAGGGTGTTTAAGGTTTTATGATTATTTGCCTATGTTGGAGTTATAAGGGTTGTTAAGTGAAAATTTAGAAGGATTAATTATTGGATAAGTGGTGGTATTTGAGTATTGTTATTAGGAGTAATAAGGAGGTTTTTATTTTAATTGTTTATTAAAGTCTTAATTAATATATTGATATATTGGAGAATTAAGACTATTGAGCATTGATTTTATTTTAATAAGGGTTTTTCTATTAAAGAAGATTATGGTGAATATTATTTTTAAGTTGGAGTGATAAGGTGTATTTTAGTCATCTTTTTGTATTGTGTTTTATTGAAGTCTTCTAACCCTTATTGAGATTGGAAAAGAGGAATTTGTGAGTGTGGCAGATTTGTTAGAACAACTCCTTGACAAGCAAAAGGTATGGGCAATCTCTTTCTTAATTGAGTTGAGTGGTTGGTTTTTGAAAATAAATTTGGAGTGAAAAGGACTTGATTAGGGTTTCCTTTTTGAGAGTGTTAGAGTTAATGCTTCAAGGTTTTCTGGAATTAAGTGTTGTGATTAAAACCTTGTTTTATAAGCATTGTTGTTGAAGCCATTGGTTGTGTGAAGAACTTGAGTTAGGGTTTGAAAAGAACATGAGTATCATTGTTATGTGAAGATAGTTTTATAAGCATTGTTGTTGAAGTGAGTTGTTGTGAACTTGAAAAGAACATGAGTATCATTGTTATGTGAGATTTGTTGTTGAGCATTGTTGGAAACATTTTGAGTTGGTTGATACATGCTTGGACTAGGGTTAGTGAGCAAAAGTTGTTCCTGAGTAATTGGTTGAATAGAGTTGGTTGAGCCTAGTCAAGTGGGTTTGTGAAGTGATTGTTCAAGTTCCATAAAACAAACTATTCTATATTCTGAATTGAGTTGTGAAAGTAATTGAGCATTGAGTATAGAACATATTGAGTCTCTAACAATTCTCTTTATGCTTCTTTGAGATTGGACAAGTTCTGTGTGGACTTGTTAAGAAGATTTGAGGTAAGTCTTTGAGAAGACTTGTGGACTAATTTTGTGTGAGCTTTTGTGGAAGCTTACAATACATATTGAGCAAGTTCTGTGTGAGCTTGTTGAGCATATTTGGACAGATTTTGAGTGGACCTATTGAGCAGATTTGGACAAGTTCTGAGTGGACCTATTGAGCATATTTGACCAGGTTCTGAGTGGACCTATTGAGAAGATTCAAGCAAGTTCTATGTGGACTTGTTGAGCAGATTTGAGCAGGTTCTGAGTGAACCTGTTGAGCAAAATTAAGCAGGTTCTGAGTGGACCTATTGAGAAGATTCAAGCAAGTTCTATGTGGACTTGTTGAGTAGATTCAAGCAAGTTCTGAGTGGACTTGTTGAGCAGATTTGTGCTAGACCGACTAGACTATGTTTAGTATAGATTTGAGATAGATCTTTGGAGGTGACAGAGTAGAGAGGACAGTAGTCTCCAATGGATAGATATCCATCAGCCAGGGTAGTGAGGACAAGAGTCTTCAGTGGAGAGAGATCCACAAGCCAGTGTAGTGGAGGCAGTAGTCTTCTAGAAGATCACCAACCAGAGCATAGGAGAAGGAGTTCTCCTATGGATAGAGATCCATGAACTTGATTTAGGGGATTGGTGTCTCCTTTGGACAGAGGTCCATAAACATTGTAATTGGGAAGGATTCCCAAGAGATTGATTGAGAAAATTTTAGTGAAATATTTTCTCCGTGGAGTAGCCCACATTGGGTGAACCACGTAAATTGTGGTGTCTCTATTGTGTGATGATTTGTGCATTGCTTTGATTACTGCTATTGATATTGCTATCTACACATTGCATAATATTGGTTTGGAAAGAAAAGTAAAAAGTGGTCTTATACTGTTCACCCCCCTCTCAGTATAAGCTTGTGTTCTTCAAGTTTTTCGTTTGATAACTTTATTGATTTCATTCTTTAATCTAATTACTTGTCTGACTACACTCTGTCATCTTATCAATCCTAACGATCCTCTACAAATTTTTTATGGTATATTAATGGTCATAAGGAGGACCTTAATGGTTTTCTTGTTGTCTATGGTTCCTTCTATGACAATATTAAAATTACTTCATTTGTTTTTTTATTTTTAAGTAATATTTCCAGATACTTTATTTTTTAAGGGCATTGATTTTGCTCAAACTAGAATTCTTTGCACAAAATTTTTTCAGAAGCCGATGAATGCCTATTAATACATCCCTCCTTCCTCCCATCATCCAGTTCATCAACAAAAGGCATTTATCATGAGTGAACTCAATAGATTTTTGGTTAGAGAAAGCTATAGGGATGGATTTATTTTTGTTAAAAATAATTTTTTTAATAGACTTAGAGCTAGGGGATATCAAATTAATTTTCTCCTAACTTTGTTTGATAAAATTAAATTTGATGGTAGACCTTCACTTTTGGCTAGAGTTATGGAAGCAAATAAAAACAATTCCTCTTATTTTGAAGATGGACATGAATGAGTACAAATATTATTTCTCCAATGTTTGAAAAATGGAGAAAAGATAGAGAGCTCAAGCACATTGCTCGAGGCATCATTTGTTGGAGGAACCAAAAACCTCTTCGATCTTATATTTGTAAAAATAAAATTGTTTGAGGGACTATTTCCCACCTTGTATTTTCATGTTTTTTAATGTGTATCTTCTCTTTTCTAGGTGGGTGTGTTTTTTGGGGAGGTGAGCCTAGGACTTTTTTGCTTTTCACCATCTTGGTTTATAAATATACGATTTATAACATTATTTGAGTGTTTTTATCCCACATGCATTACTCTTAAACTCCCCCCTAGAGTTAGGTATTTGTAAAGAGAGGTTGTACCTCTTTGAAGCTCACTTCACTAATGAGACGTGTAGTTCAAAACGCGTTCGAAGTTTTGTAGATGTATTAATTCTTTATTTTTTTTAAATAAAAATTCAATCAAATGTTTTATGTTCCTTTCCTAACTCATCTCTTTCTTTAAGTTTATAATCTCTCTTTTTTCTTCCTTCTGTTTTCTAATACATTTTGGCTACCGGTATTATGCTCTTCACTTACACGTAATATGATACGGTGAACCAAAAATATTGTAGCACTAAGAGTATGCTCTTCACTTGCGTATCTACAATATGGTGAATCAAAAACTAGTTTACGTTTTTAGAGTATTGATTTGTCATGTTTTTTTCATTAATGAGTTTACCCATTAATGGCACGCACTGCTCTACCAGTTATTGACCTTTTAGAATCTGAATCCTCTCATAGTTATCGACAATACCCTTAGTTATCCTATTCGTCTTCCTCACAAGCATCTATGGCAAGAGGCTTCACAGTAGTAAATTTGGGAGCTTGAAGAATGGATCTTCAACACAGATAAAATAGAAGAGTTTTGTAGAGGTCTAATAGAAACAAATTTTTTTTCTCATAATGGAAGAGTTCCTTCCACATAGGATAGAAGGAGCTTCATAGATAAAATCGGTGCAATGCATGACGTTCCTCCATGACCAGAGTCTTTGGACAAGCTATTGGAAACAAGGTTCGAAAAATTCAATATTCTAATTAGAAAGACAAAAAATGTCATTCCAGGCAAAAAATGACCAAATTGTACATTTGTAATTTCAAAAAACATAGATAAACTAGCTACTTAGGCCAATGATTATACTCCTAGCATTTTATTGCCTATAGTTAAGGAAATCCTTGCAGATTTCGTAATTAAACACAAGATAATTTCTCAATAAATTGCTTTGGAATGGGAATCCCAGATTAAAGAGCTTTTTGAGGGAAAGCTCCAAGCTTGGATATTTGAAATGCAAATCCAAAAAGATATACAAGAGAAAGCCAAATTTTCTTGAGATAATGCGGCTTCAGAAGTCTCAGAAGTTAATATGTTAGAAGCTACAGAAAGCATAGTCAACTTGGTTAAAAGAGAAATCAAGCAACAAATTGATCGTTTGGAAAAACTAATCACAAGTGCACAAAAGAAATTTCCTACACAACACAATAGGAATAGAAGTTGTAGTAGAGGGCCAAACTAGAGAGCCTCTACTACACAAAAAAGGCAATCACAACTCCATAGCATAGAAACAAACAACAACCACAACCACAACAAAGGAATAAACAACCAAAAAAACAACAAAGGAAGCAACAACAATAGGGTTGTAATTTAAACTTTGAAGGTCCTTCTCCAAGAAGATGAAAGAAGGGGATAAACTTCTAGAACCACACTTCCTCTGTGCAACAACAATTATGATAGGACAATGGAAGAAATTTCTATAGCTCTAGTTTCGAGAATCCAAGAAATTTTTATGTACCATTTGTTCAAAAGCAACAAGGGCAAGGGTTCTTCCAATGCCAAAATGATGACAAAAACCAAAAATAACCCCTTGGTCCATAATTTTCAACCCACAAAATTTTGGCCATCGATACTTTTACAAGAGTCCTATCTAGGTTGTGGATGGCAAAATCACAAATCTTGATACCCATAATTTTTTCTCTAGAAAACTTACCCAAAATGAAATTGAGGCCCTCGACCTAGGTTTAAAGTTCCTCTTTGTTCCTCCTCCCATGGCCAAAGAAAATCTAAAATAGAAGTTTTCGTCCTTTTGTAGACATCTTCATATTGAATGGTTCTTTCTACTGAGAGGTGGCCCTCCAAAACTGCCTAAGCCCATTGATCCTTTCTATGTCGTCAAACCAAGTTTTAATCCCTCATAACTTTACAAGTCTTTGAAATATATTATTGGTATGGGTGAAATATTCCTCAATAACAAATTATTTTTTTCCAATCCCAACCGCCAATGTGCCTTTCCACCCCATATCTAGTTTACCATTTGGTTTCTTTCCAATGACAAATCCATTATCATTAGGCCCACAAATAAAAACTTGATGTTTGTGTTTTGTCCATGGACTGGTACATTTTAGAAGGCTTTTTCCAATTTTTAGATCAAAATGTGTACTTTGAAGTGAACAGAGTCCCTTGGTAGGATATTTTTTATCAACTCTAGGACTTGCTTGGCTAGGCTTTTAGGAGGAATCAACTTTCAAAAAACCACAGAATATTTATGCTCCAAGTAACACCATCCTATGCTAGAATGTGTGTCTTTTCCCTACTCCCCAAAATCCACAAGCCCAAGCTTTCTGGTCAACCCATCTATTCCTATTGTGGTTTCATGCTCGAAACTGCCTCCAAATGGCTTCACCATCTGCTCCTACCAATTTTATTGAAGCAAAATAATCATCTCTTGGATTCCATATCTCTAATTAAATATCTGCATGGTCGTAATTTTTCTTAAGATATCATTCTTTTCTCTTTTGATGTTAAGAGTCTCTATCCCAACATCCCCACCTCTCAAGGATTGGCAACCCTCCATCATTTTTTGAGAAACAAATTTGATCCGACCAAGACAAACTTTGTGGTAAGGCTTGCAGAGTTAGTGTTAACACAACACTACTTGGAGTTTATGGGGAAAACATATAGGCAGATAAGAGGAACAACCATGGGAAGTAATTTTGTTGTGATTTATGCTTTTTTATTTCTTTGCCATCTAGAGGAGCATGTATTTAATAAAATTGTTGTGGAAATATTTTATTTTATAAAAGATATATTGATAATACCATTGGATTTTGGCATGGCCCTAAGGAGGATCTTAATGATTTTCTTGTTTTCTATGGTTCCTTCTATGATAGGATTAAAATTACTTCCTTTGTTCCTGATTTTGAAGTAACACTTCTAGATATTGTATTTTTTAAGGGGTCTGATTTTTCTCAAACTAGAATTCTCTACACTAAATTGTTTCAGAAGTCGATGAATGCCTATCAATACATCCCTGCTTCCTTCCATCATCCACTTCATCAACAAAAAACCTTAATCATAAGTGAACTCAATAAATATTTGGTTAGACAAATCTTTAGGGATGGATTTATTTCTATTAAAAAAAAAAATTAAACAGACTCGGACCTAGGGGATATCAAATTAATTTTCTCCTACTTTTTTTTTTAAAAGATAAATTTGATCATAGACCTTCACTTTTGGCCAAAGTTTTAAAGCGAGCAACATGCAGACATGGAACCAAAACAAAAATAGTTCCTCTTATTTTAAATATGGACAACTATAGTTTTGTTAGAGATCTTCGAATCAACACAAATAATATTTCTCCAATGTTTAAAAAATGGAGAAAAGATAGAGAGCTCAAGCACATTGCTCGAGGCATCATTTGCTAGAGGAACCAAAAACCTCTTTGATCTTATCTTTGTAAAAATAAAATTGTTTGAGGGACTCTATTTCCCACCTTGTATTTTTGCATTTTTTTATGTGTTTCTTCTTTTTTGGGGGTGGGTGTGTTTTTTTGGAGGGTTGAGCCTGGGACTTCTCTTTTCATTGTCTTGGTCTATAAACTTGCGGTTTGTAACAATGCTTGGGTGTTTTTATCCTACATGAATTACTCTTTAGCTCCCCCTAGAGTTAGGTCTTTATAAAGAGAGGTTGTACCTCTTTGAATCTCACTCCGTTGATGAGACCTGTAGGTCGAAACACATTCAAAGTTTTGTAAATGTATCACTTCTTTTTTTTGGAATAAAAATTCAATCAAATGTTTTTTGTTCCTTTCCTAACTCATATTTTTCTTTAATTTTATAATATCTTTTTTTTCTTCCTTTTGTTTTCTAATACATTTTTGTTATCGGTATTATGCTCTTCACTTGCACGTAATGTGATTTGGTGAACCAGAAAAGTTACAACACTAGGAGCATGATATTCACTTATGCATATAGGATCTAACGAATCAAAAACTAGTTTACGTTTTAAGAGTACTGCTTCACCATGTTTTTTTCATTAAAGAAATTTATCGTGATTTGAAGAAATTATATAAAAGCCAAAGGACTTTTTTGTCTTACAACCTTAAAGTTATGGTGCTACCTGAATAAATCAACATATTGATGCATTGTCATTTAGTGAAAAATTATACCTTGATAGTATGGTGAGTTTAGATCCCCATAAGAGCATGAGCCATAAGATCCATGTTATCATCTTCATGTTTTGCTTCATCTACTTTTGTTGGTTGCTTCTAGTGCAATGAATCTTCATCTTCATATATTGTTGTCGTCACCTTCCACTTGAAAGTTATGATATTATTCACAAGCCTGATCTTAGGGATGGTGAGAATGATAAATAAAATAGAAAAATCCCTAGGATTTTTCATTGTTGTGGTAAGGACAATGAGATTTAAAGTCACATGTGTGTTAGGGACTAGAATCTTGAAGCTTCTATTTTATTGAAAAAGTTATATATTGAGCATCATTGAGAGTATAAGGATAAAGTATATCAACTTCCCACTATATTTTATCGTTAATATTATGGCAAAAGGATGATACCACCACTATTGGATTTAATTGGTGGGTGTAGATGAGAAGACTTGTGAACTTCATGCAATAATCCTCCACTATTCTTGTTTGCTTTGCATTAGATGGACCACATACGATGTAGAAGATTATTTATCAAATATTTAGAGAAATGATTCTTTAAAGTTAAACCATAAAAGAGGACCCCCGTGTTGGCGAAGCTTCCACAACAACCATTTATGAGCTTGGGTTCCCAAATTAGTAGCAGCTAATGTGACATGACCTACTTCAAGAACATGGTGTAGGTTGATCATGTTATCCATTTTGACCAACCACCCCCATGGACCAACACTCTCAAAGGTGGGCATGTTATTATGAGAAACAATAAATTTATGAGGTCAGTTAAGATAATTAGAAGCACCTCCTACCATGGAATCTAGATCAAAAGTAAAACATCGGTTATAAACACTCGTACCTGAAGGAGAACCTTGGGTAACATAAGGAGTTAAGGAATTTCCATAAAATTTTGGACTATGACTAGGTGGTGATTGTGGAAGAATTATATTTGGTGCCTAATGAATGATTAGAAATTGTTGCCTTGTGATTTTTTGTGACCCATGGACAAGGGAAGGCGTAGTAGCAAAAATTTGTAGAACTTTGGATTTTATTCAAGAACTTGAAAATGGAAGTAATCATCTCTTTTTAATTAAAATTATGCATGCAGACCATGTCAATAGCATTAGAAAGAGGATTACCATTTGAAAGGGTAGTGGGAGCAATGATAAAAGGGGGTTATTGGGAAGTGG
Organism: Wollemia nobilis; assembly: GCA_028583015.1. Classification (NCBI taxonomy): domain Eukaryota; kingdom Viridiplantae; phylum Streptophyta; class Pinopsida; order Araucariales; family Araucariaceae; genus Wollemia; species Wollemia nobilis. The sequence continues at coordinate 11,124,507 of JAQPPZ010000012.1, forward strand.
AGAGTAAGAACTAGAGGTTTTGAGAGGAGGTAAAGCCATCACATTTTTAAAAAAAGATGTTGGTCAAAACTATTGATATTTTGGGGAGTTTTGTGATGCTTACTAGGATTTCTAGGTTGGCACTTCTTTCTACTCATACAAACATCCTCTAAGTGAACAATGTGTTGTAATTGATCATTGACTCCCAACCAACCAGTAGTGGCAATAGGTTCATTCATACATTAGGGGCAATTACAAAACCCAAAAAATACTTGGAATGCTACAAAAAATGTCATGAAAAATACCTCTTACTTTGATCAACTTGAAGAGACAATAGATATAGGTCTCCCGCAAGGGTCTTGACACACTTGCTTTCTTAAAGTGTTGTTAGAAATACGATTTGTTTTGATCGTCTCGAAAATACTATCGTAATGGTATAGTTCTCTTACAACAATCTAGCGACACTTGATATTTTTTCTTATTTTTATAATCAGGTTTGAGACAAGTAGCAACACCAATCTCACAACATTCTAGAAGATAATTCCATTAAAAGATGGATCAAAAAAATGATCAGAAAATAGGCAACAATAATGTTTGACAAAGGTTCTAGAATGATTTGTGCTCCCTTCTACTATAAATTCACACCCCATAGAGAATCAATATCAAAACACTAATGTCACTTGTTATGAAACAACTTCAAGAATTATAGCAATAGTAGTATCAATCCAATAATGCACAAATAACAATACCCAATGATAACAATAATTCAAATCCAATTGCTAGAAAATCAAATATGCAATAATCAAATCCTAAATTCAAATCAATACAAATCCTTAGCCACTTAAAGAGGGCAAAGTATCATAGCCACTTGGAGAGGGCAAAGCCTCATAGCCACTTGGAGAGGGCAAAGTCTCATTTGCACAATAAACGCTATTCAGATTAAAAAATAAAAATTGATTAGGAAGCAAAGTGCAAGAAAGAAATGAGCGTCACTTCTTCTTCAAGCGAGTGTGAGCTAGAAGTAATTTGCTAGTGGATTGGTATTTGCTTGTCTGGCCAAGCACTTACCAAGAAGAAATCAAGGTTTAAACTTTGGGAGCATCCTGTTTGCAAAGGTAGTCGTTTGATCTGAATCCTTTAAATGTGCACCAGACCGACGATGATACAAATCTCGAGTGACCGGTGGTCTCCCTCACGTTGGGTCAACAACAAGGTGGAATAGGTTTGGTGGCAACAACCCCTGTGGTTTGAACCCTACGCCTAATAGTTACTAAAATAGTGTGGTTATAACCAACTCTCCTATGAATAAAAAAACAAATTAAAATAATGAAAAGCTTCTCAAAGTTATGTACACAAAATACTAACAAATCTTCTAACGTTGTTGATTAAATAAAAAATCATAACTTTACAACTAATAAAAATCTTACATGAAGCTATATTAAGAATCACTATGACATGAAAATGAAAACTTTCTACACTAGGAATCAGTATTACATGAAAGTGAAAGCTTCTTATATTAGGAATCACTATTACATGAAAATGAAAGTTTCATATATTAAAAATCACTATTACATGAAAATGAAAGCTTCCTATATGAGGAATCACTAAAATATTAATAAATATTTGAAATTATTTTAATAGTTCTCAGGAGAATATTATGCTTAAAAAAATAATTAAAATTTATTTCATATAAATATCATGATAATACAATTTTTTATAATAATACTAATATGTAATAACATTATATGATTGATTAAGATACCATGGTAACGTGATCATGGAGTAAGATAATTTAACCATGTTTCAATCTCATAAAACTCACAAAAATCTATTTATTATATTGAATTTTCAAATTTGTGCATATGATAGGGTTGCCAAGGTGATATGTAAAATTTAATTCATCAAATGTAATTTAAATGTCAATTATAGTAAAATATAAAACAAAAATCATTAAATTTGTAACATCTTATTTTATATAATGCAAAGTCCTTATCTTAAGCATGAAGAAAATATACTTATAAAAAATATAAGAAAATAAAATATCTCAAATAACATTATTTCCTTGGCTCTTGTTCGAAAAGTTCAAGGTTTAAATTATTGTGTATATGTATCTGTTTAATAATTTCCTATTGATAAGCTTAGCTCTAATCATGCTTGGGATGAAAATACTCAACCCTAAAAATCTGTCTTAAAAATTTCTCACACTAGTCAAATAATATTTAAAAAAATAAATATAAAACATTATTATTTTCTTTTTGTTATGTACAGTCATACACACCCACCCCCTCACACACTCACCCAATAAACCATATTTAAGTCATTAGCCTTTATTTAAATCATTAGCCTTTGAGGGTTAGATGGATTGGTAAGTGATTGTCGAACAATTACCAAGAAAACACCCAAGTTCAAATATCGACTTGCAAAGGTAGTAGTTTAATTTGAATCTTTTGAGTGTGTGCCAGATTAACGATGATAAGCTAATGATGGTCTCCTTCTCCTTCACGTTAGGTCAACAATAATGAAACTGAATGGATTTAATAGAAGCAACCCCTATGATTTGAAGCATGCACTTATCAATTATTAAAAATAGTATGGTTATTACCAACTCTCCTATATAACCCAAAAAAGAATTTCCATCACAATTTAAAAAAAAAATTACCATCACAATTTTACCATTGGATGTGCCTTTATGCATTTAAAACCTTTACAAAAAAATATTTAACTCCTAATTAATTATTACATTGAAGAAGGCAATAAAAATTTGCCCATGAAAAAATATCAAACCAATCCTCTAAGTGCGCGTGAGACTGACGATGATGAGCGAAGCGAACGGTGGTCTCCTTCACGTCGGGTCAACAATAGTAAAACTGAATAGATTTAGTAGAAGCAACCCCAATGATTTGAACCCTACATAGGAGAGTTGGCTACAACCACTATTTTTAGTAACGGGCAACGCAGGGTTCAAACCAAACCACAGGGACTGTAACCACCAAACATATCTGTCTCATTAATTGTTGACTCGGCGTGAGATGGGAACTGCAACCACCAAACCTATCTGTCTCGTTAATTGTTGACTTGACGTGAGATGGGAATTGTCGATCGCTCGAGGTTCGTACCATCTTCGTCGGTCTAACGCGCACTTAGAGGATTCAGAGAATTTGAACCCTACACTTATCAATTACCAAAAATATTATGCTTATTATTTACCATGCATTTAAAACCTTTGAAAAAAAAATACAATATCTAATTAATTATTACATTGAAGAAAAGGCAGATAAAAATTTGCCCATGAAAAAAATATCAAACCAAAGGAAAAATGATAATTTATTTCCCACCGTTACAAAGCAACTCAAAATTGCTCCGCGGCACATTTTTTATGAAAAATTAATAATAAAAAAAAGCCCAATTGTGACTATACTTCTTGTAAATCTACAAGTTCTTATTACTATACTAAATCTTATTTCATATAATAATTCTCGTAAACCTATAAGCTTTTACTACGGTAGTCAATTTTAGTCCATATAATTCTTACCATGTTTATTATATGACCATAAACATAGTCAATTTTAGTCCATATAATTCTTACCAATGACCATAAACATCGTCTGTTTTGCAGTCCTAAAATATATTTTCCCGTTAGAGGGTCATTAGAAAAATATAACATATTTTTTTTTTTTTTTTGAAATAATACTTCTTATATACACATCCACCATGGGGATTGAACCCGAGTGGGATTGAACACGGGTCACATCACCGATAATGCAAATGGTGTCCTTGTCGGTAGACCACACTCACGGGGATAATATAACATATTATTATAAATTAACTTTAGATACTTGTGTCAATACATTGAAAGCCTTACTCTTTTTTTTTTCTTTTTCTTTTTTTTTCTTTCTTTTTTTTTAAATTTACATGGTGGAATTGGTAATAGCCACGAATCCGGACAGGCTATCCAGCTTTTATAGCCATCATAGTATTTTGCGTTGTTCGTCCCGGAAGCCGCCACACAGATCTTCATGTAGTCCACCCCTATAACCACCATACCACAATCATTTTAAACCTTCTACGATGTTGAAAGCACCAGGAAATGGACAAACGTTCAGTCCAACGAGGCCCGAGATTTGAACCTTGGACCTATATTTAAAATTATTGTTATTATTTTATATATATATATATATATATATATATATATATATATATTAAAGAATTTGAAAAAAAAATTAAACCTTGAACCTATCTTTAAAAGTATTATTATATATATATTTTAAAGAATTTAAAAAATATATATTAAAACAAAATTATTTATAAATTAGGAGGAGACTCCTCCCAGCCTTAACCAACAAGAGTATGGATTTCCTTTTTTTAACTTTCCAACAAACTTCTATAACTCTAAAATCCAATATCTTAAGAACTAACCACTTTTGATTACAACACTAAAATGAGATCTACATTGAAGCCAAATCTCCTAAACCATATTTGCAATGGCTGTCCAAATTAGCCAAACACTAGATTTGCTCACCAACCTGCTTAATTCTCTCATCCTCAATAGTCATGTCATTGTGTCACTGAACCCCTACCTCCTTCTCGGTACCCATCTTAGCTAGAAAGTCTATCACTTTATTGAGAGTTGCACCCACATAAATCGGAATCACATCATCTAATTTCCTCCACAACTCCTTAATTTGGGTGACAAGAATCCTAAACCTTCATGTCTCTAAAACAAAATTCACATGCAATCCAAAGCTCCTACCAATAGATAAGAATTTGATTCTATGATTATCTTCGTATAACCTTGTCTTACCACCAAAATAGAAGCAAATTTGATAGCTAGACTTTTACTTCATTGTTTTTGGCCTACCCAAGCCCTATAGTTTTCAAGAGAGCATTTTCCCAACATGATTCCGCATTATTATATGTTTTTAAATAAAAAAATTATATATAATTTAAGTGGGTAAAGACAATGAAACTCTAAATAGAATAAAGAATCTATCTCTCACCATTTTATAGAATGCCCTATCACAATCAACCTATGGAAAAAGATTGCAACTTTGCTAGGCATCTGTTGGTCTAAGATATCTTCTATAGAACAAGTTTGGAGGGAGTGGCCTAAACAGGAGGAAATGGACCAACCCACTCAACAATTTTTTTGGGTGGGGATGACTCTCCTATGGAATTTGTGGAAGGAGAGAAATAATCGTATCTTCAACCAAGAATACAAAGATAGCCACTTTGTCCGGCAAAAAATGTAAAAATGAAATTTAACATGCTTACACACAATTCCTTTTTTTTTTTTGAGCAATACTTCTTATACACATCCACCATGGGGATTGAATCCGGGTCACATCACCGATAATGCAAATGGCGTCCTTGCCGGTAGACCACACAATTCCATTTTTACTTAAACAATTCTTCAAATCTGCAATCATTAGCAATAACAATGCACAAAAGACAACAATAACATCAATAGCAATGACAAATGACAATATATACATAGATTTATATTAACAATGGCATATACAATACACCATTACAATTTGCAACCCTTGTGTGAAATACTCTTCATGGTTGCATCCATAGCCTAACCGCATTATGCCCTACGCATATATGCAACAACATTCTCTCACGTATCAATGCTCCTCCAACCATCAATGCTCCAACAATTTCCTGAATGAATGAGGGGAGGGCTTATTTATACAACAAAAAATAGTTACCCTCCAACTGCCTGACACCTCGTCATTCTTCTTAATTACATTTACTTCCCACTACAGGACAAACTAGCTTATGACGTATGATTTTATCGACAAAAATGACTTAACATCACTTTATTATTACGTACAATATTATATTACCACTTTATAACATTTTATTATATATATATATATATATATATATATATATATATATATATATATATATATATATATATACACAATTCATCGAACACTTTGCATACATCTATAAAATAACACAAATACTAACATCGGTTCACTAAATGCAAACATATTATTTTGCCTATCTACATCTATCCCCTCTAAATTGGTCGACATCCTCGATGACACAAGTTAAACACTAGGAATAGAAGCACTAAACAACGTAATAGAATCTCTTGTTATGCTTTTTTTGTTTCCTCATGTTCCATACATCGTTTGCAACAGACTTCACTTGAGACTACTTCTCGCAACATCTTATTGTTTGATTTTGCATTCCACTGGTTGCAATCAATTGTAACATCAACTGGATCAACAAAATCATTATTCTCTTATTGTTCACTTCACTTTTTGCAATTAAGCATAGCATCAACTTGAACAACATGATGTACATGAAAGAGATGACCTTCAAACGAACATGATCAAGATGAACAACATCATCAACATGATGGACAATGCTCATCGCCACCTATGTCGGGGGTCAAGGGGGTGGGAGCCCCCTTGCAAGGTCAAGGGATAGCATCCCTTGTGGGGTCGAGGGGCAAAGCCCTTCACGCGTACCCATTGGAACTATCACTGTCTAAACTAAAGTTTGCTCCTCATTAACATTTTGGGAGCCTTCACTCAACCTACTAAAATAGCTTCCCTTTAGCTAAAACTCACTACTTTCTTGATTCAACTAACCACTTGTCAGCATTTGACAAACATCTCCCTCATCGGATTGTATTTCTAACAGCAACTTGTCTGACTGCACTGCCTCAGATGAGACTTTCTCTGACGACAATCCCTTACGGATTAGACTATGTCAAATTGCTCTATGACGACTTTGTCTATGATGGATCATCGTAGACGGATTCATCCTGATGGATTGGTCCTAATGGATGATCGATTCCTCCTAACGGATTAGCTCAGATGGATTAGTCCTAATGGATGACTAATGAGCTTGAACGGATTGATCCTAACGGATGACAGGTTCCTCCGGACGGATTGCTCTAGACTGATTGATGGATTGAGAAGTCTGACGAATTGTATCAAACAAATTGATCTGACAGATTATCCCAAACAGATTGACCTGACGAATTGTCCCAGACGACTCCTCTTTAAATGACTCCTCTTCAAACAGATCTTCTTTAGACGGATCCTCCTTGGATGGCTTCTCCTTAAACAACTCCTCTTTAGATGGATTCTCCTTAGATATATCCTCCTCAGATGGCTCCTCTTCAAATAGATTCTCCTCAAACGGATCCTCAAATGATTTCTCCTCAAACGGATCCTCAAATGATTTCTCCTCAAACGACTCCTCTTCAAATGGATCCTCCTCAGATAGCTTCTCAAACGGCTTTAATTTTAGTCATTTGCAATCAAATTTCCACAAAACCACCAAAACATCTCTCAAATCGTTATAAATTCACAAAAACCCCCAAATTGCCCCAATACCACTCCTAGTCACCCAAATTTGCTCAATTTCCCTGAAATTTTCAGTTTTCCCTATTAATTTGTCTAAATTTCCCCAATTCTTCTATTTCCCTTCTAATTTCTCAATTTTGTCAAATTCCTCCTAATTCCCCCTATTTTCCCTAATTTCTTCGAAGTTTTCCTTTGCTTTCCTAATTCTATTTCATTCCCCTCTAATTTTCCCCAAATTCCTCTAAGGTTTCCCTAAGGTCTTTATTTTCTTCTAAATCCCCCTTTTCTCCATAAATTTCTAAATTTTTCTAATTTCCCCTGATTTTCTACTCTGCTTAATTCCTCTATTTTCCTCTTAGTCTCCCTGATTCCCTTCATTTATTCCTCCCTTTCCCCTCAAAATTTTTGTAACCCTTCTTATTCACTTAATTCTTCCACTAAGTCTATCATTAGCCTCTCATTAATTCTTAATCCTATCTTAAGTCATGGTCAAATCCCTAGGAGATTTGCACTCTAATTTAAAATCCCAAGCAAATCCCTAGGTGTCCTCAAATCCTCCCCAAATCCCCACCTAAATTTCATTGGAATTCTCCCCATTAATGCCCAAATCCCCCTACATTTTCCCTCCAAGTTTTAATGCATTTTATATTCCTCCACATTCCAAGGTCAAAGCCCCCATCCAATCCCACATTAATTCTCCATCCTCCCTTGCACTTTCTATCAATTTTTAATTCAGTCACATCCCCCCATGTGCCCCTTTTTGGAATTTTAAATTGTCTCACATCTCTCTAGGCTCCTCATTTCCCATGCAATTTTATAATGCATATTCCTCCATGAGATTTCTTAGATTTGCCTTGGATTTCTCCCATGTCACATCATTGCCACTTGGCCTCCACCTCACCTCCATCTCATCCCCCTCACCTTGCTCAAAATATTATAAGTACCCTCTCATTTTCATCATTTTCATATGGAGACACCACATACCAAAATGTTGCCCAAATGTTGCTAGGCTCAAGTATGCAATGTATAGCCCCATTTTAATTTATGTTTGTTGTTTTTATTTTGCTCATTTTGGCAGGTGCTACTAACTTGTTTGATGTTGGCATGTGTGTAGGACCCAAGACTCAAATCAATTCAAAGGCTCAATCCATTCTGGTGGTCACAACAAACCCACCCTCACATTGCTTGTGGCGTGAGAAATGAAGACACCATGTTCATTTTGTAAAAGGGAACATTCCCTTATTGGCACTTATGTTGTAAAAGCACCCTACACAAGGGTTAATTTGTACTCAAAAGGGACTTTTCTTAATTTAATACATATTCCATTTTTATTGCAAATGGTGTATTTTCCATGTATACAGCTTCTCCAATGGATCTTAGACGACTTATCCTTTGATGGGTCCTCCTCCTGATAGCTTCTCTGCTAGATGGCTCCTCCTATCTGACGGCTCTAGGCATGATGGCTCCAGGCAAGATGACTCCTCATCAGACGATTTCTCCTCAGACGGATCCTCCTCAGATGGCTCAAAATATGATGACCCCCCTTCAGACAGATCCTTCTCAGATGACACTTGCGCCTCCATAAGGTGACTGCAATCTCCAATCGTCCTATTCTCATCTGGTTGACCAGCCTCTTGACAAAGCCCTGTCATCTAGCTTCCAATCCGCACTGTCGTCTGGTCATTTTCTTGTTGATTGTAGTTTTTTGTCTAGTGACTTGATTGATTGCATTCTAACTATTGATGACCTGTTTGGCTACACTTTGTCATCCTATCACCCTCCTGACGACACTCTGCAACTTCCTAAACCGTTTCAACTTCTTGTAGGAAGTCTTCGTCCTCAATTGAAATCAAATTCACTTGCTCAATTTGAATCAAGCTCATCAAGTTAACCATCTCAAGCAGGTTCACTTCCTCAAATGCAATTGGCTTCACCACCTCTGCTTCTTGGCAAACGCTATAACTCTTCTTTGACTCTTCAATGTCTTGATGAATCATTGGTTTGTCTTGCTTTGCAATACTTTGATAGTCACGTGCAAAGTGCCCCCACAATTGGCATTGCCAACATTGTACAATTGGTCTACCCTCCCTATCATATTGAATTCTTCGTCTGCGAGTTCTCTGATGGTTGTTATAGATTGGTTCATTAGTGGTATCTTGTCTTTGTACAATCTTTGTTGGTGTTGCATATACCAGTAGTGATGATCTTACACTCTCTGAGTCATACTTGTCCTCAGAGTCATTAGTTGTCTCTTAGGAGTCATTTCCTTCCTTGACTTATCGACCCCGATACTTTAACAATGAACTACTCTCCTCCCCAAAATCATCTCTCAATGTTTGAATCGGTATCAATATCATAATCGCTTTCCTCCTCAGAATCACTCTCATTGGTATTAACATGGTGCCAATACTTCTATGTTTTTGCATCGCTTTCCCAAATCAAGGCGTATTGCAAAGCCTCTTGGTATGATATCGGAGGGACCATGCTCATATTCTTCTGATATGGAGGGAGAAGTCCATCTATGAACCATCTCCTCTTCAATGCGTTTGATTGGTCTTCCTCAAAATGGTCAAATAGCCCACTCAAGTTCCTACTATAGGAACGAATAGACTCATTTTTCACCATGTTTCAAGCCATAGATTTCAGTAATCACTTCATCATCATTGTCAAACAACCAATATTCTTGCACAAAGGCATCACACAACTCTTCCCATGTATGGTACTTGTTTGCAGGGAAGTTCATTTACCAATCCATTGTGAATCCACAATGTCGTAGGAAACCACTGCCTCCAATCTGCTTCATTATTTTGTCCAATTGTTATTTACAACATGCGATAGATTCTCCAATGCCTTACTGGGTCTTCTCTTGATTTGCCATGAAATAGTGGACACTTACACGATATGCCCAAATTGGCCTTCGATTTGATACGTTAGCATAACCTCCACAGTGGTTTGTTGCATATTGCTCTCTTATGCGAAGCCTGACATGCATCACCTTGCAATTGCTCTTGCGTTGTACTCTCGTTCATACCATGAAACATTCCAACCTACAATTGCTTCGATGTCGGACTCCCATCCCGCTCCCCATAAAGCAAACTAACCTGCAGTTTCTCTAGTGTTGGACTCGTCTCGTGCAATGTTGGACATATCATTTGTCTTTTGCACCGATGTCAGACTCGTGTCCCGCTCACCATTGTGCACAACTTGCAACTGCTTCAACATCAAACATTTTGTGTCAATATGCAACTTCTCATTGACTGCTCCTCTTTTTGTTCTATTGTCTACCTAACGCCTGACTAGTCTACCTATTTTGTCTTCATTCTGACGGTTGACTGTGCTTTTGTCATTATCCTGATGGTTGATGGCACTTTTGCCATTAGTCTAATGGTTGATTGCACTTTTGCCATCAATCTAATGGCTGATTGTTGTCATGTCATCATCTTGACGACGAACTGCGCTTTTGCCATCAAGCTTGCTGACGTCCAAACTAATTCTATCAATCCTTAACATCGATACTGATTCCATCGGTCCTACTGACGTCTAGACTAATGTCATCAATCATGTTGATGATTAGACTAATTCCATCAATCCTACCGATGTCCAAACTGATGCCATCAGTCCTGCCAACGTCCTGACTGATGCCATCAGTCCTACCAACACCAAGACGGTTGCTTCCAATCCCGACATCTTCCTGATAGATTCCGTTTGATCTACCTATTCTGACAGCTAACTACGCCTTTGCCATTAGTCTGACAACTAACTAATTTCCTCAGACGAATGAGTGATTGCTTAAGATGCGTCGAACTAATGACTAATTGCTTCAGATGCTTCAGAAAGCTAACTAATTTCCTCAGATGACCGATTGCTTCGGATGCTTCATACAACTAACTGTTATTCTGCCATCAACCTGACAGTTGACTGCACTTGTGCCATTAGTCTGACGGCTGTTTATGTTGTTGACTAATTGACAATTGTCTCGAACTACAGTTTTAGTGTTTTCATCTGCATTTTTGCATCCCGTCTACATGTTTGTTATGCATGTTTCATTGGATGGCCCTTCATCTGCATCAACAAAAAAAATTGGGTGCATCTTCACCTACTTCTTTGGCTGCATTCTAGTGTTCTCGTTGCACATGTTCCCAAGGATTTTGCTTCTCAAAACTCCATGTCACCAAATGAAACCCAACTTCGTACAAGCAACGGTGCCAGAATGTAGAAATAAAATTTAACATGCTTACACACAATTCCATTTCTACTTAAATAATTCTACAAATTTGTAGTCATTAGCAATAACAATGCACAAAAGACAACAATAACAACAATAGCAATAGCAATGGCAAATGACAATAAATACACAGATTTATATTAACAATGGTATATAAAGTACAACATTACAATCTACAACCCTTGTGCAAAATACTCTTCATGGATGCATCCATAGCTTGACTACATTATGCCCTACACAGATATGCAACAACATTCTCTCACATATCAATGCTCCTCCAACCATCAATGCTCAATGAATAAGGGGAGGGCTTATTTATACAACAAAAAGTACCTACCCTTCAACTACATGACACCTCATCATTCTTTTCAATTACATTTCATATACATTTACATAACATTTCCCACTATAGGACAAGCTAGCTTATGACTAGGATTTTGTCAGCATAAATGACTTAACATCACTTTATTATTATGTACAATATTATACTGTCGCTTTATAAAATTATTAAATATATGTACGCACATTTCGTCAAACACTTTGCGTACAACTACAAAATAACATAAAATACCAAAACTGGTTTACTAAATGCAAACATATCATTTTGCTTGTCTACAAAGATCACTGCAAATATGAGGGAGGCAATTCAATACATGTTAAAAGACCCAAATCCCCAAAATCCTACCCAAAAGTGGATTCAGATAATATCCTAATTACAAGTGTCTCCAACGATGGTCACATCAAAAGGGTAACCCCAACACATGCACAAGTAATCAGACCTAGGGAATTGGCAACCTCCTCTAGAGGGACTGGGTAAGATTAATATAGATGGAGCCTGAAGAGGAAATCTAGGAAGAGCGAGTATGGGGGAATAGGTCGCCTCTCAAATGGCACCCTTGCTTTTATCATCGCAAAAAACCTAGGTATCTTATATCCAATAACTTGGCAAAGAGATGTCATCTTAAAGTGATTATAGGAGGCTCTAAAGGTGGGATGGAGGAAAATTCAGGTAGAATCAAACTCCTAAATTATGATTACCCACTTAAAAGGACCAGACAAGCAAAAGAATACAGAGAATACTTGAGCAAATACAAATGACGCAACACATTGAGATAGTGGAGTTCATACACATCCTTTACAGATTAGAACAAGGTGGTAGATGTGATGACTAATTGGGCTCTTGATTGAGGAGGCTTCACTTGCTATGGATATTCTCCCACATGGTGGCCTCAACGAACCAAGGAAGCTCTTTTTTCCATTCTAACCATTGATGATAGTACTGCTGCTTGTATCTAGATTTATATATCCTTGCTTTACATGGTTACTCTTTTTTTGCATAGATAATTGTAGTAGATTAGATGTGAGGAAGAATAGTCCCACATCCTTTGTTAAAACTTGGCTTAAAAGCCTTCAATCTTGAAAAGGCAAGAGATGTAAGCTGATCTTCAACTAATCTAATTTCCTAATCTTTTTTACTGAATATATATATATATGAAACTCTAAATAGGGGGTCCAAGGTTCGAATCCAGTATACACATGCCCTAGAAACCAAGAAACCAAAGTCTTGTTGGATAAATACATATTGGGGCTCCAAGGTTCGAATCCAGTATACACATGCTCTAGAAACCAAGAAACCAAAGTCTTGTTGGATAAATACATATTGGGGCCTTGTGGATGTTAAAAAATACTTAAGTACAACTCAAGTGGACCTAATGATTAAAACTTTGGAATTCCAAATAGAAGGTTGAAGGTTTGAATCTAGTGGGATAAAAATACTTTAGTGACTAGAGTTTTGGTTAGATACAGAACCTATGACCTCGTGGATGTTTTACTTTATTTTCCTTCTTCAAATTATTTCCTTTATTGTTCGTACAATTGATTTGTGTGTAGTTTCCACTTTTTGTATCAAATGAGATAAACTGTCATTTAGATTGCTCTTATTTTTTAAGCTTAGTCAGTGAAAAGTCTTTTTCCCTAACCAGTCTAATTTAAGGTGCACTCTTTTAACAATTTACATCCATTAAATAAAAGATCCTGATTAGCTTTGATAGCAATGGTTCGAATAAGAATATGATGTGCCTCGGGTTTTTCTATGTGAACTGTTGATGTAATGTTTATCAAGGTAACTGCTGATTGTTTTGAGTATTCGAATAAGGCTAAAGATATTAACAAAGTGGTCTGAGCTACTTCACCTGATGGAGATGGCAACAAACAAGATCTGCTATGATGTTGTGTGATCAGTTGCTTGAATTGCTTTAAAAGCATAGGTCAAATGAGCTTTATCATTGTTCCTGTTCGCTCGTTCCCACTGCTCTTCTTTTCAAGAGTAAATCGTTAAGAAAGAGTTTATACAAAATGTGTACAGAACTTAAGGCAGGCATTCTTAAAAAGGAAGCATACAAAATAACAGATAGAAACATTATTATAGATCCAAACACAGGAGATATTATAGCAGTACCTTCTGTCACCTGGGGTGCATGGTACATAGGAGAAAATATGGATCATAGAGTGGAATACTTTCCCACTGCAAACACTCCTAAAATATTGCTGAAAATAATAAAAATAGTTAAAAACTTTTTAATAAGCAATATAATGAACTCCTCAAACAGAGCTACAGAAAAAACAATCAATCTTCTGTGAAACCCCAACAGCCTTTCAACTAAAATATAGCCTTACACTTCAAATTTGATTTTTGCATTTGCACTTGAAATCATCCATCCCGTTGCACATGTTTACATATTGTATAGGTTCTCGATAATGACTTCTAGAAATAATTCTCGCCCATTTTTGTCCACACATTGAGGAAATCACTGAATCCACCATTTTCTGCTATCACAGGAAATTCATCAATTAATAACCAATCTTCAATGACTAAATTGAAACCATTGCCTTTCATGCAATAATAACTAGATCCACTTCATTTACCGCTGTACAAAATTTGAGAACATATCATATTACTAATCAAAGAAATCTTCATTCACAAGCAAAAGTATTATGAATTTATAAAACAAGTCCTCAATTGATACCCTCATCTAGTTGAGTTTCCTAAGGTTGACCATTTATTTTTTAATTGAACATCCTTTTCTTGCTTGAATACTTATGATGCAGGTTAATCAAATGCACAATGTGGAAATGAAACAATTTCTCAACGTCCACTTTGGAAATGGCTCGTCTCTAACCGCTGAGATGAACTCAGATTTAGCTGGTGGAATCATCCTCTATTCTTTCAATGCTTTTTCTGAAGATTCTGAGGAAATGATCAGCAAAGACAAGATCTAGGGTTATGATCCACTAGTCGGTATTATCCTCCAAAATGGATTAATCACAAATGAAAACTCATTGGAACAGGGATGATCATAAGATATTTTAGGGCCCGTTTTGATGTCTATGTTTCAGTGGTTGATCACAATCAGGTTATACACAAGTTTGAATTAAAAACTGTGGCACTTGGACCTTTCACTTGCCAAAAAAGAGTCATTATTGATAGAATTCTAACAGCTGGTCGTCTTTACTATTCTTTGAGGAGGTACAAAAGACTAGAAAAAGTCTTAGAAGTCCTTCCTTTGGAGTACAGGAGGAGGAGAACGAGACCTCTCTCTAGTTACTTAGGATGTACATACAACTCTAATTCCAAGAAAGAAAGGAGGCTTAGGTACTCCTAATATCAAAGCAGGAGCTGTGTTGGCTGAAAATGGATTATGTGTTCAGTAGAGGGAAAGGCACCCTGGAAGATTTTACTTCATCACAGCATTGCTTCTGCTTATCATATTCAAGAAATTAAAGATGCTTTTCACCTTTGTGATGTCATTGGCAACCCTCGAGCATTCATGTTGTCTTGATAAGCTCTCAAGAGAATTTGGAAAGCAGCTTGATCAGCTGCAATATTTGTTTATTTGGCATATTGATATTTGCGCTCACCCCAACTGGACTTCCTGCACTTCTCAAGGAAATCTTGAGCTCTTACCCACTTTTGCAAAGGCTAGAGAGAAAACGTCTCTTCCCATTTGTTGGAAAAGCCTTTGAATTCAAGACCATCGGCAATGGTTTTTGTGGCAAGAACTAATGAAAACTTAATAATTAAATCCTTCAAATAAAGCAGCTCCTTATATCATTGCAATTAAATCCTAAAATAAACAGCCTTCCTAATTCTTTGCAAAATCTTACCTAACAGGTACATTTCCAAGTTACAAAAGCAAGCAAACAGGTTCCATTAGAAAGGACTGGAAATGGCAACAGCAAAAACATCTGCTATAAGGCCAAGGACTTAAACAAATCATGCCTCCAATTGCTCAGCATTTAAACAAATTTTGGGGTGATGCTAAACTAAGAGAGTATTAGCAATGACTTTGCTAGCAAATTGGCAATGATGTTACTGGCAAATTTGGAAGTCCAGGTCACCCTTTAACTTATTTATTTAAAAGCATGTTGGCTTGTCATACATAATTGATTGGTAGAAAGCACAATTTCAGAAAAGTGGAATCTAAAATTCCATTTCCCTTGTTTATGGAAGGTATGAAACAACTATTCCTGTTCTTTGGAGATGTTCATCTGATCAAGCGTTCTGGTCTTGGTTGCAGGCAAAATTTTCTGTATTCTTTTCTTCCAAACACCCTTTGAAAATGAGGGCTGCTTGGAGATTTTTGAATGACAATGAAGACATAAAATACTCCTGGATGATAAAACATACAACAAAAAGATAAAAATAAAATAAAATAAAATTATAGCAACGTTTCAGGAGAGTGCCTCTCCACTGTGCCTGCATTAATTGTAGCTATTTAGCCAACATTCAGCAGTTTTGCTAAAAGCACAAATGAAATGATATACACACATATTGATTCATTACCAACAAGAGCAAAGAGCTAGGTTCTCTCTCCTTAAGGAGAGCCTTTCCATGAGTGGATGTATTTATTTCTCAATGATTAATATTTGATGATTTTTTTTTCCAAAAAGAAAAATTCATGACCACTTGTCTAGTCAAACATTACAACAGTGATTCTTTATTGTTAGAAAGTATTATTCCTAGATTCCACAACCACCTCCCCACCTCACCTGGCAAAAAACTTCTATAAAATAAAAGAGAAAGCATGTGCTACAAATCATGCACCTCGAAAAAACTTGGACAGTCGATGGTAGCTTTCATTGGACAAGTCCCTCCAACAAATTTATGTAATTGCCACAAACTTGTGGCATAAAACAAAAATAACAATATTCCATTTGATAAGCCATAAATACAACTGCACATACAACTGAAAAACACAATTACAGCATATACCACACAATTTATTATTATACATTTTTATTGCAGACCATTAATACATGTTATAGGACTGCCTCACTAAATATCACTGGGAGCACCATCATTAAACAATGCGGTGTACAAAGTCTCTGCAAAGAACTTCTTCCTGTCCTACCAGTGATAATAGTTGCACTCTGCATTCTAGCCATACCATCATCATCATATATACAGCCATAATTCTTTATAAAACCATTATCATGGTCTTCTGTAGTGTCTTTTCTGCAAAGATAAAAACATCTCCATGCCTGAACTGTTACATCCAACTGGAGAAAATGAGAGCTAAATACATTCACTAACGAAGATCTAATGAGAACCTTGAGAGCTGCATCGGAATACTTGAGATTTCTGGTCCATATGCCTGCACTCAAGTATACATTATTACATCATGTATATGATGTGAAGTTATATGAAGTAACATTGTAAATTCAAAATAAAGAGCAAGACAAATTGTAAATTTCGCATACTCTTTCCAAATGGCACCTTTACCTGGATGTTGTCATAGAGTTCAAACAATGGAACAGCAAGGATTTTCATGTTCTTTGGACTTGTAAAGGATTCTTTTTCAGATAAATGGACAATAAATATTTTCTTGCATTCCTGTAGGAAAATATACAGACAAACAGATATCTAGCTTGTTTGTTTGAATGTGTTTCATGATAGCTTACACAGAATTACTAACTGTACACATAGTAATAAACCATATGAAGTCTGTACCTTTGGTTGGGTGACATGTGGTGGGCAATATGGTATCATAGATGTCTCAAAGTTAGGCCTCCACCACACTCCAACACATTCTCCAATCTGCAAACTATTGACAATGTTAAGCACTTGAGTAGGTTCCTACCATACAAAAAATTCAAATAAACAAAAAAAAATTGCTTTTTAAATACAGAAACTACAATAACATGCATGAAGGCACTGTTATTAGAAAAATCAATAAACAAAGATTTAACAAGTTTCAATGTTTTGAAATTATATTTATTATGAGGATTTTATTGAAAATGTTATTTGTATTGGAAGTTTTAAAAAGCATTTTATACCATACTAAGCATAACCTGGTCCCAAAGGCCAGAACCTAATAGCAAAAAAGTTAAACAAATGTATTCTCTCAGATCATTGGCTATATGAAGGAACTTGTGCTAAAATTAATACCTTAACAAGGATTGGTTCAGATCACTGGCCAATAAGAGTTAAAATGGTGGTAAGTGAATTCAAAAAAGATCATATTTTAAATATGAGTAGATGTGGGAAGATCATCCTCAATTTGTTGATATGATAGCTCAAATGTGGAATTCTTTAGTGGGTTGTATGTTCTTCCAAACCAAATTAAAGCTATGACATCTAGATTAAAAGAATGGAACACGGAATACCTTTGGAAACATTTTTGAGAAGAAAAAAGAACTAAAAGATAAACTTTCAAAATTCCAAAAAGGTGATGATAATAATCCAAGCTCGGAGGAAAGGGAGTTGCTTAGTGAATATCATAATATTTTGAGTAAGGAAGAGAAATTCTGGAGATTAAAATCAAGACAGACTTGGTTAAAAGAAGGAGATAAAAATACAATTTTTTTTTTTTGAGTAAATACTTCTTATACACATCCACCATGGGGATTGAACCCGGGTCACATCACCGATAATGCAAGTGGCATCCTTGCCGGTAGACCACACTCACGGGGATATAAAAAAAAAAAAAAATTCATAGGATGGCTATAGTATAGAGATCAACTTCCAGAATTAGTAGAATTAAATCAATAGAAGGGGTTTGGATTGAAGATCAGAGTGAAATTAGAAAAGAGGCAAAGTCATTTTATCAAAATATTCTAGGTTCAGAGGAGACCGAAGTTCTTAATGATAAACTTCTTCAAGATGTTCCTTCAATTATAACGAATGAAGACAATAGGAAACTGATGGAGCCTATTACTCTAGAAGAAGTTCATTTAGCTCTTTTCTCTTTTAATAAGGATAAATCCCTAGGTCCAGATGGGCTCTCTGCAGCTTTTTACCAACATAATTGGGATATAGTGAAGGATTCTTTATTGGTGGCAATGGAACAGTCTAGGGTAAAACAATACATACCTTATAAAATAAATGCAACATATCTTACCCTAATTCCAAAAAAGAAGGATGTTGAATTGTTTGATTCTTTTAGACCCATAAGCCTATGTAATATGGCATATAAGATTATTTCCAAAGTGATGGCGAATAGATTAAGGCCATTGTTAGACAAAATCATTTCAGAAGAGCAAGGAGGATTTGTGAAAGGGAGACAAATTCTGGACGGGATCATAGTAGCTCATGAAGTTATACATTCAGCAGCTTCAAGAAAAGAGAAAGCAATGATCTTAAAACTTGATATGAGTAAAGCCTATGATAGGGTTAAATGGGATTTTCTTTTTGCAGTTTTAGATAAGTTTGGTTTCGGGAAGAAATGGGTTAGATGGATTAAAGCTTGTGTCTCTACAGTTTCTTATTCAATGTTGGTCAATGGGTTAGTGACAGAATCTTTTAAAGCCAAGAGAGGCCTTAGACAAGGAGATCCTCTATCTCCTTATTTGTTCATTATTATGGCAGAAGTTTTGAGTAGGAACTTAAAGAAGGCTTACAAAGATGGGCTTATAAGTGGACTTAAGGTTAGTAATAACATCGATAACATCACCCATCAACAATTTGTAGATGATACAACCCTTTTTGGAAGGGCAAGGATAAATGAGGCCAGAGCTTTGAATAACTTTTTAAAAGAGTACGAAAGAGCTTCAGGGCAAAAAGTTAATAGGACTAAATCCAAAATTTACTTCCTTAACACTCCTGCTAATATCAAAGCAAGAATTTGTAGGTTGCTTCAAATGGAGGAGGCAAATTTACCAACAACTTATCTAGGGATGCCTTTATTTGAGGGGAGAATGAGGATAGATTTATGGAATCCAGTTATTAGTAAAGTTCAAAATAAACTTCCAGCTTGGAAAGGTAGATGGTTATCGTTAGCAGGAAGAGTGCAGTTAATTAAGTCAGTCTTACAAGCCATTCCAACATATTATATGTCATTGTATTCTATGCCAAAATCAGTTGAAAAAAGTTTAATCTATATTATGCGATCCTTTTTATGGTCAGGTTTACATGATAAAAGGAAATTTCCTTTGGTGAAATGGAGCAAGTTGTGTGATGATAAAACTAGGGGAGGTCTTGGTTTAAGAGTTCTTACAGATGCAAACTTAGCTCTTAGGGGAAAAGTTATCTGGAGATTGTACAAAGAGAGTCAAAGACAATGGGCAAGAATTCTTCTAAGTATGTTGATCCCAATGACCCAAGTTTAATATTTACTGCATTCTCTCTACCAAATGGTTCTGCTCTTTGGAATGGTTTAAAAAAATCTATTGATCTTATGATTAAAGGTTTAAGATGGGTGGTGGGAACTGGAGAAAAAATTTCTATTTGGATGGATACTTGGTGTGATAAAAAACCACTCAATTTAGATCCAATTTTGAAACCTTGGATGAGATTGCTTCAAGACAAATATGGTGATAGGGTTTCAAACATTTTGTACAAGGATCGAGAAGGAAGATACAAATGGAAAGAAGATTTTTTTACAAGTATACAAGACATTGATGCTAGGAGGCAATTGAGTAGAAAGATAACAACTGTGATTATTCCGAGGGGAGCCAAGGATAAATTGATTTGGGAGTTGAATAGCTCAGGAGAATACACAACAAGAAGTGGATATAATGTTCAACACCAACAAAATAATAATGTCACTAGAATATGGAGAGATATTTGGGATAGCCCAAGCATTCCTAAAGTCAAAATGTTTGTTTGGCTAGTAGGTCATAGAAGAATTTTATCCTGGGATAACCTTATGAAAAGGGGTTTTCATGGCCCCTCTCAATGTGTTTTCTGTAATAAGGAGGAGAGTATAGACCATCTCTTGGGACATTGCTCAATAGTCTGGAATCTATGGCAATGGATTCTTAATATGTTTGGTAAATGCATGGTGATGAATAGCAGAATTGAAGATTGGTTAAAGCAATGGCAGAGCACTTATAAAAGTGAGGCTTTACAGACAATATGGGATATATCAAAAGATACAATACTTTGGACTATATGGCTAGAAAGGAATAGAAGAATATTTAAAGGAAAGGAAAGCAATTTAGAGGTAATGAAAAAGAAGATATGTTTAGCCATAGAGGAGTCTAAACCAACCCTATCAACTCACCCAATCCCTAATTTGGAAGCAGAGAGCCTTGATAGATGGAGTCAAGTCATTAAATGGAATTATGATGTTGGGTACAAGAGAAGCAAAAAGAAGGCAAAGAATATAAAGTGGAAACCACCAGATGTGGAGTGGGTTAAATTGAATTTTGATGGAGCATCTAAAGGAAATCCAGGACCAGCAGGAGGAGGAGGAATAATTAGAAATAATAGAGGAGAGATTTTGTCTCATTATGCTTTCAATAGTGGATTTAAGACAAATAATGAAGTTGAAGCTTGGGCAGCTTTAGAAGGGTTAAAAATATGTAAACAAATGAAATGGAATAGAGTATGGATGGAAGGTGATTCTCTCATAGTAATAAATGCAATTTTGAGGAAAGCAAAGGCTCCATGGAACATACAAGAGATAATTGTGGAAATTCAAGATCTTGCTAAAGAGTTTGAAGAAATCAGGTTTACACATATATTAAGGGAAGGAAACAAATGTGCAGATAAGCTAGCCAATAGAGGGGTTTTGATTGAGGATCGTGAAGTTAAATTCTCCTTTCCATGGTTAGAGGAAGTAGAAAGTTTAGTTGAAGCTGACAAAAAAATGTTGATTGCCTGAATCAATTAATGATTAAGATTTACTTTAATGTTTTCCATTGGTAATATCTGCTTTATTTTGTAACAATAATGTGTTTTCATTTAGACTATTTATTATAATTTTTGTGGTTGCACTTGTGTTTCAGGAAGGAAACTAGCAATCCAGATTTGGTAAAGCGGACTATGATAGTGCGATGTTTTGGAAATATTACTCTACTAAGATGCAAGGCATAGATAGTAGAGGTGAAGTTTTGGCATTGTGAAGGCTGCTATAGGAAAATGTCAAGAAAGATGCTAAATTCTGGATTAATTGTATTCATACAAAAATTTGAAAAGATCCAGAAAATGAAAATCAAGAATTCAGACATTTTATGTAAAATGATGTAGGTTTCTAGCTATAGCATCTCAATTGAGATGAGAAGTGTATCTATTTGTAAACTCTCAAGCTCTAAAGAAGAGAGATGTAATTTGTCAAGGGTGGGGGACCCGAGTACAACCCCTTATTATCCAGAAAAAAAAAGGCATAACCTGTTCCCTCTCTTATATTTCATGTTCTATGCTATTACTAAACAAGACATAAAAATACTAAAGATGAAGAATCCCTACTATGAAGCTAAAACAACAGCAACTTTTATTTTTGTTCTGTAGTCTTGCAGAGGACAAGCAGACCACCAACATTCAATGAATGATTTTATTTAATTAGTTTTTGAAACAAGCGGCAAAGGGTAAGCCAGGTATTTGAAAGGTGGAGATCACAGATACAAGCACTGGTGTATCTTCACATTTTCCATGCTTCATTTTGCACTGTCACTACTTTTGCTTCATGTACACTAGAATTCCCCTGAAAGAATGCATAGCACCAGTAACATAACTAAATAACAGAAGTCTTATGCTAGTAGAAATATATAATAGAATAATGCCCAGCAGCAGGTATTTCTTATGATAATGGCCCAAGCAGGAAACAAACTGAATAATCTGGTGCAACTCATTGTACAGATATATATAAACAAGCTAAAAGATATCTTGCAATTCATTTTTAAAGGTAACTCCCATGCACAACTAAAAAAGAGAAGAAAGAAACTTCTAATAGATGCCAAAGGAACCCTCCACACTCTTTACAACTTTAGAGGAAGCATGTACGTGACAATATAGCCATATGATTTTATCAAAGCATGCATGCTTCAGAGATACAAATGTACATGGCAAGAAAGCCATGTAATTTATCAAAGCATGCATGCTTCAGTGATACACATGTACGTGGAAAAAAAGCCAATATTTATCAAAGCATGCATGCTTCAGTGATACGCTACATGGTAAGAAGTGGAAATACAGAGAAAGACTTATTTCACAGAAAGTTATAACTAGTTTTCAATAGCCATGTAACGCTTTTATAAATTTTAAATATAAGCCCAATGTATTAAGGACAATGCTGGGGAGCAAGGAGTTTCACACCATAATCTTAGATTCCAATCCCATGGGTGAACCTTAAAAAACCCATTGAAGTAAGCTCAAGTGATTTAGATAGGTCATCTTCCAAAAAAAAAAAAAGGTTCAGGTTCAAGTCTCAGCAGGCATAGAGACATTGTGTGTACATATGGTGGCTGCTTGACCTCTATATAGATTATCCTAGCCTTCCCTATAAACAATACCCAGCTTGGATTTATCATCAAAGTTGATTTTGTTAATGGATGCATGTTCTTAGGGTTTAAGGGTCAGTCAGTCTCCCACAGTGGCATGGAATTTATGGGATTTCTTTGATCGCAAGTTTGGTTGTGATGGCCAACTAGGGCTGGATTTGCTTGGTTTTTGTCCTAGAGGATTGATGATATCTTTGCATTCTAGTCTGGTTGTGTGAGAGTGTTTTGCTTTTCATGTGTGATTGGTTCTTCCTGGTTCCTTGGGTTTGCCTATTCTACTAGGATCGATGTGTTCTGGGTTTTGGGGGGTTCACCAAGGGTGCCTACAATGTTCTTTTAAGTGGTTGGTTGGTTTTGTGGGTGTTGGGATTCAACCTAAGTAGTGTGCAGTGGAGGAGGGCAGTGGTGGCACCACTATGTAAGGCCACCCATGCCCTAAACGTTGTCTACAAGGGATTGTGGTCTACAATGGGTTTGGAAGTTTTATGGTGTGAAGTGGTCGAATGGTTTATGGATGTCGATGTTGTGGTCACAACAGTGGCAAAGTAGAGGCTTTATGACCTATGGGTGGAGCAACGCGGTGGTGTCACTAGGGCAAAGCTCTAGTATTGGTGGTCATCTTGTATTCACTACAGCAATAGCAGAGTAGCCTTTTTGGGAGGCCACTTGAGAGGCATTAAGGCTTGATAACGCCTAAGGGCTAAATAGTTCCCAGTTGTTGAGGAGACTGAGCATGGAGTTTTCTAGTCGCCCCTATGGCAATGAGAAGCCCTTCGATGTGGACAGCTATACCAAGTTTATAGTGTTCGATTGTGGAGGCGCTTGCCTTGGATGGGTTTGTTGAAGTAGTCAATGAGGCGGTTGGGGTTTGTATGAACTGTGGCAAGGAATGTGACCTTGTCAAACATGAGCTCTAGACTGGTGTTAGTCATGGTGATGGGGTGGGCCTAACTGGAGAGGTGATTGTCAAGGCACTAAACCCATGAGGCCTCACCACCATCAGAGCGTGATGCCATGGTTGAAGACAATGGGGCATCCTGAGTGTAACATTTTGATCAAGGTAGTTGGGCCACTTCAACAAAAGTTTTAGGGTTTTCTATGGGAGCACAATTATTGTTCGAGCTAGGTGGTTTTGATGAGGCATGTCTTCCTCAATTGGGTCGTACACAACAGACCACGCAACAACATGAGTGGAACAAATTGGAGGTTTTCTTCCTGATTTCATGTGTGCTAATTCTTCTATTTGAGGATGTGCCTGTTGATTTCAATGTGGTGACAAGTTTGCACACAATGTGCTTATCAAAATGCTAGTTAGAGTTTAGTGTTCTTGTTGTGTGTGCAGTTTTTGTTGTCGATGGTGATTTTGTTGTCTAGTGTTTGGTCTCCCACTTTGAATCCCCATCCATAGCACAACTGATCATGTGTCACAAAATACTCATTTACAGGGGAAGGGCTTGTGCATGGTTTCGTTTTTAGTTAAGAAAGGTTGTTTTACAGATGATAGTCAAAGGGAGACCTCCAAGCAACAACATGAAACTAGGCGATGGTTACTAATGTTCCATGATTCCAGTTACTCCGACATGGTAGCGTGCACTCGGCTAGAAGGGCAGCCATACAATTCCCAATCGGCTCGCTTATGAAGGGGGGCTTGAGTGCAGCTAACGGAATGATTATTGATTGATGCTTGGTTGGTGGATTTTCTCACTAATGTTTTGCTCGGTTGGGTGCTTAGTTTGCAGTCCATTGTGATTGGTGCACAGATTAGCTAGCGAGAGTTTTGGGGGTCAACTATGGACTGTGTTACATACCCCACAATTGTAACTCATATTGGCATATGATATTGTATATAAAGTGGACCACATATTAAGTTAGAAGTGGGCCACATGTTAAGTTAGATGTAGGTAGGAGTGTGTGTCATAGAATCATGTATGTAACCATTTTGGAATCATGAATGTAATTGTCATAGAATATGTAGTCAAGAATATTGTCATAGAATGTCAAGAAATATGCTTGTAAATATTATAAAAATGGAAGGATGTAACCCTTACAGGGCTAGTGAAGAATTGGAATATTTTGTAAGGAGGTTGCCCCCTCGGAGAGGCCAGCAATAATAATATTACTTGTCCCAAATTCCTGCATTTGCTATTATTTTGCATTTCCATGTTTCATTTAATGAATGCTTCTATTATTGGATATGCGATATTAGTGTTGCTTTTGTCAATAATCCTTGCAATTGTAGTTAGAATTATCTTTGGCACTGAATTTCTTATCTCAATAAGAATTTCGAGGTGAAATATTCACATGAGAAGAAGAGGTTCATTGCAAGTGGTATCAAAGCTCTTTCCAAGGCATGGTAAGCTTTTGTTGTGAGCAAAATTTTTTTCTATTAACCCTAGGTCCATAGGTTAGAAACAGTGTTCCAACAATTTTAAGATAACACAGAGCTGTTGTTATTGGCCATGCTAGATTGCCCATAAAGCGTCTAGTGAAATGAGTGGATATCAGGCTCAATACACAGGCCTCAGACAACACCCATACACGAATTGAGCTTTGACATACCTTGTGTATATCGGGAGACCCTTTTTAGGAACCTTGAGCCAAACCTTCATATATAGGAAGCCATTTGGCCGTGTAATATCCATAGTGCACCGAGCACAACACTCGGGAAGATTACCCTCCCATACTGATCAGAGAGGCAGGTAGTGCACCCAAGGATATTGGCTATATCCTCCTTGGGTAGTGGCCTAAAATATTGGTCCAAGCATTATCAATCACTACTACAGTATATTAGAGGGCTATGGAGAGTACACACACCTTAACCTAGAATACTTCTATTTCCTCTTCACCTTATCAAAAGCAAAGCTCACGAGGCAGAAAAAGTGAAATTTAGAGCATTTGGAAGCAGATACGCAACCTGAAAACCCATATTATATTTAAAAAAAATTGGGCTGCCGAAAAACATCATTTTAATAAATAGCCCATTGCAAGCGTTTCTTCAAGCTAATCGTTTTGGTATATAGCTTCTATACACTTTTTGGGGGGAATCCAAAACTCTCATTTTGTGGTATAGCCCAATTTGATTGTCTTTTCAAGCTGATCGTTTTGGTCTATAGCACCCATACACTTTTTTGGGACCCTTACTAAAAACATAATTGTTTATGGCAATTACTATTTTTAGTAAATGCCATCAAAGACCTGCTATCAAGAAATGGAGGCCGAAATGTAGGAGGATGGAGGAACAACTTGCCAAATTGGATAACATAATTGACCTCCAAAGTCAAGTATCTACTCTCTCCACCATGATAGCAAACTACAAGCATAAGGACACAATGGGCCAAGACATTGAAGTGCTTAAGATTAAAAATCCAAATTTTGATGGGTCTGCTAAAATTAGCCCAAAACCTTAGAGGGGGAAGGCTATTGACAAGACAAATTTCTCTAGGGCCTTTGCTAAGGAAAAAAATCAGCAGTCAAGGAACAACATAGGCATGACTCCTAGACTTCCTAAAATAGATTTTCCGAGGTTTGATGGGACCAAGCCATAGAGTTGGTTGATTAAAGTCAAGCAATGGTATGAACTACATGAAACTCCCTTCAACCCAAGGATCTTTGTAGCCGCTTTTCATTTTGACCTTGAAGCGCTACATTAGTACCAATGGTTGCGAAAACAAGTCCCAAACCTTGGGTGGATACAATTCATGAGAGAAATCCTTAGCCAATTTGGGCCATTAGAGTTTGAAGATTTTACTAGTGCCCTCACTAAGCCGCGACACACAAGTACTGTGCCCAAGTATATTATGGCTTTTGAGAAGCTAGCCAACAGAATCAAAGCTCTCCCAGATGAATTCTTCAAGAGTTTGTTAGCGTATGTTAGTTGTTATTACATTATTCTCTAGATGATAGCGTTTACTATGTTAGCATCATATTGTTAGCATCATGTTGTTAGCTCCTATTTTGCCTCATATTGTTAGCTCGTATTGGTTAGCGAGATCCGTTTTATCAGGGCTATTCCTAGCCTACTGTAAACTATATATTGGCATATTAATTCAAATAATTTGTTGGTTCTCTGACATGGTATCAGAGCTTTGATGCGCTCTTGGCACATTTGTCGAGATGCGCATTTGTCGAGGATAGCTCGGATCCTGAGACCTGCATTTTTCGAGGATAGCTTGGATCTCGAGACCAGGTCGTTGTGGCTACAATTGATGCAGCCTGCACGGATCCCGAGACCAGGTCGCTGGGGTACAGTTGTCGCAACGACTGATTGGGTACATTGGAAACCAGTCTGACCAATCTTTTTTTCGATTTGACGTGTCTGACTACATCTGACGCGGTCATATCTGTCAGTTCCCGCACGGCGGGATCCCTCAGCGCGAACCTGGCACGGCACGAAACCCTTTGACCGATCTAGCGGATAGCAGTTTACGCTGACAACGAGGAGTGTATATCTGGAGTGATTGCAGACCCCACACAGACTGCTACGTTGATTCTAAAGCACCTCTGACTTGCGATCTGACGATTGGCTCCCAAGCACGCGGATCGAGACAGGACCGCATTTCGAGGTTGATTCAGACGCTGATGTGACGACCCGCATTTCGAGGCTAATTCAGACGCTGACGTGATGACCCGCATTTCGAGGCTGAATTGGCACTGCGGATCTGGCACGCACTGCGGATTGGGACTTCTATAAAGACCCTCCGCTCAGATCGAGGGGGAGTTCACCTCTAAAGAATTTTTTGCATATTTGACTGCACATAGGATCAAGAGACAGTTCACTACTGCTTATACTCCTCAGCAAAATGGAGTAGCTGAACGGAGGAACCGTTCCATCATGGAAATGGTTCGTTGTATGCTCACAGGAGCCCATCTAGAGCAACAATTTTGGGCAGAAGTTGTCACCACAGCAGTATACCTGTTGAATAGGGCACCCACAAAGGCCCTAAAAGGAATAACTCCACAGGAAGCATGGAGTGGTCGGAAACCCTCCATCTCTCATCTACGCATTTTTGGATGTAAAGCTTTTATGCACATACCGAAAGAGAAAAGGAAGAAGCTAGATGAGAAGACATTGAAATGTGTTCTTCTTGGTTATGATGAGCACTCTAAGGGTTATCGTTTGATTGATCCTTTGACCAAGAAGATTCATATCAGTAGAGATGTTTTTGATGAGGCTTTCACATCACAAAGCACATTTGATGCATACCTAGATTTTGAGGAATCTAAAAATGAGCAGTCTCCTTCGTCATCTCAGACTGCAGGACCTTCTTCTTCACCACAGAAGAAAATTCCTAAATGGTATACAAGTACTATCAGAGACTCAAAGTTATCCACACCACCCGATTTGATGTTGAATAGACCTCGTACTCGCAATATGGCTCGACAGGATAGAGCAACAGCAAAGACTACTGAGGTTGATGATCTTTGTCAATATTTCAAGGAGCTTTCAGTAGATCCAAAGAGAGAAACAGAGGATATGGATGTGGATGATGACAGGGTGTTTATGTCTTCACTTGATGAGCATGAACCTGCCACAGTACAAGATGCCCTTAGTGAGCCACAATGGAAGGCTGCTATGGATGCAGAGTACGTCTCTGAAAAAGAACAAAACTTGGAAGCTTGTCGATCTGCCACAAGGAAAGAAGCCCATTGGCTGCAAATGGGTGTACAAAGTCAAGTACAAGGCAAATGGTACAATTGATAAGCATAAAGCCCGTCTCGTTGCAAAGGGCTATGCGCAAAAGGAAGACATTGACTATGAGGAAAATTTTTCACCTACTGCTCGGATGACAATCATTCGAGTTCTTTGTGCTATAGCAGCACAGTTTGGGTGGAAAGTTTATCAGATGGATGTCAAGAGTGCCTTCTTGAATGGTGATCTCCAAGAAGAAGTCTATATGACACAACCTGAAGGATTTGAAGTGGAAGGCCAAGAGCAGAAAGTGTGCAAATTGGTCAAATCCTTGTATGGTTTGAAACAAGCTCCTCGAGCTTGGTATATAAAGATGGATAATCACCTCCTACAACATGGATTTAAGAGAAGTCCGTCAGATGCAAACCTCTATTTCAAGAAACAAGGTTTTGAAATAGTGTTACTTGTACTCTACGTAGATGATCTGATTATCACTGGCAGCTCGGAAACAATGGTAACTGTCGTCAAAAGAGACTTGTGTAAATCTTTTGAGATGACAGATCTCGGGCTTCTCCACTATTTTCTTGGCCTGGAAGTGAACCAGAAGGAGCACTACATCAAGGTGTCCTAGAAAAAGTATGCCAAGACATTGTTAGAAAAATATCACATGACTGATTGCAAGCCAATGGCAACTCCGATGGAATCAGGACTTCAGTTATCGCGATATGATGATTCACCTCAGGTAGATGGTACTCTCTATCGACAACTGATTGGGAGTCTCATATATCTAACGAATACTAGGCCAGATATCATATTTGTTGTCAACTATCTTTCGAGGTTCATGCAGGAACCTAAGACTACTCATTGGAAAGCAGCAAAACGTGTTCTTCACTATGTCCGTGGTACTATTGAATATGGCCTAGAATACAAGAAGAATGATAAATTCTTCTTGCAAGGATACACGGACTCTGACTATGCCGGATCATATGATGATCGCAAGTCAACTTCAAGATATAATTTTCATTTTGGATCCGGTCCTGTCTCTTGGCATATCAAGAAGCAACAAGAGGTTGTTATTTCCTCTACAAAGGCAGAATATCGCGCCGCACGTGAAGCCGTGTGTGAAGTGATATGGTTGCATCGCATTTTGACAAGTATGGGTCATCCATCCAAATCTCCAATTCACTTGTTCTGCAACAACCAGGGTGTTTTGAACCTTGTTAAGAATCCAGTGCATCATGATAGAACCAAACACATTGACATTCACTTCATTCGAGACGAAGTTCCAAGGCACCGAATTCAGCTTCAGTACGTTCCCACCAATGCTCAAGTTGCGGACATTTTCACTAAGGCACTTGCACGTGTCAAATTTGAATTGTTTCGCAGCTCTCTTTGTATTGCAAAATAATGTAATAAGGAGGGGATGTTGGCGTATGTTAGTTATTACATTATTCTCTAGATGATAGCGTTTACTATGTTAGCATCATATTGTTAACTCCTATTTTGCCTCATATTGTTAGCTCGTATTGGTTAGCGAGATCCGTTTTATCAGGGCTATTCCTAGCCTATTGTAAACTATATATTGGCATATTAATTCAAATAATTTTTTGGATCTCTGACAGAGTTGTTTTATCAGTGGCCTTTAGAAAAAAATAATAACTAAGGTCCAAATGCTCAAATCAACCACCCACATGACCGCCACAAGGCTATCTAAACTTGCAGAAAACAAATGGAATGCCCAACGGAAGGCTTATAACCCCCCTACATTCCATAATAGAACTTTTACATCCACAAATAATAATGCTTCAAGTGCTCCAACAGTCAAGAGGCTAACACCAGAGGAGATGGCCAAACGTAGAGCCAAGGGACTCTGTTATAATTGTGATGAAAAATGGGCCATGGGACACAAATGCAAAACACACCTCTACCTTCTAGATATGAGCAGTCCTTTGTTTTCTTCTACAAACATAGGGGATAAATTTGTGGATTTAGTATAAGAGTAACTAGAATCAATGGACGTAGAACCTCCAACTAACAATATCGTAGAAGAAACTCCCACCCTTTCTTTGAATGCTATTGCAAGAATATCGACACCCCAATGCATGATAGTCCAAGGATTCCTCAAAGGGCACAAGGTGTTTGACACTATTAGACTTTGGTAGCACAAATAACTTTATTGGCCCTAGTGTAGCCAAAAGTGTAGAGTGTTTCATCTATGGCAATGATCAAATCAATGTAAGAATTGCTAGTGGGGATATCATGACCTATAATGCGAGGTATCGGAATGCCCACCTATCCATAGGCGAGTATCAATGTTAGACTGATCTCTACGCAGTCCCATTGGGAGGAGTGGACATTGTGTTGGGTTGCCCCTGGCTAAGAACTTTGGGACCGGTGTTGTGGGACTTCTCAAAACTTTGGATGCAGTTCACTATCAACGATAGAACACACACCATTCAAGGAGTAAAAGAGGGAAAACCCAAAGTAATAACGTCCCATCAGATGCAACGACTAATTAAGAAGGGTCATAGGGCAGTAGTGGGTAGATTTTGCCAAATGCAACTATGGGCTATATAGGATGAACAAAAGCCTTCAAATTTGTTAGTCATTCTAACTAGGAATTAGGTCTTCACTGAGCCTAAACAACTACCTCCTAGTTGTCCGAAAGACCACAAAATCAACATGGTACCAAGGAGTCGACCTCCAAATATTTGGTCGTACAAGTACCGCTATCACCAAAAGAAATGATATTGAGAAAATGGTGAAGGAATCATTGGATTCAAGACTAATCTATCCAAGCTTGAGCCCTTTTCCAACTCCAGTATTACTGGTAAGAAAGAAGGATGGATCATGGAGAATGTGTGTGGACTTTTGTGAACTCAATAATATCACCATCAAAGATAAGTTCCCCATCCCTGTGATTGATGACTTGTTGGATAAACTACATGGTGCTCAATACTTTACCAAATTGGACCTCAAATCAGGGTAATATCATATTTGCGTTCATGAGGACATAGCCAAAACAGCTTTCAGGACTCATGAGGGGCACTATGAGTTCTTGGTTATGCCCTTTGGTCTCACCAATGCACCATCAACTTTCCAAGGATTGATGAATAAGGTTCTTAAACCATATCTACAAAAGTTTGCATTGGTATTTTTTTATGACATACTGGTATATACCAAGCCATGGGAAGAGCACCTACAACATGTTGACCAGGTGTTGGATCTTCTACAACAAAATTAGTTGTATGTAAAACAATCTAAGTGCACCTTTGGAGCAACAAAGGTGGAATGTTTAGGGCACATTGTGTCCAAAGATGGTGTACGTGTCCACCCAGCAAAGATTGAGGCCATGAAGGAGTGGCCCAAACCCCAAACATTGAAGAGCATTTGGGGATTTCTCCACCTTACAAGGTACTACCATAATTTTGTCAAGGATTATGGGAAGATTGTGGCACCTTTGATAGCTATGCTTCGTAAGGATGCATTTGATTGGAACAATGTAGTCGAGTAGGCCTTTTTGACTTTGAAGAATGCTATGTGCCACACACCAATCTTAGTAATCCCTGATTTTTCCAAAACCTTTGTAATAGAAAGTGACGCCTCAAGAGTGGGGTTGGGGGCTATACTCATGCAAGAAGGTCGACCCCTTGCATTCATAAGCAAGGCCCTATCAAGGCAAAATCTCATAAAATCAACTTATGAGAAGGAGATGATGGCTATCGTCTTTGCAATCCTCCATTGGCAACCATACTTGTTAGGTCAACACTTCATCATCAAGACGGATCATCATAGCCTCAAGTATCTCTTGGATCAGAGGATTTCTTCCCCTGAGCAGCAAAAATGGGTCACTAAACTCTTAGGATATAACTATGAGATAGTCTATTGCAAGGGGAAGGAAAATGTGGCTGTCGATGCCCTATCTAGACTACTAGAAACACAAGATTCCCCCTATGCATTATCCATTCTTAGGGATGATTGGCTAGAGACACTAAAGTCAAAATGGTAGGACGACCCCACAAATGCAAA
The DNA here is from genome assembly GCA_028583015.1 of Wollemia nobilis. NCBI lineage: Eukaryota > Viridiplantae > Streptophyta > Pinopsida > Araucariales > Araucariaceae > Wollemia > Wollemia nobilis. Next base: position 11,157,424 of record JAQPPZ010000012.1, read on the forward strand.
TATCATTCAAGATCTCTAGACAGCAACAAAGGACCATCCTAATTATTCATGGAAGTAGGGGGAATTGCACTACAAGCATTGGGTTGTTATTCCATCCACTTCAAAACTCAAATCCTAGATTTTAACAAAGCTTCACTCTTCTCCAATAGGGGGACACACGGGCTTCTTGCAAACCTATGAACGAGTAAAACACAACTTTTATTGGCCCGGGTTGAAGTCTAATGTAAAACAATTTGTGGATGCTTGTGATACCTGCCAATGCCAAAAAGGGGAAACAATCAACACACCAAGGTTGCTTCAACATTTACCCATTCCAGAGTCACCATGGGCAAATATTTCCATGGACTTCATTGAAGGGTTCCCTCTCTTTTATGGAAAATCTGTTATCATGTGATCGTGGATAGATTGAACACGTATGCTCCTTTTTGCTACCTCGATCATCCTTATATTGTACAAAAAGTGGCACAAATTTTCATAGATTAGATCTTTCGGCTCCACGAGGTCCCACACTCCATAATTAGTGATCGTGACAAGGCATTCACTAGTAATTTTTGGGAGGAGCTCCATCACATCCAAGGCACACAATTGAAACAAAGCAAATCCTACCACCCATAGACTAATGGCTAGACAAAGGTGGTAAATAAATGCCTCGAGAAATATCTTCGATGTTTTGTCTTTGATAACCAATCCAAGTGGAGTCAATGGCTTCCCTTAGTAGAATGGTAGTACAACACTTTTCATAAAACCACAAGGATGACGTCATATGAGGCAATATATGGTCAATCGCCTCTAACACTTACTTCTTACGTGCCAGGCAGTCCAAAGGTTGAACACGTATGCTCATTCTTGCTCCCTCGATCATCCCTATATTGTACGAAAAGTGGCACAAATTTTCATAGATTAGATCTTTCGGCTCCACGAGGTCCCACACTCCATAATTAGTGATCGCGACAAGGCATTCACTAGTAAATTTTGGGAGGAGCTCCATCACATCCAAGGCACACAATTGAAACAAAGCACATCCTACCACCCATAGACTAATGGCCATACAAAGGTGGTAAATAAATGCCTCGAGAAATATCTTCGATGTTTTGTCTTTGATAACCAATCCAAGTGGAGTCAATGGCTTCCCTTAGTAGAATGGTGGTACAACACTTTTCATACAACCACAAGGATGACGTCATATGAGGCAATATATGGTCAATCGCCTCTAACACTTACTTCTTACTTGCCAGGCAGCTCAAAGGTTGAAGCAATTGACATAGTCCTCAATCATAGGCAGGAAGTCAGTTGCTCTGAAACAGAATTTAGCAACTGCCAAGAACCGCATGAAACAGTAGGCAAATAAACACAAGACCGAGAGGACATTTGGAAAAGGTGACATGGTCTTCCTTCATCTTCAACCCTACAAGATGTCCCTAAAACAAAAGAGTTGACACAAGCTGGCACCTATATTCTATGGACCCTAAAAGGTTCTTTAGTAGACAGGGGACGTTGCTTACAAGTTGTAGTTGTCGATGACATCCAAGATTCACCCAACTTTTCATGTATCTTTCCTAAAGGAGGTGGTGGGAACGCACACCCAAGTACAAACGGTCCTGCCTAAACCACATGAAGAAGGATCCATTCTTCTGCAACCTACAACCATTCTAGATCGTTGGATGCAACATCTTCGCTCCCATGATATCACCGAAGTGCTTGTGCAATGGTAGGGGTTGCAACCAAAAGATGCCACATGGGAGCCATTGTAGGAGTTCCAACAGTAGTTTCCAACCTTTAAACTTGGAGGACAAAGCTTGTCTAAGGGGGGTAGCATGTTACGTACCCCACAATTATAACTCATATTGGCATATGATATTGTATTTAAAGTGGACCACGTATTAAGTTAGAAGTGGGCCATGTGTTAAGTTAGATGTAGGTAGGAGTGTGTGTCATAGAATCATGTATGTAACCGCTTTGGAATCATGAATGTAACTGTCATAGAATAGGTAGTCAGGAATATTGTCATAGAATGTCGTAAAATATGCTTGTAAATATTATAAGAAGGGAAGGGTGTAACTCTTACGGGGCTAGTGAAGAATTAGAATGTTTTGTAAGGAGGTTGCCCCTTTGAAGAGGCCAGCGATAGTAATATCACTTATCCCAAATTCTTGTATTTGCTGTTATTTTGCATTTCCATGTTTCATTGAATGAATGCTTCTATTATTGGATATGTGATATTAGTGTTGCTTTTGTCAATAATCCTTGTAATCATAGTTAGAATTATCTTTGGAACTGAATTTCTTATCTCAATACAGCTCAGAACTAAGAGGTTCATTGTAGCAAGCAGCAACTTTGCTTGCTTGGAATGCCTTCCCACTTCTTTCCAAGTGAATTTGTGGCTTCTTGTATACATGTTCCTATATTTTGTAGCTCTTGTGGTCATCAGTGATAAAGCGTATTTGGCACTTCTTCCTTTTGCTTCTTTGAGTAATGTATCTCTATTTATTTTCTCTTGGGAGGAGGCCCCTATAGAAACCCGTTTGCCAAACAAAAATAAATAATATACATCTTTTATTGAAATCTTGCTATATTTTCAAGTATGTCAATGAATGAACATTTTACACTTGCAATGTTGATGTGAAAGCAAAGTGCATGGCATGTTTCAAGTAACATGTAATAGGTATACATAAACAGGGGTTAAAAAATATCCCTCACGAAATGGATACCAATAATATCTAAGTCAAAATATCTCTTACAAAATGAATGCCTGTGATATGTAGTCAAAACAAGGGACACTTATAATTAAAAGGGGTTATTTTGAGGGGTATTAATAATAAAGCATTAGGAGGTAGTAATTGAAAAGAGGGTCTCAAGTAATCCTTGTAATCATAATTAGAATTATCTTTGGAACTGAATTTCTTATCTCCATAAAGCTCAGAACTAAGAGGTTCATTGTAGCAAGCAGCAACTTTGCTTGCTTGGAATGCCTTTCCACTTCTTTCCAAGTGAATTTGTGGCTTCTTGTATACATGTTCCTATATTTTGTAGCTCTTGTAGTCATCGGTGATCAAGCGTATTTTGGCATTTCTTCCTTTTGCTTCTTTGAGTAATGTATCTCTATTTATTTTTCTTGGGAGGAGGCCCCTATAGAAACCCGTTTGCCAAACAAAAATTAATAATATACATCTTTTGAAATCTTGCTATATTTTCAAGTATGTCAATGAATGAACATTTTACACTTGCAATGTTGATGTGAAAGCAAAGTGCATGGCATGTTTCAAGTAACATGTAATAGGTATACATAAACAGGGGTTAAAAAATATTCCTCACGAAATGGATACCAATAATATCTAAGTCAAAATATCTCTTACGAAATGAATGCCTATGATATGTAGTCAAAACAAGGAACACTTATAATTAAAAGGGGTTATTTTAAGGGGTATTAATTATAAAGCATTAGGAGGTAGTAATTGAAAAGAGGGTCTCAAGTAATCCTTGTAATCATAATTAGAATTATCTTTGGAACTGAATTTCTTATCTCCGTACAGCTCAGAACTAAGAGGTTCATTGTAGCAAGCAGCAACTTTGCTTGCTTGGAATGCCTTCCCACTTCTTTCCAAGTGAATTTGTGGCTTCTTGTATACATGTTCCTATATTTTGTAGCTCTTGTAGTCATCGGTGATCAAGCGTATTTTGGCATTTCTTCCTTTTGCTTCTTTGAGTAATGTATCTCTATTTATTTTCTCTTGGGAGGAGGCCCCTATAGAAACCCGTTTGCCAAACAAAAATTAAATATATACATCTTTTATTGAAATCTTGCTATATTTTCAAGTATGTCAATGAATGAACATTTTACACTTGCAATGTTGATGTGAAAGCAAAGTGAATGGCATGTTTCAAGTAACATGTAATAGGTATACATAAACAGGGGTTAAAAAATATCCCTCACGAAATGGATACCAATAATAGCTAAGTCAAAATATCTCTTACGAAATGAATGCCTATGATATGTAGTCAAAACAAGGAACACTTATAATTAAAAAGGGTTATTTTAAGGGGTAATAATAATAAAGCACTAGGAGGTAGTAATTGAAAAGAGGGTCTCAAGTAATCCTTGTAATCATAATTAGAATTATCTTTGGAACTGAATTTCTTATCTCCGTACAGCTCAGAACTAAGAGGTTCATTGTAGCAAGAAGCAACTTTGCTTGCTTGGAATGCCTTCCCACTTCTTTCCAAATGAATTTGTGGCTTCTTGTATACATGTTCCTATATTTTGTAGCTCTTGTGGTCATCGATGATCAAGCGTATTTGGCATTTCTTCCTTTTGCTTCTTTGAGTAATGTATCTCTATTTATTTTCTCTTGGGAGGAGGCCCCTATAGAAACCCGTATGCCAAACAAAAATTAATAATATACATCTTTTATTGAAATCTTGCTATATTTTCAAGTATGTCAATGAATGAACATTTTACACTTGCAATGTTGATGTGAAAGCAAAGTGCATGGCATGTTTCAAGTAACATGTAATAGGTATACATAAACAGGGGTTAAAAAATATCCCTCACGAAATGGATACCAATAATATCTAAGTCAAAATATCTCTTAAGAAATGAATGCCTATGATATGTAGTCAAAACAAAGGACACTTATAATTAAAAGGGGTTATTTTGAGGGGTATTAATAATAAAGCATTAGGAGGTAGTAATTGAAAAGAGGGTCTCAAGTAATCCTTGTAATCATAATTAGAATTATCTTTGGAACTGAATTTCTTATCTCTGTACAGCTCAGACCTAAGAGGTTCATTGTAGCAAGCAGCAACTTTGCTTGCTTGGAATGCCTTCCCACTTCTTTCCAAGTGAATTTGTGGCTTCTTGTATACATGTTCCTATATTTTGTAGCTCTTGTGGTCATCGATGATCAAGCGTATTTGGCATTTCTACCTTTTGCTTCTTTGATTAATGTATCTCTATTTATTTTCTCTTGGGAGGAGGCCCCTATAGAAACCCGTTTGCCAAACAAAAATAAATAATATACATCTTTTATTGAAATCTTGCTATATTTTCAAGTATGTCAATGAATGAACATTTTACACTTGCAATGTTGATGTGAAAGCAAAGTGCATGGCATGTTTCAAGTAACATGTAATAGGTATACATAAACAGGGGTTAAAAAATATCCCTCTCGAAATGGATACCAATAATATCTAAGTCAAAATATCTCTTACGAAATGAATGCCTATGATATGTAGTCAAAACAAGGGACACTTATAATTAAAAGGGGTTATTTTGAGGGGTATTAATAATAAAGCATTAGGAGGTAGTAATTGAAAAGAGGGTCTCAATTAATCCTTGTAATCATAATTAGAATTATCTTTGGAACTGAATTTCTTATCTCCGTACAGCTCAGAAATAAGAGGTTCATTGTAGCAAGCAGCAACTTTGCTTGCTTGGAATGCCTTCCCACTTCTTTCCAAGTGAATTTGTGGCTTCTTGTATACATGTTCCTATATTTTGTAGCTCTTGTAGTCATCGGTGATCAAGCGTATTTTGTCATTTCTTCCTTTTGCTTTTTTGAGTAATGTATCTCTATTTATTTTCTCTTGGGAGGAGGCCCCTATAGAAACCCGTTTGCCAAACAAAAATTAATAATATACATCTTTTATTGAAATCTTGCTATATTTTCAAGTATGTCAATGAATGAACATTTTACACTTGCAATGTTGATGTGAAAGCAAAGTGCATGGCATGTTTCAAGTAACATGTAATAGGTATACATAAACAGGGGTTAAAAAATATCCCTCACGAAATGGATACCAAAAATATCGAAGTCAAAATATCTCTTACAAAATGAATGCCTGTGATATGTAGTCAAAACAAGGGACACTTATAATTAAAAGGGGTTATTTTGAGGGGTATTAATAATAAAGCATTAGGAGGTAGTAATTGAAAAGAGGGTCTCTAATATACCAGGAATGCAGGTGTGATGCCATAGGTTTTGCAAATTAAATCGCCTTGTCTTGATGTTTACCCATATCATTTCATGCTTCTAGTATAGGTGATATTATTATTCACCAAATCACCAGATTTTACTATAGTTTTTAATCAAGATTTGCCAGATCAGACAAATTTTTCTCTATGCAAATTTTCTGCAGGCATTAGGAGATAGTAATTGAAAACAGGGTATTCTTTAATACACCAGGAATGCAGGTACAATGTCATAGGTTTGCAAAGTGAGTCCCCTTATATTGGTGTTATCTAAATCGTTCCATGCTTCTAGTATGGGCAATATTCACTAAATCACCAGATTTTACTATGTATTTTAAACTAGATTTGCCAGATGAAGGCATTTCAAAATAACAAGCCAAGTTTTTATGTATGAAAATTTTCTATGGGTGCACAAATATAATGATAAAAAATTATATGTTCTTTCCCTGATTATTAGAATACAATTCTCATACTTCAGGAAATGAGAAGATACCCCAAATATTGTTATTTATTAAAAATATAAATAGAACATTAAGTCCTCAAAAGTTTTTTTAATGTACTTTCTAGGTGCCATAAAGGCCCAGAGAGGACCTCCACCAAACTACCAAAAGCAGTTTCCTATGCTTTAGGGCGCTAACTCAGCTGGTCAACAACAACATCCAACATTGCATTACCAAGCACAGATGGTTAAGGTCCATGGGATAACAGCAATATCTTGACAGGTGCTCCTCAGAATGTTCCAAAATCTATTATACTGGTTAAAAAAAACTGCTTAGCAACAGAATTTCAAGTTTGATTTAATTGCCTTTCGTTACTATGTTTAGGTGTTACTCTTTCATGGAGCTAAGAATGTACTAAGATCTCTTTAGTTACACCATACTTTAGCCCATCCGAAGATCTGCTTAAATTTCAAAGGGCACTTGAGAAAGGCTATTTGTCTAAAAACAATGTACCCTTGGTAAGGATCCCCAAGAAAGGGGAGGTATTGGAAAAGTTCCTGTAGTACGAGTGGCGGTATTCCCAGAAATGGGGTGGCGACAGATTTAGGAACTAAACATACATTCGCACAACATAACTTAAACTTGTTTGATCTTAACTGAATGATCCACTGACTGTATGACCTACTCTATCGTACAACTCCGCTAGTTGTACAAAGCACTTTATCGTACGATCATTCCTAGTAGTACAACACAAACAATTGTACAATTTGCCCTTTTGTACAATCCTTTCTCTGTATGTGTTAATTTTGTCGTACGATCTGTTTATCATAAGGTGCAATATAAAGCTAACGGGCAATCTTCCCAACATGCCCAAGTCTATTGTTTCTAACCGTGACCCCACCTTCACCAGTCATTTTTTGGCAAGAACTGTTTAAATTTTAAACTGCAGGGCACCAAACTCAACATGAGTTTAGCATACCATCCCTAGACAGATGGCCAAACAAGAATCGTTAACAAGTGCCTAGAAATGTATCTCCGTCGCTTAACATCCATGCATCCTAATCAATGGGTCAAATGGATTCCGATGGCAGAATGGTAGTATAATACTTCTTATCACACCGCTACCAAGATGACTCCATATGAAGTGGGATCTAGTGACAGACACTGTAAAAAGACCCACTTCACCAGGAGAAGATCAGAAGGCATGGGATAAAAAGGACAACAGACTTCTCATGCTGATTTTGCTTGCCACTGCTAATGAAATTCAGCCTCACATTTGTGATGCTGAAAATGGTAAAGAAGCTTGGGATGCTTTATCTACTATTTTTGAAGGGAAGAATGAAGCAACCATTCTTAACCTTCAATCACAAATTCATACTTTGCATATGAATTCAGGTGAAACAGTAGAGTTAGTGGTAGAAATAAAATCAAAACTGAATGCTTTGGGAGAAAAAGTTGAAGATAAGGTCTTGACTTCAGTTATTTTAAGGGTTCTTCCAAACTCCTACAAGATGTTAATAACATCTCTTCAAGTGTCTCAAAGACAGGTGACCTTTGTGGAGTTAGTAAATTTGCTTCAAACTGAAGAAGCAAATCAGCTACAAAAAGATGAAGTGTCCAACACTACACTTTTTACACATAAACAGGCTCAACAGAAGAAGAGGGGGTCATCTTCCAAAGATAAGGGCAAACAACCTCAATCAAAAAAGAAGTTTTGCACAACTTGTAAAAAGGACAAGTGTTAGGATCCTACTATAAATTAAACTCCAATAAACACACTCACACAATTGCTTGGAAATAAACTCACATAAACATCACATTAATATTCGGAACAAAATACACATTATAACAGAAATTTGCATAAAGGAACAATCTCACAATAAGATAGAATCGCAAGCCTCTTCGAGGGGGCAACCTCCTTCAACACTTCATTAACTTGCAAAAAGATGAATACATTGGTGCCTTCTCGGGTATTTAAAGAGTTCCCTTCCATGGTTGGCTTACATGCAAAATGCCACCTAGATTACATGCATAATGCCACCCGAATTACATGCATAGTGCTACTCGAATTACATGCACAATGCCACTCAAATTACATGCACAAGGCCACCTTACATAACCTATCTACCATGTGTTACATAAAAAGGGTGCCATTTGTCATAGGCACTACTTAAGCTAAAACTTAGAACATTACAAAATATTAATCATGGGTACTACCCACGTTCTCTAGGAATTATTACATTATGGAAGTTATTACATAAAGGGTTAGGATGGGATCCTAACAACAACCATGACACCAATCAGTGTTGGTTTAAAAATAAGCAAGACAAAAAAGGGCAAAGGCAAACAAAGGCAAAATAGACAACAAAGAGGCCATGTTGCTAGTGAAGTTTCTGATTCTGATTCTGATTCTGAAAGAGCACACAAAGTGCTCATGTCCTATACAACTTTGTAAGGGAAACAAATTTGAAACCTAGGCACCACCATTACAAACCTCTTTTTTAGGCTTAATAAATAGCAAATGTTTTTGTTAGGATCCCATCCTAACGTTATTTTGTAATTCTCATTATTATGTAATGACCCACTTCCAACGTGGGGGATCCCATATATAATGTTATTTTGTAATGTACGTGGCATGTTATGCTCCTAGGCAAGTGGGGCCATTTAATGTAACCGTTATCAAGATTGTAACGACATTTGGTAGAAGATTCTAACTCGAGTGGTATTTTGCATGTAAGCCAACTCTTGAGCATAGGGTTAGGGTTTGCATGAAGTCTTTCTTTAAAAAGCTATGAAGCCATGTACGAATCATCCTTTGGAAAGTTAATGAAATATTGAAGGAGGTTGCCCCCTCGAAGAGGCCTGCGATTCTGAGTTCTTTTGTGAGATTGTTCAATTCTGCAATTACTTTCTGCATAGTATTATTCTGTTATTGCATGTATTTCAATTATGTTTCAATATTTTGTGTGTGTGAGCTTTATTTCAATAGTAGGTTCCTAACAGTTTTTGTTTGAAGTACTTGCAATAAAGGGGGGATTGTACCTCCTTTTAGGCTTCATAAATAACAAACTCTTTTTGTTTGAAGTACTTGTAATAAAGGGGGGGATTATCTGGTGAAATTTTTGAAATTTTCCTAGGAGGCAATCTTTGTAAAAGCCTTAAAAAGCTTCATAAGTTGCATATCTTTTGCACTTAAGGGGGGATAAACATTTCTTTCCTACCTCACAAAATATTTTTGCTAAAAAGGGAGGAAGACTTGTAAGGGTGCACTTTTGGCAGAGACCGACACCTTAGTCAAACTTCTTGCAGAAATTCCATTACAACATGTTTTGCAAAAAGGGGGAAACTTATAAGGGTGCATTTTCGGCAGCAACCAACACCTTAGCTACCTTATAAAAAATTTTGCAAAATCATATTGTAACAGAATGAACCTCGTATCTAGTGATCTACTCTAGTACACCTACCGGTTGTAGCGGCTAGTTACCCATGCAATCCTATAGGATGAAAATATTGCTATAAGGACATTCGTTGTTGTGAAAACAAAGTGAGGAATGACCCACTTTTGCTTAAGTACTCTGGAAGTACTTATTTTGCTTAGATCCAAAGGCGATAGACCCAGAGGTGGACCGTGTGAGCAAATGTGCCAGAGCCCAAGCAAAAGCAAGAATCAGCATCTTTTTCACTGTATTGAGGCAATTATATACATTACCCAAATAATGTAATAAGGGGGGATGTTAGGGTAAATATTCCATCATTTGGGATATTACCTAAACTTCTATTTTAGAGTAGAATGGTAGTTAATACATTATTTTACTCACTATTGTAAGTAACCTATTTGGTTACGTTAGTACCTAGATATTATTCTAGGTTGTTAGTGGTTAGCGCCTTTATTTAGTTGTTAGAGACTAATATGGGAATATTTGTTCTATTCCTATCCTTAGGCTATTCTAGGCCTAAGCTCTATGTATTTAAGCTTTCATATTCAATATTATTTGTAATGCTTATGGTTTGATTTTTACTCCGCAACCTTCAGTATGAAAGACTCATTTGGGAAGTATCATCAGGGCTGTCAAAGCAATTGAATGCAAAATGTGGGTCAAGAGGAGGCTACAAAAAATGTAGACGATGAGAAAAATTCAACTCAAATAATGAAGATTTTAATGGTATACACAAAGGGTGCTACCCCTTGACCCTGCAAGGGGGCTTCATCCCCCTTATCCCTCGACACAAGTGGCGACGGGAATTGCCCATCATGTTGGTAATGTAGTTGGTTGCAAGAACTGAAGCAAACAATCGCAAAGAATGTTATGTTCACTATAGTCTTAAGTGAAGCTAGTTGCAGAAGATGTATGGAACAGACAAAAGCAAAAGAAGCCACACAAGCAATTCGATACCACATTTAGAGTTTCTATCCTCAGTGTTTAGTTAATATGTTAATAAGGATGTTGACAAGTCTAGAGGAGGGGATAGATGTAGGAAGACAATTTGACACGTCTATATTGGTGCCATGCAATAGTGTATAAGAATATGCGCCAATGTGTGCAGACAAAGTGTTTGTAATAATGCATGCATGGCAAGGTGTTTATAACAATGTATGGGGAATTTTTAATGTTTTGTGTAAATACGTAGTTCGGAGGTAGTAGGAAAGTTGCCAACTGCCTACCGGTCTCATTATATCCGTAAGTACACATCTATGTGTGGGAGTGTTTGTTGTTGTTGGCCTAAGTGTATTATTGGTTATAGTTACTTGTTGGTACATTGTTCATTTAAGTATGATGTATTGTAGATAGTTGTTATGCCAGATACATGTGTGCGCAATGTATCCATTTGTATTTGCAAGTACTTTCATTGTGTACTTTTGTTTATATAAGTTGTACTAGAATTATATTACAATGTGTTGTTAGGATAAAAATAAGCATAACTGCAATAGCAAGGCAATAATTAATGGAAATGATAAACTAGTTGACCATGAAAATGAAATAACAAAAGTGCTTAAGAAAACAAGTGATTGGAAATACAATAAACTTGTATTCATCTAGAAGAAAAGATATCACAGGCCTCTTCAAGAGGGCAACTTCTTGGAAGGAGAGCTCCAATACATTCTACTCCAAACCCATGTCCTTATATAGACTCTTATTTACCCTAACCCTAATGCTCAAGGGTTGGACCACGTGAAAGAGGGGACCCGAGCTACTAATTCCTACTTACAATAAAAGTAAAGGAAACCATACACACTTGGTGCCCAAGGTGCAAACATACACCAACACTAGACAAGTACATAACATAAAAGGTGGAGTTTACAATAATGGCATCCTCCTCTTCTATGCAAGTGTTGTTAATCATCTTTCATTAATTCTATTACCTTATTATGATGAATTGTGATGCTTGTTATATCTGGGAAGGTGAAGAGAGATGTGGGAAGATCAGGGTTATGCCTACTGCCTGGGTCTTATGGATTGTTTGCATACAGAATATCCAAATTAGCACCGTATTTATCAATTGTCTGATTGACTGCATCACATTACAGACCTCAACTATATGACTACTTCATCAATGTAATACTTATCTGTTCTTTTTTATTTCTTTTTATCCCAATCCTTCATCCTTTCTCATGCTGCTCCAAATTTATGTGTTTTCTGTTCATGTTTGTAACAAAACTTCTTCAATTGTTTACTGTCTATCAGCCATTTATTTTGCAAATTTCTTGAACAACCAGTCTGCAAAGGTGGAGTTTACAATAATGGCATCCTCCTCTTCTGTGCAAGTGTTGTTAATCGTCTTTCATCAATTCTCAAATAAGGCTTTTATTTTCATCCATGGTTACCAATGGATCAATAATAGTGCCAAAATATCAGAGATGCTCTACATGTTGAAAGTTTTTTTTGATATGAGTATGCTAACACACCTCCTGTTTGCTAGTAGGCTAGCCTATAAATACTTTTATTTCCACACCTAAGGTTACCATGAACAACTCAACATCATCAACTAGAAGACAACATACTAAAAACCATAATATCAAAGGAAGTATAATACAGAGGAATGAAACCAGAACACTGCTTGTATATTATATACTAAAGCAAAACCAAGCACAAATCATTATACCTTCCAGTCCGGCTGATAATGGCTTGAATTGGAAATGAGTTTACTAGTGAGTTTGCGCTTTAGACCTTCAATCTCTGTTTAAACCAAAGAGGTGTCTTAACTGAAGTAGCATGCATAGCAAATTCCAAAAATACCTCAGGGATTTCCTATTAACTAAACATCTTGAAATTTCAAAATTTAGTAACCTTTCCAGGACACTAACCATTTTCACCAGGCCTTAAGCGCCCACCAGGCAGCTTGATGATTTTATTTCCTTTCTGTAAAAGCAGTAAATGTGGGCAGTCATACTCATGTACCTGCAAACATGGAACACATGTTAATGCATATTAAACAAAAACAAAGTTCTTCAAAATGATAACAAAGGACTTTATTCCCAGAGGAGGGTCTCATTGGTTTGCAGATTTTAGTACAATTGCAGGGGCTAGGTTAGAAAGCTAGATTTAAAAACAATAGAAGGATGAATTAATAGATATGAAAATTAAGTTAACTTGCAAATTTAGAAAAGGCTAGCAAAACATTACAGACCATCCTCTACAATTGTAAAATGTCAGAATGCACTCTCTACCTTCTAGTGGTCAACCTTTCAAAAACTATTTGCTTAAAAATTCCAAGAGACATCAGAGAAATCTAGGGGTCTGACTATCTTCCTTGAAGTTCATTTTATCCATGGGGAAAATTGTAACAATACTCAGCAGATGTTTAATCTAAATTCCTGTTTGTTACTCAGTGTGATACCTTTTAACAGACACCAAAGGTGAAGTGAATTTATGAATACAGAAAAGGCTAGCAAAACATTCCAGACCAACCTCTCCAATTGTAAAAATGGCAGAATACTCTCTACCTTTTAATAGTCATTCACCTATCAAAAACTGTTTGCTTAGAAATTCCAACAGACATGATAGAGAAATCTAGGGGTCTGTGTATCCTCCTTGAGAGTCATTTTCTCAATGTGGAACATTGTAACATTATCATGGTTGTTCCTCAATGTGATAGTTGTTCAGAAAATCATAATCTACAACAGATTATTTATATCATTAAATTCCATTCTTGAATTTGGTTACGTAGACTACTCCAAGTGAATCCTTGAATTTAGGAAAACTACTCTATAAATGATAGATAAATATGGTTACTAACCAGAAGTATCCCTTCCACATATCTCCGTATACCTTCTCTGAGGTAGCTGTAAATAAGTCAACCAAAAAATTATAAAAGATCAATAACACAACTGAATCAGACTAACTAGTATTTTATTTTAAAAAGTAGATTGCTCCTCTCTTTTCATTTATGCATTTGTTGATCTTGACATGCAAAGGTAAAATGGTGTATAATCCTACTTCACAGATTAATCATAGCCGTCATAAATGTAATTAATTAAAAACTCTTGCTCAAGATTTCACCATTTTGAAGAATCCAACATACATGAGCAATTTAGAACATAAAAATCAGACATACTTAAAATAGAATCTAGTTCTAGCAACAGGGAAGTGATAGTTAAGAAAGTACGAAAATTAAAGAAAATTAAAGAAACGGATAAGAAAATAATTCCCTCCTTGAAAACAGTTTGTACCTTCAAAAACAATGATGGCAAGGAACCACCCCATGGGGTTTGGGGCAATTGGTTGGGAGTAGGAAGTTTCACCTCATAAGCCAAGGTTCCAATCCTATGGGTGAACCTTAACATTTTAATCAAATGGCATGAGCTCAAGTAGTTAAAAACGTGGACTTTCAAGGCAAAAACCCAGGTTCTAATCTTGTCAGATAATATATGCACAATTGCTGAATACCACTATATGGTTTGTTGAAATACCATATTAACATAGTCGTGATGAAATACAGGTAGGGCCCATTTCAATCCCACATGAACAATTGGAAATAATAATAATAATAATAAGGGAAAAAAGGGTGAGGAATCATGATAGAGGAGATAGAATAAAAATGCATTTGAATGACAAAAAGAGGGACCCACAAGTACTAGAACTAGTGAATTCAATTTTAATAGTATTTCGATGGATATACAGGCATTGCTGGGGATGGATAAGTACTCAGAAAGAGCCAAGAATCTGTCAAGAGGTTGCTATGCCCTTAATCTGCAACAATGTGGATAACACGGAAGAAATATTAGAAGGTATTAAGGTTGCTATTAATTAGGAATGAAGGACACTGTCCTTGAAGGGGACATCTCCTTGCTTATTTCCACTTTGAAGGAGGGTAAAGCTTAAAATTGATGAATTTGGAAATTCGTTTTGCTAGATATATAAGAAAGTCTTTACTAATTTTCCAAAAGAGAATACATAATATACAAATACTCAAGCAGTTAATTAGAGGTACTTGACAAAACCAGAGACCCAGAAAGCAATCCCAAGACAAGCACCTTGCCCTATAAGACTATTAGAAAGATGTCTCATATATGATGAGCTAGAGTGAAATAGTAACACCATTTCTAACATAGGCAATTTGTTTACCAATATAGTGTTGGTAATCCAGCCATGCTCGGAATAACAAATCATCCACCCGTGCATATTCATAAAAGGGTAAGATAGAACCAAACATGATACCCACAATACATGCAGAAAAAAGGAAACAATACATGAGAGTTCATAGAAGCCTCAACTAACATTTCTTTACAACATGCAAAGAGACATGTCACCTAGAAAAGTTATTATGCACAAAACAGATTGATGAAAAATCATAATGATATGAACTTCCAGAATGCACTAACAGGAATGCAAATAGCAAATGCACGGACTGAGGATCAAATTAGAGAAGACAGCTGCCAAACCTCATGATATACCTCTTCATAAGTGAGGTATAAATAGATTTAGTATTTACAAAGATGAGGTTGAAGAGTTGAAAACTGCCCTTAAATTAAGCATGCATAAACAACTCAATTAGTCCAACTTGCATGCAGTTGGCGATCTGTACATGTTCATGAACACCTCATTCAGTCCAAGTAAGATGAACTGGACATTCAAACTAAGACTCTAGCTAGTAATTGAGATGAACTGGACATGGGAACTAGGACTCTAGCTACTAATTGAGATACAAGAAAGAAGGAGATAATTACAAGGAAGAAGGAGATGATTAAGAATAGAGATCATTATAAATCTCATCATTTCCTCCCTGTTCAACGGAAGTTGTCCCCAACTTCTAAAATAGATGAGACAACTTCATTGCAAGAGTTGACATAGAGAACCACATGGCCTGCGTTGGTGAAGTGTCTTTGTGGCCCACCAAGTGAGTAATGGTTTGCTTCTTGCAATTGGTACAAGGCCAAACATCAAGCAAAGTATCATCCACCAAAGGTTGCTAAAATTCTGGAACCAGACCTTCAAGAAAAGCGGTTACAACATCTTCCAAATGACATGGCTATCAGACCTTTGCTTGTCCAAAGCAAACCAAACATGGTCACCAACTTGCAAAAATGAGGTTCTCAAAGTCTGTCATGAAGCGCCTTGAACGTGGTTTTTGATGCTGTAGAATATCCTTAAATTTGGCATAAAGCTTCATCAAATTCTGTTCAAGGGAAGAACCTTTGCCTTGCTCCTTTTGTTCATGTGACAAATGTGGAGTCAGAAGAGCTACTAGAATAGGGGCAAGGATTGAAAACCATCACAGACTGGATGTCCTCTTTGCTTAAGAACTGCATCAATGACATATTGAGGAGCATTTGTCGTAAGGATCAATGGTTGTTCTAGCTCAGCGGGATCATGCATTCAATGCAATGAGCATCTTCTTGAAGGATACAAAGAGTAAGAAATGTGTGCAAATTCACTGGTTTCATTGCACATCTATCAAAAAGCAGAGGACTAACTGAAGAAAAAATGAATTTATACACTAAATGAAGAAAAAGTGAATCTATACACTTCACCATTCTTTACAGCAGGTAGATCTTATGTGTTAGGATCCTGCTATAAAATATACTAAACAACACACTCTCAACTCAAATAAACACACTCTCACACATTTGCTTGGAAATAAACTCACAGAAACATTATAACAGTATTCAGAATTAATTGCATATGATAACAAAAACTACTTAAAAGGAACAATCTCACAATAGATAGAATCGCAGGCCTCTTCGAGGGGGCAACCTCCTTCAATACTTCATTAATTTGCAAAAAGATGATTACATTGGTGCCTTTTCGGGTATTTAAAGAGTTTCCTTCCAAGGTTGGCTTACATGCAAAATGCCACCTGGATTACATGCATAATGCCACCCGAATTACATGCATAGTGCCACTTTGAATTACATGCACAATGCCACTTTGAATTACATGCATAATGCCACACGAATTACATGCACAATGCCACCTTACCTAACCTATCTACCATGTGTTACATAGAAACGGGTGCCATTTGTCATAGGCACTACCTAAGCTAAAACTTAGAACATTACAAAATATTAATCATGGGTACTACCCACGTTCACTAGGAATTATTACATCAAGGAAGTTATTACATTAAGGGTTAGGATGAGATCCTAACATGCCCTTCTCCTTGAAGAAGCTTTGTCCTCAAAGCTGAAAATGAGGAAACCGTTGGTCGGAGTTGATGGAGAGACTCCCATGTAGCATCCTCAAAGTTGAAGCCCATGCCACCGAACAAGGACCTCCCGTAATGGTACGGTTGCGCAGAGTGCGAGTTCGACGATCCAGCAGCTGCTCAAGTGCGAGTAAGATGGAGCCTTCTTCATCCAATTCGGGAAGTGTTGATTGAACCTCGTACCTTTGTGCCCACAACTTTCTTGAGAAGGGAAACATGAAAAACAGGGTGGAGCTTGGAAGTGGGGGGAAGAGCCAATTTGTAAGTTGTAGGGCCAATCCGTTGTAGAACCTGATAAGGACCATAGAATTTTGGAGCGAGCTTTTGACACCTGCGAAGTTGTAGGGATGATTGTTTGTATGGCTGTAAGCGAAGGAAGACCATATCACCCACATCAAAACTACGCTCGTAACGATGCTGATCACCTTGTTGGCGCATCCGATTCTGGGCCATGTTCAAATTTTGCTTGAGTTGGCGGAGGACCTCAGTGTGTTGACTCAAAGCATTGTCAACGGCCTGGACCTTGGAGCTGCCCGAAATGTAGGAGGAAGGCGTGAGTGGAGGGCGCCCGTAAACCACCTCAAACGGTGTGAGTTTGGTGGCGGTATGATAGGAAGTGTTGTACCACCATTCGGCCAAGGAAAGCCATTTTGCCCAATGAGTAGGATGATCGGAGGCAAAGCAGCGAAGGTAGGTTTCCAAGCATTTATTTACAACCTCTCTGTTTGACCATCCGTTTGCGGATGGTAGGCTGAACTCATTTTGAGCCGAGTCCCCTGCAACTTAAACAACTCTTGCCAAAAATTGCTAGTAAAGGTGGGATCACGATCAGATACAATGGAGGTTGGCATGCCATGAAGGCGAAAGATGGAGTCAAGAAAAATTTGGGCAATAGTGGATGCTGTGTAAGGATGGGCTAGGGCACAAAAGTGAGCATACTTTGAAAGGCGGTCCACTACTACGAAAATAACTGACTTGCCTCCCGATTTAGGTAGCCCTTCTATGAAGTCCATGGAGATGTCGGTCCACACACCGCTCTGGAATCGGCAATGGTTGAAGAGTGCCCGGAGAGCGCACTGTTTCCCCTTTCATCCTTTGACATGTGTCGCAGTCAACTACAAAAGAGCGAATGTCCTATTTCATACCTTTCCAAAAGAAGGTGCGCTTGAGTCGCTCATAAGTTTTGAGGAACCCTGAATGGCCAGCAGATGGAGTAGCATGTGATTCCTTCATGAGGAGCTCTCGAAGTGGGGACTTAGGAGGAAGAACCAAGCATTGATGGTAACGCAGATCTTGGCCATCCCAACTATATCCTGGTGTAGACTCAGGGTCATCCATAAGTGAAGCAACCAAGTCTTTCAAATCTGCATCCTGAAGTATTTCCTGACGTAAGGGCTCAATCCATTGGGGCAATGGTGCGGAAATGGCACACAACATACTAAGGGTCTCAAATTGGCGAGAGAGAGCATCCGCCACAAGATTTTCCTTTCCTTTTTTGTACGTGATGTCATAATCATAGCCCATGAGTTTTGATACCCACTTTTGTTGCTCAGGGGTGGCAACCCGTTGTTCTAGAAAGTATTTCAGACTCTGGTGGTCAGTTTTGATGGAGAAATGGCGCCCAATGAGGTAAGGTCGCCAATGTAGGACTGCATGCAATATTGCCATCATTTCCTTGGCATATGTGGATTTCCCTAAATTGCGATCAGATAGGGCTTTGCTGGTAAAAGCCAAAGGGCGTCCTTCTTGCATCAATACCGCCCCAATACCACGACCAGAAGCATCACTTTCAATGACAAATTTTTTAGAGAAGTCTGGCATGGCTAAAACTGGAGTGGTGGTCATGGCATGCTTGAGTTCTAGGAATGCTTGCTCAGCCGGCCCTGTCCAAGTAAAAGAATCCTTCTTCAACATGGAGGTGAGGGGGGCGGCTATCTTTCCATAGTTACAGACAAATTTACGGTAATAGCCTATAAGCCCTAAAAATCCTCGAAGTCCCTTGAGAGTGCGAGGTTTCGGCCATTCTTGGACTGCTTGGATCTTCTTAGGGTCAACCTTGACACCATCCTTTGAGACAATGTGTCCCAGATACTCCACTTCGGTCAAACCAAAGGAACACTTGGATCTTTTTGCGAACAGTTGATGGTCAGTCAATAGTTGTAGGGTTTGATCTACATGCTTGAGATGCTCTTCCCATGTGTGACTGTAAATCAAGATGTCATCGAAGAACACAAGGATGAACTTCCGCAAAAAAGGGCGAAAGATGTTGTTCATCAAGCTTTGAAATGTGGAAGGAGCATTTGTGAGACCAAATGGCATTACCAAGAATTCATAATGACCTTCATGAGTGCGAAAAGCAGTTTTAGGAATATCTTCATCCCTGAGCCGGATCTGATGGTACCCGGAGCGAAGGTCTAGCTTGGTGAAGTACATGGTCCCATGTAATTCATCTAGTAATTCATCAACCACGGGGATAGGAAATTTATCCTTGACAGCTTATCTTGTTGAGTTCTCGGTAGTCAATACACGATCGCCAGGAGCCATCCTTCTTGAGGACCCGATAAGACTGGTGCGGAGTAGGGACTAGTACTAGGCCGAATGATACCCGCCTTGAGTAATTCTTGTATCATTTTCTCAATCTCTGACTTCATGGCATGAGGGTACCTGTATGGTCTGATATTGGGAGGTGCACTATCCGACAATAATGGAATGGCATGGTCGTGAGAGCGATGCGGTGGTAGTGTAGTTGGTTCTGAAAATATGGCCTCATGTTTGTGGAGAATCTGTTGTAGGTCTGATGGAGTTTCACCCATTGGAGAGGTGGATGGTTGGATGGAGAATAGTTGTGCAATGACCCCACGTGATGATTTCTTTAGCAATTTCTCCATGCCATTTGAACTAATAATTTGAGGTGTTCCTGCTGGGGAGCCCTTGATGATGTGTGTTTGTCCATTTTGGGAGAACTGCATCCAGAGTTCAACAAAGTTCCAACTGATAGTGCCCAATGTACTCAACCATTGAGATCCCAAAACAATATCACATCCGCCCAACTGGAGGGCAAACATGTCCTGCTTGAGTTCATAGTCCCCTATCTTGATTTTAACATTGCGACATTTTCCTTTACAAGGTAAGGTTCCCCCATTGGCTACCATGACCTCAAAGGAATTACAAGTGTGGATATAGCAATTTTCCCGACCGAGCCACTCTAGGGTCTATGAAGTTGTGCGTGCTTCCCGAATCCATAAGGATGGAAAGACGTTGGCCCTTGAAAAATCCCACAACCTTCATGGTTTGTGGAGTAGTAATGCCCGCAAGAGCATGGACTCGTAATTGCTGTCTCGAGTTCCTCGTTTCACTTCTTCTTGTGGAGAAGGTGTTTCTAGAGGGTCCTCATCCTCATCACTCTATTCAGAGTCATCATGTTCTTCAACATCTATCAAGAACAATTTTTTGTGTGCACACTTATGCCCTTTAAAAAACTTTTCATCACAATTGTAGCATAATCCTTGGGCACGACGTGCATCCATCTCTTCTATGGTTAGGCGCTTGGGTGCAACAGGTTTATTATCAACTGGGTGTTGAGATCGAGGAGGAAATGAAGGTCTATTTTGAGGAAACTTTGATGGGCGCCTTTGGGCAGAGAGTTTAGATTCGGCCAAACGGGCCAAACTAATAGCTTCCATCATAGTTTGTGGTTTCAACATTCTTACTTCCGCTTGGAGTTCCACCTTCAACCCACTGATATAACAACTCTGGAAGAACCCTTCAGTCAATCCTCTTGTCTTATTGGCCAATTTTTCAAATTGAGCTTGGTATTCACGGACTGACCTTGTTTGTTGTAGTTTGGTCAAGGCCCCTGTAAAGTCCTCATACTCACTAGGACCAAATCGAGTGAGTAGTTGGGATTCAAAATTCTCCCAAGAGAGATTTGGGTTGGCAATACGTAACCATTGAAACCAATGTAGAGCCTCATTTTCCAAGTTAAAGGAAGCCATCTGGACTCGATGAAATATGGGGACATTATGAAGTCTAAAGAATTGATCAACCCTACATAGCCACCCATCAACATCCTTCCCACTAAATTTGGGAAAGTCCAATTTGGGCATTCTGAAGGATGGTTCATGGTCATGATTCCTTGTAGAACCCTCACCTTGGTGTTCTATTTTGGGGGGTCCTCTTTTAGTTTGTTGTCTACTTCTGTCAGTGCTTCTTCTAAGCGGTTACTGGTGGCCTCATGCTCTAGGCGAAGACCTTGGACTTCTTCCCTTATGGAGTGAAAAGCCGAGTGCAAGTTCTCAATGGCTTTTGTTAAGGATTCCAAGTGGTCTAGTTCCTTTTGATGTCCACGGGTACCCTGGGCCATTTTGAAACCTTTTGTGACCAGTTACTAAAAATAGAATTGAGTTTTTAGGACTTACTATTTTTAGTAAGTGCCCAAAAAAGTGCTTGGGTGCTATATATCAAAACAATCAGCTCGAAGAGGTGGTCACAATGAGCTATATCTCTCAACACTACTTTTTGGCACCCCAGACTTTTTTTTTTAACAGTTTTTTATTCTGAGCTACAGAGCAAAAGTTGGGTACTGGAGCACTATCTATAACTGGCCTTGTGTCATGCTCTCATTGGTTGGCTCAGTCCTGACTTCACTAGCTCCAAGATTCTCTGTATTTTGCAGGTGACTGTTACGACAGTTCTGTTCGACTCGAAAACTGTAAATTCGACCCGATCTGTGCTGACCTCTCCGACTCGATCGTGGATCGCCATCAGTAAATTTGATCGTTATTCTCCAGAATGTCAACTTAAGTGTCACCCTCATGGTCTATCCCGAATGCATGTTCTTTCTGTTATTTTTTTAGTAGAGGACTCCTTTCTCATATGCTCACTTTTTGGGGATTTGAAATGCAGGTTTACGAATAGGGAGGTTTGATTTTTTTATATTTTCATTTTTTACAGGTTGAAGTTTTAACAGAACCAGGGAATGCTAGGTAGAGGAGTATGTACCACCCATAGGCCCTCTAATATACCGACAGTGACGAACAATAGTGCTCGGACCAATATTTTGGGCCACTACTCAAGGAGGATTCCACACATACCCTTGAGCACACTACCCGCCTCTCGACAATACGGGAGGGTAATCGTCCAGGATGTTGTGTCCCGTAGACTATGAGTAATACAAGGCCGAAAAGCTTCCTAATGGCTAAAATTTTGTTTAAACCTAGATGGTCTCCCGATATACCCGAAGATACGTGGGAGCTCAAGTCCGTGCGCGAGTTCTGTCTGAGGCCTGGGTATTGGAGCCTGATCGCCCCTCACTTCACTAGACGCTTTATGGGCTATCTAGCTTAGCCAATAACGACAGATCCTTCACGATATTTTAAAACCCCGACACAGGGTTTCTACCTACTCAACTAAAAAGATTTTTTTTTTTTTTTGGTCTGGAAAAAAATGCATTGTATTTTTTTGGATTTTTTTTTTATAAGGAAAAACAAGAACGGAAAAAACACATAATTTATACCTAACAAGCAGATTGGATGGCAAGAATCGTTGCAGTTGCAACAGAACTTGGCCCTGGAAAGCGCTCTGATACCACTTGTTAGGATCCTGCTATAAAATATACTAAACAACACACTCTCAACTCAAATAAACACACTCTCACACATTTGCTTGGAAATAAACTCACAGAAACATTATAACAATATTCAGAATTAATTGCATATGATAACAAAAACTACTTAAAAGGAACAATCTCACAATAGATAGAATCGCTAGGCCTCTTCGAGGGGGCAACCTCCTTCAATACTTCATTAATTTGCAAAAAGATGATTACATTGGTGCCTTTTCGGGTATTTAAAGAGTTTCCTTCCAAGGTTGGCTTACATGCAAAATGCCACCTGGATTACATGCATAATGCCACCCGAATTACATGCATAGTGCCACTTTGAATTACATGCACAATGCCACTCGAATTACATGCATAATGCCACACGAATTACATGCACAATGCCACCTTACCTAACCTATCTACCATGTGTTACATAGAAACGGGTGCCATTTGTCATAGGCACTACCTAAGCTAAAACTTAGAACATTACAAAATATTAATCATGGGTACTACCCACGTTCACTAGGAATTATTACATCAAGGAAGTTATTACATTAAGGGTTAGGATGAGATCCTAACATTATGAAATCCATCAAAAACAGCCTTACAATCACATTGATATGGTGCTCCAAATAGCAATCTGCAGCAATCTAATGGAGTGACATCACCCATCATTGTGTCCTAGAATGGCTCAATGGCAAATGTCACAAAATGCTAGCAAGTATCATGTGTCAGCTGTCCTTCCTTCTTGCCCCATCCCAATCGGTATGGGCATGGTTGCTCTGTAGATGGCAAACAAAGGCCATCCACCAATTTTTATGAAATCAGATTTTTTATTTTAATTATTGCCATTACCAAAATTTAGGTCCACCAATCTGTCCTTGATTTGATGCAAAGGACATCATCAGATTCAACAATTAGCTCTATCTCCTCTCAAAGATGAGAAAACAATTCGGAGACAAATTTGATGCAAAGGACATCATCAGATTCAACAACATCCAACTTGATAGAGAGTCAATTGAACTCCTCAATGTACTGCTTGACTGACAGGCCAAATGTTTGATCAAGATGAAGCCAAACAACCAATATCTCCTCTGCATATCTAAGAGGATAAAAGCATCCCACAGAATTTTTTTGAACTCCGTCCATGTATTAATTTCTGACCACTTCGTTGCTTGCAGAAGCTTGATGTGGGATTGCCACCAAGTGAGAGCTTCATGTCCACATGGATCTCAGCCACCATGATTTTCTGTCTCTGTGAGCATTTGTTGTCTTGAAATATGCTTCCAAACTGTGAATCCAAGCATATTTCATGTTTATTCCCTTGGATTCACATACTACTTCAGTTTTCATGTTTCAACTTCTCATGGAAAACATACTGTGTACAGCTTCCTGTATTAGCCATCACAATTTCTTTTAAACATACTAAAAAAGGGAATAAACATACTACAACAAGAGGTGAGGAAAGAAAAAAGACTTCTTAACAGTAATTTTCAGAAAACAAATGGAAGATACTTTGGGTGGCAAGGAAATGATGCTACTGCTGTAGGTGGGAAAATCTGGAATAGCAAGCTATTCAGAGCGACACCAGAATGCATGCAAGAGGGTGGGGGAAAATTCCAGGAAAGAAGACCAGCAAAAATGAGAATGCTGGTTTGAAAGAAGAAAAACAACAGCTTGGGGCAGCAAACACAGACACACCAACTGTGTAACATGGTGACAGCAGGGCAAAAAAGGCAAGGTGCCACAACCAATCTGAACTTGATGATGAGCAAAATGATTCTCAGCTAGGACAGATCCTACGTGAGCAAGGACATATTTATAGACCTCAACGAGGCACTAATACCAGATGAGATGAGCCTGCAGTAAAATTATAACAGCAGAATGCACTAACCGAAATGCAGATAGAAAAACACACAAACTGAGGAGCAAATAAGAGAAGATAGCTGCCAAAACTGATGATTTATGCTCTTCATTAGTGAGGTATAAATAAATTTACAAAGACAAGGTTGAAGGGTTGCAAACTGCCCTTGAACTAGGCATGCATAGACACCTCAATTAGTCTAACTTACACACAGTTAGTGGTATGTACGTGTCCATGAATACCTCATTCAGGCCAATGGCATGCAATCTAAGACTCTAGCTAATAACTGAGATGAACTGGACATGCAAACTAGGACTCTAGTGGTGATCTGCACATGTATGGATACCTCATTCCATCCAACCAAAATGAAGTGAACATGCAAACTAAGGCTCCACCTAGCAGCTGAGAAGAATTTAACATAACTGAGATGAACTGTATATGCAAACTAGGACTCTAATGGTGATATGCACATGTATGGATACCTCATTCCATCCAACCAAGATAAAGCGAACATGCAAACTAAGGCTCCACCTAGCAACTCAAATGAATTGAACATGCAAACTAGGATTCTAGTTACTAACTGAGATAATTACAATTACAAGCTAACAGGGATAATTACAAGGAAGAATGAGATGACAAAGAATAGAGACCATTACAAATCTCATCACATAGAACCCGGTTTCCCTGAACCAAGGGAATTACCATTAGTGGGAGATGTTGTAGTGGTTCTTTCCTACTAATGAATGATGTAGCTGGCTGATGTTTGGTTATTGATAGACACAACTATGACAACATAAGGTTGGCCAAACCATTCCTATTCCAAGAGGAAGGCTGCTTCCATTAGCACTTCTGTTTATAAATTCTTTTGTTTCATTCATGAAACAAAGATCCATACCGATTGTTATTATAAGTATCCCCCTCTAATAATTTCATTTTTTATCATTTGGGAAGGAACTGATCCAAATTATGCAAATGATCAGTAAAGTTCTTTCCCATATCTTCTAATTCTAACCAGAATTATACACACAGGAGGTTCAATATACAAATCACAGCTGAATGAACCCACCAGCAAGGACAACATTTTCTCAACCTTCTCACTGCCAGCATCATGAAAACTGAAGCACAGTATGCCACTAAACTCCTCTCCTTTATCTCTGACTCAGCCTCACCACTACAGTAAATGAATTCAACCAGATGCGTTTTATATCAACCAACAATGAACTCAACTCATTCGTTTCAAATATTTCATCCTCAAACATATTGAGAAACAAGGCCAGTTTGGCACCATCAGCAAGTTTGATATTATACAGATTGGTGAAGATGCAACAGAGGGACAAATTCTCTTTAGCAATAGACCCAATGCTAGAAGAGCTATTAAAAGTTGTGCACTAGCAAAGCCACAAATTGTGTGAGCCTGTGAGTTACTCAACTATGGCTTAGACTTGGTTGTTTTTCGCATTGTAGACTTGTTTAAAAGGCTTGTTTCCTAGGGTTTTCCCCCTCTTTGTCAAAGAACATTATTTACGCCAATCATAGATTAGATGATATCTTCATACTAAAAAAATTACAAGATTATCATGCTTGCACACAGATTTTGCAAAAACTTAACACAACAGTTTAGAGCATGCTGCTTTCTGAGCAATCTGAGCATAATAAATATAAAATGAGAGGATGGAAATGACTTCAGAAGATATTTCCAAACTATTGATCATACTTCTACTTTTTGATCTGTTTCGTACAATGTTTTTTTTTTTTTTTTTGTATTTACATGGTGGAATCGGTAGCCGCCACGAATCCAGGCAGGCTGTCCAGTTTTTATGGCCGCCACAGTATTCTGCGCTGTCCGCCCCGGAAGCCGCCACACAGATCTTCGCGCAGTCCGCCCCTATAACCACCATGCCACAATCATTTTAAACCTTTTACGCCGCTGAAAGCACCAGGAAAGGGACAAGCGTTCAGTCCGGCGAGGCCCGAGATTTGAACCTTGGACCTCCGCCCCCTTATGGGGTTTGGATGAACCAATTGGTCTACACCTCGGACCTAGTTTTGTACAATGTTTAACAATAGTCTTTTAAAGTCTTTTTTTTGGCTTCATGGACGTTTTCTATGGTCTCAAGCCCTAAAATTTGTTCCCTTATAGTCTATATGCTTCAGGATTTCAAAGCTCTTTATCACTACATCAACGGGCTTCACAAGAGAGTAGTGCATGGTTTTGAAAGCCCCACAGAATCACTATGTAGTGAGATGATGATTTAAAAGACCAAATAAATGCATGTTCAAGCAAGTCCCTAATATCCACTGATTTGGCTAAAGATTCTGGAAGACCGTGAGAAGCTTGCTTGGCTGTCTCTGCAGCCAAGTAACGTACAATGAAAAGTCAACAAAAACTCTCCTCTTTCATTGTTTATCTTTTGGTTCAATATTGATGATCTTGGAAACCTTTGGTGAAGAGAACACTCTTGTTGAGAATGGTGGTACCTTCCAAGACAGCTAAAAGCTGTGCCAATTTTTGTTTACAATGTTGTCCTATTAACTTGGTTGCAAATATAATCAGGTGCTCTTGTTCATTGTAGCAAGCTTCAGTAGTTAGCAGTTAACTTAGTAATCTAAGTAATGGTCTTTGCTCCTTTCAAGGCATTTGTTCCAGTTGTTAGCTGAAGCATAAGTATACACCACTTGGAGGTTCAATTAATAGGTCCAGCCTTCAACTTGATGCTTATCTCTTAGTCATCACTTCGTAAAGGACATACCTCCCTTTTCGTTCTGGATTCCAGGGCTTTTCGAAACATTTTCAAGACACCCCTTTGATCTTGCATCTCTTCAAGACAATAATTATGTTATTAAACACATGGTTCCATTCAATTCAGAACCTTGGGGTTTGTTTAGAGTCTTCTGATTGGACATGTGTTGAGATAGAGCACACTACCATGCTCCAGTATAATTCATTGACATCTCTATAGATTGCCTCCCTCCTTTCCGATACTCCTTGGATTCTTCTCTCACCATTTATTCAGGTCATTTCGATATCTCCCTATAGCCTCTCAGCCCTGGGAGAGCGTCCTATACTTTGCACTTCTTTGCAAATGTTCAAGGCACCATTATTTGCCCTGAGTCTTGACTGATTTCATCACCTCTGTTAATGTGTCGTTCAGATGACCATTTGATTAATTGAAGGTATGTTCTCATCAAGTACAAACTCCTCGAAGCAACTCGATCCATTATTGCCTTTGATCTCATCTTTGGCCAAGGGAGATATCATATGTGCAAAAATGCAGGATGCAAATCTAGACGCCAGACTCTTAAGATAACCTTTAGAACTAACAAACCGAATAATTCCTTCTTTCAACCACTAGAGCTGTCACATGCTTGTTCGCTAGCTATGGTGATAGCCCCATGAGATGAAGTCGTCTTCCATAAGATCCCATCAACACATTCGTCAAACTCCTCATTCTTAATCTTGGCATGAACACTCGGCTTCTTTTCATCATTTATACCTTATAATACGATACAGGGCAACTATGTTAAGGCAAGGATAGAACCATCTCTTAAAACTGAGAGTGCTACTACTTCATTACACTGTAGTTACAGCAACGTTGGATAGAACAATACTACAGGGCAACTATGTTAAGGCAAGGATAGAACCATCTCCTAAAACTGAGAGTGCTACAACATCATTGCACTGTAGTTACAGCACCGTTGGATACAAAAAAAACCTTCACACTGAAAATAAAGAAGCAGACTATGCAGGTAGACACACAAATAAACTGAGGCAGACCATTTTTCCCACATAATAGTAAATCGTCTAATTTAAATCCATTCACCCATACCATATAAATAATTATAAGCTTAAATACATAAATGACCAATTTAGAAATATTTAAATAACGGCATTTGCAGCTATCAATAGTTGATTACATGTTTTTCTTAGAATATTAAGCAACACTTCTTATTTTTGCCAACTATCCTGAGCTTCAAGAAAAAAAAATCATTCTTTAACATATTATATGCTCTTATTTCTATATGAAGCTACAACGAGATACACTCTTATTGGAGCCATTTTCCAAAAAATAAGGTCCAGAAATAATCGAAATTGGTGG
The DNA here is from genome assembly GCA_028583015.1 of Wollemia nobilis. NCBI lineage: Eukaryota > Viridiplantae > Streptophyta > Pinopsida > Araucariales > Araucariaceae > Wollemia > Wollemia nobilis. Next base: position 11,186,039 of record JAQPPZ010000012.1, read on the forward strand.
CTATTTATATGTTTTACCTTAAAGAATGACAAAAATGTAAAACTTACTTGGCTCTCATTCTCTCCACTCTATCGGAGACAAAGACGTCCTTGTCAACCTTGGCTTCCTTGGAACCAAATGTGTATCCCGCCACAGGGTGGACAATCACAACCGATTCCGACGACATCTTTCCTAATTTATTTTCTGCAAACATAATCACCAATTCAAAAATTTATTAAAAAAAAAAAATCATTTCAAACCTTTAAACTACGGCAGTGAACCAGAATTATTAATAGAAATGTAAAATAGGACTAGAACAGCAAGCAAGGTAGCTCAAATATGCCCCGCAAAGCAGAAGAACAAACTTTCGTATACGCACGTTGAATTTGTAGAAACAAATTTAATAGCCTAAAATACCGAAGGAATGAATTTTCGTTCAAGAGATCGAAACGCCTACCGTCTAAGAAACTAAGTGTCTGCGCACACGATAAGGATGATCTCAATATATAGAAATTATGCAAAAACTTTAAGGATGATCTCAATTTCGAAAATTATGCAAAAACTTTAAGGATGATCTCAATTTCGAAAATTATGCAAAAACTTTAAGGATGATCTCAATATATCGAAATTACGCAAATGTCAAGATAAACTATGGGGACAGATATTTAAAAGGATGAGGATAATAGTTTAGCGATAAAATCAACCACAACTAAACGTTTACCATCACTTATTACCTCAGCCTGCCGACATAATCACCTCTGGCCTCCGAGGGTTTTGACAATCAATCCACCTCTTTCTATGTCTATCCATTCCTTTTTTTGTAGTTCTTCCATCTGGAACGAAAAAGAAGTGACACCTGCAATTATTGGCGTTCATCTTTTCTTTATTCTTATAGCAAATAGTAGAAAGGTGTTTGTTCTTATAAATATTCTTCCAATGAAAAATGAACAACTTTAATATAGATTATTTAAATTATAATTAAAAACAATAAAAATGTTTATTCAAATACGTCACATTTAAAAAATATTGATTTTAACTGCTTTTCAGAAACCTGCCGACCTTTCTCAAATTCTCGCAGTATCTTTTTCTTACGCACTATAATGCCGTTTTAGTATGGAGGCGGTATCGTCTCGTCCATAGTTCGAGTATCACCCTTTATTAGAATGGTAGGGCGAAAGGAGTTTCATTTTGGTTTTAGTTTACCGAAGGGGGCTGTATCCTCTTGTCTATGTATTTTTTTTTTTTTTTTAATTATATCCACATGTTCAAATTTTATCACGTTTAAAAAGGAGAGTGGCTCAATTGTATTTTAATAAAGTTTTAAATAGTTGATTAAAATAAGTCACATAAGAATTTGAGTCATTTTTACTATAAACAAGAAATTCTTAGGAAGAAAAAGCATCAATTCTTATCAAGAAATTATAGACATATTCAAACTTAATCCTAGAAATTTTGGCGTATTTTTCTACCCAAAAAGAAAATATGTCCCATTTCTGACCCTCACACTTGGTACACCTATGTTGGCTCACTCTATGATATCCCAAACCATGCCCCAATTATCCCCAACCCACGGCTATCACATTGTAACTTCTTTACTGATGAAATGATTTTTCATGCTATTCGTAAACTACAGACTAGGAAAGTAGCTGATATTGAAAATTTGAAGGCAGAATTTCTTAATCATAGCCCTAGAGTCTTTGCGGTCCATATTGCCAAACTCTTCAATCATATAGTTACTCATGGGTTCTCAGCCTCTTGGTCCTCGAATATCATACATCCCATCCATAAATCCGGACATCCGCTAAATCCAAACAATTACAGAACTATTATGGTTGGTCATATTCTTGCAAAACTTTTTGCAACAATTCTTGATGTTTTTATCTCTGATTTTGTTGAGGCTAAGAAACTTCGTGCAAAGGAGTAGGCAAGTTTCAGAAGAAATCATCGTACCTGTGATCACATTCTAACTCTCGGAGCTATCATTCAATAAGCCAAAGCCAACAAACATAGGGTCTATTATTGTTTTGTTGACTACGGAAAGCATTTGATATTGTTCCCAAACAATTACTGCTTCAGAGGTTGAAGGATCTAGGAATTACAGAGGAAGTTATTCTGTTGGTTATGACCTTATATGAAAAAGTCACTAGACAAGTTAAAATTGGATCTCTCAGAAAAAAAGATGTTCATAGTACCATTGGGGTTAAACAGGGTTACCCACTATCACCTACACTCTTTGGACTATATATTGATGAATTGGAGGTGCTCATTATGGACTCTCTGGCTAAGAGTATAGGTTGCCTACTTTTTGGTAGTGTTATTGCCATTTTGCTATTTGCTGATGACATTATCCTAATGTCACACACAGCAGGAGGACTTCAACAATAGTTGGACATACTTGGCACATACTCTGACTTGCATGGATTAGAAGTTAACTTTTAGAAAACAAAAATCATGGCATTCAACCTACCCAAGAAAGATCTTTCTTCTGTTCACATCACATATAAAGGGAAGGTTGTTGAGATTGTCACATCGTACACATACTTGGGAGTTCTTTTCATAGGACCTACCTTCAACTTGATCCCTGCATCTCAAGCAAGGTTAAACAAAGGTTATGTTGCCCTAGCCTCTCTGGAAGCAATGCTTTCAGCTCCAGTTTCAAGACATCAGTACGAAGATCGGACTCTCCCACACTCTTGTTACCCCTACACTGCTCTATGGCTGTGAATTTTGGGGACCTAGCCTCAGATAGTTGAGTTGGTCTCGTATTGAAAGGGTCCTCATCTCAATGTTGTCAAAGTTCATCCGTTCCAAAAGAACTGTTCCACATCCCATCATTCTAGTTGAGTTTGGTGCTCGTCCATTGCTTACATCAGCAATATTTCTTATTGTTTCTTTACTGCGTAGATTTCATTGTATGTCGGACATGAGAAGATATCCATATTTAGCACTACAATCCTCAATACAGTTGGCAAATCAAAGGGTCAGGAATTGTTGGTATGCTCAAATTACTTCTCTACTTCAATCTCTTGGCCTAGACATCATGAGACCTCCTCCTACTAAAGCATCTATCAATGCACCATACTCCAATAAGGATATTCGAGATGAGATTTACTCAGCATATAGAAAAACTAGTTGGACTGATCCAAAGGAACCTCTTTCACCAAAACTGCTCCATTACTCTCACTTTTATCTCCAACTAGAGCATGGATTGATCACTACTCCAAATTATAACTTGATATAGATGTCACACAGCCTCAGATTTCCTCTAGCTCAGCTACGAGTTTGCTTCCACCAACTGTGTATTAAGATAGATCATCATCTCCCCAGAGATCAGCGTATTTGCAAATTGTGCAGTCTTGATGTGGAATCCGAGGAGCATTTCATTTTCACTTGTCCTATCTACTACGAGATACGAGGTAGATATTATTGCTTATTCAGAGACACCCATACACTAAAATCTTGGATTAATTATGAAGATCAGAGATGCATTGCCCTTTTCATCTAGGAATTATTCAATCTCAGGAAATAACTACTTAGTAACAATTTACAGAAGATAACAGGATACTGACTTATCACTTCATTCTTCCAGCCTCCAGGAAGCGCCAGGGTGATCACAAAGATACAACAAGATCAATTCATCATCGCCTCCAACAAAGAACATCTACGACGACATCCAACTCTTACATCACTCACTTCTCTTCAGCCTTGAATGTTGGGAGTAATCCTTGATCCAAAGATCCTGTATATCATATGTCATCATGTTTACTATTTTTCAGACTGTTGGGAGTAATCCTTGATCCACAGATCTTGTATATCATATGTCATATTTTTTACTATTTTTCTTACTTTATTTTCCTTGGAGTTGCATTAGGCACTCTCGTTGCTTTGTATATGTCCTACTTTACAGTCCTATTGACCTCTTTTGGTCACCGGTCCTATTGACCTCTTTTGGTCACCGATGGACATTAATACAAATACAAATTCAAATTCAAATATAAAGGTGGTATTCTTTTGTCTAAGTATTTTTGGATACATAAGAGAATTTATTATATCTGCAATTCTTTTTTATTATTAATCAGGATTCAAATTTTATCAAGTTTAAAAAGGTTTAAAAAGGGAGATTGTTGCAATTGGATTTTGATAAAGCTTAAAAAAGGTTGATAAAACAAAGTCGCATAAGAATTTGAGCCGTTAAAAAAAATTATGGAAGATATTGTTTATTTAATATATGATTATTTAATTATAATTTGATTATTAAATTGTAGTTTATAAGATTTCATCTTTGAATTTGTTATTTAAAGATTTAAAGTAGTTTTTAGTTCTACTTAAATTATATAACATACATCAGCTACTTGATTATTGAAATGAAATGAAAGATTTTAATTACGTCCACGAGACCCAAATATGGTCTATGGGACCTCAAATATGGAAGTACAATTACTCAAGTCATATCATATGATCTTTAATATCTTTGAGAAGGTTGTTCCTTCTCCTGCTGATTTGGGTTAGCAATTCCCCAACTTTTTTTATTTTACTGTCTTCAAATAACTCTGCCATAGACCCGTTCCCAAGTGTTTCTTTGTATTTGCCACGGATATCTAAAAAACTCGGGCATTTATAGATGAAGTGTTCCTCTGTCTCTACTGCCCCTATGCTGCATAGAGTACATATCCTTTCTTCCCATTGTTCTTTGGGCGTTGTCCATCTCCCTGTTTCACATCTAAGCCTATGAGAGCTAGTCCTTATCTGAGCAATGAGGATTTTTTCCTTCCACTTGATTTCAGCACCTATATACGCTTTTTCCTTGTGGTCATACGTTGGGTTAAACTTTGCAATATAATATTGTCTTTTCCTGCTTGCATTTTTCCACATTCCACTTCTGAACTTTTCATTCACATAATTTTTTATGTCTTTGTTGACATTTGGGCATTCATTTATGTTGATTTCCCAACGTTTCATCCATTTCTTATTTTGTTTCATCCATGTATTCTTCCACCTATGCAACTCTTCGTCCCTAGCTGCCCTAGGCCATCTGTCGTTTTTCATGTTTTCTATTTTTTTCAAGTAACATAACAACTTGGTCATAGCAATTGCTTCTAAAGGGAACATTCCAGTTTCAGCTAGAATAATTTCATAAGGGGTTGTGGCCTTAATTTTGAGAAAATTTGTGATTAGATATTTTTGAATCCTTTCTATTTGCCTCCATTTTGCATTTGTTGTGCCACTAGCCCACACCTCGCAACCATACAACAAAACCGGTGTAACAAGTAGGCCAAATAAGACCTTGGTGGTCTTCCAGTCCCACAACTCGACATTCCTACACCTATTTTGAAGTGCATATAGTGCTCTCCAACCACTTTGAGTTCTTTTCATCCTACATGTATTCCAATTAAGTTTGTCATGAAAGTCTATGCCCAGGTATTTGTATTCTACTACTACCTCAAGCGGTTCTCCTGCAAACTAAAATTCGAGTTGTTGCTTCTTTTTTTTGCTGAAAAAATCATAATTTTTGTTTTGCTCGTGTTCACCTGCATCCCAACTTCCTCACAAAAGAGTTCTAGAGCTCGAAGGTGATCTTCTAGATCTTTGGCTATTTTGGCCACAAGAATTACATCATTCGCATACATGAGGAGTTTTACCACATATTTGGCTAAGTGCACACCCTCTCCCCCAAATTTGTTTATCCATTCTTCTAACTTGTCAATGTACAACCCAAATAAGGTCGGAGATAGAGGGCAACCTTGTTTGACACCTATGTCACTACCAAAACATTCAGATAACCCTTCTTGTGTTCTGATTTTAGCCTTTACATGCTCATATAGTCTCTGAACTGCTGCCCTGTAGTGAATTGGAACCTCTAGCTCTTCCATTCTCGCTCCATAATTTTTTCCTTGGCACTGTGTCAAATGCCTTTTTGAAGTCTACAAAACAACAAAAAGCCTCCTCTTTTTTGTCCCATATTTTTTCCACTATGTGTCTGAGCGTGATACAGTGATCAATAGTTGAGTGCTTGGGCCTAAAACCTGCTTGCCCCTTTGCTCTCTTTCCCTTTTCTTCTGCCCATATGCTGATCCTACGCTCTATCATACTCCCAAACAACTTTGCAAAGAGAGGGTTGATCATGATAGTTTGATAGTTTGAGGGATTATTTACATCTCCACTTTTAAACAAAGGAATGGTCACGCTAGTTGTCCACTCGATAGGGAAGCCATTTTGTATGACCTCATTGAAAATTTCTTTGATCTACGGTGCCAGGATATCTACCCCCCATTTTATATGCTCTGCTTGAAGATTGTCTATGTCATGGGCTTTACCAGTTGCTAACTTTTTTATCCCTTGAATAATGTCTTCATTTGTGAAAAGTTCTTTCTTGACAATGATAGTAGGGGGTGTCTCATGCTGGTTACTACGCTGATACAATTGTTTTGAATACTCCAACCACTGATTAACTATTATGTTATTTTCAGTTTGCATCCTTTTCACGCTTAGTTCCTTCCAAAATTTCTTTGGTTCATGCTTCCCTAAGTAAATCAATTCTTTCCTCCTTGTTCTAGTGTATTCTTCTTTTTTTGCCCTTACCAGTTTCTCATATGCTTTTCTGTTTGCTCTTGTTTTACCCGTTGGTTCCTTTAGTAATCTTCGCGTTTTTTTGCAATCTTCATCGAACCATGGGTTGGTTGGGAAGCTATTCCTTTCTTTCTTTTTAGGTTTAGCTCTCTTGCATTTGTTTAGAGCTTCTTGGATAATGTGCATTAACCATTCACTCTTACTGTAATCTCTGCTACCGTGAGGTAGTTCTTCCCTTTCCTGTAACTTGTTATTTAATACTGCTCTAAAATTTTGTCGATTTTCATCTGTTAAGAGAATGTTTCCCTTGTGAGGATATTTATTTTGATTGCCTTGCAAGTGTTTTTCCCTTGGTTTGTCTCCATGCATTCAAAGTTTCATAACAATTGGGTTGTGATCTGACTTAAGTTCCACTGGAGAATCTTCCACTTCTAGCTCCTCTATTTTTGGTATGTAATTTTGTGAGCATATTACATAGTCTATTACACTTTGTCCCTTATATGTTTTGCATGTATACTTTCCTGAATTTTTCCATTTGTTCATCCCATTGCAAATAATCAAGTTGTTTATGTTGCAGAGGCCTAACAACTCTTCTCCATATTGCGTGATAGCCCCATGCTCATCTTCTGAAGTCCTGGTCCACTGCTGATTTTCCTCTTCTGGCATCCAAAGAGGATTAATCTCAATATCTTCGCTACCTTCTAGAATGTTAGCTTGCTTATTTGTTGTCCTTGCATTGAAATCTCCAATTAATATAATCTCCCCCAACTTACTGTATATCGAAATGTCTCTTTTTAGGGAGGAGTATGGGTCTTCTCTGTTAAGGTCATGTTTCTTATAGAATTTAGAATTCTTGGGAGCAAAATAACATGTTGCTATGCTAATAACTGACTTATTTTCTAGGATCTTTATCCAGATGTACTATTTGTTTTCATCTTGTTTTTCAATTTTAATGACCCTATCCCATTCCTCTTTTATTAAAATCATAATACCCCCATGCCCTTTGCCATTTTCCACTGCTTTATTCCATATTGCTATTTTTTTGTATCCCACAAATTCTGGAGTCCTACATCCATCGTGTTCATGTGTTTTCATCAGTATGATTATATCTTTGTCTCTAGCAATGGGCCCTAACCCGGGTCCTCTTCTCCAAGGGTAACCTCTATAGTTCCAACTTACCATCGTAAGATGTTCTCGGGCGGGCCATACTCCCTATTTGTTTTGGGTTTGTTTAGATGTGATGTATGCCTTTCCATTTCTTAAATATGCCCGTTTCCCTTCATTCCTTGTTGCCCTCACCTTTTCCCATTCCTTATTTCTTTCTTCCTGCTGTAAAAATGTTAGGTCATCATCTAAATAGAATTGTGACCCTCTTAGCATGCCTCTATTTTTTAGTAACCTTGTTTTATCCTCGTAGCTCATCAATGTGACCCGAATATGCCTATCTTTGCCTCCTTCTCTCAACCTGCCAATTCTGCTTGCTTTTTTTATCTGACCTTTCCATTGTAATCGATCTGACAAGAAGTCCCTGGTTAAACGATTTGTGTCTTCCCTATCCCCATAATATTTCAACCCTTTGATGATTATATTTGATAACTTCTCATGTCTTTCTTTCTCTTCTGTTATTTGAATTTTTACTTGCTTCTCTATCAACTCTTTTTGTTGATTGACTGGTTCTTTTACTACTTGAGACCATGTCTTTGCCTTTGCTAATTCATTTTGCAGCTCATTTTCTCTTGTTTCCATGTTTTGGAGTGTTTCTCGTACCTCTTTTATTTGATTTGCATTTATTTTTTCCACCTCTATTGCATCATTGATTGGGGGTGGATGGCTTGTTTGAGGACATGCCATTCACGCTGACCCATGTTTGCAAGGTTTTGTAGCTTTGACACTTGCTCCTTGAGTTGGCTGTTTTCCTTTTCCAGCCTCCGAATGGTGTTTATAACCTCATCTGATTTAGTATCTCTTAATTTCTCCCTCCTTTCCATGCTTTCAAGTTTCTCTTTCATCTTCATTAGCTCTTGCACATAAAGTCTTGGTGCCCACATGAGTGGTGTAGTTGTGGGACTGTAAGTTTCTTCCTCATCTGAAAACTCATTTTGGTGACCTCCATTTTCCATGTTGAATGCTTTCTTGCGGTTATTTCTATTTTTTTCTCCTCGCTTGTTTTTCCTTCTGTATTCTCTTGTGTTGTCATTTTGCCTTCATTTCTTTTATCTTCTCTCTTTTGTCCCCTCTATTGGGCTAATTGATCTCTTCGTTTGATGATGGTTAGTGCCTTTGATTGTTCCTTATTCTCCACCTGTTTATGTGGTAGAATATTTTTTATTTTTATTTTTCGATATGTCCTCTTCATTGTTGTTGCCCTTGCTCGAGCTTGTCGATGCTTTAATATCCTCCAATACTATTTCTCATTGACATATATCGGTTCTTGCAATTTTTGCTTCCCTTCTCCCATTGTCGAACCCTTTATACTATTGATCCAATGAAAAAGATGTGTAATAAAACCCTCTGTTGCAAATCCTCCTTGCTTTGCAAACCCTCTTTCGCTGCAAACCCTTGCCGAACCCTTGGTGTGCTGAATGAAGGAACTATATGTCCACGTATTTCTCCTATCTACTTAAATTGTTTTATAAATCGAAAGAGGACGAAAAATGTGCTTACTCGATGAAATAGATGTGTAATACAACACTCCGTCGCAAACCCTCCTTGTTCTGTAAACCCTCCTTGCTTTGCCAAAGCCCTTCGTCGCAAACCCTTTAATTTTTTGTGTTGAGATTTCTTGTCTGTTTTAGTCTATAGTTCCAATATTCTTTGTTCTATCGTGTCTCCTTCAGTATCCCTTTTTATTGTGCTGAGATTTCTCCTCTGGTTCAGTGTATAGTTCCTTCTTCGTTCTATCGGCTTTGCTTCAGTATCCTGGCTCTTGGCTCTGCTTCAGTATCCTCATGCTCGACTCTTGTGTGAATTGACAATATCCCCCCAAGCTCTATTGACTCTATGTAAAAAATAAAAATAAAGAACCATTGATAAGGTGAGCTAGAAAAATCAAATGACATTAGCTCAATCGGTTAGATTCTTCAATGTTTAAAGAGGAGATCTAGGTTTCTTGTCAAGCATGAATAATATCCAAGTTTTGTTATAATACCACTACATGGTAATGTTGTATTCAGGTTCCTTGTCAAGCATGGATAATATCCAAGTTTTGTTATAATACCACTAAGTGGTGATGATGTAATACAAGTGGAGCCCATTTCAATATCATATAACCAATTAAAAAAAGTGAACTAGAACAAAATTTCATCATAAATAGAATAAATACATGTTGTAGGTGAGTTGGAGAGGGTAGGACAATCCTCCAAAGGAGGTCCCTAGTTTGAATCTCCACCCTATCAAACACACATTGGGTACCCAAAATCCAGTTGATAATGTTGGTGCGATTAGGTCCGAGCGCAACTCCCGGGTGATTTTGACGACGTAGAACCTCCTAGTCATGGTTTCTTAGACCAAGGCAAGGCGGCCCCATAAAATTAAAATAAAAATAGAATAAAATACTTTTGACATATTCAAATATTAAAAGAATTATATGGAATAATGATTTCCTGAAGAACTATGGTTGTCAAATATAAAATTGAATTTTATATTTTTCTTTTTGTAATATTGATCTCTTCTTATATATGTATCTCAATTGTATTTCACACCTTTTTTTAATGTAAAATGTTTCTCTATTTTAATTGTACCTTATGTGTAAAAGATGTACATTCTCTAATTATATTCCTCTTTTGGTCTTTTTTATATTTCTTAATTTCTATATGACTTTGATGGTTATATTCCTCTTTTGGTCTCTTTTATATTTTTTAATTTCTCTATGACTTTGATGGTTGTATCATTTAATTACATAATATAACATTTTTTATTTTTTATTTCTTCTTTTATATAATTGATCTGAATTTTTCCTTAACATTCAAGTCCTATAAAATATGTCTTCATTTAAATTTAAGTTTAACTAATAAAAGTGGAGTGGGAGTGAGTACGAGTGCAATCGGGAGTGAATGAAGCCAAGAGTGAGTGACACTGAGAGGGAATGATAGTGCAACTGATACCAAGTGTGAGCATAGCCAAAAGAAAGTGTAGGGAGTGAGTGCAGTTGGAAGCGAGTGTGAGCGTGAGTTGGGAGTGAGTGCAACCAAAAGCAAAAAACAAGTGCAAGTACGAGCAAGGAGTGAGTGCAACTAGAAGCGAGTGCGAGCGCAAGCTGAGAGTGAGTGTAGCCAAAAGAAAGTGTGAGCACGATATAGGAGTGAGGAGGAATTGTGAGTAGGAAAGAAGAAAGTAGAAAGCAAAGTATGATAAGGAACAAGTGTCACTCCTTATTCCAGATCTTAGGAGAATTTAAAGGATTTATTTGAAAAAAATCTAGGTAACATGGAAAGAAAGGCATTTGTGAAAGTGCTTACTAAAAGTATGAATGGCTAAGTTGGAAGTTTGGATGCCCTAGTTAGCAATAAGAGGAAGAGTGAATCTATGGTAAACCCAATTAAGGTAACAGACTCTACACTAGAAGTGATTATCAAGGATGAGATGATTGAGCATGATACAATGATTCTGTTAGTATGTAAGTTTCGTGGATATTGGCCAGGTTTTTTTGAGATTCAAAATTGGATCAAGTGGAAGTGGGGATTGAATTCAAATTACTCCATGACTTTTCTTCCAAAAGGATTTTTCCTCATTATTTTCTCTATTTCAGCAATAAATAATAAAATAATGGATGGAGACACATGGTTTAGGGGCAAAGATGCATAATATTTAAGACCATGAAGTGAGAATTTTTCTATGGACACAAAAACTATTAAAAAGCTTCTAGTATGGATTAGGATTTTTGGACTTCCTTATCAACTCATCAATAAGAAGGTTTTGAAGAATATTAGTAATACTCTAGGTGAATTCATCCAGGAGGGATCAACTACTATGAAGAGAAGGCATGTTGTATACACTCAAATATGTGTTGCCATGGATATTTCTAAATATTTACCATAGTCAATTAGGATTAAATATGAATCAAGAGAATAGGATCAACAAGTGGATTATGAAAAAATTGCATTTTGATGTCGTAAATATCATGAAATTGGACACATGACAAGATACTACAAAGTGAAAATGGAGGAAGAGATGAAATTTTTTGGGTATAAGGGTAGCTTCAATTTGAAACAAGGATACCATGTCAGAGGAGAAGCTAGGTCAAACAAGGATTTTCCATTCCTAAGAATATGGCTAGAAAAATCCCCTTTGGAAGGTAATGAAACCCATCGCTCCTAAACTTAAAAATAGATGAAAAAATTAATCTAAATGCAAGTGATATTTTATGTAAATAGATTAACCTATGTTGATAACATGAAAGGGGTTGATCTCATAATTCTTTATGCATTTGTTCTAAATATCCATATTTTGATCTAGTATTGTTGGAGGGGTCTAATCGAGATTCAATTTTGAAGGCTAAAGTTGCTCTATCATATGTCTAACAAATGTAGAAAGTATGGTCAAAGAGTTTTAACATTAAAAATTGGATAAAAGTTTAAGTATAGCAACACACTTGGATCAAATGATAAGTCTCCTACCTATTTGATGATGGTGTTACATCCCAATAAAAAATTGTTGATCTTGTTGTGTGTCTTTAAGTTATTCTTTTTGAAGATGAGAACAAACTTTGTCTCTAGTTTGGTATTAATAGGGAACTCAATCATTGTCATGGAACTCTCTATACTTACCTATAATTCACTAAAGGGTGTTATGGACTTGGCTTTGTGTATGCTAAATTTGCTAAATTTTTACTTTGTCAAATTCTATGTCAGAAATATTATTTATCACCCTTGAATGTGAGGTTGATTGATATTGATTATTAGAACCCATGAAACACTTGAAATGGGTTGTGGTCTAATGAATTGTGAAGATCCCTATTATGGCTATGTTGGACATAGGGTAGGTTCTCATACCACACACAAAATATATGATTTTATACATTATGAGAAGTTGCACAATTATGTAACTCATCATATCAATTTATCCATTAGTTGAAGATGAAAGGTTGTCAAATAGGTTAGTTTGGTATCCACCACGGACCAATGGTTGGACCAAAAATATTAAATAATATAGTATCCCTATCATACTATATGGTTAACAACAATGCAAAGTAAACCCAAACATGTTTGAGTAAGAGTTTAGCAAAATCATCTCTAAATATGATCTTTTGGAAAGGTACTAGAATAGTCATCTTGGAAAATCTATCCACTAACTCTTACATGAATTTGTTCCCATAGTGGTTGTTTGAAGCCTTGACAGGAAATTCATGGAGATTAATATTGAACTCCTAATAGTTGTAGGTAGTGGTGTGTATAATCCTTGCTTACTATTGAAAGGCTTGGACTTTGCACAAGTAAGGCATGATCTAATATATCTATAGACACCATTATAAAGCTTAGGCCAATAAGAGTACCTCTATAGAAGGACAAGACTCATGGTGATTCCAAATCCTACTATTTCTTGATTTTGATGTGAATTATATATTGTCTTCTTCCTTTTGCTTATAGAAATATAAATATATCATATGCTACATATAAGGTTGTCCTATATATGGCAGTTAAAGATATGTTTATCTTACAATAGTACATATTAGTTGCTAATGAAATTTGGGTTGGGTCTAGTTCATATAGGTGAGACCAATTATATGTATCATGATGAAAATAATCAATAACTATGGTCAATAAAATGACTAGTAGTCAACCTAGGTAGTTTATAGCTTGATTGATACTTCTTTTCTTATGTATGGTATTCAAATGGAACTACATGGGTGAGATCAACCAATTTTTTATGGTAGCCATTCTATAGCTTGTTATATATTTACAAGAACTATAAAGGATTTTGATCATGTTTAAGATGTATTTTCACTAGTGGAATGATTTTATATTTATATCATGTGTAGGGTATATGTTAAGCTATATCATTAAAGTTTCACTATAGCAAGCAACTAAATGCCTATGCTAAAAAAAATGGATTCAAGCCATACTCTAAGCCATTAGTACCTATCTCAAAAAAATTGATTAGAGATATGATAACACAAAAATGTAGATGAACAAAGTTGGTTCTTAAATCCTCAAATATATTTTTTGGTGTTTGTATCCACATGAACCTAGATTTGTCACCTCCCTTGGTCACCTAATTTATTGGCTAGGCAATGATAGATAAATATGACACAAATCAATATTAGAGATTGGTCTTATTGTGGATATTCATAGGGGTTTCTAAAGAAGGACAATAGGTATAGTGTGTTTAAGACTTGATTTCAACATGCATTAGGTGTTCTTATTGTCTTGTTAAAAATAAGAACTTTATCCATGTCTATAGCTACAAAATATTATGAGTATCTATAACATTTTGTTGATCATCTGTATATAATATTATTGTTACATTGGTTAGGCCAAAGGGCCTGACCAACAATTTAAACTTATCTTCTTTAGGTTTGAAGGTTATTCCAAATGTTGATTAGGTCAATGGATATTTGATTTTTTATTTATTTGAGGATGATCTTTATAAAGTAATCAATTCACCAAAATTGGTTGAGGAGGTTATCAATTCGATGAATAGGATATTCAATCCTTGACCATGATCTAATTATCACACTATAATCAATGTAGAGCCACCATGACTTGTATTTCTTGTATGCTACCATAATTGGATATTTATAGTATGAAGCATTGGGTTAGAAGAGACTTTTTCATGTTAGCATATACATCTAGCATTTGAACTTTTTGTTCTTTAAAATGGGTTGATAATATAATTAAATAGTTGATAAAGGTATTCTTAGAATCAAGTCAATGAGATGTTTGACCTAATAATGGACTAGCAACCCCAAAGTTGATGTGAATAAATTTTAGTATGGTGATACCATTTACTCCATTTGGTATTATTGGCCTTGTTAGATGCCTATATCATATCAAGCAGTGGTTGCATCAATATATTTCTCTTATTGAGGTTTGATCATTGTAAGTATAGATTTGTTTCTCTATTTGATAATCTTGTGACATTGTTCCATGCTCATCAAGAAGACTATGGTGGGTGGCACTATTTTGTAATCTTATATTGTTGTTTATAATTTTGATGATAATGCTTTAAGGTCTACTCGCATAGACCTCATAACACTCTTCATGTATAAGGTTTCATAGTTAAGATATCAAACACATCAAGTTAAAAAATGTCATAATGTACCGCATTCCTAAAAGGCTTGATGGAAAAGTGGAGTGGCATTGTTTTATAATATAGATGGATTTTATTTACTAAAAACCACTCTACATTATATGGTTGAGGATGAGTTGACTGTATTAACATCCACTTGAATGCATCTACACATATTAGATTTTTTTTCTACCATTGTCCATATTAAAATATTTATGTAAAGAAGACATTCCATTTTATTTGTATCATTTTCCAACACTTTTGTTCCTATAATAATGGATTTTGATTCTATGTCAATGGTTTACTTGCCTTTATCCTATACTGAGAAAGAAGATAATATTTGTTCAGTAATAAAATTTCTTGTTTTAAACCAGAAATAAATTATAGTGTGATGTTTATCTTATTTGTAAAAAATACTCTTATGATATGCATACCATTTTCTATATTAAGTTAGAGAGTTACTTGATGGTATCTTCTTGGATTATTTATATAATGATTATCATTTACTATTAGGTTTGTCATAAGTCTTGGGTCACTTTTGTCCCTATTAGATTCACTTTCCTTCTAGACATCTTTGTTTTTGAACTTTAACTCAACCTTTGTCATTTGTTTGTATAATTCTCCTAAGATGGCAATGTTGAGGAAATACACGTTTCTAGACGTATCTATGCAAAAACCTATGATACTTGAGAATCTTGTGCCATTTTACATATTATATCCAATTTTTTAAATAACGTATGACAGTATATTGTGTAGGTATTGATAAATTTATATCTTCCTTGACTTTAATTATTTCCTTTTTAGGTGCAATTAGGTAGCACTTGTCCTTGATTGTACCATTGAAGTTTTTACTATATAAGCATGGAGTTAGTATGTTGATATCATAATTATCTCGTCTAACTTGATTGATATATGCTTCCCACTAGTTATCAATGGGTGTGGATACTAAGAGGGAAAATACGATCTCATTGTATGAGAAGTTATGAAAGCAAAAATTGGGAGAACTAGTCTAACCAATTAATGGCTTCAACATAACATGACCTTTAAAAATAAAGATATCAAAGTTTACCTAGATTTTGAAAGATGTGGATTTTTTGAAGGTTATATTGGTTAGTGGAGGAGATATATTTACGATAAGAATATGTTGGAGAATCTACACAATATGATTACATATATTAGTTCTTTATTCAATTGATACTTTATCCACTATTACCTACATGTGATTGGACATCTTAGTTTATATTGCAATCTAAGGTTGTTTATTTTAATAAGAAATCCAAAAGGTCATTGTAGTACCTCAACATTATTTTTGTAATTTATACAAATTTTAAAAGAGAATATAGCAATAAATATCAGGTGGTGGAAGCATCCCAAAATTCTTATAATTTGACTAAGTATAGACAGGGGCAGATCAACCAATTTGCTCTAGGAACTGATTGCTTGTTGAAAAAGGCCAATTGGATTGTGGATGCAATTTTCTCAATAGATTTGGCCAATCCATCTATAAGTGTTAAATATTCAATTACAAAATTTAAGTGATTTGCTTGCCAAACTAGAGCGAATTGCTCAAACAATCACAAAGGTAGATTGAAGGTACAAACCCCAAATAAATTCTTCTAAAAAGAAATATTTTGACATATAATGGCATACCAAGTAATTTTGAAAGTCTTGTAACCCTGTTCTAGGCATAATTGGAGGTATGCAACATTTGGAGATGCAAAATTTTGCTAAATTTTCCCACAAATCAATATTAGATATTGGACCTATTGTGGATATTCATAGGGGTTTCTGAAGAAGGACATTATGAGATGGTTTGGATCTTATCTATATCAACATAAAATTCGTGCTCATTAATGATGAAACCAAAACAATAAATATGTTTATAACAAAGTAAATAATTTCTATGTTGGCATGAATCTTATGATGGTATAGTGTGTTTAAGACTTGATTTCAACATGCATTGGGTGTTCTTATTGTCTTGTTAAAAATAAGAACTTCATCCATATATATAGCTACAAAATATTATGTATATATAACATTTTTTTGATCATCTGTATGTAATATTATTATTACATTGGTTAGGCCAAAGGGCCTGACCAACAATTTAAACGTATCTTCTTTAGGTCTGAAGGTTATTCCAAATGTTGATTAGGTCAATGGATATTTGAAATTTTATTTATTTGAGGATGATCTTGATAAAGTAATAAATTCACCAGAATTAGTTGAGGAGGTTATCAATTCGATGAATAGGATATTCAATCCTTGACCATGATCTCATTTATCACACGATAATCAATGTAGAGCCACCATGACGTATCTTTCTTGTATGCTACCATAATTGGACATTTATAGGATGAAACATTGGATTAGATGTGAATTTTTCATGTTAGCATATACATCTAGCATTTGATCTTTTTGTTCTTTAAAATGGGTTGATAATATAATTAAATAATTGATAAAGGTATTCTTAGAATCAAGTCAATGAGATGTTTGACCTAATAATGGACAAGCAACCCCAAAGTTGATGTGAAGAAATTTTAGTATGGTGAGACCACTTGCTCCATTTGGTATTATTGGCCTTGTTATATGCCTATATCATATCAAACAGTGGTTGCACCAATATGTTTCTCTTATTGAGGTTTGATCATTGTAAGTAGAGATTTGTTTCTCTATTTGATAATCTTGTGACATCGTTTCATGCTCATCAAGAAGACTATGGTGGGTGACACTATTTGTAATATTATATTGTTGTTTATAAGTTTGATGATAATGCTTTAAGGTCTACTCTCATAGACCTCATAACACTTTTCATGTATAAGATTTCATAGTTAAGATATCAAACACATCAATTTGAAAGATGTCATAATGTACCACATTCCTAAAAGGCTTGATGGAAAAGAGGAGTGGCATTATTCTATAATATAGATGGATTTTATTTACTAAAAACCACTCTACATTATATGGTTGAGGATGATTTGACATTATTAACATCCACTTGGATGCATCTACAAATTTTAGATTTTTTTTTGCTACCATTGTCCATATTAAAATATTTATGTATAGAAGGCATTCCATTTTATTTGTATAATTTTCCAACACTTTTGTTCCTATAATAATGGATTTTGATTCTATGTCAATGCTTTACTTGCCTTTATCCTATATTAAGAAGGAAGATAATATTTGTTCAGATGGTAATAAAAGTTATTGTTTTAAACCAAAAATAAATTATAGTGTAATGTTTATCTTATTTGTAAAAAATACTCTTATGATATGCATACCATTTGCTATATTAATTTAGAGAGTTAATTTATGGTATCTTCTTGGATTATTTATATAATGATTATCCTTTACTATCAGGTTTTTCATAAGTCTTGGGTCACTTTTGTCCCTATTAGATTCACTTTCCTTCTAGATACATTTGTTTTTGAACTTTAATTCAACCTTTGTCATTTGTTTGTATAATTCTCCTAAGATGAAAATGTTGAGGAAATACACGTGTCTAGATGTATCTATGCAAAAACCTATGATACTTGAGAATATTGTGCCATTTTACATATTATATCCATTTTTTTAAATAACGTATGAAAGTATTTGGTGTAGGTATTGATAAGTTATATCTTCCTTGACTTAATTATTTACTTTTGAGGTGTAATTAGGTAGCACTTGTACTTCATTGTACCATTCAATTTTTTCCTATATAAGCATGGAGTTCGTATGTTGATATCATCATTCTCTCTTCTAGATTGATTGATATATGATTCCCACTAGTTATCAATGGGTGTGGATACTAAGAGGGAAAATACGATCTCATTGTATGAGAAGTTATGAAAGCAAAAATTGGGACAACTAGTATAACCAATGGCTTCAACATCACATGACCTTAAAAAATAGAGATATCAAAGTTTACCTAGATTTTGAAAGATGTGGATTTTTTGAAGGTTATATTGGTTAGTGGAGGAGGAGATATATTTACGATAAGAATCTGTTGGAGAATATACACAATATGATTACATATCTTATTTCTTTATTCAATTGATACTTTATCCACTATTACCTACATGTGATTGGACATCTTAGTTTATATTATAATCTAAGGTTGTTTACTGTAATAAGAAATCCAAAAGGTCATTGTAGTACCTCAACATTATTTTTGTAATCTAAAAAAAATTTAAAAGAGAATATAGCAATAAATATCAGGTGGTAGAAGCATCCCAAAATTCTTATAACTTGACTAAGTATAGACAGGGACTGATCAACCAATTTGCTTTAGGAACTGATTTCTTGTTGAAAAGGGCCAATTAGCTTGTGGATGCAATTTTCTCAATAGATTTGGCAAATCCACCTATAAGTTCTAAATATTCAGTTACAAAATTTGAGTGATTTGCTTGCCAAGCTAGAGCGAATTGCTCAAACAATCACAAAGGTAGATTGAAGGTACAAATGCCAAAGCAATTCTTCTAAAAAGAAATATTTTGACATATAATGGCATACCAAGTCATTTTGGAAGTCTTATAACCTTTTTCTAGGCATAATTGGACGTATGTAACATTTGGAGATGCAAAATTTTGCTAAAATTTTCCCACAAATGAATATTAGAGATTGGTCCTATTGTGGATATTCATAGGGGTTTCTGAAGAAGGACAATATGATATGGTTTAGATATTATCTATATCAACATAAACTTCATGTTTATTAATGATGAAACCTAAACAATAAATATGTTTATAACAAAATAAATAATTTCTATGTTGACATGAAGCTTATGATGGTATAGTGTGTTTAAGACTTGATTTCAACATGCATTAGGTGTTCTTATTGTCTTGTTAAAAATAAGAACTTCATCCATGTCTATAGCTACAAAATATTATGAGTATCTATAACATTTTTTTGATCATATTTATGTAGCATTATTGTTACAATGGTTAGGCCAAAGTGCCTGACCAACAATTTAAACTTATCTTCTTTAGGTTTGAAGGTTATTCCAAATTTTGATTAGGTCAATGGATATTTGATTTTTTATTTATTTGACGATGATCTTGATAAAGTAATCAATTCACCAAAATTGTTTGAGGAGGTTATCAATTCAATGAATGGGATATTCAATCCTTGACCATAATCTCATTTATCACACTATAATCAATGTAGAGACACCATGACTTGTATTTATTGTATGCTATCATAAATGGACATTTATAGGATGAAGCATTGGGTTAGATGTGACTTTTTCATGTTAACATATGCATCTAGCATTTGATCTTTTTGTTCTTTAAAATGGGTTGATAATATAATTAAATACTTGATAAAGGTATTCTTAGAATCAAGTCAATGAGATGTTTGACCTAATAATGGACTAGCAACCCCAAAGTTAATGTGAAGAAATTTTAGTATGGTGAGACCACTTGCTCCATTTGGTATTATTGGCCTTGTTATATGCCTATATCATATCAAACAGTGGTTGCACCAATATTTTTCTCTTATTTAGGTTTGATCATTGTAAGTATAGATTTGTTTCTCTATTTGATAATCTTGTAACATCGTTTCATGCTCATAAAGAAGACTATGGTGGGTGGCACTATTTTGTAATCTTATATTGTTGTTTATAAGTTTGATGATAATGCTTTAAGGTCTACTCTCATAGACCTCATAACACTCTTCATGTATAAGGTTTCATAGTTAAGATATCAAACACATCAAGTTGAAAAATGTCATAATGTACCGCATTCCTAAAAGGCTTGATGGAAAAGTGGAGTGGCATTGTTCTATAATATAGATGGATTTTATTTACTAAAAACCCCTCTACATTATATGGTTGAGGATGAGTTGAATTTATTAACATCCACTTGGATGCATCTACAAATATTAAATTTTTTTTGCTACCATTGTCCATATTAAAATATTTATGTAAAGAAGGCATTCCATTTTATTTGTATCAATTTCCAACACTTTTGTTCCTATAATAATGGATTTTGGTTCTATGTCAATGGTTTACTTGCCTTTATCCTATATTGATAAGGAATATAATATTTGTTCAGATGGTAATAAAAGTTCTTGTTTTAAACCAGAAATAAATTATAGTGTAATGTTTATCTTATTTGTAAAAAATACTCTAATGATATGCATACCATTTTCTATATTAAGTTAGAGAGTTACTTGATGGTATCTTCTTGGATTATATATATAATGATTATCCTTTACTATCAGGTTTGTCATAAGTCTTGGGTCACTTTTGTCCTTATTAGATTCACTTTCCTTCTAGACATCTTTGTTTTTGAACTTTAACTCAACCTTTGTCATTTGTTTGTATAATTCTCCTAAGATGGCAATGTTGAGGAAATACACGTGTCTACATGTATCTATGAAAAAACCTATGATACTTGAGAATCTTGTGCCATTTTACATATTATATCCAATTTTTTAAATAACGTGTGAAAGTATTTGATGTAGGTATTGATATATTTATATCTTCCTTGACTTAATTATTTCCTTTTGAGGTGGAATTAGGTAGCACTTGTCCTTGATTGTACCATTGAAGTTTTTACTATATAAGCATGGAGTTAGTATGTTGATGTCATCATTCTCTCTTCTAGCTTGATTGATATATGCTTCCCACTAGTTATCAATGGGTGTGGATACTAAGAGGGAAAATACAATCTCATTGTATGAGAAGTTATGAAAGCAAAAATTGGGAGAACTATTCTAAATAATTAATGGCGTCAACATCACATGACCTTAAAAAATAGAGATATCAAAGTTTACCTAGATTTTGAAAGATGTGGATTTTTTGAAGGTTATATTGGTTAGTGGAGGAGGAGATATATTTATGATAAGAATATGTTAGAGAATCTACACAATATGATTACATATCTTAGTTATTTATTCAATTGATACTTTATCCACTATTACCTACATGTGATTGGACATATTAGTTTATATTGCAATCTAAGGTTGTTTATTGTAATAAGAAATCCAAAAGGTCACTGTAGTACCTCAACATTATTTTTATAATTTATACAAATTTTAAAAGAGAATATAGCAATAAATATCAGGTGGTAGAAGCATCCCAAAATTCTTATAATTTGACTAAGTATAGACAGGGACCAATCAACCAATTTGCTCTAGGAAATGATTGCTTGTTGAAAAGGGCCAATTGGCTTGTGGATACAATTTTCTCAATAGATTTGGCCAATCCACCTATAAGTTCTAAAGATTCAGTTGCAAAATTTGAGTGATTTGCTTGCCAAGCTAGAGTGAATTTCTCAAACAATAACAGAGGTAGATTGAAGGTACAAACCCAAAATAAATTATTTTAAAAAGAAATATTTTGACATATAATGGCATACCAAGTCATTTTGGAAGTTTTGTAACCTTTTCTAGGCATAATTTTTTTTTAATTGTGGAAAACATCCCAAAAGGGATGCCACTTTCCGGTAAGACCCAAGGAGGCAGGGGTATCCATTCCACAAAAAATGCCCAGGACTCGGACCTGGCCTACCACCTTTGACATACTCAAGGAGCAAACAAACACACAAAACCAATTTAAAAATAAGTAAATAACAACAAAAATAATAAAATAAAATAAAAAACATGCTCCTTGAGTGTGTCAAAAACAAAAGCACAACCAAACACGCACAATAAGATAAAAGAAACCACAACACAAACCACATAGAAAAACACAAGAACCACATAACAAAACACAAACAAGACAAAAACAACAGAACACTACAAAGACATAACCCAAAAAAAACATGAAAAATAAACACAACCAAAACCTAAAAAATAAAATAAATAAAATAAAAATAAAAATAAAAAACAACCAACAACAGAAAATAAACAAAAACAAAAAACATAGAAAACACTCACACATAAAAACACGAAATAACACAAACAAAGAGAAACCCAAGAACAAGAACGAAAAAACACAAGAACAATAACAAAAAACATAAAAAATAAAAACAACAAAAAACAACACAAAGAACACAAAAACAAAACAAAAAAAAAGAACCCACCCACCTTAAAAAACTAAACAAAAAAAAACAAAGAAGAAAAAAGAAAAAAAAAAGAACAAAACAATGACCTATCTAGACTAGAAGACTATTAAGGCAAGAATCAATAGAGGAAACAAAATAAAGAATAGAATGAGCTAGGGAACTAAAAAAAAACTGAATGAACCAAAGAGAAGCAAAAAAAAAAAAAACAAGAAGAAACTAGGTACCTTCAAAACTGGAGCCATCCAAAGAAATGATAGAAAGAAGAGCTTCCCTAATTTGAGAAGCCCACCATATAGGAGGGTGGCCATAACAAGTAAGATCACCTTTGTCCAAAGCCCAATTAGCTAAAGCATCAACACTCTTGTTTTGATCTCTAACCACATGATTGTAATCAACTTTCAAAAATCCCATCTGGATTAACTGAATCTTCTCAATAATTCTTTTTATTCTCCAATCCACCTTATGATTCTTAGAAGGAGTCTTCAAGAGATTAATCATAAGTTGAGATTCAGACTCAACTAACACCTTTTCCCATCCAACCTTAGTAGCCTCCTGAAGGCCTCTCGAGGATACCATACCCCTCAAGCAAGGTTATTGGAAAGAATACCCAAATTCTCAGCAAAAGTAAAACCCAGGGAGCCATCTGAAAGTCTACCAATTCCTCCCACACTGGCTTTTCCAGGGTTCCCTCTAGAGGCTCCATCAATATTGACTTTTCCAAAATCCTTAGGAGGAGGTTTCCAATTTCTAGTCCTATCCATCTTACTAATACTCACATTCCCTTTAAGTTGGTTGCCCTTAGAAGGTTTAATCTTCAATATTTGCATCACTTGATCCCATCTTTGGTGGGAGTTTTGGGGGTGATTAAGGAGTTGATGGACTGATTCAACTAAGTTGGCTATGGTATTTTGCCAAATATAGTGAATATCCTTCCTATCTTGATTAAAAATTTGGTTGTTCCTTTCATTCCAAATATTCCAAAGAAGAATGGTAGAACCCATCCAAACTATCTGCCTAATAAAATGATCAACACCCTCTTGATTAGGCCAATCCCTCCAAAGCTGTTCAAAAGTAAAAAAATTGGACCACTGTAAGCCAAGTAAAGTGGCCATTCTCCTCCATAGCTTAGAGGCTAAAGTACACTCAATAAAAATATGGTTGATATTTTCTACATTCTCTTCACACATTTCACATCTAAAAGGGCCATGAAAACCACGCTTCATAAGTTGCTCACTAGTAAGCACCCTACGATGCAATAAAAGCCAATTAAAGAACCTCACCTTAGGCAAGAGCTTTTGAGCCCACAATTGAGAAAATATGTCAGAAGAATGGTTGGGATTATTATGGCATAAGGTCAAATAACCTTGAGCAACTGAATACTCACCCTTAGTAGTGTTGTTCCATCCAAAACAATATTTTTCATGGGACCAAGAGAGGGATCTCATATGAAGGATGCCTTGGATATCTTGTCTTTGCCTTTTTGGGATTTGAATAGGCCAGTCCTCAATAGGGATCCAATATCTACCAACCTTTGAATTACCAAGTATGGTACCGATAGTAATTAGCCACCTTTATCCAATTAGCTCGGTGAAGCTCCTCCATCCAAGGCCTCCAATCGGGAAAATGAGTTATCAAAGGCTTGTGACCATCCCAAGAATCTGTCCAAAAATTTGCATGTTGACCATTATGAATGATCCAAAATAATTTTTTCTTTATCAAATCCTCACTAGTCTTAAGAACTGCTAAAATGGGAGAACCTTTGGTAGGAAGTTGATAGCGAACAAGGTCTTCAGGACTTTTGTTCTCAAGATATTTAGCACGGAGATTATTGGCCCAAAGAGCATTGGGGTTATGCAACATCCTCCAATATAATTTAGCAGCTAAAGCTTTGTTGTTATTAATTGAAGACCGGAATCCTAACCCCCCTTCACTCTTAGGAAGACATAAAGTATCCCATTTCACCAAGGCCCATTTTCTTTTCTCCTTAGTACCACTCCAAAGGAAACGATGACTGATTTGATCCAATTCTCGAAGAACGACCTTTGGGATATTCAAAATGGAAGAAACATAAATAGGAATAGCTTGAAGGACTGATTTTACCAAGGTGATTCTACCCCCATAAGAAAGCCACTTGTTGGTCCACTTTCCAATTTTCTTCTTGACTTTGTCCAACAACCAATTCCAATATTTATTTTTTTGCCTTTGAATATTTATGGGAATACCTAAATAAGTGATTGGAAGAGAGGTCTTCCTATATCTTAATTTATCCAAGACCATGGATTCCTTTCTAGCAGAGCAGTGAAAGAAAATAACTTTAGATTTGTCTTCATTGATCAACTACCTAGTAGCCTTAGAAAAATAGCTAATGATTTGCTTAATATTAGAAGCTTCCTTAATTGTAGCTTTACCTAAAAGAGTAGAGTCATCCACAAATTGAATATGAGAGATAGGTCTAGCTCCATGAGCAATGGTAACTCCCTCAAGGGTTTTGTTTTCCCTATTTTTGGTTATAGTCCTACCCAAGCATTCAACAAGAATGATGAATAAATAAGGGGATAGCGGGTCACCTTGCCTAATACCTCTGGAAGCTGGGAAATACTGAGAAGGCCTGCCATTGATAAGAACTAAGTAGGAAACTG
This sequence comes from Wollemia nobilis, assembly GCA_028583015.1. Classification (NCBI taxonomy): domain Eukaryota; kingdom Viridiplantae; phylum Streptophyta; class Pinopsida; order Araucariales; family Araucariaceae; genus Wollemia; species Wollemia nobilis. The sequence goes on from JAQPPZ010000012.1 coordinate 11,211,438, forward strand.
AAGAGATACATCCCATAATCCAATCCATCCAATCCTTAGAGAAACCAAATTGCCTCAAAACTTTGATAAGGAAGTGCCAATCCACTTTGTCATAAGCTTTGGATAAGTCTAACCGAATGAACATAGAAGGAGAATTTTGCATATCCATGGAATGGATGGCTTCCGAGCAAGAACTATCTCATCTACTATTTGACGTCCTTCCACATACCCCCCTTGCTCTGGGGAAATAATATTATGCAAAAGAGGCTTCAACCTTTCTTCCATGATTTTAGTAATGATTTTGAGAAGAACATTACATAAAGCAATAGGTCTAAAAGCCGAGATATGATCAACCTCTTGAGCTTTTGGAACAAGAGTAATATAAGTTTTATTGATAACCTTCAAAATTTTTTTGGCTTTCCTAGCTTCTTCCACCACCTCTAATAAATCAACATGAAGGATATCCCAAAACTCTTGGTAGAACTCAATAGGAAAACCATCAGGACCTGGGGTTTTCCCTTTTTGCATTTTAAAAACTACTTGTTGAAGCTCATTGATAGTAACAAGAGCAGTCAAAATAGAGTTCTCCTCAGAAGTGATAAGAGAAGGGATTGCTTGAAGAACATTTTGTTGTGAAGTTGAGTCAAGAGGAGTAGCAACAAAAATATTGGAAAAGTAATCAACAACAATAGAGTTCATGCCATCCCAAGTATAAAAAACATCTCCAGAATCTGATTTTAAGGAAGAAATAAAGTTGTGAGATCTTCGAGCTAGAAGAGATTTGTGGAAGAAATTTGTGTTTCGATCTCCTTCTTTGAGCCATTGAATTCTAGATTTTTGCTTCCATAATATTTCTTCTCTTTTTTCCCATTCCTCTAACCGAGTTGTGAGTTTAATTTCATCTGCACTTCTCTTCTCTGTGAGGCCATCTAAACGGATTTTCTTATTCAAATTTTCAAGATGAGCAATAACTTCATGTTTTTTTTATGAACATCCCCAAACTCTTTCCAGTTCCAAGTCTTGATTTTGGATTTAATGTATTGTAGTCTTTTGGAAAAACAGAACATCTTAGTCCCATGCCTAGGTTTACCTTCCTTCCACCATTGTTGCACACGAGGTCTGAAGGAAATGTCTCTAAGCCACATTAATTGAAAACAAAAAGGAGAGAAACTCACATTGGTTTTCCACATTTCCACCATGACCGGCCAATGATCCGAACCAAGCATTATTAAGAGTCTTCACTTTAGGAATGTGACCATGGATTAAGAAATTTTCAGAGAGCAAAAACCTATCCAATCTCTCCATTATACAAGCTAAGCCTTGCCTTATGTTAGACCAAGTCATAAGGCCATTATCTAGTTGGATATCCACAAGATGGAGGTTTGCAATATATTCTCTCATGAGGTCAGTGCTTTTGTCCAAATTTCTATTTCCCCCCCTTTTCTCATCCAAAGAGAGGATGGTATTGAAATCTCCTCCGATCAAGATCCAAGCTTTAGGAAAATGAGAGATAATATGAGTAATATCCTTCCACTATCTTCTTTTTTCCTCCAAAGAAGTCAGGGCATAAATAGTAATGCATAGCATAATCTGGTTGGAATGTCTACTTTGAATAGCTATAGCCAACAAACCCCAACTGCCAACCATATGGTGAATAACTACCTCTTTTGGGTCCCAAAGACAAGAAATGCCACCCGAAGTCCCTTGGGAACTGAGGGAAACCACTTTTCCAGCTGGCCAAATTTTACTGGCAATTAAGTCCATATCCTCCATTGACATCTTTTTTTCTTGAAGGAAAACAAGATGTGGATGATTTATCTGAATCATTCTTCTAATTTCATTTTGTTTTGAAAGACTCCCTTTGAGTCCTCTAATATTCCAAGTGATGATCTTCATTAATACAAGGCCTAAAAAATTTGGGAAGGGCATTAATCTTACCTTCCTCTACAAGCTTTTCACCTTCTTTTACCATATGATATTGATTGGTCTTGCGACCTACTTTTTGATTAGAATCCATCTTCAATTTTTTTTCCCTGTTTCTTGACTTATTCCAATTGAATCCGAGATGGCTTCTAACCTTGAAGAATGCTCATACACGACCAAAATTTTACTAGATGGTTCAATGGAGTCTATATTGGGACCTGCATTATTTGAAGTTTTGACATTTGAAATATTGTTTTTCTTGTGTAAATTTTCTCCTTTTTTTTTTGTTGAAAACCTTTGATTTGTTGGTTTGTCTCTCGAGTTCTTCCCTTCATATTTAAATTGTGTTTCTAAGATTTCGGTTTCCATTATTTCCTCTTCCTCACTTGGGACATCATTTGTGGAAAGGATTTCAAACATATTAGCAAATGACTTTGATTGATCCTTCATAACTGGTTTTTTCTAAGTGTTCTTCTTCTTAGGTATTTGGAAACCTGCTGAGTTTATATCTTCTTTCTTTTGATCGGGAATTTTATTTGGGCAAGCATCGGCCAAATGACCATATTCATGGAAAATTCTACAACGAAAAGGAATGTTCTCATAGTCCACTACTTGCTCCCAAGTGTCTTCCCCAAATTGTAATGTGATATTTTTAGGTAGGGGTTTGTCAAAATCCATTAAAACACAAATTCAAGCATAAATAATATGTTCAAAATTTTGAGTACAATCAACAATCATCATAAAAGTTCCTAAAGAGTTTCCAATTGAAGAAAAAATAGTAGGATTCCAAAATTCAATAGGGAGGCCAAAGAGTCTAACCCACACGGGAGCTATAGAAGGCATCTCTTCTTCGGCTTTAAATTTAGTATGCCAGGGCTTCATGAAAAGCCCCGCCCTTCCAAAAAACCAAGGACCCCCTTGAAAATTTTTCTCTCTATCTTCATTATTAGAAAATAAAACAAGAAAATAACCATTTGGATAAATAGAGATTTGTAACTCACCTTTAGTTTTCCAGCTTTTTGCAGCCCATACTTTGAAAGCAGATAGACTCGGACGAAAACCCACGAACCGACAAATTAGTCCTCTTTTTTCCAAATCTTCAATGCCAATCTGAATGTTACCCATATCAAGCTTAACAATAGGAGTTCCATCAGTTGCTTTAAGACATCCCGACTCTATTTTCCTGGGATCAATTTTAGGCATTCTTAGAGGTTTATGGGAAGCCCTAATATTGATATTAGCATTGGGCTGAGGCTGTCCACCATGAAGGGCATCCCTAAAATTCATTTTTGGGATTGAGTCTTCGAAATTCTTACCCTTGACAGGGGTTTTCATAGTAGAATTATTTTTTGGGTGCACCTTAGCACCAGATTCACTTGAGATATGAGCCATTTTTTGATCAACTACTTGAAACTTGTTTCGTGATCTCTTTAATCCTTGCCCTAGACGTCGTGGAAAGGTATGGTTTTCAATTTTATTTTGTGTAGAAAATTGGAAGCCGTTGTCACTCAAGTTCACAGTATGATCTGTTGAAAGATAAATTTCTAACCCATCTTGTATCCCCTGCAACATTTCTTGCTAAAATATTGAGCATAAACCATAAAAATATTGGCCACTAGGGCCCGAAGGCCCTAAAAACCAACCTCTGGAGCTACTTGCACTCAACCCAGATGAAACCCTCGCATAGCCACTTGCCAAATATATCATTCACACATAGGGATGCACTAGGATATGTGTTTCTCCAAATGATATGAAAATTTGTGGAGACATTCTAGGGTTTTTCAGGCATCTACCCTCAAAATTTTAGCTCAATCCGAGTTCGGATGAGTGAGATATGGCCAAAAAGAGTTCAGAAATTTGGGTAGTCCTACGAAAAACTTCTCCAATATGTTCTAGGCATAATTGGAGGTATGTAACATTTGGAGATGCAAAATTTTGCTAAATTTTCCAAAAAATCAATATTAGAGATTGGTCCTATTGTGTATATTCATAGGGGTTTCTGAATAAGGACAATATGAGATGGTTTGGATCTTATCTATATCAACATAAACTTCATGCTCCTTAATTATGAAACCTAAACAATAAATATGTTTATAACAAAATAAATAATTTCTATGTTGACATGAAGCTTATGATGGTATAGTGTGTTTAAGACTTGATTTCAACATGCATTAGGTGTTCTTATTGTCTTGTTAAAAATAAGAACTTCATCCATGTCTATAGCTACAAAATATTATGAGTATCTATAACATTTTGTTGATCATCTGTATGTAATATTTTTGTTACATTGGATAGGCCAAAGGGCCTGACCAACAATTTAAACTTATCTTCTTTAGGTCTGAAGGTTATTCCAAATGTTGATTAGGTCAATGGATATTTGATATTTTATTTATTTGAGGATGATCTTGATAAAGTAATCAATTCACCAAAATTGTTTGAGGAGGTTATCAATTCGATGAATGGGATATTCAATCCTTGACCATGATCTAATTATCACACTATAATCAATGTAGAGCCACCATGACTTGTCTTTCTTGTATGCTACCATAATTGGACGTTTATAGTACGAAGCATTGGGTTAGATGTGACTTTTTCATGTTAGCATATACATCTAGCATTTGAACTTTTTGTTCTTTAAAATGGGTTGATAATATAATTAAATAGTTGATAAAGGTATTCTTAGAATCAAGTCAATGAGATGTTTGACCTAATAATGGACAAGCAACCCCAAATTTAATGTGAAGAAATTTTAGTATGGTGAGACCACTTACTCCATTTGGTATTATTGGCCTTGTTAGATGACTATATCATATCAAGCAGTGGTTGCACCAATATATTTCTCTTATTGAGGTTTGATCATTGTAAGTATAGATTTGTTTCTCTATTTGATAATCTTGTGACATCATTTCATGCTCATCAAGAAGACTATGGTGGGTGGAACTATTTTGTAATCTTATATTGTTGTTTATAAGTTTGATGATAATGATTTAAGTTCTAATCTCATAGACCTCATAACACTCTTCATGTATAAGATTTAATAGTTAAGATATCAAACACATCAAGTTGAAAGATGTCATAATGTACCACATTCCTAAAAGGCTTGATGGACAAGTGGAGTGGCATTGTTCTATGATATATATGGATTTTATTTACTAAAAACCACTCTACATTATATGGTTGACGATGAGTTGACTTTATTAACATCCACTTGGATGCATCTACAAATATTAGATTTTTTTTGCTACCATTGTCCATATTAAAATATTTATGTAAAGAAGACATTCCATTTTATTTGTATCATTTTCCAACACTTTTGTTCCTATAATAATATATTTTGGTTCTATGTCAATGGTTTACTTGCCTTTATCCTAAATTGAGAAGGAAGATAATATTTGTTTAGATGATAATAAAAGTTCTTGTTTTAAACCAGAAATAAATTATAGTGTGATGTTTATCTTATTTGTAAAAAATACTCTTATGATATGCATACCATTTGCTATATTAATTTAGAGAGTTAATTTATGGTATCTTCTTGGATTATTTATATAATGATTATCCTTTAATATAGGTTTGTCATAAGTCTTGGGTCACTTTTGTCCCTATTAGATTCACTTTCCTTCTAGATATATATTTTTTTGAACTTTAACTCAACCTTTGTCATTTGTTTGTATAGTTCTCCTAAGATGACAATGTTGAGGAAATACACGTGTCTAGATGTATCTATGCAAAAACCTATGATTCTTGAGAATCTTGTGCTTTTTTACATATTATATCCAATTTTTTAAATAACGTATGAAAGTATTTGGTGTAGGTATTGATAAATTTATATCTTCCTTGACTTAATTATTTTCTTTTGAGGTGCAATTAGGTAGCACTTGTCCTTGATTATACCATTGAAGTTTTTACTATATAAGCATGGAGTTGGTATGTTGATATCATCATTCTCTCTTCTAGCTTGATTTATATATGCTTCCCACTAGTTATCAATGGGTGTGAATACTAAAAGGGAAAATACGATCTCATTGTATGAGAAGTTATGAAAGAAAAAATTGGGACAACTAGTCTAACCAATTAATGGCTTCAACATCACATGACCTTAAAAAATAGAGTTATCAAAGTTTACCTAGATTTTGAAATATGTGGATTTTTTGAAGGTTATATTGGTTAGTGGAGGAGGAGATATATTTACGATAAGAATATGTTGGAGAATCTACACAATATGATTACATATCTTAGTTCTTTATTCAATTTATACTTTATCCACTATTACCTACATGTGATTGGACATCTTAGTTTATATTGGATTCTAAGGTTGTTTATTGTAATAAGAAATTCAAAATGTTATTGTAGTACCTCAACATTATTTTTGTAATTTATACAAATTTTAAAAGAGAATATAGCAATACATATCAGGTGGTAGAAGCATCCCAAAATTCTTATAATTTGACTAAGTATAGACAGGGAACGACCAACCAATTTGCTCTAGGAACTGATTGCTTGTTGAAAAGGGCCAATTGGCTTATGGATGCAGTTTTATCAATAGATTTGGCCAATACACCAATAAGTGCTAAAGATTCAGTTGTAAAATTTAAGTGATTTGATTGCCAAGCTAGAGCGAATTGCTCAAACAATCACAGAGGTATATTGAAGGTACAAACCCCAAAGTAATTCTTCTAAAAAGAAATATTTTGACATATAATGGCATACCAAGTCAATTTGGAAGTTTTGTAACCCTGTTTTAGGCATAATTGGAGGTATGTAACATTTGGAGATGCAAAACTTTTCTAAATTTTCCCCCAATATTTACTTGTACATGGAGTAATTACTTCTCACTCTAGGTAACTTAGGGGTAAACTTTAACTATAAATAGGGCCCTAGGTCTCTTATTATAATCGTATTTGACCATGAATCTATGAAAGTGACATTGTGATCTGTACTCATGAGGTTGTAAAAAATTGATAAGTACTTAGGCATTCCATTAGTGACACTACCCTTTTGATTCATCAAGTGTGATATTGTTGTAGCATGGGTTGTCTAGCCCATCTTGTCATTTTCTTATCACTTTTTTAATCAAACAATCCGATGGAAATTTATGTTATTTGTATTCTCGTGTTTTGATTTATCACACCTATATTTGCTTAAATATCTCACACTCACACTTCCAAGATTTTATTTTTACATTTTACTTTTCATGCATTTTCCTTTCCATGATTTATTTTCATGCAAGTTAGTTTATATTAGTATAGGAATTTTATGCGAGGTTAGTGGGAAGCCAAACTAAATATAAAGGTTAAGAGAAGCTATTAGAAATTCCATACAAACTTGTTGAAATTTGGATTGAAGGCATAAAACCTTAATTAGAAGTTAGGATGATTCCCTAGTTCAACATAGTTTTTGGCATGCCTGGTGGGAAACCCTGACTTTTTAACATTTTTTCTCAAATCTGATAAATTTTCTCAATTTTTTTGTAAAATTTACTTTCATCATGGATGATATTTTTGGATTAGATCTAAAATAGTTTTTTCTAAGTTAGACCACAAGAAGCAATTCACTCCAAATTTTGGAGCAATTCACTCTATTTTGATCCAATCACCTAAAAAATTATAAGTATATTTTATAAGCTATTCACTTACATTTTATGACAAATTTGTTCTAAATTATTTATGTTTACTTAGAATAATTTCAAAGTATTTTTCTCACCAATATTAACCATTGTACACCATTCAACATAGTTTCCAATACACTTGATGGAACCAACCTTCATTTATCAAATTTGCATTAAGTTTCTTGATTTTTATACGAAAATTATGTTCATCACTAATAGAGTATTTAGCTCAAAATTGGATAAGACAAATTTTGAAAGTGATTTTCTCTAGAATGTTGAGCGATTCGATCCATTTTGAGAAAAAAATAAAATTTCACTAAGGTATCCATAAGCGAGTGATTTGCTTGGAATTTTCAAGCAATTCACTCTATTTAATGAGTGATCACTCAAGAAGATTTGTATTTCCAAATATAAAATATAGAGTGATTTGTCAAGGCTAGGAACTAGATTTTTTAGTTCTAGTCTCAAAATAACTTTGAAATTGATTGATTTTTATTTAGTTGTGCTTGAATATTATAGGTACTTTGTGAATGGTGACTCCAACACAAAATTTAGGATTTTTACATTTTTGTAAAGACAAAGACTTCAACGATATTTGAACATCACCAAAACTTGAATCTAACCTTGTATATGCAACTACAATGGGAAAAAAAACACTTAAGGTATATTTTGATCCATTTTAACTAAAGATCAAATACAATAAGTAATTTGCTTGAGTTCAATGAGTGATTCATCCTACGATGGTAAAATCTATCAAAAATAGACTTGATGAGTAATTCATCCCAAATATAAGAAGTAATAAGCTACGAAAGATAATTTTTTCTCCCTTTCCTATGGGAAGGTGATTCACTCTAGTATTGAGGATGATTCACTTTGAGCAATTTGCTTGGATCCCTTACAAAAATATTTTGTCTAAGACTTGTAAGCAAATCACCTAAAAATAACAAGCAAATCATCTGTAATTTCAAGGAAAAGCATTCCATTTATAGAATTCTAGAAAATTACTTCTTGCTAGCAAATCATCCCAAAATTACAAGTGAATTAATCTAATTTTATGATAAAATTACTCCAGTTTTGTGAGCGAAATGCTTAATTATCATTTTTTTAAAATTTTAACCCCAAAAATCTATGTAGGTACATATATGAATGCTTATGAATATGCAACTAAAGTTATAGTAAATAGGAAAATATCAACAAACAACAAAAATCATTGTGTACCAATGAATAAATACTGAAGGAAAAAGAAAAGAACAAACTTCCTTGTGGATGCATGAAGAGGATGAGTTCAAAGAGATTCTAGTATCTAGTCCTATTCTGTTGAAAGGTAAGAGCCCCATGGATAATCCAACTAGTCAAAGATTTACATTGCCATAAATTAGTTATTTGAGCCAACAAATAAGCTATTCATAAGCTTTAGAAAACAAAAATTGGTCTAATTTTGCCCTACCTTGACTCATGCTAACCTTCTTTATGGGATATCGGTTGAAGTGAATAATCTTACAGATAACATACTCTTTGTAAGTCATTTATACAATCGATTACATATATTTGCTATGCAGAATGTCCCCCTATAAGTACCCCTTCGACTCAAAGCCCATATAGATCTAGTTTATCAAATACATCTAACATCATTTTAGGCCAATATTTAGCTCTCATAGGGTCATTAGGCTTAAATCATAACCTTATTAAAAATACATAAGTTATGACTAGATAAATAAGATTATAGATGTTACGAAAATTTCTTTTCATTAAAATCAATCATTCACAAATATACAAAAATATCAAATCATTCATTCACAAATAAATATACACAATAACAATCCACATAATGAGGACAAAGATAACTCCACACCAATAATACTCCTTGATGAAGGGATAACTCCACAAGATCTCCCAAGATGAGAATACCACTTAGAAAGGGCAAAGTATCATAAGCCACTTCATGGAAAATATGATAACATTTTATTGATCTCCATAATGATTACAATGAAATTATCCCTTTTTTATATACCCATATTCTAATTCTACTTTGGGGAGCCGACTACTAATATAATATTGCATTATAATATAATCAACCTTGAATTATGTGTAGCCCATGCCAACCCTTATACAATATAATATCATTTCCCCATATACCTAATCCTTGGTACCATCAAATTCCACCCTCCTTACAAATGTTTTATCCTCAAAACATATGAAGAAATAAGATAATATGATTTTCTAAGCAATGTTAGCAACTGGTACCAATCTTGATCATCCATCCATCCTAGTGAAACTTTGATTGGTGGTGGTCTATGTTGATGTTGATATGCCATTTTTCCATTTGAGTATCCAAAATTGCATTGTTGGCTCCATGCTTTTTCTAATCTAGTATGATAATTTGAATGATGGGTCCATTTGTTCATTAATGCTAATGTACCATTTTGAAAACTAGGATCATTGTGCTTTCTCTCCCAAACATTACCATACTTGGTACCCTTCTAATTCCAAGTAGAACCATAATATTATTGCTCTAAGCAATACCTTGAAGATTATTGTTACTCCTAGTGGTGTGGATGGTGATATGCTACAACCTTAAATTGATGTTCTACCTTCTTTGACTCCTCAACGTTTGGCTTCACTATTTTAAATTCTTCTACATGTTGTTCTTTCATGTGCTCTTTTTTTGGTATGTCCTTGTGATCTTATATCAAAGCTTCCTTGTACTTTGCTACTATTATTTCCATGGAAATTATTATTATTTCTTCTTCTATGGACTCTATTGTTGCTACTTCCTTCTTGGATTCTATTTTAGGTTCTTCTATTTGTTCTTAAATTTGTTTCTCTACAAACACTTCTTGTTTTTCCTTGGATCCTTTCTCCTTAAGTTGATAAATGTCCTACAATGTTATCTTCTTTTCCCTATACCATAAATTCATAAAATTATTTTGAACATTAATGTTAACCATACCCAAAGAATCCCACCAAGATAACCAAGAACAATATCCACATCATCCATATTAGTAACATGAAAATCTAAATGCAAAATATATTTATCCATGGTGATCTTCAAATATTCAAAAATCTAAACATTCTCACCCTTAAGTTGTATGTCCTTACTTTTTGTTGCTTGAACCTGCAACCTCTTAGCTAAAGCACTATTAATGAAATCATAACTACTGCTAGGATTAATGGAAATAATAACATTTTCCCTTTGAATGTATCCATAAACTTACAAAATAGAATTTTTAGATGAATTTAGATCCTTCTCTTGATTTTGTAAATCCAAAGATGTGATTTCTTCATTTTTCTCACTATCTTAATATTTTCCTCTTTTGCCTGGAATAATTATATTTATTTTTCATAGTATTCATTTTATTTCTCGAAAAATCCCACCTGCTTTTATTTCATTTCTCTAATTTTGAATCCTTTGTAATTTATTTTTAAGGTATTTGATGACACCCATCAAGCTATCTATCTTTTTCTCCCTTTCCCAGAGCTCTTTTTTTAATACCTTTTGTTTTTTTATAGCATGTTTATTTCTTTTGCATAATATTTTAGTATATCCTTCAAAGTAGCTATATTTTTATATGGTTTCCAATGATTTAAGAATGCATGCTCTAATTCTCCCCAAGTGTTCTCATTGCTTTTTAGCCACAAAACTTAACATCCAATTTCTAGATTCCTTTTTTAAAAGTGTAGTAAGGTGGAATTTCTAATAAGGATCAGAAAAATATAAAGACTTAAAATATGTCCATCATTGTCTAGCATCAATATCATCCACTCTAAAAAACTTTTGAAGTGCTATGAGTTCACATCCACAAAAATGATAATGCAAACTAGGGTTTTACAAAATTATATATCTCCCCACTCATTTAAAGCTAAAATTCCACATAAACAATTAAATCTATAAATTTTCTTCAAAACAAAATAAACTATAACTAATTTACTTACCCCAACTAACAAATTTCATCTTAGAAAAAACCATGATTTGAAAATTTGTCACTACCCTTGTTCTAGATGGCTGATTTTATAGGGATGTATCTCCCTCAACACTGCTTGAATTTCTCATATGATCACTCATTTTAAAGCTCTTCAAATTCCATATAAAATGGTCCAAGAATCATCTGAATTAGAATTTTTTTTTATAGAAATATAGATCTTGAAAGATGAGAATTTTTTTTGGAAAAATAATTGCCATAATTTTGCAATCCATAAAACACAATCTGTACTTTGTCAAAATTGTTTCTCTGATATCATTTGTTACAAAACTTTATTTTTATTAACATAAATAGTTCACCAATATGCATAAATATCAAAATTTTATTTCATAAATAGTTATTTATAATAACAATCCATGCAATAATATAGAGATAGATAATCCACTTAAGGTAGGGCAACACCGATAATACTCCTTAAGGAAGGAATAACTCCACAAGATCTCCCATCAAGTGGCTTTAGATCAACCAGTTATATTCCTCAACATTTCAAGGAGGATACCCAAGTTCGAATATTTACAAAATATACATGGATAATATCTAAGCTTTGTTGTAATACCACTATGTGGTGATGATGTAATATAGGTGGGAATCCATTTCAATCCCATATAGCCCATTGGAAAAAACTCCACAATATTTTCCAAGATGAGAGTGCCACTTAGAGAGGGGAAATTACCATAAGCCACTTCGTGATCAAAGATGATTACATATGATTGACCTCCATATAATTAATCTTCATGATGATTACAGTGACAATATCCCTTCTTTATATACCTATCTTCTAATTCTAGTTTGGATAGTCGACTATTAGTATAATAATATAATATAATATAATTAACCTTGGGATATGTGTGGCCCATGCCAACCCTTATACAATATAATATCATGTCCCCATATACCTAATCCTAGGTACCATAATAATAGGTATCCTAGAAAAAGACCTAGGGATTGTCACCATCTCGAACTAGTTAGATGCAATCAAATATGCAAGGTCCACCTCCTAAAAACCAATAAATTCCATAAATATTTCTAAATTATCTTCCTTTGTAATAGAATATTCAAAAACATCCAAATCAATAGTGGGTTTACCAAAATCTATTATTTTATTACCCTCCACCTTATTATCCTCCAAATCCATATCCCCATATCCTCTGTATCTGCCTCATGGCTATGTGATCTACCCCCTCCTCAATAATAGTGTGGTCAACCTCTTCTTCAACAAAATAACCTAGGAGAACCCCCTAGACCACAGACCCAACTCCCTAATTGGACCTACCAAGGACCACTAAATTTTGTGGCCTATTATCCTATTCCCCTAATAGCTATGAAAGCAGTACTTATCTTCAATAAGAAAGAGAACAAGATGACACTAGATCACATTAGTGAATTGTCTATGCTCATATCAATTCATTACATCCAAGATTAAGACATAATGGTATGATTACTAATCTATACCCTTTGTGATAAAGCTACTTTATAATATAGGGGTTACCAAATAATTTAGTTACAAGTTGGGCATTAATAGTGGAGCTATTTATGCATAAATTTGGTAGCATGGGAAATGCTAACTCACTTTTATTTTTTTTAAATACAATACAAAGACACCCTCAAGAAAACATACATGATTTTAATGCTATATTTTTTGAGGACCCTAAACCTAATTCTCAAAAAGGTTAGGCCAAATAAAGAACAAACATTGCAATATTATATCAAAGGTTTATAATTTGACTTAGCATTAATGGTTTGTAATGTTAATTATTATATACTAGTTGTAACATTAAAATAAATGACTAGAGGAGAGGATGTTCTTGTATGAGAAAGGAGAATACCCCATACTCCACCAATGGCCTAGGCAATCCAAATTTCCTTGAATGCACCTATTTCTATATCCACACCCAATATTTTACCTATTATTAATTCCTAACCAAATGCTTATATTTGTCCTTAGACACTGTCATACATCATTACTCATCTTGGCCAAAACATGTCATCCATTATATCCTTTAAATCACAATTTCTAGTCCTCCCTGCTCCATCCAACCTAAGTAATTAGTCCAAAAATATTTTCATGATGAGTAAAATAATAGAGGTGATCAAACTTTGGTGAATCAGAATAATATTGTAAGCAATAGTGGCAACAACTATAGAATTGGTAGCCTTGAATGAATTTGTACTTGTAGATCAAAATAATGTCCACATTGTAAGCCCTTGCAAATCAAGAAAAAACTACCATATTGCCAAAATTTAACTCAAATATTTCTAAGGCATTTTATTCAAGGATTTGTATAAGCAACACAAGAAAAAAAAGAAAATACTCGAATGCATCAAAGTTGGGCTATGTTCCAAAGCTATTTAGATGCTCCAATATATCAAAAATCATGAGAGGTGATTAATTACAATACATATTTACCAAAATAAGAATTGATGAAGTCTCAAAAGGGATATAATAATGTGCAAACCCAAAATTGATCAATTCTAGACTCTTGAGAGAGTGATGTCAGCAAAAGACATAATAAATTTTAAAATCAAGCAAGTTGGAGCGATGCAATTCTAGCCCTGTGTAAATCTAGAATGGAACAAATTTGGGTCTTCCCAGTGGTGTGACCCAGTCATTTATATAGTTAAAATATGCATAAAGTTAGAACAAAGCAAAACCATATTTTGTAAGTGCTTAAACTAGCATAAGCATTATATAAGTACAAAAGTATGCTAAAATACCAACATGGAGCAAATTCGGGTTGCAAAATAAGTAAAAAAACAAAAGGGTCCAAAAATATGAAAAGGTTTGGGTTTGGTTCGAAATACCTCTGAGGTACTTGAAAGAGCCCAACATTATTATGTGCTCCAAAATCAAATCAAAATGCCTAGGCAAATCCCTTTCACCTAGCTCACCCCTGTCAAAAACTACTTGAAACTCCTCATCCACTTGAACTAAGGTAGTTGGAGCTGAAAGCGATGTCTTACAAGACTACTACAATGACCGAGCAAATTGTAGAAGGTAACAATCAGAGATCAATGGAATTGCTAAATCCTAAGATTTAGGAATGAACCTAGACCAAACATAACAATCAAGCTTACATGGATGATGTAGAATACGAAAATAACATCCACACCCATGATCATTTCTTCCTAGGTTGTTTCTAACAAACATTTTTAAATCTTATACTGTAATATTCATGAAGAAACCTATAAATAACATAATGGCCAGCTCTATAGAATTTACTTGAATATATGATGTATAATCATTACTACCAATTAATATAAAGTGAAAGTTTTTTGGCCTCCATTACAATTGTATGTTTAGGTTTTTATGAGTGAAGGTTATGATTTAATTCATTTTTATTGTACTTTATGATTATTTTATTTTGTTAGAGAAAATTCTACTAAATTGGATCGCTATTTAGATCGCTCTTCATAAGTAGTTATAATGATTAAAGTACATAACAAAAGTTAAAATAAACTTTGTGATTTGTTTGCTAATGGTTGGTATGTTAAGTTTCATTGGAAATTGACTATGTAAGGATTTTATGTTAAGCATATTAATTGCTATTATACTATATCCCATCCATATTCAAGCAATTTCTAAACACTTACCACTTTCTAACCCTTCCACTTCTCTCTATAATATTAAACCACTATTTTAATTTCACAAGCATTACAAGGAGTCAACCTACTTTGGAGGTTGAACTTGGGAGAAATCCTAGTCATCCAATCTTGTCTAAAGTCTAGGGTGCACTTTACCAACTAGGTAATTTTTAGACTAAGAGTACCTAAGAAATATCAGGTGCCTCAACAAGGCATAAATAAAGGAATAACTCCTACTCATAATCACATAGTTAGTACCAATATGGAGATGGAGCTAGCATGGATTCTTCCTTGTAATGATAGGAATGATCCCATAGAGTGCATTGGAGACGAGGTATTCTCAGGATATTAAATACAATTAGAAATGTTAGGATCAATAGGTTTCCATCATAGGTCAAATATTTTTGAAGAGACAAAAACACGACACCAAGCAATGCTAAATAAAATAGAATTCAGATAACTAGACATTGCACAATAGATAAGATTTATATTAAACACGGGGAGTTTAAAAACTCTGTTGTTACAATAGTGGATGTAGGAATACCTTTTGATACAATGATTACAAATATTTCTAGGGTTCTCCTAAATCCTAGCTGCAACAAATGGTGGTGTCTTCAGTTGTGTTCTACTCCCAATAAGTATGAGTGGGCTTTGCGATATTCGAATATGGGCCACTCTAGCTTCAACAACTACTCAAATATTTTGATACACTATTTTAATCTACACACATAGAAACACCAGAGAGTTAGTAATAATAATGAGAGCTCCACTGTGTGAGTCCTTAGAAATCACCACTAAAAACCCTAGCTATAGCAATAATGAGCATGAACATAATTAAAAAATGTGAAATATATTAAACTAAAGTAGATTTACCTTGCTCCTTTGATTGTTTTCTTGTTGATGAATGGATATGTTGCTCCAGGGACTTAGGAAAATCTCAGTAAGACTTAGGAGGAGAGACCTCCGGGGGACTCAGGGCCAAAGACTTAGAGGACTTAGGGATTCAAGGGTTGAGCATTGAGAATGCTCCTATTTATAATCAAGCCTAGGGTTTTAGCTTAACACTTTTGATCGTGTGGCTATTATTAAATCAAATCCAAAGGTTGATATTATACTTTAAGTGTGGCACGGATTAATAAGGATGGATGACTGATATTAGATTAAATTGGACGACTGGGGTTAATTGGGTTTATAAATATATATTATAATAAATATATTAAAATATAATATAAAATATTATATTTAAACATAAATAATATAAAATAAAACCCAAGTGGGTTAGAAAGTGGTGAAAAAGGGCTAAAGTGGACCTTTGGAAAGTGGGAAAGGCATGGAATGGTTAATTGGATGGCGGGAAAGGTGTATGGTGGACAAGTGGATGATGGAATGGCTAGGATGAAGGACAAGTGGCTAGGATTTAGTGTCTATAGATACCTCTTTTTGTACCATATTACGTGAAACAAAATATGGTGCAAAAACACGAGATACTTGGTTGGGCTATGGGCACAAAAGCAACTTATCTCTCTCTTGTTGGATTTGAGTGATAATGTTGAAGACAATAAAATTTTGGAATTTGCATAGCTTAACCCCTCAATTGGCGAATGAGATGATGAAGGGATCTCACGAGCCAATTGAAAATGAATTTTTTTCCAATGGTGGATGATGTGATACCATTTTTTCCCCAACGGTTAGAAGGAAGTTGGTGTAAAATACAATGTGATTGTAGATGATATGAATTATGTAAAATGTGATGTGAGTGTGGATGATATGAATTATGTAACGGATGATACCATTTTTGCCCCAACAATGGAAAGTAGGTTGGTGTAAATTACCATGATGTAAAATGTGATACCGTTTTTGCCCCAACGGTGGGAAGGAGGTTGGTGTAAAATACCATGAGATTGTAAACGATAGGAATAATGTAAAATGTGATACCGTTTTTGCCCCAATGATGGAAAGGGGGTTGGTGTAAAATATGATGTGATTGTAGATGATATGAATGATGTAAAATGTGATACCATTTTTATCCCAACGATGGAAATGGGGTTGGTGTAAAATACCACGATGTAAAATGTGATACCATTTTTACCCCAACAATGGGAAGGGGATTGGCGTAAAATACCATGTGATTTTAAATGATAGGAATGATGTAAAATGTGATACCATTTTTGCCCCAACGGTGGAAATGGGGTTGGTGTACAATATCAGGATGTAAAATGTGATACTATTTTTACCCCAATGATGGGAAGGGGGTTGGTATAAAATACCATGTGATTTAGATGATATGAATGATGTAAAATGTGATACTATTTTTGCCCCAACAATGGGAAGAGGATTTTGTCAAGTGTAGATGTCATGATCATGTAAGATGTATCCATTTTTGGAGAATCAAAATCTAGTGTGGTTACCCCAAATTTGGGGGTGATTCGATGTTGTTGAATATAGTGCTATCTAATGCCATTGATATGCAAGTATGATAATGCAAATAAAAAGAAAAAGAATCAACCATGGATGGCCTGCTAGTGACTGTTCAAATAGTTTCCACAATTGGAACCAATCATCCTGGCTAGTGCCTATCGTTAGGTGTTTACAAAAAATTATGAAATTTGAATTTTGTTCATTTTTTAAACCTCACGAACTAGACCATCAATGACATCGGTTGAGAAAATTGTTCTTGGAAAGGTTTCACTTATAATGTGAGGTACCAAATATGATTGTGATCTCGATCAAGGAGATAAGTGATGATGATCATGGTCAAGTGTCCTTATGGTAAGTTATTCATCTTGCCAAATTGCATGGATTACCATCACTGCAATCACCAAGTTTGTAGAATAACCCACTAGATACAAGATTCACTTGCACGCTACTTGAACTTGTCAAATTTGATGATTGATAATGATGGATGAAATATGGTGACATGCAGATGTGGTGATGAGAAATGTATTAATGGATGAAATTTTGAGTGACTTTGTGATGGTGAGTGACCTTTTTGCATATGTGGATTCAAGTGATTGATTCTATTTTTGCCCCAACAGATGAAGGGATTTTTGCAATTTGGAAGATGTGATGAGTATATCTGTTTTTGCCCTAACATATGAAGGGGTTTTTGAAGTGTGGAAATGTGATGAATTTATATGTTTTTGTCCTAATAGATGAAGGGGTTTTTGATGATGAAGAATGAAATTATTGTGTTTTTTCTTTACCCTTAACAGATAAAGGGGTTTTTGATGGTGTAAGTGTACTTATGGTGATCTACCCATCCTATCAGATTGCATGGATAACCAGTCGCTACAACTATCAGGTGAAATAGGGTAAACCACTAGATACAAGGCTCACTTATATTTGTGTCTGTTCTTTGCCCTTAACGGATAAAGGGGTTTTGATGATGAAAAATGAAATGATTGTGTCTGTTCTTTGCATTTAATAGATACAGGGGTTTTTGATGCTAAAAATAAAATTATTGTGTTTGTTCTTTGCCCTTAAAAAAATAAAGGGATTTTTGATGACGTAAGTGTCCTTATGGTGATCTACCCATCCTATCAGACTGTATGGATAACCGATCACTGCAACCACTAGGTGAAATAGGGTAAACCACTAAATACAAGGCTCACTTGTATTTGTGTATGTTCTTTACCCTTAACAAATAAAGGGGTTTTTGATGATGAAAAATGAAATGATTGTGTCTGTTCTTTGCCCTTAACAAATAAAGGGGTTTTTGATGATAAAAAATGAAATGATTGTGTTTGTTCCTTGCCCTTAACAGATAAAAGGGTTTTTGATGATGAAAATGAAATGATTATGTATGTTCTTTACCCTTAACAGATAAAGGGATTTTTGATGATGAAAAATTAAATGATTGTGTCTGTTATTTGCCCTTACCATATAAAAGAGTTTTTTATGATGAAAAATGAACTGATTGTGCCTGTTCTTTGCCCTTAACAGATAAAGGGATTTTTGATGATGTAAGTGTCCTTATGGTGATCTACCCATCCTACCGGATTGCATGGATAACCAGTCGCTGCAACCGCTAGGTAAAATAGGGTAAACCACTAGATACAAGGCTCACTTATATTTGTATTTGTTCTTTGCTCTTAACAAAGAAAGGGGTTTTTGATGATGAAAAATGAAATGATTGTGTCTGTTCTTTGCCCTTAACAGATAAAGGGGTTTTTGATGCTGAAAAATGAAATGATTGTGTCTGTTATTTACCCTTTACAGATAAAGGGATTTTTTATGATGTAAGTGTCCTTATGGTGATCTACCCATCCTATCGGATTGCATGGATAACCAGTCATTGCAATCGCTAGGTGAAATAGGGTAAACCACTAAATACAAGGCTCACTTTTTTTTGTGTCTGTTCTTTGCCCTTAACAAATAAAGAGGTTTTTTATGATGAAAAATGAAATGATTGTGTCTATTCTTTGCCCTTAATAGATAAAGGGGTTTTTGATGATTAAAAATGAAATGATTGTGTTTGTTCTTTGCCCTTAAAAGATAAAGGGATTTTTGATGATGTAAGTGTTCTTATGGTGATCTACCCATCCTACCAGATTGCATGGATAAGCAGTCACTGCAACTGCTAGGTGAAATAGGGTAAACCACTAGATACAAGGCTTACTTGTATTTGTGTTTATTCTTTGCCCTTAACAGATAAAGGGGGTTTTTGATGATGAAAAATGAAATGATTATGTTTGTTCTTTGCCCTTAATAGATAAAGGGGTTTTTGATGATGAAAATGAAATGATTATGTTTTTTATTTACCCTTAATAGATAAAGGGGTTTTTGAAAATGAAATGATTTGTCTGTTCTTTGCCATTAATAGTTAAAGAGGTTTTTGATGATGAAAAATGCAATGATTGTGTCTGTTCTTTACCCTTAATAGATAAAACATTTTTTATGATGAAACAAAATGAAACGTGTCTGTTCTTTGCCCTTAACAGAAAAAGGGATTTTTGATGATGTAAAATGAAATGATTTGTGTTTGTTCTTTGCCATTAACAGATAAAGGGGTTTTTGATGATATAAAAATATGATGAAATGGTTTTGTTTTTGCCCTAACAGAAAAGGATTTTTTGCAAAATATAGATGGTGTGAATGCAAGGAAAAGGGCACAACCTTTAAAAAAGAACGTAATCTTTTTAACGTAGAAATTTATGTGAATGATGTGAATGCAAGGAAAAGGGTGCAACCTTTGAAAAAATAATGTAATCTTTTTAACCTAGCAATTGATGTAATGATGTGATGTGATTGAGTGATTGAATTGTTTGTTGAATTGGTGGAGAAGGTGTGATACCTTGGGCACCCCCAAAATTATGATTTTTTCTTGGAAGAAAGGTGTGAAACCTTGAACACCCCTAAGTTGTGATAATGTTTTCTTGGTTGAGGGAAATGTGTGAAACCTTGAACACCCCCAAGTTGTGATGATGTTTGCACTTTCTAGCGATATTTTCATATGTGAGTTATATATTTATACATGGTTTTTAATTTTGTGCTTTTAGGTGAATGCGTTTGTGGAATGCATGTTTATGTTTATGACTAATGCATATGAGATGTTATGGATGATTAATACAAGATGGCATATATATGAATGGTATTTATATGGATGATTAATGCAAGCTAAATGGCATGTATATGAATGCTAACTATATGAGAAGAATGCATGATGTTCTAATGATCCTTTTTAGTTCAAAATTTTGTTGGTCATTTTTATTCATTGGTTTTGCAATCGGGGGCACAAAACTTGGTGGATTTATGCAGGTTGATCCATGATGAAGACATGGATGCTAACATGTAAGAAGATATGGACGTTGATATGGAATAAGATATGGATGTTGATATGGAAAACTAATTGTTTGGAAAAGAATCAAACATCCTAGTGGCATCAAACAAACCCACTAAAACTGCCTAAATCCTTTTAGGACCAAATATGTATGCAAGTTAAATTCATGTACCAAATCTTAAGCATGGCAATGACCCTAGGCAATCAAACAAAAATGTGTGTGCATGTGAAGTTCATTACCTCATTATGAGTAAATTAGGCATGACCTGTTATGGAGAGGACTAAGAAGTTAGCTTATCCATACGTGCGGTCAGAGGTCTCCCTTTTTGGAAGAGAGACATGTCGTCCCACATGAGCTTACTCTACTATCAGTCAAGCGTCTATAGCCCTGGTGGAGACTCACTTCATAGTCCAATGATATGATATTTAGGCCTTGGGGATGACTAAATATCTTTATGAGGAAAATGTAGTACGATCCTTAAAACTTTAGGGATCTATGGTGTGTGTGTGGAATTTGTTAACTTTGGATAGAGCTTTGGAGAATCAGATTCTCAACCGAAGTGTGATGAGAATGTGACCCTATCCTTACTAATCTATATTTCTATGTTTATATTTGGTGAGCAATTGCGATAGTGGTGAAAACCACTATTTTTTATTTTTGGACTATGTTGCATGAGAGGACAAGAGAGGAATACCCTTTTCACTTCAAGGTGCCACCCAAGTATGGTGTTATCTCTCTTTGAATCAAAATATTTTTAAGATGTGAAGAAGTGTGGTTGGTGCAATATTACTTTTGGAATCAATTGATAATACTCAAGACTTTCTTAATGTGAAAAATTGTTTTTAGTCCTAATTAAAATTGGATATCTTTTTAGAGGTTGCTAGATACACTAGTCGTGGCTGGTTGAGTGAATGAAAATTTGAGGTTTATGAGATGTGGCAAATGGAATTGTTGGATTATGATATTATGTAAAATTTCATAAATACCAAACATAGGTACTCCCAATCATGGAAATTTTACTTTTTGATTTTGGCCATATCATCATTACTATAAAGGATCATTGAACGTGGGATGGGATGAATGCAATATGCAAAATTAAAGAATATAGTGGAATGCATGTGGGGTGTAAAATGCAATGAAATGCATGTGGAATGAATGCAAATGGAATTGTGAGAATGCATGTAAATATGAACACAATTTTAAAAATGCATGTCAAAATGCCTATATGGAAATGAAATATGTATGCAGTGGGAATATGCCTATGTGAATGATTTGTTTTTGTTTGTTTTGTGTGTTTTTGTTGTTGTTTTTTTTAGCCATGTTATACACATATATAGTAATCATAGTAAGCATGGAACGCTTTCAAGTGTATGATGTTCATTGGCTTCAGTTTTTCTACTCCCCCTAGCCTGGGAAGCTTATGACCAAAGGGCTTAGGTACCCTTTGGGGCTTTTGGAATTGAGATGTGACCAAAGGGATTAAGACCTTTGGGGATTTTTTTTTGAACTTGAGATGTGACCAAAGGGATTAAGAACCTCTGGGCCTTTTGAAATTGGAATGTGACCAAAGGGATAAGTGTCTTTGGGGCTTTTTGAAATTTAAATGATATGTGACCAAATGGATAAGGAACCTTTGGGGCTTTTTGAAATTTGAAATGTGACCAAAGGGATTAAGTACCTTTGGGGCTTTTTGAAATTGAAATGTGACCAAAGGGATTAAGTACCTTTGGAGCTTTTTGAAATTGAAATGTGACCAAAGGGATTAAGTACATTTGGGGATTTTTGAAATTGAAATGTGACCAAAGGGATTAAGTACCTTTGGGGATTTTTGAAATTGAAATGTGACCAAAGGGATTAGGTATCTTTGGGGCTTTTTGAAATTGAAATGTGATCAAAGGGATTAAGTACCTTTGGGGATTTTTAAATTTGAAATATGACCAAAGGGATTAAAGTACCTTTGGGGATTTTTGAAATTGAAATGTGACCAAAGGGATTAATTCCTTTGGAGATTTTTGAAATTGAGATGTGACAAAAGAGATTAAGTACCTTTGGGGCTTTTTGAAATTGAGATGTGACCAAAGGGATTAAGTACCTTTGGGGCTTTTTTGAAATTGAAATGTGACCAAAGGGATTAAGTACCTTTGGGGATTTTTGAAATTGAAATGTGACCAAAGGGATTAAGTACCTTTGGGGCTTTTTGAAATTGATATGTGACCAAAGGGATTAAGTACCTTTGGGGATTTTTGAAATTGTAATGTGACCAAAGGGATTAAGTACCTTTGGGCCTTTTTGAAATTGAAATGTGACCAAAGGGATTAAGTCATTTGGGGCTTTTTGAAATTGAGATGTGACCAAAGGGATTAAGTACCTTTGGGATTTTTGAAATTAAAATGTGACCAAAGGTATTAAGTACCTTTGGGGATTTTTGAAATTGAAATGTGACCAAAGGGATTAAGTACCTTTGGGGCTTTTTGATTGGTGATGTGAGTGACTAGGAGGATGTGATATCCTGAGAGTCCTCACTTTTCTTGGTGATTGAGTTGGTACCAATGTCCTTATCAGATGAGTTGTTTGGACCATTTGTGAGAAATATTTTTAGATCAATAAGATCTTGGACAATATTTTTGAATACATGATAGTTGTTGATGTCATGGCCTACATGTTGATGATAAATATAGTACAGGTGTTTCTTATAATTCCTTCCATGTGGCTTATTAAGATTACTTGATTTGATTTATAGAAGTACAATCTCTTGTGCCTCATAAAACCTTTGAAAAATGGTTGCATACGATTTTGATAGCACTATGTAGTTACGATTAGGCTTTTTGGAGTGCTTGGTGTATTTTTCCAATTGTGTTGGAATTTAAAATTGTGGTACAGGTATAAAAACCTGAGATGTGGATTGTGAACTTGGATGTTTTAACTGTTGTGGTTGTTGACCCTGAATATGACTCAAATGTAACTCAATGTTAGTGAGTCGAGTTAAAATTTGTTGTAGGATTTCCAGTGTGTTGACAATATATTGTAAGCCTTTGTTGGCTTGTTGAATTACTTGAGATGTGGTGAATGGATTAATGAATAGATGATATTGAGTGTGTTGTTGGAGGTGTGATGAATTGGGGGGCATGATGAATTGGGGGGCATGGAATGAATTTGATGATGATGAGGTTGGTGAAGAAATGATTGTGAATGAAGAAGAGGATATGATGTATGAGGACTATGGATGGGTTGACTCATAGGAATGGAATGGGTTGACAAAGGTATGGAAATGGACACCATCGAAGATTGGGGTATCCAAGTTGAATTTTTGTTGGTTACAATGGGTTAGTTTGAAACCACCTGAAGCATAGGATCTATGTGAACTTTTTATTTAGACTTTCTATGCTATAAGAGCAATATATTCACTAAACCTGATATGTCTTAAAGTTCTTGTTCGAATATGATAGGAATTGACATGACGATGAATATAGTGGAATATGAAGGTATGGATGAGGATGGATCGAAATACATGGGCATGGAGCAAGTTGCACTTGATATGGCAACTTGAGGAGTGGGTACCTGTGAGGCATAATTGACATACTCCTCATATAAAGGATTAGAATAGGTATGGGTATGGCTAGATGAAGGGTAAGTGTTAGAAACCCATTATATTTTGGGTTGGGCTAGAAGAAGAAGGCATACCATATTCATAGGTAGAATTATGATATCCTTGGATGGTGGTGGATGGGCAGGATGTAGCCAATTCTAGTTGTTCAAAACAATATTGACTAAGGGGCTCAAGAACATAGTTAGAAGTTTAGATAGCCTCTACCTTATCCATGTCTATGTGGGTGGTATGTTGCTCAATATTATGCATAAGGGACCCCACTTGTGGTAGGGATGGGTAGGGAGGCCTAACAAAAATATTTTGTGCCACATTGGATGGGTTTGCCATCGAAGTAGTGGAGGAATTAGAAGTTTTTTACATTAAGTTGTTTTTGTCTATTACTTTCTTTTGATTTCTTGTTAATTATGATAAAGTAAATAAACCAACAATTTAGAACTATCAAAATGAACACAAAACCGAAATTCGTATAGAATTTAAAATAAAAGAAACAATAAATGTTAAGTTATTACCTTGTGTGGCTTACCTCATACATTAATTATTTTCTTTATTAATGTGTATTCCTTTTAGAGTGATGGGTATGTGGGTTTTGATGTTCTAATATTTCTTAATAAAAATAAAGGTAAAAAATAATGCTGGCAAGGGCAACGAGATTCTTATTGGTAATGACCTCCAACAAGTTTGCTCGAGGGTAAACCTATGGTGTCTAGGGCAGATATTGGTGGATGGAAATGACTACCACCGTCACCAAATCTCAAGCAATGGCTGGTGATGAAATCCAACCACTACTGTTTTAGAGTGAAACGTGTTGTGTGTGATTGATTTTAAAGTTTTCTGTTTTCTATTGTTATCAAAAAATGTTAAAGAGAATAAATTTTACACATCTAAATTAGAATCCAATACATGAATGCAAATTTCATCTAAAAAGTGTTAAATACACCACTTAAAACCCCTGCCTAGATAACAACCAGAGGGTTAGTCCACCTCTCTGCCAAAGGAGTCACCCAAGGGTAGGAGTACTTTTTACATTCAAATATTATTCCTATTTAGATAGGAAAAATAAGAAATCTTTAACTTCTGAAAATGCAAATTGTAAATGATGCTTTTCAATTTCAAATGTAAGCAAAAATATGCAGGAATCACTTGAATTTGCAAATATCTTTAAAACAAAAAATTTAAAATGTGTGGTGAATGCATGCACAAAATACTCTAATTGTACTCTATAATGATTTATTTCACATATTACTTAGTTATGTTCATTTTAATCTCAAAATTTGAAAGACACGGTAGAAAACCCAAAAAAATGTAAAGCGAAAATGAGCTAAAAATCGATGAAGGACTTACAGAAAATCCTACATTTTGGTGATGTGTTTTTGAGATCTCTATTGCTCCAATTGATCTTAAAATCTATGGAGATGTTCTGGGGTGTATCAAGAACCTACCCTAAAAATTTTAGCTCAATATGACTCTGAATGAGTGAGATATGGCCTAAACAATGTAGGTAGTTTTTGCAAGAAACGCAACAGGGAACCTTCGATCAATGTCAGGCGTAGCAGGGTGCCTGTGATGATCAACAGGTGCTACAGAGTGCTTGCAAACCTTCTACAACTGTTATAGAATCTTCCAAAAAATCCTAATCAATGAATTTGGCTGATTTTTTGCTCCAGAAAACCCTGTAAAATACAACAAAATAATATTAGCAAAGTAAATCAAATTGAAATGTAGAACCTTTGTGGGGTCCCACCATGATCGCCATTTGAAGAGACAAAAACATGACACTAAGAAATTCTAAATAAAATAGAATTTAGACAACCAGATATTGCACAATAGATAAGCTTTATATTAAACACGGGGGAGTTTAAAAACTTTGTTGTTACAATAGTGGATGTAAGAATCCCTTTTGATACAATGATTACAAATATTGCTAGGATTATTCAAAACCCTAGCTACAATAAATGATGGTTTCTTCAGTTGTGTTATGATCCCAACAAGTGTGAGTGGGCTTTGTGATATCTGAATCTGGGCCACTCTAGCTTCAACAACTACTCAAATCTTTTGATACACTATTTTAATCTACACACACAAAAACACTAGAGAGTTAGTAATAGTAATGAGGGCTCCACTGTGTGAGCCCTCAAAAATCACCATTAAAAACCCTAGTTATAGCAGTAATGAGCATGAAAATAATTAAAAAATGTGAAATATATTAAACTAAAGTAGATTTACCTTGGTCCTTTGATTGTTGTCTTGTTGATGAATGGATCTGTTGCTCCAAGGACTTAGGGAAATCTGGGTAAGACTTAGAAGGAGAGACCTTCGGGGGACTCAGGGCTAAAGACTTAGAGGAATTAGGGATTTAGGAGTTGAGCATTGAGAATTCTCCTATTTGTAATCAAGCCTATGATTTTTTTAGGGTTTTAGCTTAACACTTTTTATCGTGTGGCTAATATTAAATCAAATCGAAAGGTTGAGATTATACTTTAAGTGTGGCATGGATTAATGAGGATGGATGGCTGAGATTAGATTAAATCGGATGGTTGGGGTTAATTGGGTTTATAAATATATATTTTATAATAAATGTATTAAAATACAATATAAAATATTATATTTAAACATAAATAGTATAAAACAATATAAAATAAAACCCAAATAGGTCAGAAAGTGGCGGGAAAGGGCTAAAGTGGGCCTTTGGAAGGCGAGAGAGGCATGGAATGGTTAATTGGGTGGAGGGAAAGGTGTATGGTGGAAAAGTGGATGGTGGAATGGCTAGGATGAAGGAAAAGTGGCTAGGATTTGGTGTCTATAATTTCCATAGAGAATTTGGCTTTTTACCAATAACCTTAGGCTCCATAATTGGAATCTATCATGTCCACTCCTAACAATGTCATCCTAGTGAATTTTTGTGCTATAGAAATAGTTGAAAAATAGGTCCTTGAATATGATGTCATATACACTAATCAATAAGGGTTCAAAATTAGAGATAAAAGGAAATTTTCTAAAGAGCAATAAGTTAATAAATAAGTCAAAACTTGGAAGGGTATAATGGTCCTTAGAAGAGGGAGGTTTACTTTGCACGTAGAATATAAAGGATTTATCACAACACAATAGGAGAAAAATAAATATAAGGAGGATGCTTAAAAGGAAGCAAATGGTATACCTTAGAAAGGGAAGAAATAAATACAAAATAATAAAAATATGAGGATAGATAAAGAGAAGGAAGTTGTAATGGACAAAGGAGACTAAAAAATGAAACCATTGACCAACCAAAAAAGGAGGTAATAAAGGAAGGGATTTGTTTCAAAATTCAAAAGAAAATTAAAATACACCTTCCTCACAAGTGAAGTACAAGCTATTATTGCAAAGAAATATAAAAATCTCATGACAATAAGAGAAGGCACCTTTGCTAAGTTTAAATTCAAAAGTGTAGAGGAAATTAAGAGAATGTCATTCAAGGTCAATATTCTAGAAGCATTAGCCCTACTAGAATAACAAAGTCTAATTTGATAATCTTTGAAAGAACAAGAGTAGAGTTATCCTAGGATTAAAAAATCAAAGTCCATTCCAACTAGTTTAATAGATCAATAGAATTTGGTGGTAAAGAAACTGATGGATATTAAAGTCAACATGTAAGACATGTGAAATACCCTAAAACCAAAGACACTAAAATCATTCCCATTTTATACGATGCTTAATATTGAAAATTACATCCTCAAAAGTTGTATGGTAGATTTAGGTACAACAGTCATAGTTAATCCTAAGGTTGTTTACAAAGAAATAGACCTTTATTATACCAAGATAGACATCCAATCAAAATGGATGACATAAGGGTCATGTAGTTGGGTTGCTTAAATATTTAATCATGACTATTGTCAAACATAAAAATTTTGTAGTAGTACAATAAGTGAT
Organism: Wollemia nobilis; assembly: GCA_028583015.1. Taxonomy (NCBI): domain Eukaryota; kingdom Viridiplantae; phylum Streptophyta; class Pinopsida; order Araucariales; family Araucariaceae; genus Wollemia; species Wollemia nobilis. The sequence goes on from JAQPPZ010000012.1 coordinate 11,239,797, forward strand.
AGTGAGGGACCTACCTTTAAAATTTGATATACTACTATCTAGAGCGGATGCATAAGTTATCTAGGTATGACTATCTAGAAATGGACTATACTCATGTAAAGGTGCCTAAGGATGCAAAGGTGATCAAGATTGGAAATAAAACATCTTGCAACTACCTCCTACATAAGCTTGATGATGAAAGTACAATGAACTATAATGATCTATCAAAATTCATAAAAGAATATGAATATCTAGAAGGTGACTAAGATCCATAGGTTGACATGATAATTGGCGTATGACAATATGATGGAGACCTCGAGGTTGAACATGAAGAAAATGAGATAGGGAACTATCTCATCACTAAAACACCTTCAAATATTCTAGCTTTGAATATTCAAGGAGTAGATAAGATGTGGACTATGTATTTTGATGATGCTAGAACCAATAACGGAGTAAGTTCTAGTGATTAGCTAATCAAACCATAAGGTGCGTAGATTCCTTATATCTATAGGCTATTATTCAATTGTACCAATAATGTGGTAGCATATAAATTATTTTATACTAGTTTTGGAAATCTAAAAATATGGTAGTCAAAGGCCTAATAATATATGAATCTAAGATAATTATAAATTAGGTTAATTCCTAATGCACCACTAAGAACCGACCTTTAAAATATTACAAACATCAAGTCTAGGATTTGCTCAAAAGTTTTAATACATACAAAATCAAATAAATACCTAGATAATTAAACACAAAGGAATATGAGTTGGAAGGAATGGTATCCTAATTTAACCTCAATAATTATATGTGGGATAAGCTAAAAGAACTAGTGGTAGTCTTTAGACTTGTAGTTCCTGATAATTTTGACCATTAGTAGTCTTCAATAATGATGAAAAAATCATAGAATTCCTAATTATCAAGGGTTAATACATCAAATAAAACAATAAAAATGGGGAAAAAATCAAATATGGAGTCATACAACTAAAATCAAGTTAGATGCCTAAGGGTTTAATCACCCTACAGAGTTTGTTTAACCTTGATGATATTACAAGGAAAGCTAGTCTTAGGGTAAAGTCTTCTTTGTTGAGGTAGGTGAAGGGAAGAGTCCACGACTTGGAAAATATTGAACTTAGGAAGGAAAGGACATTTTAAAATAACAATATGATAAATTATAGAGACATTAATACCTGGTCATATGAAGATATTAAACTTTATGACTAAAATATCATAGAGTATACTATAAAATTGGAACTTGATGACAAACCTTTTAGATAAAAATACAGATTGGTAAATCTAAATATAGATGTCATGATAAGAAATAGAGTTATGAAAGGTTCTATAAGCTCATATTATATTCCCAATAAAACACTCCACTTGGTTTTCTAATTTGATCCTAATATGCAAGAAAAAAATGATATCAGACTATGTGTTGACTTTAGGAATTTGAGCAAGGCATCATTAAAATATTACTATCCCTTGTCTATCATTTATTGGATATTTTATAAGGTAGATAAGTAAAAAATGTTCTCTCTTATATGGATTTGTAGGATATAATCAAATTTAGGTTAAGGACGAAGACCAACATTAAACAACTTTCACCACCAAGTGAGGAACCTTTGTGTACTAGCAAAAGTCATTTCATCTATCAAATGAAAGGGGAACATTCCAAGGAATCATACAAAAAAATTCTTGGATTTTTTTTTTAAGCAAAAAACACCTTGCGGGTCCACCTTGGTCTGAGAGACCATGACAGGGGGTTCTACACCGTCAAAGTCACCCGGGAGTCACACCCGACCCTGCCTACACCAACATTATCAATTGGATTTTGGATACCCAATTCAGATTTTTGGTAGGGTGGAGATTTGAACCTGGGACCTCCCTTGGAGGATTTCCCTCTCCTCTCCAACTCACCTACAACACTTGGGTAAAAAAAAAAAATCTTGGCTTTTAGTGAAGAATACCCTCATATATTTTCATGATTTAACAATATTTTACAAGACTAAGAGTAAGCACATTGACCATCTTGAGTAATTATTCCAAAGGCGTAGGGAGTTTGGTAATTATATTCACCCTAAGAAGTCCACTTTTATGGTCCAAGAAAGCAAATTTTTGGGTCATGTAGTATCAAAATAAGGAATATCCATAGAGCCCAATCGAATAAAGGCCATCTAGGACCTACTTTTTCCTATGTTAGCCAAAGGGATCAGGTAATTCATAGGCTAAATATAGTTTGTTTCCAAATTAAATTATAAAATTTTCTTAAATGGTTAGGCCCATAACCAAGATGTTAAAAAATGAGGTAGATTAAATTAATGAAGAAAATAAATCATTCCAATATATCAAAGATGCTATGATGAAATCTCTTATCTTAATCAACCCAAAAATTTCTAAATATTTTAGGTTGTATGTGTTTGGTGCATATGATATTATTGTGGTTTTCTTAACCCAAAAGAATAACCAATATTAAGATAACCCCATATCCTTCATGATCCAAGCCATTCACAACTATGAAGAGAAGTAACTTGATCCAAAAACAAGTATTTGTCATCATGAAGGCTCGAAAGGAATTCAAATACTATTATAGAACAATACTACTATCTTTGTAGTACACCTTGATGTATGATCTTCTATATTATATGATAAACTAGGAGAAAAGGACTAATAGATCAAATATATTCAAGAATTTGATATTGAGATCAAACCCAACAAATTAATCAGTTTAAGGGGCTTATGTGAAAGGATGGTAAGGATGATCACTAAAGATCAGGTCATTCTAGTGGATAAGATAAATATTTATTGTAAGTCTATATGGATGGGAAACATGTACAAATACATGGCTATAAGACAAGTCATAGAAGTATTGATAGCCAAAGAAATATCTTGATTTAGGTAAAGTGAAACATAATATCGTTGGATAGATGGTGTCTTATTTAGGAAAGGATATAGTGGTGTCTTAATGTACTACATAGAAGAAGATAAGAAAGAGGTCCTAATCAAGTAATATTATTATGGATGGAATTATTTAGCACCCATAACAAATCAAAAGATCCTAAGAGCTAGATATTATTGGACTACTATTTTCATTAATTGTTACTGAGTGGGTTAAAGATTGGAAATCCTACTACATGTTCAAGGTAAGGAAAAGAATAAATCAAATGCCTTTAAAGTGGTCATAATTAGTTAACCATTACATTAATAGGGCCTCTATTTCATAGGTAAAATTATCTCATTTCCAAGTGTGGGATATTTATGGATCCTAACCACTATAAATTATTTTACCAAATAGGTTGAAGTGGTCCCAACCAAGGCAACTAATATAGAGATGGTACAAATGCTTAAATAAATCATCACTAGATTTTGAGATCTTACTTCCATAGACATAGATAATACCACTTATTTTAAATGGACTAAAATGATGAAATTTACCCTAGAATATAGATTTTTGTTTAACACATCATCCAATTACTATATCTAGTGTAATCGATTGGATGAGTCAACCAACAAAGACATCTCTAGAATATTTAAGAGGACCATCTAAGAGTCATAAAGAAACTACAATACAAAGTTTTATAAGGCATTATGGGCAAATAGAGTGATACCAAAATCATCCATTGGGTCATCCCCTATAAGCAAGTTTATGTTACCGATTAACCTTGATCTATTTTCCCTCAAAATGTTATGGCAATTTAAATTGGAGGACATCAAATTCAAATTGCAATCAATGTTGAATGCACTCCTAGCCCTAAAATAAGAGAAAGAAGGTCTTCTAGAAGACAATGCAATATCAGGAAGCCATCAAAAGGTGGTCTAATAAGGGAGCGATAAAAGTAGAATTTGGAGGAGACCTCATACTCAAATGGGATAATATTGAGAAAAAACAAGGGTACACTAGAAGTTTAAATCATTATGGAGTAGGCGATACCAAATTACTAAAATTATGGGTCTAAATGCCTATAGGATTTACCCCATGGAGGGAGTAATGTTGTCTATCTTTGTAAATAGACAATATATTTGCTCTATATAGCAACAAAAATTTCAACCAAAAGAATATTTATGTATTTAGTAACAACTATTAGTACAAAATATATTCTCCTCCATTTTACTTCTAGTAGTCCCATTTTTTCTTTCCTTTTTCCTCTAATAGAGTTATCTAAAGTCATCCAAAATTTTATTTTCCTCCTAATTTTCCTAATCAACATGATTGAATGTAATGCAATAATTTATTAAAAAGAGGGAAAATAAAGAAAGTGTTTTGCTCGCTAGAATGAGTGGTATGCTTACCCCAAAGGGATGTCCCATGCCAACAGAAGGTAGAGGAAGATCAACCTTTAATGGAAAATCTACCCTACTTGGATTGTTGCACCAAGGTATAGGTAGAGCACACACTACCAAGGCCTATATAAGCTATGGGTGACCCTAAATAAGCCTCACTTTTCAAGGACTGTGCCCTCCAATTTTCTTTGCATGCAATACATTAATAAGGAACTGATCATGCACTAGCAATCCATCTAGGTCATAGCTCCATAGAATATATCCAACCACTATTAATCAAGTGATCCACTCATCTAAACCCCACAAAGAGAAAAAAAGATACCTAAGCTCCCTAACATGAGTGAATAACTAATAGCCAATTGCTTACAAACTACGAACAAATTGCTTTCTTTTCCTAACCCCTTTGAGTGAGTGGAGCACTCTACTTTTTAAAGCAAATAAATTTGCCTTACTAAGTGAATAATTATCCCTTTATCATTCTTCTAGGCACTTTTAGCAAGTGAAACATTCCAAATTTTTTAGTAGATTAGTCCTTCAAAACAATCAAATTAGCCTTTTATTCATTTTTTTTGCCATTTCACTCATTCTCCCACTATTATCTCACCATGGAAATTAATTCTTCATCCATTAAAATTTCATTTCCTAAGGCACAAACTATCTTGACATCTTCCACAACTTCCACCCCCCCATTGCCATTCCACTATCACTAATTCATGTCACCTCAAGGGAAGCCAAATTATTGTGGTGATCATTGCAAAAGAAGAAGAGGGGAAAGGAAGATACATGGATTCCTACCTATGAAGAGACCAAAATAATATGTTGATGACCTATACCAAAGAGTGGAGGAAGGTAATTACACACATCCCATAGGGAAAGTAAGAAAGAAGACCTTTAGAAGATCCAACTTGGAGCCTTAGAAAAATTCATAGAGTATAACTCAGATTTGAACTTCAGAGTTAGTAATGAATCTAGTTCCACAATTCTAGAGCTGCTTAGAGTTGGTGGAGAGGGGGCATAAATATATGACCCCATAATAAGGATTTTTAAACTTCCTAATGGACTAAAGATACCTTTTATATCAGGAAGAGAGTTGTAAGGAGAATGCTAAAGGCCACTAATGAATCAACTATGTGAATATCATATAGCCCTAAAACATAAAAAATACTTCTATTAAAAACATCCTAACTCTTATTGGTAGGATTTATTGACCCCTTACCTGAAAAACCAAAATTTCCATCCAAGTTTAGTATCTCCCTAGACTTGATTTAGTTAAAGGTAAATGCTTAGATGGTAATACCAGGAATAGCCACAATATTGGAAGAGAAAAGTTGCCAAAATCTCTATGAAGAGCACATAGCCATATTGCATGTCATATATAAATATTTGGGACACTCTTAGATGATTGACTATGCCAAGTATATTTTAGATCAAATAAAAATTCAACTTAAGGAATTCAAGGAGAAAAAAAAGTTTAATTATACCTCCTACTTGGTTTGGTTAATCATTTAACAGAGAAAACATTGGGTTTCCACTATCTATCTAGGCCAAGTAGGAGCATATGGATAACCTTTAACAACTATGAAGTGCATGGACATACCCTATCGAGAAGCAGAAAAGACCTCCTATCACTTCTATGGGGAGGTGTATGATGTCATAATGGAAAATATTAGGGAAAAATGCTAAGGTTGACATATGAGACATAACAACTACTCACAGATGGGAAATGAAAAAGCATGGATTTGTACTTGGGGAGAATCATGTATTTCATCTACCTCTATGTCTTATTATCCATACCTTTCAAGTTGCTTGCATGAGTGCCTAATTACATGTTTAATTTATCATGCATGTGGTAACTTAACTATGTAGACTTGAAATATTTCAAGGGGAAGAAGAATACAACCTTCTAACCACTCAAGAAGTAAATAAATAACATCATTCCTATGTTGTGTGGGTTCCACTTAGTGATAGAGACATGATTGAGGGAGATTTTTTCAACAACTTAGAGAGTGATAGTACTATGAACCAAAATTAATTTTTGCATAGACCCTCAGGGACAAAAAACTAGACACCTTCACACACAAGAAAATATAGAATATGTAGGAACAAGAAAAATTGGATGAAGAGGCAACTCTTGCTACCCTAGGATATTACTATAGATCCAAATATTTTTGGAATTCACAATATTTTTTTATAAAATAAATGGAAGCAAAACATTCACTCAAATCTTATACAAAAGACAAAAAAGTATGAAAGAGAGGGACTTGGTGGGCACCTGTATGGACCATAACTATCACTATATCCATAGATAATATTAAACAACACTCTAATGAGAAAATGAGGATTGGAAGGGGGTTTTATAGCAATACCAACATCCCAATTACATAATAAAGCTTAACCTAAGTTGAAATAACAAGAGGGCTTTATGTTAAATATAAGTTTAAAAGAGGATTCAACCATAACGAGCTTAACTGAAGTTCATAGGGCTTACATAACAAAAAGTTACAAATAATTAATACATTGTATAATGGAACACCCTTATGCCTATGCAATACATCATATAATGTTGGCCTTGTCCATGAATTAGATTATAATTTCAACACCCCTATAATCTAAACTAAGGAGCCAAGGAGAAACAATATTAGTGATAATAATATCTTCCCCCATAATGGATGCTCTAGTGAACCTTTACAATTGAGGTATATCCTTTTGAATATCCCTTATCATCTGGAAGGCATCACCTAACTTCAAAACTAAGCTTCCATTCTTTACAATTTTAGTAATCAATTATTCATTGGATGTGCCTTCCTCTTACAATATTCACAAGTGGTCTTCATTTTCTTTAAAGAATTAGTATAAACCTTAATCCCTTGGGTCTTAGCTTCCTTAGGTTTGAATTCTTTTGCATGCTCTTGTATTTGTAGAGTCTCGTTATAATTTTGCATTGCCACCTAAAAGTGAACTAGGAGATATAAAGTTTATCAAGAGTAAGTCTTTTATTTTATAAATATAAGAATAATTTGAACCATTAGGTTCAATATTTAAAAAGAGGGGAGATATTAGTAAGGACAATTTGTATGCATTCTACACCATATTTATTTTTATGTCTGGAAGGTGCAACATCTACCCTCATTACCTTACATCTCGTAATTGTTAGCAAATTATCAACAATCTCATAGGATATCACAATATTTCCAGGCATAAATATATAAATCATTCAAACAATGCATAATAAACTTACTAAATTTTATTTATAAACATCTACTATAAGAAATGCATAAATGCAATGCTTCTACGATATATATTACATGACTTTATCTTCAATATATACATAAATGAGAATCTTCATATGCACATGACTCTTGACATTTACAGTTACATAAACTCTTCATCTCCTCATACTCTTGGGAGATCTAACAATTCACATGTATCTCTTACATAATAATAAATCTCATATATCTACATAAATATAAACTCTCTCATGATTACTCATAACTCCTTAACATGATGCTTCACTCACACAAATCACACTTACTAACATGACACCTAACACACATAACCCCACATTTATTTACATGACACATAACTCACACTTAATAACATGACACATACTATAGACTCAAATATTAAATACACCCTAGACTAAACTATTTACAAGGTCCTTGCATTAATATTGCAAGGTACCAAATAATGTAATACCTCCAACACCCCCTATGTTATATTATATGGTATTAAGGCCTTTTGCCTTCATGTACTCTCAATATTTAATTCTTGTCTTGGATTTCTAACTCTATCTCTACTAGATTTGTGTAACCTCCACTAGGTATCCCTATATGAACTATTTATGTCTGCCTCCGGGTCAATATATCTGGGTCTCTGCCTTATGATCATTAATGCTTTAGGGTTACCTCTAGGTCTTTCCATGTTGATGACCTTTGGATCATCATTACCTCTAGGTTAGTCATTGGAACAGTCATAAGGCCATCTTCTTTAAGTAATTATCATTGTAGGTGCTTTCACTATAGGTCATCTTCCAAGTTGTGGTTGGATCATAATCATTTATTTGACTCTTCTCCATGGTAAGACTCATATTTTTCCTTACAATCAATTAAATTTATTTTATCATAATTGGTTTTATCTTATAGAAACCATACAACATTCCTTTCATCTTATCCCATTCATACATACTTATCCATCCATAACTCATTTTTATTTTATTATTTTTATTTTCTTTATATTGATAATATTTTTGAAAATGATTATGTCCACAAATTTGATAATAATGGAGATGCCAATTATTCTCTCTCTTATGTCCATATCTACCACAATGGTTACACATGTTCTCTATTATACATTCATTGTTATTTATCACAATTTTTTCTATCACAAAATTGCTTTTATCATACATTGATTCTTTATTATCTATTTGTACTTCATTGTTACTAGTTTTATCAATCCCTAATACAAATTTAATGCCACTATTTCTTGTCACACAATTAGTCCTTGATTCATTTCATGTCTATCCTATATATCCAAGACCACAACTTGCTATTATTTTTGGTACAATTGGCTCTTGTATGCCCTATCCATGTTTTCCCCAACCTGTATCTTTGTATCCTATTTTATTGAAAAAATTTACACCAATTACTTTAGTATGTCTTTCAAAATAACCAAATTCATCATCACACCAATCCTCATCAATATCAACACAACTTAGAGCATCATTATACCTATCATCATTTGAATCCTTATTACTATCACTATCAATTTTGATAATATAATCACTTTCTATATAATCACAAACTTTATTCAAATCATTTGTGCTATACTCTATATATTTTCTTTGTGTCACTACATGCATTTACTATGATAGATTTTAAGTCATTATTTTTCATTTTGAGCTTTAATTCCTCAAATTGCTTTTGATGTTGTATTTCTAGGATCTCTAGTGTCATACACATTTTTCTTATACTATATGTGTAGACACCTAAAACACATCATGTTTATGAGACTACCCCTATGGACACATTCATAGACCATATGAATCCCATTTTTGAGTGGTTAGGACCACTGCTTGCTCTTGGACCTCTCCCAGAGCAAGCAGTGGTCCTAACCACTCAAAAAAGGTAGTTCTAGCCCATCCAATCCTTATCGCTCTCAAGTAGAGCGGTTGCCATATCTGGTCATTGAATACTATAGTAGCCACACCTAGCCACTGAAACTAATAGCAGCTAGCACCATGCATAGTCTAGCCATGAATACGATCCTAGATCACGTAGTCTGACTACACCTTACATTGTTTATGGGTGGATTTTGGCAAGGAACTCCCTGAGTTTCTCCTAACTGCCCCTTCAATTTTAGTTTGTGACTGATACTTACCACTCGGTATGGTCAGTAGCATGAGATTTGGATTGAAGCTTCTCCATGAAGCCAAGATCTAGATCTAAAGAGAGGGAATTCTACATATGGACTCTCCCACAAAGAGAAAAATATCCAAAAAATTTAGATTTTATGCAGTGAATCCCTATCAGATTGGAGAGAAAATTTGTGCACCCTTGAGGAGCAAAGAAGTGCTATCCGATTGAGGAGAGACTATGCATCTACTATTCAGACCCATTATTATTCACTTCCATTCTGTGTACCTAACATAATCAACGACCCTTGAACATAAATTGGAGCGAGGAACTCAGCGCTAAAGTCCTTGGATCGAGAGGAGAAAGGTTTATTTTGTAGTCATTATCCTGGATAATGGCCCGAAGGTGTAACCTAGGGTTTAGACACTAGTTTCCTTTGTTCTAGCATTAGATCTGATTGCTTTCTACTTCAATATTTATTTCTAGTCTAGATCTGATTTATTTATGCATTTACATTATTGTTCCCTAAGATATGCACATGTTTTTCATTGGTTTCATTGCATTTAATCATATTATGCCTATCTATATTTCTTATTATATTTGACACTAATAGCCTCATCCGAGGAGGCAACCTGGACTACTGATTGTGCTCTACTTTTTCCATGCTCGTAGATATAGGTTCAAAGGATCAGTTCAAGGTATCCAGAGCATGAGATCCCTCCAGGACAAAATTAGGAGGAGGTATCAATAAGCCCTCTAAAAATTTGGTGTGTGAGATCAGGAGACCTGTGAAGGCACACCATTCCCTTACAGGGGATACATTCATCGTTGCCCCACCTATAGATTGCTTTAAAATGAGTATCCCTCAGAGGGACATACATGTAACCAAAAATCGAAAGCATTCATAAAAGAATATTTATTTGCTCTTTTACTTTCATGTTATATGTGCTTGTCTTTATTTTTGCATTTGATATAATAATAACATTGCAAGTAGGGTCAGTTGTGGTGCACGCTTCTCGGGGTCGTACAAATGGCTATCACGGTGGGACCCCACCAGGTTTTTATTTTTTGTCAATTTACTAATATTTACGTGTTTTCTATCTACAGGTTTGGCCACTCTAGTTGACAACGACCAGAAGGTCTTGGCTACTCTGGTCAATATCAACCAACTCATCTTAGCTGCTCCTACACTCAGTGACCAGTAGTAGCCACTTTGGTCAATAGTGACTAGCAAAATAGTGTGACAGAGGGCATAATTTCCATCATTAGATCGGGATTTGAGGTTGGTTGTATTCTTTGTTTCTCTGTATTTTTTATCTGCAAATGTTTTCCAAAAAATGACTTAAATCACTTTTTTTTAAGAAAAATATAAAGAAAATGGAAAAAGAAAATGCATTTTATATTTCCTAGGATTTTCTTTAGTTTTCTCTAGGTATTTCTAGGAACAACGGGCCTCTACTCGTAAGGTCTACCCTAGTCTCCAGCATGCTAGGCTTCTGTGTATTTAGTTTTCTTGCATGCAACTCAGTTAGTGGAAATTAATTCATAAAATAGAATGCATTCTTTGAAAATCATATAAGTTGAATACATGCATCTTTCTGAAATGAAATGTCTTTTATCTTAGGCATATAGGAAAGATTATGTTTGCTTAGTGATGCATTTTATTTACATGCAAGGTTAAAAAGAACCCCATATACATCATCTCTTATATTTAATATCAATGACATTGGGCTCTCACATCCAACTCGTTGATCGAGACCAACAGTGGAGGTCATTACCACTTGGTTGGCTCATGATAAAGAGTATCAACATGACCTGTCCATGGCCAAGGCTGACCCAAGAACTATCCTAACTATGCAAAATAGTATGCACTCCTCCTTGAGGGTGTATCATTGTGCATGGGGTGTTGGGTGAGGGTTGGTAGTACCTATGCTACCTCCTTGAGTATGAATTTCATAACCATATTTAGCTTGTGCAAGTATATAGGTGAAATTACTTAAAAAATTTAAGTATACCATCCAAAAAAAATGCAAAACATGATGAGAGTTACCTTATATATTCAATGAATCAAAACACACCAGACAATTTAAGTAACACACACATAAATCCTTAAACGAGATAAACATATGATTGTTTTGTTTGTGGTTTGGAATTCACCTAAGAAAATAACTCATAAGTCACCATGGTATACACCCAGAGCAACCACCCTCGATCCACCACTGAGGTGGAAATGGATGCTCCACACACACATAGTCACACTAGCATTGAGCCACCCACCCATAGTGTCACCAGAAGAACTTTGGCAAGTCTTAGGGGCGATAACTCAATCCTTGGGAGGACTCCTCGAGAAACCCCAATGAGAGAGCCACATCATGGTTCTCCATAACATAGACATTAGGAGGCCTCATTTATCATACAGAAATGAGGAGGCCTCATGACCTCTCTCATCACTCAGACACATGGAGGCATCACGACCTCCTTCATCACATAGATATGAGGAGACCTCAAGGCCTTCCTCATAATATATACAAGCGAAGGTATCACAACCTCCATTTGCACACCAACATGCAGAGGCATCATGACATCCCTCATTGCATAGACATGCAGAGGCTTTAAGACCTCCATAATCACATCGGCATGAGGAGGCATCAAGGCCTCCATCATCGCATAGGCATGTAGGTACTGCAATACCCCAAGCTTCACATGATACACATAGGATAGATCAACCCACTAAGGGGTAAGATATTAGGGCTACATCCAATCATAGACCTATGACATCATATAGGCTCCCTATATATGGGAGGGTACCCTTGGATTATGAGCTCATTAGTGCCAATGGGACTCCACGGGATCAGTCATGGAGAACCAAATAGCTTGATGAGTTGGATCAATTTCCCTCAAGACCGACTCCAAGAAGCATTGCTACCAAATATTATGCTTCAAAAATTTCACATAGCATAGCTACTAGATGCATCAATGAACCAGGGGAAGCTTTAAAGTGATCCCACAACACATACACTGCTTTCGACCATGGGGGTACTCAACATATAACACAGTATATAGAACAAGTTGCCTTGGTGTACAAGGATAAGCATACAGCAGGAGCCTCCCTGAGGGGCCTAAAAATTAGAACTCCTTGTATGGATTTATAAAGGCACGAACCTTTAGTAGCAGGTTGATATGATCTTATATGTAGGTTAGAGGAAGGTTACGCATCAAGCGAGAGCATGTAGAAGATATTGAGGAAGAAGAGCAAAGGAAAAGGTATCTACGCCTACAAGAACAATGCTCGAGAGAAGAGAGAGATGAGCGCAAAGAGCTAGTAGAGATGTTAGCTCAAGCAGATGCACACATAGGTGGTGAGAGATACCAACATGAGAGATGTGTCGATTCTCAGTAGGAGAGAAGCACTAGGTAAATAAATGAGCATTCTCACTACACTTTAGATCATCAACAACACCTAGACCTTGAACAAACACAATTCAATGAGGAACGAGTAGGGATGGAAGGTCAAGAATAGACATATCCTAAACCTCCATTTGTGGTTATGGGGGATGAGTACAGATGCCCAAATTGAGCAAAGACAAAATTACCTCCTTTACCATCGTGAGTGAACCTTCAAGAACAAGAGATTACTTCTTTGAAGGCATATCAGATACTCATTGAGAGGGTCAAATCTCTAAAAAATAGGACATGAGTGGAAAAAATCCAACATTGAGTAAGATACACAACCAACCTCTATGCCCCTCAGTCCTAAGTCCTATGTATCCTAGGCACTTTGAGATGCCTAGGCTAGACAAGTTTAAGGGAGAGGAAGATGCGCAAGAACACATGACCAACTTCATGAATGTGTGCTTCCACCTTGAGTAGACTGATGCCCTAATGCTGAGAACATTCATCATGACATTCTCGGGTGCAGTGATTCAATGGTTCAATCAGCTACCCTAGCATAGTATCACCATTTTTGAGCAACTAATAAATGTGTTTCTTGAACACTTTTCCTACGGTGCCAAGAATAAGGTGAACCTATCTGATCTAGATAATTTGAAGTAGTATGACAATGAGATAGTGATGGACTATGGGGATAGGTGGAAAAAAATCATGGCAAAACTATCATTCTCCATCCCAATAAAGAACTCATCTGAATGTTCACAAAGAGCTACACAAAACACATCTCTCTATTATTACAACTGTAGTAGTATGAATCATTCGAATAAGCCTTGGCTCAAGCTAAGATTATTGAATACATAAAGGTCAATGAAGGAGACCTCAAGATCTATAGCAAGAAAGAGTGGAGCAAGAACAATCAGAATGACAAGAATAAGCAAAATTAGACCAAGCCTTCTCATGTTAATCAGGTTGTATTGGCCATTCCAAAGGAGGGGAATGGACAACAACCCTAGAATTATCAAGCTCATCCCCAACTGGCTAACTATGACCCCAAGAACAATCAGGTCCAAAATAGGGAACATCGATTGTCTTGCTATTACACACCTTTGACTAAATTGATGCAATCGATATTTAATCATTTTAGCAAGGTATCGAGGATCATATTTATAGATGCACAAGTTCTTGACTCTAATCATCCCAAGACCAAGGGATATAGGGAAGATCAATACTGCCCATATCATAGAATACAAGGGTATGACATCGAGACATGTATTAGATTCAATAATGTTGTGCAAAACATGATTGAAAAGGGAGAGCTAAAAGTTGACAACCCGCTAGCTCCTAATAACAAATATATGGGTATATTTAGAAACCCATTGTCAAATAATATGGCCCCTAGAGATTAGGGCACCCAAGTCAACCAGGTTTGAGTTGAGCCACCCATTTCGGGATGTATCAAAATGGTTACGATAGTCAACGTGGCAACTACGAGTTGAAGATATGGGAAACCGTAGCCTCTAGTGGCTCCCATTAATATCATAATTGTACCTCTGTAGAGATAGGTGCAAAAAAATCCTCCAGGTCCACCAACAAGACTTATGGTAACTATTTGGAGTAGACTAGAACAAAATCTACAAATGACTCCAGCCAAGTTATCCATTTATGACTCCTAGGCATAGGGAGACTTTGATAGATATTTTAAGATCAATCAAGCTCCAATCCCATAACTTGGATGTGTTCACACACTTTGTGGGGCAAGTGAAACAGTGCCAAGAGCCCATGATTCATTTTTATGATCACAAAATTAAGGTAATTCCTACTACCTTAGCAGATCCGCATCTACATATTATTGTGTCAATCAATGACATACCATTCAAGAGGGTTCTGATAAATATAGGCTCATCAATCAACATCATCACTACCAAGGCTATAGGGCACCTGAAGATCCCTAAGTCCAATATTATCTTGACTTCCTACACTCTTAGGGATTTTAATGTTGTGTTGTGCTCCACAATGGGTACAGTCATTTTGCCGATAAATATAGGACATAAGACCATCCCTGTGATGTGTCACATGTTGGAAGAGGTGATGCAATACAACATACTTCTAGGGCATCCCTAGATAAAGGACATGCAATCCGTTCCCTCAATCCTGCACCAATACATCAAATATGTGCATGAGGGACAAGTTCATGTGGTTCTATCATATGAAGAGCCATTCAAGTATGTGCATCAGGTTGACTTGTCGAGGGACTTTGTCCTTCCAAAAATACATTTATACATGAGACCTTCATCCCCAACCACGCAACTAAAGAACAAAATTATATCAATGTGAGGTGACCCATCCACATTGGCACCTCTAAAAATCCTTTGACATCTAAGGCAAAAGACACTCAGAAGCTTAAAGCACCTCTAGTGGAGGAAGAACCCAAGGAAATTTTGACCATAGAAGTTGCAGGAATGCCTACTCCCATGGAGGAGGAACATTCCTAAGAAATAGCCAAGGAGGTACCTCAAACTACCTTTCCTGCATCATCAACATCATCATCTACACCCTAGTTGATAGTTCACCTAGCCCACACTAGGTTAGGTGAATATCTTGTGCAAAACATGACTTTCACACTAATTATTGAGTCTACACAAGACATGGGATGGCAAAGAGTCCCAAATATGCTAGTAGGGATAGTAGTACCATTAGGGATTCCCCCTAATAAAACCAACTTTATATATGCTGGTTTAGATTACTCCCATATTGCTTTTGATCTTGAAAGGGATGAGGATAAACCATTCCCCATGAATGTTCATTACTTGTAAAATCACAAGTTCACTCTGAGATACTTTGAGTAGTGTCATTGACATGGCTATAGCCTAGGCCTATACGAGCAAGGGTGTAGGATTTCATTCCAGATGTAGTACCAATTAACTATTGATAGGTGTGGTATAGGCTATCAAATACAAATCCACGATGATTCCTTAGTAGCAGATCTATATAGGCTAAGCATAGGGTTCGAGGAGGACATTGATTGGAATCACTATCAACCCTCTAGCAGGAACTATTTGGGTGATGGATGGGTGTTGATGGTCAATATCACACCACCTGATAAGTATCACCCTGAATACTCTCTTGAAGCACCCCCATCAAGAGCCATCCTATGGGAGGAAGAACCAATACATGGATATGAGAAAGAGGAGTATGACTATGTCCTAAGTGAGAATGAATATGAAACCTGTCTAGCCTACCATGGGCCTTGATATGTGTAAAACCTTGCTTGGATAGGCCACATAGAGAGTGGATACATCTGAGATGAGAGAAGATACATCTCGAATGAGGGTGGATACATGTCATATGGGAGTGGCTATGAGTTAGAGGAATCAACAAAGATGGCCTACCTAGGGCCTAGATATGTGAGCCACATCATTGGGATGGAATTAAATGCCAATGTTTTCTTCATAAGCGATTATGACTATGAATATGAGACTGATATGGCCTATCTTGGGTATCAACAAGTAAGTCAACACCCCATATTAGGGCTAGAAACAAATGCTAATGGTTTCTTCATAAGTTATGATGACTTTGAGGAAGAGATCGAGATGGCTTATCTTGGACCTCATCACTTACGACTAGTCGATCTGCTTGTTGAGAGATAAGTGATGCTTCGCACCATAGATCCTGATCTTCACTTCCTGGGAAGATCCCTTGATCTAGAGGTCATCTATCGCATGGTCTTCTCAGACCCACTAACATTTAGAGAGCAACTGTTGCCTAACAATCCCATCATCTCATCTATCCATAGATTGTATCCTAAGATCCCTATGCCCCTAGAGCCTCATCACAAGTATGGAGGGCACATCTTTGATGTAGAGCTTCACCCACATGGTCCTAGAGATTTCATTCCATCCATCAACATGATATCCATTGATTTGACCACTCCACTCCATAACCTAATAGATCCTTCAAAATAATTGTGTCTTAACTTAGACGCTATTGATTGGGATCATGATGTTCACCCCTAGAGCTTGAATATCTCTTCCCCAATGAAGAGATGCTACAATAATTGTATTTTTCACTAGGCTATGCATAATATGTCTATCACACTGGTCTTGACCCTGAGTTAGTGGGAACTATGAATCCAACAGATGACATCCATTTAATCCCCATGCCTCATCATCTTGAGGAGGGGTCACATATGGCAATAGAGGAGACTTTTGAGGTGGACATCAATGATGATCCTTCTCAACCAAATAAAGTCAAATTTGGAGAAATTTTATCTCTAGAAGAACATGCCATCATTATTCCTCTATTGCAAGAGATACCAAATCTCTTTGCTTGGACCTACAAAGATATGTCGAGGCTAGATCCAAAATTGGTTGTCCACAACCTTTTGCTAGATCCCATGAATAAATCGATCAAGAAGAAGCTTAGAAAGAGGCATCCAACCATTGCTTTGATGGTTAATAATGAGCTACAAAAGTTGTTGGATGTAATCTTTATTTTTCCCATCAACTATCCAGAATGGGTATCAAACATGGTGCCCGTGGGAAAACCTGATGGAAGAATCCACATTTGTACAGATTTTAGGGATCTCAATAAGGCAAAACCAAAGGATTCATTCTCGTTGCCCAACATAGATGCTCTTGTAGACGTGATTGTAGGTCATGAGATGCTCTCCCTGATGGATGGTTTTTTTGGTTACAATCATATTTGGATTAAACCCGAAGACCAACATGAAACCACATTCACCAATTCATAGGGGACATTCTATTTGGTCTTAAGAATACTAGTGCCACATATCAATGGGCTATGACATACATTTCCATGACTACATGCACAAGATCTTGGAAGACTACATCGGTGACTTACTGGCCAAGTCATTACTATGAGAAGGGCATTTTGAGACCTTCAGAAAGGTCTTCGAACACTTGATTGAGCATAATGTCAGGTTGAATCCCAAGAAATGCATCTTTGGCATAATTTTTGGAAAAATCTTGGGATTCATTGTTTTTAAATGAGGCATCGAGTTAGACCCAACAAAGGTAAAGGCTATCTTGGAAATGGCCCTGCACACGAACACCAAAGAATTGAGAAGCTTATAGGGCAAAGTGACATCCATAAAGTGATTTATCACACAACTATCAGATAAATTTTGACCCATGAATCGACTACTACACAAAGGGGTCCCATTCCAGTGGGATGAAGAATGTCAGTAAGCCTTTGTTGAAATCAAGGAGTACCTAGCAATGCCACAAATCCTAGCTCCACCAAGGCTAGATGTGCCATTCTTGCTATATATATGCTACAAACTTTGCTTTGGGTACCATGTTGGCTCAAAAGAATGTGCATGATAAGGAACAAGCGATATATTACATCAACCACACCTTGGTGAGATATGAAATAGGATATGCATACATAGAAAAGCTATGCTTAGTAGTGGTCTTTGCAAATAAAAATTGTGCCACTACATGCTGAGCCATATGACATATGTAATATCCAAACAAAATACTTTACAGTATATGAGAAACAAGACATATCATAACACACATACTGCAAAGTGAATCATGCTATTGATAGATTTTGATTTGGAATTCATAAGCTAAAAGTCCATCAAGATACAAGTCATAGTTGATTAGCTGGTTGAGGCACCTCTTTATAATAGTAGGCCCCTCACCATAGAACTTCTTGATGATGCAGTATTTGCAGTATCAGAAGCACCCAAACTCGAAGAACCAAAAAATGAAGCTGACATGACTTTGTTCTTTGATGGTTTGAAGTGTGAGCAATGAGGTGGTGCAGGGATTGTTTTTTTCACACCACAAGGTTCTCTAATTCCCTTGTCATTCAAATTAGACTTCCCTTGCACTAACAACAACATCGAATATGAGGCCCTAATATTCGGTCTTCAAACAACCATCACCATGATAATTAAGAGGTTAAATATCTTCAGTGACTCCCTTATCATAGTCAATCGAGTCAAGGGACTATTTCAATGTTGGATCCAATCCTGAAAGCTTACAAGGATTTTTTTGAAACCTATCTAGTCAAACTAGAATGGTATGACATCGAGGCAATCCCTCGTTCTTCAAACGGATTTGCAAACACCATGGAATATTTAGGATCCTTGATCCCTTAGAATACATTTGTTGATTTCACTACCATTCATGTGAAAACACTCTCACACTCAGTGATGTAGTGTGAGGTTTTTGATAACAAGGAATCAGTCAACATGATTCATATAGATCCAGACCATGACTAGTTCTATAAATACAAAGACTTTTTAGAGAAGGTGTCTTGGGGGTCCTTGATCTTGTAGGGTCCTACAGAGAATGGTACCACCATTTTTCATAAGGTTGTTTCTCAATATGCATTTGTGCAAATCGAATTGCAGGAGGAACAAGTCATCTTATCTATTGAGGTTGTAGCCTATCAGGATTGGCTTTCCTAATTATAGGATTTCTTGAGGCTTGGAATTATCCCATAGGGACTATTGCATGCCAAAATATAAGCATTCAAGAAAAAAGTGATAAGATATATATTTATAGGAGGCATATTGTATCATCGAATCTACAATGGAGTTCTCCTTCATTGCTTAGAGCCCCAAGAATCATCTTGGGTAATTTTGAAAGCTCACTATGGTACATGCGATGGACACTTTAGTGAGATGGCAATTTTCAAGCACATCCTTCGAATGGGTTAGAACTGGCCCACCATGAAGAAGGATTATTGCGAGTATGTTAGGAAATGCATTAAGTGTCAACAACATGCAAATCTAATGCACTTTCTATCTCAGGCATTACAACCCATTCAGGTGGCTTAGCCATTTTCTCAGTGGGGTTTTGATCTTATAAAAAATATTTCTCCCCCATATTCAGGTCAACACATGTTTATCTTAACGACCACTGAGTAATTCACCAAATGGGTGGAAGCAATCCCCTTAACCTTGACAATTGGACCTCAAATTATAGAGTTTATACTTCACATCATCTATCATTTTGGGGTACCCTTCAAGATAATCTCGGATAATGGTCCATCATTCAAAAACAAAAATGTGTGAGCTCTAATGACTAAGTTCAACATTCAACATAGTTTTGTGACACCATAGTATTCGTAGGCAAATGGGCAAGTAGAGGCCTCAAACAAGACAATAGTAGCCATCTTGAAGAAGACGGTAAAATAAACTCATAAGGATTGGTATTTGTAATTGCCCTTATCATTATGGGCTTATAGAACTAGCATACGGATGCCCACTGGGGCAACACCATTTTTTCTTGTATATGACACTGAGGCCATTATGCCCTTAAAGTTGGAAATTTTGATTTTACGTGTTGCATGGAAAGAGTTTATCAATGATGACACTGCATAGTAAGCTCACTTGGATCAATTAACCCTTCTGGATGAACATCACATCAATGATCTTGATAATCTTCATGTTTACCAAGATCATCTAACATGAGCTTATAACAATAAGGTCCACCTAAGAGAATTTAAGGCCGGGGATCTAGTACTTAAAGAAAACCAATAGAACTCAAATCTGCCCCTACACTTATGAGACAAATTTGTAGCCAATTGGATAGGTTCCTATATCATCTTTGAGAAGATTGTACCTGGGGTATATCACCTAGAAATGGTAGAGGGTGTTGAGGAGCCAGAGCCTCTCAACATTATTCATCTAAGGGCATTTCACACACAAGCACAAAAAAATATCAAAAACATTCAAATAAACTTCAAACTTAAAAAACAATAGAAAACTTCAAAACAAAATGCTCCAAAGGAATCTTAAAGTCTTTTGGTCAAATCATAAAAGGCTCCAAAGGTATCATAAAGTCCATTGGTCACATCACAAAAAGCTCCAAAGCCATCTTAAATCCCTTTGGTCCAATCACAAAAAGCTCCAAAGGTATCCTAAATCCCTTTGGTCAAATCACAAAAGCCCCAAAGACATCTTAAAGACCTTTGGTCAAACTCACAAAGGATCCAAAGGCATCTTAAAGCCCTTTGGTCACATCACAAAAATGCCCTAAAGGCATCTTAGAGCCCTTTGGTCAAAATAATTTAAAATCAAAAAGTTCAAAAAATATTTAGAATAATCAAAACGCAAAAATAATTGAAAGCATCAAAGATACAAAAACACTTGCATTATGCATTTGTACTTTGCATCCATATAGTTGCATTGCATATAGGCATTTCCATCCATTGCATGTGCATTAGGGTAG
This sequence comes from Wollemia nobilis, assembly GCA_028583015.1. Classification (NCBI taxonomy): domain Eukaryota; kingdom Viridiplantae; phylum Streptophyta; class Pinopsida; order Araucariales; family Araucariaceae; genus Wollemia; species Wollemia nobilis. The sequence goes on from JAQPPZ010000012.1 coordinate 11,260,996, forward strand.
ATTGTGTTTGCAATCTTACAAATGACACCATGTTTGTACATCAATCATGCATCTTCAAAATCCATATTCATCCATCACCCATGTGTGTAACTGTGTTTTTCAACACAACCCCTCCTTCTACTATAAGGAATATGCTAGGGTTTTATAGTCACTCACCCATACCTAGTGGTTTTATTAAACTTTGTAGAAAGTTATCGTTGATTTTAATAGGTGAGGTTTAGTTTTGATAGTACCTGGTATATTTCAAAATCCTATCACTAATCACAATACTAATATCCAAGTTGGAACAAGGAAAATATGAATATACGAAGTTATATAGGTATCCTAAGATGAAAAGTGTATCTTGCTCATTCCCCTATGCGACCGTTTCAAAAATCCTAAGAATTGGCAAAAGGACAAGTTCACCCCTACCTAAATAAATCCCTTGCTTTAATCCAAAAAAACAAAAATCCTAAACAAAGCAAAATTCAAAAGCAAAATAAACACTGATTATCATCACTACACAAATCCCTTGCTCAAAAGAAAAAGAAAAATTCAAAATAAATAGTGATTTTCATCACTAAGAATGAGCAAGTATCCCAAATGAATATGAAGAAAATAAGGGAGTATTGAACTTGAATCCCTAGAATTCTCAGCATTGACGAGCCATAAAGTATCCTTACGCACGACAATATGTATATCACATTAGCATCTTTCTTTTGTATAGACCAATGTTTGCATATGGAAGAGCTAGCTTTAGGTGTTCTGTATCGCCTAGTGGTCTAATATAACTAAGTCCAACTTAGGATTAGGATAAACATTTGAGGATCCCCAATACAATAATGGGCTGAATGAATCTCACCTAGCACTGGGGTATGCTTATGCTTTACTTAATATATTCATTTGCACACATAGGAATAATGAATATGTAGGTCTTCATAACAAAAATTTATCCTTGAAAGAGCTCTGTATGATCAGTATACAACTTTTTATGGAGCAACTAGGATGTTTGAGTCTCATGGAAAATCTCAAAAATCCCCTTATAGCAACAATTCATATCATCACTCGCATCACAAAATTTCTTTAGGAGGTGTTGTTAGTTAAAGGGTGTTCATAAAATAGGATTGATACCGGATAAATGTTAGCAATGATATTTAGAAAACCACTGACTATTTTGTGTAAATATTTTAACTTACATAAGCTAATCAATAAAGTACATACATATTATGTCATCTCATCTCACATTTGGATGTTTAAATGATTAATTCTTATTATAAGAGTTATTATTTATTCATAATTTTTATACATTCTATGGTGTCATCCATTAGATTTTCAAAACCCATGTCACATCATACCATATATTTTAAGTGATTAAAGCATACAAGTTCATCCACATTATATCATCAGCATAATGCATAACATATTTCATTTACCATATCAAAGCAACATAAATTATATGCATATAATAGACCAATATTAAATATGCATTTAACAATAAGCATTACATCTATATATGCATCCACAATCACAACTGCATCTACACATCTAGATCATGCCATCTAAGAATCCACTCATCATAAAGCATAAAGTGATATAGAATACACCATATAACATAAAATCATAAATTAGTCCACCTACACATCCACATCATATCCACATCTAAAGCATCACATCGCATCATATCACATAAGATCATGATACTGCATCACATAAATATAAAAACATAATCATAAAAGATACACATAATGAGTCCAAAAGTTTAGATATCATATAAATGTGTGTCAAATAAGTACATGTAGGTACAAAATTGCCATAAGGCTACAACTGTGTAGGTCACCCGACCTTACACTAAAAAATGAAGTCAGTGTAAAAAGCCATCAAGCTGGGCCTACACCCCCTGCCTCACCTCTGTCCTCGGCTTTGTCCCTATGAAAAAAATGGTAGCTAGTCCCCACAGTACTATTTTTATGGATCCTGGTCCTTTGGGTAGGCTAGACTAAAGACTACCTAGATGTAGTCGACATGCTACGTTGTGACCCCCGGTTGTGGATCTCTCCCTAGGAGTGGTATCTAGTAGTTGAACCTGATACCTCAGAGTAACAATGATGTCATATGGTCCTTGTTATCCTTGATGATCCCCTGTTATCATCTCACCTTGGCCCTTGCATCCAAATCCATAGGCCCCTGCATAGTAGGAGTGACTATCACAAGCTGCCTTCAGGTGGCATCTCGTTCAACAGTGAGTTGTGCAACCTATGTTTGAAGTGCAACAATAGTAGCATCCTACTATTATATCTAAATCTAAGTTGATTGAAGCTCAACCTCTACCTGATGCAGTTGAGCCCGAAGAGGGGAATCCTACTCCTTAGGAGCTAACTCATCCTCCTCATCAGGAGCAACCTGTTCCTTCACCTCCTGCTACTCTGCCTACTCCTAGTCCTCTATCCAAACCTCGCACTCAATGTCCATCAGGATCCTTAGCATCTACCTCATCCATGGACCACCCCAGGAAGCCACCACCATACCACAGCTATGTAACCCACCACTGAGTATAAGTCTCAGTAACTCCAACATCAGCAACACTCGCATCAACTACAAGAGGGTCATCCTCTAAAACTACTAAAACTCGGGGTGGTAGAAGGTTATTCTCAATGATGATCTATCTGTACACCACTGGCTCAAGAGACACATCCTACTATATGCCAAACTGTTATAGCACCTTCGAATAATATAAGAACTCTCTAATACCATCCTTATGGTTGATAACCCATCAATCACAGTGAGTCTGAGATATGAAACTAGTTGGATCTCCCAGGAAGAGAACTCATAGTAAGGACTTAAAATGACATCAATGGCCTGTAGGCCAGTTAAAGATGTTGTGTAATGGGAGAGCTCCCTTTCATGAGGTTAACTCTTGTGCTACTCACGCTCTCTGGGCCACCTAAATTCATAGAACTGAGCCACCATGGCTACCTCAATAATATCCATAGGAAGTCCTATTCGACGATCCACCCTGATGTGCTCCTAGCCCCAAATATATAGGAGTAAGTTGCAAGCGATGTTGGCTCATTCCCATCGTTGGATACAATACAGCTCATCATAACACTGTGCCAAAAAAATGCTCCCCCAATCATAGATGATAGGCTCTACGCTATCAATCAAATCTTGAACCATCGCCAAGAGGTTCCATGGGAACCTCACTCCAGAGCAATTAGGTAGAAGGATGTTATAGATCACCATCAATAAGACATGTCATCGAGAGAAGATATTCTCCCAGTGCCACCGAACAATGCAAATACCACTAGACATGGTATCCTAAAAAGCAACAGTGGCATGTCACCCAAAGACTCTCGTGAAAATTGCATCTCTAGCATCAATGGGGGAAGACACAGTGGGCACTCCATCAAATGTGATCTTGAAGATCCTGTACATGTCCTCTGGAATAATGATCATCTCACTGGTAGGAATGTGGAACGTGTTAGTCATGGAGTCCTACCTATGGGCCAGAGCCGTAAGATAAGACTAAATTGACATGATCATCGAAAGCCTAGTGACATACTGGAGACTACGAGAATAGAGCTAATGCTAGTCCATGGAATCCATGTGAGGTAAAATATCCATAAGCAATTTTAGATCCCGAGCCCATGCAAGAAAAATCTAGAAGTGCAAAATATGTCTAAATCAAATGCACTACCAAACTAATAAATGCATAAAATAAAAATTATGCAAGATAATCTAATATGAGCTTAAGACTAGTAAAACAGTGATCAAATACACCTAAACATCCAAAAAAATCAAAACTACACTTCGAAATTGCAAAAAAAATCAATTAAATTGCTCCAAAATTCCAAAAAACTAAAAAATAAATCTATGGTCTGGTGGCCGCTTGCACCAGGAGCGGCCAAGAATCAATCGCTGAAGTTGGCAACGATCAGTTTCCAATGGTAAAAAATTTGACCATTAGATTTTAAAATAGTTTCTAACGGTAGCAACGACCAGCCTCAGGACAAGTAAGTTGCTCTGAGCTGTAGCGGCCAGTGGGCGACACACCAATGACATTCTCCCTTGGTCGAAAATCACAAAAAATTAACAAAACACTAAAACTAGCCTAGACCCACTAAAGCTAACCCTAGCCTGGACCTATTTATAGGTTCGATTCATTTCCAATAGGTTTAGTGAGGTTCATTTACTAGATTAATTAATTAAGTTCATTTTACCCAATTAAATAAGCAAGTCAAGGTTGGCAAAGTACTCATGAAGCTCTGTCTCCTTCGCTCGTAGATGCCTCCCCCTGCTCGGCCATCGCATATAATCAGTAGCAAATATGGTAGCACTCCATGTCACAATGATACTTTCTCACCTCAGAGCTCAAAAGTGCAATTGACAGCTGGAAACAATGAAAGGTAAAACCGTAGAATTTACTTTTATATTTTCAATTTTTGCCTCGGTCGCTTTTGGCATCAGTGACCTAAACTTTCTGGCCACTCGACATGATAGCGGCCATGAGGCAACAATTGGGGGTTGTTGGAACTGACAATGATCAAGAAGAAAGGAGAAATTAACTCAATTTTTCACCATAAAGCACCTCAAAATAAGTCAATAAGCACATCTACCAATCCAAAGCAACTGAAATGTGCCAAAAATACCAAAATATAACATAAAGCAAAATTCAAAAACATATTAAAATTCAAATTAACACAAAAAAATAAAATAAACAAAATCTCAAGTGAGCCTTGTAATCATTTATTTTCTCTATACACTTGGCGATTGCAGCGAGTAGCACTCCATGCAATTTGGCAAGATGATTAAATTTCCATAAGGTCACTTGGGGCAAAATAGTTAAGGTAGAACTGAGATGCTTCACTTCAAACCCAAATAAGGCCATGACTTCCGGATTGCCCCATAGGAGCGAGGATCCATCTCATTTCTCCTATAACAAATAGTGATTCAATAGAAGCTAAATAGAATTGCTATCACCTTGTTTTCCTAAGAAGGCCATTACAACCGAACCACCCCATAGGATAAAGATTTACAATTACCAAAATGGTTGAAATCACACCTGGATGGGACCTACCCTATAACAAAAAATCAACCCTCTAAAGAGGTCCAAATCACTCATCTTGGTCAAGCAAATCGTCGCTTCATTAATTATCCTTTCCTCATCGACTCGTAGCTTGAGGGGGTAGTCAAAATTTTTAAACAATCATAATCAAAGTCAACAAAAGATCACTTGATCATGTCAAATTGTGTTTGTCTTATGAATCATTGCCACCAACTATCATAATCCTACCCTTTTTTGGGGAAAAAAACAAATATGACAATTAAGTTTGTATCTCTCCCCCTTTCAGATATATAGTGCACTGAATCTTATAGTAGTGATCAATCTACCAAATTTTCTAATGAACGAGTGCAAGCTTTTGCAAAATTTAAGCCTTCCACCCTATTGGAAGCAATGATTCTAGGATGCACATCCTTTCCCATGACTTGGGGTATCCAATGTTGATCAGATCAATGATCATCACACAACCTACAATGTGACCCTAGGTGGTCTATTTTTGCTCCATCCTATGTTTTCCTATAGAGCATCCCAAAAATGGGTATCTGTAGACACCTAAAATACGTCATGTTTAGGAGACTACCCATATGGACACATTCACAGACCATATGAATCCTCTTGGATCTCTCCAAGAGCAAGCAGTGGTCCTAACCACTCAAAAAGGGTAGTTCTAGCCCATCCAGGTTTGGCTGATCTCAATCAGAGTGACAACCACATCTGGTCATTGAAGACTACAACGACCACACCTAGTTGTTGAACCTAATAGCAGCTAGGACCATGCATAGTATGGCCATGAATAAAGGCTCAGATCATGCAGTCTAACTGCACCTTGCATTGTTTGTAGGTGGTTTTTGGCAAGGAACTCCTTGAGTTACTCTTAACTTTCCCTTCAATGCCAGTTTGTGATTGATGCTTACCATCCGGGACGGTCAACCACATGAGATTTGGATTGAAGCTTCTCCAGGAATCCAAGGTCCATATCTAAAGAGAGGGAAGTCTACATATGGACTCTCCCACAAAGAAAAAAAGATCCAAAATTTTTAGAGTTTATGCAGCGAAGCCCTATCAGATTGGAGAGTGAATTTGTGCATCCTTGAGGAGCAATGAAGTGCTATCTGGATGAGGAGAGACTACGCATCCACTATTCAGACCCATTATTATTCATTGTAATTCCATGTACTTGACACAAATGACAACCCTTAAACATCAATTGGATTAAGGAACTTAGTGCTACAACCCTTGGATCAAGAGGAGAAAGGTTTATTTCATGGTCGTTGTCCTGGACAGTGGCCCGTAGGTGTAACCTAGGGTTTAGATACTAGTTTCATTTGTTCTAGCATTAGATCTAATTGCTTTTTGCTTCAGTATTTATTTCTAGTTTAGATATAATTTATTTATGCATTTACATTATTGTTCCTTGATATATGCACATGTTTTTCATTGGTTTCATTGGATTTAATCATATTATGCTTATCTATCTTGCTTATTAGATTTGACACTAACAGCCTCATCCGGGGAGACTTCCTGAACTAATGATTGTGCTCTATTTTTTCCATGACCACAGATACAAGTTCATAGGATCATCTCAAGGTATCCAGAGCACGATATCCCTCTAAGATGAAATCGGGAGGAGGCATCAGTAAGCCCTCGATCAATTTGGTGTGTGATATCAGGAGGCCTGTGAAGGTGCACCATCCCCTTGCAGGGGATACATTCACTGTTACCCCACCTGTAATAGATTGTATGAAAATGAGTATCCCTCATAGGGACGTACATGTATCTGAGGTCCGAAAGCATTAATAAAAGAATATTTCTTTGATCTTTTACTTTCGTGTTATATGTGCTTGTATTCATTTATGCATTGGATATAATAATAACATTGCAAGTAGGGTTAGTTGTGGTGTGCGCTTCCCGGGGTAGCACAATATGTAGACATTATTACACCTTCTTTGAAGTATCCTTCATTATATTTTTTTAGAATTTATTGGAAACATGATCTTAGTTTTATGATTTCTTCATTACCTTATGACATAGAATTTTGATGTCATAAAAGTCTTGTGTATATTTTGATTTTGTTTCACTTTGTGCAGTAAACCCTTGTTGATTTATTTGATTTTCTTGAAGAGGTATTTGGTCTTGATTCTTCCTATTCAATGCATTATACTTGTAAAATTTTGTACTATGTCCTCTTTCACAAATATGACAATACCACTTTCTCTTTTGAGGTTGATTTTGTGATGAAGATAAAGTAGGACTCTTTGTTGATATAAGAGCATTGTTAGATGACTCATCTCTTAATTAATTTTTGAGTTTATATTGTTGAAGAATATTTACTAATTCCTCAAATGACACCTTTTTGTTTGATACTTGAAGAGATGTGACCAATATTTTGAATGATTCAAGAAGTACTCTAAGTATAACTAAAACTAGAAGCCTATCTTCAACCTTTTCTCCCATGGTGTATAATTTTAATTTTAAGTCTGTTATCCTTCAAAGAAAATATTCTATGTTTTCTCCATCATGAATTTTTAGTGAATATAATTGTGATTGCAAGTGTAAAATAGTAGCTTCATTTTTTCTTCAAATATTATGCATAGCTTTTCCCAAGAAGTATTTGAAGTTTTAGCCTCACTTATTTGTGCTTGATCTCATATGATATACCATGCACTATTAGCATAAGATCCTTTTCATCTTTTTATTTAATTTTTTATCTTCCAATTTTATTCTTTGGATTGATTTTCTCTCCATTTACCACATCCCAAAGTTTCTCAACAATAATTATTGATCTCATTTTGTTCTTCCATGGAGTAAAATAGGTCCTTTTAATAATTGAGATTCAAAAAGGAAAATATTTATATTTAACATTTTAATAATTTTCTTTATTGTTGAAATCCTTTTATCTCCAAATTTAATTTTCTTAATTCTTCAATAATTTTCTTTCAATCTTCAATTCTTCAATCATCAAATTTTCACTATTCTTCTTTTCTTCAGTTTTCTTTCTTTAATTTCAAGTTTCTTCTTCAATTCAATTTTTCAATATTCAATAATCATTTTTTAATCTTCTTAAATTCTTCTTATAAATCCTAATTTTAATTCTTCACACAATAATTATCAACCTTCAATTTATTTCTTCTTTCTCCACTTTAATATTTAATTAATTATCTTCTCATGACTCCCATTAATTAAACCTTTGATATGTTTATTCAATTAATAATATCCTTCATCGGTTATTTATTTTCTTATATCTCCTAAAATAATTCCCTTCCTCCAATTATTCCACTATTACTTTAGTTATCCTTTTCTTCTCTTTATAAAATAATTCATGTCATATTTAAACTTGTACCTTAGAAATCCCTCTAGTTTGTAGTACAAATTTCATTGGTGCTTCTCAGGTTTAAATTTCCACGTTTGGTGTTACTCAACCACTACAACTTTACACTAACTAAACTCAATGGTACATTGTCTAGTCTGCTCTCATCACTATAATACCAAACTTCAAATATCTCCTATTTTAGTCATCTATTGCCAACCATGGCTTCACACATAGGCTTCAAGTTTCCTCTTAGGCACTCTAATTATTTCTTTCATGCACTCCAATCATTTATTAAGCACTCCAATTTTTCAGGCACCAACCAATGCCTCCCTCATATTATTCTCTCCTTGCAGGCAGTGCAAACTTCCTCAACATATTTTTTATCCTCATAGATGCTTCAACGTTTCTCCTTACAAACTTTGTTCACTTTCTCACCAAATCTCTTCCTCCAAAGCACTCCAATTGTATTCACTTTACTACAACACAATATTCTCTCCACAATAGCTCTCCTCCAATACTCCAGTAGTGTGGATCTCTTCTCAAATATAGACATGGATCTCACTTAGCACTATCAAGGGAGCCAAAAATTATATTTTATTCATTGAAAATCTCTCACCATTTCTCTAGCTTCTACTACATTGACTATAATTATATCCAATCGAGATTTCATAGAGGTGTCTTCCTTTGACTTCTATTGCTTCTTAGCTCTTGGATTTAGGTCTTCCTTCTACAACACTTGGCTCATTTTAAACATGGTTTTCTCATTGCTTGTCCTTTCAAACATTGTGATCTCTCTCACCATATGCTCACCATGTATTTCAAAAATTCCACCCAATGTGGCTCCAATACCATTGTTATAAAATTATTAATATTCCTCATAGGATAATTCTATAGGATCTCACAATATTTTTAAACACAAATTCATACAATAAATCACTCAAACAATGCACAATAAACTCATTGAATTTTATTGATAAACATCTACTATAAGCAATGCATAAATGCAATGCTTCTTCAATACATATTACAAGTATTTGTCTTCAATATATACATACATGAGACTCTTCATATGCACATGAATCTTGACCTTTATACTTACATAAACTCTTCATCTTCTCATACTCATGGGAGATCTAACTCTTCACATTTCTCTCTTACATAATAATAAATATCATATATTTACATAAAGATAAAGTATCTCATGATTGCTCATAACTCCTTACTTCTAAACATGACACTTCACTCACATAACTCATACTTACTAACATGACACCTCATACACATAACTCCACACTTATTTACACAACATATAACTCACACATAACAACATGACATATATTATAGACTCAAATTTTTACACATCCTAGACTAAACTATTTAAAAGATTGTTGCATTAATATTACAAGGTACCAAATAATGTAATACCTCCAATAGGAATATAGTCCTCAATGTTATCAAACTCAACGAACTTGAGAGAGGAAAAATCCAATTCCAAGTGACTCACTTAGTAGTATTAACTTTCCCAAAAATTTCAAACAATTTTAACCATATCTTGATAGGGTCACTCTCCTCTTTGGTGTGGAAAAGTAATTTTGGTTCAATTGGTAATGAAAATAAGCCAAAATATCCTTATTTTATTTGATGATGATTTTCTTCATCAAGAATAATTGCTTTATGTTCTTGAAGTATGCGCCATAGGTTCTTACCTCATAGCAGGATGATCATCTACGTTGATCAAATACTATAGTTTCACTCATTAAGGTGAATAACTAGGGCATTGTGATCCATCTTATACAATATGACCCCTAAAAATATGATAGGTCTATGAAACAATGCCACTTGTGCATAAAACTCAAAAACATATGATTTGAAAAAATGGGCTCAAAATACTTCCATATGCAAAAGATATGACCTCTAAACGTTTTGCCCTAATGGATCCCAAAATTTAAAAATTAAAATCTCAAACCTTAGGGTTGCAAGGGTCAATATTGACCTACCACTTGGGCACAATCTGATTTGTTGGTGTAATCCAATCACTTTTAACCACTTCAACTCTAATTAGTGTAGTCATTGACACTTACCAAATTCTTATTGACTAATCATGCATATGTAATAATGTTTTTTGACATGGTGCTAAAAATTTCAAGTCAGCCACCACATCAACCAAGGGGTCGATATCTTCTAAATAATCTAAAGTTTTCTTCCATGGGGTTCAAACTCAATACCTTCCTTTAAAATCCTCATGAGTACAAAGAACCATGTGTGTTTCATAGAATGTAGCTCTGAATTCTTATGATCAAATATGATTACAATGAGAGCCCTAAATTGGAGTGAATTTTCAAAATTAATGGAGGTAGGAAGATGCTAGAATAGGATAGTTAGGTGATTGCAAGTAGGGTGGGTCTTGGTCTATGAGAAGATCAAGGAGGTGGTAGTTTGCAATATGGTGTGGGATCTGGCGATCGATAGGATGGTTTATTTTTTGAGGCGCCATTCATGGAGGAAGTAGAAAAAGGAGTTCCAAATGATCTTGGGGTACCCTTTGGTAAGGTCATGAGTGGGTCCCCAAGGTTTGGTCATCCGTTTAACCCAAGTGAGTTTTCTTTTGCTACGATTACCACTAGAGGTTTGGGTCCGCATAGCTCAAGTTCTCTCTTTGACTTATCTCATATTTGTAATAAAAAATTTATCCCGAATGAGCTTCTAGATGTTATGATGGAGGAAGAGTCATGGAATCTAGTCAATAAATTACAATGTGGTAGATCAAACCTTAATTTAATTTGGATATGGGATATTATCAAATGGAAACCTTTACGCTTGATGGATATTGTTGTGGTTTCTAACACTTTCTTCCTCATCAAGATTAACTATGAAGAGGACTCAAAGTGCATGTTGGATGGAGGCCTCTGGTTCCATGGTAAGAGAGGCATATTTATATGTAATATTTATATGTAAATGTGATCTAGATTTTAACCCCAAGACTCAAAAAATGAACATGGTCCCCCTTTGGGTGAGATTCCTACATTTTTCGTTCCATCTATGGTACGAAGATATTCTGAGGGGTATCTCTAAGGTAATTGGAGATCTAGTTGGGATCGATTCGATAACTAAATCAAATTCCAAGATGATTTTCTCTAGGATGTGCATGATGGTAGACCCGAAGGCTAATTTAATAGATCATATTGAACCTATATACAAGAAGGGTCCCTAGATTCAGTTGGTTGTCTATGAAAATAGGCCTATTATATATTTTTACTATAAGAAACTTAGTCATTCCTATAGATCATGCCCTCACAAAGCTCTAGGTGGGGGAGCCCAAAGGAATAACTAGGTCAAAAAGCAAGTCAACAAGGTTCAAGAGTAGTCAATTCTTGCTGGGAAAACCAAGTCATAACCCTTGATTCTTTTCCAATCAGCTATGGGAAAAATAATAGTGGAACAGATTTCCTTAGTGGATGTTAGTGACATTGGAAGGGAGGTGGTCTACCCAATGGATCCAGGTAATTATCACTCCTATATAGGTATTGACCAGGTGTGTCTTGATGAACTAGTTACTAAAACACGTATTCCTCTAAAGTTTCTCCAAAACTCCTTTCTATACTTGAACTCTTATGATCCAATTTTGGAAGAACTCTGATCCCTCATAAGACTAGTGAGAAATATTTTCTAGCATAGGATTCCCCAAAATAGACCAAAGTGAAGAGGTCACTGTGTCACAGTGAAGGTTCATTGGGTGTAGCTAAATCTAGATATAAAAGTAGAAGCCTCTAAAAAAGTTAAGTTGATGTTAGAGCAAATCAAAAGATAGTAAAACCATCCAACAAAGATTTTAGGATTCATGAGGTAGAGTTAGAAATTTTTGACAGGCTCCAAGTGCAATTGAAGTTTGAGAAAGAGGGCGTCAAAGATAAACAATTAAAATTTAACATATTCTGTCACTCTTCCCGATATGTGAGTGGGAAAAATGCACCAAATCCTATAAATGAAGCTACTATCATGGAATATCAGAGGCCTAAATAGGCCCTCCAAGTAGTGAGTTTTAGTGTCTATCAAGAAATAGGTGAGACCGGATATTATTATTATCTAGAAAACTAATATTGATAGCAATAATGTAGAGGCAATTAAAAAATTATTTGGAAGGAGGTTAGTTTTATGGTAAATTCTACTAATGGGGATTTTAGGAGTCTCCTTTACTTTTAGGACCTTAAGAAGTTGAGTGGATCAACCCTCCTTGTCTTTTATAGGGTTATAAATATTCTATTTTGATGTAAAGAATCAGGGTATAGATGGATTACATCTAATATCTACACTCCTAATACGGGTCCTAGTAGGACCCTCCTATCAGAATCTTTGATCTCAATGAGAAAAAATTTTAAGGGTGAAGCTTGGATCCTCATAAGGGACTTCAACATCCCTCTTTATCCTTCTAATAATAAGGGTGGTATAAAAATTGGTTCTCATTTATAAACAATCAGGAGCTAATGGATGTGGACCTGAAGGAATCCAAATATACTTGGAGTCATAAGATGTTAGGCAGTCAAAATATCTAGATTAGGCTTAACGGAGTCTTGGGTTCCAAGGAAGGCCTCCCCTATTTTGGAGATGCATCCCTTGCTCCCTACCCAAAGTGGCTTCTGATCATAATTCACTTGTTTTTGAAAAAACTCTAGAATCCCAACTTTTTCCCCATACCTTGTAGGTTTGAGGTAATGTGGATACAACATCGAGACCTAGAAACCAAAATTAAGGAATGGTGGTCATAGAATTTTTTAGGCCCTCTCATCTCTCAAGTGGCTTCCAAGCTTATATTTGTCAAGGCTAATCTTAAAATTTGGAATAAATATATCTTTGGGAATGTGACCTTGAGGAAAAAATAATTATCTAGGCAATTAAAGGAGACCAAAAACACCCTATAAATAGGAGATTTGACTAAGGGTACTAGGCTTAGGGAAAGAGAAATTTTAGCAGACTTGCACAACATTATTTCTAAAGAAGAAATTTTGTGGCATCAAAATTCAATATCCCTCAGGCTCCAGGAAGGTGTCAAAAATACAATTTTTTCCATATGTCCACCTTAAGGCAAAAGAGCAATAATAGAAGTAGAGAAATCATGAAATCTAATGGATTTTTCATGTAGAACATTGATGAAATTAGAGAAGTAGTACTTCAATATCCCTCCTCTTTTTGAGAGAAAAAGAATACCATCAAGTTGAAGATAAGCTCCTTCATAATATTCCTCCCCTTATTGTAGAAGACATGAATGAAGTTTTGTGTGCTACTTTTAGTTATGAATAAATCAGGAATGTAGTGTTCTCCATGGGATGTCTTAAAGCATCTATCCTAGATGGATTTCCTCCTATATTTTTCTAAAAATTTTGGTATAAACGACATCTACATGGCAGTGAGAGAAATTCAAAGGTCTAACTTCATACCATTTGATGTTAATTCAAATTTTCTTGTCCTTATTCCTAAGATGTTGGATGCTAAAAAATTTAAATATTTTAGGCCCATTAGTCTTTGTAATACTATTTTTAAAATCCTCACAAAATCAATGGCTAATAGACTAAAAGTCTTCCTACCGATGATTATTGATCAACCCCAAAGTGGTTTTGTGGTAGGAAGGTAAATTATTGATGGTATTATTGTGGTTCATGAGCTCATCCACTTAGTCAATAAAAGTGGAAGACTAGGAACCTTCCTTAAGCTAGATATGAACAAAGCATATGATAGAGTCTCATGGGATTTTCTACTCAAAGTCGTAGGAAAGTTTAGTTTCAGACCGAGCTAGCTGAGGCTTATCGGGACTTGCATATCCTCTACAAAAAATTTAGTTATCATAAATGGGTCATCAAAGGTTATTTCTGAATATTTAGGGGAATCCACCAATGTGATCCTCTTTCTCCTTACCTATTCATCATCTTAGCTAAATCACTAGGAAGAGCCCTTAAAGTTGATCCTACAATTGTTGGGATTAATCTAGCAATTACTATCAATCTAATTTTCCACCATCAATTTTTTGATGATACGTTGTTTTCCTTTCTCACAAAAATACCTCAAGCTACAGCCGATAAAGCTATCCTTCTAGGCTTTGAGAAAGTGATAGGACAGAAATTTAATTTGAAAAAAAAGTAAACTTTTTTTCTTAAACACTCCCCTAGGTAGATAGAGGAGAATTGTTGATATTCTAGGCTACAAGATTGATTCTCTTCCCTTAATGTATCTAGGAATATCGTTGTTCAAGGGATATATTAAGGCATCTCTATGGGATCTGGTGGTGGAAAGAGTTCAAAGGAAACTGGAAAGTTGGAAAGGGGCTCTTTTGAGCTAAGCAAGAAAAACTATTGTGGTTAAGTTAACCCTCTAGAGCGTTTTGATCTACTTCATTTCTCTCTTCAGGTTGCTATGGATGATTCTCTATAAAATTAATCAAATCTCACATTCCTTAATTTAGTTATATTCTTAAGAGAAGAATAAATTCCCACTGGTTTCCTAGGACCAAGTTTGTAGTAATAAATAAATGAGGGGTTTGGGTCTGAGAAGACTGAAAATGATGAACAAAGCTCTTATAGCCAAGTAGGGTTGGATATTGGTACAAAGTGAAAATATAAAATGGGTAAAAATTTTGAAAGCCAAATACTTAGTCAATGATGGTTTTTCCTCATCGATCCTACCCCTTCCCATAGATCTACTTTTTGGAAGAGCATTGTGAAAAGTCGCTCAGATATTTTGAAGAGGGGAATATGGCTTTTGGGGAATGATCAGAATATTGATTTCTAGAAAGACATGTGGGTTGCTAGCCAACCATTGTAATTGTATCCAAGCCTAAGCTTGGTAGAACCAATTAAAAACTAAGCCTTTGGGCCAAAGGTATGTAACTTCATAGATGTTGTGTATGGTAGGAAATGCTAGAAACCCCTTGATTTTCTTAGGTTGTTGTAGGTTGAAGATATTACATTTAAAGCCCTATCTGATATCCTGAGGTAGATCATAATAGCTAGTAGGTATAAGCCATACAAATTACTATGGGTTATTGATAATAATGGTTGTTTCTCTGTCAATTCAACCTATGCTATCTAAGATGTGGAATTTAGCCCTTGGTTCCCTGTTTGCAATATTTGATTGAAGGGTATTACTCCCAAAGTTAATATCTTCTTATGGTTGGTGGTCCAAGGTAAATATTTTATGTTGGATAATCTCCATAAGAGGGGTATGATCCTCTCGAATAGGTACTACCGAAGTTGTAATGTAGATAAATCCTCAATGCATCTTTTGTTTGACTATCCCTTCTCTTGGGATGTCTTTTTTCCTCTTCCTTCACTCTGTTGGTGTGGACCGGGTTTTTCCTAGGGATCTATCAATCTTGGTTGAGAAATGATGTCCTCCCTTCTTATCCCCTTACCTTCACATATTTTGATCCTTTGCCTTACCCCATGTGTTGTGGCACAATTGGAAGGAGAGAAATTCTTGGGCTTTCAAAAACATCTCTCACCTTGCGAAGTTCATGTTCTTACATTCTATCACTTCCAAAATTGAGAATGTGGATCTTCTACCTCTTGATAAGGTCACTATTGGTAGGGAGAAAGGGCTTAAATTGGCCATTGGTTTTAGAACTCCTCTGACCCCTGTGTCCCATCCTATTTCTTCTACCATATATGAAATTTTTTGGGAACCTCCTCCTAGCTAGTTGAAGCTAAATTTTGATGAATCTTCTAAAGACAACCCTAGATCGATGGGAGCAAGGGGAGTGATTAAATACTTGAATTGGATAAATTTTCTAGCCTTCACCGAGGACCTAGACTTCTAGACCAATCACTTTATGGAAGTAAGCGCACTCTACCAAGGAGTCTCTTAGTTGGAAGCAATGAATTGCAAGAAGGTAATTATTGAAGGAGATTCCCTCAATATAATTAATATGCTCAAAGGTGTCCCAACCCCAATGTGGACCATTTCAAATATGTTAGAAAAATTCCAAAGACTAATCCAATCCCTTGAAACTATTTAACTCAAGCATATTTATAGAGAAAGGAATAGACCTACAGACTATTTAGCCAACGTGGGCCTCGCATAATAAAATATTACAATTTGGTGAGAATATTTCCCAACTAGGCTAGTTCAATTAGATAATGAAATCAAAAGAAGGTAAAATACCCTCCAAATTCCCCATTAAAATTGGTACTTGGGACCATGTGGATGTGACCACATGTTATTTGATTTCAAAGAGCCTCCAATTTTTGAATTTAAATCAAATAATGTTTCGTTCCCCTAAACCAAGTGGAAAGAATATGTGGTAATATCACAAGTGGCCAAAACCTTTACAAATAGAAATAACTATTGTTCGAGATCCAATTTGTGACTAGGCTTGACCTTTTAAAATATTTTTGAACTCAAGCATAATTAGCTTTACCTATGAGAACTACTTGGGGCTAAGGTGGATGCATTAAGGATGGTAGATTATTGTGATTGGTGACATCCATGACTCCTATAGAAGGGAAACATAAAATAAACATTATTACACAAATTAGGAGAAAGAGAATCATTATTGGAGTGGGTGGGTCTTTGTTCTTAGGGCACTTATGGAGCAAAGTTCCAAATCTTATACTTGTGATAACAGGTTTATCAATGATCATTCTCCAAATAGACATTGGAAGGTGAACCAAGGACTAGCTAGGCTAGGTAGGCACAGTGATGTGGAGCCCTCTAGGTGGATGCATAGATATTGTATCAACAAGATTTGGTACCATTTTATTGACTTGGCTAGGTGGTATTTCTCTACATCTGAGTTGAAGGGCATAATTTAGAGTTGTAATATGAGTGTAATTATCACCCCAATATGGAGGTCTACTAACATGCATGAGGTTTTGCCTTGACATAGCATGGTTACCACCACCCTTCAACTTAGGTCCAGGTGCCAAGATTATAGAATTATCTCTCATATGATTATAAGCATATTGATAAGTCTTGAAAAGGCAAGGAAGGGGATGTTTCCATGGTGCAACTCCCATTGCATGAGTTGGAAAAAATGTGGTGAAGGTATTACAGGTTGGTTGCTAAAAATTATTCCACCTTCTCTGGATCTTGTGATTCATCACGAGTATCCAAGGCAAATTGGAATTAGGAATGTTGCTCTTTATTTTCTTGTCAGACTTTGTCAATCCCCTTGAGTGGCTCTATTGTGATTTTTTGTGGTAGATTGGGAATTAGTAGCATCAAATATCTTGGAAGAATGGCCACCTTAATTTTGGAACCATGTTCTCTGACTATTGATGAATATGTCAAGAAGATCTTGAAGAAGAATAACATTCTTTAGTGCTTGCTAAAATTTATTGGATACCATAAGAAAATAGTAAAATATATGGCCTATTCTTAATGCAATGGAGTGGTCAGGATCAAGATCCTTGAGTTTGAAATTAATAATCCCTTGATTATAGAATTTATGGGCTTGGCTACAAATGGTTTTGTTTATAATAGAGATAGAATTTGATGCTAAATACTTAATGAGAAATCAACCACAAGATATAAAATGAGCATGCAATATTGAAACTATGATAATGGTAATATATTAAGCATGTAAAACTCATAAAAAATATTTGAAATAACTCATAAAACTTTCATTAATGAATACTCACAAAAATAGGATCTTCATACAAAATATGGAGATCTCAAGTATTCCTGCTTCATACAAGTTCTACATTGCTTCAAACTTGTATTCTACTCCACTATACTAAATAATAAAATGATATGGAGTTCTATTTCTACTTGCTCACACCAAGGCTAATATATAGTGTGAGATGACTCTTGACCTTCCATCTTCCTATGACTCTTCACCTTCCTATCCTATGGACTCATGTGCACATGGACTATGATGCACATTTACGTTACCGAATACTTTGCACATAAAGTAAATACTCAAACCCTAATCTAATACAAACTTCTAATCTAAATATGTATCCATGGTGGTACATTGGCATGTACCAAATAATATAATATATTCCAACAAGAGAAAAACACTCTCTTCCAAAGGAGTCTTAGATTTTCCTGGACGAAGAGAAAGATTTGGTCGAAATCCAAAATGGATTTAAGTACAATTCACTAAAAGCTCCTTGGGATAGGGTGGCATTGATCATTATGCAGTATTTAACTTTGTATAAAAACTAGGAAATCCTGATAAGTTTCCACTTTATGTTCCTCTATCACTTATGCCATAATATATTGATGAACATACCCTCCTTCATATTTTATTCCATGGTGGTATCGATGAGCAGGGTTAAAAAAGGGATTAACCTAGACCCAATCCACCAAGGTTTGGTTAAAATATTCTTTGATTATGTGGTCAAGTCTAGAGGTTTGGATGGGGTGGAAATTTTAAATTCCCTTAATAGGGAATCAACTCCAATTGTAGACTATCTACAATCATCCGACTCTGAAGGTTTCAATTCTTTTAGCTAAGAAATTTCTAATGTTACCCCCATTGTGGGGTCAGTGGCTAAGGTGGTAGACTTACCTCCAAAAGGGACGGGAGGTAGCGACGAGAAAACCAAGTAATCCAAGTGCCTAGTCACCAAATTGACCAAACCTGGTAAGGCCCCTCTATGTATTGAAGACTTAAAATATAAATAATACACTCTACCTCCCAAGAAAGAGCTCATACTTGGTGTAGGAAGTGCAAAAAAGAGTCAAGAATGTTAGATCCAAGCCTTGGGATCAGATCATAAACCACTCAAGCATACACTAATGAAACTATAGAGGTCCTTGACCGACTCTATGCAAACTACTATCTCTTACACAAATAAAATCCTAGTCTTGATGGGATGGGAGTAGTGGGAGCTAAAGGAGGATGAAGAAAACAAAGGTGTTTATCCCAGTGGAATCATAAATTGAGTCTTGACTCCCTTGCTTCCTAGTGCTTTCTTGGTTTTTGGTGTTTTGATCTTGACTCTCTTACCCTATGGGGGTTCTCTATTCGGCTTTGTAATTATTAGATTTTTTCTCCCCCTTGCATGGGTTGTATCCTTTGGTTTATGAATGTTACTATTGTTAGCTCCTTTTTATGTTGTATCTATTTGGTAGTGTGGAGCTAGTTTGTTTCCTAGATCTTTGGTTCACTTTTGGCTTTTTTTGTGCCCCTTCCTTCCATGCTTCTCTTGAAAGGATGGTTGGATCCTTTTTGTAAAAGGTTTGGGGTCCCTTTCAAAACCCATTCATCCACCTAATAAAAAAATGAGGCTATAATAAATTGGCAAGTCTTGATGCATTCCATCAGTGGCACTACCCTTTTGGTTCATCAAGTGCATGATAATTGTGGTATAGCTCTTCTATCCCATTTTCTCATTCACTTATCAATTTCATAATCAAATGAATAGGTGTACATTGATGTTATTATACTTCTCATGGATTTATTGATCACACACTCTCCTCACTATGACTTTCTAGCTATATTTGCTTAAATATCTTATGCTCTTAAACTTATAAGTACTTTTATTCATGGATTTTACTTTTAATGCATTTGTATTTTTGTAATTTATTTTCATGCAAATTAGTTTAGATTAGTTTAAGATTTTTATTCAAGGTCAATAGGGAGTTGGTCTAAATATGAAGGTTGGAAGAAGCCATTTTCAATCCCATCTAAGTTTGTTGAAACTAGATTCAGGGCACAAATCCTTAATGAGAAGTCAAGATAATTCAATGGTTCAATAGTCATCTAATATGAGATCACTATGGAAATATCCTAATATCATGTGGATTGCATTCATATTAACACCCACTTTGATACCACTAATTTGGATAGTTCAAGTGAATAAAAATATCATCACATTAATGAAGAGAAGAGTGGAAATTGGAAGATATAATGCAATACAAAGCAATATTTTATGGTGATAGTTATAGAGATAAATATGTGATTTCTAAAAATATTTATTGGAGATATATGAATTTTCTATGTTCTATCCTACCTAACTGCCATCATAAATCATATATATATATATATATATATATATATATATCGAATAATATGAGTTGATCTTCTAGTGAATACAAGAAGGATAATAGTTATGAACTATATATGGTTCATGACCCTTTGGAACCAAGAGTTTATGCCTACTAAAACCTTTAGTATACTTTATGTTAGAGGTCATAGGTTGTGGTGCCTAGTAGTTGGAGTGATTCTAGTGTTAGACACTAGTTTTGGTACTTGATGACATTAACCTACAGATTTCTAATACTAGAATTATCGATGCTATAAAATTGAGTATCATGGTTGGTCAAAGGTTGAATACAAAAAGTAAATTTTAAACTTATATTCATAATGGAGAATCTCTATATCTTTGAAGTACCTACAAATATGCCCATATAATATAAGAAAAATAAGGGTTTCTTAAACCTCCAAGGATGATGACATAACACTTACAGTTCTTAGACCTTGGTTCCCATTTTGTATTCTCATTAGAAAAGCAAATTACATTTCTTCTAGTGGTGTTAGACTTCCTAATGGTGTCAAATCAACCTATAGCATCATGACCATAATGTTTCCAATATTGCCTTAGCATCAATGTCTAGATGCTAATACACTTAAAAAAACAAATTGTGGTGCCAATACCATGTGTCACCACCAAATTATAGAACCCATAGAGGGAACGTTTCTAATGCCAAGCATTAGGAACATATACATACTCATTTAGTCTTTCCACTTGGCACATTATAGACTAGAATAAACTATAGAGGAAGTAGAATGGAACAATTGTTTAAATTTCTTCTTGAATAGATGGAGAGCTAAACCATTTAACCTCTCAAATACTTGTAATTATTTTACATTTGCATATAACTTAGGATTATCTTAGGCCAATTCTTCTATTCCTCTTCTACTTCTTCCATTCTCCTACTTCACCATCTTTAGTCTCCCCTTTTTTTTCTTACTTTGAGATTTTTTAAGTTTCTCTTCCTATATTTCCCACCAAATAGTTCCAACCCATCCCTATAATATCTAGTCTTTTATTCTGCTATTTTTTTTACATTAAAGTAGAGTTTCTTGTGCCCTATTACAACACACACCTCTTGTTCTAAGTATTTGTACTATTGTTAAAAAGGATACATGAGCCTTGTATTTTGTAGTGTATTTACATTTTTATTATGTGTAAATAAAGTTACATTATTATGAGAAAGGCTCTATGATGCTCTATTTCACAACAAAACTTTGAAATATAACTCATTTGGCATCATAAGTTGATACAGAAATTTCTACTCCATATCACCACATCTTGGAATCTATAATGTAAATAAAGTGATATAAAAGTAGTTTCATGTTTATATGATTTATTTTATCTCATATTATTTTGTATATAGCGGTTCTTTCCTATAATAGAGCCTCTAATATATTTCATCACTAGATCTCCTATTTTTCATGTTTATGGTATTATAAAAATAACACTAGATTCCATATTCAAGTACCATGAAGAATGCCATATTCATAGAGATATTTCGATGAAAAAATAATTACTAATAGAGACCAAGTTCTAGGACATAAAGAGTCTCAATTGAAATTCCCTGGAGGAATAAAAGAACATGTCTTTTAGGTAGTTTTGGAATCTCATGAACAACATGCAAGCTCTATTCATAACTACCAACCCTGGACCTTTTCAAATCCATATCTTTATTAAGGTTTAGACTACCATCAATATTTCAATTTTCTAAGGCCATATAGATATAAAAAATGTGGACACATGGCCTCAATAGCTAGAGGTACTCTTCTATAAACTATTTTTTTACATAAATAAAATCATTTTTATAGCCTCAAAGATGTCTAAATTAGTTGTCTATTGGTAAGGAGATGTCATAACAACCTAACACATCATCAAAATATAAGTGCATGAATTTGTGATAGCTATAGTAGTGTGAAGATCAATCCATCTAATAAGACATTAATAATTTTATTAAACATTTTATTCAATTATGCAACAATAATAACAAGAATATTTAGGTTTTAAAGTATGTTAAAGGAATTAATTACCACAACCACTCAAGATAGAGTTTTCTCTAGCAGACTCCTTGGTACATTTTGCTTCATGTTAGAGTAGGAATAGAATTCATAAGCAAAGTTGAAAATTCTTACATCAATGCTCTATAAGAGGCCAATAGTACCAATATCCCAATGGTTTGTTGCTCAACCACCTATAAAACCAATGTTAAAGGGTCCCTAATGTCGTCTAATCTCAAGAGTCCTTAAGTAATATAGGATAAATTCAAATAGATGGTGGATGAAAAGGTGCAAATCATAATTATGTTGAGTGTAATATTTAACAAAATTCTTTCATGGTACAACTAGAGGTTAACAACTATACCTTTATGATAAAAAATGAAGATTAAGTAGACACAATATACTTGAGTACCAAAACTTGGTAGGATTGTATTGCCTCAAGAGTGAAAGTACCTATTTTACATTGTTGATAGATAAAGGGAAAGCATATACAAATTATCGTTAACATTGGGAGCTAGAAAAACATAATTTCACAAGACATAGTTAAACAACTTGGATTCTAGATGATGGCACACCTACAACCTTTATCATTGGGTTGTATTCATCTTGGGAAAGGTATAGAGTTTCAACAATAATAGACCTTTGAGTATAAAATCATGTCAATGCATGACTTAGTCACATGTGACATGATGCCATGGGGTATATATTGTATCTTGTTAGTAAGTGTAGACACCTAAAATGCATCATATCGAGGTGACTACTCATATGGGACATGTTAACATACCATACGAATGATCTTGGACAACTCCAAGGTAAAGTAGTGGTTAAAACCACTGCTTTACCTTAGAGTTGTCCAAGATCATTTATATGGTCTATTAGCATGTCCCATATGAGTAGTCACCTCGACATGATACGTTTAATGTGTCTACAAATACCTCTTTTGGGATGCATTGTGAGAATGAACAACGCTGAGTAAAAATAGACCACCTAAAATGATGTCATAGGTTGAATGATGATCATTGATCTGATCAACCTTAGATGCCCAATCCTACCAAAGGACACACATCTTAGAATCATTGCTTCCAACTGAGGGAAGGCTTAAATTTGCAAATCTTTTGCAAGCTCCAATGGTGATCGGGTAGCTTCAGTGCTACAATAGTACCGATAGGTGGAGAGCTACTAGCTTAATTGTCATAGTTGTTTTTTGCCCCAACAAAGGGTAAGCTTATGATAGTCGTTGGTAATTATTCGTAAGACGAATGCAATTTGACAAGATTGAGTGATCTCTTGTTGAATTTTATTATGATAATTGATATAATGACTACCCCCTCAAGTGATGATTTGATGATAGTAGGACAATTTAATGAAGCGACGAGTCGCTTGACCACAATGAGTGATTTGAACAATTGAAGATTTTAGCGCTTTGATATTTGGCAAGGCTTAATTCAGCCATGATTACAACTATTAATAGTAATTTTACATTTCTATCACATGGAGCAATCTGGTCATTGTGGCCTTCTTAGGAAATCAATATGATAGCAATTCCAATTAGGTTTATGTTGAATCATAATGTTCGATGATCTACTAAAAATTTCATAGAAGCATTGAGATGAATACCTCATTTCCATGGAGCAGTCTGGTCGTGTAGGCCTTCTTAGGGATTGAAGTGAAGCAAATAAATTCAGTGATGACTAATTTACCCCAAATGGCTTTATGGTAATTTACTCATCTTGTTAGATTGCATGGATCACAATTCGTTGCAATCACCAAGTGTATAGGGTAAATAACTGGATATGAGACACATTTGAAATTTGAATTATTTGAATTTTTTATTATTTTGCAAATTTTAAGGTTTTTGCACCATTGAATATTTTTAATTTTGCATTTTGAAGCCCCTCATGATTGAATTTTAAGGGTATTTATTGTTGGATGCTAGCTGCACTTGTCATCCGCATCCAATTTTTGCAATTTTCTTAGCCACAACTCCGAACCACGATCGAAAAACCCTAATTTTGCACTTGTGGGTTTTAGTCACGATCGAGGGCAAAATTGAAAATATAAAAGAAAATTTGTCATTTTCAACGTCATTATTTTCAACTGCCAAGCTGTAAAACTGAGAGCTTTGAGAGGTAAACTTGTACTTTTGACACGGAACACTACTAAAAACCCATGTAAAATACCTTATGGCAGACCAACCAGAGGCGTCTCCAGTGGCGGAGCCGGTGCAACTAAGGTAGCCACACGTATCTTTCTTGTTTTATTTACCCAAATAAAACGAACCTTATTAATTAATGGGTTAATTGAACCTCACTAAATTATCGATAAAGAACCTCACCTTAGGGTTTAGCGTAGGCTATCGTAGAGGGTGGGATTTTAATTTTTAAGATTTTTTGGGATGGGACATGACCCAAAAAATTTCACTGCTCTTAGTTGCGGGTGGCAGTCATGGTTCCCAATTAGAAAATTGGGAGTTGTGGTTGTCAGTTGCGATGGGATTCCAATCCCAATGGTCAAAAATTTGATCGTTGCCACCGATCACGGGTCCTAGCCACGGTTGGCCAACCTTGGAAAAAAATTTCAATTTTTTTTTATTTTTTCGAGTTTTTGTCTGATTTTAATTGATTATTTTTTTAATGTTTGAATGTGTTGCATGCATTTGTAAATGTTTTTTATCTTTTTTAAATATTTTTTAAATTTGTTTGACTTTTTTAGGTCATTTTTTTTATGTTTTTGATTTATTTTACATATATTATTTATGTCTCTCTCTAGACTTTGACCACAAGGGTGAGGGAATCAGACATCCTTCGTACCCTTTGCAATGGCCTTAATGACACTGAGTGGACCTGGTTTAGAGCCATTAGATTTGGCTAAATTCTATGGCTTCCATCTATTATATCCGATCAGGCTTACATGACCACTTTGACCTGTCGCTAGGATGCAAGGACCAACACCTTTCACCTACCCACAAGTGATATCATTGTCACTTTGGAGGATGTCTATCACATATTTTAGATCTTGATCGATGATAAGGCTATCACATATTCACCTATATAGGTTAAGGATGTTGTCTTTTAATAGATATTTTCCACCTAGAGTGCTATGATGTAGGCAAATTCACACCATGGCAGGGTCCACATCAAGAACTGGTATCATGAGAATATCTTCTCATGATGGGTAGGTATACTCATGTATTTGATAGTTCATATTGTGCTACCAGATACATTAAGATTAAGGTTCCCTTAGAACCTCTTGGCTAGGACACAGGATGTGCTAGCGAGAAGCATTAGAGAGACTGATCCTATCCTAGGGGAGCGCTCTACTTGCATAGCTCTATGATGAGCTATATTGGATCACATGGAGGACCCTCATGGGAGTTAGCTACAATCTCCTACTATAGATCTAGGTGTGGCATCACATAATAGTTGAGCACCCCATGCCACTACCCCTCTAGATTATCAATATTCCTAAGGAGAGCGAGTGATATGCTTTGTGTTGGCCTCAAGAGTTTGAGGGATTTTAGAGTAGGTCTCAAGTGAGGTATGTGTAGTACTACATTGATCAACTTGCATGATTATAGACTAGGTAGGTGCTATGGAGGCCCTACTTGGATTATCCAACATGGCTGAAGGTAGATAGGTACCTAAGGAGGACGCAACATGATATATGTCTTCTTAGGTGTAAGCTTGAGATATGAGAGTTCTTCTACTTCTTTCACATGACTAGACAATTCGAGATTCGCTAGGATATTCCTCCCACTCCCACTATCTACCACCACCTTAAGGTGAAGAAGTACTTGGCATGGCCTCAAGTTACTCCACTAGGGGATGAGGATGATGACTTCCAGGAGTCTAGACTAGAGGATGCAGGGACTACAATAGACTATGACACTTGGTGGACTATTAGGTTGTGGTGGGCTAATGGCCCCCTAGGCAGACCTGTAGATGGTGATGCAGTAGCATAGGAGGCATATCCAGAGGCAATAGACCCTCATGGGCACAAAGTGTGCTAGCAGACATAGATAAAATGGGGTGAGGCTATAGTTGAGGAGGAGCCCCAGATATAGGAGGGTGAGGAGGAGCCTGATGATGAGGCATCCCAGCTCAAGGCCTAGGTTACGAGCTTACAGACATGGGTAGGGATCCTCAAGATATAGATTCTAGAAAGGGACATTTCTATGGCTAATCTACAGGTATAGTTGAGAGCCTCACATGATCAGCTAATATAGGGATAGGAGAAGTGGCAAGGATACCAGGAGGAGAGAACTCTTCACTTGGCATAGATTGAGAGTGCCACTATAGCTCTGAAGAAGATGACACTTGAGCGAGATCTTGCATAGTATTAGCTATAGCTCAAGACTCATGAGAGGGATCTTGTGAGGAATGCATGAGGGAATCCCTCTACTCCATAGGCTACTCTTGTGGTCCCAACTATATAGGGATGCATAACTGTTGATCCAGATATAGAGATCAGGAGGCTATATGCTATGGTTCAGCATCATATCAATCATAGAGCATCATATGCTACTCATATCGCTCACCTATATAGAGAGATCAAGCTATGCAGGGGTTATATTCTAAAGAGTTCCATATATTCAAGGACAAGACTCGAACATGGGAGATAGGGTAGTATTCAACTCATTATAGTCATAGGACTCACCGGATAGAGAGATCCTAAGGTTCTAGCTCTAGGCGGACTCACAGGGAGGGTGGAGGTGATGGAGGAGCCTCATAGACAAGGGGCACAGGCACTGCTTAGCATAGATATTATTAGATATTTATACCATTTTTGAGTGTAAGGTTGAGGACCTACATAGTTGTAACCTACAGGCATTTTGGATATATGCCTATATTTTTTTTGAGACACGCACATATATATGATCTGATATTTATGAGACTCATTATATGTGTACATTTATTTGTTTTATGTTTATGAGATTCATATGGATGCAATGCGTATATGTGATGTTGATTTGATGTTATATGATGTGATGTACGGATGGCATGCACTAGCTAGATGATGGATGTATGACTAGATATTGTGATCTAGATGTGTAGATGGACTATTATGATGTATGCATATGGATGCACTATTTGATGTTAAATGCATGTTTAATTCGGTTTACTTGTATGAATTTAATTTATGATGCTATGATATGATGAATGTAATGTATGTAATGCATTATTTACATGACATTGATCTAATGTAAATGAACATTTATGCTTAATTACTTAACAAATAATGTATGAATGCAATATGAGTTTGAAAATCTAATGGATGATACCACAGAATGTATAACAATCATGAAATGTAATTGATATATCTTATCATAAGAATTAATCAATTAAACATCCATATGTGAGATGAAATGGTATATTGTTTCTATTCATAAGCTTTTGTAAGTTAAAATAATATGCACAACATAGTCAGTGGTCATCTAAATATCATTGCTTATATCCATTCAGTATCTATCCTATGTTATGAACACTCCTTAACAAACTCTCATAAAAATGAATTGATAATTGAATGATTTAGAATTAGTTGTTGCTATTTGGGAAATTTTTAGGTTTTTCATGAGACTCAAACACCCTATTTGACTTATCAAAATTTGTATAATGACTATACTAGACTTCTAAAAAATAAACTTTTCATTATGAAAGACCAAGATATCCATAACCCCTATGTGTGCAAATAAATATATTATATGAGACATAAGCTTACCCCAATTCCAGGTGGGATTCATTCAGCCCATTGTTGTATGTGGGATCCTCAAATGTCCACCCAATGCAATATTTGGATTTAGTTAGACTAGACCACTAGGCAATACAGGCCACCTAAAGCTAGTTCATTTGTAAATTGCTTCGACCTACCCCAATATTAGGTAGGATTCATTCAGCCTATTGATGTATTGGGGATCACCCTATGATTTTTGAGCATTGATCATTCAAAGGATTCAAGCTCACCCCCTTCTTTTCTTCAATTTATTGGGATACTTGCTCATATATAATGATAAAAATCACTGTTTATTTTGTATTTTTTTTTAGCAATGGATTTGATTTGATTTTGGAATTTTTCTCCTTTTTGTAAGAAATGGATTTATTCGGGTAGGGGGTAAACTTGTCCTTTTGCCAATGACCACTACTCTAGACCATTGTGCCTCATAAAATGAGCAAGTAACAAAACCTTTCACCTAAGGTGACCCGGACCACTTTTGTAATGTTCATCCTTCCTTACCCTAATTAGGATTGTTAATGTGTTAATTAGTGATGGGATTCTGATATGCTAAGTGCTATCCAAACTAGACCTCATCCTCAAAAGTAGAGCAAGATTTCTACTAAATTTGAGAAGACCACTAGGTATGTTTGAATTACCAAAAAACCCTAGTATATTCTTCATAACAATAGGAAGGGTTGTGTTGAGAAACACAATTACCCACAAGGGTGATGGAAGATGATAGTACATAGATGCATGATTGAAACACAAACGTGGTGTTTTTGGTAAGATTGCAAACACAACCTATACTAATGCAATTGTGATGGATGGAAATGCCTAAATGCAATGCAATTATATGAATGCAAGTGCAAAATAAAATCCATGATGCAAAATGAAATGCAATGTTTTTAGATTTTATTGCTTTTTGGTTTTTATAGATTTTGAAATTTCTCTATTTTTAAGTTTGGAATTATTATGTGTGGAACACCTTAAGATGAAGGATGTTGAGAGGTTCAGGCTCTTCAACCCCTTCGAGTTATGTTAGGTGATACATTTCGATTCCAATATGCTCTAAGATAATGTAAGGACCTAACCAGTTAGCCAAATTTATATTGCAAGTGCGATGGCAAATTTGAGTTTTTTTGGTTCTCCTTTAGCATAATATCACCAACCTTAAAGTCTCTCAAGTGGAATTTACTATTGTAATCTCATTTTAAGCACTCTTGGTAAACATGAAGATACTCAAGGGCATTCATATGACATTCATCAAGAAGTGTTAATTAATATAGGTAAGCTTGCCATGCAATGTCGTCATCGATGAACTCTTTAAATGTGACATGCTGTGTTGGAATCTCCAACTCTAAGGGAAAAATGGCCTCAACACCATATACTAGCAAAAATAGGGTTGCCCTAATGGGCATTCGTATGCTAGTCCTATAAGCCCATAGTGCAAGGGGTAGTTGGATGTGCCAATCTTTGTGATTTTCTTGTACCATCTTTTTCAATATGGCTACCACTACCTTGTTTGAAGCCTCAACTTACCCATTTGCCTATGGATAATATGGATTTATAAAATTGTGTTGTATATTATACTTAGACATTAAAACCTTCACATTTTTGTTCTTTAATGACGTTCCATTATCCAATATTATCTTAGATGGTATCCCAAAATGACTAATGATATTGTGAAGTATAAACTCTGCAATACGTGCTCCAATTGTCATTTTTAAGGGAATTGATTCCACCCACTTTGTAAAATACTCAGTAGCCATTAAAATAAATGCATGTCAGCCTGATGATAGAGGGGAGATCTTACTGATTAGATCCAAACCCACTGAGAAAATGGCCAAGTCGATTGGATGGGTTGTAAGGCCTACGATGACAAGTGCGTAAGATTAGCATGATGCTAACATTTGATGCATTTCTTGACATACGCGATGCAATCCTTCTCCATAGTGTGCCAATAATAACTCATTCAAAGGATGCACTTGACAATGGTCATGCTATTAAAATGGCCATCACGTGTACCATCATGAGCTTGTGAAATTTCCCAAGCTGATTCTTGGGGATCAAGACAACGAAGAAGAATTTCATCATAGATTTTGTAGTATAATATGTCTCCAAGCAAGACATACTTTATCACTTTTTATCTGAATGTGTTTTTTATGGCACATGATAATCCCTACAAGATTAAACCAAGCTTGAGGAATTCATGTAATTATGACATCCAATCCTTATAAGCTTATGCCTTAACTGTAAAGATGACTTGTTCCCCTGGTGCTTCATTGTATGCGAATGCAGACTAGGATACAACCTTGTGATGAATTGTAGTGTCATTCCCCATAGGACCCTGCGAGATCAAATACCCCCAAGATGCCTTCTTGAGAAAGTCTCTGGCTTTATAGAACCACTCATGGTTTGGTTCTATATGAATCATGTCGATTGATTCCTTGTTATCAAAAGTCACACGCTACATCACGAAATGCGATAGCATATTTACATGAATGGTAATAAAGTTTGCAGACATATTCTAAGGGATTAAGGATCCCAAAGATGCCATAGTATTTGTGAATCTATTCGATGAATGAGGGATTACCTTGATGTTGTACCACTCTAGTCGGGTTAGATAAGTTTCAGTAATATCCTTGTAAGCTTTCAAGATGGGACACCTAGATCAAAAAAGTCCCTTCACTTGATCGACTATGAGAAGAGAATCACCAAAGATATTTAATCATTTAATCTTCATGGTGATAGTTGTTTAGAGACCCAAATTAGGGCTTTGTATTTAGCATTTTTGTTGGTACAAGGAAATTCTAGCTTAAATGACAAGGGTATTGGAGCACCTTGTGGCATGAAGAAGATAATTCCTGCACCACCCCCTTGCTCACACTTTGAACCATCGAAGAACATAGTCATATCAATTTTGTTATTTGGTTCTTCGGGTTCGAGAGATTATAATACCATAAAGACTGCATCATCAAGAAGCTCTATGGTGAGAGGTCTACTATTCTTGATAGGTGCCTCTACCAGTTGATCAACTATGACCTATCCCTTGATGGACTTTTGGCTAATGAATTCCAAATAAAATTCTATCAATAACATGATCCACTTTGTAGTACGTGTATTATGATATGTCTTGCTCATCATATACTGCAAAGGATTTTGTTTGGATATCACGTACGTCATATGACTTAGCATATAATGATGCAACTTCTTCATTGCAAACACTACTTCTAAACACAGCTTCTCCACGTATGCATACCCGAGCTCATAACTCACCAAGGTGCGACTAATGTAATATATGTCTTGCTTTTTGTCTTGCAAATTCTTTTGGGCTAACATGGTTTCTAATACAAAGTTAGTCACCGATATATATAGCAAAAAAGGCACATCTGGCCTTGGTGTAGCTAGCATTGGTGACGTTTCTAGGTATTTCTTAATTTTAGCGAAGACCACTTGAAAATCCTCATTCCAATTGAATGGTACCCCCTTGTGTATCAGTTGATTCATAGGTCAACATTTATTCGATAATTATGTGATAAATCACTTTATGGATGCTACTTTGCCCTGAAGGCTTCTTAACTCTTTGATATTTGTGGGAGGAAGCATTTCTAATATGGCCTTGACCTTCGTTGGGTCAACCTCAATGCCTAATTTTGAAATAATGAACCCCAAGAGCTTTCCTGAAGTTATGCCAAATACGCACTTCTTGGGATTCAACCTGAAATTATGCTCTATCAGGCAATTGAAGACCTTCCTTAGGACCTCATCATGCTCTTCTTGTAACAATGACTTTGCCAACAAGTCATCCATATAATCTTCCAAAATCGTATGCATGTAGTCATGAAAAATATATGTTATGGCTCACTGATATGTGGCACCAGCATTTTTAAGTCTAAATGGCATAAATTTATAGCAAAATTTTTCCCATGGCATTTTGAACGTGATTTTGTGTTGGTATTCGACTTTAATCTGAATCTAATTGTAACCAAAAAAATAATCCATAAGGGAGAGCATCTCATGGCCCGTAGTTGCATCTACGAGAGCATCTATGTTAGGCAATGGAAATGAATCCTTTGGTGTTGTCTTGTTGAGGTATCTGAAATCCGTACAGATATGGATCCTTCCATCAAGTTTTCCTATAGGTACTATGTTTGATACCCATTCCAAATAGTCGATGGAGATAATAAACTCTACGTCCAACACCTTTTGTAACTCATATTTAACCATTAAAGTAACTATTAGATGCATCTTCTTAAGCTTCTGCTTGATAGGTCTTTTGGAGGGATCTAGCAAAAGGTTATGAGTAACCAATTTTAAATCTAGTCCCAACATATCCTTGTATGTCCAAGTGAAAAGGTTAGGTCTCTCTTTCAGTAGAGGTATGAGTATGGCATGCTCATCAAGAGATAGACTCTCTTTGAATTTGACCTTATTATGATTAGTGGGATCATTACTGATATCCACATCGGTCTCCTCTACTAACATGTGTGATCCCTCCTCAAGCTGGTGAGGCATAGGGATCAAGTGGATGTCATCAACTGGGTTTAAATGTCCTACATCAATATTTCCCTTAGTGTGATAAATATCATGTGCACAGCCTAGTGTAAAATAAAAAGGTTGCAATATTTCTTCATTAGGGAAGAAATATTTAGGCTCCAGTGGTGAATCAACGTGATCCCAATCAATAACATCTATATTTAGATACAATGGTTTGGATGGGTCAGTTGGATTATGAAGTGGAGTGGTCAAATCAATGGAGATCATATTGATGGAATGGATTAGATCTCCAAGACCACATGTGTGTGACTCTACATTGATATAACTTCCATCCCCGAGATGTGGCTCCAGGGGTATGGGGATCTCCGAATCTGGTCTATGAACAGACTCAAAAATAGGATTGCTTGGCTCAAGGATCTCCATGTACTTTTGTGGATCAGGGAATCTATATGATAAATCATGTCAAAATTAGGTGGTCTTTCTCTAAGGTGTGGGCCAAGATAGACTCGTCGATACATCTCGTTGATGTTAACTAGCTCATGACGATGGCATAATAGTGAGGTCCGAGATATGCTCTCTCGGTCTCATCCTCATCATCATTGTCGTATATGAGTCCTTCACCCCTACCCAATAGGATTGGGTGATTAGCAAGATGGGGCCCAAGGTAGGTCCTCTTTGTTTCATCCTCATAGTTACTATCAACCATGATGTATTCTTCAGTCTCACCCATTTGTTCCATGGGTAGCAGATGATGTAGATGTAAAGGGCCTGAGTAGGCCAACTCAATTTCATCCTCATATCATTCATTGTGTGAGGATAACTCATCATAATATATTCTAGAATCACAATCTAGTCCATCATTTTCAACAATGAATTCTACTACACTCAAGTTTTGGATCTACATACCTATATCATCGGCAGCTCCACAACTTTCATTATCCAAGTTGGCTCTTGGATTGTCTTCTTGATTTACCTATACCACAATGTGCTTGTGATAGATATCTGGTGGTACTTATGAGACATAGGTTACTAGCCTATTACCCCTTCATAGATAAGAAGTGTTGGGATGATAAGGATTCCAATCCACATCATCCTCCAAAATGAGGTTCATATGATCTAAAAATGGTGCTAGGAGCTCATCCTATCCTTGAATATGATAGCTTAACCCAAACCTATTAGTCGGTAGCTGATATTGTGGTTCTATGGGAACTCGGTGACCTTGCTTAATTAAACATAATCTATAATCGTACCAATGGTAACGTTCAAATTAGCGCAAGGAAAATTTAGGGTTAGATAGATAATGAACATTCACCATGAATGGTTCATCATCATCCTCATCTATGGGCATGTGATTTTTCATTTGATATAGCCCTCCATAAATAAAGTTTGTTTAGTTTGGTGGCACCCCAGTGGTGCCACAATTCCTATGGGAAAGCGATGGGCTTGAGGTTGGCCCATATCCTATGCAATTTTGATAAATGGTGTAAATGTCACATTCTACATGATATATTCTACTAATTTGGGGTTAAAAAAATGTATGGTCACCTACAGTGCAGATGACCCTACTAAAGAAGAAGGTAAGGTAGATTGAGGTGCCTCCTCAACTTGAATTTGAGCGTCCCCTTCGTCCATGGGAGTAGGACCCTTGACAGTTGCTTATTTGGGCTTTTGCTTTGACTCTTTGTCGCCCATGACTACCTTAAGCTTCTTGTCATTCCTAGGTATTTTGGATATCGTAGGTTTAGTTGAATTTGTTGTAGTGTGCTCTGATAGTCGTGGTGCTACCGTGAAAGGTCTCGCACACACTCCTTTGATTTTACCTTTTGATTATTTAATAGGCGACATCAGCTATATATCCGAATGCGTTGAGGGGAGAATGAAATCCCCTAAAAAATTTGCTAAGTTCATGTATTTAAATGGCTCTTCGTCAGAAGGTACCATGTGAACTTGTCCATCGTGTATATATTTTATACACTGATGTAATATCAAGGGAACGTAATGCATTTCTCTAATCCAAGGCCTCCCCAAAAGGATGTTATATTGCATGTCGTCTTCAATAATATGATACATCATAGGGATGGTCTTAAGTCCAACCTAAATCGAGAGAACTATGGTTCCTACCATTGAGCATAATGTATCATTGAATACTCTCAAGGTAAAAGTGGAAGGTACAATATGTGACTTCAGTAATTTAAGATATGTTAATACCTTGGTTGTAATAATGTTGATTGACGACCTTGTGTCAATAAAAACTTGTTTGAATGGTGTGTGATTTACACACACAATTATATGTAGTGGTGGGTCTGCTATAGCATTGGAGACCGTCTTAATCTTGTGATCACTAAATTGGATGACCAGTTCACTGCACTATTGCACATGTCCCACAAATTTTGTAAATGCTTTAGGATCCTAGGACTAAACTTTGATTGATCTTAGAATATCCATGAGCATCTCCCTATTCTTAGGAGACTGTTGAATCAGTTCATAGATTGACAACTTTGTTGGAATAGTATGCAATCTTTGAACTAGCCTACTCCTAATGGTCACCATCAGTCTTATAGCTAGGCCTGGCATATTTTATCCTAGCCTTTGCTGAGGTGCAACATGCACTCTCATTGAATTTGGAGGTGGATTTTGTCACTCATACCTCCCTTGTCTAGTGACAACATTAACCATACCGATGAATTCTTGAGTTGGAAGTTCAACCCACACTTGATTCACATAACCGGTATTATTCCTCAGTATTTCATGATTTGGTAAGGGGTTCTTGAAGATCCCCATATTCTAGTTGTCCGGTGCCTAAGGGTTATCCACAGTTAACTCACCTCTTTCGATCATGTTATGTACTACATGTTTAAAACTCCAACATCCTTCGATGTTGTGTCCTTTCACCCTATGGAAAGTGTAGTACAAATCATCCCTATACCCTTTTATATTGGGTTTTTTAGGGTCTATTAACTTGATCTTCAATAACTTGAGAGCCTTGGCCTCACATAGTTGATGGAATATCGATGTCATCGATTTCGACAGTGGTGTGACATGATGCCATGGGGTATATATTGTATCTTGTTAGTAAGAGTATACCTTTTTGACTACTAAGGGACCTACCCAGCCTTCCTAAAAAAATGGTCAATGTAGGTCAAAGGGATGACATACCACATACTAGATTCCCTACCTTATAAAAAGGTAACACTAAAATCAATAAAATAGTATAAGTATTTATTTTTTATACATAACAATTAATCTTACTGATGGTTCACCTTGAGAAACATGGCACTAAGAAGTTTAACCTCCATGCACTAGCTACAACTTGTTTAGTATAGTATCATCAAATGTATGTCCTTCTTTGTCCATAGTTAGATGTTTTTAAGGATTCCTAAGGAGTATTGTTGCACTGCTTAGTAAAGCATCAAATTGACTTGGCCTTTAGATCAAGAGTACTAATAATAAATTATATTATTGATTATACTAGAAGAATAATAAATTCATATGGTAGATGTGGAGGTTGATTTATATGGGTAAATATTTGATCTATCTCATCTTCTTGTGGTAGCATCAAAAAGGACATAACACCCTACATTGACTACATGATGATCAATAAAATCATAGTAAAGAAAAGCTAACCACTACCACACATTCAGATTTTGCTAGATACTAGAAAGAACCGGCAAACCGATGAGTTGCCTTAATTAAATGACTCGAATTATCATGCTTAACATTTATAGAACTTTATAAAAAGGTTTTTATGTAGTGTGAGTGACAGTAGTGGCAAAACTGAAAGCTATTTCTAATACTGGTATTTCTTTTGCTTGTGGTAGACATTCGTTCACCCTTCCAGACAGAGAATCCTTCTTTTATCACTTCTCCATGGTGTTTATGATTTTTCTTTCTTGTTTTTGACAATCATTGAAGCTATATTGGGTTCTACATAGCTAATACCGAAATGATATTCCTTGGTTTGGATAATTTGGTACTAAAATACATATGTCCTCCATTTTTGGTCGTGATCCTTACTATTGAAAGACCCTCCACCAATATTGATCCTCTCTGATGGTGCTTTTTACCTAAAAATGTTCTCCAGTCCTATGCCCTAGATTTTGAAACCCTAGTTTGATTCCTTGGACCTCCTCTTAGGCACTCCAAAATTTTGAAACCCCCAAAAGGGCTTATGGTAGCTAGTGTGATTTGAACCGAAGAAACCTGCTCTTCAATTCATGAGTGCGAGGAAGACCTTGAAGCGCATCTGATTCATTGGAAGGATTATATCCTTTAACACCTTGTAATTATTGTATCAATTCATAGCCCTCAAGGGGATGCATTGTAACCATGAATTTGACAAGTTGATAAATATAAAGAGGACCCCATTTCTTATATACATTATTATCGTGTTTACATTAAATGTCATTTTTGAATGCTTAAATAAATAGGTGCAATTAATTTCCCTTTTGCTAGATGCACTATTTTTTCGCTCTACAAAAATGATAATAGAAATACCTATAAATCTATAAAAAATAATCTTCACTAGTTGGATTAATAATCTAGTGAGAGCAATGTTGAGTTCTAGTCTTCACAAGTTTTTCTACAACTCTATGAAAAAATCTAGACAAAGATAATTTAGGAATTCTAAAAATGATATTTGCAATCTCCTCTCAATCTCATACTTTATGAAGATTAACCTCAAATTAGGTTATCATTAGATTCCTATAAGCCCCTATAACACATGGAAGATCTTAAAAACTAGAGAGGGACTATATGTGTGGTTGATTATGCATTTTAGCTTAACCAATGCACTTGTAATATTTATGCACATAATGAATTATGTCATGTGAGTATTCATCAGTTACTTAATCATCATATACCTAGATGACATCACTATTTAGTAGAAAAACTTAGGATTATCTACAACATGCATGATAAGTTCTAAATACTCTACACCAACATAGGCTTCAAGACAATTTAAGAAAGTGTACCTTTGGTACTATAGATATATCTTACTTAGGATATGTCATAAAAAATTATGGCATGCATATAGATCTAAATAATATCTGCATCATATTAGAGTTTCCAACCTTAAATAATCTAATGGAACTTAAAAGCTTTTAGGCCTAACCAATTTCTATTATAGGTTTGGGCTAGGACTTTCACATGTCTCTTGGCCTCTCAACTAGGTCATGCATAGGAATGTAAAATTCTACTAGACCTAATAATAATAACAAGCATTTGAAAATCTAAAATAATAATTCTATTTAGTTTCAATGCTTTCCATACCATACATCACTTAATACTTCTAAATTTAGATAAATGCATTGGACTATGACATCCACACCATACTAATATACAAAGTGAATCTAATGATATATGATTTAGATATTATTTCTAAAATAGTTGGATGCTACTCAACATACGAGCAATAATATGCTATTAATCAAGTTGTTACATAGTGGTACCACTACATTATAGGTAATAAAACTATCATCTATATTGATAATAGACCTTTGTAAATTTTACATATAAATAGTAAACTAGATAATATGTTCCAGATGAAGTGGATGACTTGCAATAAGTGCACCTTGTGATCAAGCATCTCAAGGGCAAGGAGAAACAAGTTGTAGATTATTTAAACCATCCATTACCGCAAACACTTTTGATAGTCTTGTATGCTAGAGGGCATGCCAACTATTACTAGAAGACACTATACCCTAATGGTGCTAAATTTTTTGACATTCATCACCATATGATATAGGTCAAGTCAACACCAAAAGGTCATATTTAGGATGGATTATTGTACTATATTGTATAATTCCATATGCTTTTTCATATACTACATAGACTAATCATTTTAAAATATTTTTTTTATTAGATAAAAAAAAGAGGTTTTGAAAGGACCCCCAAATATTATTACAAAAAGAAACTAGAATATCTCAAGGCACAATCCAAGATACTCTAACTCAAATATCTGCCCCAACTAGAACAACAACAAAAAAAAAACCATATGGATGCCCAAAACCACCATCGGACAGATAGCCAAAACCTATAGGGGAACAAAAATAGGATCACCATCCTACACAGGAGGGACCTAGGAAAACCCGAGAAGAGAAAAAAATGACAACTTAGGAGACGGATTCCCATGGTTTCTCATTTTAAAAGATATTTACTCCAAGGAAATTTTATAATTTGATATCAACAAGATACTTAAGATACTATATTAGCATTTTCATTAGTCATACATATGCTAGGATGTAGAGTTTTATGTCAGATATTGTGCATTTTATAGCATTATAAATCTAGCTAAGATGAAGCTATGGATCTATATACCACCATTAGTTCTCTCTAGGACTTTGGAATACATCAATATGGATTATCTCTTAAGTGTTTCAACTAGTAATCATTAACATGACTACATTTTCATGGTTGTGTATTGGTTCATTGAAATAGCAATCATGGTTCCATGTAAGAAGAGTATAAACATAACATAGGTGTAGCACCCTAAAATTGGCGCAATAAACCTTAGCAATAATTAAAATTACCTTAGTAATAATTCAAATTCAAATTTTCAACCCCGAACCGCTTGTTAAACCGCTTTCCTCATTTTTTGCACCATTTTTAGGATTTGTTGTGACCGTTGGACGATATCGTCGCCGATCAGACGATATCGCCTCAGATCGGACGAATTCGTCTGGAGCAGAACGTCCAGACGATTTCGTCCCAAAACTAATTTTTCATAATTAGCTTCTGTTTCAACGACGTCTCTAACCTGGGCAAAAGCGTGTCTACACCGTTAGAGACCTCCCTGTTGGAGATCTCCCAAATTGGGATGATCTCCAACCTCCCAACCTCCTTCCTATGCCTATTTAATCTTAGGCCCTCCCCTTGACATTCCCCTGGCTGAATTTTCCTGTAACTTCGAGTTCTATTTGCATTAGACCATCTTACGATCTCCATTTGCCTTCGTGTCCCTTTTCCAAGTTTTCTTGTAGGAACTTCGTTGTTCTTCAGTCGGAGCAAGCTCAGATCGTCACAGATGATCTT
Organism: Wollemia nobilis; assembly: GCA_028583015.1. NCBI lineage: Eukaryota > Viridiplantae > Streptophyta > Pinopsida > Araucariales > Araucariaceae > Wollemia > Wollemia nobilis. Next base: position 11,300,548 of record JAQPPZ010000012.1, read on the forward strand.
GTACGATCTCGGATGATCATGCCCCAATTCGAGATGATTTCGCACTCTACGAGATGATTTCGACTGTAGTCAACATTGGGGGCAATCAGTGCCTAGAGTTTGCACTCTTTCCCTTTTTGTCTGCTATTTCATTCTGCATTTAGATCAGTTTATTATTATTTTTTGCTATTCTGCATCTTGGAGTTCACCCATATAGCTTAAGTGCATGATAAGATCATAATTTGTCATTAGAATACTATAATTTACTTGAATTTCTATTCGTAATTATCGTTTTAGTATCTATATTGTCATTTTACATCATTTTCCTCTATTAGTATTGTTGCATTTTCTATGTTCTATGTCTATTTCTCTGATTGCAGGTCTCTGACGAATTCATGAATTCGTCAGATCTCAGATGATCTTGTCTGATTTCAGACGATCCTGTCAGATCAGAGGCGATCTTGACTGCTTCAAAAATCAGAACCTCCATCAGACATTCGAGATCGGGTTTGACTTCCTTTAATTTAGTTTATTCTCTCGTATTTGATATTCATTGTTGCTTTCTGTATTCATTTAAATCTGCATTTCATATAGAACAGTTTAGATTCATTTGGCCAAACCTAGGATTTGAATGATTAAAGATAAAATTGAACACATCAAACACATTCCCAACCTAGGCGTGGAAACTGCCATTCAAAAGTTTCCTGGTGAACCCCACCATCCATCAAAAAATCACCTTAATACCCCTCCCCCGAGAGGCGGGACCTTCAAAGGGCCTCTCAGTCCGAGGTATTGTCCCATCCTTCTCGCATCCCCCTTTCGGGCACGGATCCTTTAGCCTGAAGGTAAGGGTGCGAAAAATTTGGAACGATACATTTTGGTGAACCCGACGTGAAACTAAAACCTTTTGAAAAAAAAAAAACAAAAAAACATAGATGCATTTAAAATCATTAGAAAACTACTAAGTTGCATATCATGTTTAGATGGTAGCTCCTAAGAAAAGACTAGCTATCACTATAAATGTTGAAAACCAATTAGCAGCCATAGAAATTAATTCTGTGCTTAGTGTGCCTGAAACAGATAGAAACCAACTTTTGTGGGACGAACTTGATAGGAGACTAGGTATCATTTCATCTAGGTCAACAGAGCTTAAACAAATCAAGAGGCTTGCCCTAGATAGAATCCTGGATCCTCATCAACTCATTTTTTATCATGAACTTCAGAGAGCTTGCCATAGGTGGTTAGCAGATAGAAGAGCCCTTGTGTCTTCTGAGTTGTATACCTTCGAGGAATACCTCGAGAATGCAGCCATTATACACCAATTCCTAGGTCGTGTAGAAGACCAAGAGGTCGTTCTTACGGATAGGGAAATATGGAATAGAGTTCCTAGAGCTGTGTTATATCGAGAGTATTGCCACGAGCTTTATTTCTACCAACCAGAGTCTGAGACAGATAATATCACTATAGCACTTTTTGTCAAATTCTTGAAAGACAATTTTCAATTTGAAGAAGAACATTTCATGACTCCTGAAGAACTTGAGCCCATTAATGATATTTATAAATTGTTTATAGAAAACTAGATCATTGCTTTCATTATTATTATTTCTTGCATTTTGTGTGTTGTTTGTTATCTTTATAATATTGTTATAAAAAAACAAGAAAAAACCAAAAAACATAACAAAATCAAAACATTTTATTTTTAATATTATAGTAGGTATATAATTAAAATATATACCTCTTAAGCTTGTTGCATATATATATATATATATATATATATATATATATATATATATATATATATTTGCTGAAATCTAAGTTTAAGCACAATGACTAGACTTAGGAATGGTAAACAAACTGAAGAAGAAGAAGAAGAAGATTGGTTAGGAAAGAAAACAAAAACATCAAATGCCCTTCCTAAGGATCCAATTCCCGAAGGAGAAACTCTAGAACAGCCAGAAGATGAGCTGGTTGAAGAAAATGAACAACAAGAAAATGTTAGAGAGGAAGGATCCTCATCCCCTAGAATGGCTCCAGACGGAACTATTACTTTTGATAACATAGATCATTTCTGGAAATTCTTCAATAATAATATTGGTGCTCTTAATATGGCAGTTCGTATTGATAGGGGACAAATTAGTGACACTCAAGCAACCCTAGAAGAAGGATTTAACATGCACACTAATCCCTTGTCCTTCGTTGATCAAGAAAGTGATAAAGCTGGACCATCCAATATGGATATGGCCACTATGATTCAGAACATGCAAAAACAACAGGTTACCCAACCTCCTAAGGAACCTGTTATTGAGCCTAAAATCATTCCCACACAAAAGAGACCTTCATTCACTGCTTTATTTCGCCAAACTATTGATCAATATGCTTCAAATCGACAAAAACCTAAAATGAAGCCAAACACCAATTTTCAACAATCGGGATACAACATAATACAACTTCAAAACTTCTTCATAACACCCTTCCTACCAACAATTTACACAATAGCAATATAGCATCTAATCTTCATGTCCCTCCATCATATGCTCACAAATCCCATATTAATGCCCTACCGAACCAATATGGTGGGCAAACCGGTAATCTGGAAGCCATGGTGAAACAGTTAGCTTCCCGCATGGACCAGATAGATCCCTACCGTCCCTCGTACAATTATCGAGAGATGTGTAGTCAACCTTTGGATCCCATAGTTGTAGCACAACCATACCCTAAACACTTTCCCATGCCCGTCCTGCCTATATATAAAGGAACCGAAGATCCCATAGAGCATCTTCGCATGTTTAGGATAGCATGTCATGATATATCACATGATGACTTGTTATTACTAAAAATGTTCCCAAAAAGTTTAGGAGGAATGGCATTAGAGTGGTACTATCAATTGCCCACTCATTCTTTGAGAAATTTTGAAGAGACCGCTGAATCTTTTGTGCATCAATTTAGTGCCTATATCGAAAGGCATGTAACCATTAAAGATTTGTACAACTTAAAACAAGACAAAGATGAATGTTTTGCTGATTTCTTAGCTAGATGGAGGCAGTTGATAGGAAAACTGCACTTTGTGCTACCTTATAGGGAAATGTTGGACATTTTTATTAATAATTTGCAAGAACAAATATCTTATGAGTTATCAACTGCTACCTTAACTACCTTCGATCAGGCTATAGACTTAGCTCGAAGAGTAGAAGATGCTCTCATTAGGAGAGGCCAGCTTAGGAAGAAAGATGATGAGAAAACATCCAGAAATCAATATAAAAACAAACAAGTTGTAGGTGACGGAGTCACTGACAGCAGAAATGTTGCTAATATCAATACAACGAAGACAAAAAAAAAATTTATATTGAAACCTCCTGATAAACCTCCTCGAGAGTTTACTAGATTGAATCAACCATTATCAACTATTCTACCCCAATTACTCGAAAGAGGTTTGATTCAATTACCTAATATCCGGGAACCTGATCCAACCATACCCGGATATAGAGCCGATTTACATTGTGATTTCCATAGAGGACCTGGACACTCTACCAACTCTTGTAAAAGGTTAAAACATAAAATACAAGATCTGATTGATAATAATGAGATGGAGGTGCAAGCCTTCCAACCTAAACAAAATGCTCCTAATAATGCTCAAAAGAACATTCCCCAAAATCAAAATCAAAATGCTAATCAATCATTAGATATATTTCAACATCCTTTACCAAAACATGGTAAAGAGGTGGCCAATCAAATTGAGCATCATAATGTCCCTCCTCCTACCCGATATGTAGGAACTATTAGCGGACATTTACCTAATCATGATTTACAAAAATTTGACACAACTTTATCCATGGTCACGACCAGGCCCCTACATAATATTCAAACACCGGATCTCAGTGATGTAGAATCGGATACTGAAAGTGAAATAGACATCACCTCAAATCAATCGAATAGTTCTAAAAATGAATCAGATCCTATTCAACCTATCACAGATTCTATGGTTCCGGAAGAACCATTTCCTAGAAGAGTTACTACTCGACCCTCTTCTAATCAGTTCCTTCCTAATGAACAAGCCATAAATGCTAGACCAAGACCTATTCAGCATCCTCAATATAACATTGTAGGTACCATCGGAGTCGTTACCAGACAACAAGCTCAAAATTCTCAACAAGAACCAAATCAGAATGATGGATCAACTCCATTTGTTTTGAAAAATCCCAATAAAGGGAATCATGCTCCTAATGTTCAACCTAAACCTCCTTACAATATTAATGAGCAATTATCCAATACTACAGCCAGAATTTCCCTTTTGGACTTATTAAGATCTTCTCCTACCCATAGAGATGAATTAATGCTTACATTAAGCCAAATGATGGTACCACAAAACATTCAACCTGAAGCCATGGCCAATACTATCATCACTAGAGAAGTTGATTGTATTGACTTTCGAGATAAAGATATACCACAACATAGTTTACATAAGGATAACCCCTTATATATTACTGCCCTAATTGGAGATGTAGCAGTCAAAAGGGTCTTGATTGATAATGGTTCATCTCTAAATATTTGCACTTTTGACTTCTACCAAAGATTTGGGTTTAGAAGTGATGAAATGAAGAAAACCGACATGATCATAAAAGCTTTCAATGACGAAACACAAGAAACGTGTGGAGTTATCACCATCCCATTGCAAGTTGGTCCGAGAACCTTAGATACGACCGTGTTTATTGTACATTGCCCCGCATCATACAATATACTCTTGGGTCATCCTTGGATCAATGCAATGCGGGTTGTCCCATCAACTTTACACCAATGTGTTAAATTCGAATTTAAAAATCAGTTGGTCACTATCCATGGTGATCCTAGACCCTTTGATATGTGTGCTTTGGCAGAACCTGTTGGAGTTCAATTTTGCCCTGCTCCTGTCATCCACACATCCTAATTCTTATTTTTCATCTAAACCTGTGAAACACACACCCATAACTTCATCTATTTCTCCTCCATTAATTTCACCCTCATATATAGCTCAACAATCTTCTAAACAAACCACACTAGAACCTCAAAAAGATCTTAAATCCACAACCAATCCTTCATGTTCCATCCCTATAATTTCAAAACCTATAGACCCATCTATTAACACCTCCACATTATCTACATCTATCATACCTTCCACATCTAAAGATATAGGGAATGATCCTTCTACATCTTATGCTCTTTCTGATGAACTCTTACCCGATTTATCTAAAATTCTTATATCAGAAAAAACAAATGCTTCTATGCAAAATTCCATTATCTTAAGTAATTTGCCGCCATCTCCTCGTACTTTGGGCCTCCCACAACCTATGGGAAGTACTTACCAAGTCGGGAGTTGTGCCTTCATTTATAAGGGATATGACTGGGGAAGAATACCCAGGAACATCAAAACTCATCATGAGGGATATGCTCGATGTTATTTTACTAATGAGTATATTAAAGCTAAACCTATAATGCTTAAAATGGGATATAAAGGGAAAGGCTTGGGACCTTTCCAAGATGGTATGAAAGAACCCTTTGAGGTAGAACCATGGCCCGCCCGATGTGGTGTGGGCCTATTTCCTAGTAAGGGTCAACCCTTCCCTTTTGAAGATGATGATCAACTCATATGTTATCAAGATTATTTGGATGGGCATGATGATTTGCCTCTAAAAAATCAGCCATTTACATGCAATATGCTATCCATAGCTTATCCTGAAATGATTGCTGAATCCGATGATGAGTTGGAAGGAGATATTTTCCATGATGTCTCCGTTGAAGAGATGTTACACAATGGTTTTTATTTTGATGGTTCTATACCTACTATAGCCCAACTTGAGGCCACGACTCCTCAAGATGAATTATCCAAGTTAACCTTAAAATAATTACAAGAATTGGGCGTTTCACCCGCCCCACCTAATTTTGAAAGAGATCTACACATGGAAGTAGAAAACGTCATTAAAGTTAACATTGGAACCGAGGATAATCCCCACATAATCAATATTGGATCAGAATTAAGTCAAGAAAAACAAGAGCAATACATTGCATTCCTTAAAGAATATGAAGATGTCTTCGCTTGGACATATGAAGATATGCCAGGTTTAGACCCTTCTGTAGTCATGCATCACCTAGTAGTCCATCCGGATGCTAAACTTGTTAAACAGAAACTTAGAAAAATGCATCCCAAAGTGGCCTTGCTAGTCAAAGGGGAGTTAGAAAAACTCTTGAATGTTGTTTTTATACAAGCTATTGATTATGTTGAATGGATCTCGAATGTAGTTCCAATCACCAAGAAAGAAGCTACCAAAGTTAGGGTTTGCACAGACTTTAGAGATATTAACCCTGCATGCCCTAAAGATGATTTTCCTCTTCCAAACATGGATCAAATCATTGATTTGATGAAACTCCAATGATGGTAGTAACATAGCCTACAGCAAAAACCTTAGGATAGGATACCTTTTGCCTACCATGGAGAATGATGCACATGATTACAGTGCAACCTTGACAAGTGCCATGAAACATGCTGACCTTGTCCATGCCTGCACAAGAACTACAGGCTATTTCATCTCCTTGGCCCTTTTCAAAATGGGGCTTAGACATTATTGGCAAAATTAATCCTATGTCATCTGATGGACACAAATTCATCATAACCGCCACTGAGTATTTCATGAAGTGGGTTGAAGCTATGCCTTTAGCTTCCTGCACTAGAACACAAGTCTCTAAATTTATTTTTAATCAAATCATTTGTAGGTTCAGAATTCTTGCAAATCTCATCTCAGACAATGGAACTTGTTTCAAAAATAAATATGTTAAGAAATTATGCCAAAAATATAAGATTCAACATCGTTGGTCCACTCCCTATTATCCTCAGGGTAATGGCCAAGCAGAAGCTTCTAACAAAACCTTAATCAAAATTCTCAAAAAATTGGTCAATAAATCTGGCCATGACTGGCACATTCAATTATATCCGACTTTGTGGGCATATCGAACTAGTGTTCGTACTCCCACTGGTACTTCACCTTTTGTTTTGGTTTATGGCGCTGAAGCTATTTTTCCCTTTGAATTAGAAGTTCCTTCTTTGGCTCTACTACTTCAAGATACCGAAGTAGGAGATGAATATCGAGCTGGCAGACTCAGTCAACTGGAACTCCTAGATGAAAAGCGCATCAATGCTTTGGAGCATCTTCGTGCCTACCAAAACAAGCTTAAAAGATCATATGCTAAGAAAGTTCGTCATCGATCCTTTGAGGTCGACGACCTTGTTTTAAAAGAAAATCAAAAAAATACTAATGCAACTAAAGACCTTAAAGGTAAATTTGAGCCCAACTGGCTTGGACCATATATTATCACTGCTAAATTTGAATCGGGAGCATACAAATTATCTACCTTAGATGGTAAAGAACTTAAAGAACCCATGAATATTATGCATCTTAAACGTTACTATGCATAAAAAATTGGTCATTTCATCATTGTATATATTTGTTTAAAATATTTCAAAAAAACCACTATCTTGTATTTCTTTCAATTTATAAACTTAAAAATATAAAAACACCAAAAACATTCAAAATCATCAAAATCTTCAAAAACATCTTTTATTTTGTACTTCTCAAATTGTGACGTATTGCAGTTATATTTTCAAATTATTTTGGATAAATTAGCATTTATTTGGAATCCCGCACTTTCACATTCACATGAATAAATATCTTGATTTTATCTGGCATGATTACTAATCTCTCTTATATCAAAGTCCACAAAATTCAATTAAATAAAGTTTGAGCACAGAGAATTGATCTTGTTATTTACTTAAACCAAGCATATCCTTTCACAATAAAATGATTATATTTGTAATGTCCATGCTATGCTACATAGTAGAAGTGGTTTCTTGAGCGAAAAGTTTCCCCTGCTATCCTATCATGCACATGGTCTAGAATCTTTGAGAATTGACAAAAGGACAAGCTCACCCCTACCCAGAATAAAAATCCCTTGCTCTACAACTAATCCGAGCAAGTATCCCTAGCATAGGAAGAAAAGAAAAGTAAAAATCAAAAGAGAAAAAGAAATATAGAATCAGTTATTTCAGCATTATCTCAAATATCAAAGCAAAAGATACAAAAAAAAAAAAAAAAAAAAAAAAAAAGAAAGAAAAAAGCAAAGAAAGCAAAACGAGCAAAAGCAAAAGCAATAAAATCCCTTTCCCTACCCATTGAAAAGAAAAGAAGGGTTGATGAGCTTGAATCCCTGGAATTCTCAATTATTCAAAAACTGTGAGGTAAGCCCCATAACAAGTGGTTTGTGCCCAACCCGCTTGGCCTTGGGTAACTCCTAGCATGGTGATATGTCTGTCACATTAGCGACCTTCTTTTGTACAGACCTATGTCTGCTTATGGATTAGCTAGCTCTTGATAACCCGACTTACATAGTAGTCTGGTATGGTTATATGCATCTAAATCATGGTTAATGAACACTTATTTGGTTAATTCAAATCACTTGTATCAAATTATCTTGCTCAAAACTGGTAAATGCACAAAGCAATTGCACACACATTTGTATTTGAGAGATTTTGTGTATCATTATGATAAATCAAGATCGGAAATGAACTCACATACGCACATGGGATTCCTTATAAATCTAACTTTTGTCTTTAAGATACTTTGAAATATTTTTGCAAATTGTCTGGAATAATTTCATTTTCTTCTCTGAGAACAGTTGTTTAGTATAAAGACAACTACATGCATTACCAAAAAAATCAAAATCATTTTTAAAAAACATGCAATAAAGTTACATTTATATATAACTTTTGACTTTCGTGACGATGGTATAGTTCCAAAACCAAAATTGGAATTTTATGCCTAGCACAAGTCCTCATCTTCATATTTTCTGTTTATTTTCAAAAATTAAAAATCAACCATGCAATAAAACTATTATTTTCTTCTTTGGATTTCGCGATGATGGTATAAGTCTATACCTAAATATTCTATGCCTAGCGCAAACCATTGTTCTAATTTTATTTTCCCATTTATTTCAAATCATAAAAAACATATGACTTAAATCATTATGTTACACAATTATGCTTTAAAAGAACGAACACTTATTCTATTTCATGTCATTATGTTCAAATTCAATTTTGCAACCATGGTATAATTCCTAAGGAATTGTTCAAAAATTTTATCACACTTAGGAATTTATGCCTAGCAAAAATCATTTTAAAATATTTCATGCATACTATTTTTATGAAAATCTGAAAACAAATCACCATCATCATCATCATTTGCATCATCACAACAAAGTCTTAAGACAGTCTCTTAAGCACTCTTTTACTTTTAACAATATTTCTATACCGGGATTAGCTTGACGACCTAGCGAGCGGCGACTCCATGAAATGGTCTATAATAGCGACAATGTCCTTTGAAATTATTGTTAGAAGTCCCTTTTATTTTTATCAAATTATCCCACAAACAACCAATTTGTTTACATCAGATTATTTCATTTAAATTTTAAAAGCATGACATTCAAACCATAATATTTCCAAATGACATAATTACATGAATCATCAAATCAATCACACCAAAACATTAAAGCATCATACAAACACATAAGACAAGTCATATGATCAAAAATATCTCATCTATATATATATCAACAATATATACATCATCTCAAAACTGGATCGGTATGCCACAATCTGTACCTCGGCATACTCAATCCTCTATCAAAAATAATAAACACTATGTATCAATCATGTAGTGTAGTCTGTAGCAGCTAGCCTCGAGAACCCCTCGAGCTCTCAGCCTCATCTCCTCCCCCGCCCTGAGGTGGACGAGGTGGCCCCATCACAGTCCGTGTGGTGCTATGAGTCCTGGACACTGATCGTGATGATGTCCTCGATGACCCCATCACGACAGGCTCCACAATGGGGGCCGACAGCGGTAACCTCTGCCCCTCTGGCACCATATGGTAGTATAGCGTCTGATAGAATGTGATCTGGGCAATAGCCCATGCTAGGTCCCGAGTGCTCGCCCCTCCGCTCCATGCTCTGAGGCATGCGACCTCATCTCTGAGCTATGTGGCCTCCTCTCGGTGTCGTGCAGCCTCATCCTGCAAGGACTGCACCTGAGCCTGGAGATGAACAGTCTCCACCCGGAGAGTAGCCATCTCGCTACTCTCTCCTACCTCGACACCCTTGCCCTTATCGGGCGATGGTGGCCTCTCTCTCCATGGAGAAGGGGGTCTCTCCTCCCTCCTCTCCCACTGTCGTGGCCTCTGCTGAGCCTGTGGCCTCCTCTGCTCTCTCCCGTCGTGACCCTGTGCCGCCTCAATGGCCGCCTGGCGTCGCCTCCCCATCCGATGCACAACTACGTGAATCGGACCCTGAGCCCTCGTCATTCGAGGAGGGCGGATGCCTGCGTACCAGGCATCATAGCCATCGGCAACCCCAACGTCATCACCATCCACTGGCTGGATGGGGGCATCATTCGTGTCCTCACTCCAGAAGCGTTGCATATCTGGAGCCCCGCTAACTGTAGTGTTATCCCGGATGGTCCGGGAAAACTCGTAGTCCCTGAGAGATGGGATCCCCTACTGTAGACCGAACTACCTCAAAACTTGGTCATAGCGATGGAGCTCCACCTCTCTCCTCTCCATCCTCAGCCAGTAGGTTCGCCTAATGCGAGCCAGCTCCTGTCCATCCTCGGCCCACCCTGGATGATCTCTCCAAGGCCTCCAGGTGATCTGGTCGGAGACAAGGTCATCAAGTAGTCTCCGGGACATTGGCAGATCTATCCGCCATTGTGACCCTCTTTGAAGCCACCAGTAGAAAACTCGGGGCCTCTCCCTATCAATCCCTGTCAGTGGGAGCCCTACCGGCCTTCGCACCATGATGTGCTCCCAGCACCAAACTTGTAGTAGTGATGTCATGACTAGACATCGACCTCCCTTGTATACGACCCCATGTAGGATCCTATACAATCGGCATAGTACAAAGCTCCCCCAAGCAAACCTGTACCCATGGTCTCTCATGTCGTAGACCACATCTATCAATAGCCATGGTAGTCTGCATCCACTCTGATGGCATAGCAATAGACCACCTACCACCCCAGCCAAAACCTGTGTCAGTCTAGATGCCCCAGGCATCTGGCGTAGCGACTCGATGTTCACTCCGCCCTTCTCCAGGGTGAAGCTCGGATCTCCGCACAGTCGCATCATCGCGTGGCCCTGATTGGCCATGGGAGTTATTAGCCGTCCTTGTATGGGGATCCTCAAAATCCTCCATACATCCTCCAATGTGGGAGTCATCTCCCCTGTCGATAACCGAAAACAAGAAGAACCCGGATACCACCTCTCTGCTAGGGCTGTCAATAGCCCCATATCTATAGAAACATGTGGCATATCTGCCACATGCTGCAAGCCGACTTGAGCCAACTGATCTCGCTCTGCTTGAGATAGAGTGGCCAAGTCATCCTTCAACCCACCGTATTTCCATTCCTGGCTCTTTAATAATCCTCTCTACAACATAAACAACAAAACAATAAAAATCATTAATAAAACAGTGATTAAAAAATGCAAGTAAAATAAGTTCAATTTCATACAAATGATGATATCGTCCACTATTGGACGATATCGTCCAAAATTTGAGCAAATTCATCTTCGATTTTGCAAGAGGGAATCGTCCCTTATTGGACGAAATCGTCCCCATATCGTCGATTTCGCCCTTGGACGAAATCGACGATATCGAGACGATTTCGATGAAATTGAGACGATTTCGTCCCGACGACGTCGACGGCCCAAAAATGGCCGCGATGCTCAAAAATCATTCAAAATTAATCTAAAAAGCATGAAATTCAAAATTAAAGCATTCTAAATTAAGTTTGGACCCTTACCCGTAGCCCACACCGGACCTCTGTCGATCTGTGCGCTGTCTCGACCATCTTGTCTGCAGAGCTCTAGAAACCAGGAAAATGAACAATAACAATGAATTAGGGTTTTACCCTATTTTTCTTAATTTTATTCAAAAACACTTAACAACATTTTAACATTTTGCTTTTCCGCGTTTTTACCTCAAACGTTCGATTTGGGTAAAAACACGGAGGGGGCACCATAGTAAGCTGTCGTACGATTCGACCTAGAATCGTCGCCTAAAAATGGGAATAATTTTTGCTTTCTCGTAGATCGAGAAGAACTCATCTTTAACGCATTTTCTTCGAAAAATTCGCTAAAGAGGGGGCAAAATGTAGCACCCTAAAATTGGCGCAATAAACCTTAGCAAATAATTAAAATTACCTTAGTAATAATTCAAATTCAAATTTTCAACCCCGAACCGCCTGTTAAACCGCTTTCCTCGTTTTCCATGCCATTTTTAGGATTTGTTGTGACCGTTGGACGATATCGTCGCCGATCAGACGATATCGCCTCAGATCGGACGAATTCGTCTGGAGTAGAACGTCCAGACGATTTCGTCCCAAAACTGATTTTTCATAATTAGCTTCTGTTTCAACGGTGTCTCTAACCTGGGCAAAAGCGTGTCTACGCGGTTAGAGACTTCCCCCATTGGAGATCTCCCAAATTGGGATGATCTCCAACCTCCCAACCTCCTTCCTATGCCTATTTAATCTTAGGCCCTCCCCTTGACATTCCCCTGGCTGAATTTTCCTGTAACATGAGTTCTATTTGCATTAGACCATCTTAAATCACCATTTGCCTTCGTATTTTTCCAAGTTTGTTTGCAGGAACTTCATTGTTTTTCAGCCGGAGCAAGCTCAGATCGTCGCAGATGATCCTGTACGATCTCGGACGATCACGCCCCAATTCGAGATGATTTCGCACTCTATAGATGATTTCGACTGCAGTCAACATTGGGGGCAATTAGTGCCCAGAGTTTGCACTTTTCTCTTCTCGTCTGTTGTTTCATTCTGCATTTAGATCAGTTTATTGTTATTTTTTGCTATTCTGCATCTTGGAGTTCACCCATATAGCTTAAGTGCATGATAAGATCATAATTTGTCATTAGAATACTATAATTTACTTGAATTTCTATTCGTAATTATCATTTTAGTATCTATATTGTCATTTTACATCATTTTCCTCTATTAGTATAGTTGCATTTTCTGTGTTTTGTATCTATTTCTCTGATTGCAGGTCTCTGACGAATTTGTCTGACGAATTCGTCAGATCTCAGACGATCTTGTCTGATCTCAGACGATCCTGTCAGATCAGAGGCGATCTTGACTGCTTCAAAAATTAGAACCTCCATCAAACATCCGAAATCAGGTTTAACTTGTCTTTATTTAGTATATTCTCTGTACTTGATATTCATTACTACTTTCTGTATTCATTTAAATCTGCATTTCATATAGAACAGTTTAGATTCATTTGGCCAAACCTAGGATTTGAATGATTAAAGATAAAATTGAACACATCAAACACATTCCCAACCTAGGCGTGGAAACTGCCACTCAAACGTTTCCTGGTGAACCCCACCATCCGTCAAAAAATCACCTTAATACCCCTCCCCCGAGAGGCGGGACCTTCAAAGGGCCTCTCAGTCCGAGGTATTGTCCCATCCTTCTCGCATCCCCCTTCTGGGCGCGGATCCTTTAGCCTGAAGGTAAGGGTGCGAAAAATTTGGAACGATACACATAGACTATTTGACCATTATTTTATCAAGTTTAGGTCCAATTTTCCATCCCAATCTCAACTATTTCAAATTTAAATTCGTAGTTCATCACAACTTCTAGAACCATCTCCTAGATTAATTGGATACTAATATCTAACATTCTATCACTTTCCATCAAGAGATTGATGTATAGGCCAAGGTAATTAAAATAACATCAATACATTTGCTTCAAATTTTCTACCATCAACATCCTCTAACATGAGTTTATTATTTACTATCATTCCTATAACAGGTCCATACACACTTCAATAGTCCATATCCCATTATAGGCATGTTTTGGATTCCAATCTAGCATCCCCATGGATATCTCTTTCTATATTTTGACTATGACCATGATGTCAACATAAGTAAATGGAATAGATAGAGTTAATACATTTTTATAGCAGTTTTAATATACATAGAATCAAGTACAATAAATCTAAAGGTTCCAACAATATAAGTACAAGAAGCACCATGATCAACACAAAATATCATATCAATTTTTTATTAGATATCAGGTTTGGATCCACTTGAAGAAGGAATGTTTTTAACCCATAATAGACGATCAAACCTCTATGCTATATTATTACACCATTCAACAAATAACAAGTGAAAATATTTTTTTTCGTAATTTTCCACCTTACTTGGGGATGCATCCAATATCTTATGTAGAAATCCTCAATTTATACCATCCCTCTTTGCTTGAGACTATAACAATACAACATATGATATGCTTATATTTGACTTAGTTAGAACCTATGAAAATAGATTTATTAACATCACCAATAAGAGTAATAAATAGGGGATGCCAAACCTATTTAGTATTTTTAAGCAAGGCTAGTTTTTAACTTAGGCTAAGCGATACACACTTGACTAACTCAAGAATTTTTCCATAGTTGGAATATGACACAAGGAACCATTAATTTCCAAGAAGGGACAAATGGTATAAAAAAATTAGGAGTTCCTCAAGTCTCCAAGGATTATGGTTCCATAACGCCTATATCTCATAGGCCTTGGAACCTATCTACATTTCTCATCATACAAGCAAATGATATTTCTTCTTATGATGTTATAATTTGTAATAGTGTTTGTTATCATCTTCGATTATCCCTACTCAGGATAATCACACCTCGTGGAGAGTGACACAATAGGGCCATAGCTAAGAGTGTGGGGTTTGGCACAATCAAGGGCCTCCAAGAGTTTTTACAAGGCTATATCCTTGTTAGGATATGATCTTCAAGGCACTTGTGTTCAACAAAGGGGAAAGGAATATGAGAAAGTAAAAGTAAAAAATAACTCAATTCAACAAAATAAAAAGAGGGAGATGTTTCAAGAGATCCACTAAGATATTCTTGCAAAAATAGGCCTAAACATTATGTGTTAATTATGAACACTTCCTCTCCTCGACACAATGAAGCACAAATGAGAGTTACTAGTTATATGCATTCATAATAATGTGGGTCCCACTAGAGAGCCAAGCAAGTGACTTAGTCTAAAAATGGACGTAGGCCCCTCATGCACATGTACACTTAATAAAACCCATAGCTTAGGTAAAAGGTCATATATAGGTACATACGCATAAAAATGGGTCTATAGGAAGCTACAGATGGTTATACCGAAAAATAGACATAGGCTCCTATGTATATATATATATATATATATATATATATATATATATATATATATACGAGTAATAGACATAGGCTCCTATGTATATATATATATATATATATATATATATATATATATATATATATATATATATATATATATATATATATGCAAGCAAGATTTTACATAGATTGTGCTAGAAGTGGGGGTTTGAGATTACCCACAAGCTACTCAGGAACCACAACTATTTTTACAAAGAGAAATAAAAGGAAATCCTACAAATGTATACAAATGCAAACTTATTGATCCTTTACAAAGCTAAGACTTTTACTATTTATAGATTACAAGGGGAGGGTTTTCCCTTCAAAACTCATGCAGAGATTTGTAGGTGGTTACCATTTTAGATATTGAGTCATGTCTCATCTGATTATTTGTACCCTTGGGATCCTTTTGATTTGGAGTTCTGAATTTCAATTTATTCTCATCCCTTGGATGAGCAACTACCATCTTTATTGCCATCTACCCATTTCTGGGAATTTTCATCACCTAGGTGTAGAAGATTGCTTTAATTAATAGTTTGGATATTTGACCTATTTTTGTCATGGCTCCATGTTATTGTTGTTCTTTCTTGAAGATATGATATATTTTTGTAGGAAATGATAATGTTCCTCAAAGAATATGCATCTCATTGGTTTGAATTTTGAGGTATTAATGTTGTTTTATTTGAAAGTTTTACTTCATCACTTAGGGTTGCTTGTCTTTATATATTCAAGATATTTACCTTTTGTACCTTTTTCAGGACTTTTTCTCCTTGTATTCTATCCATGGCTTAGGAAATTTTAAATTTTAGATATTTTTTACTCATTAGATCTAGCCTCCAATCATTATGGTTGTATAGGGATTAAATGGTTGTATAGGGTAAACCATGATAGATATGGATAAACCCTTAGCATTTCTTAATTCTTTATAAAATATCACAAGGGGTCATAGTTCAGTACTTTCACTCATTTTAGCTCCAAGTAGTTTTGCATCAAAAAAGAATCTCTTTTTTCCTAAAATGGAAATTTTTAAATTTGAAAAAGGGAATATTCCAATTAATATTCCTTGCATTGGTGGGAAGGATAGGGTGTGTTGGTGGATGCTTATTTTTGAAAGACATAGTACCACATCAATGAGAAGATAGAAATAGGGTATCAATATATTTGATTATTTTAAATATAATACTTTGGCATCATCTCCCAAGTGGAGTGCTTGGGGAGATGACTATCTAAACAATATTAAACCTTTGGGTGTGGGAGGTCAATGGTTTTATTCCCCATAATGCAAAACCTTTTATCATGAAGATGATGTCAACATAAATGACTTGGCATACTATGATGATTTGCACCCTATGATGACATGGTAGTGGATGGCATCACCTATTTGTAGACCTCTGATGATGTGGCAGTGGTGTGCAAATGATATATCATAATCCATACAGATAAGCTGGTGGTCCATGCAGGTGATATGATATCTAATGCATGAATATTGAGGTAACATATGGTAGTCTATACTGTTGATATGGAGGCCTACACAGGTGATATGGAATCCAATCCATGAATCCTGAGGCAACACGTGGTTGTCCATACGATTGGTATAGTAGTCCATACAAAAGATGTGGCATGATACATGGTAGATGAATTTGACACGGTATGACATGTGGTGACTAGCATAGGTGATGATATGGCATAAATATAGGCAACACATGGCAAGTGTTGTAGGATTTGATGCAATTGTTGACATGGTAGGCTCTAATTGGGTTGATATGGTAGGTCATATAGTGACTAATGTGATAGCACATATCCTATTGGATGTATATAAATATAGGATCAACCAATTAAATCTTGACATATCATCAAATTTAAACCACTTTCCTGAAAATATATGGTTACCCATAGGTCCAAAAATATCACTATAAATTTCCAAAGGGTGAGAGTCTCGTCTTGCAATCCCTTTTGGAAAAGTCTCCCTATGATGCTTCCCTATTATGCATCCCTCACATGCACCACATGTAGGGGATATGTATGAAAGTCCAATGTCCATCTGATTATGATTCGTACATCTCAACGATCTATAGTTGAGATACCAAAGCCTATGATACTACTTTTGGATTTCTTATCTGCATGTGCAACCATAGCAACAAAATTTATTTTCTAGAAGAGGAAACAAAAGAGGTTGGCCTTTATACCAATTTATACATTTGGTTAGACTTGTCACAATATCCAAATACAACAATGTTAAAATCATTTTCTATATTTTTAATTACCCATATATCAGGCCAAAATTCAACCTTCTTATTTCCATGAGTAATGTGATAAATATACAAAAAGTTGAGCCCAAAATTAGGAACATGAAGTACCTAATTAAAATATTAATATACAATACCCAGGTGTTGTAGGTGAGTTGGAGAGGAGAGGGCAATCCTCCAAGGGAGGTCCTAGGTTCAAATCTCCACCCTACCAAAAAGCTGAATTGGGTATCCAAAATCCAATTGATAATGTTGGTGTGGGCAGGGTCGGGTGCGACTCCCGGGTGACTTTGACGGTGTAGAACCCCCTATTCATAGTCTCTCAGACCAATGCAGCCCCACAAATGGTTTTTCTCTTAAAAAAAAGGATTAATATACAATGTTGATGTCTCCACACCCAACAACTTGTAATCAAGAATCATCTTGAATCACAATAAATTTCTTTGCATGTACCTCATTAAAAAATGAATATCCAATGTTGATGTCTTCATACCCTACAACCTATAATGAATAATCATCTTGAATCACAATGTATTCCCCTTCATGTACTTTGTAGTAGCCTTGTAGATGTTTGTGCTTCACCATGTGCCTAGTTTCCCCTGAATCTGCAATCCACACATCTGAAGAAGTGGATGTCCAATATACAGAATGAACTACTACATGTGCTTATGAGGTTTATCCATCAAAATTATCCTCACCTTATGCATAAAATATAGAAGCATCAACAATTCCCTTTCTTGTTGCTTCCTCAAGTTTCTTGATTCAAATATTTCCAAACTTTACTTTGTGAATTTCCTTTCTACAAAACTCATAAATAGGCTACTTGGAAGGCTTCTTGTCATTCTAGACTTTGGTGACAACTTCCTTTGGATGAGCCTCATTGAAAATGAAATTTCTTTATGCCTATTTCTTCTAGCTAGATGGTGTAAAAAGTACTTAAAATACCTCATCAATTGATGTTGCAGGAGAATCTAAAATGTACACACAAAGCATCTCAAAAATAAGAGCAACTATCTCATATGTTTCTAACATATTGTTGAAGAAAATATTAAGTGGTTGCATATTTTTTACTTTTCCAATGCTTCTTGTTATTCTCTTCTCTCCTTAAGAGGTTTTTTTGCAATTTGGATTTCTTCTTACATTTCTTAAATCGACCAATATACTCATCAACAGCATCAAATGAATCCATGGTTAAGGTTTCCAACTCAACATCTAGTCTATTAATTTATGTGGAATCAATTTCATCACACAACCCCTAAAATTTATCAAGCAACACTTTATGATCCATGGTGCTACTAACATGGATGTCATATATATTTTCAACATGAATACAAATGACACCATGAGCCTCATCCTTCTTGCCCTTATAGAGTTGCTTTATTTATTTGGAATATGTATCACAAGGCTCGTCATTCACATATTTAAGAAACTCGTTGCTTTGAAGTTGAGCTTCAATTTGATCTTTCATATCTCATAGTTTGGACAACTCAACAAATGTACAAAGTGATCCATAAGTATTTTTCCAAAGTATAAAAATTTGTGTGTAGTTATGACCAAAACAACACCACCAATGTAGAGATATCCATGATCCTAAAATTATAATCCAACTCTTATCCCTTATAATTTTAGGGTCACAACTAAATGAAAGTGATATTTTCCATCACCTTTGTTAACATATTTGTAAGTTGATCACTTGGAGCCATATAAATTTAAGAAGTTGGATCTAAGAGAGTTTTCAAATCATGTACATCCAAAGCTCAATATGCTTGATATGTTAATGATCAATTGAATATAGATAAAGTGAATAGTGCTCTATTTATCATAGAATAAAGCAGTAGGGCCTTTCTCTAGAAGACTAAATTGCTCAAAAAAATATGCAATTAGAATATATGCTTCTCTACCTAATTTGCATTGCAATACTCTACTTTTATGAAATACAAAGGAAGAGTATATTGCTCATTTGAACACCAACAAACAGGTCCAAAACCAAGATTTTAAAAATAGCATAAAGTGTATGTATGCTCATCTAAATATTTGGCCCAATATTCATTTTAATATACCTCTAAATAATAGAAACCTTGCTCTATAGTGAATACCATAGTGAGTGCCCTTAATATAGCAAAGAATTCAATTAAAAGCCTCCTTATGATTCTCGTAAGGTACCTATATGTACCATGAAAAAATACCAATAGCAAAGGAGATGTCTACTCAAATGAGTGGGATAGAGAACAATATCAATTACAAAAAAGTATTTATCATAGGAGGATAGTTAACCTCAAGGTTAACCCTAAAATTAGAAGGGGTAATAGTTGGCTTACAATGTTCCATATAAAAGAGTTGCAATAAATATAAATCATACTAAGAATGAGAAAAAAATCATTAAGAATACTAAGTCGTTTTAATGACTGAAGAATCAAATAACATAAGCTCGATTAGTTAAATAATTTGACATTCAAGGATGAGACCCAAATTTGAATATTTTCAGGCTATGCATGCATAATTACCAAATTAAAAATGATATTATAATACCATGTGGTCACAATACTATTGGAGCCCATCTCAATATCATATAACCAAAAAAATAATGAATGTCCCAAAAATAGTGAAGTGGGACCAAATACATCATCTCAAAAACTTGATGAAGTCATAACCTCAAACCTAAATCATGCAATATAAACTCATAATGATCAAAACATCAATATATCATCATCACAATACTTGATGTAAACATCATGATCCATTTTGTTGCATGAAAAACCACATGCAAGAAATTTGTGAATATTTTAATACCAAGTATGAGGTGTATGTAGAAGCCCATATGAGCACTTCTTGGAGCATGTAAACTAAAGTGTTTGGTTCATCCTAAATAAAATATTTATTATATATAATAAATTTCCTCGTAAAGATATATATGAATAAATGCTCTTTTTTATCCATCTAATTAACTTTCCAACATTGTAAAATTAGAGTAGAAAAAATCATATGGATGAATTCCATGTAAGAAATTGAGGTAAAAGTCTCATTGTAGTTAATTCCTTCCATTTGAAAAAATTATTTTCTAACATGATCCTTATGCTTCTTAATCTCACCATGAGCATCCTACTTGGTCTTATAGACCCCATTTGCATCCAACAATAGGAAAACAACTCTATTTCTAATTTTTCATGAGAAAATCATACTCTACCTACATAGTTGCTTGCCACTAAGAATGTTCCTTAGCTTGATCATAAGTGTTAGCATCTCAAACATCCATCTTCTTAATAAATGTATGGGTGGGGCTTTGTAATGATGTCCCTATTTGAAAATAGACTTGGCATCCTGCAAATTACTCTTAACCCACTTATGCATAGTATGAACTTTAGAAGGCAACTAAAAAGAAGGAAACCATTGCCAAAATTCAAAATAGAAGACAACAGAACATAAAAATCAAAGAAATATCATGAATAGAAGCACCTATATTCGAAGGATCACTACCCTCCACACAATATCTAGAAAAAAGAGGGCTCAAGAGCATCATTTGAAGAATCTAACTAACTGTAAGCTAGAATCCAAAAGACCCTCTTGAGATTAAATATCAATAGGAACAAACTAAGAGGGATCTCTAACAAGGGATAAAAAAATACTAAGATGTATACGTATATGTCTCATCACATATGACATCACATTGAGTATTAACCTCACCTCTAATGGGATCATAAATAGGATATCTTCGGTGTCATATCATACCTAACAAAAATGAATATGTGACTTTTTTTTTGAAGCTTGTTTCTCAACTCAATAAGGATATGAACCCAAGCAACAAACCCAAATATCTATAAATGCAAACAAAAGGCTCTTTCCCTATGAACCTCTCAAAAAGAGAGATGCCTTTAACAAGAGTAGGAGTCATGTTAATAATGTAGGCTACATAGGAATTTGCTTGTAGCTAGGTTCAAAGATCCACCTACTTGACATGAATCATGCAATAAACCCTCTCCATGATTGCTCTATTTTTTGCTCAATGACCTTGTTTTGTTTTAGAGTATAATAAATGGTATGCTACCAAGAATTTTCATAAGAATTATAAAGTCCTCAAACTTATTGTTGACATTATCCACCTTAGTTGTACCTTAAGCATTTGATATTCATTTCTTGTTTATTCTCCACAAGAGCTTTGAAATGTCATTGTGAACCAAATCTTAAGGTTAAAAGGCTCATTGTGTTATATTTTTAGGATAGGATTCTTGATGGTGCTTATCCAACACACATCCTTCCCAAAGACCTAAAGCCTAAAGGAGAATCAATAAGTGGAAGAAACCATGAGAAGATGGCCTATGTACAACAAGGATTTAAAATTAGTATGTTCTAAATATTAATGACAAAGCTCTCTAGTAGAATCCATCTTTAATCACCATGGAAACAACATTTCTATTCAAGGAAGACAAAGCACAAGCTTGTAAATATATTACGTCATCACACTATTCTAAAGCAAGCTTCAATCCATCAACCATGTCCTTAACCACCCATTGATTTGTGATTAACGTGATATATGGAGAGAGGATTAGGCCCAAATCTTATAAGATGAAGGATTTACACATATTTGGCATCATCACTAGTGATGTCACCATTACCTCAAGCTTGTAATATTGTAAGATCATCAATACTACTATGTTTTTCATTGTACAAGTGGTTATAAATGAAAAACAAATTGTGATACTTAGTCACATATCAAGTAGCTCTAAAATAAACAATCCAATCGTAAGCAACATACAATAAGCAAAATGCACCTCAACATATGCATTATGAATAGTGCTTACCCTATTATTTGGATGATAAGGCTCTCATCCATCCTAGCATTAACTTCTACTTCAATTTGTCAAAGACATGATAAGCAATCTTTGGAACAATGACCTCTTTTCCAATAGTTCCAATATTCTTTGATGATTTTAACTCATTGCTTTTGTGCTTATCTTAGTCTCCTTCAATTTAAACATCATCTTCACATGATCTTGTTTGTTAAGTTCACCTCAACTTCAATGAGCACCCTAACAATGCATCAAAAGAGCAAAAACATCATCGAAAGTTAGATAAATATGTCCCTTAACAAACATAAGGACAAAGGAAATTTGAGCATCATACATAAGAGCAATTCGTAATATTGATTTATATTTTATTTATTTGTGCCATCAAAATTCATAATATATACCCTTAGACATCTTAATTTCTCATCAAAGATGCTCTACAAAGCCTTACTTTGCAATAGAGAAATTGTTTGGTTAAATCAAATATTACTATTTTGTCTATTCAAGTTGGCAATTTTAGGATCCATCAAGTTCTTGCACAAACTCATCTCATCACTTATAAAAACAAAAAAAAAATGAGCAACCATTGCATAAAATACAAAAAAAAATATGCGAACTAAAAAAGGTTCAAATTACTTGTGCATGACAAAATTTTAAAATTCTACTTCAATTTGTCAAAGACATGATAAGCAATTTTTGGAACAATGACCTCTTTTCAAATAATCTCAATCTTCTTGGATGATTTCAACTCATTGCTTTTGTGCTTATCTTAGCCTCCAATTTAAACACCATCCTCACATGAGCTTGTTTTTTCAGTTCACCTCAATTTCAATGGGCACCCTAAAAATACATCAAAAGAGCAAAACATCATCAAAAGTCAAAGAATTATGTCCCTTAACAAACATAAGGACAAAAAATTTGAGCATCATACATAAGGAAGAGCAAATTTTATTTTGATTTAGATTTATTTTATTTGTGCCTTCAAAAGTCATAATAGATACCCTTAGACATCTTGCTTTCTCATCAAATATGCTCTATAGAGCCTTAATTTGTAATAGAGATATCATTTGGTTAAATCGAATATTACAATTTTGCCTATTCAATTTGGAAACTGTAGGACCCATTAAATTCTTGCACAAACTTGTCTTATCACTTATAAAATGAAAAATAAAAATGGGCAACCATTGCATAGAATACAAAAAAAAATGTGTGACTTAAAAGAGGTTCAAATTACTTGTGCATGACAAAAATATGAAATTCAAAGCAAAGCCCTCAAAACAATTCCTGAGTGATCGAGCAAACCTTAGTGATCTCTC
Organism: Wollemia nobilis; assembly: GCA_028583015.1. Taxonomy (NCBI): domain Eukaryota; kingdom Viridiplantae; phylum Streptophyta; class Pinopsida; order Araucariales; family Araucariaceae; genus Wollemia; species Wollemia nobilis. The sequence goes on from JAQPPZ010000012.1 coordinate 11,324,161, forward strand.
CAAAAAATGGACTTGTCATGTAGCATAATGCAATTGGCAAAAACAATATTACCCACTACCAATTGCCCTTCCCCGTTTGTTGCTTGGAATCAACGGAAACAAGACTCTTGGTTGATAATTTTGGGAGATAAAAATTTAATTTCTCCTTTCGAATACTATATTTTTCAACTCATATTTGACCAAAATAAACTAGAGCCAAAATTAAAGCACAAGAAACCATTGAATTAAGACCCCTAATTTGATGCTCATTATCGAAAAATGTGTTTTTTCCTATTAAAAAAATTAGCATGTATACACATATATTGATTATTGGATTTTAATTTTATAGATGATGCCTTCGACTAAAGCCTTGTGAATATGGAACTTGCAAAGTATCACTTATCCTATTACAACCCAATCTTTAGAGTCATCATCTATGGTGCTAAAAGTTCCACCCTAACAATGCACTAAGGTCGTTCATTAAAATTCAATGAAAAGCACGATCTAGTTTTAAGCAAAGTCATCTCAACTCTTGAAGAAGAGCTAGAAGTTAGATTTGTAAAAAGAACAAAATCTGTAGATTATACTCAAAATACACAACTCATATGAAGCAACTAATAAAGTCTTGAACGAAATAAAATAACTTTAGAAAACCCTTAAAAATATGATGTTTTAAAAAACCTCCTTTTGTACTCGCTGAAAATAAATAATTGGAACAACATCACAAGATAATTAAAATTTTAAAAGGCAACTTCCTAGCTAGCCTACATCTATCTTTTTTAGGAATTCAAGCAAATTCAAGAACTAGGGGATGTATTCCAAGATATGTTGGTGGTTGATGTAGGGCTTTTAGAAAACGATAACAATAATGTTGAAGGTTTAAAAAAAACTAAAAATAATGTTAATATAATAAATAAATAAAATTGGGAGAGAATGTGAGCTAGGAGGGAGTCATAGGGAAGAGTAATGGTTCATCTGGAGTGCATAAATACTTCAAACCCTTACGACAAATGCATGGAACATTGTTATTGGAAAAGCACCAAAGCCAAGGAATGCCAAGAGAAAGAAGAGACATGAATGAGTGTGAGTTGATCAAGATAATGGAGAGAGGTAATCAAAGAACGAAGAGAGAGGAGCGAGTGCGAGATAGGGAGTGAAAGCTAGGAGTGAGTGCGAGCTAGGGAGTTCAAGCTATGAGCGAGTGCGAGATGGAAAGAAGTGCAAGTTGGGAGGGAGTGTGAGTCGAGAGGAGTACAAGCCAAGAGGGAGTTCAAGCCAAGAGTGAGCCTCACTAGCTAGTATGGAAGAAAAGTCATATTTGAAAGCCCTAATGGGAAGTTAGTATGCCCTAGCTAGAAGTATGGAGGCCCAAGTTGGAGATAAGCAAAAGAGGAAATACATGGAAAGTTTGATCAAGTAAGATATGTTACACCGGAAGTAAGTATCAAGGATGAGATGATTGAGCATGATATAATGGTTCCATAGATCATGGCCAAGGTTTCTAGAGTTTAAAAATTAGATTTGTTAAGAAAAACTTCAGATTTTCCACCTGCAAATAGAAACACAATAACAAAAAAAATAAAAACAACAACATAAGTGACACAACTATTTACGTGGAAACTTGCAATGTGCAGGAAAAACCACAGGGTAATGGCAACTTCTCCTTTTATTATTATTTTTAGCAAACTTTACATTCATGTTTCTCAATGTTTCAACAACCTCACATATGCAAGGGATCACATCCCTTTTATAGAGCAGAAGGAAGACTCAAATTATTTGTTTCCTCTCCCGACGGAAGCCTCCAAAAACTATTCATTTTTGCTCCCAAGGAAGGCGCCTGAACCTATTCGTCTTTCGTGTGTAGACGTCTATATGGATGTCTATTTGCTTAGACATCTAACCAAGACGTCTGGCAGACCAGACATCTGGTCTGCTGCCCAGACATCTGGCCAAGACTTCTAGCAACCCAGACGTTTGACCTACTGCTTAGACATCTGGCCAAGACGTCTAGCAACCCAGACGTTTGACCTACTGCCTAGACATCTGGCCAAGACGTCTAGCAACCCAGATGTTTGACCTGCTGCCCAGACATCTGGCCAAGACGTCTAGCAACCCAGATGTTTGACCTGCTGCCCAGACATTTGGCCAAGACGTCTAGCAGGTCAGACGTCTGGCATGTTGCCTAGACGTCTGACCCAGACATCTAGCAGGTTAGATGTCTAGCTTGCTGCCTAGATGTATGACCCAGACATCCAGCAGGTCGGATTTCTAGCATGCTGCCTAGATGTCTGATCTAGACGTCAAGTAGGTCCGACATCTGGCCTGCTACCTAGACGTCTGACCTAGATTTCTAGCAGGTTAGACATCTAGCAAGCTGAAACTTCTTTTTCTGCACCTGCATAGTGATTTCACTTCCTAACATTCTCCCACTTGAAGTCAATATTCAAGAATTCTTCTACGAAATATTTTCATCCTGTGCCAATTGCCCAATGCTGCCCTTGTTACTTTTTCAACAATCCCAGAGAAGTTCTGCACCACTCAAACTTCTCTACCTTGACCGACTTTGTAAGCATATCTGCAAGATTCACTTCAATGTCGATTTTTTTGCAATAAGATCCTACCTTCTTCCACCATATTTCTGATAAAGTGGTACTTGACATCAATTTTTTTCGTGCGATCATGAAATGTTGGATTCTTCACTAGTTGAATAGCACTCTGCCTATCACAATGCAGCATAATTTTCTCCTGCATTACCTTGAAGTCACCCAACAATCGCTCTAGCAAAATTGCTTCTTTGTTGGCATGAGTCGCTGTAATATATTCTACTTCAGTGGTTGATAAAACCACAACAAACTGCAACTTAGAAGCCCAACTCACTGCTCCACCAACAAGAGTGAAGGTATTCATGTAGTGGATTTTCTCCCATCTTTGTCTCCACCATAATCAGAATCTACAAAACCTGTAACTTGTAAATCTATCGATCCAAAGTAAATGGCAACATCTGAAGTGGCTCTTAAATATCTGAATATCCACTTCATCGCATTCCAATGCTCCTTACTAAGATTTTCTATGTACCAATTGACTACTCCCACTGCTTGGGCAATATCCGATCTGGTGCTCACCATGGCATACATGAGGCTTCCTACTATTGATGAATACGGTACACGGGATGTGTTTGTCTTCTCTGCTTTCGTTCTAGGACACTGGTTGGAAGACAACTTTAAGTGTGGAAGAAGTGGGGTACTAACTGGTTTTGCATTCTGCATATTGAAGCATTGCATAATCTTCGCCACATATGACTTTTGAATTAACAAGATATTTCTTCCTTTTCTATCCCTGTGTATCTTCATCCCTAAAATTTGGTTTGTTGCTCCTAAATCCTTCATTTCAAATGTCCTAGCCAACTGAGCCTTAAGATCAATGATTTTCTTCATGTTGGGGCCTGTAACCAGCATATCATCAACATACAACAAAAAAATTAAATTGCCATCATCAAACCTCTTATAGTATCCACAATGGTCAGCTTCACTCTTGCTGAAACCTTGGCTCTTCATGAAGGTGTCAAATTTCATGTACCACATCCTTGGTGCTTGTTTCAACCCGTACAATGATTTCTTCAATCTGCAAACCAAATGCTCTTTGCCTCTTTCCTCATAGCCCTCAGGCTTATCCATATATCTCTGCCTTGAGATCACCATGCAAGAAAGCAGTATTTACATCAAGCTGCTCCAGTTACAAATCCTCTGCAGCTACAAGTGCAAGTAGAACTCTAATAGTAGTCATCTTCACAACTGGAGAGAAAATTTCATTAAAGTCAATACCTGACTTCTGCACATAGCCTTTTGCCACCAAGCGAGCTTTATAGTGTTCCAACAACCCATCGTTGTTCTTCTTCACTTTGTACACCCACTTATTTCCAAAAGTATTTATTCTAGGTGGGAGATCCACAAGTTCCCATGTTTTATTCTTGCGAAGTGCCTCAATTTCCTCCTCCATGGATTTCCTCCACTTTTTTGCATTTTTAGACTCTCTAGCTTCCTGAAATGAACTAGGTTCACCATCATCAGTTAACGTAGCAAAAGAGGACTGATACACATGAGAATACATTTCTGGACACTTTTGTGGACGTGTAGATCTTCTAAATCAATGATCTGTCGATTGTGGATCTTGGTCTTGTGAGCGTTGTGGCTACTCTACTTGTTTTGCATGCTGATCAAAAACTTCAACATGTTCATCTTTACTCAAATCTACTTCAACAGGTACAACATTAGGATTTTATTGTACCTCCTTCCTTTGCATGGCTTTTTCATCAATAATTACATTCCGAATAATAATTACCTTGTGGGCAGTAGGATCCCATAGTCTATACCCCTTCACAATATCTCCATAGCCGAGAAAAACACATTTTCTTGACTTTGGTTCAAGTTTGGACCTTTTTTCTTTGGGTACATGGGAAAACGCATCATAGCCAAAGGTACGTAGGTGAGAGTAATCAACTGGCTTACAACACCAAACCTCCTCTAGAATCTGTCTATCCAATGTAGTTGTAGGTGACCTTTTAATAAGATAAATAGTTGTATTAATAGCCTCTACCAAGAACTTTTTCTCCAACATGGTTACACTAAGCATGCTTCTTGCACATTCCATGATTGTGCGATTCATCCATTCAGCCACACCATTTTGTTGTGGAGTGTATGGTACAGTCTTATGGTGCTTAATACCTTCCTGCATACAAAATTTATCAAATTCCTTGGAGCAATATTCACCCTCATTATTTGACCTGAGACATAAAATCGACTTGCCCAAACTCTTCTCTACCCGTGCTTTAAACTCTAAATTTTTGCAAAGCTTCTGAATTCTTCAAAAAATAAACTCACACTCTCCTAGAATAATCATCTATAAAAGTCAAAATATATGGCTCCATTCAAGGACTGAGTAGGGACTAGTCCAAATATATCCGAATGTACAAGTTGCAGAAAATCAAAACTCTTACCAGGACTTGTAGTAAACTAAACCCTCTTTTGTTTACCAAAAATACAGTGCTCACATAAGTCTAAATTACAAGACTTAATCCTAGAAAGCATACCTTTGTCATGCAGAATTTTTAGGTCTTTTTCACTCATATGGCCTAGGCATTGACGCCATAGCATTACTGCATCCTGAACAGAATTTGTTGTTACATGTGATGAGGCCCAAAAGTGCCTCATTATTGCACAATGTTTGACTACCATATGATATGTTAATTGTCAAATATTTGACTAAAATATACTATTTGTTAAGTGTTTGTATGATTTTATGTTAGGAATACTATATCTCTGTTTTTGACTATTTTCAGCATTTTGTGACTGATTTTGCTTGATTAAGTGTTGAGCAAAGTGTAGCAAACAGTATTGTCATTGTTGTCAACACAGTCATACTGATTTATTGATGCAATGGACAAGATTTTATTGAACAGCAATGTGCAGCCAAAGTACAATGGATAGGAGTTCAGTGTTGAGCAAGGTGTTGCAGGAGGATTGTCATTGTTGTCAATACAATCGGTTAGATCTAATGATGCAATGGACGAGCAGTTTAGAAGTCACTCGGATGTAGAGGATAAAGTTCAGAAGTTAGTCAGATCATGAGTCCTTAAATGATAGATGCACAGAAACATAAAACATAATTCAGAATGAGAAGAAGTCTTCAGAACCTGAGATGTCAAGAAGCGGAAAGATTTTTTGTGAAAACCAAGGCAGTCAGAATAAAAAGTTTTATTTAAAACCATGGATAACAGATTTGAAATGGGTTTTTCTTAAAACCCAAGTTGGCTCTTCGTTTCGTTGAAAAAGATGCCCCGGTGATAAAGATATTTAATTTTAAATATTTAGTTTAAATTTTAAAGGTTTTTTGTGAAAACCAAGGCAGTCAAAATAAAAAGTTTTATTTAAAACCATGGATAACAGATTTGAAATGGGTTTTTCTTAAAACCCAAGTTGGCTCTTCGTTTCGTTGAAAAAGATGCCCCAGTGATGAAGATATTTAATTTTAAATATTTAGTTTAAATTTTATTTTATTTAAAATTTAAATTAAAATATTAAATTAAATTAAAAGGGCCGACATGTTACTATTTCGTGGCAATAAGCTACAGGAAAGTGACGAAGGTGGAAGAAGTGTTTGAGGCCGACAAAATTAAATCTGGGCCGACGGATTTTAGGGTTTGGCAGCTAACAAATTCTAGGGTTTCTCAACCGACGTTCTTTTAGGGTTTGTTCCTAAAACTTCTATAAAATCAAGGGTACTTCGAGTTTGAAAAGAGGGTTGTAAAGATAAAGTGTGAATGCGAGCATAGTGTTTGTGAAAGTGAAGTTCGTGTTGAGCAGAGAGCAGAATGTGAAACGACACATAGTGTGCGAAGCGTGTGCGCAGAGAAAGCAGAGTGTGCAGAGAAGCGCGAAGGGCAAAGTTGATTGCAAAGTCGCGTCATGGCAGATGCAGTAAAAGCGTGTGAAGTGATTGTGCAAGAGAGAGCAGAGTGCACGAGAGATTGCAAAGGTGATGTAGACCAGTTAGAGTCTTGCAATAACAAAGGTATATGTCAAACATTTTTTTATTCAATATTGAATTCCAGTTGGTAGCTGGCAAATTAAGGGGTTGGTGCCTCTTTCCGATGAGGTGTCTGGTAAAATAGGAGTTGGTGCTCCATTCGATTGAAGCAGATAAAGTTAAGGGGTTGGTGCTCCTTCTAGTTGGTGCTTGGTAAAGGATTATGTAAAGTTGTAGCTTTGCATTGACTGGATTTGGATGGTAGTCCAAGCGGTCTTTTGAGGAGTAGCCACATTGGTGAACCTCGTTAAAATGATGTGTTATGTGTGATGCTTTCTTGATGCATTTAGTATCTTTTTTATCTGCTTTAAACTGCTGCTAGTTTTATAATCTAATTGTTTTAAAAGTTTTTAAAGAACACACTGATTCACCCCCCCCTCTCAGTGTCATTGTGATTACAACATTAAGTAGCAAGTAAAAACATACCTTTCAATTAACCAAATGCGGTATGTTGATATCCATTAACTTCTCAATGGTTTTTGAATGTTTTATTGCCCTTCAACTTGTTTCAAATCCACATTGAAGCCAAAATTTAGGACTGTCATAAATCTGAAAAAACAGCCATATAAAAATCAACAAGTTGTCACTTTATAGGAACACCTTGAAGTTGTCAAGCAAAGCATGAGGATATGGATGGAATGAGTTCAGAAGGACTACAGAAGACATTTGACCTATTGAGAATCATTCCCACATGGTCTAAATAGACAAGAATAGGGTATAACAGAAGCGAGGACAATTGTGCAGCATTGTTGCACTATTTCAACATGGTTACTTGGTGAATGAAGTGTATAAATTCAATAGCAACTTGATGTACTCATTCATGTTGATATTTGAATAATTTTTCCATGTTCTAATTTGTTTGAATTTGCAAGAAATGCCAATATTTTACAACTATGCAACAAAGCTGGAAAATACAGTAATTTACCATGTAAATTCCAACAAGCTACCAATGAATGGCAAGGCATGGAATTCACACATGGAGAGGAATGAAGGCTATTGCAATCTAATCCTGAGGGCTAATCCACCTGAGAAATGCAGCTAAAATCACTTGAAGAGCACATAGTTGTTCATTCTGAAGATCTTCGGAATGAGAAATGCAGTCTCTTCAAAATGAGCCACTTATCTTCGAAATGAGAACAGAAAGTGCTTTTTGACTTGTTGACTGATTTTCGACGATGGAAAAATGGAAAGAAGGTTGAAAAAGGTTAAAATAAAATATCTCTCATCTGACTTTGTCGTCCTTGTCGTCCAAAGCCACCATTCATGGAAAAGATCAATTTTGATCCTCTTCTAGGATAAACCCATAAAAACTGCAACATAATAGAAAGTTGTTTGCAAGATAGGAATGGCATATTCTGAAATGGAGAATGATGTGTGAGATATTTCTAGACTCCTCCCACGTACTCCCACCACTGAATATGCTTTCTAAGGGCCAATGACTACTACCGCAACACAAATCGTCCGTATTTGCATTTATTTCAGATCCAAAATTATTGGCATATCATCGTAAAGCAGCACATAGGCTGATTTGAGCATGGGATATGTTGTAAATATTTATATAAATAACACAGCTCCCTCTTTGGTTGAGCCAGTTAGGAATTAGAATAGAGGAGAGTTTTCAATAGCAGCAATTAGGACTGTACAACAATTTTCAGCATGTTCTGTCATCAATAAAAGTGCAGCTATTTCATCATTTTCTATTCTGAGTGTTAATTAGTTAAGAAGTGCTTTTCACCTCCTTCTAGATCAGGAAGTATGGGCCCACTTTCAGATCTAGAAGGAGGGATTTTATGGCAGGTTTTACTCTGTAATTTTGTTTCAGCAGAATTAATAGATTGCTTGTCAGATTTCATTTTCTTGTTTTTATTTTGTATTATGTGATTTATGTTTTCTATTATGTTTGTGTACATCATTTGTGTGTATGTCAGCTGACAAATTATATTACGTATTTTTCCTTTGCTTTCCATGTTTTCCATGCTTTCTATTTTAGCAACTTTCCATTTTCAGCATATTTCATTTTGCTGTCAATTCTTGTAGCAGAAGCTTGACGACCTTTTGTGGCAGGGCATTAACAGGTGTTTTTAGAATAAGTTTCATTTACAAGCATCATTTAAATTATGCAAAAGTAACTAGATTTCAATTCTGCAAATGTAACTTAGGATTTCATTTCAGCAATTCAAATTTTGGAAGAGTAGATTAGACTTTCAATTTAGCAATTCCAATTCCTGCAATTATAGTTAGATTTTAATTCTTGCAACTTAGAATTAGTTTTCAATTCCTGTAATTTATTTTAGTTTCCATTCTTCAGACTAGGTTTAGTGTGACACCAAAAGGCTAAACCAAAATCTGCTTCACCAATAAATGCTTGAAATCTGAATGCCTAAATTGTACTTTGCACTAGCCTTCTATCGTAGACAGCCTTGGACACCACCCGGATTGATAAATCATTGAGATTAAATGATGAGACTCAACGACACTCATCATTTTGGCACCGTTTTTGGGGATCATGGTGTTGTTAGAGGGTAAAAGCAATCAAATAATTATTATTGTGCTAACTTATGAAGTTTAGAGTAAAATCTGAATGAATAGCTGGTATAAATAACAATTATTAATAGTTGCATTTCAGTCCATTTAGAAAACAAGCAACCACAGGGAGGTGATCTTCACACTTGGGGGTTAAATTGCCTATGTTTGAAATTCTTGATAAAAATTGAAATAAATCATCATCCTCATTATCAGGAAACATAAGATCTCTTAAAAAAAATTAGAAGAGCCATCTGCTAGTACTGCCCTTTTTATATCCATATCATTAGGGTAGTATAAACAAATTTGTACTAGGTGTTGGAAAGATATCATGGTAGATATACAAGACTATCCCTTGAACAAAATATCCATATCAGCAACCTGTAGCATTTGTTCATAGGGACATATCATTGATGAATGCCATTTACTTCCATAACTCAGAGATGCAAAATCTGTTGCCTAGTTTGAATTCTTCTCAAAGAGAGATCCCAACAACAAACAGAGCAAGTAAATCAACCACCACCTTCAGCCCAACCTGTGGCCAATATGAATAATACATGACAGACAACCCCTGTCTATGTAAGCTAAAAAAAAATCACAAAAAATTTTGCACAATCAAAATAGGAGTTTACAACTTAATGATGATCCTAGAGTTTTCCATTATTACTTAAATATTGTTAGGATTTTACCGCGCTAAACCGCAACCTAGCAATTCTTAGCCTACACAGACAATAGTTGATCTCGTTAGAGGTGATCCTACCTGACAAGTAGTTGATCTGCTAAAGTTATACACTTCTTGTCTTATTGTGCAAACCCAAAATATTTTTTTTTTAGCCCAACCTGTGATCAGTCTGAATAATACAAGATAGGCAACCCCTGTCTATGTAGCTAAATCTGGTATAAAAAAAAAAACCTGCAGGAAATGTTATTGACTACAGCAACATCCAACTGTGCTCAAACAAGAACTTACCTGACCTTGAAGAGACAAAAATCAATGGAGATACACAGAAAACCTTTAGTCCAAACACACAGAAATTAGCCTTGGATAAAGGAGAAAAACTGCACATAGAAAATTTACTTCCATTTTACAAAGGGGTAAATTATGTCCTCCTAGGAATTAAACAAATTGAAGTGCAGCCAAGAAAATTCTTGAACATTATTAGCTGGCTGACTTATAAACAAAAAGCAAAATTGTTGCTATTTTGAAACAATATTTCAATCCCTTTACATGGAATTACAAGGGTATATCAAGATTTTATCTTGATGTAAGCACTTAACATCTTTTGGGAATTGATATTTAATTATTTCAAAAACAGATTGACAAGATTTTGCAGACTAGGAGGCATGGACAACACTTGATTGAAGAAGTTTTCAGATATGGAGCAGTGCTTCTTTCTCCCATTGGTAATTCATGGAGGATTTTAATGGTGAATGGACATTGCCTTCGGGTATACCATGCACCATTAACTTAGGAGGAGTTCTTGAAGGAGATTCCATTGGATGTACACATAATGGAAGAGAATTTCTCTTCAATATCAGATTCAGAGTGATGATAAAAAGTTTGACAAAAAGAAAAAAGGAAAAAAATACAAGAAAAGTAAAAAGAAGAATAGTCTTGTTTGTGAACTTCATTTTTGGGTACAAGCAAGACAAGAAAAATTGAAAAAAAAAAAAAAAAATTGCTGCAAAGGCATGTCCCACAAAATGGAGATACATGAGGACAAACATCATTTCAATTATGCAAAAGTAACTAGATTTCAATTCTACAAATGTAACTTAGGATTTCATTTCAGCAATTCAAATTCTGCAAGAGTAGATTAGACTTTCAATTTAGCAATTCCAATTCCTGCAATTGTAGTTAGATTTCAATTCTTGCAACTTAGAATTAGTTTTCAATTCTTGTAATTTATTTTAGTTTCCATTCTTCAGACTAGGTTTAGTGTGACACCAAAAGGCTAAACCAAAATCTGCTTCACCAATAAATGCTTGAAATCTGAATGCCTGAATTGTACTCTGCCCTAGCCTTCTATCGTAGACAGCCTTGGACACCACCCGGATTGATAAATCATTGAGATTAAATGATGAGACTCAACAACACTCATCAACATGGTTTGTCACCATATCACCGCATAAACGGTATAAGATCCCATAAAATTATCCATTTGCTACTACAAGAGCTCCTATGATAATCTTGCAATAGTTGTTACTGAAAGTGACAATAACCTAGCTTATCCATAATTTTGATTGAGAGCAAATTCTTCTTCAAATCGGGCACATGTCACACATCACATAACATCCTTTCTCTACCATCGTCTAGCCTAATCCTTATATCCCCTCTTCCCATAATTTCTAAAGGGTGATCATCACCCAAATAGACCTTTCCACCATAGTATGGTTGATATTTGTCAAACCAGTCTCTGTGAGGAGACATGTGGAAAGATGCACCTGAGTCCATAACCCAGGTATATAAAAGAGATCTATTGTTACTGATATAGAAGGCTTCACATATTGTCGTCTCTCCTGAATCTACTGCACTAGCCTCAGTTGATGGCTGATTTTGCTTTTCACCATTCTTTAATTGCCAACAGTCCTTTGAGTGTCCTGGCTTCCCACAATGTTAGCACTTCCCTTTCTGCTTACATCCTTTAGACTTAGATCTAGACTATTTTCTACCTTGTTTACTCCCCTTGAAAGATCGACCTCTCACAGATAGGGCTTCATTGGTTGAGGGAGGGCTTCATTGGTTGAGGGTTCTGGAGACGTTTTTCGCATCAACTCTTCTGCCAACAAAGCAGCTACCACATCATCAAATTTGAGAGTTCCTGATGATGAATTACTAATGGTCATCACCATATGATCCCAAGTGTCCGAGAGGGAACAAAGTAGGGTGATAGCTCTATCTTCATCCTCCATCTTCACATTAACAAAAACCAATTTATTGATAAGAGTATTAAACTCATTCAAATGATCTACCACGGATGAACTTTCCTTCATCCTCAAGCTTTAAAGCTGTTTTTTCAAAAAAATCTTATTTGTTGTTGATTTTGTTTCATACCACTTTTCAAGCTTTTGCCAAAGGGCTTTTGCGGTCTTCTCTTCAACTACATTGAACAAGACAAAGTCTGCCAGGCAGAGACGAATTTTAGAATCCGCCTTCTTGTCAAGCGTTGCCCGCTCCTCATCTTTCATGTTGCTCAGTTTACTCACAACCCCTTTCAAGGCTTGAGCTTGGTCATTCTGAACCAACAAATCCTCCACCTTCATCTTCCATAGAGCAAAGTTCCTGCCATCAAATTTCTCAATATCGAACTTGGTTACACATCCTATCATTGTTGCAGCTCCCACTCGCACAAAACCTTAGCTCTGATACCAGATGTTAGGAAATTTCTTTAGATTTTATACCTGCAAGAGGAAACACAATAACATAAAATAAAAAAAATAGCAAGTGACACAGAGATTTACGTGGAAACCTGCAATGTGAAGGAAAAACCGTGGGGCAATGGCAACTTCTCCTTTTATTATTATTTTCAACAAACTTTACATTCACTTTTCTCAATTTTTCAACAACCTCACATATGCAAGGGATCACATCCCTTTTATAGAGCAGAAGGAAGACTCAAACTGTTCGTTTCCTCTCCCGATGGAAGCCTCCAAAAATTGTTTGTTTTTGCTCCCAAGGAAGGCACCTGAACTTGTTCGTCTTCCATGTGTAGACGTCTCTCTGGATGTCTACTTGCTTAGACATCTAGCAGACCAGATGTCTGGTGTACTGCCTAGACGTCTGGCCTAGATGTCTGGCCAAGACATCTAGCAGACCAGACGTCTGGCTTGTTGCCTAGACGTTTGGCCTAGACGTCTAACAGGTCAGACGGTTGGCTTGCTACCTAGACGTTTGACCTAGATGTCTAGCAGGTCAGATGTCTAGTCTGTTGCCTAGACGTTCGATCCAAATGCCTAGCAGGTCAAACGTCTAGCAAGCTGAAACTTCCCTTTCTGCACCTGCATAGTGACTTCACTTCCTAATAGGATTAAGTGGAAGTATGGATTTAATGCAAATTACTCTGATTCTGAAAGGTTTTTTCCTCGTCATCTTTTCTAGCTCAAAAATTAAGGATAAAATAGTGGGTGGTGCCCCGTGGTTTATGGGGATGGATGCACTTTATTTGAGACCATGGAATGAAATTTTTTGTTGAGATAGAAACTAATAGGCTTTTTGGACTTCCATATCAACTTATCAATAAGGATGTTTTGAAGAATTTTTGAAATACCCTAGGAGAATTCATCAAGGACTAACTACTAAGGAGCGAAAGCATGCTATATATACCCTAATATGTGTTGTTATGGATATTTCACAACCTTTGCCACAATCCATTAAGATTAAATCCGAATCAAGAGAATGAGATATGTAAGTGGGTTATGAAAATATCTCATTTAATATCACAATTGTTGAGATTGGACATGGCAAGATTTTGCAAAGTGAAAACTATGAAGAAAGAGACAAAAAATTGGTCATGAGATAAACTCCAAGACAAATTTTTTGTTATATTTCTTTAAGATCAGATCAAGGATATTTCACTCCAAAAGAAGAAGCAGATAAAGTCTATTTACAACATCATTTGTCAAGTTTAGAAGGAATTAAAGGGGCGAAGGAAGATGTGGAGGAAAATCCTAAAACAAAGACGACATAAGAGGTCAAGTATTTTCTAGGTAAATTATCTTTATTTTCCTCGAGTATAGAATCCTCTCCTGGAAAGTGGTGTAGATGTTATCCCTTGCAGTTTAAGGTTTCAAAAGCAACATAATAAAGAAATGAGGAGGGAGGAAATCCATAATTGTTTAGGGTTTTTAGGGCAGAATAAGAAGGTAATTACTATTGAAGAGTATCCTTACACTTTAAGGTTTCCAGGGCAACATAAAGAAGAATGTATTTTTGAGGTTATTCCTTGCACTTTAGATCCTTCAGAGCAAGACAAACCTAAGGATGATAAGTTTTATAATGAGCAATGTGAGAAGATTGAAGAGATTAATGAAAATGAAAGTATTGTTGGAAATGAAAAAAGAGAGGAAGACCAATGTTAATAAGTGGGGTTAAACCCACAAAAAAATAACAATGAAAATAAAATCTTCGAATATTAACGGCATGAATAAGAACCCTAAAAAAAAGTATTAAAAAATTGCTAGGCTATTATAGATGAGATATTTATAGATATGGAAACTAAGCAACAAGTATTCTAACCATTTCGGTGTTGAATTTTATCTTGACAAAATTTAAATTTCAAAAGGCATCAAATATAATGGAGTTGATTGTGAAAACTTAGCAATTTGAGGAAGATAAAGAATATCTTTGAAAGAAAGGCAAATGAAAAATATCTTTGATAGAAAGGCAAGTTTGATATGGTTTAATTAACTTGTTAGAAATGTAATGTTTTGCTTTTGTAATGGGAGTGGTCCCAATATAAGCCGCACATAGCTTATATAAAAATAAATAAATAAATAAATAAAAAGCCCTTGCAATGCCACTAATTTCAAATGAAATCGCCTTCACTTTATTTACAAGCCTCGAATAAAGAACCTATATTTTTTTGTTAAAAATGTCTTTAAAAACTATTCTGAAAACAACACATTGGTTCCTTTTTTGAAAGCACGCCTTTGGAGGGAGTGTAGCAAACAACAATCCACAATGATACCATTAAGAAAAATATATATACATATATTTGGTTACATAGGGGAATCGATAACTTCCTTTCATTTTCTACTACCAAACCTGGGTTCAAATCCTTGGAGCTGCTACTATAACCCCTACCTCACCTCATTATTAATGATCCGACGTGAGGGAAATCATTGGTGGCTCAAGATTGGAACCACCATCGTTAGGCTAGTGCACACTCAACGAAGTCAAGACAGTCTACTACCTTTGCTCCAAACAGGCTTGCCTCCAAGGTTTGAACCTGGGTCTCCTCTTGGTAAGCGCCAAAACTTACCAATCCACCCAACCCTTGGGACTGATACCATTAAGAAAATTCATAATACTTAAAAAAGCAAAAAAAAAGAAAGATTGACACAAAAAGTAAAAAATGCACACAAATATCAATTATCGTCTTCATCAACAATCAAAAAAAGAATCCAATCAAATATAACGGATGGTTGAGGGTTGGTGTATAAATACACATTTATACAAGTTACATATTTTAATAAATATCAAACCTACATATTATTGGTTAATATTATCACATGTATCACCTTACAATGTGTCATAATGATCCATCGGTTAATACACAATTCTATAAACATTGTCAATCATGGCCAATAAGACTGATTCATTTGAACCCTCGTCAATAATAATAAAATTAGAATTACATTGAAAGCAAATGAGAGCCATCAATGGAGTGCTTCTCCAAGAATTCTTACTATAACCCGCCACACTTAGGCAAATGTGTCAAGGGAGCACTCTCATAAGGATTTTTTTCTTACTATAACAAGCCACACTTTAGACAAATGTGTGGGGAGCACTCTCATAAGGATTTTTTCCATAACCCACCACGCTTAGACACAACTAGGAGAATTGGCAACTATAGTGGAAGGATTAATTCCCTAACAAGATTAGCATCATACATAAAGAAGTTGACATTTGTGACTTTACCAACACAACCAAAAGGTCTCCTCAACATAGCAACTGACAAGCATTGTCAACCAAAAAGAAAATTGATCTTGACCTCCAAATGTATAGTGGGCAAGTTATATTTCACTGCAAGGAACCACATGCTACTCTATATTTCCCTTGGTTCCATGAATATAGCCCTTCATCAAAAATGAAACAAATTCGTGTTGGAACCCAGCTGCATTCATAAAATGGTGAGCGATGCTACAAGCATAGAATGCTAAAAGGTTTTACACAACCCTATTCAGCAGATAAGACTCGGTCCAAAATGTTGTGGGGTGAAATGAGAAAATATACTACATATCTTTCCATTAGTCTTTATTCTATTACTTAACTTTATTCTTCTCATTTGCATGTTTGTCATGTAATTTTTTGTCTTTTAACAAAGAAGCATTATTCCACCTTAGTGTTTTAATATGTCAAAGAGGACCAAATATCCAACTAAAGATAGTTGCTAATGAACCTATCAAGTTGTAGACACCAAATCCTAGCCATTTGTTTTATATATATATATATATAAACAAATCCTAGCTGCTAATCATACTTTAATCTTAGCTTGCTACTTGGAAACGTTACCTCGCTACTTCTAAACCCTAACCCTAACCTTCTAAAAAATTATAAAACATCGTTTATTTTGTGAATGAGGGGAGGCAAGAGATAGAGAAGAGGAGCATGAAAATATACCATCACGTTGCCCACGTTTGGGCAGACCTGCACAAACTATCCGAACTGTTTCGGCCATCACTCATCCAGACTCGGATTGAACTGAAATTTTGAGGGTAGGTTCCTGACAAACCCTAGAACGTCTCCATCGATTTTTAGATTATTTGGAGCAATAAAGACCCCAAGACAAGGAAAATAATGAACTCTTATGTAATATTACCTATGAAACCACATACAAAGGATCAACTAACACCATTTGTTCACCATAGAATGGATTTTTCATTGAGAAATTATATTCCCCCTCCAATGTGCTGTATGGACAAGAAGTACTGGCACTCACAGGAAAAAAGCCACATGCAAACAACTTCTTTTGAAACTGCTTCCATTGTAGCTGTCTATTACCATGAAACGGCAGATGATGACAAACAAGGGCTTATATTTCGACTAACACAGAAATCCACATTCTTAAAATTATCGCCAAAGACTGAAAACTTTGATGGAGATGAAAACATTCACTTAGAGTGATGCCTTGGCCCTAGACTGAAGAAACGTTCATTGATTAAGATTAAAAATGTGCCCCAGGTGAATGAGACAAGTGGATTTCAGGCACACAAGATGCCTATACAAAAAATCATTTTTTCCAACACTACAAAAATGCGGCCTGGAAAAGACCACTTCAAGCAAATTTCCGAATAACCTTTACACTTAAGACCCCATGACTGGAAAAACAACACTTGCCAGTCATATAGACTACTGACAGGCATATGCCTAAAATTTAGAAAAGTTGCCAAGATGCTGACATGTTGATTCAATTTCTCAGCAAAATCCTCCACTTAATATCTCCACAGAACATGGTGCCTAGGCCAGTCGCACAACTTTTTGATTAACCACAAACCTAGAACTGGAGAGAACCTGCAATGTTAACCAGAACAAGAAACTATTTAATGCATTTGAGATCCTCATATCAATACAAAATAATAACACCGTATGACACATTGAAGCTAGCAAACAACGTTCCAGCTTTTCAGTCATTTGAAAATTTTAGTTAATTATTCAAAGACAAGCTCATGAAATCTTTAAAAAAAAAACTAAAGACTGAGTCAATGAAGGCAAACTCTGCTAATAATTAGTAGCATCCAATGCATAAAGCAACATTGGAAAGAAAAAGCATTTTAACCTTATTCATAAGCTTGTCCTTCACATGGCTTTCATCTGCATAGACCCCAGCTGACTCAAAGGCCTTCATGACAATAGGAACAACCTGTTTTTGTAATTTCTTTATTCTTAAGCTCCCATCAGAACTCTGCATTACCATGTTTAAGCAAATAAGTTAACTTAGAGCAGGCTGGATACACATATAATTGCGAAGTACAGAATATTTCTAGAAACAAGAAACTTCAAATTAATATTAAGAAAGCAGCATTTACCCTAAAGAAAATTCCAAGCAACACATACCGACTTTAATGCTGACTTGATGATTTTCTTCCATTTCACTGGCAAGTTGGAAGATTCTTTAGCACTTCCATTTGCATCGTCCATTACTTTCTGATCACTGTCAGAATCTCCCTGAAGAATCTCAGATTCAGTCTGCTTGCATTTCTCTGCTGACTTCCTTTTACTTTGCTTCACAGAAGTTGCCACAGTTACGCCTTCAATTCCGTTTCTACTTCCACTGTTGATAAGTTTATTCGCTTCATCATGTTTGTTATTGCACTTGCTGATATCCATAGGATCAATCTTCTCATGCTTTTTAGTCTTTGAACTTTTCCCTTCCTTTATATATGAAAATTTTGTAGGTTGACCAACACTGATGAAATTGGAATCAGGCCCTTCCTGTCGTGCCTTCCCTTCCTTGGTGGCAACATTAACATAATCCAATATGCTGGATTTATCTCCTTTCTTCTTTTTCTTGGAATGGTTTTCTTTTTCAATCTTTGGGTCCTTATTTGAATTCGATGTACGATCTTGCTTGTTTTCATCACAAACTGAAAGCTCGGCTTTGTCTCGTTTATGTTTTACACCAGCCTTTTGTTTCCCTGCTTGATCATCTTTATTCTCTACATTCATAGAATCCAATAAGCAGGACTTATCGTCTTTCCTCTTTCTTTTCTTTGTATTTTTCTCTTCTTCATTGTTTGGTTCCTTGGAATCAGATGCACAATCTTGCTTTTCATCAGCACAAACTAGATGCTCAACTTCCCCTTGTTTATATTTCGCATCATCTCGCTCATCCAAGGAATCATGGGTTTCTACTTTAGTAAGTTTCCTGTGCTTCTCTTTGTTTTGCAAGTCCCCATCTTTTGATAGTTCCTGAGAAGGATCCATATCCTGTGGTTTATCATTAACAATGTTTCCATTTAGAGATGGCTGGAGTGTTTGACTTGATTTATTGCTAGCTTGTACAGCTCTCGCTTTCGATCTATGTTTCTTTCCCTCGGAATGCAGCAGCAAAGTTTCCCTGCTTGTGGCTTTGACATTGCAAAGACTACAAACAAGAAAATTAAAAGATGAATAAGAAATATATGGTGGCTACAAGTATATGTTCTGTAAAAAAATTAACAATATGTTAGAATTCATTTATTTAGGTGCTATCTGCCCTTCTATACTGCACTCCATAGCATTTGTTCTGTATGGGAATCCCTTGTATTATTGATTTTACCTACAAACAAAAGAGAGAATTTTGAGCCAAAGTTTAAGAATCATTTTGCCGGAACAATAAAGTAAAATAACTGTTTTAACTAGCAATATTGTAAATGCCCAATCAAAGTTCCAAACACTGGAAACCCATGTTTACACTAATATCCCAAGAATTAGAGTAATGGCCTTCTCCTCACAACATTCCTTCTAACATTAAAATTCCAATCTCAATTTTTTATACTGCCAATAGGTCTGGTGGAAAGCCAGCAACCAATTCTGCAAGGTCATTTGTGGCTTCTGTCTTCTTCCTGTCATACATTTGCCATCCAACACATTGCTCCTCCGTGAAGGTCAACAACAATAATATGATCTTTTACTCCCCCAATTCCATCTGATAATGATGTTAAATCATATTTATAATGAAATCCTTTTGTCCTTGAAGTATGGGCAGAATGAGTTGTACCAACAGCTAATAGCTGGAGCTTCAAGGACAGAATGAGTTGTACCAACAGCTAATAGCTGGAGTTCATAAGCTGAAAGATGTATTCTGACAAATGACTCTTCAACTGCATTATGGACCAAAACAGTAAGGAGCCTCGATTCATCATCATTAAGAAAGGGTATTAACCCAAATAAGAAAAATTGGAAGAAAACTTCCTCAAACCCCCAACCTTCTAGAGTTACCCACCATGACCAAGGAGTTAACCAAGAGTCGAGACCACAAAGTTACTGGACTGTTCACCGGATTAGTTATCTGCATGAGCTATGAAAACCACTGTAACCTGCAACAAAAAATTTAACCACAGGACAAACCACCAGAGTAGCCACTGGCTTGAACAGGAGCCAGCTAATGAACACAGAGACCATCAACTAGCAAAAATGCAGAACATCAATTCGCTCATAATGATAAAAACAGTATTTTGAAACCAAAGGGAATCATCTCATATTTCTAATCTGCTATAGAAACAAATTCATCCCATGTACATTTTCTGTTTTCTCTTCCCATTACAACTGAATATCACAAATAAAGAAACTTGGTAAGATTTCTTTACATGTATTTATCCACATTTCATTCTCATTTACAATGAATGTTACGATACCGCATAAATATTTAATATCCGCAATAATACTTCAATATTGAATTATTATTAACAACATGCAAACAATAATAATTCAGATTCAAATGCCACGAACAATATGCAAATATCAAATCCAAAAATAAATTAATGCAATAGCAAATCCACAGCCACTTAGAGAGGGCAAAGTCTCATAGCCACTTTGAGAGGGCGAAGTCTCTTATGCGCATCAAGGCGACTTAAATCCAAATTATTCAATGATCCAAACTAATAAAATATTCTTCCTATTTATAGATGAAATCAATAATAACCTAACCCTAATTCTCAAGGGCCGACTAACTAAATCTATGGCCCGAGATAAAAATAATTAGCCGACATGGCTATATTGGGACCATTACATGGCTCCCTCCTTCAGAAAGCTTTGTCCTCAAAGCTAGAAAAGACTGGAAAATGCTCTCAAGCTCCCATGTAGCATCTTCTTCTAGAAGGTCCTGCCACTTGATGAGAAACTCCTGAATTTGTTGAGATCGAAGATGACGAACTCTGGACTGCAATATTGCTTCAGGATGAAGAGTGATTTGACCTTCTTCATCAAGTAATGGAAGCTCTGTCTAGGACTGCACCTTTTGGCCAATAACTTGTTTGAGATAGGATACATGAAAAATTGGATGGATGCGGGAAGATGGTGGAAGCTCCAATTGGTATGCTACTTCACCAATGCGATGAACCACCTTGTAGGGACCATAAAATCGAGGAGCCAACTTCTGACTAGACTTGGTCTTTAAGGACAATTGCTTGTAAGGTTGTAGGCATAAAAAGACCATATCTCCTATATTGAATTGTCATTCAGAATGGTGTGAATCATGTTGTTGCTTCATACGATTTTGGGCCTGGGTCAAATTATCCTTAAGAAGTTGAAGCACAATTCATCGTTTTTGTAACAAATCATCTACTTGGGCAACTTTGGAAGATCCTGGAACATAGTCTATGATTGATGGAGGTTTTTGACCATACAATGCTTCAAATGGGGACATCTTAAGGGAAAAATGGTAAGAAGTATTGTACCACCATTTTGCTAATGAAAGCCATTGGACCCAGTGATATTGCTTGTCTTGAGCAAAACAACGAAGGTAAGTACCCAAACATTTATTAACAATCTTTGTTTGACCATCAGACTGAGGGTGATATGAGGAGGACATACTCAACTTGGTACCACTAAGATGAAACAATTCCTTCCAAAAGTTGCTAGTGAAGATAGGGTCATGGTCACTCACAATGGTTTTGGGCATACCATGTAACTTAAAAACATAATCAAGAAATACCTTGGCCACCTTACTTGTCGAATAGGGATGTTGTAATGCACAGAAATGAGCATACTTGGAAAGGCGATCTACTACCACAAAGATCATTATTTTACCCTCTGATTTGGGAAGGCCCTCAATGAAATCCATGGATATGTGCTCCCATTGGTGGTTAGGGATAGGCAAGGGTTGCAACAATCTAGGAGATTTAACTATTTCCCCTTTGTTACATTGACATACCTCACACTCAGCCACAAACATCTTGACATCTGCTTTTAATCCTTTCCAAGAAAATGATTGCTTCACCCATTGGTATGTTTTCAAGAATCCTGAGTGTCCTGCCAAAGGAGATGCATGCAATTCTTGGAGAACCTTTGACTTAATAGTCGAAGATTGAGGAAGATAAATGCGATATTTTTGTGAAGCACTCCATCAGAGTATGAGAAGCAAGAATGCAATGATGATCCTATTTTCATATCCTGAATGATCTGAGCAGTCTCTGAATCAAAAAGCCAATCTTCTCGAAGTTGAGAAAGCCATTATGGACAAGGACCAAAGATGGCATTGATAGCCACATCATCCTCATATTTATGAGATAAAGCATCAACCACCACATTTTCCTTACCTTTCTTATATTCAATGACAAAATCATAACCCAAGAGTTTGGTCATCCATTTATTTTGTTCAGGGCATGAGAGACGTTCTAAGAAATGCTTTAGGCTACTATGGTCAGTCTTAATGATGAAATGACTACTCAACAAATAATGCCTTCATTTCTCTATGGCATGTAAAATAGCTAGCATTTCCTTCTCATAAGTGGACCATCCCAGATTCTTGCCTGAAAGTTGCTTACTTTCAAAGGCCAATGGGTGACCATCTTGCATTAAAATAACTCCAATACCTATGCCGGAAGCATCACACTCAATGACAAAAGGCTTGCTAAAATCAGGAGTGGCCAAAACTAGAGTGGAACACATAGCTTCTTTGAGGGCTTGGAAGGCTTGGGAAGCAACTTCAGTCCAAACAAAAGCATCCTTTTTGGTGAGGGTGGTGAGAGGCGCGACAATCTTGCCATAGTTGCGGATAAATTTTCTATAATAACCTATGAGTCCTAGAAATCCATGAAGTTTTTTAAGGGATTTGGGCAAGGGCCAATCTTGAATAGCTTTGATTTTATTAGGATCTACCTTGACTCCTTCGTGAGATACTATATGTCCCAAATATTCTACCTCTTGGACCCCAAAGGCACATTTGGACCTTTTAACAAAGAGTTTTTCCTTTTGTAACAGATGAAGGACTTTGTCAATATGAACTAGATGATCCTCCCAAGATTTGTTGTAAATTAAAATATCATCAAAGAAAACTAGGACAAACTTACGGAGAAAAGGATGAAAGACATGGTTCATGAGACTTTGAAAAGTGGAAGGAGCATTAGTGAGTCCAAAAGGCATGACTAGGAACTCATAATGACCCTCATGTGTATGAAAAGCAGTCTTAGGGATATCCTCTTCTCTAACCCTAATTTGGTGAAAACCAGAATGCAAGTCTAGTTTAGTGAAGTATCTAGCACCATGCAATTCATCCAACAAATCATCTATAACAAGGATAGGAAACTTATCTTTGATAGTGATCTTGTTAAGAGGACGAAAATCAAGACACATGCACCATGAGTTATCCTTACATCATACCATCACCACCGAAGAGGAATATGGACTAATGCTTGGATGAATGATTCCATGCTCTAACATTTCTTGGACCAACTTCTCAATTTCTGACTTTTGGGGTTGGGGGTAGCGATAAGGATGCACATTAGGAGGTTGACTTCCTAGAATTAGATGGATGGCATGATCATGTGTGCGCTTAGGAGGTAGACCCCTTGGCTCACTAAATACCTCCTCATAACGATCCACAATACTTTGGAGATCCAATGAAAGAGCTGGAAGAGATGGATCCAAGGATTGAACCTCCATGCAATTGACTTGGGCAAAGAATCCAAGACCACCCTTCTTCAATATCTTTTCCATGCGATGGGAACTAACTACCTTGGAGGGAGGGGGTTGAATTCCTTGGAGACAAATGACCCTTCCATTCTCTATCCACTTGATATATAATTTTTGTAGATTAATAGTAACATCACCGAGCTGAGATAGCCATTGTGCTCCCAAGATAACATCTGAACTTCCCAAGTTCATAGCAAAGAGATTGCCCACCCAAGTATAATCTCCCATTTGGATGTTAACTTTAGTCATTCGACCCACACATTGAGCAATACCCCCATTTGCAATTAAGACTTGAAATTTATCTTGATTTGAAGTATTGATATACAAGCCCAAGGATTTTGTTGTCTTACTATCTATAAAGTTATGTGTGCTACCTAAATCAATCAACACATTGACATTTATCATTTGATAAATCCTTATATCTTGATAGTGTGGTGAGCTTGGAGACCCATAAGTGCATGAGCAAAGAGAGCCACAATATCATTCTCTTGTTCTACTTCATCCACTTCTACTGGTTGTTGTCCTAGTTCTATCAATTGCTCATGTTGTAATGAATCTTCATCCTCAAAAACTGATGTGTCTCCATATTCCAAGAGAAAGTTACGATGTTCTTCATAGGCCTAATCTTGGGGATGGTGTGAATGACATTTGAAACAGAAAAATCCTATGGAATGCTCAAAATTGTGATAAGGACGATGAGAGTTGAAATCACATCTATATGGAGGACCAAAATCTTGGAGCTTTTGTTCTGCTGCTAGAGCTATACATTGTGCATCATCAAGAGTATAAGGATCATGCATGTCGACTTCCTTCCAAATTTTATCCTTAAGGCCATAGCGAAAGGCAGAGACCACCACTACTAGACTCAATTGATGGGTATAGGTGAGGAGACTTGTGAACTTGGAGCAATAGTCTTCCATCGTTCCCATTTGCTTAGTTTGCATAAGATGTACCACATATGATGTGGAAGATCCCTTGTCAAATCTTTAAAGAAATCATTCCTTGAAGTCAAGCCATAAAAGAGGGCCACCATGTTGGTGAAGCTACCATAACAACCATTGATAAGCTTGGGTACCCAACTTAGAAGTTGCTAATGCGACACGACCTATTTCTAGAATATGGTACAAATGGATAAGGCCTTCCATTTTGGCCAACCATCCTCGAGGGTCGACACCTTCAAAGGTGGGAATGTCAATGTGAGGAACCTTAACATCATGAGGCCATTCAAGGAAATTAGAAGCATCACCTACCAAGGAGTCTAGATCAGAGGCAAAGCCTAGGTCATAAGAGCCAAAATTTGGAGGATTATAACTAGGTGGTTGTTGTGGAAGAACATTAATATTTGGTGCTTGATGAATGGTCAAAGGTTGGGGCTCGATAGTTTGTTGTGACCCTTGGACAAGAGGAGGTATAGTAGTGGATGGAACTAGGATTCTTTGAATTTTATTCAAGGTTTCGGTTTGATTATTCAAGAGGTTGACAATGGAAGCAATCTTTTGTTCTTGTTGCAAAAGATATTGATGCAAACCAGGGTCAATATTACTAGGAAGAGGAATATGACTTGGAGGGGTAGTGGGGGTAGGGTCAGTGGGGAGGAGAAGAACCAGATGTGTTGGGTGGGGGAGAAGCCATGGTATTTAAGGAAGAAAGAAGACATTGATCAAAACTATTGATATTAAAGGGAGTGTTGTGATGATTACCAAGATTTCTAGGTTGGTGCTTCTTTTTGCTCATATTTTTTATTTATTATTTTTTAATTAATTTTTTTTTTTTTTTTTTTTTTAAGATAAAAAGTTTATTTAAATAATCTTACTAATTAGGAAGAAATGGTTTAAAAATGAGAAAGAGCAAGGGGTTTATTAATATATTAGAAAAAGGGTTAATAATTTAAAAAATGAAAGGTTTAATAATTAAAAAAAATGAAATGTGAGACCGTGGAGAAGGGGGGGGGAAAAAGGAAAGAAAAAGGAGGTTGCCCCTTAATAATTTACCTAATTAATTATTAATATAAAGTAGGGAGGGGAGTTGCACCAAATAATTAAAAAAACCTAATTAATTAGGAAAATCAAATGTACCTTTTTGGAAGAGATATTTTGAAAACCTTTGTTTCTTTGTGAAAAATTGAAAACTTTATTTTTAGGGCACCAAATATCTTCGTTAATTTCCATTGGTTCTAGAATCATGCTTTGATACCACTTGTTACGATACCGCATAAATATTTAATATCCACAATAATACTTCAATATTGAATTATTATTAACATGCAAACAATAATAATTTAGATTCAAATGCCACAAGCAATATGCAAATATCAAATCCGGAATAAATTAATGCAATAGCAAATCCATAGCCACTTGGAGAGGGCAAAGTCTCATAGCCACTTTGAGAGGGCGAAGTCTCATACATGCACCAAGGCAACTTAAATCCAAATTATTTGATGATCCAAACTAATAAAAGATTCTTCCTATTTATAGATGAAATCAATAATAACCTAACCCTAATTCTCAAGGGCCAACTAACTAAATCTATGGCCCAAGATAATAATAAAAATAATTAGCCGACATGGCTATATTGGGACCATCACAATGAAGCACAAATTTTCTTCATAGTTGTTATTTTATGGTAATGTATTTTGGTACTAATTCTTGCTAGTTTGTGTGAAAACTCTATTGTGACTAATGATGTATCAAATTCTATCATGAAACACTTGTGTGTGCATTTGACTTGGAATCCATGTCCAAAGAGTGTTTAAGCTCTTCACAAATAATATCCTTTTGTGATGGAATTGGAGAGCACATTGGTACACTCACCTTGTGATTTAAGCTCAAATATCAAGAGCCCATTTAATTGCAGAAAGGACGTCATTGCCCTATGTTTAAAGGCTATTCACCTCTTACCTCTTGAGAGAGACCGTGAGACCATATAAATTCCCTCCGAATGGGCATTGGTGCCACAACCATCATATTATACTAGATAGGGTGGATATGACCAAGTTGGTTGGAACTACTGAGCATAAATCCAAAAGGAATTTTAACAGACTCTGGCAAAAATAAAGACCACGACCAACCATTCATACAAGCCCTTCCATGAGTTGAATCCACATGCTTTATTTCTATGGAAATGGTGATAACTGGATTTGAAATCAATCTTTGTAAAGAAGGCACTTTAAAGTCCATTGCCAAAAGATCATCGCAGCCAATACCTTTAAGGTCCGGGGTTGGCAATGTGAGTGGTAGGCAAGGAGCACGGTAGCATACAATAAGATCAATAACATTAGTTTCAATTTCCCTTTCCATTCCATGCATTGAATATACTTGGGTTTCTGTTACATTTTCACCTAACAGTATAGAAGAGTGTATTGTTTATCAGCAGCCACATCTCAGAATTATTCATATTACAAATTCCAGTATGGAAGTCTTTAATCAACAACCTTAGATTAAATGAAGGAAATAAATTTTCATGCAATTTTAACTTTAATGTAGAAATAATCATACCTGCAGGACCAGGGAGGGTGAGTGGACAGCCCAATACTTAAATCAACATCACCATTCTGAATTTTAGTAGGATTTCCTTTTGCTTCAGAATTATTGATACTCTTGCCTTCTCCTTTTGGCCCATATTTCTCCTGAAAATATCACATGTCAATTGATTCTTTTACTTAATAATATTAAGAGACAAATAAAATGTCTCTTGCAACTAAATAAGCTCTCAAAAGTATCATTCAATGTCAACAGTTACCTGCCCTACAATGACACCAAGAGAAGTATGCACTCATTCTTGACCGCTTAGAATCTAGAAGCAAATATTACTAGCTAAAAGAAAAAGTGACCACATCCATCAGGCAGTTTAATTGTAGATAATGATCTCCTTGATCCAATAATGAAAGGGATTTAATTCCAAGACCAAAAAATCTTATCCAATCTAATTAGTGGGGAATTAACTAAAACTGTTTTGTGAAAGAACAGTTTTGGATTAAACTAGAAATGACAAAGTAAACGAACATAGATATTAAAATGCATGAAACAATGAAATGGCAACAGCAGCATCATAATAGTTGTATATAGTATATACATATGCCATTTCCTTGTTTGTTGCACTTTCATTCTTAACAAAACAAGAGAGATAGAAGGTACAAAACTTCCATTCAAGATAATATGAAGTAAAGCAATATTTTAAGGTCCACAAGCATCACACACATCAAACCACCCTATACTCCTTGAGTACACTATGTGTGGGAGGCACTCATATTGTGCTATCCTCCTACAAGGTGTACATACGCTACCCCCTTTGGTTTCGAACCTTGGACCTGCTCCTATCTGGAGTACCCAAGCCTTCACTATTAGACCCACTCATGTTGTACCAATTTGACCTCCAATTTTGCAAGAAAAAGAATAGAAAGAATTTGAAGGCCCAGAATCCATGTTTCTCCAAGCAGCTATGGTGCAATTATATTGGCCAGATGACTAATTCTGATATGCCGTTTGCCATACGTATGCATAGATCCTAATATTCAAAATTTACAAACCCAAATTCAAAAAAATCCTTCAACCCCTTAATCATGTGGGTGAACTCGATAATGGATTGTATGCACTAAGTCCAACACAAAAAGAGTATAAGGAAGACTATTACAATATATTAGTCATTTATTCTTTTCTTTTTTTTTTTGAAAAACCCTATATTCCAAAGTACAAATTGAGTGGGGGGTGAGGTGGAGGAAGGGAGCAGTTTGCTAAAAGAAAGACAAATAACTAAAGAGCCAATAAATCCATTATTCCAAGATGATTAAGATGAGCAAATCAAATGCCTTTATGTAGGCCCAAAGAGTGGACCTCGATTACAAGTTACAAAATAATAATAATAATATATTCTTAAAAAGAGCATTCACCCAGGGGGGTGGGGAAGATGGAGGGGATAATATATTTTCTAAATTGGCCTCATTTTTGCTGTTTCCACTTGCAGAGAGAGCAGAGAGAAGGTGAAATCAGACCCAAAAAACACTCATTTGCATCCTAAACCCAAATTTTTCCTAGTTTTCAAGAATCTAACAGCCACCCAGCAGTTACATTTGAGGTAAAAAAACAAGAACCAAAAGGAAGGCTAATGCCACAAGGCCCACCTGATTACAAAGGACCAAAGACGAAAGGAAAAGAAAAATTAGTCAGCAGAGTACAGGGATAAGGTCAAAGAAGATCAACAATGGAAGTTGAGACCAAAAGGGTAGACAACATTAAGAGGAATCTAAACCAATCTTGTATGGAGTTCCATGGCAATATGTCCCACCCCATGCAAAGTGTAACACCTTCAATAATCAAGAGCAAAATTTCTTTGCACTTCCCTGTAATATACATTCTCTAGAACATTCATCTAACCACTGGGCCTAGGAACAAACAAATGCTTCCGAAATCCTAACCAACACAGGAAACATTCACCATGTTTGAGGCAACTCAAAGGCGTCAAGAATTAGACACGAAAGATTGGAACAGTACAGTGCTTGGGCCCTCTCACAATCCCAGTGAGATTTATAAGATGCACATAAAATAGCAAGAGGCCATTTGAAGAAGCACAAAATGTCCTTGAGGTTTCTTTCTAAGGAAGACAAGTTGACTAATAATTGTGATATGTAGTTATACCCTTTGAAGGATAATATACTATCCATACTCTGCCAGAGAATAGCATCAACCATATTCAGTGTTGGTTTGAGCATTGCACCTGTGTATGGCCACAAAACCAGAATGGGAGATAACATGACTTGAAGGATTTTCTAACAGTAGCCACTAGCCCATATATAACCATTCGTCTATGGGAGGCATCCCCTAGTACAGCCACAATCTGAGAACCATGGAAATTAGAAGGGATATGTACCAGCCTTATGTACTCTCTCTGGACTCTGACTCAATATGAAATATTAGCAAACACTACATATTCATCAGGAGGAAATAATTACAAATAAACAGCACGTTAAATGACAACAAAAGGACTTGTAGATGCTCCAAGACTGAATCTAACAACCACCCAGCAGTTACATTGATGTGTGTTTTGTCACTTTCATGTGTAGTTTAAGGTTGTATCACTTACAGTATTAATTTTGGATTTGTATAATGTTAATTAATTGTGATATGCATGAAAAAAAACTTTTTCCAATGAAAATTTGCATTTTCTTCTGTTTTTTTTTGCCGAGTTTTTCGCTGAGTCCGAGTCCGAGTCAAAAATTGGCCTTGCCAAGTCCAAGTTTCTCTACTATGATGCTTATGATGCATGAATTAAAAAGATGAATTTTCCCTTAACTTCACAAATAATTCAAAGCTAATTTTAATCCAAAATTAACATAAAAAATTTACAAACTAATTTCATCATTTAGTGTGTTTAAATAGAATACCTGCTCAGAGACACACTGTGTATGGGCCTGAACGCTTTCTCTGTTGAATGTGAATCCACAATCAATACATGACAGCTGAAACAAGAAAACAAATGTAGTAGATAAATTTATATTTTAACAATGAATGTCAATAGATTATTTGCATAGAACAAATGTATCAACATTTGGATCTAAACACTGGTGGCTAGTTCATACTTATCAAATGAGCCCCAAACAAAAAACTGGCTGCCAACAGAGTTCACAATTTCATTTAATAGAAGCACACCATGTTGATAATTGTACACAGAGAAATCACGGTTTGTCACTCTTAGGTAGGACTAGTATTGTCACTTTTTAAACTTCATTACCCCACTGTAAGACAAATATTTTACTAATTTAGAAGCTCAATTTTTACCAGACTTCAAAGAGAGAGAGAAAAGAAGCCGCCTGATCAGGCTTCAGTCTTAATCCAGGGTAAAAAAATACTTGCAAAATAATTTTGCGCATGTGCCTCGCTATTTTTCATTAAGCTAAAATTTGCCTCCCACTTTCACTTTTTTCTGCTATAAACACTACATAAATTATCAAATACTCGTTATAAGTGTCCTACCATAGTTTCTTAAAAACTCACAAAGTGAAACTACAAGTTTAAAGTTTGTTTAAATATGAATCTATCTTGATTGATACTATATTATAGGACCCATAACTTAGAATAGGTACATCTACAAGATAAATGCCTGCTTCTCACTTTGGTGAATTCACTCTAAGTTGAGCTTTTCGATGAGAATATGCATTCTCTTTAACAAACATCATTACAAATTGCAACCCTGCTTAGCCACCAAGGATTACATCAACTAGTCACAAGATCACAGAAATAAAGATAAAAAATGATTGTCTTGCAATCAAACATCTAAAGGTAGCTGCCCCTGCAGTCAAGTAAGGCATTAATACCGATGTTCATTTAATTTAAATAAATATGTAACCGATGCCAAACGACTTATGCATAATTGCCAATTTTAATATCACTATGTTGTCTCCTGATGTAATTTGGATGAGGTTCATTTCAATCCCATGTAACCAATTTAAAAAATATATTAAAAAGAAAGAGAGAAAATTGCTGCAACCACTCAAATAGCTATAGGTATTCAAACAGGGCAACAACACTAATTAGACCAAATAGTATCAAGATACAAGAATGTTATCATAAAAAGAAATGGGGCTAAGCCCACTAATAAAAAATAAAAAGTGTTGATGATGAAAATGATATCATGGAATATTAGGGGTATGAATAAAACCCCTAAAAAAGAGTTATTAAGGAATTAATAGGTTGTTATAGTCCTGAGTTTATTTTAATACAAGAAACAAAATTAAGCAATGAGGAATGTAAGGATGTTTTTAAGAAGATTTGGAAGATGGGTGATTGTTTAGCAGTTTCTTCTACAGGAGCTTCAGGTAGTATTGCAATAATATGGGACAAATGCAAATGGGATGGACAATTATTAGAAGCAAAAAGTAATTGGGTTGCTAGGAAAACATCAAAGTTGGGGTTATATATGTATATGCTCCAACTATAGTTACTCCTCGTGAAAGATGTTGGAAGGACCTTAGCATACTTTTGTCAAATACAATGATGATTGATTGTGATATATGGATTCTTGGGGTGATTTTAAAACTGTTCTATCTCCTTTGGAAAAGAATGGTGGCATTCTAAGATGGTCTAAATCAATGCAATATTTTGTTTTATTTGTCAATTCAAATGACCTTTGGGATGTTAGTCCCTCAAGCTTTCAATATACATAGGATAATAGACACATTGGGCAAAATCATATAGCAAAAAGACTAGATAGATTCTTATTATCCAATAAATGGTTGCAAACAAAGTATACAATCTCTTCAGATATTTTATTGTGAGCAGGATCAGATCACAAACCCATTCTTTTGACTTGTGAGTTACCTAATAATTGTCATCCAAAGCCATTTTGCTTCCAGTCTACGTGGCTCCAAGATCTTGATTTTTTCCAGATGGTTATGTTATAGTAGGATGAATCAAAATTTGAAGGATCATGTATGTACAGGTTTGTTCAAAAGTTGAAAAAATTTAGGAGCAAATGAAGATATGGAATGCCAAATCTTTTGGTAATATTTTTTAAGAAAAGAAAGAAATCGAATCCAAACTCAAAAATTTACAAGAGAGAGTAGAAATTAATGGAATGGATTAGGATTCTTATGTGAAAGAAAAACAATTACTTTCTAATTATCATAATGCATTGAAAAATGAGGAGTCATATTGGTTCCAAAAATCTAGAGAGAAATGGCTCAAGGAAGGAGATAGAAATACAAAAAAAATCATGCTACATCAAAAAAACAACAAAATATTTTAACTCCAAATGAAACAAATATTGAGGATGAAGGAGATATAAGGAAGGAAGCAATTACTTATTTCATAAATATTTTGTCAAGTTCTAGGCAAGATAAGGAGGCACAAGAAAAACTTCTACAAAATATTCCATCAATTATCACTCAGGGACAAAATGAAAGCTTGATGAAGAATATATCTATGGAGGAACTCCATGAAGCAGTTTTCACTTTCCATCCTAACAAGGCACCTGGCCCCACTGGATTTCCTACAATTTTCTTTCAAAAAATATTACCTTGGTTCCCAAGAAAGGCAACACAAAATATTTTGATAATTTTTGTCCAATAAGCCTTTGTAATGTGATTTATAAGATCATTTCAAAAATTATGGCAAACAGGTTGAAGGACATTCTAGGGTGTCTTATCTTAGAGGAACAAGGTGGTTTTGTTAATGGTAAACAAATTCTTGATGGTATAATTATTGCACAAGAGGCCATACATTCTCTTCATTCCATGAAAAAACTAGGTATGCTATTGAAACTAGATATGAACAAAGCATATGATAGAGTTTCCTGGAATTTTCTACATGCTATTCTCAAAAAGTTTGGCTTTGATTATAGTTGGTGTGAGTGGATTAAATGTTGTTATAGCACTGCAAAAAATTTTACTTTGATCAATGGTTCTCCTACTGGTTACTTCAAGTCATCTTGTGGACTTCATCAAGGTGATTCGCTCTCTCCTTATATATTCATTATTCTAGCGGAAGCATTAGGGAAAGTCTTTTCAAAGGCAAAACTAGAAAGAAAAATCAAGGGTATTCAAGTTGCAAAAAATGGTCCCTCTGAATCTCATCTCCAATTTGTTAATGATACTTTTCTTTTGGGCCATCCCTCAATCAGTGAGGCCATGGAATTTAAATGAATACTATCATGCTATGAGAAGGCTACTGGACAGTTGGTAAATACCACAAAATCCAAGATTTTTCTCATTAATACTGCCCTAAGGCCTCAACATTCCTTTGGTTCGCAATTCAAAGTAAGATTCTCACAAGAGAGTCTACAAAGAAGAGGATATTATGAACCCTTCAGATGTGCCTTGTGTGAGAAGGATTTAGAAACATCAGACCATTTACTTCTTCATTTTTCGTTTGCTCACACCATTTGGGGTTATTTTTTTTTAAATATGAAATTATATTGGGTAGCTCCATCAACATTGAAAGAGTTGATTAAATGTTGGATTAATTATTTCAAAGCTCCAGCATTATGTTTTATTTGGAGGATTGGCCCTGCCATTATTTGTTGGAATTTATGGCTTGAAAGGAATAAAAGATTTTTTTAAAATAAATCTCAAAATCATGCCCAAGTTTGGAACCGTATTATTGCCTCTCTTGCAAAATGTCTACAAATATGGTGTTCATCATGGGAAGTCTCAATTGCAAAAAAAGAGGTGCTAATAACTTGGCTACGGGATTTGAACATACATGGAAGAGTCATCTGCGACAATGGAATTAAAACAAA
Source organism: Wollemia nobilis (assembly GCA_028583015.1). NCBI lineage: Eukaryota > Viridiplantae > Streptophyta > Pinopsida > Araucariales > Araucariaceae > Wollemia > Wollemia nobilis. The sequence goes on from JAQPPZ010000012.1 coordinate 11,357,807, forward strand.
GGATCTACTTCGATCTATGGTAAAATGGAAATGTCTAGAAATTGGGTTTATAAAAATTAATTTTGATGGTGCTTTTAAAAGAAATCCAGGAAAAGCTAGTGGATATGGTGTTTTTAGAAATAGTAAAGGCAAAATTCTCCTCACTTAATTAGAATCATATGGAACTTCAACTAACAACTATGCAGAGGCTAGGGCACTTCTTACAAGGATTAAAATTGCAGTAGAAAAATGATGGAAATATATTTCAATTGAGGGGGATTCACAAATTATCATCAATGCTATTAACAAAAATGGATGTGGAGACTGAATAAAAAATAATATTATTGTCGATGTTCATCATCTATTACTAGAGGCAATCTCTTGGAAGTGTGAGCATATTTATAGATAAATTAGCAAATTGTGGTGTTGATCTTCATCCTGGTGAAATTCAAATTTTAGAAGGCAACTAGCCAAGTGAGATTTTATCTCTTAATCAAAATGATGTCAAGGAGCTGATTGTAGAAACATAGCACTTCAAGGAAGTTGAAGAATATATTTAAGAGAAAAAAAAATGAAAAAAATGTGATAAAAATGTATGCTGCAGCAAATGTAATATTTTGGTATTTTGATGGGAGTGGCCCCCAATAGAAGCCACATATAACTTATTAAAAAATAAATAAATGAAAGTAGTTTACATGTTGTCCCTTGCAATTTACAGTTTCTAGGGCAGCATAATAAAGTAGTATAAAAGTTGTCCATTCCACCTCAAGGTTTCTAGGGAAGCATAAGAAACTAAATATTATAGAAGTCGCCCCTCGCACTTTAAGGTTTTTCGATAGAATTAAAATGAAGTATTTTGAGGTTACCTCTTGCGCTATAAGTTATCCAAGGTAATATAAAGCTATAGATGATAATTCAAATTGTGAACAATCTAGAAAAATGGAAGAGATAGATGAGGATAAAAGAATTGGTGGAGATACAAAAAAAAAAAAATCAAAGCAGGAAGAAAGAGCAAAGGAAACCTGAAGGTAGATTGATTTGAGAGGCCAAAAACAACATTCACAACTGTTAACAAGAAATGGGACTAAACTCACTAAAAATTAAAAAATAATGATGAAGATGATATTTGGAATATTCGGAATATGCATAAGGCCCCAAAGAAAAAAGAGTTCTCAACGAATTAATAGATTGTCATAGTCATGAACTTATTTTAATACAAGAAACAAAAGTATGTATTGAGGAATATACAGATGCATTCAGAAAGATTTTGATGATGGGGGATTGTCCTAGTTGTTTTTGTTGTAAGAGTTTTACGAGGTATTGCCAAGGTATGGCGAAAGAGATGAACAATTGCTAGAAACAAGAAGTAATTGGGTTGCTAGTCTTTTCTATTTACTGTTTGAGATAGATGGTGGTAAGACCTAAATTTATTCATGTCAAATTCAATGACAAGCTTTCAATACACAGAATAATAAGTGTATTGGGAGATCTCATGTGCCACCAATCTTTTTGTTATCTAATTGATGGCTACAAACAGAGTATACAATCTCTTCAGATATTTTGTTACAAGAAAGATCAAATCACAAATCCATTCTCATGGGATACGATCTATTCAATAATGGTCATCCAAAGCTGCTTCGTTTTCAACATAGGTGACTCCAAGACACTAGGTTTTTTTCCAGATAGTTAAGTTGTGGTAGGATGCAGCAAAGTTTGAAGGATCATGTATGTATGGGTTTGTTCAAAAGATGAAATATCTAAAGGGGCAGATGAAGGTTTGAAATATCAAATCATGTAACATCTTTTGAAGAAAGGAGGAAATTAAATCCAAGCTCGAGTATTTATGAGAGAAAAGTGGAAATTAATGGAATAGAGCAACATACTTATGTGCAAGAAAAACAATTACTTTTTGCTTATCGTAACATATTATAAAAGGAAATATGTATATACAAATAGATAGATAGATTTTCAAGTGCAAGCTAGGAGAGAGCACGAGCTGAGATCAAGCCCCGCTAGGTAGCATAGATGGAAAGTCACATTTGAAAGACCTAATTGGAAATCAGGATGCCCTACCTAGAAGTATGGGTGCCCAAGTTGGAGATAAGAGGAAGAGCAAATATATGGCAAGTTCGATCTAAGGAACAAATGTTACACTAGAACTGATTATTATGAAGAGATTTTCTTTGAAAAAAAAGTGTTGTGAAATTTTGGCTACTTTTTTGCAAATGGGATAGAGTTTGCACAAAAAAGAATATTGGAGGGGCAAGCTTGTCAAAATGTATATTATAAGTTTGGCATTAGGGGTAAAACTTGGTTTGAGATTATTCAAGGATCAAGGAAAGAGTTGGGCAAAATTGTTGCTTCAAAAATATATAGGTTCTATGGATGCAGTAAAAATGTTAATGAAACGAACCATGCCTAGGATTTTGCAACATAGAACTTCATATCATAGAGTTTGCAACTAATCAAGAAATTAGGTGGTTGGTCAATGAAAGGGGTTCTAGAAATTTTTGGTTTGATGCTTGGTTGAAGCCTTATCTACAATTTTTGGTTTGATGCTAGGTTGAAGATCAAAAACTATATTGATGTGAGCAAAAGTTCCAGATCTTGGATTTCTATTAACAATCTAGCTGGGGAAGAAAGCCCCAAACAAGCAACTAATGATCTCCAAAAACTTACCTCTTCTTCTTCTTCTTTTGCAAAAGAACCTCTTTATTTGGTATCTATCAAAGATACTTGATCAAGTTGGGATATAAGGTATTGGAGCAACCACAATTCCCTATCCTTAAGGATTTCCCTTGGAAGAATAATTGGTCACTTGAGGCTCTCCCTAAGGCTTCAAATTTTCCTTTTGCAATCAATCCAGAGTAGAATCTTAATGGATGACAATTTGCAAAGAAGAAGATATAATGGACCTTTCAAGTGCACTTTGTGTAAGGAGGTGCTAGAAACATCAAATTATCTACTTCTTCATTGTCCCTTTGCTCCACTATTTATGGTTACTTTTTCAAAAAATGAGAACCTATTGGGTTGCTCCATCTACATTTGAAGAATTAATGAAATGTTTAACTAATAGTTCCAAAGCTAAAGCATTAAGCATTCTATGCAAGATCGGTCCTGATTGGAGTTTATGGCTTTAAAAGAATAAGAGATTTTCAAAAACAAATCTTATAATCATATCCAAGTTTGGATTCATATTGTTGCCTCTTTTGCAAAATGTTTATAGGCATGGTGATTATCATGGGAAGTCTCGAGCATGGAAAAAAATGTGCCAGCCTATCAGTTGCAGCTACAAGATTTGAATATACATACAGGGGTGTTCTATGACAATGGAGTTCACATAAAGGATATGCATCCATCCATCACAGAAATGTCCAAATGTGGGATTTATCAAAATTAAATTTGACGGTACTTCTAAAGGAAACCCTCCAAAAGCTAGTAGAGATGGTGTTTTTTTTAATAATGTATACAAATTGCTCCTTGCCTATTCGGAATCATATAGAACTTCATCAAACAACTATTTAGAGGCTAGGGCACTTCTTACAAGGATCATTATAACCATTGAGAAAGGATGGTGATATATGTCAATTTAAGGGGATTCACAAATTATCATTAATGCTCTCAACAAAACAGGATGTCAATATTGGATCAATAATAGCATTATTTTTGGTGTCCATGAATTATTGACAAAAGTGGTATCTTGGAAACACTAACATATCTATAGATAAGGGAACAAGGTAGCAGATAATTAAGTTAAATAATGTGTTGATCTTCATCTTGACAAAATTCAAATTTTAGAAGGTAATTGGCCAAGGGAGATTCTATCTTTGAATGAAAGTGATATTATGGATCTTGTACAGGAAAAGTAGTGGCTTGAGGGAGACGAAAAATATACCGAGCAGGATATTGTCTACCTGACATAATAGCAGATGTAACGTTTTAATATTTTAAAGGGATCAATATCTATAAAGAATGAAAGATGTTAGCAAATAATTTAGCCAATCCAAGTGTTGATTTCCATCTTGGTGGAATTCAACTTTTGGAAGGTAACTGGCCAACGAAGATTTGTTTTTGAATGAAGATGATATCAAGAATCTGATAGTGAAGATGTAACTGTTTGACTAAATTGAAAAATATCTTTGATAGAAATGCAAGCATGGTCCAGTTGACCTAATCACAGATGTATTGTTTCAATATTTTAATGGGAGTGACCTCCAATAAAAGCCACATATAGCTTATTAGATAAAATGAAAAGCTTAAACAGAAGATCATCAAGGAAGTGCATCCACCATAGCACATGAAAACTCATTCTCAAAACAGAAAGAACAAAAAACATCATATCTTTATTCTTTTCTATATCTACTTGGCCAACATTGACCAAACCATCAGTGAATTGTTTTATTTTACAGATGTTATTTTTCCCCTAATTTCTGTAGCCTGTTCAGTGTTAAACCAATAAAGGAGTAGTAAATTTTCTCATTCAACTGAAAAAGAGACAAAATTTCTAATGCACAACATAATTGCAAAATAATACCACATTAAAATGTGAGGCATACTCAATTACCAATTAATAAAATTGAAAGAATACTCAACTAGCTTACTACATCTAGAATTTTTTTAAGGAATTCAAATTAAAATATTTCCTTGCTTCTGCACAAGAATCTACACATGGTTATTAAAAATAAGTTAAATCCTGCTTATTCTCTCTCTTTTATTCTTTCAGGAAATTCTTGAAAATGAATAGCTTTTCCCATTTTTTACATCAGTTTGAGTTTTTCCATAGCTATTCATCACACTTGAGAATGCATAAACTAACTGTAAGCAATACTTACAGCCTCATATTGGCACCAATTTGCTGTTAAAATAATCTATATTTCTAAGTTCATATAAATTGAAAGCTCACACAGGCATTGATTAGGATTAAGATTTTAATTTTGATTAGACGGAATTTAAAGATCACACCTTGCTTGCTGAGCATATCCAAAAATGATTCTGTAGTTTAGGCTTTTTGAGATTCTCCCCACAGTCCTCGCACTGAAACCACACCATTTTACTCGAGATTTAATCCCCTTTCCTGCACCCATCAGTGCAATTTCAGAGGAGGTTATTATTCTATCTCCTTAGAATGCCTACCATAGAGGTCCAATGTTAAACATTTCATCAACTATTTTGCAAAACAAAATTGTAAATAAAAAAGTGCATGCACACTGTTTGAAACTAAAGGATAAACTGAAGTCACTTCTGTCGATATTGTAAAGAGAACAATCCACATATAATGTGTAAATATCAGGAGAAAGGAGGTTTTGATATAAATGATAGCTGATAAAAGAATGAGGGTTTTAATATATATGATAGTTAAAAAATTTTAATAGGTAAAAAACCCTTTTATTAAAAAGCTAATATGGAAGTCTGAAAAACATCTCATCTTTTAGACACCATATCTTCACAAGGGTTGTCTGATTCAGCTGATTCTTGAACCACTTTGTGCAGAATTTGAAGAGCTTTAAAATGAGTAGTCATATGAAGGAATCCGAGCAATATTGAGGGAGATACAATCCTGTGAAATCAGCCATCTGGAACAAGGCAATAACAATTTTTCAAGTCACGAAAAACAAAATTACAAATATCTTTCAACCAAGGTTTGAATGATGGGAGGAGCAATGGAGGGCTAGGGCTTTAGTGAGGCAAGACATTATGTCTAGACATAGAATTTTTCAGCTAAGTTTCTTTTTCCCTTCTTTATCTTAAAAATTTTGTTTACAAACTATTACAATTTTTTATCAAATATTATATTCACTATAGGATATTCTAGTAAATTTCAGTAGATTTTGAGTTTTAGTTTTCTTCCCATAGACCAATTTATAGCTAAATCCTTAGAATCATATCTAGTAGTAGAGGTTAGTGAGAAAATCACAGAGAATCAATCCTTGCTACTCAAAGATAGGGCCGTTTTTGGTAAATTTAAAGGGTATTAGTAAGAAAATGTATTGATAGGAGTTGGAAGTCTCCAGGAGTGATTCTATCCTTCCTTCCAAAGGTTTCTTCCTAGCCATTTTTTGTTCTAGGGAAGAAAAAGATAGAATCCTAAAAGGGGGTCCTTGGTTTATGGGAAGAGCAGGACTCTTCCTTACCCGTTGGTATGAAGGTTTTTCATTTGAAAATGTAAATCTATCCCTAGTACCATTCTGGGTTAGGATGTATGGGTTGCCCATTGAGTTTTGGGAAATGGATACCTTCAAGACAATAGGCAACACTTTGAGACAATTCCTTGAGATTTCATAAACTAAAAAAGATGGATTCTTGGCTATTTATGCTCGGATATTGGTCATGATTGATATAAGTAAACCTTTACCAAAATCAATCATTCTTAAGTATGGGGATAAGATGTGGACCCAAACCATAGATTATGAAAACATATCTTTTAGATGTAGAAGATATCATGAGGTGGGGCATATTAAGAGACCATGTCCTAAGAAGAGTCCAGCAGAATCATGTGGAAAACTGCAAGAGAAACTTACAAATGGATATGGTTGAGGATGGTTTTCAACTTCCAAAAAGTAAAATAGAGGAATGAAAGCAAATAAACAGTGGAGACCAGTAAGGAAGGATATTGGAAGAAATACCAACTCTTTTGACACCTTTAGCCTATGAAGAAAAAGGTGATCAAAGCTTAAAGGACAGAATACAACAGGTTCAACATATTAACAAGGAACCATCTATTCAATATGATCTTGATTTAGGGACTAACATTCTCCATGAACCTAAGGAATGTGTCAAATCAGATTTTGAAGAATCTCTTGAAGTACCATGCACCATTCAGGAGGAAAAAAAAAATGGTAAAGAAAATGCAGTGTTAGATGTTAATACATCTACCACTAATAAGGAAAGACCAAAAAATGAGCAAGACAAATTAAAAGCATCCATAGTAGAGATAGGAGAGGATAAATCTGTGGAAAAATAAATGTTGTGAAAGAATATTGAGGAATAGAATAATTAGACCAACCCCTTATACAGGCAAGGAAAAAAGAGGAATACCCTCAGATTATTAATAGATATCCAAGGAAGCAAGAGCAAACATAGAAAAAGGAACACAAACTAAGTTGGTTGAACTTCTCTTTACCAAACAACAAAATGATATTGGTAATTCACAGGCGGGGCCAATAGCCCCTAATGAGACATGATTACCATCTCATAGAATATAAGGGGTGCTAATGCCCCCTCAAAGCAAAGGTGTATCAAGGACCTTTGTTTAAGTAATAAGCATGATATCCTTTGTATCCAAGAAACTAAAATGACAAAAGAAGAAGTTTCCAAAACTATGAAAACGGTATGGGTGAGATCTGGGCAAGATATGAATGGGAGATGCTATAGATTTTGAGGGAGCAACAAGGGGAATCCTCACTTGTTAGAATCTTATTAGAATCTTCTGTGTAACCATTCATAAAACTAGGCATTGGATGGCCTCTTTAGTCACATCCTTCTTTGTAGATATTTGTTTCATCCTTATCAATGTCTATGGACCTACAACTCCGTCAGGCAGATTAGAAGTTTGGAGTGGGATTGAAGCCTATATGAGAAGTAAAGACCAAGAAGCTCAATTCATGATCATAGGAGATATTAAAGCCATAACCAAGTTGGATGAAAAATTAGGGGGAATTTGGAAACTAACCCAAAGTATGAGAGATTTCTCAGCTTTTATTCAAAACAATAATCTATGAGAGGTTGAGTTGAAGAAGACAACTATACATGGACCAACAACAGGAGAGGCCAAAACCTAATAGCAGAAAAATTAGATAGATGCATTCTCTCAAATCATTGGCTAGATGAAGAAACTTGTGCTAAAATTAATACCTTAACAAGGATTGGTTCAAATCACTGGCCAATAAAAGTTAAAATGGTGGTAAGTGAATTCAAAAAAATATCATATTTTATATATGAGCAGATGTGAGAAGACCATCCTCAATTTGTAGATATGATAGCACAAACATGGACTTCTTCAAGAAACAATGGGTTGTATACGTTTCCAAAACAAATTAAATCAATGACATCTAGATTAAAAGAATGGAACAAGAACACTTTGGAAAACATTTTTTAGAAGAAAGATAAACTTTCAAAATTCCAAAAAGGTGATCATAATAATGCAAGCTCAAAGGAAAGGGAGTTAGTGAAAATCATAATATTTCAAGTAAGGAAGAGAAATTTTGAAGATTAAAATCAAGACAAACTTAGTTTAAAGAAGGAGATAAAAACACAAAGTTTTTTCATAGGATGGCAATAGTACAAAGATCAGCATCCAAAATTAGAAGAATTAAGTCAGGAGAAGGGTTGAATTGGAGACCAGATTGAAATCAGAAAGGAGGCAAGGTCTTTTTATCAGAATGTTCTAGGATCAGATGAGTTTGAAGTTCTTAATGATAAACTTCTACAAGAAGTTCCTTCAATTATAATAGATGAAGACAACAGGAAACTGATGGAGCCTATTACTATGGAAGAAGTTCATTTAGCTCTTTTCTCTTTTGATAAGGATAAATCCTCAAGTCCGGATGGGCTCTCTGCAACATTCTATCAACATAATTGGGATATAGTTAAGGATTCTTTATTGGTAGCAATGGAACATTCTAGGGTAAAACAATACATTCCTTATAAAATAAATGCAACATATCTTACCCCGATTCCAAAAAAGAAGGACGCGGAAATGTTTGATTCATTTTGACCCATAAGCCTATGTAATATGGCATTAAGATTATTTCCAAAGTGATGGCGAATTGGTTAAGACCAATGTTAGACAAAATTATTTCAGAAAAGCAAGGAGGATTTGTGAAAGAGAGACAGATTTTGGACGGGATCATAGTAGCTCTTGAAGTTATGCATTCAATAGCTTCAAGAAAAGAGAAAGCAATGATCTTAAAACTTGATATGAGTAAGGCCTATGATAGGGTTAAATGGGATTTTCTTTTTATAGTATTAGAAAAGTTTGGGTTGGGAAGAAATGGGTCAAATGGATTAAAGCTTGTGTCTCTACAATTTCATATTATGTGTTGGTCAATGGGTTAGTAACAGAATCATTTAAAGCCAAGAGAGGCCTTAGACAGGGAGATCCTCTATCACCGTATTTGTTCATTATTATGGCAGAGTTTTGGGTAGGAACTTGAAGAAGGCTTACAAAGATGGGCTTATAAGTGGACTTAAGTCTAGTAATAACATCGACAACATCACCCATCAACAGTTTGTAGATGATACAATGTTTTTTGGTAGGGCAAGGATAAACGAGGCCAAAGCGTTGAATAACTTATTAAAGGAATACGAAAGAGCATCAAGGCAAAAAATTAATAGGACAAAATCCAAAATTTACTTCCTAAACACCCTAATAAAATCAAAACAAGGATATGCAGGTTACTTCAAATGGAGGAGGCAAATTTTCCAACAACTTACCTAGGGATGCTCTTATTTGAGAGGAGAATGAGGATAGATTTATGGAATCGAGTTATAAGTAAAGTTCAGAATAAACTACCAGAATGGAAAGGTAGATGGCTGTCGTTAGCAGGAAAAGTGCAGCTAATTAAATCAATCTTACAAGCCATTCCAACATATTATATGTCCTTATATTTGCAAGCTTATTGCAGTGGTAAGGGCTTTGGTCTCTCTTTGAGAGGTCTAAGGTTCAAAACCCAATTAGTATGAGGGGACGTGACCCCTCATAAAAACCTGTGTAAACTCATTGAAAAACATATTATATGTCCTTGTATACTATGCCAAAATCGATAGAAAAAAGTTTAATCTATATTATGCAGTCATTTTTGTGGTCAAGATTACATGATAAAAGGAAATTTCCTTTGGTGAAATGGAGCAATGTGTGTGATGATAAAACTAGGGGAGGTCTTGGTTTAAGAGTTCTTACGGATGCAAACATAGCTCTTAGGGGAAAAGTAATTTGGAGATTGTACAAAGAGAGTCAAAGACAATGGGCAAGAATTCTTCTAAGTATGTTGAGCCCAATGACCCAAGCTTAATATTTACTACATTCTCTCTACCAAATGGTTCTACACTATGGAACGGTTTAAAAAAATCAATTGATCTAGTTATTAAAGGTTTAATATGGGTGGTGGGAACTGGAGAAAAAAATTATATTTAAAAGGGTACTTGGTGTGATAAAAAACCACTCAATCTAGATCCAATTTTGAAACCATGGATGAGATTACTTCAAGACAAATATGGTGATAGGGTTTCAAATATTTTGTACAAGGATCGCGCAGGAAGATACAAATGGAAAGAAGATTTTTTCACAAGTATACAACAAATTGATGTTAGGAGGCAGTTGAGTAGAAAAATAATAGCTCAGAAGAATACACAACAAGAAGTGGATATAATATAAAGCACCATCAAAATAGGAATATCGCAAGAATATGAAATGATATTTGGGATAGCCCAAGCATTCCTAAAGTCAAAATGTTTGTTTGGTTAGTAAGTCATAGAAGAATTTTATCTTTGCATAACCTTATGACAAGGGATTTTCATGGCCCCTCAAAATGTGTTCTTTATAAAATGGAGGAGAGTATAGACCATCTCTTGGGACACTGCTCAATAGTCTGGAAACTATGGCAATGGATTCTTAATAAATTTGGTAAATGCATGGTGATGAAGGGCAGAATTGAGAAATGGTTAAAACAATGGCAAAGCACTTTTGAAAGTGACGCTTTACAGACAATCTGGGATATATCAAAAGATACAATACTTTGGACTGTTTTGCTAGAAAGGAATAGAAGAAAATTTAAAGCAAAGGAAAGTAGTTCAGAGGTAATGAAAAGGAAGATTTGTATAGCCATAGAGGAGTCTAAACCAACCCTGTCAACTCACCCAATCCCTAATCTGGAAGCAGAGGGCCTTGATAGATGGAAGTCTAGTCATCAAATGGAATTATGATGTTGGGTATAGGATAAACAAAAATAAGGCAAAGAATATAAAGTGGAAACCACCAGATGTGGAGTTGGTCAAGTGAGAATTTAAAGGAAATCTAGGACTAGGAAGATGAAGAGGAATAATTAGAAATAATAGAGGAGAGATTTTGTCTCATTATGCTTTCAATAATGGATTTAAGACAAATAATGAAGTTGAAGCTTGGGCGATTTTGGAAGGGTTAAAAATATGCAAACAAATGAAATAGAACAAAGTATGGATGGAAGGTGATTCACTCATAGTAATAAATGCAATTTTGAGGAAAGCAAAGGCTCCATGGAACATACAAGAGATAATTGTGGAAATTCAAGACCTTGCTATGGAGTTTGAAGAAATTAGGTTTACACATACATTAAGGGAAGGAAACAAATGTGTAGATAGGCTAGCCAATAAAGGGGTTTTAATTGAGGATCGTGAAGTTAAATTCTTATTTTCCTTGGTCATAGGAAGTAGTAAGTTTTAAGGGAAGGAAACAAATGTGTAGATAGGCTAGCCAATAAAGGGGTTTTAATTGAGGATCGTGAAGTTAAATTCTCTTTTCCTTGGTTAGAGGAAGTAGTAAGTTTAGTTGAAGCTGACAATAAAATGTTGACTGCCTAAATCAAATAATGATTAATATTTACTTTAATGTTTTCCATTGGTAATATTTTTTTTATTTTATAGCATTAATGTGCTTTCATATATACTATTTATTACAATTTTTGTGGTTGCACTTGTGCTTTAGGAAGGAAACTAGCAATCCAGATCTGGTAAAGCGGGCTATGATAGTGCAATGTTTTGGAAATATTACTTTACTAAGATGCAATGGATAGATAGTAGAGGTGAAGTTTTGGTATTGTCAAGGCTGTCAAGAAAGATGTTGGACTCTGGAATATTAGTATTTACACAGAAAATTGAAAAACTTCCAAAAAAATAAAAACCAAGAATTCAAACATTTTATGTAAAATAATGTAGATTTCTAGTTATAGTAACTCATAAAATGATGTAGATTTCAGCTATAGTAACTCAATTGAGATGAAAATTGAATCTATTTGTAAACTCTCAAGCTCTAAAAAAGAGAGTTGTGATTTATCAAAGATAAGGGACCCAAAATACAACCCCTTGTTCTCCTAAAAAAAAATTATAACTAAAAACATTCGATAATCTTCGTATTCCAGACAAATAAGTAATTCCGTAAATAAACATGCCAATGGTAACTATGACTACAAGCCCAGGGGAAAGGATAAAAATTTCAAATTTTGAATGAGTACGCGATCAACCCTCTGAGTATCAATTCCACTGAAAACATCACTTAGGCCCATTCCCTAATGCCCCGTGAATTAGAGTAAATATAAATAGAATCCTTTTGCGGCATATCTTGGAAAAGAATAAGCTTGGATATACTAGGACTTAGAAGGGTACGAAATAATGCGATGCAAATTAGTCTAGTGTCACATTTACTAGAGTACACGGTCTCCACCAATTTCTTCACGATCTACAGGCTTCAATGTTGTCTCTTATCAATTTCATGTTCTCTGTTGGGAGATCATTGCTTGTCAACCATGAACATCATTCGTATTCCCAAGGGCTCACATGATCCCATGTCCTTTGGCTTTAAACTTTAAACAGCGATAATAAACCCGCAATCATTCAAAAAGTTTGGTTTTACATAATTCAGTTAGCATAGAATATTTAAATCAGCATAGCACACAAAGCATTTCAGTTCTTTACATGTATACATGAATCTCGTGACTAGCAAAAGGTGTTGCCCTAACCTATTGAGCGGTTGAGGGGTTGCCTTGAATGCCGTATATTAGAAACAAGTAAGTGACACAGTAATGGCTCACTAGTGGTCGTATGTTCGATTCTGTTCTACCCTCCCAGATTAAACCATGAGAAGTCGCACCTGAAAAAAAAAACACATGCTACACCTCAATCGAATCCCTTGCCAACCCAACTTTTACAAATGTTGTTTAAATCTTACACTGCAACCTTATGCACCGGATTTAGCTACCAACCATAAACATATACAACAACTTTGAGAACAACAATTACAGCAAGAAAGATATTCAACACCATCACCACCACCATCATGCAAAACTAAATTAAGTACTTACAATTTCTCTCTGAGATTGAATGTAGGTGTAGAGCTATTCTGTTGCGAAGAGAAGCGGAAGAACCGGTAGTATCGAATAAAACCTTGTTTAAAACCCTAACACATCCCCTTGGTTAACACCAAAGCTAGGTTCTTTTCTCTTTTCTAATTTTAGGTAAATTTATGGGGCAAATAGACGTCTCAGAGATTCTCCTTTGCAAAGTAGCCTCAGGCCTGGGTGATTGGCAAGCACTAGTGTGGTTGGGTACTTATTAAGTAGAGATTTAATTTTAAAACTTAGGGATGCCATTTAGGAAAGGAAGTTCAAAATGTAAAGGTGAGGTATTTCATTAATTTAAATTTAAAAATAATATGAAATGAAAGATTTTAATTAGACCCAAATATGGCCTATGGGACCCTCAAATATGGAAAAACGGTTATTCAAATCATATGACCATTGGTTTTTTCTCCTCCTAATTTGGGTTAGCAACTCCCCAATTTTTCTTATTTTACTGTCTTCAAATAACTCTATCATAGATCTTTTTCAATCGTTTATTTGTATTTGTCATCGGATGTTCGAAAAACTCGGGCATTCATAGATGAAATGTTTCTTTGTCTCTATTGCCCTTGTGTTGCATAGAGTACATATCCTTTCTTCTTCCCATTGTTCCTTGGGCGTTGTCCATCTTCCTGTTTCACACCTAAGCTTATGAGAGCTAGTCCTTATCTAAGCAATGAGGATCTTTTCCCTCCACTTGATTTCAGCACCTATATATGCTTTTTCCTTGTGGTCACGTTGGGTTAAACTTTGCAATATAGTATTGTATTTTTTTGCTTGCATTTTTCTACATTCCACTTCTAGACTTTTCATTCACATAGTTTTTTATGTTTTTGTTGAAATTTGGACATTTATTTATGTTGATTTCCCAACGTTTCATCTATTTCTGATTTTGTTTCATCCATGTGTTCTTCCGCCTATGCAACTTTTCGTCCCTAATTGCCTTAAGCCATCTGTTGTTTTTCATGTTTTTTGTATTTTTAAGTAACATAACAGCTTGGTCATAGCAATTGCCTCTAAAGGAAACATTCCAGTTTCAGCTAGAACAATTTCATAAGGGATTGTGGCCTTAATTCTAAGAAAATTTGTAATTAGAATTTTTTGAATCCTTTCTATTTGCCTCCATTTTGTATTTGTCGTGCCACTTGCCCACACCTCGCAACCATACAACACAATCGGTGTGACAAGTAGGCCAAATAAGACCTTGGTGGTCTTCCAATCCCACAACTCGGCATTCCTACACCGATTTTGAAGTGCATATAGCACTCTCCAACCACTTAGAGTTCTTTTCATCCTACATGTATTCCAATTGAGCTTGTCATGAAAGTCTATGCCTAGGTATTTGTATTCTACCACTACCTCAAGAGGTTCTCCTTCAAACTGAAATTCGAGATGTTGCTTCTTCTTTTTTGCTGAAAAATCATGATTTTTTTTTGCTCGTGTTCACCTGCATCTCAACTTCCTTACAAAAGAGTTCTAGAGCCCGAAGGTGATCTTCTAGATCTTTAGTTGTTACGGCCACGAGAATTACATCATCTTCATACATGAGGAGTTTTACCACATATTTGGCTAAGTGCACACCCTCTCCCCCAAATTTGTTTATCCATTCTTCTAACTTGTCAATGTACAACCCAAATAATGTCGAAGATAGAGGGCAACCTTGTTTGACACCTATGTCACTCCTAAAACATTCAGATAACCCTTCCTGCATTCTGATTCTAGCCTTTACATGCTCATATAATCTGTGAATCGATGCCCTGTAGTGAATTGGAACCTTTAGCTCTTCCATTCTGCTCCATAATGCTTTCCTTGGCATTGTGTCAAATGCCTTTTTGAAGTCTACAAAACAATATAAAGCCTCCTCTTTTTTGTCTCATATTTTTTCCACTGTGTCTAAGCATGATACAGTGATCAATAGTTGAGTGCTTGGGCCTAAAACTCGCTTGTCCCTTTGCTCTTTTTCCCTTTTCTTCTGCCCATCTGCTAATCTTACGCTCTATCATACTCCCAAATAGCTTTGCAAAGAGAGGGTTGATCATGCTAGTTCGATAGTTTGAGGGATTATTTACATCTCCAATTTTAAATAAAGTGATGGTCAAGCTAGTTTTCCATTCTGTAGGGAAGCCATTTTGTATGACCTCATTGAAAATCTCTTTGATTTGCGGTGCAAGAATATCTACTCCTCATTTTATATGCTCTACTTGAAGATTGTCTATGTCACGAGCTTTACCAATTGCTAACTTTTTTATCCCTTGAATAATGTCTTCATTTGTGAAAATTTCTTTCTTAACAGTGATAGTAGGGGGTGTCTCCTGCAGGTTACTACGCTCATACAATTGTTTTGAATACTCCAACCACTGACTAGTTGTTATGTTATTTTTAGTTTGCATATTTTTTCACGCTTAGTTCCTTCCAAATTTTCTTTGGTTCATGCTTCCCTAAGTAAATCAATTATTTCCTCCTTGTTCTAGTGTATTCTTCTTTTTTTGCCCTTACCAGTTTCTCATATGCTTTTTTGTTTGCTCTTGTTTTACCCGTTGGTTCCTTTAGTAATCTTTGTGCTTCCTTGCAATCTTCATCGAACCATGGGTTGGTTGGGAAGCTATTTCTTTCTTCTTTCTAGGTTTAGCCCTCTTGCATTTGTTTAGAGCTTCTTGGATAACGTGCATTAACCATTCACTTTTATTGTAAATCTCTGTTACTGTGAGGCAGTCCCTTTCTTTCCCTTTCCTGTAACTTGTTAATCAATGCTACCCTGAAACTCTATCGATTTTCTTCTATTAAGAGAATGTTTTCCTTGTGAGGAAGTTTTTTTTTATTGTCTTGCATGTTTTTTTACCTTGGTTTGTCTCCTTGCATTTGAAGTTTCACAACAATTGGGTTGTGATCTAACTTAAGTTCCACTGGGGAATCTTCCACTTTTAGCTCCTCTATTTTTGGTATGCAATTTTGTGTGCATATTACATAGTCTATTACACTTTGTCCCTTATATGTTTTGCATGTATACTTTCCTAAAAAATTTCAACTTTTCATCTCATTGCAAATAACCAAGTTGTGTATGTTGCAAAGGCCTAACAACTCTTCTCCATATTACGTGATAACCCAATGCTCATCTTCTGAAGTCCTGGTCCACTGTTGATTTTCCTCTTTTGGCATCCAAAGAGGATTAATCTCAATATCTTCATTACCTACTAGAATGTTAGCTTGCTTATTTGTTGTCCTTACATTGAAGTCTCCAATTAATATGATCTCCCCCAACTTACTATATGTCAAAATATCTCTTTTTAGGAAGGAGTACGAATCCTCTCTATTAAGGTCATGTTTCTTATAGAATTTAGAATTCTTGGGAGCAAAATAAAATGCTACTGTGCTAATAACTGACTTATTTTCTAGGATTTTTATCCAAATGTCTAGTTTGTTTTCATCTTGTTTTTCAATTTTAATGACCCTATCCCACTTATCTTTTATTAAAATCATAATATCCCCTGCACCTTGCCATTTTCTCTTGCTTTATTCCATATTACTATTTTCTTGTATCCCACAAAGTCTGGAGTCTTACATCCATCGTGCTCATGTGTTTCCGTCAGGATGATTATATCTCTATCTCTAGCAATGGGCCCTAACCCGGGTCCTCTTCTCCAAGGGTAACCTCTATAGTTCCAACTTACCATCGTAAGATGTTCTTGGGCGGGCCATACTCCATATTTGTTTTGAGTTTGTTTAGATGTGATGTAAGCCTTTCCATTTATTAAATATGTCCATATCACTTCATTCCTTGTTGCCCTCACCTTTTCCCATTTTTTTTCTTCCTACTGTAGAAAGGTTAGGTCGCCATCTAAATAAAATTGTGACCCTCTCAACATGTCTTTGTTTCTTAGTAACCTTGTTTTATCCTCATAGCTCATCCATGTGACCCGAATATGCCTATCTCTACCTCGTTCTCTCAGCTTGCCAATTATGCCTACTTGTTTGATCTGACCTTTCCATTATAACCGATCTGACAAAAAGTCCCTGGTTAAATGGTTTGTGTCTTCCCTATCCCCATAATATTTTAACCCTTTGATGATTATGTTTGATAACTTCTCATGTCTTTCTTTCTCTTCTATTATTTGAATTTTTACTTGCTTCTCTATCAACTCTTTCTGCTGATTGATTGGTTCTTTTACTACTTGAGACCATGACTTTGCCTTTGCTAATTCATTTTGTAGCTCATTTTCTCTTGTTTCTATGTTTTGGAGTGTTTCCCGTACCTCTTTTATTTGTCTTACATTTGTTTTTCCACCTCTATTGTAGCATTGATTGGGGAATGGATGGTTTGTTTGAGGATATGCCATTCACGTTGACCCATGTTCTCAAGGTTTTGTATCTTTGACACTTGCTCCTTGTTGGTTGTTTTCCTTTTCTAGCCTCTGATTGATGTTTATGACCTCATCTGATTTAGTATCTCTTATTTTCTCCCTCCTTTCCATCATCTCAAATTTCTTTCTCATCTTCATTAGCTCTTGTACATAAAGTCTTTGTGCCCACATGAGTGGTGTGGTTGTGGGACTATAAATTTCTTCCCTATATTGAAACTCATTTTGGTGACCTACACTTTCCATGCTAAATGTTTTCTTGCTTTCATTTTTTATTTTTTATCCTTGCTTGTTTTTACTTCTATGTTTTTGTGTGTTGTCGCTTTGCCTCTGTCTCTTTTGTCTTCCTTCTTTTGTCCCCTATGTTGGTCTGATTGATCTCCCCGTTCGACAATGGTTAGTGCCTTTGATTGTTCCTTATTCTCTACATGTTTATGTGGAAGAATATTCTTTACTATTATTTTTTGATTAGTCCTCTTTATTTTTGATGCCCTTGTTTGAGCTTTTCGATGCCTTATTATTCTCCAATACTGTTTTGCATTGATATATATAGGTTTTTCCATTCCTTCTTTGGGTGTCTCAGATGGTAGTATTGTTGTATGCCCTATTGCTTATGGATACGCCAATCCTCGTGTTTCGTTAGCTTCACTAATTGGAATAGTATGTGAATTCACAAAGACCAACTGTCCTATGGTTTCTACTTTTTATTGTAATTATTGCTTTCCTCCTTCCATTATCAAACCACCCTTATACTATTGATCTGTTCTTTCTTGCTCCCTGTCAAACTTTCCTAAAACCTAAATAATTTCAAGCACTAAATCAGAGATGTTGAAACTTACCTCGTTGTCATTGCTTAGATTCAAACCCTCTATAGCCACTATTGCCTGACTCAGCTATGGATTAAAATACTCTAGAGCTACCATTGTCTGGCTTCAAACCCTCTACAGCCACCACTGCTTGACTCAGCTGTGGATTAAAAAACCTCTAAAGTTGTTACTGCTTTAATTCAAACCCTCTACAACCATCGTCGCCTGACTCAATTGTGGATTAAAAACCCTCTAGAACCACCGTTGCCTAGCTTCAACCCTCTACAACCATCGTCGCCTGACTCAACTATGGATTAGAAACCCTCCAAATATGTCAATGCCTAGCTTCAAACCCTCTCACCGGGTCTTGACTAAGCTATGGATTAAAAAACCTCTAGAGACATCGTTGCTTTGATTCAAACCCTCTACAGTCATCGCCACCTGAGTGTGATAAACTTTTACCGATATATAGGGCTTAGCAGTCCTCTCCTAGCCTCTCCCAGTCATGATCCCTTGTAAGGCACAATTTAAACCTTGGACTTCCCAAAGAAGAAGCAAACCCCAAACCATTGCACTGTCCCTAGGACTTATTGCTGAGATTTATTATATTATGATGTGATAAATCATATAAAAATTAAATTTAAAACCATTTGTGTAAAGGTTTTTTAAGTTGATCAATTAAATTGTCAAGCACTTAATTATAACAATAATCTATAACTAAATTACTGGTCGAATGTATTAGTGGTAAAAATATTTTATAAATATAATTTGTTTAGTTTTATAGGTGTTTTTTTAATAGTATCAAAGTAGGATGTTATTAAAAATAATGTGGTTGTGACCAACTCTCCTATGCAACAAAAAAAACAGTATCAAAGCAAATGAGGGTGTAGAGTAGTGAAGTATACACTTTGATATTGGATAATATTAATAAAAGAATAGTGTTTGAAGCGAGCTTTTGTCTTTTGACTTTGTAAGAGAAATCTAAAAAATATATGGTGCTACGACGACTTTTAAAGAGTTTGGATGCTTTAGTTTGCATGTAAATAAAATTGCGGATGACTTTTAAAGAGTTTGGATGCTTGAGTTTGCATGTAAATAAAATTGCGAAAGACTTTTAAAGAGTTTATCGTAAAGAATGTTGGATTAGGTACAATGTCAAAACAACCCTCTTCAAGGATCTTTAGTTGTCGTTAAGTCTAGCCTATCCTTTTATGACCAACATGTCCAACCCAGTTTGTACAAACTAAATATCTTTCTACATTGAATTTTCAAAAAAAAAAAACTTTATTAGTTGAAATTGTGGTGTGGGATGAGAGATCGTAAAATGATAAAAGTCATAAATGTGAAGTTCTCACAAATAAACAAATAAGTAAGATCATGGATGTTGAGGCTAGAAAAGAGTTTGTTGTTATTCTTCAGTTTTTTTACCTCGTCTCTTGGGTATGTGATAAATTTTCTTTCATTTTTTAAGGATATTGTCTTTATCATCAATCTATATGACAGTATGGTTAAACTACCTAAATTGTTTGTAATGGTAGATAAATATGAGTTTTTATCATCAGAAGTAGTTTCTTCATATTCTAACCAAACCCTTCGCATTAACCATGGAGGAAAATCCTATTATGTCTATAGATATATTTGTTTTGACCACTCTAATAACCATTATATCAGCACCAAGAGTGGAGAAACATGTGATTGTAGACGGGTTATGAATTTTGTAGTGTCTTTTCATTCGAGTAGATTCTAAGGTAAGTAGTAAACTTACACTTTAGGGTAATCATGGCTATGTGAAAGAAATAATTATTTTTCTAATATCAAATAACCTGATGAAATGTCTCAATCGGATCATCAACGATAATAGGATGAAACATGTGATGAAGGGATTTCGACTAAAGACCATTCTTGTTTTTGTCACCCTGTTGCAGGAATTCATAGTCTTCAACCATTGGTTCTCATCGTTGTTAGGCCCAACATAGCCCAATAGACTCTTTATCTACTCTCACATCACACGAATCCATGTCATACGTCCCCTTGGATCTAACAAAATGGTACCCTCAAAAAACAATATTCCAATCACTCAATGATAATGACTTATCAATGTGGTGTTGTAGCAATAAGTTGAGCATAACAATAATGAAACTACAACCTGAAAGTCACCTTGTCTATGCTTTGCATCTTTGACATCATTCTCAATGACCTTAATATTAGAGGCCCATAGAAATGGTTAGAGGAACAACAATAAGAATGGCTCTTGTTAAAATTACAAGGAAAATGTCCTTTGTTTGGGCTTGATCTTCCAAAGATAGATGAGATTCATGATGTGCTAGACATATTTCATGTAATTTCCAAACTTCTAGCTAACAAATTTGGAGCTTATATTATTTCAATGGCTATGGTAGCATCTAATCTTTTAATGGTCAAGTTATTACAATAAGTGTCATATAAGAAAAACCTTACATGTTATACCATTATTTAAAAAGTTAGCATTTTAGGTACATTGGGTGCCATATTCGTGGGAACTAAGATTCTATTGTTTGTCCTAGGTGTCACCCAAGTATTGGTAGCCACGTGTGATCCTAACTACAACTTCACCAAGCATGAAACACAAAGTATTTGCTTCTTGTTTTATAGTACAACATTCATCATGTTGGTGGTATATGTTGTCAAGTATTTCAACTTCAGAATGATGGGTGAATGACTTTCAATGCATGTGAAGAAGATGAAGGACAAGGAAATATCAATAGAGTGTATGGAGCAACTCAAGGAAAAGTTTAAGCTAGACCTTCAACCAATCAAAAGGATGAATATATTTATTAAATAATTCAGACTTAACCCTTGTGAATAATTGTGTGTGTCCCTATTCATAAGGGGAAGTTTAGTATGGTCATAATTCCTACTAAAATTGTGTTTGATGTATTAAGTGGAGTGCATGATCAATGGTACTCGATACTCCTAATTATTATGCAAGTGAAGAGTTCACATTAAGGAAGGAGGAAATATTATTCTTTCCCAATGTTCAATGTGCCCAAAATTTTGAAGATGATATTTGGTAAGTACCAAGTGATTAAAGATTGACAATGATTAAGTTATCGTGAGTAATAAGGACCATCTGACTATCCTATTGATCATATTGACAAATGGAGGCCTATGCCATATTTATCCTTGATTGGTTATGTGTCGTCAATCATAATCATTTGATGTAATAATTGAAGGCTCATGCCATACTCAAGGTCAATGGTTGAGTTTATCCCCATTCACAAGATGATGTAAATCAATAAGTTCCAGTTCGATCGATTATTTATGAATGATTGTATATGTCCCTAGTCATAATTATTGTGAACAATAGTGTGTGTCCCTATTTGCAACTGGGATGTTGGATAAAGTGTGTGTCCCTACCAATTATGTTATATGGCATTGGATAGTTGAGTTTGTCTCCATATTTGGTCAAGTGTTCAATGAGGCCATTCCCACTAAAGAGGCATAATGAGGCCATTCCCACTATTGCTTGTTACGAATAGTTAAGTGTGTCAGTATTCGTACTCTAAGTGTACTTGATGAACTATTGAGTGTGTCTTGGTTTATCATATGGTTATTGCTAGTATCCCTTGTCATGTTTGGATCATTATGTAATAAGGGAGGGAATATTGATATTTATTACATCATAATGTGATAAATCATATAAAAGACAAATTGAGTGGTTAGAACCACTCAATAGGGGTCTATGTGAGTTGATTTGTTAAGTCATTAATTGTAACAACAATTTATTTATTTTTGTTAGAGAACAAGGGGTTGTATTGGTGTCTCCGACCCTTGAAAAATCACAACTCTCTTCTTTACAGCTTGAGAGTTTATAAATAAATTCAATTATTGTCTCAATTGAGTTACTATTGCTGGAAACCTACATCATTTTACATAAAATGTCTTCATTCTTGATTTTCATTTTCTATATTTTTAATTTTTTGTGTGAGTATAAATATTCCAGAATTCAACATCCTTCTTGACATTTTCCTACAATAGCCTTCACAATACCAAAACTTCACCTCTATTATCTATGCATTGCATCTTAGTAGAGTAATATTTCCAAAACATCACACTATCATAGCCCGCTTTACCAGATCTAAATTGCTAGTTTCTTTCTTGAAGCACAAGTGCAACCACAAAAACTGTAATAAGTATTTTATATGAATATACATTAATGTTGTAAAATAAAGTAGATATTACCAATGAAAACATTAAAGTAAATATTAATTATTATTTGATTCAGGAAGTCAACATTTTCTTGTCAACTTCAACTAAACTTACTACTTCCTCTAACCATGGAAAAGAGAATTTAACTTCATGATCCTTAATTAAAACCCCTCTATTAGCTAGTCTATCTGCACATTTGTTTCCTTCTCTTAATTTATATGTAAACCTGATTTCTTCAAACTCTATAGCAAGGTCTTGAATTTCCACAATTATCTCTTGTATGTTCCATGAAGCCTTTGCTTTTTTCAAAATTGCATTTATTACTACGAGTGAATCACCTTCCATCTATACTCGATTCCATTTCATTTTTTTGCATATTTTTAACCCTTCTAAAGCTTCCCAAGCTTCAACTTCATTATTTTTCTTAAATCCAATATTGAAACCATAATAAGATAAAATATCTCTATTATTTATAATTATTCGTCCTCATGTTGGTCTAGATTTCCTTTAGATGCTCCATCAAAATTCAATTTGACCAACTCCACATTTGGTGGTTTTAACTTTATATTCTTTGTCTTCTTTTTGTTTATCATGTACCCAACATCATAATTCCATTTGATGGCTTCACTTCATCTATCAAGGCTCTTTGATTTCAAATTAGATATTGGGTGAGTTTAAAGGGTTGGTCTAGACTCTTCTACGACTAAAGAAATATTCCTTTTCATTACCTCTAAACTGCTTTCCTTTCCTTTAAATATTTTTCTATTCCTTTCTAGCCATACAGTCCAAAGTATTGTATCTTTTGATATATTCCAAATTGTCTGTAAAGCCTCACTTTTAAAAGTGCTTTGTCATTGCTTTAACCATTCTTCAATTTTACCATTCATCACCATGCATTTACCAAACATATTAAGAATCCATTGCCATAGTTTCCAAACTATTGAGCAATGTCCTAAGATATGGTCTATACTCTCCTCCTTTTTACAAAGAACACATTGTGAGGGGCTATTAAGACCCCTTTTCATAAGGTTATCCCAGGATAAAATTCTTCTATGACCTGCTAACCAAACAATTTTTTTGACTTTAGGAATGCTTGGGCTATGTAAATTATCTCTTCATACTCTTACGATATTCCTATTTTTTTTGTGCTTTACATTATATCCACTTTTTGTTGTGTATTCTCCTCCAAAATCAACTTATCCTTGGCTTCCCTCAGAATAATCATCGTTGTTATCTTTCTACTCAACTACCTCTTAGCATCAATGTCTTGTATACTTGTAAAAAAGTCTTCTTTCCATTTGTATATTCCTTCCCAATTCTTGTACAAAATATTTGAAACCATATTACCATATTGTCTAGAAGTAATCTCATCCATGGTTTAAAAGATGAATCTAGATTGAGTGGTTTTTTATCACACTAAGTATCCATCCAAATATATTTTTTTCTCCAATTCCCACCACCCGTATAAAACCTTTAGTTGATTATTTTTCAACCGTTCCATAATGCATAACCATTTGGTAGAGAGAATACAATAAATATTAAGCTTGGGTCACTGGGCTCAATATACTTAGAAGAAGTCTTGCCCATTGTCTTTGACTCTCTTTGTACAATCTCCAAATTATTTTTCCCCTAAGAGGTAAGTTTGCATCCATAAGAACTCTTAAGCTAAGACCTCCCCTAGTTTTATCATCATACGTCTTGCTCCATTTTACCAAAGGAAATTTCCTTTTATTATGTAATCGTGACCACAAAAATGACCACATAATGTATATTAATTTTTTGTTATTGATTTTGGCATAGTATACAAGGACATATAATATGTTGGAATGGCTTGCAAGACTAAACTACACTCTTATTTCTAACAATAACCATCTACCTTTCCATGCTCGTAGTTTATTCTTTTTTTTCAATGGGTTATATGGGATTAAAATGGGCCCCACCCATATTACATCAACACCATAAATGGTATTACATCAAAGCTTGGATATTATCCATATATCGTTTGGCAAGATTCAAACTTGGGTCTCCTCTTTGAAATATTGAGGAATCTAACTGGTTGAGCTAATGCCACTTGATAGTTTATTCTAAAATTTACTTATAACTAGATTCCATAATTCTATCCTCATTCTCCTCTCAAATAAGGGCATCCCTAGATAAGTTGTTGGTAATTTTGCCTCTTCCATTAAAAGTAACCTACATGTCCCTACTTTGATTTTAGTTGGGGTGTTTAGGAAGTAAATTTTAGATTTTTTCCTATTAACTTTTTACCTTGATGATATTTCTTATTCCTTTAATAAATTATTCAATGCTCTGGTCTTGTATATACTTGCCCTTCCAAAAAGGGTTGTATCATCTACAAGCTATTGGTGTGTGATGTTGTCAATGTTATTACTAGCCTGAAGTCCACTTATAAGCCCATCTTTGTTAGCCTTCTTCAAGTTCCTACCCAAAACCTCTACCATAATAATTAGCAAATATGGTGATAGATAATCTCCTTGTCTAACACCTCTCTTGGCTTTAAATATTTTTGTTACTAACCCATTGACCAACACCGAATATTAAATTTTAGAGACACAAGCTTTAATCCATCTAACCCATTTCTTCCCAAATCCAAACTTTTCAAATAATACAAAAAAAAATCCCATTTAACCCTTTCATATGCTTTACTTATATCAAGTTTTAAGATCATTATTTTTTGCATAACTTCAAGAGCTACTATGATCCTATCTAGAATCTATCTCCCTTTCACAAATCCTCCTTGCTATTTTAAAATAATTTTGTCTAATAGTGGTCTTAACCAATTCACCATCACTTTGGAGATAATCTTATATGCCATATTACATAATCTTATGGGTCTAAATGAATCAAACAATTTTGCATCCTTCTTTTTTGGAATCGGGGTAAGATATTTTGCATTTATTTTATAAGGTATGTATTGTTTTACCCTAGGTTTTTCCACTACCACCAATAAATAATCCTTCACTATATCTTAATTATATTGATAGAATGATGCAGAGAGCCCATACAGACCAGGGGATTTATCCTTATCAAAAGAGAAAAGGCAAAATTTATTTCTTCTAAAGGAATAGGTTCCATTAATTTTCTATTTTCTTCATCTATTATAATTGAAGGTACTTTATGTAGAAGTTTATCATGAAGAACTTCAAACTCCTCTAATCCTAGAAAATTCTAATAAAAAGACCTTACCTCTTTTATGATTTCACTTTGGTCTTCAATTCAAACTGATTCTATGGATTTAATTCTACTAATTCTAGATATTGATGTTTGTACTCTTGCCATCCTATGAAAAAAATGTATTTTTATCTCCTTATTTTAACCAAGTCTATCTCGATTTTTTTTGTGTGGAAAACACCCCTTTAAGGGTGCTACTTTTGGGTAAGACCCAAGGAGGTAGGGGTATTTACTTTGCAAAAATCTCCCAAGGCTTGCACTTGGTCTACCCCTCTGGCATACTCAAGGAGCATGCCTAAAACAATAAAAACACAAACACACAAAAACAACAACAAAAAATACAAAAACAACAAAACCATTCAAAATTACAAAAAAACAGAAACACAAAATATAGAAAACAACAAAAACAAAAACAACAAAACAAATACAAAAACAACCAAAAAACAACAAAAAACACACACAGGCTGAAAAAATAAATTGATGGAAAAAATATATTACATTTATGGCCTTTCTAGGCCAACATGCCTTTTAACCAAGAATCAACAAAAGAAACATAAGAATGATCTTTCTGAGCTGGGAAACTGAAATGCCCTGACTGAACCAAAGAGAAGCTTATACAAAGTAAAAAGGAACTTGGTCCCTTTAGTACTAGAGCCATCCAAAGAAAGGATAGATAGAAGAGCATCATTGTTTTGCAAGTAAGATCACCTTTGATATTCACACAATGACACTGAGAGGGGGGGTGAATCAGTGTAGCTATTAATTTTTATATCTACAGCATTTAATATGAAATAAAGAGAACTTGAAAACAAGAAAAACAGATTGAACAAGAGAGCACACCACAACACTCAATATACCGAGGTTCACCAATTTGGCTACTCCTCAAAAATGACTCGCTTGGACTTCAATCCAAATCCAGTCTTTGCAAAATATCAATTTTACAAATACTTTATCAGCATCTCTTGGAAGGAGCACCAACCCCTTAATTTTCTGTTGCAACAGATGGAGCACCAACTCCTAGTACCAAGCACCAACTTGGACTGCAATTCCGATCAATTTAGAATGACATAAAAATGTCTTCACTTCATGCACGACCTCGACTGGTCTGCAATTAACCCAACTCTGCACACTCTCACGGCTCTGCTAATTTTTCTCTTGACTCTTTTCTAACCCTCCTTTTACAGGCAATTTCTCTCTAACGGTGACAACTTATTTTTTGCACGATTGTCCTTTTTATAACCTGTCTTTCTCATTGGAACTCTTTGTCTTCCATAGCGTTTCAATCCCCATGCGATCGGATTACATTCTCGACCCGTTCGAATTCTTTTCTCCTTTCCAATACGGTTGTTCGAATCCTTCCAAATATGATTGTTCGAATGCTGCACATCCTTCTTCTTGAAAGCTTTTCGATTCCTTCCTATTTTATGTTTCGAATCTTGCAAATACGTTTATTTTAATCGATTGTTCTAATCCTTTCCAAATACGATTGTTCGAATGCATTCTTCAAATACGGCTTTTCGAATGCATTTTCAATCTACATATATGATACATCGAATGCTTTTTCAATCAAGAATATACATATATTCCCATGCATGTCAGAGCACTCGTCAACGTGTAAGCGTCGATCCGACATCAGTTACTTTTTACGTAATAGGCTGCATGATTTTCTGTATGCTTTTTCGACACGTGTCACCTTGCATGCTCCTACGGGTTTTACCTGCTAGATCGTTACTCGTCGCGATATCATGACACTTTTTGAAGCCCTACACTTCATGCCCTTACTGTCGCGAAATCATGACCATTTTAGCTTTGAAAGCTTTCCCTCTATTCATGTCGCGATATCGTGACACTTACAACATTTGCTGACGTCATCCTTAAGCATGTCGCGAAATCGTGACACT
Organism: Wollemia nobilis; assembly: GCA_028583015.1. Classification (NCBI taxonomy): domain Eukaryota; kingdom Viridiplantae; phylum Streptophyta; class Pinopsida; order Araucariales; family Araucariaceae; genus Wollemia; species Wollemia nobilis. Next base: position 11,385,313 of record JAQPPZ010000012.1, read on the forward strand.
TCAGCTTCAAACTTTCCTTGCACTGTCGCGATATCACGACACTTTCTGACTTTGCTGACGTCATCATCATTCTTGTCGCGAAATCGTGACGCTTTCGGCTTCCAGCAGCTTTCCTTGCACTTTGTCGCGAAATCGTGACACTTTTTGACTTTGCTGACGTCATCATCATTCTTGTCGCGAAATCGTGACGCTTTCGCTTTTTGACGTCATCATCCTTCTTGTCGCGAAATCGTGACGCTTCTGGCTTTCGTACACTCTCCTTTGCCAGCAACAGCGAAAATGGAACATGTCGTGAAATCGTGACACTTTGCTCTTCCGTACAACTCTCCTTGCAGACTCCAGCGAAAATGGAACATGTCGCGAAATCGCGACGTTCACTGCTTCCGTACACTCTTTGCTTCATGCAGTAGCGAAATCGCTACAACTTTGTGCCTTGTGCTTTTGACTTGTTACATCTTTAATTTTTGCAACTTTGAATGGTAGCGAAATCGCTACACCTTTGTTTCCATGCATTTTGTCATGCGAGCGAAATCGCTACACCTTCTTGTTTGTGCTTTTTCACTTGTAGCGAAATCGCTACACCTTCTTTGCCCTTCATTTCAACATGCAGCGAAATCTTCGCACTCTTTCGCCTTGAATTTCAAACTTGTAGCGAAATCGCTACACCTTCTTTGCCCTTCATTTCAACATGTAGCAAAATCGCTGCACTCTTTCGCCTTGACTTTCAAACTTGTAGCGAAATCGCTACACTTCCTTGACTTAGTGCATTTTCCTCCAACATGTCGCGAAATCGTGACATCTTTTCACCTTGCTTCCTTCTCTGCCCACATGTCGCGAAATCGTGACAAATTTGCTTGCATCTTCTCTCTCCTCGGACATGTCGCGAAATCGCGACCATTTGGCGTGCATTTTCTCTCTCCTCGGTTATGTCGCGAAATCGTGACAATTTTTCTTTCTGCTAACGGACCTCTCAACCTGTCGCGATATCGTGATAGAAAACTTGTCGCGATATCGCGACAGTTTTCTTACTTGGTCTTTTTTGCAATTTTTTGAATCTTGGTGACTTCTGTTTTCCTGCAAATTTACTGTACTTGATCTGACTGACTTCAGAATTCTTGTCCATTGCTTCAACTGCATCAATTGTTGTCTGTGTTGACAACAATGACAATACTCTTGCTGTACCTTGTTCAACAATCTCCCCCTTTGGAATTGTTGGCAACACTCATGCACTTTCCTGTAATTCTTCTCCCCCTTTGACAATAATACCAAAGGGTTTTTGCAGACTCCCCACGAGGTCTGCACACCATTCTCGGACAAATGTTGTTATAGTTAGCAAAAATCATAAGTATAAGCAAAACTATAAGTATAGGCATAAATGCACCCCTTGAGAATGTGATCCCAAAAGATAGTCGGTTCTTGGGAATTGTGACCACTCCCAACTTATTTCGAAGATACTCAAAAACATCCTTGGGCAATGGTTTTGTGAATATATCGACTACTTGCTCTGTAGTTGGAACAAAGTCCAATTTTACCTCTCCTTACGCAACTTTATCCTTCAAGAAATGATATCGGATTGCAATATGTTTGGTTCTTGAATGCATTACTTGATTCTTGGATATGTTGATAGCACTAGTGTTATCACATTTAATTGAAATTGGCTCTTTGAAATGAATACCAAGATCTTTCAACGTTTGTCTCATCCATAATATCTGAGTACGGCATGTTGTTGCTGCAATGTATTCTGCCTCTGCAGTGGATAGAGATACCGATTCTTGTTTCTTGTTGTGCCATGCTACCAGCCTGTCTCCAAGATAAAATGCCCCTCCACTTGTGCTCTTTCTGTCATCAATACATCCTGCCCAATCGGCATCAGAATATGCAATCAAAGTGAAATCTTTACCTTTTGGGTACCACAACCCATAATCCATAGTGCCCTTGAGATATCTCGAAGATCCTCTTTACGATTGTTACATGAGTTTCTTTGGGACTGGCCTGAAATCTTGCAACCATGCATATTGCTTGTAATATATCTGGTCTAGTGGCTATTAAATACAGCAGGCTTCCAATCATAGACCTGTACATAGTTTGATCTACATCTGGGGATTTATCATCCTTGCTCAACTTGCAACTTATTGTCATGGGAGTGCTAACCGGTTTACTGTCTTCCATTGTGAACTTTTTCAGCATTTCTTTTACATATTTAACTTGAGAAATAAAAATGCCTTTTTCATTTTGATTGACCTGCAATCCTAGAAAATAAGAAAGTTCACCAATCATAGACATCTCAAATTCTTTCTTCATTTTAGTTGATATGTCTTTGCGGTATTCATCCATCTTCGTTGCCAAATATTATATCATCTACATAAACAACAAGAACAATAAGATGGACCTTCTCTGTTTTGACATATAAGTTGTTGTCCACCAAACCTTTCTTGAACCCTTGTTTAATTAGATAATTATCCGACCTTGCATACCATGCTCACGGGTGCCTGTTTCAAACCATATAATGCTTTGTTTAACCTGCAAACAAAATTTGGGTTTTCACCAAGTTGGAAGCCATCTGGTTGTTCAATGTAAAACTCTTCTTCCAGTTTTCCATTCAAAAATGCTGATTTTACATCCATTTGATATACTTTGAAGTTTTTATGAGCTGCTAATGCCGGAAACATTACGATTGCCTCTAGTCGGCTACCGGTGCAAAAGTTTCCTCAAAATCAATGCCTTCAACTTTGAGCATAGCCTTTACTGAGACCAATCTTGCCTTATTTCCGACAACCTTGTCCATCTTCATTTAATTTATTTCGAAAAACCCATTTAGTGCCAATTATGTTTTTATTTGTTGGTCTAGGTACTAATTCCCAGGTATTGTTTTTCTCAATCTGATCTAGTTCTTCATTAATTGCCTTCAACCAACTTTCATCATTGCTTGCTTCAACAACATTTTTAGGTTCAATGCTAGATAACGAGAGAATAGTTTCGCACTTCTTTGCTCTTCTTGTCTGAATACCATCTTTGGGATCCCCAATAATCTGTTCACTTGGATGATTTTTCTACCGATTTACTTGTTTTAAATTTCTCTTTTTCTTCTTCTTGATTCGGTTTTTACACCATCTCGGATCAATTTTCTGATTCTTATCTGTTTCCTTTTCATCATCACCTTCAATGACTTCTTCATACATAGGGTAGTTTTCTTGATAAGTAGTTTCTTGTTCTCTACCTTCATCAACTTTCACATCGGCACTCTCAACAATTTTCTTTAGCCTCTTGTTATAACATGTGTAGGCTTTGCTTTTTGTTGAGTAACCAAGAAAGATACCTTCATCAGCTCTATCTTCAAATTTACCGAGGTTATCTTCAATCCGTTTTATATAGCACTTGCTGCCAAATACTTTGAAATGTCTTGTTGTTGCCTTTATGCCAAACCACAGTTCATAAGGTGTTTTGCTTTCATGTGGTCTTAGCATGCACCTATTTTGAATGTAAACTGCAGTATGTACTGCCTCTTTCCAAAATCTGTCAGCTATTTTGTTTTCAGCCGACATTGTCCTTGCCATTTCCTGCATTGTCCTATTTTTCCTTTCTACAACACCATTTTGCTGAGGTGTTCTAGTCTGCTGAAAATTGTCTTCTTATCCCATATTTTTGAGAGTATTCTGCAAATTCTTCTGAAATAAACTCTCCTCTGTCTGATCTTAGGCATTTAATTCTTTTCCCTGATTGATTCTCAACAAGATTTTTGAAGGTTTTAAACATCTCAAAGGCTTCTGATTTAAGTTTCAGAAATAGTACCCATGTCATTCTTGAGTAATCATCTATACACAGCATAAAATATTTGTGTCCATTTATGCTTTCAGTTCTCATGGGTCCACATAAATCAGTGTGAATTAATTCTAATGGCTTGCTTGTGAAATATTCTTTTGCTTTGAAAGTGGCTCTGGTTTGTTTTCCCTTTTGGCATGACTCACAAATACTGTTTGAAGGTTTACCAATAGTTGGTATGTCTCTTATTGCCCCTTTTGAGCTGATTTTTACCAGATTATCAAAGCTTATGTGACCGAGTCTCTTGTGCCACAACCGGTTTTCTTCTTCACGACCAACCAAGCAAGCTCCTTACAAGTCTCTGAAAGTGTATACAGATTTCCGAAGTTCTCGATCCAGTGGCTATTATCTTTTCATTTTTTGTCTTTCTTACTTCATAGCCCTCCTTCTTGAAGATTACATCATGGCCTCTGTCACAGATTTGACTTACACTCAGTAAGTTATGCTTCAGACCAATCACAAACAAGACTTCTTTTGATTTTATATTGCCATCACTGATCTTGGCTGATCCCTTTCCAACAATCTTTGCTCCATCATTATTTCCAAATTTCACAGAACCACCTTCATAATTCTGCAAATTCTCAAATTTACTGCTTGTCACTGTCATGTGATTGGAACACCTACTATCCAAGTATCCAAGGTGCAGATTTGTTCACGAGCTTTAAAGGCGATCCGAACAATTAAAGATTCCTTTTCTTTCCATTACGGTTTGATGACAGATTTGGCTACTTGTTTTGCCTTTGTCTTCTCATTAGCATGTACTTGTTTTTCAGAAAATTTCTTGTTTTGTTTCAACTCACTTGGTTGAGATTTTCTACCATGATAATTATTTTTTGCAAAAGTGCTTCTATAGTTTCTAGCAATATGTCCAAAATTATGACAATTATAACATTCAACTGCATAATTCATTAAAGGAGAAAAAACATTTCTGCTTGTGAAATTCCTTTGAGATACATTATGCCTGCAATCTGAAATTTTATGGCCATAAGCATTGCATTTAAAATAGTAACCAGAAAAGGAATGATTAAACCTGGGTGCCGGTCTTTGCCAGTTTGAAGTAGGAGCCATAAATCTTTTCCTTCTTGGATGTGTGACTTTTATGAAGCCATCTTTGTCAGTACTCTTCTTGAGTCTGGCATTATTGCTTTCTTGGGCATGTTTTGTTTTTTCTAGATCAACCATGATCTTTTCTTCTTTCTTTATGGGTTCTACATTCGAGGCCTTTGAACCCTTTGATGATTCTCCTTCATCGAAGCCTAAACCAAATTTGATGCCGGAAGGCCTTTGGTTATTTAACATTTTATCCAGCTTTACAGTACTTTCTTCAAACTTATGAAAACAGTTTAATTTTCTATTCATCTCCTCTAACTGCATTCTTAACTTAACCATGTCTTCCTCTAGCTTGCTTCATTCAACTGTCTTTACAGTTAATTGTTCATCAAGAACTTCAGACATTTTCTTGAATTCCTCTGTCCGTATTTTTAAACTGTTTATTATGTCAGTGGCATCTTCTAGTTTTCTTGAAAACTTTTTGTTCTTTTTCCTTTCAACACTCAACTCTTCAAGTGCGACAACCAATTCTCCTTCCGGATAAACTTCGACTTCATCTTTAAAGTTTTCATCACTTTCCTGATTTTCTTTTGTTCTTTCCTCTTCAAGTGCCATGAACAGAGCTTCACCTTTTTCTTCTTCAGAATCCTCATCTGAGCTTTCTTTAGAAGTGCTGACATTCTTGGATATGAAGCTTTTCTTCTTGAAATTGTTCTTTCTGAAATTTTGTTTCTTCTTCCAGTCACCTTTTTCTTGGTGTGAGCCTTCACCATTTTTGGTTTTCTCCTGCATTGGACATTTGGCTGCAAAATGACCGACTCCTCCACAGTTGAAGCATTTGAAAGGTAGCTTTCCTCTATATTTTCCTTTTCCTTTTGTGAGTTTTCGAACAAAATTAGCTTCTGTTTCATCCGAGTCTCTTCATCCTCAGATTCATGTTCAGCTTTTATATTCTTGTGTGCTTTAAAATCTGCTTCTCTGTCTATAGACTTGGTTTGTCCTATTCTCATTTCATATGCTGTCAGAGAACCATGCATCTCATCCAAGCTGAAGTTGTTCGGATCTTTTGCCTCTTCTATTGCAGAAACTTTGGAGTTAAATCTTTTGTGCGAGTGTTACGAGAACCTTTTTCACAACAACTGCATCATCAATTTCTTCACCGAGTCCTCTCGATTGCATTAATGATTCCGTTGACTCTCGGCATATAAGCCTCTATGTTCTCATCTTCATTCATTTGCGGTGCTTGAACCGTGCTCGATGAGTTTGCGGTTTTGCTTCCTTGATCTTCGTTGTCTCCTTCATGGATGCTCTTCAGTTTATCCCACATGTCTTTTGCTGATTTACGACTCATGACTCTTATCGGTTCACTTGTCAACAAGCCCACACATTATAGCATTCTTAGCTTTGGAGTTGTTCTCAAATTTTTTCTTCTCAGCGATATCTGTTGGAGGGGTAGTGGGTGCTGTGTATCCACTATCTACAGAATCCCAAATATCATATCCCAATGCACTCAGATATGTTTGCATCCTGAGTTTCCAGAAAGTGTAATTTGTTCCATCAAATAAGGGGGCTTTGTTGGATGAGAATCCTTCACCGCCTTGCCATTGTTTCTTCCAAGATCTCCTTAGCTGATTAAGCTTGTACAAGGAACCTTGCTACGATACCAATTGATATTCACACAATGACACCGAGAGGGGGGGTGAATCGGTGTAGCTATTAATTTTTATATCTACGACATTTAATATGAAATAAAGAGAACTTGAAAACAAGAAAAGTAGATTGAACAAGAGAGCACACCACAACACTCAATATACCGAGGTTCACCAATTTGGCTACTCCTCAAAAATGACTTGCTTGGACTTCAATCCAAATCCGAGTCTTTGCAAAATATCAATTTTACAAATACTTTACCGAGCATCTACTGGAAGGAGCACCAACCCCTTAATTTTCTATTGCAATGAGATGGAGCACCAACTCCTAGTACCAAGCACCAACTTGGACTGCAATTCTGATCAATTTAGAATGACATAAAAATGTCTTCACTTCATGCACGACCATGACTGGTCTGCAATTAACCCAACTCTGCACACTCTCACGGCTCTGCTAATTTTTCTCTTGACTCTTTTCTAACCCTCCTTTTACAACAATTTCTCTCTAACAGCAACAACTTATTTTTTTGCACGACTGTCCTTTTTATAATCTATTTTCTCATTGGAACTATTTGTCTTCTATAGCGTTTCAATCCTGTATGCAGTCGGATTACATTCTCGACCCGTTCGAATTCTTTTCTCCTTTCCAATGCGATTGTTCGAATCCTTCCAAATACGACTGTTCGAATGCTGCACATCCTTCTTCTCGAAAGCTTTTCGGATCCTTCCTATTTTATGTTTCGAATGTCTGCAAATACGTTTATTTTAATCGATTGTTCTAATCCTTTCCAAATACGATTGTTCGAATGCATTCTTCAATTGGTCGTTTCGAATGCATTTTCAATCGACCTATGTGATGCATCGAATGCTTTTTCAATCAAGAATATACATCTGTTCCCATGCATGTTCGACACCTATCAACGTGTAACTGTCGATCTGACATCAGTTACTTTTTACGTAATAGGTTGCATGATTTTTTGTATGCTTTTTCGACACGTGTCACCTTGCATGCTCCTACGGGTTTTACCTGCCAGACTGTTACCTGTCGTGATATCGTGACACTTTTTGAAGTCGTACACTTCATGCCCTTGCTATCGTGAAATCGTGACCATTTTGGCTTTGAAAGCTTTCCCTCTGTTCATGTCGCGATATCGTGACACTTACAACATTTTCTGACGTCATCCTGTAAGTTGTCACGAAATCGTGACACTTTCGGCTTCCAGCAGCTTTCCTTGCACTTTGTCGTGATATCGCGACACTTTCTGACTTTGCTGACGTCATCATCATTCTTGTCACGAAATCGCACGCTTTCGGCTTCAGCGACTTTCCTTGCACTTGTCGTGAAATCGTGACACTTTCTGACTTTCTCGACGTCATCATCATTCTTGTCGTGAAATCGTGACGCTTCCGGCTTTTGCTGACGTCATCATCCTTCTTGTCGTGAAATCGTGACGCTTCTGGCTTCCGTACACTCTCCTTTGCCAGCAACAGCGAAAATGGAACATGTCACGAAATCGTGACACTTTGCTCTTCCGTACAACTCTCCTTGCAGACTCCAGCGAAAATGGAACATGTCGCGAAATCGCGACGTTCACTGCTTCCGTACACTCTTTGCTTCATGCAGTAGCGAAATCGCTACAACTTTGTGCCTTGTGCTTTTGACTTGTTACATCTTTAATTTTTGCAACTTTGAATGGTAGCGAAATCGCTACACCTTTGTTTCCATGCATTTTGTCATGCGGCGAAATCGCTACACCTTCTTGTTTGTGCTTTTTCACTTGTAGCGAAATCGCTACACCTTCTTTGCCCTTCATTTCAACATGCAGCGAAATCGCTGCACTCTTTCGCCTTGACTTTCAAACTTGTAGCGAAATCGCTACACCTTCTTTGCCCTTCATTTCAACATGCAGTGAAATCGTTGCACTCTTTCGCCTTGACTTTCAAACTTGTAGCGAAATCGCTACACTTCCTTGACTTAGTGCATTTTCCTCCAACATGTCGCGAAATCGCGACATCTTTTCACCTTGCTTCCTTCTCTGCCCACATGTCGCGAAATCGCGACAAATTTGCTTGCATCTTCTCTCTCCTCGGACATGTCGCGAAATCGTGACCATTTGGCGTGCATTTTCTCTCTCCTCGGTTATGTCGCGAAATCGCGACAATTTTTCTTTCTGCTAACGGACCTCTCAACTTGTCGCGATATCGCGACAGTTTTCTTACTTGGTCTTTTCTGCAATTTTTTGAATCTTGGTGACTTCTGTTTTCCTGCAAATTTACTGTACTTGATCTGACTGACTTTAGAATTCTTGTCCATTGCTTCAACTGCATCAATTGCTATCTGTGTTGACAACAATGACAATACTCTTGCTTGTACCTTGTTCAACAATCTCCCCCTTTGGAATTGTTGGCAACACTCATGCACTTTCCTGTAATTCTTCTCCCCCTTTGACAATAATACCAAAGGGTTGTTGCAGACTCCCCCTGAGTCTCTGCACACCATTCTCAGACAAATGTTGTTATAGTTAGCAAAAATCATAAGTATAAGCAAAACTATAAGTATAGGCATAAATGCACCCCTTGAGAATGTGATCCCAAAAGATAGTCAGTTCTTGGGAATTGTGACCACTCCCAACTTATTCCGAAGATACTCAAAAACATCCTTGGGCAATGGTTTTGTGAATATATCAGCTACTTGCTCTGTAGTTGGAACAAAGTCCAATTTTACCTCTCCTTCTGCAACTTTATCCTTCAAGAAATGATATCGGATTGCAATATGTTTGGTTCTTGAATGCATTACTGGATTCTTGGATATGTTGATAGCACTAGTGTTATCACATTTAATTGAAATTGGCTCTTTGAAATGAATACCAAGATCTTTCAACGTTTGTCTCATCCATAATATCTGAGTACAACATGTTGTTGTTGCAATGTATTCTGCCTCTGCAGTGGATAGAGATACTGATTCTTGTTTCTTGCTGTGCCATGCTACCAGCCTGTCTCCAAGATAAAATGCCCCTCCACTTGTGCTCTTCTCGTCATCAATACATCCTGCCCAATCTGCATCGAATATGCAATCAAAGTGAAATCTTTACCTTTTGGGTACCACAACCCATAATCCATAGTGCCCTTGAGATATCTCGAAGATCCTCTTTACGGTTGTTACATGAGTTTCTTTGGGACTGGCTCGAAATCTTGCAACCATGCATATTGCTTGTAATATATCCGGTCTAGTGGTCATTAAATACGATGAGGCTTCCAATCATAGACCTGTACATAGTTTGATCTACATCTGGGGATTTATCATCCTTGCTCAACTTGCAGCCTGTTGTCATGGGAGTGCTAACCGATTTACTATTTCATCCAGAGTCTCTTCATCCTCAGATTCATGTTCAGCTTTTATATTTTTATGTGCTTTAAAAGCTGCTTCTCTGTCTATAGACTTGGTTTGTCCTATTCTCATTTCATATGTTGTCGAGAGAACCATGCATGTCATCCAAGCTGAAGTTGTTCAGATCTTTTGCCTCTTCTATTGCAGAAACTTTGGAGTTAAATATTTTGTGCAGTGTTCTGAGAACCTTTTTCATAACAACTACATCATCAATTTCTTCACCGAGTCCTCTGATTGCATTAATGATTCCGTTGACTCTCAGGCATATAAGCCTCTATGTTCTCATCTTCATTCATTTGCGGTGCTTGAACCGTGCTCGATGAGTTTGCGGTTTTGCTTCTTTGATCTTCTTTGTCTCCTTCATGGATGCTCTTCAATTTATCCCACATGTCTTTTGCTGATTTACAGCTCATGACTCTTATCAGTTCACTGTCAACAAGCCCACACATTATAGCATTCTTAGCTTTGGAGTTGTTCTCAAATTTTTTCTTCTCAACAGTATCTGTTGGAGGGGTAGTGGGTCTTTGTGTATCCACTATCTACGTGAATCCCAAATATCATATCCCAATGCACTCAGATATGTTTGCATCCTGAGTTTCCAGAAAGTGTAATTTGTTCCATCAAATAAGGGGGATTTTTTGGATGAGAATCCTTCATCGCCTGCCATTGTTTCTTCGAAGATCTCCTTAGCTGATTAAGCTTGTACAAGGAACCTTGCTCTGATACTAATTGATATTCACACAATGACACTAAGAGGGGGGGTGAATCAGTGTAGCTATTAATTTTTATATCTATAGCATTTAATATAAAATAAAGAGAACTTGAAAACAAGAAAAATAGATTGAACAAGAGAGCACACAACAACACTCAATATACCGAGGTTCACCAATTTGGCTACTCCTCAAAAATGACTGCTTAGACTTCAATCCAAATCCAGTCTTTGCAAAATATCAATTTTACAAATACTTTACCAGCATCTACTGGAAGGAGCACCAACCCCTTAATTTTCTACTGCAACAGATGGAGCACCAACTCCTAGTACCAAGCACCAACTTGGACTGCAATTATGATCAATTTAGAATGACATAAAAATGTCTTCACTTCATGCACGACCCTGACTGGTCTGCAATAAACCCAACTCTGCACACTCTCATGGCTCTGCTAATTTTTCTCTTGACTCTTTTCTAACCCTCATTTTATAGCAATTTCTCTCTAACAGCAGTAACTTATTTTTTTGCACGACTGTACTTTTTATAATCTGTTTTCTCATTGGAACTCTTTGTCTTCCATAACGTTTCAATGCTGCATGCAGTCGGATTACATTCTCGACCCGTTCGAATTCTTTTCTCCTTTCCAATGCGGCTGTTCGAATCCTTCCAAATACGACTGTTCGAATGCTGCACATCCTTCTTCTTGAAAGCTTTTTGATCCTTCCTATTTTATGTTTTGAATGCTACAAATACGTTTATTTTAATCGACTGTTCTAATCCTTCCAAATACGACTGTTCGAATGCATTTTCAATCGGCTGTTCGAATGCATTTTCAATCAGCCTATACGACACTTCGAACGCTTTTCAATCATGCATATACATCTGTTCTCATGCATGTCCGAAACCTGCCAACGTGTAACTGTCGATCTGACATCAGTTACTTTTTACGTAACAGGCTGCATGATTTTTTGTATGCTTTTTTTGACACGTGTCACCTTGCATGCTCCTACGGGTTTTACCTGCCAGACTGTTACCTGTTGCGATATCGCGACACTTTTTGAAGCCGTACACTTCATGCCCTTGCTGTCATGAAATCATGACCATTTTGGCTTTGAAAGCTTTCCCTCTGTTCATGTCACGATATCGTGACACTTTCAACATTTGCTGACGTCATCCTTAAGCATGTCGCAAAATCGCGACGCTTTCGGCTTCCAACAACTTTCCTTGCACTTTGTCGCGATATCGCGACACTTTCTGACTTTGCTGACGTCATCATCATTCTTGTCGCAAAATCGTGACGCTTCCAGCTTCCAGTAGCTTTCCTTGCACTTTGTCGCGATATTGCGACACTTTCTGACTTTGCTGATGTCATCATCATTCTTGTCACGAAATCGTGACTCTTTCGGCTTTTGCTGACGTCATCATCATTCTTATCGTGAAATCGCGACGCTTCTGGCTTCCGTACACTCTCCTTTGCCAGCAACAGCGAAAATGGAACATGTCGCGAAATTGCGACACTTTGCTCTTCCGTACAACTCTCCTTGCAGACTCCAGCGAAAATGGAACATGTCGCGAAATTGCGATGTTCACTGCTTCCGTACACTCTTTGCTTCATGCAGTAGCGAAATCGCTATAACTTTGTGCCATGTGCTTTTGACTTGTTACATCTTTAATTTTTGCAACTTTGAATGGTAGCGAAATCGCTACACCTTTGTTTACATGCATTTTGTCATGCAACGAAATCACTACACCTTCTTGTTTGTGCTTTTTCACTTGTAGCGAAATCGCTACACCTTCTTTGCCCTTCATTTCAACATGCAGCGAAATCGCTGCACTCTTTCGCCTTGACTTTCAAACTTGTAGCGAAATCGCTACACCTTCTTTGCCCTTCATTTCAACATGCAGCGAAATCGCTGCACTCTTTCGCCTTGACTTTCAAACTTGTAGCGAAATCGCTACACTTCCTTGACTTAGTGCATTTTCCTCCAACATGTCGCGAAATCGCGACATCTTTTCACCTTGCTTCCTTCTCTGCCCGCATGTCACGAAACCACGACAAATTTGCTTGCATTTTCTCTCTCCTCGGACATGTCGCAAAATCGTGACCATTTGGCGTGAATTTTCTCTCTCCTCGGTTATGTCGCAAAATCGCGACAATTTTTCTTTCTACTAACGGACCTCTCAACCTGTCGCGATATCGTGACAGAAAACTTGTCGCGATATCGCGACAGTTTTCTTACTTGGTCTTTTCTGCAATTTTTTGAATCTGGGTGACTTCTGTTTTCCTGCAAATTTACTGTACTTGATCTGACTGACTTCAAAATTCTTGTCCATTGCTTCAATCGCATCAATTGTTGTCTATGTTGACAACAATGACAATACTCTTCTTTGTACCTTGTTCAACAATCTCCCCCTTTGGAATTGTTGGCAACACTCATGCACTTTCCCGTAATTCTTCTCCCCCTTTGACAAATAATACCAAAGGGCTGTTGCAGACTCCCCCGAGTCTCTGCACACCATTCTCAGACAAATGTTGTTATAGTTAGAAAAAATCATAAGTATAAGCAAAACTATAAGTATAGGCATAAATGCACCCCTTGAGAATGTGATCCCAAAAGATAGTCAGTTCTTGGGAATTGTGACCACTCCCAAATTATTTCGAAGATACTCAAAAACATCCTTGGGCAAAGGTTTTGTGACTATATCAGCTACTTACTCTGTAGTTGGAACAAAGTCCAATTTTACCTCTCCTTCTACAACTTTATCCTTCAAGAAATGATATCAGATTGCAATATGTTTGGTTCTTGAATGCATTACTGGATTCTTGGATATGTTGATAGCACTAGTGTTATCACATTTAATTGAAATTGGCTCTTTGAAATGAATACCAAGATCTTTCAACGTTTGTCTCATCCATAATATCCGAGTATAGCATGTTGTTGCTTGCAATGTATTCTCGCCTCTGCAGTGGATAGAGATACCGATTCTTGTTTCTTCTTTGTGCCATGCTACCACTGTCTCCAAGATAAAATGCCCCTCCACTTGTGCTCTTTCGTCATCAATACATCCTGCCCAATCAACATCGGAATATGCAATCAAAGTGAAATCTTTACCTTTTGGGTACCACAACCCATAATCCATAGTGCCCTTGAGATATCTGAAGATCCTCTTTATAGTTGTTACATGAGTTTCTTTGGGACTGGCCTGAAATCTTGCAACCATGCATCTTGCTTGTAATATATTTGGTCTAGTGGTCATTAAATACAGCAGGCTTCCAATCATAGACACTGTACATAGTTTGATCTACATCTGGGGATTTATCATCCTTGCTCAACTTGCGACCTGTTGTCATGGGAGTGCTAACCGGTTTATTGTCTTCCATTGTGAACTTTTTCAGCATTTCTTTTACATATTTAACTTGAGAAATAAAAATGCCTTTTTCATTTTGATTGACCTGTAGTCCTAGAAAATAAGAAAGTTCACCAATCATAGACATCTCAAATTCTTTCTTCATTTTAGTTGATATGTCTTTGCAGTATTCATCCATGTTCTTTGCCAAATATTATATCATCTACATAAACAACAAGAACAATAAGATGGCCCTTCTCTGTTTTGACATATAAGTTGTTGTCCACCAAACCTTTTTTGAACCCTTGTTTAATTAGATAATTATCCAGCCTTGCATACCATGCTCTGGGTGCCTGTTTCAAACCATATAATGCTTTCTTTAACCTGCAAACAAAATTTGGGTTTTCACCAAGTTGAAAGCCATCTCGGTCATTCAATGTAAACCTCTTCTTCCGGTTTTCCATTCAAAAATGCTGATTTTACATCCATTTGATATACTTTGAAGTTTTTATGAGCTTGCTAATGCAGAAACATTCCGATTGCCTCTAGTCTAGCTACCGGTGCAAAAGTTTCCTCAAAATCAATGCCTTCAACTCGAGCATAGCCTTCTACGGACCAATCTTGCCTTATTTCGACAACTTTGTCCATCTTCATTTAATTTATTTAGAAAAACCCATTTAGTGCCAATTATGTTTTTATTTGTTGGTCTAGGTACTAATTCCCAGGTATTGTTTTTCTCAATCTGATCTAGTTCTTCATTAATTGCCTTCAACCAACTTTCATCATTGCTTGCTTCAACAACATTTTTAGGTTCAATGCTAGATAACAGAGAATAGTTCTGCACTGCTGCTCTTCTTGTCTGAATACCATCTGTGGGATCCCCAATAATCTGTTCACTTGGATGATTTTTCTACCTGTTGTCTGTTTTAAATTTCTTGTTTTCTTCTTCTTATGATTCAGTTTTTACACCATCCGGATCAATTTTCTCGATTCTTATCTGTTTCCTTTTCATCATCACCTTCAATGACTTCTTCATACATAGGGTAGTTTTCTTGATAAGTAGTTTCTTGTTCTCTACCTTCATCAACTTTCACATCAACACTCTCAACAATTTTCTTTAGCCTTTTGTTATAACATGTGTAGGCTTTGCTTTTTTTTGAGTAACCAAGAAAGATACCTTCATCAGCTCTATCTTCAAATTTATCGAGGTTATCTTCAGTCCGTTTTATATAGCACTTACTGCCAAATACTTTGAAATGTCTTGTTGTTGCCTTTCTGCCAAACCATAGTTCATAAGGTGTTTTGCTTTCATGTGGTCTTAGCATGCACCTATTTTGAATGTAAACTGCAGTATGTCTCGCCTCTTT
Organism: Wollemia nobilis; assembly: GCA_028583015.1. NCBI lineage: Eukaryota > Viridiplantae > Streptophyta > Pinopsida > Araucariales > Araucariaceae > Wollemia > Wollemia nobilis. The sequence continues at coordinate 11,400,644 of JAQPPZ010000012.1, forward strand.
CCAAAATCATCGACTATTTTGTTTTCAGCCGACATTGTCCTTGCCATTTCTGCCTCTGTCCTATTTTTCCTTTCTACAACACCATTTTGCTTGAGGTGTTCTTGCTGCTAAAAATTGTCTTCTAATCCCATATTTTTGACAGTATTCTGCAAATTCTTCTGAAATAAACTCTCCTCCTCTGTCTGATATTAGGCATTTAATTATTTTCCCTGATTGATTCTCAACAAGATTTTTGAAGGTTTTAAACATCTCAAAGGCTTCTGATTTAAGTTTCAGAAATAGTACCCATGTCATTCTTGAGTAATCATCTATACACAGCATAAAATATTTGTGTCCATTTATGCTTTCAGTTCTCATGGGTCCACATAAATAAGTGTGAATTAATTCTAATGGCTTGCTTGTGAAATATTCTTTTGCTTTGAAAGTGGCTCTGGTTTGTTTTCCCTTTTGGCATGACTCACAAATACTATTTGAAGGTTTACCAATAGTTGGTATGTCTCTTACTGCCCCTTTTGAGCTAATTTTTACCAGATTATCAAAGCTTATGTGACCGAGTCTCTTGTGCCACAACCAGTTTTCTTCTTCCTGACCAACCAAGCAAGCTCCTTCTGAAGTCTCTGAAAGTGTATACAGATTTCCGGAAGTTCTCAGTCCAGTGGCTATTATCTTTCCATTTTTTTTCTTTCTTACTTCACAGCCCTCCTTCTTGAAGATTACATCATGGCCTCTCATCACGTATTTGACTTACACTCGATAAGTTATGCTTCGGACCAATCACAAACAAGACTTCTTTTGATTTTATATTGCCATCACCGATCTTGAGTGATCCCTTTTCAACAATCTTTGCTCCATCATTATTTCCAAATTTCATGAGAACCACCTTCATAATTCTGCAAATTCTCAAATTTTTGCTTGTCACTGTCATGTGATTGGAACACCCACTGTCAAGTATCCAAGGTGCGATTTGTTACGAGCTTTAAAGGCAGTCTGAACAATTAAAGATTCCTTTTCTTTCCATTCTAGTTTGATGATAGATTTGGCTACTTGTTTTGCCTTTGTATTCTCATTAGCATGTACTTGTTTTTCAGGAAATTTCTTGTTTTGTTTCAACTCACTTGGTTGAGATTTTCTACCCTGATAATTATTTGCTGCAAAAATGCTTCTACAGTTTCTAGCAATATGTCCAAAATTATGACAATTATAACATTCAATTGCATAATTCATTAAAGGAGAAAAAACATTTCTGCTTGTGAAATTCCTTTGAGATACATTATGCCTGCAATCTAAAATTTTATGGCCATAAGCATTGCATTTAAAACAGTAACCAAAAAAGGAATGATTAAACCTGGGTGCCGATCTTTGCCAGTTTGAAGTAGGAGCCATAAATCTTTTCCTTCTTGGATGTGTGACTTTTATGAAGCCATCTTTGTCAGTACTCTTCTTGAGTCTGGCATTATTGCTTTCTTGGGCATGTTTTGTTTTTTCTAGATCAACCCTGATCTTTTCTTCTTTCTTTATGGGTTCTACATTCGAGGCCTTTGAACCCTTTGATGATTCTCCTTCATCGAAGCCTAAACCAAATTTGATGTCGGAAGGCCTTTGATTATTTAACATTTTATCCAGCTTTATAGTACTTTCTTCAAACTTATGAAAACAATTTAATTTTCTATTCATCTCCTCTAACTGCATTCTTAACTTAACCATGTCTTCCTCTAGCTTGCTACATTCAACTGTCTTTACAGTTAATTATTCATCAAGAACTTCAGTCATTTTCTTGAATTCCTATGTTTGTATTTTTAAACTGTTTATTATGTCAATGGCATCTTCTAGTTTTCTTGAAAACTTTTTGTTCTTTTTCCTTTCAACACTCAACTCTTCAAGTGCAGCAACCAATTCTCCTTCCAGATAAACTTCAGCTTCATCTTTAAAGTTTTCATCACTTTCCTAATTTTCTTTTGTTCTTTCCTCTTCAAGTGCCATGAACAGAGCTTCACCTTTTTCTTCTTCAGAATCCTCATCTGAGATTTCTTCAGAACTGTTGACATTCTTGGATATGAAGCTTTTCTTCTTGAAATTGTTCTTTACGAAATTTTGTTTCTTCTTCTAGTCACCTTTTTCTTGGTGTGAGCCTTCACCATTTTTGGTTTTCTCCTGCATTGGACATTTGGCTGCAAAATGACCGACTCCTCCACAATTGAAGCATTTGAAAGGTAGCTTTCCTCTATATTTTTCTTTTCCTTTTGTGAGTTTTCGAACAAAATTAGCTTCTATTTCATCCAGAGTCTCTTCATCCTTAGATTCATGTTCAGCTTTTATATTCTTGTGTGCTTTAAAAAGTCGCTTCTCTGTCTATAGACTTGGTTTGTCCTATTCTCATTTCATATGCTGTTAGAGAACCATGCATCTCATCCAAGCTGAAGTTGTTCAGATCTTTTGCCTCTTCTATTGCAGAAACTTTAGAGTTAAATCTTTTGTGCAGTGTTCTGAGAACCTTGTTCACAACAACTACATCATCAATTTCTTCACCGAGTCCTCTGATTGCATTAATGATTCCGTTGACTCTCGGCATATAAGCCTCTATGTTCTCATCTTCATTCATTTGCAGTGCTTCAAACTGTGCTCGATGAGTTTGCAGTTTTGCTTCCTTGATCTTGTTGTCTCCTTCATGGATGCTCTTTAGTTTATCCCACATGTCTTTTGCTGATTTATAGCTCACGAATCTTATCAGTTCACTGTCAACAAGCCCACACATTATAGCATTCTTAGCTTTGGAGTTGTTCTCAAATTTTTTCTTCTCAGTAGTATCTGTTGGAGGGGTAGTGGGTGTTGTGTATCCACTATCTATAGAATCCCAAATATCATATCCCAATGCACTCAGATATGTTTGCATCCTGAGTTTCCAGAAAGTGTAATTTGTTCCATCAAATAAGGGGGCTTTGTTGGATGAGAATCCTTCACCACCTGCCATTGTTTCTTCCAAGATCTTCTTAGCTGATTAAACTTGTACAAAGAACCTTGCTCTGATACCAATTGATATTCACACAATGACACTAAGAGGGGGGGTGAATCAGTGTAGCTATTAATTTTTATATCTACAACATTTAATATGAAATAAAGAGAACTTGAAAATAAGAAAAACAGATTGAATAAGAGAGCACACCACAACACTCAATATACCGAGGTTCACCAATTTGGCTACTCCTCAAAAATAACTGCTTGGACTTCAATCCAAATCCAGTCTTTGCAAAATATTAATTTTACAAATACTTTACCAGCATCTACTGGAAGGAGCACCAACCCCTTAATTTTTTGTTGCAACAGATGGAGCACCAACTCCTAGTACCAAGCACCAACTTGGACTGTAATTCTGATCAATTTAGAATGACATAAAAATGTCTTCACTTCATGCACGACCCTGACTGGTCTGCAATTAACCCAACTCTGCACACTCTCACGGCTCTGCTAATTTTTCTCTTGACTCTTTTCTAACCCTCCTTTTACAGCAATTTCTCTCTAACAATAGCAACTTATTTTTTTGCACGACTGTCCTTTTTATAATCTGTTTTCTCATTGGAACTCTTTGTCTTCCATAGCATTTCAATCCTGCATGCAGTCGGATTACATTCTCAACCCGTTCGAATTCTTTTCTCCTTTCCAATGCGGTTGTTCGAATCCTTCCAAATACGACTGTTCGAATGCTGCACATCCTTCTTCTTGAAAGCTTTTCGATCCTTCCTATTTTATGTTTGAATGTCTGTAAATACGTTTATTTTAA